>OY755091.1:6637806-7956008 GCA_963576655.1 Gastrophysa polygoni
CAGGATATGGCTAATCATGAGTTCTTCGAGGTCGAGTGTGTTTTTTTAGGAAAATAGTGTACTCAGAATGGTATAGTATGGTAGAATATGTGAATTATACGTTGAAACAGTTCAAAGAAGAAAATACGAAAAACGATAATGTCACAAATCGTCATGAATCTCACGTAGTGTGTATCTCAAAATTTCACGATTTTGAGATATATCACTTATCAAGTCATCTTCACCAATATAACCTTCTCAAGAAGTGCCCAAAGAAACAGTAGAGAACATCGATTATAAATACAAGATATTTGTAAACTATTGTGTACCCTCGCCGTCAGGATTAGAGAAATCTGTTCTCACATGAATTTATAGAGAGACGTCACTTGACGAATTCACGCCAATTCACAAAAAAATAGTAATTTGTTCCGGTAGTACAAAAAAATTACTGTCTTTCAAATGTTAATCCATGGTCTGGTTCGTGTTTTGGCAACCTTATGAACTTCAAAAACTGATTTTTTTCATGAAGAATACAAACAGATTACAGAGTTGAAGATGCATTTGAACAAATAATCATCAAAATTCAAGTAGAAAAAAATCTTTGCTGCTAATACCGTAATAATTTATGAAAGATTCTTATGCCTTCACTATCCATTGATGCTTTGAATCACCTTGTTTACTGATTCCGATGTATTAAGCTGGATCTATAAACTGGAAGTTGAACTTGCTGTTGCCGTTTGCCGTTGCCGTTATAATTAGTCGGAAGTTCAACTGATTAATTTATGAATTTCGCGTTGAGATAAAAAATCATCATATCCGCAAAGAAGTATCATTTGAAACTGACCCAAATTTATAGTCCCCATAAGGTGAATGAGAACAGAAATAAAATAACCTCTGGCATTTATCCTTGTCTCTAACCATCAAAGTTAATGATACATAGTGTTGATAGTGAGGCCACGTCACCGATTTCATTGGTTGACGATTCAAATGCAATTATGAACGTAAACAGCAAAAGTTCAAACATGCTCAACCGTGAACGTCAACCAACTGCCAACTTCAACGTCAAAAGAATTTCATAAATGACTGAATGAATTACCATTTGTATATTTAGACTTTGAACGGCAAGTGGCAACAGCAATTTCAAAGTCAAATTCATTAATTCAGCTTTAGCCTTCGTTACAACTTAATCGGAAGTTCTACCTGAATTCTAGTGATGAATAATCTTCAACAACCTTATCGATTGATTATTCCTCGGGCTCTGAATAGTTACACTTATCGAGCTGCCTGACAGAGAATTTATGAAACCGTTTATCTTCTTCTCACTTGATTTGCCTTACTTTGCTTCGTCCAAGCTTTTTGATTGCTCATAGATGTCGATGCTTTCTTCTGGTTTAACGTAAGATCGAGGTAAATTATAGTATACTATAGATCTTGAAGTTGTCGCTCTCTAGGTGTAGTAAATTGGCTATTTTCGTTGCATCCTGTATACTGGATAAGTTCCGCTTCCATTTGTACCATTAGAAACCTACAGAGCTTGGATAGCTGTCAATTGAATTCCTCTATTTCAGATAGATCCTTCATTATACATATATTCAATTGGAATTCGAAACTTCTTTCTCCATCTCATGTTCTCGGTATCGAAACATTTGACTTTTAGTTACATGATTGTTATCATCAGTCAGAATTGTCTGCTGATTTGAACCTTTCGTAACCGTTCGTTGACAGTTTCACTCACTTTATCGTTATATTCATCCGGCGATCAATATATTCACCACTATTTTACGATCACTCAATTTCTATTCCGCTATGGAACTTTTCACCAATGAAACTTTTCCCGTTCATCTCCTTGCCAATGTATAAATCACTTTATTTATATAGATCTTGGAGTCAATACACCTTTGCCAAAAACGGTCGTTACCTCAAGTCTCGTGTGACGAATCTTATTCATGCATACACAAACATAAACAGTTATTTGACAAATTGTCAAGTATAAAAAAAAACTGAGAAATGCACCTGCCAGAATCATCATTAGTGTCCAGGAGCGTTAATAATTACAAGGGACCTCTTGCATACCATGCAAGTACCGATTTACCAACCAAAGCTTGCCTATATTGGCGAAACCTCGCAAATTATCGATTATCGAAATGACGGATTTTGAGGTGAATTACAGAACTTGTGGAAACATAGGCTTCGTCACAAATTGCAGAGTAATTTACCGTACAAAACAATATAAAAAATATGGAATCCATGCACAGAGATTTAAACGCACCTACCGAAAATATGCTCTCGAAAATGTTCTGAAATTTACACGCTCTTCAATGATTTTTTTCTTGATTGTATCTTGAATATAATCATACATGTACTGAGATGTGAATGATATCGAAGATGAATATTTGTTCATAGGAACAATTGGAGGGTGAAAGTAACAAATGTGGTGAAGGCCAAAAAAGAAGTTCCGAAATATCCAAGGAAAAAATAAGAAAGTGATACCTATTGGTTTTTTTGATCATCATTTTCTATCAGCATTGAAAATCATGTTGAAGGCTAACGAAAAACCAATTCCAACATCCATTGATATAAGATATGGAACGAAGCTGAAAATAAAGATATGTAATTACTCAGAAAAAAATACAAACGGGGTAAGTGCCACAAAATAGTTTTTCTTCACAGAATGGGATATAAAGTATAACTGATCTATTCAAGAGTTAGTTGACCATGAAAATTAGGCTGAAGACACAAGTGAAACAAATACTATCCTATATAAAAAAATCAAAAATTCAATGATAGAAATAAATATACTTCAGCAGTTAGGTACTTGTAAAAATCTTGGATATAGTGCTCTGCATTGATCGCATAGTTTTTTATGTCTCATAAGCCTTGCCAGCCTCATTTCGACGCTTGATCAGAGAAAAACGACCACTGCCACTCTTTCTGCGTTTATTTTGGTTCATCGATTATATTCATATTTATTTTCAAGAACAAACACACTGAGCAGATACACTTTGGCACTCATCCCCTTCAGTGAGAAATAACCTTGAAAATAACTGTGATCGCTTACTAGTGGCTCCACCTTTTTGTCATCGTAGGAAAATCGTAGGAAAATCATAGTCATAAAGCATGCCGTTCAACACCGTTAAATTTCGAAAATTATGGCACTTGGCACCTCTTTTACTTCCACTCTTCAATTCATATATTCAATAAGACACACTCTCTGAAATCAGTGAAGAAGATTGATGAGTCTCACAGTTTTATCAACTCTCACTTGTTATGCCAACTTCATCGCTTTCCTGGGTATAATAAGTAAGTAATTTATCTCCTGACGATGCCGTTTCACGATTTAATGCTTGATTGATGCGTCTCGAATAACGAACATACGATCAGGTACCGGATCAAAACAGATATCTTCACACAAAATAATCATAATTGTTACGTATAAATGAATTGCATCGGAATACAAAATTGTTTGCCATCATAAAATCGGATTATTTATCGTTCCTTCGAAATTGGTCATGAAAACATAGTACCACTTTTTCGTGCCCCATCATGAAATTTGTATTTTTCTGCATCTTCTGTTGAGCAGGTTCAGTTTGATACCTCTACAAAAATTGTCTCGAAATACACAATTGTGAGACATGAAATAATTGAATTATTTATATTAATATATACATGTCATTCATCAATGAACAAATATCAGCATAAACATTGTGATAGGTATTCATCTTCTTGTAAGTTTTATATATGTAAGTTGAATGAATTGAATAACCTATATTGCTTTCAATGGGAAAATCCGCATTCCGTTGGTGTGTCCGATTTCGAGTTTCATTTTTTAAACCTTCCTCAAGCTCAGCTGCATCAGTATGGTGTATCCTGATTTCCGGTAAGTCCCGTGACAGTCATTCCATTATACGTAAGGAAACTGCAAGAATAAAGAAATCATCTACAGCCGCGAATTTTCGTCCACTTTATGAGAAAGTGGCGTTGAATTGGGTTAATTGAGGAGTCTAGCTGAGGATTGAATGGAGTAGAAGTTCCATGATATCAAAAAAAACGCTTGTGAAGTTGTTAGCACCTACTTCTGCTGATTCACATCTGCAATCTCGATTAGACTTGTATACAAAGGTTCCATGTGGGTGTGGCACACTTTCCTAATCCATTGGCCGTAAATTTGATGTGACGGTTTGATAAACCGAAACATTTCTCACGAGTCAGACCTTGACCTTGTCAGTGCCAATCCGTTACGTTCGATTTCACTCTCTTCGAGTATTCTTGAAAAAGAAATGGCTGATAATAATTGCATATGATAGCCCTCGTGATAACCTTTTCTTAAAATTATCAATATTATGGTTATATCGTCATATTCCACATATCTCCCTAAGTAATATTATTCTTATCACATTTCTGATGGTATACCAATAGTGATTAGGAAGTTTCTCTCTACTCGGAGGAAGTCAACGACTACTCCTTCACAAGGATTTGTGAAAGTGAGCCTGATGATAGCTACAACTGATCATAGTTTATATATATATATATATATATATAGTGTGTACTCGTTGAGGACTTACTACCCCTGTGAAATCGTTATTGTTTGATCGATTCTGAAAAATTCACTTTCGTTGTTGGAAGTATTTGAAATTTCCATCCATTCTGCGTTCGTGCTTTGTCAGTGTGTTTTTTCCTCTTCTAGGTGTTCCCTCTTCAAATGGTGAATTGATATCACTTCCGTAACCTGCCATCAGATCTGACGTATATCCGTATATATAACTCAAAATACCATTAGCAACTCTATTATATCTACTATTCACTCTATCTTCGTACTCCAAGGACTGTAGGAGTTTTTAGAATTCGGACTACAGGCTCTGGTGCCATGATCTTCGCTTCCTCCAATAACAAGCAACTGTTTTTGGAGGTTTTCCATCCACCATTTGCTGTACATCCGCACTGAAATATTGTTCCACAATTGAGATATTCTTCCTATATCTACGTAGCTACCCATCTACGTATTTGGTCTTCAAAATTGTGAGAACTCTGGTCCCACAAACGTCGCTTCCTTTGATCACTTCATACTCACTTAAGTGTTATATTAATGGGGAACATTGTAACGGTCTGATAGAGGCATCAATATCGTGCAGAAAAGAGCTTATTAGTAAGTGACCCATCCAGATTCAGACTACATTTTATCGGATTTGACCCATCTCGAATTGATAATTTGATGTTGTCTATCATCAGGGGATGCAAATGGATATGAATTCTGTTGATTTCGATCTTTCCTCATATCTACTCTTGATAGACATCAGATAGGCATTCATACTCTACCCGGAATCAGTCAATAATTTTACCAAATAACAAGTTTAATAGAACTCGCAAGGGACCCTTGTACATGGGAATAAAAGTAGACAATCACCTTCCCCAAACAATTAAAATGTTAACCGAGAGAATTCAAAAATTTATTGTTAATTCATATTTTCTATAACTTAGACGAGTTTTTCTATTCCATCATCTGATGCATACAGTGTATTTATTCATACAATGAACGTTTTGAAAAAATCAAGTCAGCCCTACTTATATTCATTATTTCATGTCAGCTAGTCGCTTTCCCTACGCCTACGGTTATTGGCTATACTCTTCCAAATATATATTTTTGTTCTCTTTGTATGTACATGTATTTTTATGTGTATCTTATGGGAAATGAATATCTATCCATCTATCTATCTATCTATTCAAATTTTTTCCCTCAGCTCCTTGGAAGTATTCATCTCACAAGAATATTGTCAGCTGTATTGAAAGAAGCTATACATCTTGTTATATATCATTACATATATATTGTTGATATCCCTGCAGGATTGCTCCGTCAATTCGCTATGTCTGAGAAATAAGAAGACAGAACTCCTATTGTTATCGTCGAGGAACAGTAAGCAACGATAGACTAGACGACAATGAAGAATAATCCAGTTGTACGCGATATGAGAGTAATCGTGATTAGCTCTGATTATATTTTTTGAGAGAGTAAATCAGCGAATTTCCAACAAATCAGCTGCTCTTATACACATAAGTGAAGCGATAATTTTGGTACTACTCTCTTCGTCAGCTCGATAACATATATTCTGGTACGTTGGGTCGATATGTATGAATAATCCATGACTTCCAAAGTATAGCCAACTTACTCAGAATCATACAATATGTATTGTTACTGGGTAAAGTAAATATGGCATGTTACCAGGCAGTTTAGTCATAACCCCATTTCAATAAGAAGCGTTGTGGAGTCTTCGTGATCAAGCTCGCGCTTCACGCAGTTGACTACAAAAATAGGCGCTCATTATTCGACAGTGATTTTACTCATTCATAACTCATATAGGGTGGTCCCAGAGTTGAGGTCGATTCAATGCAGGAACCTTTGTTACAATTATACAAATGGTATCCCTATCAAAAATAGACACCTTCATCACACTGGAGATAATGCCTTCTTTGGAAGAGAAGGTGAAGGTGAAAGACTCTTCGAGCGTGATTTCAAGGAAGGTATATTATCACGGCTAGGACAAACGGTATCATGGACATACAGGGTACTATAAGGTTTGAACTATGACCACTTGCAATCTCAGGTTTGAGAAGATCAGAATTACCACAAAACATAAAACATTGTTTTCATCACGTCAATCTTAGATTGTTGCCAGTGGTCTTTGGTGAGTTATGCAGGGTTACTACACCATTTTCATTCAGCTCAATTCAAACACGAAGTATATAGGAACGCGGATGTAGTATCAATTTGATTGTATTCCAAACCCATGTCAAGTTGAGCTCACGTGATATTCAAACAATTTTGAGTTGAAAACGTTGTCTAATTCAGCGTAGATAGATTTGAACATGATCTGTATAATCATCTGCATCCAAAGCCAACACAGGCCTGAGGCATTCTTCCTGATTTATATTATTTTCATCAGTTCGTTATTGATTTTCATTCATCAAAATGTTTGAATTCATCTGGTCCAGAAAAATCAAGGAATGAAATAGTTATTGTATTGTCCAAAGTAACCACCATTGTGCTCCATGCAATACAACAATTTGCTTCCAAATTCTCTCCCAATATTTCTCTAACAATTCATTCACATTGAGAATATTTTCGTCTTCAGATATCCTCCCTACAAAAAATGCCCGATGAGAATAATTTCGTTACAGATAATCATTATCTCCAGAGTATTGGGATTTGGTTGAGACTATACATAACAAATAGAATGACCAAAACATGTTTGATTGCAAGTATTTCGTCCACGTTCACATCCTCAATTTCGATATTAAGGACGCCAAAGCAGCGAATCAAGAGTCGACAAAATTTGTTTTGGTGTAGAGGTAAATTTCTGGTTGCAGATGTTGAGGTCGATGTATCAGGGAGTGGTAGACGAGGCTTTTTTTCACCCGTCATTTTGAAGCAACAGGTCTTCAAAATATTCATCATTCATACATACCGAAATACCGGGTGTCACAAAATTGATGATGAAACATATGATAAATCTGCTATCATCGGAAATGAAAATTGAATATGTTGGTGACTATATACTATATAGAAGGCTGCTTGATGGCGCATGGATATTTTCTCATTTTCACTTTGACATATCAAATTTAAATTTCCATCAGATCACCCTATTGGGTTATATGCTTTCTGAGAGAAGTTCTCCATACGAAACTTCATTCGATACAATAGGCTGTATTTATGACTATATTAAAATAGACGATAATACCAGAAATCTCCTAAATGAATATTGCGAAATTACGAAGTTGAGAAATTCGCCAATAAACTTGTTCAAAATATGGTCCTTTTATATTCTGAGAATGAACGATTGAATCACTTACATTTAAGTTTGATCAGTTTGATAGTAGTGAAAAATAACTCAAACACAGATTGAAAACTGGGGAATATTCGTATCACCAATTTCATTCCCTGAAATGAAGTGAAAAATCAACTCAATCGGATGTGGGACATTATTGAGTGATAGTCGAGAGAATATTCTCTTTTTATTTCAGCGCAAGTTGATTTTAACATCAAGAAATGAGTATTGAATCGACTGAAGCTTACTGAGACGCCAGGATTGATTGACACACCCAATGACAAGCAGTACATAACCAAATTCCATGAAATGTACTTTCGATAATACAGGCTGTTATCGAAGCACGTGACCAAATATCAAGAAGTGATTCAAAGACGAAAATTTTATGTAAAAATTCTATTAAAAAAATGCATCAAAATCAACCCATATTCAGAAATATTGCGTTTATACATAATATCAGGTAGACCCTAGCAGTTCCTATAAGTATGAAGACAAATAAACGTTCATATTTCAAGTTAACTACTTGATATCTAAATAACTCTCCCCGCCATTTTGGATAATTATGTTACCAGTGCATACGACTGAAAACTGAATACATTCCCTTGAATTTGCAATCATTCGAATGACTATAATTTTCTAATGGTTTCACAACATTTACCTTCAAGCCGACCATACTCTACTAAAAGGTATCCTCCTTCGGTAATCGGTCTATCGAAGGATGCTCGTCGTGAGAAATACTTTTAAATAATATATTTATGATAAAATGATACCATCAGGCACCTTCGTATAAACTGAATGAATTTTTTTAATTATCAGACAACGTTTTTCTAAATTGATGGATGATATATGTTACATACTATTAAATTATTATTCCATTTAATAGCATATAGTATGGTTATTAGTTGGTTGCACTATTTATCATAACTTTGATGAAACATTTCGAAAAATTCCGTACCAATGGAAAGAGTGTTCACATACTTCAACGATTCTCAACTAGGTGATACGTTACAAAATTGAGTTCCGAAGTTTGAAATCAGCTTAATACTATGCATCTACGAAGTTGGTGGTTCTCATAAAACTTCTCGTCAACTTCAACATTTCCGAAAGTATATAACAATCAATTCGAATATATAATAATTTTTTTTATTTTTGTAGATTTTCTGACTGTTTTCGACTCCATGTATATCATTTATCCAATGTAGGCCTTCATAAAAATTTCAGTACACCAAAAACCCAAACGAATATGATAGATGAATTGTATTATTCGACTTGAGGAAAAAAAAAACAAGCTCGATAACAATGGCATTGATATGGCTCTCACCAACTCTATTCTAGTCATTTCAAGACCCACAACGTTTTGAAAAGGAATATCTTTGATTTTTCAACTTTTAGTTCAGTTTCATGTCTCATGAGTTTCATGAAGGAAATAATGAGCACCCTTACTAAATTTCTATGGATAAGAAATCGTGTTACGTTGTGTTAATAAGAAGATATTTTCTCAGTTTTGCAATTATCGTGGACAAGATGAGTACAAATGGATATAAATGAATGGAAGATGTAGAGTATCAATTTCTCGAGAGGAATCAATTAGCGAGAGACATCTCATTTGAATCTTATTTGCGAAATCGCGGAATGAAATCAATTATGAATATTTCAGATGTTGCAAATTGCCAGGCCTGCTAGGCCAGTTTCGATTTCTGGTCGAGTGAGGACAGTATTTTAGTAGCTATAATATCTAACCAGTTTTGAGGTAGGTCATTGCTGCAGGTGTATAAGGTGATGTCGTGTTATCTCGAAAACATCCCGTTGCTCGTATTCCTGATATTTTATACTGACAATCTTGAGATAATATCTTCAGCAGAATCATTCATATCCAGCGGTAGATACGGTGAGATCCACAACTGTTGATGACTATGAGAACATCAATAATGCACGCAGATGCGAACACGACCAACGCTGGTACTGTTCGTAGTAAGTTGGTCAATTTCATCTTTTTTGCACCCCATTATCCTCTTCTGGCAACTATTGGAAGTCACCATCAGACCAACACCTGCCGATTTCTGTCCAATATATTATCGAATATATGTGACGTTTACCATGTAGATAGTATAGGACAACGAAGATCCGAACACTTTTATTGACAAAGAGTGGTTGGGGTCCCACTGTTGATTCTTGATTGGTGAATGTGAATGTGAATGTTTATAGACCAGTGGGTTGATTTGGCATTCACCAAATTCTTTCGGCATGTGCTGAGGCTCACTGCCGTGGATTGGTGAATATTGCTTTTGGAAATCAGAGAGGAAATCAAGGTCGGTATTTGAAGTCGTAAAGAATCAGATGAACACATTCTTCGTCCTTCCCAACTAGACTCACTCGGAAGTATGCAACTAACTGAAGAATCCAATAATTCGTTTCTTCGTGAGAGAGTGGTAATTTCTGGAGAATATTTTGGAAAATTCTCCTCAGGTCAGGTTCAGGTTCAGATATACTGAAGATAGCAACTCAGTTGTCGAAATACGCTTTCGAGCTTTTCTAATGAATATTCAAGCGATGTTTTGAGTATTTATTTTGCGTCTGGGCATTTTTATACGAAACATGCAATCCATCAGATGAAATCAATTCAGTCGTTTCTTGATACGTAGAAATTAATATGAGCAAGATAAACCTTCTAGTGTTGTGGCCTCAGTTGTGGCTTCATCCTACCATTTTGATTTGATGATAGCAGCCTCACATTTATTCAGCTATATTATTCATTATCTCGAGACGTGGTTATTTTCTGGAACTGAAGCTATACTTGAATTTGAATGATTATACCACTTTATATACCTGAGTAATCCATCGAGCTATATTTAAATCGCCGCAACTCAAATTTATGATCTGAGAAATCGTGGTGTGCTGAAGATCATCGGTCATTCGAAAGGAACAGTAGAATAGAAATGATATATCATGTTCGGTGGTGATTGCTTGAAAAATTGCTTAATTTTCACACTCCTAGTATATTACAGAAGGAAAATTATGAAATATTCAACTAAAAATGAAGTGAAACTCTCAAGGGGAGCTTCACAAAATCGTGAAGGTAGATGAAATAGTTTCTCGGGTAGCATTCGCATTTTCTTCTAATACTTTCGAGAAAATAATTTCCATCATGGGTCACTTTGTATATGCCAGTGATTGTCTATAAATGCCTTCATTATAAGATGTTCAATAACATTGTCCAAATGTAGTACATTTGCCATTTTGCAATTCAGACAAGAATGTGAAATCTAGTAATCCATTGAAACAATAATATTCTTTCGATCATATGTATTCCACCTGGCTTTATTGATGATGTTTTGAAAATTGTAGAACCACTTCCTCATTCACCAATAGAACTATGAAAAGTTTGAGTGTGGTCGAGAAGTTGAATAACTATGCATCATTGTGGTGATTTTGTGATGATAATTCACATATATTCAAGTATTGTCACTTTTTCCATACGGTTGGAAGAGTAAACAGCTGATGTAGACGTACTAATGTTGTTTTCCAACAAACACGAGCTTACTTTGTATACAAATTTCCTTATTTCAATATGAAGAATATGAATTTATGTGCACAGAGTTCAATATCTTATCTACCATCAGGAAATAATCGACCTTGGCCTTGGATTTCATTATCTCATATTTCAGCTCGGGTATGACTATACCAGGTGTCACCTGAAACTACTTGGAATACCTGCATTTCAGATACGAATCTGATATTCAAAAAGAAAGAAACAGCGAATAAATGCATGCAGATTGGAATCTTCTACCGATACGTAGCAATCTCTTGGTATGACCTCACGGTACCGATCCGTTTCTCATGTGTTATGGCCACTTTGGAAATAGTACTAGTTGAACCAGCATTGAATTCATCCTGTCGATGAGACAGAAGCTCGCTGTTGTTGATAATGACAAATAACCAGTTTCAATATATCTCTCAGATCTTCAAAATTTGGCATATCTAATCGAGAAAACCAACATTTCTTGGTGAATGCAGGATCTTCAGTAAATTTGTTAACTCTGCATGGTGAGCCTCTTTTGCGTTTGTCTGTCAATCATCATTGAAATCGTTTCTATCCAGCAACTTAAATCTCTTCGTGTTGAGTTTTAGGCTTTGGAATAATGAGAAGTGGCTCCCACAAGGTATCCAAAAACAGTCGGTACAAAATACCGAGTTCTGAATATTGTGACAGACTATCTCCTTCCTCCTCTTGACATGATTTTCAGTCCAATTCAGACTATACATACGCAGGATATAATAGGGGTTATCGTTAAGGATTCAACATCACCAGCTCTGAAAAGAGTATCAGATATCATCGCCATTGTTCACATGAGTATGTCTGGTTGAAAGTCATGACAAAATACTTGTTTCTCCATAATCATAATAATTTGATATGAGTTTAAAATATCTAGGAATACAAAGCGATTCGCTGCTTGAAATGTCTGATTTCGAGTTTCGTACTTTTGAAACCTTCCTCCGAATCAGCATGGCCAGTTTGATTGAACTTGGCCAAGCCACTGCTGCCCCGCTCTGTATCGACACTCCTGAAATTAGAATTCATTGTTAGATATCCTAAAATACCTTGACATCTGATGATACGCCTATGTCGCACGTGTCTAACCAGCTAAAAACGTCTTATCATATTGTTGTTTGCATAAGTATAGATCGAACTTTAGGTGGAATTCCGTAATGTTGCCATGTCTGATAAAAAAGATGAGATGAGTTTCAAACTGTCTTGGTTGCCAATTTTAAGAGGAAAAAGTCTTCTCATATATTTTATAGATAAAGATACCTCTCTAACAGTACATACATTCGAGTTTATTGTGATTCAATCATGAGGTTTCAAAGAGAATTCACCAAGTTTCGGTTTGACTAATAGGTTGAAAGAAAAAAAATAATGAAGTCCAAATCCTAGAGATACACCAAGTCGCAAAATGAAACACAATCAATTACTTGGTTATAATCACGAGGTTCTTCTTCGACAAACATATGGTGAACAATTTGTCGCAAAGCCTTTGAAGCCATGTTCAACAGTGTGATTAACCTCAGTTTTCGTTTCTTTGGCCTCTTTCGAAACTGCATAGACTGCGTCTGAATTTGTTTAGTGAATTTTTTATTCGATAGAAATAGACATTTCAAGGTTTTGACTCCAAGGTAACAACACTCCGAACTTGACAGAAATCATTGTGATTTTCAAAATGAACCACTACACACAGAATCGATTGGCTATTGGATCTTTCTTCATCATAGGTATTATGAGAAACTCGAATCACGAATTATGAGAGACAATCAATGATTCATTTATTTGGCATTCATAAGTCACAGTGACAATTCATCGTTCGAAGTTACTGAATCAGTGAGGATGAAATAACTTGAGAATAATGTCAAGGAAAGTTATATCGACAAGTCAAAATTAGCTGAACATATCCTTACAACATATGGCTGATTGGAATTATATTAGTATCTTGGCCATAGGAAGAGAAGATTACAACCACAGAATAAAAATTAAAGAATCTGCTTACATTCTTCTGAACAGAGAATATATTGCCTCTTGTTCAGTTGATATGGATGAAACTTCTCAAAACTGAATATGAAATCGATGAATTTGAGATTAATCGAAGGAAACGAATCTGACAACTGTCACTGTCAGTATCAAAAGAGAAAATAACCTTATACGAAGAGAAACATTATTAATTTATTGTGTCGAAAACGGGAGCAGATTCATTCCCGAAGCGGTTACTACATCAAGATAAGAGTAAATTTTCATATTCATCAAATATATTTGTCTTCCAAACACTTTTCAGGAAACAAGGTATCACTGACGAATAGAGTATTCCTCTCTTACGTATCCAAAGGTTTAATTACAAGAGCAGTGACATTTTGCAGCATAACACAAATCACTCCTTACTACAAATATATTCGGATACTCATTGAAATTTCTATTTTAAGTTTTCAGAAACGAGAAGAGATAATTCCACAAGAACTAGAAAAGTAAGAATTAGTGAATCAAGTTACGACGTTCATTTTCCTAGTGATTTCCTTTCATCCAGTTCATGATACATTGGAAAAGATGGATTTCGACTCGATGTGTTCCCACGAATTCACATCAACTCACATAGAAATATAAAAGCTCGAGTGAAGAGCTATTACCTGCAATATGAGTGAATATTGTGAACATTCTTCTGCGAGGAAGTGAAAATCGACCAAAGTACACACTAGAAATCTGCTGCTTCACAACGTAATGCTTGTAATAGTTTCTACTATAACATTTCTCGAATATGGAGAATTATGATCAAATTCATAAAACAACATAAAATGGAAATGAAAACCGATAAAAAATATCATGACCCATGCCAGCACTCTTTTCATATCGGGAAATAAAATATCTGTACCTCTGATTGTTGAAAGAACAGCATAATAAAAACAAACTGAACCACAAAGTATCAAAATATTCGTGAGTACCATTTCCAGATGAAGCTCGTGAGAAAAAATAAACCAATACGTGACAAACGTGAGCATATGAAGTGTTTTATGGAGTGTTTGTTGTTCGACATTTGAGAGGGAAATGAAATGTGTACCTTTGGTGGTCTCCAGCATCACTAGACTCATATTATCGGAATGAGTGCCTGAAATTTATGATTCATACAGGGTATCTGGGTGATTACAGTTGAAAGAAGCATATCGACGAATTCGATCAATTGATGTGACAGAGGGAAGGGGTGATTGACCTATGCCAGAAAAAGTTCTCCGTCAGATTCATAAGGCATCATAAAATAGGCTATGTTATTATTTCCGCAGTCTTTAGTGATATCACCTTCACAGTTGATATAATATGATATCAGTTCTTTCAATGTCCGTATTCCCTTCGATGTTGCCGCTTCTCCTATCAAGTAATTGCAACTACCCCCCACCTCCAAAAATTGCTGATATTTATGGTTTGTCAGAAAACAAAACAGGAAACTTTGGTATGGCGCTAGGTAACAACTTCACGCGCCCTACCTCAGAGTCAAGTCTGAGTCACTTCATACAGAGTGGTCAAAAAATACAGATATATAGTACACTTGAGAAACAACGAAATTCTCCCGAATGAAATCTATCTTTCATCATTCTCCCAACAAGTTCACACCTGAAATTTCTCTATCTGTGATCGTTTTCGAGATGAAAAAGAACTTTTTGGAATAGCTGATAATCACCAGCAGCAGTGGTTTTTTGGAATTGAATTATTCAGTTTTTCTCATATTTCTACCTCTAAAGATCTAGAAGATACTCAGCCTGAAGAAAATCAGTTTATGTCGGTTTTTGAGGAGAACTTCATTATAACATTTCATCATTCTTGACTGATCTAAGAAAATTTAGATTGAAAATAGCACAGATAGGAATGGGAAAATATGAGGTAGAGTTTTCTAGGAAGTGAAAGAGAAAATGAAAGTTATATGATTCATCAGATATTCGTATTATTTCATCACCCTGTGGAAATTCACTGAAATTTGGCTCTCAGACAGAAAGCACCAAAATATCAACCAACTGAATTTCATTTTGTATCTATCTGAGTATCCAAAGATATCACCAATTTCTGAAAGTCATGTTCTCAGTTTTCCATCCAAAGAACGGTCACAGATAGGTATATATAGAGAAATGGAGGAGACATGGAGAAGTGCCATGATCCTAGAACACCCGGTATACCCCCTCGTGTGAATGTGTTCGTAGATCCGCTACCGTAAAATGGAGAACGCACGTCGGATGAAAGAAGATATCCTCGCATATTCAATTTTCTACGCTTCCGATAATATCGATTTCATGACTGGGTATTTTCCGATCGAAGCTGCAATTTATCGATTGCCACCGCAATTTTTTCCGCATCGGTTATTACGAATTCGGATCGGATATTTGCGTATCCTGGGTACCGATTCGACGCACCAAAATCTTGGACCAATAACCTTTATATATTTGGACTACCTTCATAGGAGATTAGCATTATTTGCTGAAAGCAACCGGCAATTTTCGTAATTTTAACGTACACAAGCAATTAGTGCGTGGAGAATGTCAATTTCTATAGTTTTTTTTATTTACGCAGTCTTCCAGTGAACACCAATATTTTTGGCTTAATGACCATATTTAGTGTTTTCACCATATCATCTGATGGGGCTGATAATCGCGTTCGTGTCAAGAAATTTCGATTGCTTTGTTCATTACATGGCATTCGAATGATCAATGAGCAGCGTACGGTGGCACTGCCATGTCATTAATAATTCTGCACACTCATGTGTACTGAAATTGGAAAGGAAGGAAATGGCCATAGCGACCATTTCCTTTTTTTTATTATTATTATTTTTATCAGTGTAGAATGAAATCGAAAAATTATCTGTTGGGCAACTGCATTTCCAGTTTCTAAGTCTATAATAGACAACTGCTATATTTTTCAATCAAGGCACGTGTGAGTTTCTGAAGATGAAATGAATAACGTTGTTCAGTTAATTATGAGGTGGATATAGTTTTTCAGTTGTGAACAGAGATTGAAGATGAAGTTTTTTATTAAGTTTTTTATTAAGTTTTATATTATTATTTAGATATCATTGAACAACAGGAGTATAGGTAGATATCATGATGATATGAATTTCGAAGGAATTGAATTCGTACAAAAATTCTACACTCTGTATGATTTCAGTTGAAAATATTCTCAAAGACTAAGGAAGCTGTCGTGGAGGGCTGGAAATTAACTACTAAAAATTTGCAAAGCAACTGAAATCTTAACATCATGTACATATTATTTACGATATTTCAGGAATATGATCACCAATTCAACTTCCATTGAAATGTCTTATACTATGCATAATATAATACCTCGATCATGCTACTGACTCTCACTCTGAAAATCTATACAAATACTCTTTTCAAAAGGAAAATGCAAATTTGATATATCATCAAGCATTCAGCAAAGTGAAGTTTGATGGTTGTTTCATTCATGACTGGAGTATTGAAGGTTGAGACGGTATCTCGAATTGCTCGAATGAAAACGATTTCAATCGATATTTTGTTACGTGAGTGAGTATCATAAAAGAGCTACTAGCTCAATTCTGGCGAAGTCGAAGTTTTTTCAAACTCCTGAAATTTCCTGCTGAGTATTAAAATAATGGCAAAACCAAAGCTTGCAACAAAACGATGGAATTTCAGAATTGTGAAGAACTGGAACTAACTTTCCTCTGTGAAAATTTTTGGAAACCAAACGGATGAGCATATTTTGAGTATTATTATTTATAAAAAAAAAATATTTCCGTCGGAGTAGGCGGAAGCAAGGCTCAACGCCCTAGCTGAATATCAGAATGGAAGTTTTCTCAATACGGTCACAAATATGTGTTATTGAATACATTTTTTGAAAAAAAAAAATGTCCTTCTATAGTTATCGACTCAGCTCGTCTTGTAGGACCATAAGTGTGCATTTATGCAGCAACATTCAACGATTATCAAGTAAAATTCATCGATCAAGAATTAACAATTATAAGTGAAACTTCTTGTTTCCAATGGCTGTGTTTATGCAGACAATTAACAATAAACAAGTAACAACTGAGGAGATGGCCAACTTTTTAATTAAATTGATCTAGGTTTCCTTCTAGTACGCAAATAGACTGGTAGAGAAACCTTGTGATTGGTCGGACCTTGTCTGAGAGATGATGAATCTAACCTTACTTTTCATACGTTAGATTATCTCAATGCAGAAAATCATTTCATGAAACATATCTGGAGGATGCTATGCTGTGTCGATCTCGTTCGAAATTTCCTGTGATTTACGTTGAAGAAAATAGGAATTCGAAGGCTTGGGACTGACTTGTGCGTCTATACGTATCATTTATCTCTACTCGTTAATTTGATCTGCATAAACGGTAATGTTATCGCTACTTGTGACATGCTAATTCTTGATTGATGAATGTGACTTGATAATTGTTGAATGTGGCTGCATAAATCCACACTAAGACTAGATGAGACTCGAATAAGCGACACAATATATCCTCCTAATCTGGCGCCTCACATATTCTTTATTCACATGGCTCAATAATAATTATTCATGAAGAGGCATCAATCAGTAAATAAAATAAACAGTCGAAGATTTCGATATCACCATCCCTCTATCTTCTCCTCAACCTCCAACAGTGACCATTCACACGTTCAATTAGTAAATATTTACATAAGTTGAAGAGTATCAATTTGCGTTAATCTCTCCTCGGTTGATACCGAGGAACTATTTAGACTGCAGAGTCAGCGCTCGGGTTGCTCACACACTCGCAAGCCGTTTTGTTAAATTGTAGACGATAAAAATAATGAAAATAAATAATCTCAGCGCTCGCCAGTATAATAAACCTCGGTATAAACATCGCGAGACGTGACTTTGTTATGAAAATCCGAGACACCTAATCGATCTCTGCGAAACAATGCCATTTTCAATTATTGCTTGCCGTTGTTTACTCAGCACGGTAGGGCCTTATCGGTATTCTTGCTCTCAAGCTCCTGTTCTCGATAAGGATCGTAATCTCTTATAATATACTATAGTTCATGAAGGTTCTGAAATAGAATTTTCAGTCTGTTCCTCCGAACAACAGCTCTAATGCATCATGCGTTATACTGTTGAATAACTTAGGATTGAGTTGGACACTTCAGGATTCACCGGTGACAATGCATAAATCTCATTCTTTGCAAAATTCACTATTGATCAATATCGTCAGAATTGAATATTTTCGATGAGCCAACATGACGCTTTTCAGTCGATAGTGCCGAAGTAAATTTGGAAATTGTTGAAATTTTCGTGGTGAAAAATTTTTTCCGAATGTCATGAGGAATATTCGATATTTCATTATTTCAAGGTTTATGACTTTCTTATTTCAATTCAAAATCGATCTGCCAAGTTAGGCGATGAATTTCATTTCAAACAACAAAATATCCGACAATAAATCATGCGAGGAACGTATTCTCAGTGAACTCAAGCTTATATTGAAGATGCTATACGTGAATATTAGGATTAATTCTTGATCTTTGTTGAAATAATTGTGCTCTTCTATACAGGACCATTTATATTCTGATTCAAATTCAAAAAGTATTATTTTTCGTACGAATAGAGGAATGATTCAACATAGACCGCAGATGAGAAGCAAAAGCAAGTGTGATATAAAATAAAAAAAATGCAAAAAAAATGGTGAAATGTATGCAATGTCAATTGAGAAGTATTGTGGTGGGCCCATCGAAATTATTCAATTCTTATGCCATTGACTAATCAATTTTATTTTTCTTGAGAGAGTTTGTTCGGGAATTTGAAGCACGAAGAGAATACACAAAAAATATACAGTCTGAAATTTGAAAAACAAAAGTTGAAATCACTCCCAATGGAACCGGAAGTAGTAGTTTTTCTCATTCGAAAATATGGAAAACTGATTTTTCATGTTCATTAGTTGGTCGTGAGAATTTTGTTATTTCTTTCCTACTCAGAACCTCCACATATCTCCTGCTATTTCTATTGTACTGAATGATTATGTTAGCCAGTGGTGGAATGTTGGGAGAGATGAAAGGTTGTGGATTTTTTCTTGAGAATTTGGAGGTCGCGAATATCAGGAATGGCTTCAGCAGGCGAAGGTTTCCACAACTTCGCCACTCAGAATCCATTGAGCACTATTGAAGTATTTAAAATAATGGGAAAGGAAGCCCACCTTTTCATTAGTATATAGTGTCAGCGACTAGGCGAATAGCTCTCTTCTGAATGGAATCTATGAGCTTCAGCATATGCTTGGGAGCTGAACTTCAAACGTTATGAAGCAGTTCGCAATGGAGCTTACATGATCCTCCCATGAGAGTGTGCCGTTGCTGGTAATACAAATTATGGTTATTGACGACTCAGTAAGAACAGTGGTATCTGAATTCCTCAAAGTCATTCTTATTATGAAGGAAGAATAATATTTCATGCAAACTTATATTTTTCAGAAGAAAACCCATTGATCGTCATCACCACACGGAAGTGAAGACAAGTTGAGTTATTTCTGAAGCCCAATAGTTAGATTCATAGCGGATTGGCTGAGCCAAGAAGTCACATAAAAAGCACGGTTCTGGAAACCGCAATATGCGTTCTTGGAGATTGTGTCGGCTCAACAAAAATTCGATAAGTCAGCAACCTACTCTGTGGAGAAAAAGGAGACTCCATTTCCAGGACTATTAGAAAGGGCGCTCAGGCTTGATAGACAGCTCTAGTGTATCGATTGAGGACCATAATAAATCTGCCGAAATAGCAATGAAATGAATAGAACAAATTTGACTCCACTGGATCATTTGGTATGAAGCCAAATCTTTCAGTATATTATCTCAAACAAAGCGAGAAAAACTTGGGGAGTTTAGATTTAAAAATCATTTTCTTCTACATATTATGACACGAAATCTGTTTGACTCACACGTGATACATTAGTTATGATAATGGGTATATTGTGTTTGAGTTAATGATTACTGTTCAACTCTCGAATGCAAGTGCCAAATTTAAGACTCGAATATTTTACAAGTGGTGTGGGTGCGAGTATCCACTTCTCTCGGTATATTTATTGCATATGTTGACATTCTTTGCCAAATAAACGGAAAATATAAATATGTGTTGAGATTTACGATCAGCGGTTAGACAGCTGGCTCGTTCGAATAATTCATCGGAAATTCAGTGATTTCAGTGATTCAGTGGGAACGAATTTCTGGTGAAAGATTCTACAAGCTTCCGTAAATATAGGGTGACATGGAGAGGATGGCGAATTAGAAGTATGTGGAGAACGGGAACACAGATCATTTTGGAAATTGGTACAATGCAATAATCCCACAGAAAGAACTAATAGCTACTTTTTCAGTTCCAATGGAATACTCTCTGAATTATTTGCTCTTTAATCTTCATTGACTTCATATCAAGATTATTTGATATCTTCGTGTACCTATCTGAAGTCGTTTCTGTGGTGATAATTAGTTGAAATAAATAGTTGAATTCGTATTATAAATCGAAACATTCAGAGGCTTACGCATTGGGTAACGAAATAACGATGATGTTGATCGTCTATTCGAATAAAGCGGAAATGTTTCCAACTTTTTTGATCGTGAAATCACAAATCATCACAAGTAATTCCATAAATGGCGTATGAACTATGGTGAATACAGTTACCATTGATGACACTACAAACTGGATGAATTGCCCGAAATGAGATTTCCATCAAAAATTGGGGATTATATATTATATAAACATTATTCGAATGGGAAAGAGTCCGGAAAATCTCCAGTACTATTTTTTTATTGTCCATTTCCAACGCTCTCTCTTCCGGTAAACAAGTATTTGATGATTCGATGTTCATATCCCATTCTCCATCAGTGAATAAGAGCTGTCACTTGTCGAGTGTTAATGAAACACCCTGTATATACTTCGATGTATGCTCACATTGACCTGACTCATTTCCCAGCTCATTTCATAGAGTTGGAAATGACTTCCTGCATGCTTTGAATATTTTCACTTTCTG
This sequence comes from Gastrophysa polygoni, assembly GCA_963576655.1. Lineage (NCBI taxonomy): Eukaryota > Metazoa > Arthropoda > Insecta > Coleoptera > Chrysomelidae > Gastrophysa > Gastrophysa polygoni. The sequence goes on from OY755091.1 coordinate 6,659,132, forward strand.
AATACCACCAAGTCAAGGCTAAGATTGGTGGAGTTTGGAATCTCTGCATTCGCATGCATCGGTTTTATACACCGTTATTAAATGGCCATTTTGAATTCGATCGAATCCAGATTACATAGTGATTCAGTGTTATACTAAGTACGTATTCTATAATCTACTTCACCAGGTTATTTTGGTAGATATACAAAATTAGAGTAATTTTTGTGACAGCTGAAAAGCATGTAGCTTTCCAGTTTGCTAGACCATGATAATGTTAGTGTCAAGTACAGAGGCGGCATGGATGAAAATATCACAAGATCTGAGCACGTGTTTGAATTAGTTATTCTTGATAATGAAGGCGAATTCACGATGAGAAAACAAAATATAAGAGATGATAATCCTCATAACACATAAGTTATTGAATCATCCATATGCTGCCATCATTGAAGAGCCACAATTTTTCCACCGTCGAAGACCAGGATGAGTTGATTCAAGTAATGTGACTGACATGTATTCTAGATGTATTCTGGACTGTCGATTCTCAAACTGTTCGTGGTAGAAGCCACTAGACTAGGCTTTACTGTGGTAGAAAATATCGCAGAAAAAGAGAATCATATATACTTTAATGGAATGATATTTCCTTGAGAGAAATAATAAAATGGTTTCAATTGGTTCTTCGATCTGTATCTTTTTTTTCAACTTTGGACGACACGAAATGAGTACCTTTGATGTTTGTGAAACATCGTGTGAGTCAGTAGTAGAATATTGGGAAAGGAGGAAGGCTTCAGAAAATCTTCACTATGCAGAGTATTGCACAACTTCGCCGTTCTTTTGATGAATGAATCCGTGGAGTGTAATATTACCGACTATGTGACTTGCTCTTCTCTGAATAAAGTCTGAGAGTTTCAGCATACAAGCGTGAGAACAGTACTCCAGAACAGATCGAATTTGTTCTTTTTGGATTAGGAGGAGTACATCTTTGCACTGAACGCAAATTCAGGTTATAGTGGTTGTAGCATGCAAACATATAATCATATTGGGCATTGTATGATTAGCCTTTCCGGTGAAGATAAACGCTTGGATTTTTGTGGCATTGGCAAAATTCTTGCCAGATCTTCATTCATAGTAACGACCTATATCCGTCTTGCACCTACGGCCTCATCAGAAGATAGGAGCTCTAGAGGAGAGGGTGGTATGAAGTGTATTGTCATCCGCAAACATATCGACTGGACAGGAGGTCATGAGATCAATTGATGAGGAGGAAAAACAAAGTTGGTGCCAAGACGAATCCTTGGGGAACACCTGCAATAGTAGTCATTGGATGGGATGAGACTCTATCTATTACAAATGATGACAATATGATCTCATGTAGGTTAATACATAGTTTGCATCGATAGTACGTAATGGTTATCTAATTAATTTTCATATCGTCATGAAACTGAAAAAGATATTTCATAACGAGTTGGAGGACTCAGCATGATTTTCTGACTCCCCCGTTTATGTCACAGATGGAGTTTTATTACAATTGATCAAAACGTTCTGAAGATACACATATATATTCTTCAAGACATGAATTGGCTTTCTCCACTTGTGAATCAGACTGGAATAAGTAGCATGGGAAAAATTCTTTGAAAAACCTAGAACCCTACATGTTGCGTGTGACATTGTCTAATTCCTGAAGAACAATTGTAGGGAATATACTTCTTTTCTGCTTTACAATATTGCCTCCCAAAGTCAAACCATAGCCATCAGTGAAATCTACCACGGAAAAGGAAGACTGCGGTTGGTATCCGGATCTTTCACCTTCATAATATGCGAGTTGTATCGGAAGCTCATGCTGTGATTGTAACAAAGTTTCAAGATCCTCCACTCAGATTAGATGTTACTCAGCTAACTATGTAGTTGAGCAACATTCAATGTATCGAGAGTCCATATAGATCGAATATTATTTTAATGTACGTAAAAGCTTGCGATAATTAATTGATAATGTATATACGTTATATCTTAATCGCAGAGGTCCACATTTCAATCAGGTGAAAGCATTCACTATCAATTTCCTTGAGGCAAGTTGCTACTGGATGGAGAGCTATACTAGACTGTTTACTCCTCAAAATCTTTCCAAAACATGATTATGATAAGTTCTAGGTAGATAAGCGAGTATAATAAAAATAACTCATTCATTCATTGGAATTCCGCATTGGTATTGAAAGCATCTTGATCATGACATGAATCACAAGGAGTGGACGATTCGTAGTTGCGAAAAGAGCAAATGAAATTGTGTAGGTTAGTAGACATTGCTTAGAAAGTATTGAAATACAGCTATGCTGGTAATGTGGGTAAGTTATGTCCAGCTATTGGTGTGCTAAGTAGCTCATTATTCAACTCGATACAAATAACACCTTTGAGATACTACTCATTCAGCATCCCATTGACTTAACGAGTATATTATTCCTCGAATATTGTGCATTATAATCCGTTTTCACCGAACAGATGAGATCTAGCAAAAGATATGACCAAAGAGAACAACCGGTTACGGGATTATATGTTATGTTTCACTCGACGTTCATGAGATCACCTACTCTCAGTCAGTCCATCCAGAACATTGACTTTATCTCTTTCTGTCATCGGTTTCCTCTGTAGCCTCATCTGTTCTTTCTGGATTCACCTCATTCAGGCTTCTCTGTGAGCGAAGGTACATTGTTGTTGTAGAGTGAATAGGAGAATTCATCCAGTTTCAGTTGAATCTTCTTTATCATTGGGTAAATCAAACATCACTCAATATTGTTATTTTTTAATAATATCTCATGAATAAACGTCGATTGCAAAACTATTCAGTACCTGTATATCCAAGCAAAATATCTCTACGCCATGATTCAAATGTAACTGGAAGAAAAAAGGAGATAATTGTGATCATGATCTTCCGAAAGATCATCAGAATGAATGGAGCATGTCCTCTTCAATGTCGGTATCAAGTTCAGAATCTGAAAAATATCCTCCCGTGTTGTTGAAATCATGAATTCTGGTATGAAAGCTGAAGCCAGACTGATTAAGAGAACATGGCGTTGGGCCAAGAGTGAATTTCTTACATTTGTAATTTATGAATTGGCCTATGATTTCATGTCGTGGCATTCAGTTCAGTATAGTTGAAAGTAATCATTTAGGTTTGAGGCAATCATTTCCCATTAATTTTCGCCATCATTCAACTGATTCACCATTCCACTAGAGCCTCAGTTAATAGTCGGAACATAGTTTTCGACTGAAATGAAACATTTCATGAGTGACGTGTCATCATACAATTTCGAAATTTTCCGTCTGGTTAGCAGTTAGTCTCCTCATGATCTCTAGAAGAAGTAGCCAAAAAATATTTCGGCGTTTGAATAATTCATCAATAAACTGAGACCACTGTCCACACTCATTACTGGTTGTGATTTAACTTAACTGAACAAGATACAATAACCAACACCCACCCAAACATGCTCTCATCTTGGCGGAATCGGTGTGAACGAACTGCATAAATCTGAACCAGTATAACTTGTACAAATATCTTGCTGATCAACTGATTCAGTCATTATTTCATCGTGACGGTATTTTGAGTCCATAATAGGGACATACCGAGTGTTTCTTGAGTACGTGGAGAAAATTGAGTGACATGTTGCCAACGGCGAAACAAGTAGGAAAGTTGAACTGTACTATCTGTAAGTTCGTCGTTTTCGAAATTGAGGAAAGCATAAGTTGGCTAATATCTCGGAAACACATGGACGTGCAATGATTTCCATCACGTACTCATCGACAGCAGTTCAATCTATCACCAAAATGTGAATATTTCAGTGATCATGAAGGATTTGGCGAACTCCATCATCTTCCCTCAACAGATAGATTATTCAATTCATACAATGATATGGTCAGTGAGAAAGATTAGGTGAACTATGCTTTGAATGAATAGAAATCCTTCCATTCGATTCATTACAGAATTCACAAGAAACGAGGAGAAAAAATCTCATACAAAAGCTGGAAAAATTAATGTCCCACCTCCTCGAATAACTTACAGACAGTATTGAACTAGCGTTCTAAAAGGGATTCATTATATCACAAATCGCATTGTGAGGAAATACTTTTTAACATCATTTTAATAACTTCATTCAATAGAAAACTAAACCATTTCTGGATCAAAAGATGATTTGCTCAGTTGACAGGGAAGAGAGCAGAACAGCGATGTGAATTATATTCGGAAAAGAAGTGAAATACAATAGTGAAATACATGTTTTTATGTCATTTTCGTAATTAAGATGGATTAATTCGTTGACAATTTGTCAATTCCTCAAGGAGTACAAAGTCTCTACAAAGACTACATGAACCCATCGTATGTATGCATTCGTATTGAATGTAAATCATTTACAAAATGAGAAGAGGGTTCAGTGATGCAATGAAATCAGATCAAGAAACAACTGGAAGATTGATACTTCTGCCTCATCTTGTGTTCCAGTCATTCTAGTGGAAATGCATATTTATTTCAAACCAACCTGGTAGATTTACAGTATACCAGTACGTCACTCATAAATTCCGTACGATCTTCTACTTCCTAGTTGGAGACATTATAACTCAAACGGAATCCTTCAGAGGCGTAAGTAAGTAGTAGATTATTATTGAGTTGCCAAACATACGGCATTACACTATTGTTATTCATATAACATGCCCACTCAAGATATACATCTATTCAAATAAGTTCGAGTCATGATAATAACTCATTCTAATTGAACATTTCTCACAACATTAGCACACTCAGTTATCTTGATTTACATGAGTTATTGCACTGGTGTATACGAATACCTCATATTGTTATGATCGGTGTTTTCTGGTACTAAATGAGAAACCTAATGAACTACATCTATGAGTCAACATTCGATATATGGAATTTGATGAACTCGCATCAGATGGAAGTATGTATCAATATTCCGAATGCTTCTTTCTCATCTTCGTTGCTTCCTTTGGTTGCAGTTTGTAATTTCCGAAGATAACCTCTCTTTGGTGCACTTTGGACCAATGTAGTGTTGGTCTCAGTTATAACGTGCTTTGATATCTTATCATACTTTAGATCTATGAGATCTACAAGAGGGATCACTTATTCTTATCCCGATGATCACCCATTGAGGTGGATGAGTCCTGTTAGGAGTCCCACCATTATCTTGAGAAAATTTTTCAGTCAATATGGGAGAGTTTATATGGAAGAAGACTATTTTGATGAGAATTCACTATTGAAATGCTTGTCCCAGTGAGGGATAACAAGCCTTCGTTCTATGCTATGCACACTGACTCTATGCCACTGACCTGTGCTATGTGCTATAATGCATCATAATCTCGTCACAGGTGATAATTTGATCCAAAAAAATCATCCGTTTCTAACAGATCTAGCTGATATAGATATTTTCCATGAATATGATAGTTCTCTAGTCTTCCATAGAGACAATTCATCGAGTAATCGTCAATGATTTCCTCTACTGAAGGAATACGATCCATTCCAATCTAAATATGTTCTGATGTTCATCGGAATGATTCTTGTCTGGGGTCAAATTCCTTTATGCTAGTCGAAGGCTTACGTCCTTGGAAGGAGTTCTCACGCGATCTATTATTGCAGTTAAATATCACAAATTTGTCCACAATTACACCTTATATCGCGCATGCCCTGTTTTGCTCTACATCTGCAAGTAGGAGAATCATGTTCAATTACTGTAACACAAATTTTGGCCACAATTAGTAGCGACCAATTTCATAATATTTTCACGTCAGTACATGAGATAAAAACTAGTCATTCTACTTGTATCCAACATGCCTTAAATAATTATTGATCCTTGCAAGATATAAACTGATCGACAAAAAATCTTCATGATGCAAAATGTGTTCTCAATTTGAAGAACTTTGATCAGCTCAATCTGTAAATAAATTTTTGAAGCAATATGATACTCCGTTGATCGATTATGATGTGTTCACAGTGTTCTAAGAGGCATTATAATGAATGGACAATAAAATTATCTCCCCTCTCCCAGATGAACTATGGTTTTTCACCATTCTGCACCAAATCAGGAAATAACCATTTCGAAACACAACTTTTCAGACATTCAATATGTGGGATGCTATAGCAACGCTGAAAAGTGAATGAGTATCTCACTGTGGAAGTTTAGCATCTCGTCTCGAATTTATTTCGTATCTTTTATATATATTTATCGTTTCAAACAGTGGTCTATCGATGAAAACATGAATGTTCAATCAAAAATCCGATTCGAAAATGATGGATTTTTGAAAGTAAGATCAATTTGAATGTTCGAAAATTGATCATGTTTCAAAGTATAGTGCAATAATAAAAAATATGAGAGCATTTTTTCACAATTAATGTACTGCTCTGAATGGAAAAAGGATATGTGTCGGTTATCATTTATCATCATCAAATACTATAGATTCAACATATTCATTGTCGTCTCTTTCGAAAATGTTTCTATCTGTTCTTATTCTGAAGAGAAGAATAGAGATAGGAAGAAAACCATCACTTCAGATACTCCATCAAATCAATAGTGGAATTTGGAAATACATTATTCATCCAAGAAGGCCTATGGTATTTTCTGGGATATGGAGAGATATATCATCAATTGTTGTAATGTGATGGTTCATATCCTCATGATGGAAGCTCAAATTTTTAGAATTTCTATTCACGGTCCATAAATTTCATATCGAAATCTTATTGCTTCAATAACGTAATTGGACTAACTGTCATCTATTCAAATCGAGAGATTTTGTAGTAATGCCACTGCGGATTTGGACTATATTTTGTTGACCAGCTTATATTGCGTATCGAAATAACTGCACTTCCTAAACTGGTATCTTCTTGCTTCATTCTATAGATGATTCGAGAATATCGATATTTCTGACGAATTTATCGCAACAGTTAATTTTGTAAGGGATCTACCGTTTTGTTTACTTAGTGAAAGAGCTTCAGTGAAGATAATGATTGTTGTACTCATTGTGTAGTTCTGCTTCATTTTATGCTCTATCATAGATCAGTAGATAGAGATCTTCAGGGATTGCTGAGTATTTTGGTGGACAGAATATCTTAGTCACTGTTTGGAGTTAATAACTCAGTATTAGTAGGTCAATGATCTATCAGTCATGATCTTTTGCTGCATATAAAGATTGCATCATGAGTATAGTTTTTCATAATGTTATCAGGTCATGCACGTTTTTGAAAATACTGTTGCTTGTGTTTCCAAATCTTCGATTTGAACTACGTTCCTCTCACCCTATTTCTGAATGATCCACCTGGACGTGTTCGAATAGATCTGTCGCAACCGGAGGTCTTTGGGATGTTGCCTCCTATTGAGCTTTTTGGGAACCGCAGGAGGGTCTTATTTTATTGCCTCTTGATAATCGTTCAAGAGATTGTTTGCAGTCTCAGAATATCTTGTAATCGTAGGTGTAGGATCTCAGGACAGTGAAGCCCGACTGTCAGAAGATATATAGACGTTTGCTTCCTTCTTGGGATGTCCGTCATTGAAACTAATAGTTGATGTGCAGTGTATCATTTGTTCCCAGCCACAGGAATTGGAATATGCAATCTATACTAGATTACATTGACCTTTCCAATTATCTTGAGTACCTGATCAATCCCAAACTGAAGAAATCACAACTGCCAAATTCTCAGCAAGTAAGCTCACTCAGAGTAAGTTTCTTAACGGAGCCCTGGGGATGAATAAATGAAGATATCGATGGTCCTAAATTTGAGATTTTCATGAAATATCGAAATTTCAAAAGTATCATGAATTATCAGGTCTTTTGGTCTCTTTCGGTATTTTACAGAGATCTTCGAATATTGCCGTCAATATTCTCATTAAATTTTATCGACCAACTGAAGAAAGACCACGACCTAGTACAAATTGCACAATCCATCACTCATATAATCCATTATCTGAATTATGAATATAAATCTCTGTGTAATTGATAACTAATAATTATATGTACTATACTTATAATTGATACTGCCCCCTTTATGCGTGGATAAAAGACAAAGTGCTATTGTTTTGTTTGATCTCTTTGATTTCTATAGGTGGTCTCATTATCAATTCCTGGTTGAAGATCATCAACGCATGAAGCGAAAAAATTATTGATGACTTATTGAAGTAATGAATTAAAGCTTCCTCAGGCTCCATTTCATTCAAAGTATCTATAGGAAAAGATTAAATTACATCATCGTCCAATCATTCACATTGCAGTCTTTCAGTTGAGAGAGTGAAGATAATTTCTCTCTCCATCTTGAGAAAACAAACAAGAGAAGAATCGTCTATATATTTTCAATTTCTTGTGTATATCTAATCTGAAGTATGCAGAGCATACTATAAATCAAACCAATTGAATAAATGTACATAGTTGAGATTCAAGTTAATTCATTGCTCGATATTACAAACATTGTATAAATTTTGCAAATGCTAAATTTCAAATCAGTCTTCATGATTTCAGTTCCTTCTTCACAAATGTTCAAAAGTTTAAAAATAATGAATTGATATTCGAGTATATCTACTCAACTACATACTGGTGTACCCATGGCGAAACCTGATAAATTGGCTCACGATGAACTGCTGGTATCATAAAGTTTCGTTTCAATACCATACATGTTGACGCTATTTGATAATGTTCAAGTGAACAAGTTCTCCTGCTGGTCCTTCAATGTCGGCATGGTATATGAATAATTGTGGCACATAATTTTTTCTGCGCATGGATAGTCATAAACAAATAATATGATCATACTTTGCAGTACTGTTATGATTGATGGCTCGTAAATGGGAGCTATAAATCGCCTACGTTCTTTCGTAATTTCCATTGTTAGCTCAATAATATCCAGGTATATAAAATTAAGAAAAAAATACATGTATGACAATGAAACTAGAGAGAGGTCAATACGGAATTCATATAGAGTTTAAATTCCGAAGTGGTATTCCTCCTTCATAGATAGAGTAACGTTGATGAATTGATGAAATATTCTGATGAAATTCTATATCATCTCGGATACCTCGAGAGCTTCCTTCTCTGATTCCAAAAATATACATTCTCCATTCTTTTTCATCTGTTGCAAACACGAAAGAGAAACCTATGATATTCGAGGAACATCGTGTCAGCCTGCGGTGGAGTTTAGGGAGAGAAGGAAGGTGTTGGAATTTTTATTGAAAGTTTGGAGGTTGTGAGCATCAGGAGAGACTTCACTAGGCGAAAAATTCCACAACTTGGCCGTTCTATTGATGAATGATTGAATATTGATTTGATATATTGTGTTGGGAAGTTGGGGAGTTGGGAAGTTGGGAAGTCGAGTGAAATCAAATTTAAATCGATTTGGACATGACTTCAGTCCAAGTATGCTATTTTTTGAAATAGAAGGACGATCATCAATGAATGAATCAAATGCCAACAGTCCAGTGGAATTCAATTGTCATGCTGAACAATCATTATTTGAATGTTGATTTGTTTGGTACAAAAGAATGCTACGAATCAGGAATTCGTAGACATGCTTTTTTCAAGGATTTTGTAATGGCAATGGACCTGAGGCTGAACGAGAATATAGCAGACGATTTTCGAATAGAAGAAAACCTGAGCATGCTTTTTTTGTCGATATTCATATGAATTTCATTGATCAAGACAATTCTCGACGAATTCGTGGTGAAGCTGTAGGAAACATAACATGAAAAATATTCTGATTCATAATTTCAAACTCGAGAAGAAACTCAAAGAGAGAAAGTGGGTCAGTTTCATACTATCATCTCACCTATAAAATTGTTTCTTGGAATAAAAGTAGTTTTCACCCTTTTTCTCTCGATACTCAATGATATTATCCTGAATAATCATCAACTGAGTTGATCCTCAATTAATGCTGAACCTTCCTCGATCCTTCCGAAATTGGTCCAATCAGGAAATGAAAATTTTGATATATTCTCAGAGTCTAATTGAGAAATCATTGATAAATAGATATGTGATTTTTCGAGATGAATGGTTGATTATAAGAATCATTTATGTGCTTTAACAGAAAATCGATTTCTTCGACTGACGTCTGTCTACTATTAAACTGAAACAAACACAAATCTCCAACCAATGTATAGTGAACTTTGGAGATTAAATTTTGAAAGTGCCGATATCTCCTTTCCGTCTTTCATGTCGGATTTTCCGGGATAAAACTGCGGATTCGGATTCTAAAGCGTTCGATCGTAAAAAATCCATAAAAGCTGATCTAGTAGAACGCATCGTAATGACTAAGTTATATTGCCGAAGGAGTATTGTGCAAGGAAGCTTGCGATATTTTCATGGGTTATAATTCATTTGGAGAAAAAGTTGCAGTTAAAAATATATTGCAGGAATTCTTGTTACTCGCAATAAAATATGCACTCATATACGGAAGAGTTCAAATGTAGGAAACTGTAAAAATTGAGGAGATTAACCACACTCTTCTGGTAGCAGCATTATCTGCATTGTGTGTGGTAGTGAAAGGTCACTTGTTACAAAACTAAGTCATCATTATTTGCATTCCGTTCAATAACGCCAACGAGTTCCGATCACTCAGAATTGCAGTGAATGAATTCATTATTAATAATCATGCCGGAGGGTATTCAATGTCTTTTATTGTGGTTTGAGGTGGCTGGCGATGTAATTTATGCGAAATTATTCTATGCCCTCCAGTTGTACTGGGAATCAGATATTTCAAAAATGTTTTTAATAATATAGTGAATATGTGAGTATGATAATATATTTTCTACTATGATTGAACGTCCTTCTATTCTGAGTGCATTGTGCAATATTATATCAGCACCCAGCTATAGCTTAGATAGCTAGTTAGAGATGATAAAGCTCTCATAACGATGATGATGATGAAATCAGAACTTTCCAAAACATTCACAGTGAAAATATTCGATTTTCTTTGAAACAATCTTGTAAAGTTCCAGCACATCATGTTCATTTTCAGAGTGATATGAGGATGAGTTTCGATTTTCACTTCACGTGGGACAGAATGTTCTTGAACACCTTCAGCGGAATATTATCATCCTGACTCGCATCTTGGAGATGTTGTAAGTGACGATGACTTTCAATTTTCACAATGTCTTTTTTTTATTTCAGTTTGGACTGACGGAATCCACCAAAGAGGAGAACGGAGCTGCGATACGAGTAAGTTATCATGCTCATCTGATTTGTCTCTTTGTACTATACAGCAAAATTTCTATGTACAAGAAATTACCTCTTTCAGATGTGTTAAATGATCGATAGAAATATGTGCATAGAAGTTTTACAAAAATGTTTGTAGATTACGAAATATTGTTGGGCAATGAAGCAGAATTGAATTGAAACACATTTCTTAAATGACGTGAAGGTGATATTTGCCTTGAAATATTACGTTATTCGATTCTTACTATGACATTATTCTGTGATCAACTAATTTTTTTTTCCAAACACGAATAGATCCCATGGCTTCCGGTATGAATTCATGAACTCAGTTCGAATGAGAATCATTGTTTCGTTCATTTTTGAATTATTCCAAATATCTCGAAAAAAATGATACAACTCCATTATGTGCTCATAATATCAAGGACTTTAAAAAACTACAACTGTTCTTTGTTAATACTGGTTGATTGATCAGATATTTTTTCCGTGTAGTCAAAGGATAGAAAAAGAACATCATGAAAATATGCGGATGCTAAAGGTATTGAAATTCCCAAGGACTTTCCAAATTTTCACCTCCTTTCCGCGTGTCAACTTTCCATCGTTCGCCAAGAAGAAAAACTGACTTTTCGAGGCTTCCAAACTTCATCAGGAGTATTCCTGGTCACACCGTAGATCATGTCATCATTTGTGCTGCATATATAAACATACGATCTCTCTTATGCAGAAATAAGGTGAATTTGACGAGGTCGTAACTCCGGGAGATACCATGCACTTTATAGTTGTAAACAAAAGGTACGTTATTAAACGTGCAAGGCCAGAATGAGAATCTTATCTCACGTTTACGTGTCGAATTATATGCCTTCAGCCACTTGGCAGGTTCTTTCTCCAGACACCGTTTCTTACGATCTCTACGAAATGTGCCATTCATTGTAATCTGCAGATGAGAGAAGACAAGGAGGTGCATTTTATACGGCTATGCTGGAAGTTGCTACCTGAGTTTGTAACGGATTACTAAGTTTTACACTCCCACCTATGAACATCTCCATGTTATCGGTTGACACGAAAATCTTTGCGTACATAAGTTAGCTTTTTTGCAACTCCTCCGGGCGGTACTTCATAACAAATCTAAAAGACATCCTCAACGGTGACTCATCGAGGTGGTTTCGAAGAACCGCTATACTTGACGAAGATACTGGATACTTGATTGATTTCACCCATTCCAATCTTGATCCATGGAAGTTCTTCATACTGTTTATATTCCCTTGGAATTTGATCTACGTGAAATCCATCACTTGCAGAATCGAATGAGGCTTTGAAAATATCTACACATTCTCGCACATTTCCGAAAAGGTCTTTGAAATTTTCGACATCAGTTTTTATACCTGGAGGAATTTATTGAAATTCCACAAATAAAATGCTGTTCATTACAGCAAAGCTAATCGTATTGGGTATTCTATTGTTGAAACTGGCTGGTCCTCGATCAAACCTATTTTTTTTTATCTGTGGACAACATGAAAAGGAAACCTATAATGTTCGAGGAACATCGTGTTAGCCAGCGGTGGAATTTTGGGAGAGGAGGAAGGTGTTGGAACCATTCTTGAAAGTTTGGAGGTTGTAAGCATCAGGAAAGACTTCACTAGGCAAAGAATTCCATAACCCCGCCGTTCTATTGAACTGTCAAAACTTGTTAGATCCTTCCTCGTCCATTCTATTGAGTCATCTTATTAGGTCAAAACACAGTCTTTCGAAATACAATTCCTTCAAATGACTCCATAACTTTTCCATTGGAGGCAAAACCATCCAAACAACTCTATATGAATATCAATAATATATAAGTATGAATAATCAGTTTATGCGGCAATAATAGTTGATGGATACATAGCAAGTCGGTTACCAAGACTCACTGATACATGTCATCTTCATTATGAGGATATCGAATTATTATTCATAAATTTCATCTTATATCTTCTTTGTGCCCTCGAAACAACTATATGGAACATCGAAAAATTCCGCAGAGAAATGAAAATGAGCTGGTTGGAATCAGTTTTCATCGTTCTCTTCATATATAGAAAATAATTGTATCTGCAGATTGTAAATTTGAGGATGCAAAAAATACTCATCCCCAATTCCAAAAATTGAAATTCAATAAGTTGTCGATCAAGATTGGAATGATGAACATTTATGAAACATGAAGGGTGGAAGACTCCCATTCAACGTTCCCATTCAAAGTTCATACGAACATCATATCCTTTCACCAAATAAAATTCAATTCCATCTGAAAATGGTACTTCTCACTCCCAATACTCACCCAGTTGGGGAAGTTTTTCATGTCAGAAATTCACCTGAGTATGCGCATTTCCAAATCCTTTGAATTTCCTCATGTTATAAACCTGTTCCACCCTTCCACATGATGATTTTCGTAATTTGGTAGAATTCAGAAATGAACTACGGTATCTCTCGCTACCTATTCTACCTCATATTCGAACTACTTCACAACTTCAGATAATACGCTCCTGTTCATCTGACCCTGACCATGACACCTTCACTAGAATCTGATACCGAATAGGGGTTACTAGTGAAACAAACGAAATTTCGCGTGTAAGAGAGTGAGAGATGGGCGGTATAAAAGGTCGATATTCAAGGAATATATTCGATACACATAGAACATACGAATATTGCATTCATTTCATTGAATTGTAATGCAATCATTTCGAATGTTCATTGAAATGTTATTGTTTACAAATTTAAAAAGATTGGTCATTTTAATCTTTCCTCCGACATGACATCTATTTTCCTAGAAAATCATCGATATCGTCATGACGTACCTATTCTCATGAGTATATTGAAAAATTGGCATTTGAAATGAAAATAGAATGATTTCAAAATATTTCTCATGATTCAACTGTTTCTGATATTGTTTTGTATTGTCTACATTTTGCAGCTCATTAATGCAATAGTTACATATCACGCTATTGAAACAAAGTATACCAATTCATGCCGATAAATCAGGAAAGAATCACACCCACAACAATCAGTTACATTGAAGGATGAACATGTCCAGGATGAGATATAACTTTGATTTAAAATCTGAAAGTAGAAATAGGAACCGGAAAGAAAAGAATATATGTGATGATCATGGTTTCATGGAATTTGATTCGAAATATCCTGTTTAATTCAAGGACCCCTTCTCTAATTGTAGATCGAGACGATCTGTAGTCCGTTCCGCACTTGGTGTCATTTTGCTTGTCTATTGCTCTATTCGTGATTGCTCTCGGTCGTGCTATGGGCCCTCTGTTGCGAACATTCGAAATAGTATCTTGGTAACTGTCAGCCCAATGATGAGGGATCTAGTGACCTGCACAAGTAATTAGTATCTCTCCATCCGACTAGAATTACCAATCGTCATCCAGATTATCCAGAAAGTTCATGTCTCTGTCAAGAGCTCATTAGAGAATATTAGAGAATATTAGAGAAACTCAACCCAAAAACCATACTATCATTGGGAGCTAATTATTTTCACGATATGCAAGATTCCTTTCCATGATTCCATCATAAACGATCATCATTATTATTTTATGATATTATTGAATTCATCATACATTTTTCTTTACCGGGATCATGTTGCTAGCAATGTGGAAATGATCAGACTGATGATTCAGTTCATTTGTGAGCTAACTGTGGAATGGTAAAACATTCCAGAACAGATTCATCAGGCTCGATGCAGATTTTAACCTAGTAATCACATAGTAGGTACTACTTACTACAAACCATACTACGAACTACTCAATATAAACAGTACTTGATATTTCTAATACCCACTTCTTCGTTTTCATCAAGTCACATCGATTTGAATTATTTCCTCAAATGATATCAACGAATGAGCAAATTTGAATTGAACTTTCTTCGTGAATAAATTTGTTTCGCATGAGGTCAACTCAACCAGTAGGTAGGTAGAGGAACTGCAGATTCCTGCGCATGAAATCAATCGATTCGCATCAGTAGAAAGTTTATTCGTCTATCGCTAGATGGCGCTAGATCTTGATAGAACGATTATGAATTTCCGAACATTCTATTTCTCCATGAATGAACTTGAATAAATAAACAAAATTAAGAAATTATTGAGTCTGTGAGTTATTCGAGGAGGGGGTACATTAATTTTTTTTAGTTCTTGTGTGGGACTTTCTCTCCTCGTTTCTGAAAAATAAAATAGAAACGGTGAGAGAGAATCAAACACAGAAGCTAGGAACATAAATGATATATTGCCTGACAACTATGAGCATGATAATGTGTACTTATGAGAGGCATGACGGGAAGATGATCCTCAGATCAGATCAGAGGTTTGCAATTTTATAATAAACTAATAACAGAGGAGATAAATGAATCGTCAACATCTTTCTATAGGTAATATTGTATTTATCCTCATCATTATCAGTGATTGTCCAACATATTTTCAGAATGGGAGAGTACTTCCATACAGGATCAGTTTTCATGATGTTCCTACGAAGGGCAAGTTCGAGAAATCTGAACATGACAGAACAAAAAAAACATACCAACCTCATCTATTTATTGTATTAATTATATCTGTGAATTTATTATTATGTGAATTCCTGCTTTTCATTGGCATTGATCAAGGACGCTGAGAAAATTTCTTGAATATCAAAATAGAAGGGTGCCAAAAAAAATTTGTATGTATCATAGCTAAAAATGCTCTTTACAGGAATTGAAGTCTCACCGGCTATATGTCCTGTAAATATGCCCTGTCCTTTACGGCCTCACTATACGTAAACTACTATTTCAAGTGAGGAATTAATATTATATATTTTAAAGAGCAAACCCTGTACACGAATGCCTCATGAAAGCATTTCAATATTCAATTCACACACCCCTCTTCGTCCACAGACCGTTCCTGCTCATTGCCGTTTTACGACCTCTCTCACCCTTTCTAGCAAGCTATAAAGTGACGTCACTAGTCGGAACTCTTAAAAAATATCTCTGTCGTAAAAGTTGTCGCATATGAATCGGAATCAACGAATTACTGACCGAAATTATGAATAATGGTCGTTAAGGCCGAAACGTCGAAACTGAAGAAACAAGATACTTCCCCTAACAGATCGTAAACGCGAATAGAAATAAAATTTTATATCCTTGATGTGTTGCTTGCGAAAGTCACAAAATGAAATTGATAACACACGGATCCATACTATAAGACAATCTGATGATTTAGTGATCTCGTCGTCGGATCGAAAAGAAGGCAGTTATCTTCACTGATTTTGATTCAAACGAACGTGAAAAAAGGATTTTTCATTCTTGCAGAGGATGTGTATATATTTCAGGATATTCTGTATGGGCACTGTAAGCACTTTCATATGGTTGAGACGACTGGGACAGTACAAAGACATTGAATGTCTTTGGTTTTGTAGTAGACCAGGAACCAATTCTGGGGAGGTTCATCAGCTAGGCTAACTACAGGGCCAGCACGGTCCTTTTTTCAGAGACTTTAGAGAGCTCTGAAGACTATAGAGTTAGTGAACTTTACTTCTTGGGGTTCGAAGTAGAATCACAAATTGTGTTGTTATACGTATACTCTTATGAGGATGATGATAGAAATGACAGAAGGTACATCTTCAGTTGGTTTGATTCTACTGTATTTCATTCTGCCTTCTGAACCGCTTGGTGTATTCGTATAAAATTTTGATGAATTAGATACGTAAAAAATGGTACAATTTGGTATGAATAAAGTAGTCCTAAATTCAAGATGGTGATTGTGCACCATTTCTGGGATATTTTTCGATTGGAAACCATGGAGCCTAATAATGTCCGAAAGTCTGGTGAGCCGTCAATGTCAATCGAAATGGCGGGCATCGGCATTTTTATGTTCAATATCCGCGTGTAAGTTTTGAACGGGACCAGATATTTTGGTCGAGCGAATGTAGGTAAAAATAGGACATCACTTCGTTTTGAGAGTGAGATGGAAAGTATATAGTAAGAGTATATAAGCAGCTATTCATGACCGCATACTATATTTTCTGAAGTCAAATGAGACTATACACAGGTGGCCCAATGAAAACGAAACAAGGTATGCATTTTACTGAGAGATCAAGGAACTGACATTAAAATAAATGATTCTTCATGTGATGTTGGATAGGACAGGATTAAAAAAAAAACACATAAGGCACTTCTTAGATGAACATCGTTCTAACTACGAAATGAGAAATAGTGATGGAAGAGAAAAAAGTATTACTTTCCATCACTAGCCGATTATTTTCATGAACGTGTTTTCTCGAGAACTACCGCATTGTATTCCAAGAACAAGGAAGCGTTGGTGAGAGATTTCGATTACCTTTAAAATGATGTATCACTTGACCCCTTATACCATTCGAAATTCAATGGATTTGAAGTGAAAAAGTTGAAGACACTCGAAAAAAGTCGACCGGTTCGAGCATTTTTTTTTGAGAACGATTACTATGTCAAATCGGCCTTGTTTCGTTTTCATTGGGCCACTCAGTATATACTAGAGCACTCCTTCCCAGAAATGACTTTAGTAAGTACTTTGTATAATTATCTACCCTGATTCAGAAAATCATCCCTTGCAGATGGATCGATTGATGAATAATATTTTATGATAGATGCGATGTCTGAATAATCATCACTTTCAATCGTCAGTAAATCGACTCATAATGTAATTAATTGAGGAGTTGTAAAGAAATCATTATTGAAATGTAATGACATTCATATTATTCATGGACACTTAACTAGACTGATTTTATGGGAGATCTATGGAGATGGTACTCAGTTCATACTTGAATTAAATTAGAAAATAAGTATAACTAGTCGTCAATTCATCAAACCCACAACTTTGTAAACGCTACACACTGATATGTAATTAAAAAATTATTCAGCGAGCGTTACTAATGAGAAAAATCATGCAAGTCCACGTTTTTGCCATTGAATCAATGAGCTCCTGGTTTCATTTCATACAACATATCGTAATATGAGAAAAATGCGTCTATTTTTTATGTTTTCATGTCGCTACTAGAATGTGTTTATCGAAACACTCTTCTTCACCTACCACATGAAGGGGCTTCCAAAAAATAAGCTGGTGAATATAATAGCAGCAACATGAAAATAAACTCAAGAATATGTTAATGAAGAAACCACTGCAAATATCTGTAGTTGGTAAATATTTGATCATGTTAATGAAGCAGAAATTATGTGTCAACTCCAGATATTCGAGAATATGAGGTATTTTATGATGTCAGTATTCCATCAGGGTGTCTTTCTTTGATTCTGTCTCCAATGATTTCTCACACGTAGATGTCCGCAATGAGAAAAATAACGTCTGTTGATATAGCGATGAATATGAGTTATGATGTACTCAATTGAAAGTTTTCCACTATGTCTGCCTTCCACCTATTATTGCTCTCCTTTCTCTGCTATTATTTCGTCTGAAGTGTCAATCAGTCTGCATTGATATACCTAATTGAGGATTGTTTGGCTACTTATAACCTTGATAAATGAGTAGAAACAAAGAGCAAGTGAAATATTAATTCACTCACTAAAATTTCATGGAGTGATATCATGATTTGGGAGAATATTCAGTCTCTAGAGGAAAGAGGATGGATGTATAGTGGACAGTAACACATAGTACTGAAAATATGGAAGAAACAATTGTGATGGCATAAGGAACAATAATGATGACTAACAAAACCTATGCTGCTATACTGCTAGGCTGCATGGATATATCATTTAGTGGAAAAATTATGTGATATAATCGAAGGATGGGTAACGCTGATTCGAGTAACTTCTCAGGAATACGGACATATTAGGAAATCAAACATAATAACATTGGAGAGGTGTGAAGTTGATATTCGTGCGATTATGTGACCTATATTGAGATATCAAACCACAGTTATTGTAATCCATCAGCAAAGGTTTCGCAACTGGCAACACTGCTAGGGTTATTTCAGTTGGAATTTATTTCTGAACTTCCTATACCTATAACAGTTCTTTTATTTACATGTATATGCGAGTTGTTCTTCGAAACCTGACATGAATTCGCCAGTACTTGCGCCAAGTTATGCTGGCTCTTGGCGGCATTTTACTCACTTTAATCGTAGTTTCTTGCAACTAGAATGCGTTTTCTTGGCGTGGCGCTAACAAATATATTCGGAACACAGAAAAGACATCCTAAGTAATTGCTCCACGTGTGTATTCTCTGTCATAATTATGTAGACTATCAAAACAATGTTTCGTGTAGGTGGAGGAAGTTTATGTCACACTGAGTAACGAGTAAAATATTCAATCGTGATTCCATACCAGGGTTCCTCAACATTTCGATAAACGCACTAAGCTCTACTTGATGATGGGGACGATGATTTCGGATTGCCTGCATTGATTCCATTATTTCGAATGAGGAACTCTAACCACTCACTCAGCTACTCCTATTTCTGAGATACTCGAAATATTTCGACCTTCAACAACTCGTGTCAGAAGCTATAAACGAGCACATTTGGCCCAATGTTAATTTGCTTCTTCATTCATCTATAATATATCCACCCAAGGGACTGATTGAAATAATTCTCGACAGAATTGATAGGTGAGGTTTCTCCACAAGTTGAGCCGCCAAATGAAAATATTCACGAATGATGGAGTTCGTGCTATTCAATTACTCCAACTTATTCGATACGAATTTCACATTGTTCATGTTGGCAGCTGTAACAGTTATATTAGCACCGCTGTGAAGTGTGAACTCGTTTGGCTGCTAGACCAATGAAAAGCGAGGTCAAATAATAATGATAATAATAATAATATACTTTAATCAACAATGAGTTATCAAAACCTTTACAATGATATGCATAACAAATTGCCGAGAGCGTCAGTAAACGGAAGTATACACAGGAACATACAAGACAAGTAATATGAAATAGACTATCAGTAAAACACGAATAAAGACGAACCACAAATATATAAATGTATACAATTAGACCCACATTGTTCCTTACATCATCTAAGAAAAGAATTCGTCAAGTGTGTAGAAGTTCTTTTGGGTCAAGAAAATGAAAATATTTGGCGCACTTTCTACATCTTCAGGTGAGTGATAGATTCTGCAGCCATTGTAATCCAAGTTTCTTTAGTGAAACTTGGTCGAGTGCTTTGCCGGAAGTAAATTGTTCTTTAATCTTGTAGAGTAATTATTATGCTTGGATCTGTTGCAGCTGAACAATGAAAGATTCTTATGAACATAGCACGATATTTCATATATGTATATAGGTATCAACTACGGTTGAAATTTTATTATTTTCATACGACTCCCTGCATGAGTGTCTCCAGGGAAGATTGCAGAGAATTCTTACCGCGGATTTTTGTAAAGTTAATATTCTTGAATAATCAGTACCAGCTCCCCAATTCATTATGCCATATCGAATTTGAGAGTGAAAATTCGCATAATACAGAGTAAGGAGTATTTTTTGACTGCAGTGCTTCTTTAATGACCTCAAGGCATAGCAAGCTGATCTCAATTTACCACAGAGATTATGTATGTGAGTTTCCCAGTTCCAATTTTGATCAAAGATAACTCCCAGAATCTTTACATCGTTTTGAAAACTGAAATTATATGCGTTATTGTTTCAGAGGGTTTGATTGTGCCCTCGATGGAATATAATGACTCTCCTCATGAAGAACATACAGAAACATAGGTGTGTGGATGGAGGATTTGGACCTGAAATTTGTAAAGACATAACCACGTGTGGTCAATTGTTAGGATGGCTTTACAAAAATTTGGCTTTCTAAAGAGGGTTGTAGTGTAACAGTAGAGGCTAGGTTAGTCTTGGGTTGTCTCATGTAGACTGAATTAGATGCCATAAGAGTCTCTTGATTCATCCATTTGTGTATCAGATTTGACAGGATAACTCAAAATATGATTTTCAGAGTGTTTCGTAGATCGCAGTAATGGAGTTGGTTCAAAAACACCTTATCACATCCAGGTACATACAGTGAACAGAAATCAAGAGAGCCTGTCGTTTTGTCTATTGCGGTATCGATCACATTTTCTTGGTCTCGAGGAGTTTTATAGTTCTAAGCTGGGTCAGGCTCTTGGGTATAGCATATATTTCGGTATTCTGCTGAGCCGACGACGATGCATTAACATTTCGCAATCGTTATTTCCCGACGGACGACCGTAAAACTGCATTCCGTTTTATTTCTCACGTCTCCCGATTTCGGTCCTGCAAAGTGCAGTCGTGGAGAAATAAGCCCTTGCAGCTTGCAGACTGCTGTAGACGTGCTTCTGTCGTAAAGATATATTGCGCTTTAATAGGATTCATTTTCACCTGAGACACGTAATGTGCTGTCGGGTGATATGATAGAAGAATTGGCGTTCGATTGGCTGGTGGACCGAATTTGGGTCAGTAAGGAGTATATTCAGTCCGTTTTCTTCCTGATGTAACAATTTTGTGTGGACAAATCTTACTATTCTTCTTGACAGTCGTCTTCGTGAAGCTTGAATCGCTTCGATACTGGTTGCAGTGCGGATAAAGGTTGATGATACGCTTACTGACCCGACTCTTTCTACTACGGATCCTCTGTGTTGAAGCTGTTGTTGAAATCCCGACACGTTCACGGACATTCCATGAAATGTTAGTTAATTTATGAAAATCTAGTACAGTTCAATGCAACTAAAACTCGAGCTTGTATGTTCACCAAGAAGGCAGATCACACAATGGTCAATTTGATGATGTCGGGTACCACTGTTCCTATGAGGTCGTCAATATCCATGCTGGATGTCACCCCCAACAGCCCTCTCTCATAAGACGATCATGTGAGGTCCATGCATAGTGAAAACTGCTTCACAAAAACTTGGTGTTCTTTTCCGTGCGAAGAGGTACTTCACATCCCAGGAACTGCTTAGGATCTACAAATCACAAATTCGACCTGTCCTGGAGTACTGTTCACATGCTTGGAGCTCAGCCCCCAAACATACACTAAAGCTTTCAGATTGAATTTAGAAGAGAGCTATTCGCCTTGTCGATGATACAACACTCACCAAATTATCTCAAGAACATCGTAGAGAGGTCGGCGATCTCTGCCTTTCTCAAGGATACTTTCACGGTCGGTGCTCAACGGAAATATCATCTATTATGCCACCACGCGCGATTCCTAGTAGACAAACCAGACGAGCTCAGGCTGGTCACTCCTATACTGTCAGGATCGAGACCTGTCGAACATCGCTATACCAAGCATCATTCATCAATAGAACGGCAAAGTTGTGGAATTTTTTGCCTGGTGATGTCTTTCCTAATGCTTAAAACCTCAAAACTTCTGAGAAAAATTCCAACACCCTCTCCCAAAGTACCATCGCTGACTAACACGATGTTCCTCGAATATTGTAGGTTTCCCTTCGATGTTGTCAACGAATAAAAAAAAGCTCTCGGATAAAGCCAGCTAAAGCGTCACTTGCTGATGGGCAAATAAAATGAAGTTTCTCTCAAATATTACTTCCTAACCGACTACAGATTTCCAGAAGCAGATCATTAGTGTTCGAGAGGTATCAGCATATTTATCGAGTATTTTGTGTGAGGAGAACTAGACTTCGATCAATCAATCAATCAATCAATCAATCAATCAATCATTCAATCAATCAATCAATCAATCAATCAAGCAATCAATCAATCAATCAATAGTTATGAAGTAGTTCGATATTTGATGTAGCGACATGTCAAACGGAATAAATCTCATTTAGATTATGAACATTTGGTCTGGTCAATAACGATCAATAAAGATAAATATCTGAATCCGAAGAAAATCTTATACACCATCCTAATGATAGATAGATAGATAGATAGATAGATAGATAGATAGATAGATAGATAGATAGATAGATAGATTTCATTGGTCCATTTAAAAGAACTTTTACAAGTTATGGGACAAGTCACGAAAATACTCATATAAGTAAAGAGTCACTTCAACAGATTCAAAACATAAAATATACAAACAAATACATATACTTATACTAATATATACACATATACATACGTATACACACATATATTGCACATTTGAGAACATTCGAAAATTCAAACACAACAAAACGACTCTATTTAAAGTAATTAGTGAACTCATCAATATTGTAAGGACTTATATCTAACATAAGCACCTTGATATTATATTTGAAACGGTCCAACTTGGTAAATCTTTTATCATGAGGTAATATATTATACAGTCTAAGGCCCATTATTTGGTATAATTTTTGACACAATGATGTACGATTTCTTGGAATATGTAGATCATTTTTTATTCTTGTATTGTAATGATGTACCGATTCATTTTTCATGAACTTATCTAGATTTTTGTGTATATACATCAATAGTTCAACGATAAATAAACCATAAACCGTGAGAATATTATACTCTCTGAATAGTCTTCGACTTGAAGGTACGTTAGCAATGTTTCTTATTATTCTTTTCTGAGTTATGAAAATATCTTTTATAGAAGACGAGTTACCCCAAATTAAAATACCATATATCAATCTTGACTGAATTTGACTGAATGTTCAATGACATGTTGATAATCCAGATCAGCTCCTTCACATAACTAGATATCAATATGGACACGGAACATATCTAGCTGATATGTGATTATTTCGCAATTCTCATTGAAACAATGATGTCCCTATAGTTTTACATTTTATATAAGAATCATTGTATTATTGTTCGTAGCAATGAAACAATAGCACCCATTCTCAAGCCACACTTGTGCTACTAATTCACTTCTTATATATACTTATGATGGAAATATACTCACCAAGTAGCTGCATTGTTGAGGAGTGTAAAAAGCAGATTGATTAGGCGCCTAGGTGAATGGAGTGTGTTAATAATATATTTTCTCCATGAGATACAAAGTCTTGCGAATCTTGAAATTGCTACTTTTCCTCTTCCTTGTTCTTATGAAACAGTTCCCAATAATTAATTTGTATACTAGGTCACATCAAACTATTAACTATGATTATCGATAATACGATAAGCCGTTATCCATCTGAATTCACTACAACAATTCACAATTGAGGCTTGGAATCTCATCCAGGATTCAATTATTCAAAAAAAAAATGATTTTTGTCATGAAATGTCAGATAGTGAATGCATCTGTGGTGTTACGGAATATTATGAATTTCAGCTATCATTATAAAAAAAAAAACTAAGATGATCTGAGCGTGGAACGAGTTGTGTTGATATAAGCTGAATGTATTCGGCGATATACAAAGGCAAGCCAACTATTCTTTCAACACTGAACTCCACCATTCATTCATCTTCGAACGAGTGAGTGAATATCTCATCACTAGAATGCTTATTCCATACTGAACAGTCCATTGACTACCAACCTATCTGTTTGTATTCTTCTTCACATATGTGTAGATAATTATTTCCAGAATTAGCTAGAATAGCTAGAATATTTTTGGAACTGACGGGTACTTGTTTTCTCTCCTGAAGATCCCTTTGAGATCGACAGGATTCCAATTCAGACTCAAGATCAGCAAATGTATTGAGTTCCAAGAAACCCTATATAATGTGTTTCAATTCATGTATAACAAAATATTAGACTAGTTGAGAATATGAGATATCTTCACTGAAGAATCTGTCGAAAATTTTGTAATTTCACTACGCTCATATCTCCACTCTCAATCATCTCATATCTCAATCTCCACTTTTACGCTCAGAGTTTTAGATTGCAACTTGCAACCGAACACTTTCCAATTATTATGAATCCATCATGAATCTGAGCATAAGCTGATATTAGCTGATTCCGTAACCCATTGTTCCAAATGAACAAAAAGCAATGAACAATCTTATGTGGCTTTATAAAACCACGATGCAAGTGAAGCTTCTTTCAGATCGTAGGCATCACTGAACTGAAAATTTTCGGAAAATTAGATTCAGGGTATTGAAATAGCGTTTTTGATCTTAATGATTGTAAAATGAGAATGATAATGAGAAATTGTTCAAAATATTCCACAATTATCAATGTAGATTTGTGTTGTCGAACATCAACATTTACATCAATACACTAATCGAAACACACAAATACCGCGGAGAACTTGCACGAATGAGTGGGAATATAAATGCTACATGGTTAGCTGATGCCAGCCAAACACAACAAGGCCTGAACGCTCTGACGTAATCGCAGCGTGACGTCAGCCAAAGCAGGTGGTAACTTCCTCTATCTCAGTTGCATCATTGTTTTGATTTGCGATACATGAGATCGAATTCGCTGGTCGGTATTTATTAGTCGTTTCTTCAAATAGATACTGTTCCGTGTAATCTTTTTTGTTTTCCTGTATCCTAGGCGCGTTTTGCTATCCATCCTCCGCGGCCGGCTGTCACGCGACATACGATAGATGGAGTTTCAAAACTGTGGCAATAACATGTTTAGGTGATACGTTTGGAAAGGGTATGTTTACAGGGTGCCTATAGCTTTTTAGAGCCCTGTGAAGAGCATCTCCGGCACACCTGATATACATGCGTTATATAAGTTCTGTCAAGTGCAAAGGTATGATCGTAATACTGTCTGTAAGTTTTTCGAGGAGGTGGTACATTCATTTTTCAGCTTTTAATGGGATTTTCTCTCCTCGTTTCTAGAAAATAGAGTAGAAGTTATTAAAAATTATTGCAATATATTTGTAGTAATGACAGATTTAGGATCTGTCCCAAAATGTCACTGCGCTTGAAATTGAACCTTTAGATACCTAAAAGAGAAATTCTCTATGGACATTTTGGGACAGATCCTAAATCTGTCCTTACTACAAATATATTGCAATAATTTTTAATAACTTCTACTCTATTTTCTAGAAACGAGGAGAGAAAATCCCATTAAAAGCTGAAAAAAATATGATCGTAATGTTTCAACCCATGTTCGAGGTCGATATTAAGCATCTGGTATAGATAGAATTGAATCTAGAATATTCAATGTTGGATTGAGTTTTTTCAACTAGTCATGGCTACTACTACTAATAGCACGAGAATTGACAGAAACAGGATTTTCAAGACGGATGCTGAAGATAGGTTACTAGACCAAGGAAGGGTGTTTTGCTGGTCGACCCAAATAGATTTCAGCGCGTGCCACAAGCAACGACTTTTTTTGCGAAATATCTGGAATCTCGTCATTCAACGTGAAATATTTCCTTCACCACCGATACAAAAATATAATTAATTTCTGGCCATCTTTTCTCAGCACTTGTTGTACGACTTCTCGTATCAAGTTACTGATTTTTCCGACAAAATATCAAATGTTGGCTGCTCTATGAATATCTCGTGATATGTTTTAGACAATTCAAACAACGGATCGATTCATACTCTCTCGACACTTTCAAACACATCCAAATGAAAGCACAACGTCGATACCATAGTTGAATACCAAAATCTAGTCCAAAACTCACCTTATATACTTAGACCCTCCGTTCAGTAGTATTTATTTCGAAAGAGTGGATCGGGATAGGTAAAAATAAGGGATCGGCAAAAATATTTTCTGGAAGAGAAATTTTTCAGGAACTGTATGGTTCCTTGTCGATCGTATAGAATGTCTTTCCTCTTTATAAATTATTTTATATACAAAGCACCAAACCATGCTTCAAGAAAATACTCACCGGGACATTCCCTTTAGGAAGCAATCTCGCCCTTTTGTTTACAGGTAAATACAAGAAGCAATGATGATTTATACTAATTGAGTAGGAACTCATAATCGTTCATCATAAATAACGACCAAACGGATGATCTTCTGAATTATTACCTACCGCCGGTTTACACCTTTCTTACAACCGACCGCTCCCTAGTAATTTCTCATGTATTAATCATTCGAATGCAACTGAAAAGCAGCAGTTGCGGCATTAATCTCTCCATCTATCCGTAGATGTATGCCCCATAACGCCCGTTATGGCCAATAGAAAGTTAGACAGTGGCATAAGGAGGAGCCTACTGCTACGCCGTAGCAACTATTGGATACCGACGGTATGGAAACTCCATGGGAAAGAAGAAAAATGTTCCCCTACCGGAGTGTTGCGGCCGCAATGAGCCTATTGTGTCGAAAGCGTCGAACTTTCGATTCGGATAGACAATGAAAGATTGGTTCAGTCCAACGGACATGGGCGTCCACAAAGTGTGGTTGCGAGACCCCAAAGGAAATGGATCGACATGAATCCACACGATCTCATTGTTTTTGATCGCACTCTCGTTGTTTAATCGTTTCCGGTTGGAATTCTGGCAACCGTGATGAAGTCACGATGAGTTATCGTCTATCTATTTTGAATCAGATGAATCTCGAAATGTATTCATTGGAAAAGAGATGCACGTTCATTCATTAAAGGGCCTGTGTTTCCTTCTGTACTAGAACTAACAAAGAAATGAACATATAATAGAAAACGCTTGACTAGTTAATCTATTCTAGTCCTATTTCAACATACCACATGTGGTTAATGACCGAATGAAGAAGAGATGAAAAAGGTGGAATATGGATGATTGAACAATGTTACGTCTTCACCTATTAATTTGTGCTTTTCTGATTATTTGTTAATTTGAAATAATTTATAAACGCGCGTAATTGCTGTGGTTTCTGATATCGCGACAATATCGATCGCACCTCGTATCGATGAATTGAAAACTCCCACCTATACTTCGAAGAAGGAGGCTGGTGGGTTCCCGAGCAGATTCAAGAACGACATGCTAATTCGGTTCGTGATTTTGATCGTTTTTGGTTCACGCTGGTTAGCCAACTCTCAACCCCATAGATCGCCACACCAACAAGGATTTTCAAGGTAGGAAACCACAGTCTCGATTTACTCACTCTTTCATGATAGATGATATTTTCCTGATTCGCATTTGATAATAACAGGCTGCAAAACCCACTATACTGACAGTCCACTGAATTTGCAACAAACAACTTGAAAGAAGACAGTATCAACAATTCAAATCTTGATCCGTGAATAATGTTATTCATGGAAAATCAAAAATGTTACAATATTGAATACAGATGCTCAATTTCAGTGAGGATCTTGTTGCATGAATGGATGAAAATTTATTTGAAATATCACGTTCAAAATGGAACTTTGTTTATTTTAATGCGAGAGTTAAAAATACTCAACTCAACCCATAGGTATAAAGTTCTACTGATGGATGGTTCAACTTTTCATTGAGAATTGTGGACTCTACCACAAGACTACCTTGTTCAATTAGTACTAACAATACTTCCAATAATCAGTCACGCATTTGTTCGCTCACGCACCTATGATTCTGGAGGTATCGATTGTGAATAATAATATTCGTCCACCAGGAAATTGGATTTGGTTGTACATGCCTCACTTCATTCGGCCCTTCAAAAAGAGTTACCGATGTGTTTCCACCCCGAATTATTGTTTCAGATGAGTTCTTGTGACATCTCATCCAATGTTTAATGTAAGCAGAAAACAGCCAAAACAATGACCCCTTGTCATGTTTTGCCCCTGCCATGTTCAGAATATCCGAAGAAGATACAAACTAATCGCAGAGTTCATTCCACTGTGGAAATAGGTATACTTATTGTCATATAGGAGGAAGAAACAATTAAACTTGATGCGCTGAAGAGACTTGGTATAGTTGGTGATTTATTCTTAATCCTCGACATCCTCGACCTCCGTGGTGAAATTCTAAAACGTCCTGCTTATATTCTGTGGTATATTATCATAGGCATACATGAATGCATTTCCAGATACCCAGCGTAGACGTTGAAGGTATTCTATATGCTTGAACACCAATTCAATACATATAACCTGAACACAATCTTGGTATGGTTTTGGACTGTCTAAGTGAACCGACGTACATTTTTTCCAGTACACCATCAAAGCAGAGACCTGTTGGAGGATTGCCAGAAGTTGCTGGAGCGATTCAAGTACCCTTGGGAGATGATGCCTCTGATGTATGCCATACTGAAAGACGCCACCAATGTAGAGGAAGCCATCAGAAGAATCGATGAAGGTCAGTTACAAACATACTTTGAAATATTTTAATATTGTTTCATTCATGTATAGGATTTGGTATATCACAATGTATGCACTAAGATAGATGAATTGAAAATTGAAAAACAATAAATGAAGATATGGACCGTGTCAACCATGCCCTTTTCTGATGAGCGAATGCAAAAGAGTTTTTATGAATGGAATCAGAGTACTGAATCTGTCATGAGATACATAAATTCCGTCTAGTTCAGATTTACTTCATCTCATATATGAGTGTGTCCAAAATAAGGAGGGCCAGTATGGGATGCTTCGTTATACCTTGTAAATTTCTCTATGCAACGTATCGTCTTCATCTTCATAATTTCGGATATGGTTCTGATTTCATTATATCAAATTTCGAAGCGCTTTTCATTCTGGATTCGACGATGTATTACACATCATATCCACGTTCCTGTGTTATTCGATGTTACAAAAGATGACTCAACTCTTGTGATCGAGTAACACCCAGTTTTTCTTCAGTACTTTTTGCAGTCTCAAATTATTCTTGATGGGGAGAGGAAACCATGACAGTATATGAGGAAAATATAGAATCACTCACGAAATTATCAATATTGAATCCAAAATGAAATGAGCTTCTCAAATTTGATATCATGTAGACAGGAGATAAGGAAACTGATGGTGGTTTCTCGATATCGATACGTTAGGCAGAGAAATCTATGTTGATATATGGGAGGTCATCAAAAATTGCCTCAGTTTATTTATTGCTTCAATATGAACTCAGAAATATATGAAATTGGAAATCTGGAGAATTAGTTTGTTTCAAAATGAATCAAAATTATTTCCCAATTCAAAAAAATATGTGTTGCCTCTATTCCATATTGATTTCAAAAGAAATATCTCGGGCAAGATAGATGAGAAAGGTGAAATTTCGAAATTATACCTTATTTTCAGTTGTTTTTCAACTTTCATACATAAATTTGCCATTGGAATGAATACTATGAACTGGTACTGTGATATCTGTCAATTGATATCTGGAATATCTTTGTTTGTTGAAATCATTATATGTATCTAGGTTCGTTACTTTCATAAAGAATGTGTTAGGTTCGTTGAGAAATAAATTCAGTTAGTAAAGACAATCAGAGAATCAGTAACAATGGTATTTATATGGATAATTATGGATTGAGATGTAGTCGTTTTGAATATTTCCAGAAGAGGCTTACACCCATATAGACGACTGTTTGTTATTCCTGGTGTGTCCATATCAACCAGACTAAAACCTTTATTCTCCCAAAATGGCGAATATTTTTTTTGTGATTTTCTCTTCTTTTCCAACAAACTGAATTTTTCTAACTGATCCAAGAGCATTGGATATGTAAAATCGCTAACACATCACAAACAAATTGGGTTTAGTTTCATCAAACATATCATTTCCAGTTGATATTATCATGTTAGTGAATAATAATAATAATTGTGCTTGTATGTCGAATATGTTATTGGAATAAGCTCACGCTGATGTACCTATATAGTTTTGATGTAATATCATTATATGTAGAATATACTAAGCCAATGTAATGCGTAGATAATGTCATTTTATCACTTCGCCCCACATATGCTGAGTTGAGTTGATCATTCGTTATAATATATTTTTGATTTAATCGCTGGAGGATAAATAAACTTGAATATAATATGCCAGTACATCAATATGAATCAACATCCACATCCCCAAAGAGCCCATATAAAGATAATATATATAACAAGCTCGGAAAAAAAACTAGTCTCTACATCAATTATTCAATTCCGTGTTATATATTATATTGAATCATAAATACAATCACAATCTCGAGTTGAAATCCGTTTTCAAAAACTGCACAAGTCCATATCTAACATGAGGTCCATATATTCTGATGTATTTTTAGAGTATATGACTTATTCATAAAAATACTTCATTCTTGTTAGTTATGTAATTTATCTCTGATAGGAATTTCTATTGTATCGATTTGTCATGTTATGCCACCTGGTTATTTCCTAAAATATAGCAATAGGTAATAGGTAAGAGTTTTGAATATGTTGAACAAGGAATATTTCTCAAATTTGCATGAACGACTCCTCATTCTTCCTATTTGTCATAGAATATATTTTCGAAAATAACCAGTCACTATATATAAATTGTTAAGTGGGAAATATATTAAATACTGTCTGTAAGTTTTTCGAGGAGGTGGTACATTCATTTTCCAGCTTTCTGTGGGATTTTCTCTCCTCGTTTCTAAAAAATAGAGTAGAAGTTATCCAAAAATTATTTCAATATATTTGTAGTAAGGACAGATTTTGTGATCTTTCCCAAAATGTCACTGCGCTTGAAATTAAACCTTTAGATACCTAAAAGAGAAATTCCCTATTTGTCAGTGACACCTTGTTTTTGAAAAAATTGGAAATACAAATATATTCAATAAGAATGAAACCTCTACTCATCTCGCAATGCGAAGAAAAAAATATTTTAATTGTGTTGAGAACGGGAGCAGATTCGTTCCCGAAACGTCCACCGAGATATTATTATATTAGAATATATTGTCAGGATAACAATAATTATGTATTTCTGTGTATACTTTAACAATGTGTGACTGTATGATGACATCAGATGATAGGAATATGTATTATTAATGATTTTGTCCATTATCAGGAAAACGGGTGGTGAACGAATACTCAAGAATGCATAACCTCAACATGTACGATGGAGTGGAGCTGCGAAATTCGACCCGTCAGTATGGATGATTAAAAAGTTAAATTCAACCCAAAATATGTTTCTTTCGCAATCACTACATATTGCTATGCTTTTAACTTTCTCCTTAACTTTCTTCCTCTAAAAATTTTGGGTGATGCTCATTTTCTTTTCAGAGTTGAGTTAATGCACGTAACTTTTTTTGAAATAGATAACAGCAAGAACCCCCAAGAAAGAAGAACGACCTACACCAATTCAACATTCAAGTCCGTCAATCTCCAGTTCAAGTGCAACGTTCTCATCTAGAAGAAGCAGCCGTTAATTCATCCGTCATCTGTCAAAACCGTCACCAAATATTTATTTAGCAGTTATTCGGACTATAAGTGATGATCGAGTGGGTTCACCGCTGAACTCAAAAACATTATAGCAAAAGCTGAAGATATTATTATTCCATTCATGTAAATGTCAGATTTTCACGTAACATTTCGAAGTTAGTTATAAGGAAGTTATATCTGTTGATTAGTTTTACTCATATTTGTGCCAATCTTTGTCAAGACGTCGTTGAATAATGCTGATGCGTATACATCATTTTGGTAAGTATTTGAGTATTTCGAAAAACCGTTTATCGTCACTGTTCATCTCCAACTGTATATCGTAGCTGTCCAGAGTTGCTACGCTGACCTTGATAAAGACCAAGTAGTAGAATTCTATTTTCCTTATCAGAAATGATTTCGGGGAGTGGAATGCTTGGATCCTTGAATGAGAACGTGCAACTATTTTTCAGCATCGTTAAGGTTATCTAACTAGATGAGCAATTAGTTGAAAGAGAATGTCATTGCGATGGAACGGTAAAATCGTGAGAATTCACGTATCACAATCACGTTGGCGTAGTTCATTCACTTATTATGGAATATATATATCATGTAACAAGAGTTGTAAATTGCATCTTGAGTTAGGTTTGTTTCGGAGGGTGCATGAATTTCGGTATATTTTCACGTATGTGTTATCATATTATGAGATATTATATATATATATATATATATATATATACATATAGAGTTCCCCATTACGATTCCTATGCCCACGGAATATAATCACATATTTGTTCGATTTTTCTAAACTTCAACGTAAGATCAAGTGAACCATAAAGTGTCTGATATGAAATTTGTACTCCACACATATGGTTACAGAATTTATATTTTTGAGACATGATCCAATTCAATAATCCAATCCGATACATATGTTGGATAGAAATGATTTCTGAAAGCAGGTGAAAATATGCATGGATTGAAGTTGGAAGAGGAGAATTTGATGGTTACTTGTGGATTGAATAAAATTTTTCAGAAAGTTAGGAAACCTCTAAGACCATTGAGTAATATTTTGAGAAGCTTTTTGAAATCATAATGGAAATCGTCTGTAGCATCTAGTGCAAACCTACAACATTCAACCAGGTGAAGAACGAAGTATAAGAAAAAAATTTAGGTCTAAAGAGAACCTTATACTCGGCCCCCAACTCGAAACTAGAACCGCAAAACTGTTGAGGTCAGGTGCAGGTGGAAATTGGATTTGGAAATAAACAACCAAGGTCAAGTCTGATAGCATTCAACATGAAATCAACACCACGCAATGTCTATACGAATACACACATTTTTGGTGTAGGAACACTTCCACTTCCACAGGAAGGAACAATTTCATTTATATTGAATCCCCTGATGATGATCAAGAATTCCATTAGGAGAGCGGAATGATACAACATTAGATACCTACCTATAAAAAATTACCCTTCAAAATAGGTATTTTGCTGGACATTTTCAATCCACTGTTGCCCTTCTTAGGGCTGTTGAAGGCTGAGAAATATGTGATAGGGTAATCGTTTACTTTCATTTTCGATATTCTTCTCTATGTTATCGTCACATTGTGGAGGGTGAGAAAACATATTTTCTGTTATTATCATTGAACAATCTATTCCATTATATCATGGAGCTCTGAGAGGGGCTCCTGAAAAACCAAAATTTGTCTCACACACGATGTATCTCAATGAAATCAATGTTGAAAACCATAATCTGAAAACTCATCGCTCTCTCTCTCGAAACTTTTCGATAAGTCTATGATTAATCATACACGCTTAGGAGTATCGTCACTATTTCTGTAATAGCATTGACCGCACACAGCTGATATTCAACATAGTAACAATTCAGCACGTGGAGTAAATTTATCGCCAAGTGCAAGGTCATATCAATAATTCATTTGCATACACGAGCGCACTCAAATGAGTTTCTCGGGGAATGTTCAAAATTTCCACTTTGAACTGTGTCTAATCTGAATAATCAATCATACGAGTATGTACCTAGTCACTACTGAAATTCTTGAGATAACCTCCTATCATTTGGTTGAATCAAATTGTTGCAAATAATTATATTTCGATTTTTTTTATATATGAAACGAGTGATGGTGATAAAATGCAATAACACTATAACTCAAAAATAACACTGTAATTTTATAATGAAATTATTCTGAAGCTGTGATATATACTGCCATTATTCGAAGAACTTCTTCAGGACTCTTGTCATGAAAAAAATCTTCATTACAGATGTTTTACTTCCAGTAACGATTTTTTCGGGATGTCCCCATATAGATAACCGTATTGTTTGCTACTTATGACCCACCTGTTTTCTTATTTTTGGCTCAACCGGAAATGACACTAACTTCTGACTTCCAACTGAGAATTGAACGATAACATGAACTAATAGTTGTAAGAAGAAGATATTTGCGTTATAATATCTCCCAAGAAAAGCATTCTTACGTAACATACATTCCTATCCTTGAAAAAATATTCCATTCGAATATACATAAGGTATATGATTTATGTCGCTCAAGCTGGCAAGTATAGACACCAAAAAGTTTTTCAGAGAATTTGAAATAATTTTGTTTGCGTTTGCGGTTGTCTCCAGTATAATTACAAAATCTGCTCAGAATATGCAATTCTCTTCACTTCCACCTCATACAATATAGCATCAGGTAGTACAAAGGAGTCTCTAATAGTCTGTAGAAGTCTGTCTGGTAACACGGAATCCACTGTCTATTGATTACAAATTCACGTGACCATATTCTCTTCCAATACTTTGAAGGTATGCTAATCAATGTGGATTATGGATTATTTGTTAATGCAACTCCACGTGTCACTAATGCTTCCTGATCACAATTATAGCAAATGAAGATTGGATTTTTCATTAATATGGAAAACCCAGGATAATGGTTCGAAAATAATGTTTCTTGATGAGTGAAATCATACAATGTTCTCCTCTGAATGACATTATGCTTATGATCACAATTTATGGTATGTTAGATATCGCTAATTTTTGATGAAAACTTCTCGAATTTATCATCATGCATCAAAAAACGCAAATTTCAAATCTTCATTTGATAATGTAATGAGGCGTCCTAAAAACTGTTCAAAGTTTGGAGTTTGAAGTTCCATTGACTATTGTACCTGCGATTATTTGTGAACCAAACTCTTGATAATATTCAATAATCGAAAGTTTCTTAGGTTCTCTAATTTGATATAAAGATAAAACAAACATCTTCACAGCAAGAGGGTAATAATAATTTCCTACAGATGCGTCTTCCTCTGTATATTAGAAATTGTCAGTCACTAAGTAGGAGATTGGAGAAAAGAATGATGTATCCACATCTCTCTCAGGGCTCACCCTATAATTATATCTTCACGCCATTTTTATTTTGGATATTTCATATTACCACTGTCAAATTCTCTACTGCGCTCATGTTTCGAAGAGAAATCAATTTTCTCAATCGTCTGTTTAGGCTAGGTATTGAATCAAATCCATCACTAGCGTGCCTAAAGAAATTATTTACAATACATTCACAATAATTTGTCACGAAATAGTAATAGGTAGTGAAGTATACAGAATATCGTAGATGTGTATGCTCATCGAATAAATTTGTTGAATTCGGAGGTGTTTTTTCATATCAAAGAAACTTTTGAAGAGGGATCTTTGTGGCAAAATATCAGTCAGAAATTTTTCCAACTAAACTTGTGATCGATAATCCACATTGAAGAGTCAATCATGGTTCGAGTAACTCGAAACATACAGGGTGTGAGGCAACATCCTCGAACACTTGATCTCATGGCTGAAGATGTATCCACTTCATCGAGCGAAAGATACAGCAAACTAAGAGCCATTGATGAGGTCTCTGGTATGGCAAAGACTGATCGTGTAGTCGATGTCCTCTCCAAGAGTAATAATTCAGGAAAAAATTCATCTTGCCGGTAATTGGTAGCTATCCACAAGCTCCTCTGTTACTACATACATACATACTATACTCGCAGGCGTAGAGGTCAACAAACCAATGACAGATCATTTTTATGTTGAACCCTCGAATCGACAGTATGCTTTTCGTAATCTGATCTGTATCGATACATGTTCGAAACATTCGAATTCGAAAGTTCCAGCAGTATCAATTCATTCATCATTGATTGTTCGGATATTCCAGTGAGAATATTCCCGATCGGTTTCGATATTCTGAATGGCAACATATCATCCTCAGAAAACTGCAAACCCCATTTGAATATATCCGTAGAAGGAAATGAAGTACCTATTTTGTTCAAATGAAAAATAATACTGTCACGAAAAAAGATACATTGTTAATCCTCGTCGCAAATTGAGTTGATTTTAGGAGCTCGATTGCAATCTCAATTATGGTAAATTTCTGTGTTCTTGTTTTTATCATGATATCCATCCTGTTTTGCTGTTTAAAAATCAATTGAAGACATCATTCGAAACCATACACATTTCCAGCAATAGTTTCTCTTTCTTGAATCTAAAACCAACTTTCGGTAGTGACCATAAATCTGATCAATGCTAATACATGCGAAAAATCCTTTTCAGTAAGTCAGAAGATGAAGATGAGAAAGATGAAGCATAATTCAGGCTTCAAGTCACTTGTCGAATGTGTGATGAATCAATAACCATATCATAAAAGTACTCAAGAATTGAGAGGTTTTTATACATTTTTTCACCCAGCCACTGCCACTGCTTTGTATGGATGATCCAAACAAATCTTCAATTCGAATAATTGAGCTTATACAAGGAATGAATATTCATGAACGCCACTGTCTGAGCTCAACGATTATCTATTTAATCATTCATTGCAAGTATTTTTTCATAGTATATAGGAGTTGCATGTGGATTTAATGAAGTGTGAAGTGATATATGAAAAATGTAGATTATATGAATGGAGTTAGATATCGAAATTAGCATTACATATGAGATGAAAATGATGAAGAGAACGTGTGACTGTTTCTCAATATCTTGAAATCAAATCCATTTCAATGCAGATAATGTTAACATTCACTTCGAAATGTTAACATCAATTCAACATTGCCTGCCGTTATTAATTTCAATGGATGTGTTTTGAAAAATTTTGAACATATAATGATGAATGACAGACGAAATGACCACAAGAATGGGAATTTTGTTTGATATTGTTTGATGGCATGAAATGAAGTTGAATAAAAAAATTACTATACTATATACAGTGAGCATCATGAGTGTTAGACAAATTTCCGAGACAAGTTTCTACTATTCAAATTCCAACTATCCATACAGAAATGTACGTCAACAGATAAAGAAAACAAAAAAGTTTTTTCCCTCCAAATTCAATGGAAAATGAGGCACGGAGTAGTGAATACTTGTAACATTCTTATTGAGTCGACACATCTAGAAGAATATTTCATATACTTATGAGAATATATTGCATTGAATTTTTATATATCATTTATAATTAGAATACTCTTTTCAACTCACGTGCGCATTAGTTTTTTGGCAAACTCGTCACATCAATCAATTCCCAATTATGAATGAATAAGCATTCATCATAATGATTATGCAATGCATTGATTTTTTTTGTATCTGGAAGTTTCTTTCCTCAAGATCACGACATGCTCAGAATGAATTCTGAATATGTTATTTCTCGTCATGGCACTCTCATAATGTTTGATAATGATAATTACATTTTTATGTCATCAACAGTTCCAAGATAATTATTGTATATCTATAACTTTTTTTCATCCAGAATCTTCATTGGTGACTCGTATTTTACGAAATTATACTTTTATAATAGTGAATAATGTAGTTGTCGCTTTTCTTTCGACAATCTTGATTTTTGAATCTGTTACTTTCAATTTCCAAGTTTCTTCTGCAAAAAAAGATTTTTTAATTTTGATAGCAGACTTCGATTGTTGTATAAAAACTGGTGATGACCAATGGTGAGTTTGAAGAATCGAAACGACATATGGTGACAAAACGTCTTCAGCAAAATGTAATTCTTCATATTAATGTATTCCTTTTTTCCTTTGGAGTAGAAAGGAATCAAATAAGCGTTAGTAATCCACGTTCAATATACAGAGTATGTATGGGAACGGTGTCATATCTCAAAACCGACACCATCAGAGAGAGAGAGAGAGAGGGAGAGAGTCCTTTAAGTGCTTTTGGTTTTTAAAATGGAACATTTTCATTGAATAAAGTTCTTATTATTATTATTATTATTATTATTGTACTAAATTCACCCGCCCCACATCACTACAACCTCAAAATATCGAATTTGTATTTTGCTTTGTTCACATGATTCGGCAACACAGTGTTTTTTGTGAATACGGCTAAAGAACGACCATCAAGTTTACTTTCGAAGTTTCTAGCTCCATGAGAACGTCTGATAGTTCTATAGTTCAACAGTGATGATCTTGACAACACATGTTGAAATGAATAAATAATAGAGAGAAATCAGACCGTTTCCGTATATGAAAGCAACCCTGAAAATGTGAAATTGAATAATGCATGTCTGAACACTTTCATTGCCAAGGTAAAGGTTAGTTATGATAGCGATAGTGCGAAATAATTCGAGTGTTGTAAACATAGACACACTCATTCTCAATGTTATAGCCTAGGGTAAATGATGTCAAATTGATTGTACCCAAGAAATTCCTTGTACAGTCTGGTATTCTCTATCGAATATGATCATATAAGAGATCGAAATGGGAGATTTCGAAACGTTGTCATGTTATTTTCACCCATCATTGGAAACCCTCTACCTTTATTAGTTACAACCGTATAGCAATTGTCAAATGTCAGCTCGAATTTAGTGGTGACGTGTGGAAGAGTTGAAAGTTTTGAGTGCCATTTTTTTGTTGCATTTTGAAGTCGTAGAAAAACTATGGACTAGTGAAACTGGTACGCTGCTCTATACGCTCATGTTTGAAGTATTTGGTACTACTTAGATGACCATTTACAACACTTGTTACGTAATAAAGTATTCTCTACACAGATAACTAAATTGACATTCAATCGCGCGAAATGATCGATTGATCACACACTTGCGATCTGTGCTTTATTCAATAATTTGTCATGAACTATTTATCACATCAATATTAAATACATCAGGAATGTCACCATGGCAACTCAGTTACGTTACTATGGTTACATCAGCTGCGTGTTGGATTATAGGTACTTCGACTTCATCCGATGTCGTATACGAAAAATAAAGTATGAAAAGATATTGATGACCCAATTGTTTCTGGGCAATCGGTTTTATATAGAGAATCCCTGTTGAGTATTTCTATTTTCAATTGATTCCATAGGGCTTCAAAATCGGCAGCAGTGCATCAGATAGTATCACGCACAATTCCGAACTAGTCAGTTTTTGATTTCACCCAACCCGATTTTTTTCTCTCTTCACAGGTCAAACGGCCGAAATACTACTCAATTTGTGTCACCGGATCAAAGAGAAGTTCCAATTGCCATGGAGAATGATTTCGTTAGTAGATGTAATCCTCACGTATGCCAAAGAAAATCAGGACGACGCCTGGAGTAGAATAGAAGAAGGTAAACTCATTCTCGGTGTCACATGATATAGAAGAATCCGAAAGCTCTCTGGAACACAAAAATGACACGTGTTCAAACTCGTTTTTCCATGCATGTGGGATATGAATAGATGGTGGATTGTTGTGTATGAACAAAGTAATCAACATTCTTATTATTATAGTAACAATGTAGTTATGGAACCGTCGGTTCTCGATGATTTCTGAACAATCCAGCCATGATTTATTCAGTGGAATAATAGGTATCATAATATTGCTATATTGTTGCTAATTATCGACCGTACTATACATGTGGCATAATTTCTGGAAGCGGGTGTCATTTTTTTGTTCTAAGACTGTGTGAATCGTTAAACTATTCTGCATTTGAAGAATTTTCTCAATTTGTGATGTATTATTCGCAAAAATGCTTCAAAGGACTATATAGTATATGTGAGCATTATTGTTTTTTTCACGAAGATCATTTTGAGAATTGGTTGGATTTCGATTGGGCTGAGAATTATGATCTGTTGCAGATGCTCGCAATTGAGGTATAGGTTTTCTAGACACACTATTTTTTACTGATGATTTTGAATCAATACTATCTCTGATTTATTCTCATTCCAATCGTATCCTGCAGATTCCTATCATAGGTCCTAATAATAGTATGAGATAAGAACGTTATAGCAGTTTCTCGTTTCACTCCGTATATATGGAAAAATAATCTGAATGTTGTGCATTTATTGTGAGTATTCTGCTAGGTACCTGGTCTCACATTTTTCCCTCATTGAAATTATGTGAACCCAATATTCTAATGAATGAAATGGAGGACACCGGATAATGTTATCAAGCATGATCTGGTGTAACTAATTTTTTACTGTTCACACCGGGTGTCAAACGTATTCTTTAAACAAACCAAGGTTTTCAGAGTTCCGAGTGTGAGAGATTTGGACTTGACAGGGGTGTTGGACTCCAGATGCAAAAACAAAAATTGTACGGAATGTAGCAATTTTTTGCCCCAAGACTACATTCGAAAGTCCAAAGTTGGGATCGTTCCTGGAAGGGTATAGAATAACGGGAAATTCTCAAACCGAACACCTCTGCAAAATTTGATTCTGACCCTCAGAACACTGGCTTGTCTGAAGAAACCATAACATATCTAATAAATGAGTAGACCTGGTATTTTCTATCCATAAACTTAAATGAATTCATCAGCTTCCGAAAAATACATATACCTTATCAATCCACAGATTCATTACTATATTTATGAACCGCACTTCGGACTCTTGATGAACACATTTTCATTAACAAGCTTCTGGAGTTGTCGCATTATATTATTCATCCTTCACCATCCAGATTGAATCGAAGCTCGAAGGAAGCCCATACATTGGTTCGATTCATAGATTGCAAACAAAACTTCAATCAACCATATATACAATAATGAAACAAATATCAGAAAAAATGTATTTTCTCATCGAGCCTATATATTTCTCACTCTACTTGAAAGGGTAAAACTTTATGGACCGAGTTGTGACTCCTGGTATTCTTGGAAGACTGCTACAAGTATTCGAATATATTTTCTGTAAAACTTTTCTGAGAGATTCAGTGTACCATTTTTGTATGAAAGTAAAAGGCAAAGACGCTGAATATCGTTATTTTAAAATGAAATCCATCACCATTGTCTGTTGAATGCGCAGGAGGGAAGCATTCCTTTGTTATTGATTTTTGTTTTCAATGATCATTAAAGTACCTCGGAGAGTTCGCATAAAATAAATCATGCAAAACTTCATTGTTAATGCTTTAATGATTTATTTTACGAGTGTTCTGTATACAGCGTAAAGTTTCATTTCTGAAAATATTTCAAATTTTATGTCTCAGTGAAATATTATGACTATAAAAGCCGCTCCGACGGTTTAATTGGTGAAAAAAATTGTTGGAATTATATGGTAGCCTTCGTTTGACTATTTTCTAATCAGAAAAATCATGATACAAATCGAAGAGGTGCATGGAATTGATGGAGTATCTACATTTCCTTCTATTTATGTCGAAATTTCTTGTGAATATCAGTCTGGTCTCTGACCTTCTTTAGTTTTGAATCGGTGATAGTAGTAACGAGGAATTGATCCACAACTACTACTTTCTTGCGAGAATAAACAGGGTGCGTCACAAATTCTGGTGAATGATAGCACGAATGTATATAGAAAACAGTTTCTATTCAACTGGTATTTTTATACCTGAGCTCAATTCATTTCGAAATAGTCGGGCTATCTAAAAAAAAATAGCATTTTGATTGGAAAGTAGACAATTCTGTTCAGGAATAGGAAAACCAATGGATCTCATCGATGTAGAATACAATGCTTCTTCAGTTGGTGAAGAAAAATTTGGGATATTCCATTTGAAAAAAACTGAGTGACAGGTGATTTCATCTGAAATCTTGCTGATTTTCCGTCTGTCCAATTATGACTTGAAATTTCAAGAAACAACATCGTCAAAACAGCAAACTCAACATTCCAAACAGTCAAAATATTTCAAGAACTTCTTGACTTAGGAACAGACGAGAAATCTTCCATTGCATTTCGAATTCATTACAAAAATGAACTTCGGATATAATCTTATAGTGGTACACAAATTTCCATAGATTTTCATTATCTCTGGAGAGCGTTCTGATGAAAAATTAGGCCCAATACACAGAAGATTTTGCTATTCGAATAACCATTCATGCAATACTCGCTATACAATACTACTAATACATGGTGAAATATTCGCAAAATATCCGCATATATCGTTCATTCTGATTTGGATGTACGAATACTGAAGTTGTGAATCGGTGGATGAACTGTCATTTTCCGATGACATCCATAATATTATGATTACTTTGAATAACCCCATGCATTATCGGAATGTTTATGGAATTGTTGAAAAAGATTTCCACATGGAAAACTAATCATCTCGAATAACTTCCATTGTCAACCTATCAAGTATAATTCATGACTCATCACGTAACGTTTGAAGTTGAAATGGTTATTCGTGAAAATGGATAATTTTTTTTAATGGGCCAAATTATTATATATTCCATATATTTCAGTACCTATTCTTATAGTCATCTCCTTATCACAGAATGTCTCAAAGTTATGGCTATCTACAACATTTTCGAGTCATGCTCATGGTGCATCTTGTGTATATTCGTCTTTTTGTTGTTGATAATTTCATCAGCATTTTGTTAGCTGATAATATATTTCAGTGACTCTCCAGCCTCTCATTAATACAGGTAATCAACCGGATCCTTCGCCAAAACTTACGATGGTGACTTCGCCGTAAATTCAGTTTTACGGAGGGGCAGTTTTGTTTTCACCTTGATAAAATCACTATATTATACATTCAATTTGGATGATCAAGGTGGCTTTGTTGAAATCGTAGTTGTTGTTGTTATTAGTAAGAGTAACCCAACAATATGATCATTCAAAATGCGCCCATTCGAATGCACCACTTGAAAGGCAAGAATCTATTAATCTGCGAGAGGTAGCCATGATAGCAGAACAACTAAAAACTGAAAATAATTGGTAGTGCTATCAATAACACCTGCCAACGGTTAAACGTAGAATTTCTTTGAAGCATGAGAAGTAGCGATGAATGAGTGTTATTCCGTACTCGTTCTACCATGAACTAAACACTCACTCATTTGAATATTCCAGATATATGCAATTCTGGCATTAGTGCACTATTTTATGTGAAACTTACTCTTGATAAATTTTCCGTGATCGTTCATTCGAAGTCTCTACGTTCTCTACGTTCAGATCAAAATATCAGCTCCTAAACAAATCATGGACAGAGTCACAAAAACAATTACGATTTGTAGTTCATTACACGCATAATATGCATGAGCTTCAGAATGACGGTTCGACAGTGTTCTCTTATTAGTTTTTGAATGATCATTACATGTTTTTCAGTGTGAGAACATCGTTTCATTGTAGTGATTCCAACAGTGTGAAAATATTACTCATTCATTTCACGAAGACTCGTGCATTATACAAATTAAAACGATTATCCCCAACTCGTAAAACCAAAATTACATATTTGAATGCTTTTACCTACATGTGTGTGAAATTTCGAAGTCATTTCAGATAAGGTAAGTGAAACATTAAACCAGAAAATAAGTTCTGATGGCAGATTATACGACATCGTAACTCTTAATTGGTAATATTTCGTTATCCAACCATAACCGTAGCTGTGTGTGGAAACACTATCATATACATAAATAGTAGATCACGATATGGGTAGTAAGAAATTGAAACGAACCGAATTGCTGATACAAAATTGTTAGAAGTACTTCCATAATAACGAAATACCCCTTTGTATAGAAGCTTTTATATCTCATTATGTTATGTGTATTCATGTATGTAAAGCGATAACACCGACACGTGCTGATTTGACGTAACGGAATTTTTTCTATAATCATCATGAAGAAAAACAGTGACATACTTCTCCGAAGATATCGAATCATGAACACAATGGAAAAATGATTGTTCGCAAAAAAAAGTTAATGATGATACAATGAAAGAATTGAAAGCAACAACGTAAACTGAAGTTTGTGATGAATTGATCGATATCACTATATGAAGTAGATATAATAGAATCCAGATCGTGATCGTGAAATAGCTCATGTTTCAGATATCTTTTAGATTTCTTTAGATATTCAGGTATCTTCTGCTCCTGGGCAGTCTAAATCTTGAGTACCTTATTCAGTATTATTCCATTTCAGGAAATAGAAAACTGT
Organism: Gastrophysa polygoni; assembly: GCA_963576655.1. Taxonomy (NCBI): domain Eukaryota; kingdom Metazoa; phylum Arthropoda; class Insecta; order Coleoptera; family Chrysomelidae; genus Gastrophysa; species Gastrophysa polygoni. The sequence continues at coordinate 6,703,620 of OY755091.1, forward strand.
CTTCAGTGTTTTGATTTCATAGTGAACTCGAAAGAAACCCATTGCCTCCCAAGCATCCATTCCTAGGCTCTTTTGGTTGGATTTCATTTCATCCCTAATTCAATTTCATTACATCGACAAAGTTCAGATCATGTGAAAATTGTGGATTCCTTCCTCGTTGTTCGTCAGTTGAACTGCTATTTTTTCTTCCTCTAAACCTGGCACCAACAAGTTTTTATTATACTGATCAGATTGAATAGAAACTCTCTATCATTATCATAGAAATTTGAGTTTTTCCTTGAAAATCTTCGTAGATCTTCTCGCTTTTTGATGGCTTTGACATGAAACATCTCATGTAAGACCCATATCAATGATTCGGATATTCGAAAATGTGGGGTGGGTATTTGGGCTTCGGCATTTGGTTTCCACCATGAGATCGTCTCTTGATGTATTTGATCTTGTTCATTACACTACCAAAGTACAGGAAGACGAGGTGTGAAGAACCGTTGATATTCCGATTATTCTATGATTTCCAGATCGTGATCTTGGCAACAATAACTTACAGATTCATAGGATCAAGTACTCATCTTACCGGAAACCATTAGCTATATCATTTCGCTCATTTTGATCACATGTGTTGAAAAAGGATCATGCTCGTATTGAAATTACCACCGCCTTTGCCTTCACGGCGTCTGTCATTCATAAATTACCTTTAACGATTCCGTACAGCTGTTGTAGATCGTTTCTCAGCACTGCTTCTTCGTTGCATTTCATACAAAACTCATTCACACTATATATTCATAGTGGTTTATTTGTAAACTAGGAGTCATGACAGGCTTTGTTTCGACATTTCCATCTGAATAAGATCAATAAGTGCCACTGTTGCCCTTTGTTTCTGTAGCAAGGAGTACATGATAAGACAGTACCGCTAGCAAAACAATGAGTTTGAATAGTTTGTTCCATGTTGGGTTCGAAATTAACGAGTTCTTCGAAGTGGTATGATTTATGACCTGGATGACTGGTTGAATGGGAGATGAAAAGATGGACGTGATTTCTGCGTAGCAACGCTGGCTTTTGTTGTGAGTATATTCCGATTAAAATGAATCTCGATGAACAATTCGGTAATGATTTGTTGATCACGTCGTGAAAGGTATACAGAGAAGGTTTTTTTTTTGTCATCCACGAGATTACTCACTGAGTTTTTATTAGCTTACTGATAATTGAATTGATTGATTTCAAATACCCATCATACTATTGGTTAACCACAATAATCCTTGGTGAATATGTGCTATAATAGGTTTCAATAAATATGAGCAATGAAATAATTGGAATATATCTGAAATACGATAGATTCAATAATTCTTCTTGATACGCACATACTGGGTTGCCCAATGAGGACGAAACAAGGCCGATTTGACACAATAATCGTTCTCAGGAAAAAAAACGTTCAAACCAGTCGATGTTTTGCGGATGTTTTCGACTTTTTCACTTCAAACCCCACATCATTTTGAAGGTAATCGAAATCTCTTACCAACGCTTCCAACGCTTCCTTGTCTTTGGAATTCAATGCAGTAGTAGTTCTCGAGAAGACACATTTATGAAAATAATCGGCTAGTGATAAAAAGTAACACTTTTTTCCCTTTCATCACTATTTCTCATTTTGTAGTTGGAACGATGTTCATCTTAGAAGTCCCTAATGAGTTCTTTTTCTTCAAATCCTGTCCTATCCACCATTACATAAAGAATCATTTATTTCAACGTCATTTCCTTGTTCTATCAGTAAAATGCATACCTTGTTTCGTTTTCATTGGGCCACCCTGTATACTAAGATCGAAACTTTCATCTTGATATCATGTACAGGAAGATATCTCTCATCTAACCAAAGATCAGTGAAAATCAATTGAAGGAATATTATGCCATATTACTAGAACAAATTATTCGTGAGACCAGCTAGATGAAAACCCCTATATCTACTACGAGGGTCTGAATGAGAGCTCTAATCATTCAGTAAAACATTTGGGAATCCTACTCAAAGTTGCTATAACCTAAGAAAATATATAACCCTGCATATAATTTTCTGCGTTTTCTAGTAGCACATCAAAAGCTGCAGTTTTCATCATTCCTCCATAGTCCTGGAGTGGGATGAAGGTAATCTTGTACTGGAGTTGGAAATTGTGGTTATTTTTACGACTCCTAATTCAAAAAGCAAGCAACTACGCTGAGTCGTAAGCCGTAAAATTTATGGTCCACTACGAGATTGCAACTGGATCTAATAAAAGGTCTCATGATACCGGAAGCATCTGAAATGCGGCTCTTATCTGTAATGATTTCATCATATATCGATTTCGTATAAACTTGTTCCAGTCTATTGTACGTTCAGAATAAGGAAGAGATGAACGAAATTTCATGAAGAACGAACCCAATTGGTGTTGCCAATATTCGTATGAAACCTATCATCATATGTTATCATTTGTTATATTTCATGTATGTATTTCAAGCACTGGATATTCGCAATTCTTTCCTAGCACAATCCATTTTTCTGTGAGTACTTCTTACGTTTTTCAAATAGTTATTTGAACGCGATTTCCATTGTAGCAACAAGTGACGTCAATATCCGTGCCACTCTCATACAGAGGCGAACTGATAGATGAACCACTAGAAATTGATGCGAACTTTTCTCATTTATCATTACACACGTTTCGATTGAATTCATATGCCATACTCATAGCTTCAGACAGAGATATCAATTATTATAATGAATCATGTATAATCAATATACAGAGATAATTCTTGTATGAACACGGTCGGATAGAAACGTCATGAAGCGTTGACAAGAGTCTAGCGGTAACACATGAAGAGGAACGACAACAGCAGGATAATAACGTCACCAGTTTGAATAGGTTTTTGGAAAGGCCTGTAATTTGAATTCGAAAATGAATCATGTGAGTTGACTTTGAGAAAGAAAAATGATGTTTTCATATGAGAACATCAATACAAATGTGGTTTCAGTTGGAAATTCGATAGGCAGAACTGAAAAAAAGCGTCGCACTTTTACGATCTCCTGTTTTTTCTCGATTCCGATTTGTATTTTGGAATTTCGATTTGTTACTAGGAAGAAATTCCGGCAAACAAGTCGAAATTCAATCAGAATGACAAACCAGGCTTTCGAAGCCCTAACATAAATTACGCCTCCACTTCTCCTCCGACTTGTTTCTCGAAATTCCGACATGCAAGTTGGAGAGTTACGAGAAAAAAATGTGTTGCACGTCATCACCCAGTAACCGTCGATATTTTTGCAGCGTTTTTAGAATTCCGAGCCCTGGCGGCGGTGGAGGCGGCCAGATACACCTACCGCCACATCCCCTACTACTACTCGTCGGCCGCCGCCGCAGCCGCCCTCTATCCGCCCGTCTATCACCTGCCATCGCTATCCGTCTACCACCACCCGTCGGCGCTGCTGACGGCCACCACCACGGCGTGCACGTCGCCCTCCGCGTCACGCACGCCGCCCATGGCGCCGACGCAGTTGAGGCCGGGCAGCCGCACGTGATCAGGTAGGCATCATCCTCCCATGATAAGGTGGATTGATTTATTTATTTATTCTAAGGGTAACTTTGTGATGTCGCAACGCCATCTAACGGCAAAAGATCTTGGTTTCTATATAGGAAACTGCCAAAAAACTTATGGTTTGTAATGCAATGTAAACGTGGGCGGTCTGGGAGCATACACACTTAGACCACCAATTTTTTGTCTCTATTTCTTCATGTTTTTATAACACCAAAGGAATACCTATAATGTTCGAGGAACATCGCGTTAAACAGCGGCGAAAGGTGTTGGAATTTTTCTGGAACGTTTTGAGGTTGTGATCTTCGAGAAAGACTTCACAACTTGTGGGATTGCAAGTCAGCCATGAAGAAGCCCAATTTGGTGAGCGAAAGATACCATTTTCCTTGACCGAATCTTCTTCATATCCTCTGGGTTCAGGATAATTGCTCACACGATGCATATCCTTTGCTGCTACCACCGCCGGGCATTCAGTGAGGATGTGAGTGGAAATCCCTTCGTCCTCAAAGCACCATCTGCAATTATAGGGGATCCTCCACAAATCCTATCGCATTGAGATATTATTGTTCAAGTGGCAGTGCCCTGTCAGTCTGGATCACTGGATTTTCTATGCGGAGTATGGTCTGCCTCATTTTTGGAGCCTCCAAAAAAAAGCTGTTCTGAAATTTCTCCATCAGGATTCCCGACATTCTGTTGCTCCAGGATCAGGTGACCCCCAAGATTGGCTCTAGTCCAATCAGTGAGTCCTCCACTCCCTTTTTAGACTGTCTATGCACTCTAAAATCAGGGAGGAAGTCACTCTGTACGAAGTCAGTGCCTTGATCGCTGCCTGCAAATAGTAATTTGCCGGCCATTATAGCCTCTTTCTTTGTTCTTCTGAAAATAAACAACTATCGCAACCCATTTTTTTCTGGGTCATCTACCATCTTCAATTACGTAAGATGAAGTGAAGTGTTCAATTCATCAGCATACCAAGGGCGACTGATGAGGCCTCTGGTTAGCCAAGCCAGCTCTGTCTACCGTTTGCTTGACGAATTGGAAACTTCTTCAACTAGATTTTGCATATTCATTGATAGACAACATTCATTTGATATAATATATGTATAAACAGTATTCATATGATCGAACTCCCTTTTCAGATCTATTGCCTCAGAATCCCGAAATTATTCACAGTACTGATCTAGCCCCATCTTTGTTACAAAATAACAAATGCTACTCTTTAAATCTTCCATATATCTGGTATCTCTTGGATCATTTCATTTCCCACCTTTATGAACCTTAGTATTGACAGACATCCACAGTAGCAAAGTAGGTGTACTGTTGTTTTCTCTTCTTCTTGGCAAAATATGCATATTAGTTCTTCTGCTAGGCTGATCGTTCTCATGTATATTTTTCGAGACTATTCACAGTGCCCTATCAAGAGACCAATTAGTATTCTTGTTGTGCTCCTTTTCTGGTCTGTGAATGTTTTAGAGGTTTTCCGATTGTCTGATATAGTACTCAACGAGCTTTCTTCTGGAATGAAAATAAATGACTCAAGGAAATGACCTTGGCATCATCATCACCGAAAATTGGTCCTGGAGCATGCACGTCACCAAAATTGTGAGCAAGGCCATGCAGTGTACATATTCGTAGTAGACAAACCAGACGAACTCAAGCTGGTCACCCCTACACTGTCAGGCTCGAGACCTGTCGAACATCGCTGTACCAAGCATCATTCATCAATAGAACGGCAAAGTTGTGGAATTCTTTGCCTAGTGAAGTCTTTCCTGATGCTTACAACCTCCAAGCTTTCAAGAAAAATTCCAACACCTTCCTTCTCTCCCAAAACTCCACCCTTTCGTGTTGTCCACAGATGAAAAAAAAAGACGATGAATAGTATAATGTAGTGAGTTATTAAAAATATGGAAGTATAAAGGATTACACAATGAATGAGAAACGAATGATCACAAATAAAACAATTCGAAAAATACATAATTTCATCATTGTAAATCGAATAAAAACACAACGAAAATGAACTGACAACTATAGACTTTCGAATGTGAAGTATTTTGACAAAATCCAGCATCGTGTCTTGGATCTTGACGTGATGAATCATAAATTATGAATGCTGAATTTTCAATGAAGGTACCTCCTGAAGAAATAGTTTTTTTCAGTATAGATTTATGATCCAGACGTCCCCAACTCAGTTGTATATCGAGAAAATATGCACTTGTTGCTGGAAAGTGGATATGATTTGGGGAAAATTGAAAATACATTCATTCATATATCGGAATTATACATTGTTTTGTTCGTAGCTCATTGTGCATATGCAAGAGATTACTCATAAAAACGGATGATCTAGATAATAAAACCGACAACGTGACAAAATTCATAGATAAACCCAAATTTAATTAATGGTATACTGCCGTATGCAAAAATAGTCGATCTGAAACGACCGTTGGGGATAATCCCGAATAGAAATTTCTACGTACCGCAACATTAACCAAAGTCATAAAACGCACTTTATATCCGTTTTACGGCGTTTTGTAAAATATTGCAGCGACGGAATAATATATATGCAACTGACTAGACTAGACGATCAGAATCTCGTGCCATCTTACGTTATTACTCTGCTGAATTAAGTGCTTCACAGGGTAAAGGCTGTTTTTGTACAACTCCCCCATGTAATCCGGAAGCCGATTACCCGTTTTCGAAGATAGACAGATACGCAGTGTTGGAGCTAGTCATGATGTAAATTCAGACTACTGTCCCGACTTCGTATACCCAGCCACTAAAAGAGTTGTGGATTTCTGCCTACTTCAACAAGTCGAATTTCAATACCTTACTGAGGCTTCCCAAGCTGGAAACTAGATGGCGTCACCTGTGCTGATCATGGAAACTCTGGAAAACACGATTTGAACCAGCTTTGAGTTCACTGTCAGATATCTGTCGATATCAGTAGAAGCAGAGTTGACTTGGCAGGATCGACTATCGTATTGCCATCACTACTCAAGCGGTGCGTCATAGTAAGGTTGTTTGACAGGTCTACATGTTTTGGAATGAAACAATTGAAGATTTGGTTCACCATCCTTTGAATAACCACCTTAGGTATGGTATATTGTTCAGTGTCATCTCATTTTGGTTGACACTGTCAGGTTTCTCGGTTGTAATTGAATATGAAGTCTTTTTTCCTGAAACTCAAGATGGTCTGATTAGATTTTGCATAACTGTTCCCAGGGCGATTTTTAAATTTATTACTATTTGGACCCCTTCTAGATCTACGAAGTCATCATAAATACTGATGCATGAGCTGAGAACCTAGTCTAATGAAGAATTTGCGGAGAATCCAGTGGCGTATTCAAAAATTTTTCCAGAGCATGGTTTCGGAGATACGACACAACCTTGTATATTCCTCAATGGAACACCGTATATTCTCTTCTCTCATTGAATCCGTTATTGTTTGTCTTCGAAGTGATGAACGATCGAGGAATTGGAACTTACTCACCTTACCGGTTGCCTTGGCAAATAATCAGAATTTGGGTAAACATTGTTACATTTACTATACGATAGGAGGTTCGGAAGAGTCATGTTCCATAATAGCCATATAAGAATATTGATTCGAACTTAGCGTGCCTGTGTTCATCAGCAGCTATCATCAGCGATAGCGAATATCATACAGTAGTGACCGAAAGTACGTCGCCTCTCCTCGTTAACCTTTTCATTTTGTATAACAACAAAAAAATTATAAAAATTCTAGAGTCTCATTTGAACTCTTCAATGGCTCAACATTTATTCATACAGGTCGTTCAAAAAGCCCAGCGAGATTTTTCGATACCTCTTGATAGTCTTGATACTGAACGCCATCTACAAATCTGAAAATTCTCTACGATTCTAGGAGATCTACAGGAAATGCAATGATGAATAATTTTTTGTATTCGTCTCTGAACGAGGTATGTGAAAAAACAAAATCGTACCTGTTGTTTTTTCCTGAATATCTCCTGAAATAATCGGGTGTTTTCAGATTTCTTGCCAGCATTTTATTTGGCTCCCGATCACGCATTTTTGTTTTCATTGGAACTTGGCTGTTTATCTGATGGTTTTCAAAGTCTCCGGGATAACATTCGAATGTGCCACACCCTGTAAATGGATAATGATCAATCTTGAAGGAAATATAGAACATTTGGTGTCTGAATTTTGAGTTTCTGGTACAATTCAATTTATTTACAGTAGTAACTTGATTTCTAATCGACTTCCTTCTTAACGTACGATGCGAATATTTTTGCTCATTTTCATGAGGATTTTATTGCGTATATATTCAATTGATATATGAATTTTTTGGTAAGTGCAGTAAATTATCATTTTATAACGTACCTATACATGTCCGTTCTTTGAGAAACACAATAACCGTACAGGTGAGGCGTAGGCGACTATTATATTGCTAAACAAGGATATAAATTATTCATTTGATGTCGTTTCTATAGAGATATTAATTTTATGTTCGTGAAAACTATTGTCAAATTGCATTATATTCAGTAGCAACTCACAAGCACTTTTTGAATAACAAAATCAGTAACATTATACTCAATCAACCTTCTCCAAGCTCCAAGTATAGATAAAGGATAATGGAACATAAAATTCACATATATTGGAGAGTCCCTATAGTTCTTCAAATTCCAGCAAAAAACTGACGAGTCCCTAAGATCGTTACGGAAAATTGTACTTTTAAAAAATTCTCCCACTTTATTACCTTACACTCCGATAAAGAACACTCCCTGATGGAAAGCTATTTAATTTCCAACGATCTTAGGAGATGGTTAAGTGGTAGAACGTTAGTTCTCTGCATCACTAACTGAACATCGTAGACTCAACCAACAAATATATACATGACTTACAGATGAATTGAACTGCCATTCCTATCAAGTGAATGAGAAAGTATGAACGAAGGAAAAATGAGTGTTTGATGTACGGAAGACTTGATACCTAGCCTATGAGGTGTCTAAGAAGATAGGGAATAGGCGAAGAACTCTGAAGGATTTTGGAGCAGACACAGATGTTGACACCCCGTTGACATCCCTAATCTGCCTAATGCAAGGAAATCGGTCGAAAAATTCGCATCTTATTTTGAATCCACTCAGCTATAATGTATAGTGACACATGTGGTAATCTTATCGGTTTGCGATCAGTATTGAGATGATCTGAATATCCTAGTTCCTGCCGGCCTAGCAGATTTGCGACTGTTATAGTGATTGTGGTGAAATTTGCGATTGTGTTCGATTTTGTTTTTATACACTCTGATATTTCTCTTTTCGCTTCATGACTTTTCCACCTCTTCTCTGCAGATGTGTACTATGCTCGTTCAAGTTTCGTCACAATGCCTATTATACTAACCTTATTCTAATCTCTCATGTCCAATACAGTGATTATTCTCATACTGAGAATCATTGAGCAGTCAAATGAGGTTTCTATTTAGAATAGCAGCATGAATCTTCTTGATATAACTTGATTTTCTTCGAATATACTCTGGAGCATCTGTGCCCACATTGCTCACTCAGTAGTTGTGTTATGTGGTAGCCAACTTCCGCTTGGTGCCTGTCATGACTTTTTCTGATATCAAGTATATCAGTGCGCTCCACTGCCATTTCATGTGCAACGTTCTACTTCTGATATACTTTCCTATTCTTGTATCCATTTCTAGCTCATCTCCCGTTTCGATCATTGCCTCGTTTTGTAACACCACACCACACATTATACTAACATCCCCTTGATATTATGTTGGTGACATTGTTGATGTTTATTATCAGCAGGAATATTTTTGTCACCTGCTGTCCGGTAGGTGACTGAGAATTGTTTCAATCACTATTACCTCATCGATTTCAGTTCGTTCGATACCAAGTGGAATTGATGTGGAGAGTTTCTATGCTGCTCATTCCAATTTGCCAAGACTGAGAAAATCCACCCAGATACACTGTCATCAAATGGTCATAGTATGCAAGGGTGGAATTAATATGTAGGAAAAATTCCACATTTTTATTCCTCCACACATCTCTGTGTCGAGGTCGTAAAACCTAAACTAACCATAAAAGATCCAGCAGCGCTCCAGGCGGCTATATCCTGCGATGCAGACCAGCTATTCATTTATTCCAGTTAACCCGTCGACCGTGGAAAGCTTTTTCGCGGGATTCTTCGGATCCAGGACATTCGGTTTATGGGGATCTCGTAGATACATCAGGCGATGAAAATATTCCACAACGCATTGCCTAGCGCCACTTCTTCGCAATGGAAATGTCTCATAGAAATGAATTTCGTCAACATAGTGATGCTGATAATACAGAATTGAATTTCTTCAGTGATATCTCGAAAAACAAAAAACAAAAATGGAGTTATCGACAATTAACATGACGCCTAATGCTTTTTCCACTCGATTGATGTGTGAACTTTCTTTCAACGTCTGGTTTTCTGGAGTTCATGGTATCCAGCAAATTTCATCATTTGGAAAGTTGAAAGCAGGTGTTGAGATTATATCCTAACAAACTAATCACTCTAGTAAATGGGGCAATTTTCATGTCGTGGTGGTTCAGTTTCTATTATTGATAACATGTTCAGCAGTTCCAAGCACTACCTTTATTTATTTTTACTTCTATTTTTTCACAATTGCACTCCCTCGTTGGGTGGAACCAGCGCTCAAAAAGTCGGAACTTAAGACACAAACATCCATGTCTACGCTGGGATTCGAACCCAGGTCGCGGTGGAAGCGATTTATAGCTCAAATTCAAACGAGTGCCTTAACACTCTCGACCACCGCGATAGACAATATTATGAAGATATTATGAACTTGATTGTCGTAACATAAGAAAATCTCATGGTCAAAGCCCGAAAACCTTCTTACAACTAACCAAATTGCTTCAATACTATGAAATCAGGGACATTTCTGAAATCCAGAACTATATGAAGGCATAAAGAATGATGAATTTATGGTGAACTTGCCCCCGACGGATCGTTAACAAGATCTTCTCAATGGAATATAATGTTCGGGGCGACTATGAATTCATTTTGGCTAGCTCTATTCCTAATGATAATGGTGATAATAATAGCGATGGAGGTGTCGTCATTTTCAAGTTCATAACGTATGAATTATAATACGAGTTATTTTCATATTAATGATAAAATTATTATTATTACCATTATTATTATCAGGTTTATCATTATTATTATAATTATTATCAATATTGACTCCTCGTTATGAGAAAAACTCAATCTATGTTACGATGCTGAATATAGAGAAATTGGAAAATTAATCATGGTGTCTGTTGAGATGACGTTAATTATTATTCAATCCAGCAGGGATAATAAATAGTGACTTTTTCCAAATTTCATTCTGATATTCCATCAAGAGCGACTTCAGGTTGACAAAATTGACTTGAAATCACTTTTTTTTTCAATCTGTTGGCAGCACGAAAAGGAAACCTATAATGTTCGAGGAAAATCGTGTTAGCCAGCGGTGGAATTTTCACTACATTGTCAAGCTCGAGATCACGAGTTCGCTCTACCAAGCATCATTCATCAATTGATCGGCAAAGTTGTATAATTTTCCTTGATATAATAATTGAATATAAAACCTCATTGGCGGAAATATGTTTATGTGCACAAAGTAGACTGAAATATCTATATGCACTAAATTCCACACTTTTGACATGACAACGTGGAATGTAATGGCGATTCCAATTTTCGTAACAGAGTTAAATGTTTTTGAAATTCCCATTCTCTTGTGAAAATTATGAATAATGCAAGAGGAATTATACAGTCCTTATTCCTGATTTCATCCAAAAAATCTCACCTTCAAGTACATACTTCAGAGAAGCACCTTGTATAATTTCAATTTGTCGCAGCGGCTAGCGAATAAAAACGATTCAAAATGATCTACCCTCGTTTCATAACTCATATCACTTCATGACAATCCCGATGGGGATTTTACTTATAGAATATCATTCAGACAATATTACCGTCTGTTGTTTGTTGGTGTTCCATGAAATCTTTTTATTCTCATCTCAAAAAGCTATTATACCTCATTGTCTGGCAGAAGACTTCAACAAAATAACACATAATAGCTTGTCCCAACATAAAAATCGTGGAAGCTACTGTCATAATTAGGTAATAAAATTAAATATATTCATAGTTTCTTTATGAGTTTTACGACTTGGACAAATGAAACCTGGTTTCTCTCGCAGCCGCCTTTAATGTTTCTTCGACTGTCGTTCCGAACTCACCCAATTTGTTATGAAGCGTTGATAATGGCTGGATAAAGAAGTTGCTGAAAAAAGTCCGACTTTGGCACACACGTGTTTATTTTTATTACTTTCTTTTAGAATGAAATCGAATAGATTTTTTTATGAGCAACCGTTAAACTTTTCAAGAGGGTAATGAGCTGACCTCATCTGGTATTTTTCGTGCGTAACGAGTGTGTGAAGACGCGATCATCATTCTATCAAGGATTATTTCGAATGATACCTGAAGCTCCACCATATTCCACTCTCAGACAACCTATGAAGGTCCCATTTATCAGCTTCCAACATAATGATTTTCATATACCTGCGACGATAATGAAGATATGAAAGAATATAGACTAGACGTTATCTATGTGGCAGTTCCTAGCTTATTGTTCGTTCAACGAATCAACTCTGACAGAACTCTGAGCCAACTATTCGAGAGTCGAAATATACTGGGTGTCGACGTATTCTTTAGGCACGCCGTGGTTTTCAGAGATCCGAGGGTATGAGATTCAAACTTTATTCAACACCCCTGTTGTTGTGTTCAGGTATTGAATGATTTTTCCACATTATCATTCCTGTCCATCAGATTGGTTGAAGTGGATTCAATGCACCCTAGATTCAAAAGTAAAAATGTTTCTGAAAAATCAAATGTACCATTTTTTGAACTCGAAACTATATTCTTCTCAGAATCACACGCGGAATATAGAAGAGTGGAAATATACAGTATGTTCTATTTGAAATTCCCAAGTTGGGGTTGTTATGTGAAATCATGTATTATTACTTGGACTTATTGGAGTCGCTTGGTGATCTATTGAAAGAGAAATCCGATTGATATATCAATGATGTAATGTTTCCCATTATGTGCGCTAATTTCGTGAAATACGAAAGGCTGATGGCATTGATAGAATAGGATATTTTCAAATTGATATATTTCATGTATGATTCTCGAAAGAAACTATAATAGAAGTTTCCTGAAACATTCGAGCTGTTTAATTATTTTATAGTTACTACGTGTCTATCATTTCATCCACTTTCCTCCACTGTTCCGTCTGAATGTCAGTCGCATTTTATAGTTTTCAGCTCATATCTCGAGCTTGTGCTTTACGATTAGCTTTTGAGCCGGAACTTTTAATGTGTAGTTAAAATTTTTCACCTTTGTTTTGTTGGGATCATTTTATTGGCGGTTCTTTGGCTCTTTTACCGACTTAGTCTAACCCACATAAACTTTGTAATATATGTGTTTCCAAGCCTTTAACGTCCGTTGATCTTTTATTTTCAATAATAATTATGATCTTGCAAACTGTTCATATGCTCCCAGTGAATATGAAACTTTTCGTACATATGGAGGTGATGCGTATACGGGTGGCCCAAAGAAAACGAAACGAGGTATGCATTTCACTAAGAGATTCTTTATGTAATGTTGGATAGGACAGGATTGAAAAAAACACGAGAGGCACTTCTTAGATGAACATCGTTCTAACTACAAAATGAGAGATAGTGATGGAAGGAAAGGAAGCATTACTGTCCATCACTAGCCGATTATTTTCATGAACGTGTTTTCTCGGAAACTACTGCATTGAATTCCAAAAACAAGGAAGCGTTAGTAAGAGATTTCTATTACGTTCGAAATGATGTATCACTTGACCCCTTATCCTATTTGAGATTCAATGGTTGGAGCTCACACCTTCGAGGGGTTTGAAGAGAAAAAGTTGAAAACATGCACAAAATACGGCAAAATATTTTTCCCTCGAAATAAAAATAGACCGGTTCGAGCGTTTTTTTTCTCTAAGAACGATAACTATGTCAAATTGACCCTGTTTCGTTTTCATTGGGCCACCCAGTATGTATGTTCAAACGGCTTTCCTGTCAGCGAAATATTTTCACTTCTAATCTCATCAAAGCTGTTTTTATGTACTTTGCTAAAATGTTCCAGTACTGTGGCGTTTCGAATGGTGAATGAAGTATACACTACTGGAAGTACTAGTTATTCAACTCGAACTGGCAATTGAACCCACTCAGTGAGAATTCTCGATGAAATCTCACTAGGATTGGCCCCAAGTCATACCAAATGAATCAATAATCCTTTTTGTGTGTATCTTCATACAGTCGAAGTATACAGATTATACTGAGCTACAGTGATATATGGGGCTGTTTCTAAGTTCACATATCTTGTATTTGTGGAATAACAGAAATAATAGCGGTATTACCTTTCTGCCTGACTTCACCTTTTTCCATTTGTCTTGATCGATTTACAACGTTTCACGTCAGTACCATCGTTACCCTATACTTCTAGATCATTTAGAAATGTGCCTATAGTGTAAGGGATTTGTCCGCACTTCTGGTCTACTATTAGGATTCCTGGATTCATAAAAATCATGGTAGTATGAACAAGTTATCTCACCTTGACGGTTTCCATTTCAATTTCTTTACTTTTGTTCCACATCAATAATCATAACAATGAGCAATACTATTGATATAAAGGGTGAACGAAACGTATGAATCATTCACAATTGTTATCAATGATTTGTCATGGTCAGCAATTTTTTCAATGATGGCTGATAATATATTCCAAATGAAATATCTATTTGTCTCTCCCTCTTTGACAGTGTAGAAATTTGAATTTGCATTGATTTTCTATTTCAGTCGGTATAATAAAACTCTGGGGTGTTATTACATGAACTTTAAAGGTATTAACACCGTGTTCTTCACTTTACTTCCAATATTTCAGGAAATATCACCCTTGCTGACGAATTTAGTTGTAACAAATTTTTATAACCCCATATATATCGAACATCAATATACTTCGGCTATAACTGAATAAACGAAGTTACCGAGAAGTCCTATAAAGAAACATGAAATCTTCTCTGGAAACGTTCGGGTGTCAACTTTAGACGACATTTTACTGACATACACGCGATCTAGTCAGTCTGTCTTGTTTGAAAGTCGTTCCACTATATCCTCGCCAGGAGCTATCAAATGCTCTCTGGGAGAAAACAACTGCAGATTTTATGTTGGCTTTAGGAATAGACGAGTAATGGAAAACGTTGACACATTTCTTTGGTTGAGGGTCAGCTTCATTGCAATGGCAGTATGTCAGATTGAGTTCGAAGAATATTTTTCATTTGCTAAAGGAAAGATGTGCTGAATATTTTTATCCGTTTATTTTAACTCCAGAACTCCAGATATTGTATTTGATATACATATTTGAACAGAAAGGGCTAACTATGCTACAGTGTGTGTGTGATTCGATTCGATTTTATCAGGAGCTTGATGAAATAGAAATAAAACTTGACAAAAATTGTTATACCTGGAGTCACTAGTTTTTCTGAAGAGGGCACTACTAGTCAACTTAATTTATGGTGACGGAACTGATAACAGTAAAACTGACAATAATACAAAATTGAACCATAAATAGACCTCTGTACATTCAGAATAATTGAATTGTTAAACACCTATCTGCGGAATAACAAACCGTCGAATAAAAGTACCAGGTTGAAACTGCTCCGCTCACAATTTTACCTACTATTTTGGTCCGAAAGTGCATTGATGGAGAATGAAATAACTTCGTTAGGTACATTATATCATTCTATCAGTTCAATGAAACTCTCAATGAAAAATAGGTTGGAAGGAAGACTGATATGGAAAACATAGATTCATATTTGTGGATATACATACACTCCATCCCAGTTATACTTCTTCAAAAGAATATATATGTATATATGTATACATGTATATATATATATTCATATATATATATATATATATTATTGAAAAAACAGATGAAGGTATATATATATTTCATTCATCTATTTTTTTTCATTAAATACTATGTTCTCATGTTTTTGTACATTGAAATCATTTTATCAAGTTGACACATGTAAGAAAATAATCATTGGAATTTGCAAAATCATCTCCTGTATCTGTTACCCACCCCCCTCCAAAAAAAAAGTTATTGACGCCATTGTGTATATTTGATAGGATGAAGGATAATGATTCAAATGGATGTGATTAAAATATTTGGACACACCATACAATTTGAAACGCAAAATAGCTGTAGAATAAAATTCAAGAAAACTTGTTACTCCAACATCAGCAGGAGTGAAGCGGATTGGTTGAAATGAAAGCGCATCCTGTGCCTTCACTATTCTAATTTCATCATGCTCAGAAAGTAGACGAGGAGTTTGCACTTTCACTTTCACACCCATGGTTGATGATTGAAAATCGTGAAAATTGGAAATTATAGTCCTTGAATTCGAACAATGTATCATATCAAAATTCACTGATTTCATTAAAATCAATCGAATTCCAATTTGTTCTCTCCACCTCAGAAGGTGTTTCTTGCATAGCCTGTTTATTATCCTCTTTGATCCACATTATGAAGGTTATACTGAATGGATCTATTCTGTCACTGGATACAAAAATTGTATCCCTTCAGACTTCTCCGAAATTCGCTTTGTAACTCTACTCATCCTATTGAATTCAGAGAAAACAATTATATCCACCAGACTTTTATTATTTTCGAAGTATTTTATTTCTATTTTCTTGGCCCGCTAGTTGAGAACCTCATAAATTATCGAGATATATAACTTATTATTATAATATTTCGAACAAGATTGCAGAAAAACTTTATGGTTTTCAAAGTGGTAACAATAAAATGAATGATATTTTAGATATTTTAGACCGTCCCAGCGAGTCTGTAACGAAATATGCTATTTTTATAGCAACTGTTCCATGATCCATTGGAAATCGTAGGAAGAAAATCTCTCTTGTAGACTCTTCTCAACAGTTCATCATTCGGTTCTATACACTCTTCCAATTCTCCGATATCTCACCGATACTTATGGAGGAACATAATATGTCTTCGCAAAATCTTCTAAAGCTTCTACTAGGAACTATTGTGCTAGACATCTTCATTGATTTCTGTGCGTGTTCTTTAGGAAAGAGCCATTGTTAGATTTATTTGATCTCGAAACCTAGAGACTCTTATAGACCACTCATTGTTAAATTTTTATAGGATGCACAATATTGAATTGTTTTATAATACACTACGCCAAGAAATTGCGTTTCAAACACAACAACAACAACAACAAGAACCACAACTACAACAATTGTTGTTCTATCCTCAAGGGTACAAAAAACATGTAGGGATGCCCTCAACGAATTAATATCATTCGAGGAATACTGTAACGAAATATTGCAGTCTCAATGTGTCAGTCAGTGATTATTCTTTTATTCAGTTAACTAGGTTCAAGATTACGTTCGTTGGTCTTGCTAGGCTTTTTTTATCTGATATCATCTTTCTTGCAGGCTAGTCAATTGTTTTGACTTCATGAACGAAACCTAGAAGTATATACTCAATGCTTTAGTTCTGACAATATTTTCTACTAGTTCTGGGTAGAAAAACAGCGAAATATCTGGTAATAGCATTTCTGCTAAATATATTCTGAGAGGAATCAATGATAGAGAGAGAAATTCGAATCAGACGAGAAATATGCATAGGTTTTTTTATTCACTGAAAATAGTGTAATATCACCGATTACGACTTCTAATTAATAAAACTAGCTAATTTTATTAGCCTCGCTTTGCCCATAGTTAATTTGTATAATCACCAACCATTTGAATATCTTTATGGTTCATAAAATAAGCTGAATAAATAATACATTAGTTTACCTGTAGATGTTTAAGCTTTACGGCAAAATGGCCGCTACATTTGTCGTGAATGCAAAATTTTGTGCTTATTACTTTCATTCATTATATTTTGATAGCTTTCGTGAATGAATACGTGACAAGGATTCTATTTTTTCCTTGACAAAATAGAGGACTCGACTATATATCTAATGATATGACACCTGCAATGGCTCCCAACTATAGATACATTATTATCATGTTAATTTCCATTGAACATTCGAATTCCGGATGGTGTTATACCCGTAGTAATATGAAAATAATAAAATAAATTGCCCTTGATTCATGGTGGATTCCCAATAACAAAGTTGCTCAGAAACAGATACAACAAAGAAGTGTTATATTTCTGTTGTCTTTATCATATGGATTATCCCTCAAAATATACTTCCATATCCTGTTTCCATATACATGGTGTTCAGAAGCGACCAAACTATTGTCACTATAAAAAATATACAATGTACTGCCCTTCCACGATATTCTCATTATGTTCAGTAATATCTACTTTTTTTGTTCCAGGAAATCCAGAGAACCT
Organism: Gastrophysa polygoni; assembly: GCA_963576655.1. Taxonomy (NCBI): domain Eukaryota; kingdom Metazoa; phylum Arthropoda; class Insecta; order Coleoptera; family Chrysomelidae; genus Gastrophysa; species Gastrophysa polygoni. The sequence goes on from OY755091.1 coordinate 6,721,629, forward strand.
ATATAATCAGCCGAATCAATAGTGTAGAATTGAAGTTCTGATTTGAGAATCATTCATCTCTAGATCTCACTGAATGTTCCAAATGCAATCCGTCTCAAAAACTTGTGTATTCGTCCTCTATATAACAATAATCATCATGCGCAAAGTATATGGCCATGAGTATTTTCCTGTATTTATACAGTGTAGTTGATTGAAATAGTCACATTTTGGTTCCATAGCCGAGAACATTTTTTCTCCTAGAAAGGTGAAGTCCACAATCTTAGATATGATGAATGTATAATTGGGTCGACAGGACGCTCCATATCTTGAAGAAGAGAATGTAATGAGAATCATTCGAATATCTTTTCTCTATTCCTTACCTCACTGATAGGGTCTCATCACTATTGCCAGGTAATGTTTGATTGCACAATTCTATGGATGATTACCGCTCATCAAGATTTCAATGCCATTTTGCCATTTAGTTTTGATACAGATTATTATTTTTGTTCCTGTTCCAAGAATGAACAGATGAGTCGAAATACGTTTCCTGAACTTTTCAACTTCTAAACTTTCGATGGGAGCTGAATGGATAAGTGAACTCCACCATCCGAGAATGAAAATCTTCCCATTACCAATAGATTTTGAATACGATCAGGACTTGGTGAAATTTTTCGAATATATTTGAATTCAGAAATGCGAATATTATGCAAAAGCCAAATCCAACTATTCGACAAGAGATCTTTTCTGATAGATTTTCGAGAAAATGAATGATAGTTTTATGACCAACATTTAATTCAGCTGCTTCATCTAGTACAGGAAAGTTCCGTTCTGGGTTTCTCAAAATGTGTGGGGCTGTTTTTCAGGAATAAATCATGCTCAGTTGTACAAATGCTTTCTTTCAGATCATTTTCGATTCACACTCCTAGAAAGAGAAGTGAACCGAGTTACGTTGCACAGGATCGCGAATGGCAATATCAACTTAAATTTTGTATTGTATTTTCATCCTCTATTCAATCACCATCTCCATTTTGAAATTTTCTTCGAAATTTTTTTGAGTATGATGAAACCAAATATTGCATTATATTCCAGTATAATTGCCAGGTTTCTACTTTTTCTTGTATTTCCATACATTTGGAGAAATTCAAGGGTAGATATGAATTCGCACACTTCCTCAAGAAGCCTATGATTTCATGATTGCTAGGACTTTTTCATGAAAATACGACCACATCAACACTCTCTTGACTAACTTTGTTCTCCTATATTTCCTTTTCATCACTTATCTTGTCCTACTGAGACAAATTACATCGAAACTCATATAGTGTCCTGACTTATCAGTCTATTATTTGTGTAAAGTTTTTTCATTAAAAAATATCACATACATTATACCTGATACTTTCTCATGAAGGAAAATTGGATTCGGCGCCAGTCAAATCAGTTACTTCTTCATCAAGGATCTATTATAGTCCATATTTTCCTTGGTGGGAACAAGAAATAATGATCTAGGTATGTACCTAGATCGGTTGAGACGAAGAGGATTGATTTCAGTGAAATATATAAATGTCTACAATCTACTAATAATTAGACAGTAGTAGATGTTTATTTTGGAACTATAAGATGTTCATGACATCACTTTGTACAAATCATATAGGTGTAAGTTCAATCAATTTTGGAGGTGAATTATGCATGTATGTTACTATTATGTTGATTAAGGACGTGGTCTTGATTTTGGACCTTGTGATATACATTAATGATAGTGATAATCATAGTTCTTCTTCCATTAAACAGCTGAACAAATGATTCATGATATCTAGTTGATTATTGAACCTGAAGACTATAGTTTCAAGAAATAATGGTCGATATTGTATTATGGTTGCTAAATTGATGTTGAACTCTAAGTCTTCACTCTAATACGAGTGATAAAATTTGTAGTACTTGTAATAGTCACATAACTATTTTTTTTTTCCATTGGAAATATATTGTAATTACGTTGATGATCCATTCATTTAATACAAATACTAGTTATAAGGGTTGTATGTTCCAGTGTAATGTTGAATAAAGTTATGTTTACTAATTTTGGATTATTCATTTCATCAATAGAATAGTCAAACTGTCTTCGAATATGAAATTGGATAGATAATCTGTTCTTTTTGTCTGTGAGACAGCCTCATATACAAGGTGAATCAGAGGGCTCGTATAGACAAAGCTAAATCATGAAGGAAGGTAATGAAAATTTTTTTCGCTGAGCATGTATTGTTGCCAGAGATAGGGTGTTCGAGAGTTGGCTGACGAAACAAAGCAGATCAAGAATTCTATTTCCTGTATACCTTTTGTTTTGAAATGAGCAGGCATTAGGAATATTCTTGAAAAACGAAAATATCCACATGACATATTTTGTCCCACAATAAATTCTGAAAGGTGTTTTGAGTTTTTCATCATTCTTTCCGATGACCAGGTAAACATGTAAAATTTTGATAGGTATATCAAATTTTTTTTGCAGCAATTCAGCCCGGTGATTAGAAGGAATGATTAAAACTTTGAAAAACCAATTCTGACAGCAGAAGGTGTTACTCAAAATTTACGTCACTGGGTACTTTCGTTTCACCCGGAATTCTCGAAATATAAGATATTCGAAAAAAAAAACACTGGTGAACGCATATTGGGAGATGACTGCACTTTGAATCTAGATTTATACTTACTCCACTTCAAAATAATCGAGGTTCCTTGAATTAATGTATTTCCTATATCACTTCGTCATGAATATACATGGAGTTGAATTCATTACTTTCGTGTTCTTAATGATTTTTCAAAATTCCTGATAAATATCGCTCAGAAATCACGAGTAAATAGTCAAACTTTTCCTGACTTATTCTATGACTTATTTTAGAAAAGATTTCAATTCGTGCCGTAACCAAACCGATCCCAGGTTATAACACATAATCAACAGAGCAATTACTTATAACTACTTGAAGAGGGTTGAAATTATGAATAGATTTTCTAGGTACTTCTAAAGAAAACAGATCTTGGATATTCACTCAGGTTTTTCATTCCGTCCTGAGAAATTGGACCTGGATTGTATTCATAACAAGATAAAACAACAATTCTCTTTCTTAGTATTCCGTACCTATCTCAGAGCATATTTCTCGAACATATTTCCTGATCCAGGCCAAAAAATTGCTTGAGTGTGTTACATAATTTGAAGGAGATTTAGGAAGTTATGCTCATTTTAAGATACCTGTTGCTCATGGATACCTGATATATAATAACGTTATCCCAACTCCGATCTGAATTCACCAATAGAAATTATGAATCGAGAAATTCCCGCATAAGGTCAAAGAATTGCTTATAAACGATTGAAGAAGTAGAACCGATTTCACCAAAGGCTTCGTTTGGACGAAGAATTGTTAGGTCAGGTGAAGGTCGTGAAATCACTGACAGTTATGACGTTGATGAACTCGATGAAAGGAATATCGTCGTTGATTATTCAAACCTGCTGGGTGGGAGTTTGGAGAAGTAAGCATGTCATTGGGTGATAGAATCATTAAAGTGTGAGAGATATCTGGGTAACCGAGGAGGACTTTTGGTTGACAAACTTGAAATTGAAGGGAATGAAAGCAGTTGGGTTTCAATTCTATTATAGCTTCGATCTGATTCCAATGATGGATTCGCAATTCTTTTCTGTTCCATCCGATTCCATCATATGGATAGAAATGGAAGGTTGTAGAATTCATCCTGACTTCTAAAACTGGTGATAGAAGGGGAATAACTAGGTGAATAGGTCAATAACAAACCTTGTGTACTCAATCAGTGGATTGATCTTTGATTGAGCAACCGGTCGTAAGGAATGCAACTTATTTCCGGACTGGAAATTTAAAGTTTGTTTTTTCAAATGATCAGAATGAAATGAAATCATCATTCAGTGATGTCAATAGTCACTATAGATTATAATATACAATCGAAAATTTCGGAGTGAATTTATTGCTCTGCTCAACTAGATCTTTCGTTGGAATTGTTCAATTTGGAAGAAAGAAAGGAACTTTACGATCCAAGTACTTTGGCAGTCCAAGCACAAAACATCGGCTGATTAACCTTATCCGCTAACAATTTTCGCTAGACGAAACTTTCAATTTAAACTCCTGATATTTTGCCCTATAAAATGGCTATGAATCCAGTCGTTAAAATTAATATATTGAGTTTTATTTCGGCTGCATCTCAAAGTAAGCCAGTAAAACTTGATGGGAGAAATTTATTATTTATAACTTGATCAGAATAGAGCAATATTTTTCTGTGAAGATAATGTTTTATTTTATAATGAGTAGAAACATCGCTTTCAATCGCTGACATGGAAGTACAAGAACGGAAAATAATAAAACTCTGGCGATAAAATTGGGTTTATTGCCGATAAATTTTCAGCCGTAAAACGATAGGTAGATTCAGCGAGTTGAGAGCTTATCTTGGGTTTGAAGGTAAGTACTTCTACGTTTTCTAAAGTCGAAGTAGCAGATTCTATAGATTATTCCATATAAAACCATCGCGATACTTATGCCTTTTATTTTTGACCGAGTAATTGCTCAGCGAGATCTTCCGTTTGGAAGAAATCCGTGTATGTATTTATGTTTCAACTAATGATAAATCTTTTGTTCTGAGTGATAAAACATTATTTGTTGGATTAAGTGGAAAGATTGTTAAGTGTCATGTCCATCTTTTCTGATTTTCTGATGTTCGATGTCCGCGACTTGAATAATATGGTATTCACTGATTCTGATCTGATAATTAGGAGAGATATTCAAGAAGTACCGTCATTCTGCCTTCATATGGAACTCAATCCGGGAAACATGAGTTCCTTGTACAGTACTTACACTACTTATGCCTATGAATCCATACTAGATATGTAAAAGCTTCTCAATTTTGAAGTTTTGTCTCCTTCTCGGGGTATCAGAACATATAGGAATGAGAGTTCACTCTATGTGTACAGATCGTTTTCAGCAAAAGTTTTGGGATTTGATGACCAACAATAATATAGGGGGAAGTTTCATGGAACAAATTTTGCTCTCAAAAAAAGACAAAAAAATTGCGAAACAAATTTTTCTTCTTTTGATTATAGCTCCAATTTTGGAAGTACGCAACGAAATAATACACAGAAAAAATCATGATGATATTCAATTCAATTCAGAACATGGTGGACTATTTGCCATATACAGTCACTGACCACAACTTAACAAAAGATGTGAGGCGATTCGCCTCTTGGTGAACGAGGCGACAAAAATCTCCATCTACAGGGTATCAATTAAATATGTACAATAAATTTGAGCGAGCGAGCGATTTCGCGATTTTGTTCGTCAATTTTTTTTTAGAAAAATTGGGTTTTCGTAAGTAACTTCCACATCGTTCACCTAATTTCGTGATATATCATCCACCGAATTATTTGTTTGTAGTGTTATGGAACTAATCCAGCTCAATCTGGGTTGTGTTCATTCCATCGGCGTCCTCAGCATCACATTGACTCAAAAAAAAAATGAACGGCAGAAATTGTACGATATATATTTGATAATATAGTGAATGAAATAAATATACGAAAAAGTGATAAGATAAACTCGATTCGATTTCTCTTCATGATCAACATTCGTGAAATGAATATTTTTCCTATAAGATACATTATTTTAACACATAAATAAATGGTCCAGTATGTATGTTCGTTTCATTCTCAAGATCACTGTTGAGAGAGAAATGTTGAGAGAGAGTAATTTTTTTCAATAACATCACTTTTGAGATTGCTGTATATCCCTCTAATTCTATTTTGTTGTGGAAAATCTAGCCACCATCTACCGAACAATGTAGGTACTAACATCATGCATATCTGAAATGAGGTCACGAATACATATTATCATCAGTACTACCAACGCTAAAACTTATTTTCGTCGACGCCATCTATTGATACTAATCAAACTTACATATAGTTATAGGACTCTGACATACCTGACACGAGGAAACTGTTCACTTCTGTATCATATTCTCCGAATTGTGTTACTAGCTTTCATCATAGATAGCGAGACGAATAGTGAGACGATACATCGGAGAATTTCGACTTTTGATTTGTGCTTTGATGAGTTGATTTCGCATAACTCATAATATAAAACGAGATGAATATACATAGACTATCGAAAGGATTGCTTCATAGATTCTGGCCTAATCTTCATTGGGTCATGACTATATCGGGTAGGTATATTACTTTGCTAATACTTTCGAATAAATCGATGTGAGCAGAAGAATGCTTGACGTGAAAATTGCTCAGTTTGATATACGTATGTCGTTATCCTCATTGATAGATGGCATCACCGATTCCAGCTATGTGATCCAAAATGAAATCTATGTCCAGCTTCGTGAGAGCAGAGTTTTGCGAGACAAATCTGAAGAAATTCGGCAGATCTTTCAATGGCTGGTAGCCAAGCATGACTGACCCATGTCTTATCATTATTGCACGAATTTGTGGTGCGACCTGAAAAAAAAAATGTTCGAAACTTCATAGAGAAAGTGAACTTGTACCTTATGATTTTTCACATCAACAGGATTTTATCGTACTCATATATTTTTGGTCCATGGCAACAGAGGTTGATCGAAAAGTTATCAGAAGATTATAAATCCATGAAAACTTAAATTCGATAGGTAGGTATATAACAGAAATTGCACCTAATTCTGTTATTTCCCATCGCCCCTTGAGCATGACTAGAAGAAACACAAGGGGTTACATTGGAAAGTATTGACAATATCAAAATATGACATTCGGCGAAATGATTTCGGATTTTTGACAATAAATCCTGATGATCCAGAAAAAAAACAAAACGTTTCTCCATTATTTTTTGATAATCGGGTGTTGGCATGAACGTGGGTGTCATTAAAATGTCGTAGAAGATTCTAGAGAGTTACATCTACTTTGATGGACATCCGGAAACAGCTCCTACAAATTTGTCCAGGAAGATATAAAACCCGGTTGAGTGGCAAGCACGGAAAGTTATTCTCATGGAAAGAAAAGTATGTCGAAATACTAATTTGATCGATATCTGGCAATCTACTTGAACACGAAAAGGTCTGTTGAGTTTTTCTGTTTGAACACTTTCAATTGTTCCAATGTCCACTTCTCAACAAAATAACAAATTGAACGCTCGTAAAGGAACAGTTTTTGAATTATCACATGAGAACGGTTCGTCCGAACAGAAATTTAATTTCAATATCTACTGATTTTCATCATGTCCCATAATTTCTCGAACACATCAGTATCTCGCAAATGAACTATTCAACGTACCAATAGCTATTGAACCTTTTTTCTCATCTCAACATCTAGAATGTGTCCTCGAATTATGATGTGGCATACAAATGAAAAAAATTGTATATCTGACGAATAATGAAATGAGCTGGCTTGCAGACGGTTGTCACATCAGATTGTTTCTAGAACTCTCCTCCATTTTCGAAATCAACATCACCAACCACGTAGCAAAATTGCATGTATGTACCTTCAGATTTCCAAAACTATTTTCAGAATTCAAAATTAGATACAAATCAAATCAAATCAAATCAAAATATACTTTATTATCGGAAGATTTTCATCTCATTGATGAAGTCATGATAAATATATAAATCAAATAAGTGAAGATGAATAAATAGTATAGGGCAGGTACTATAGCATTATCACAATTATAATAGATACATAAATAAGTAAACAAAAGAAAAACATAAAAGAGAACAGGCAGATCTAAACTAAATTGGGCAGTTTGAATACAATTCCTGTTGAAATAGACATATTCATATATATATATATATATATATATATATATATATATATTATATATATATTCCAATATATATATATATATATATTCCAATCTTTGTCAAGGAACTCTTGAACGCTATAAAACACCTCATGGATGAGTGAGCGCTTGACAGATCTCCTGAAATGAGATGGCAATACTTTGTGTTTGCAGGCGGAAATAAGATGATTGTATAGTTAAATTTGATGACGGAATAGGTAGTCGCAAATTGTTACTTTGTCGCGAGATACCAACAGTAACCTCGTTTGCTTTGTTTCCATGGACTAGACAGACTGTTTCGAGAATACATAACGACGGAAGGGTGAGGATTTTATTTTGACCGAACAGCTGTTTACATGATACTATTGGCCCAACCCTGCAAAGGTATCGGACTGCGCGCTCTTGAAGGACAAAGATACTATTGAAGTTATGTTGGCTGCAGATGCCCCAAAAAGGTATTCTATACCTGATCATATCATATCATATCAGGGCGTGGTAAAACCTTCGCAGTGGCTGTACCCAGTTCTCTAGACACCATTCGCAAAGCATAACACCCATGTGCTAAGTTTGTATTCGAAGACTTCACATGGTTCTCGAAATTCAATTGTCATTCAGATGGATTCCAGAGAATTTACTCGTAATCGTTTGCTCAATGATAACTTCAGTACTTGAAGGAATATCTGGTAAATTACATTCAAATGATAAAAGCTTGGTTTTATTTATATTTAAAGAGAGCAGATTTGAGCTGAATCACCTTTTTACAGTGAGGTTATCATTAACAAACCCAGATAGAAAGTGCAAAAAGGGATCTACTATTGAAATTCCAAATTGAAAGACCACAATCACTGGAGGAAATCCATCCGGACTCCAGAAATATCCCGAGCAAATAAATGGGACAGGTATACTCACTCTCTGAAGCTGCGGAGCGAATTCCAGAATGTTTGTTCTGCCTCTCAGATATCTGGGCAAATACCAGAAACATACGTTCATATACTGCCTCTCGGACACGAGCATGAATTCTGGTCTATTATTCACTTGGTCCTCGAAATAGTCGGCCAGATCCATTAACGTATCGATGTGATTCGCAAAGCCCGACGAGCCCTGAAAAACAAAGGTATCCATTCTTGGAGAAAACAGTGAAGAAATAACGCTCGGGAATTTCTTTCTGAGATCAATGGTTGAATCTGGATAACATGGTCATCAACAGAAGACATATCGAATCGAAATTAGTAACCAATAACCTTATATAATAATACACGAGTATCATTGATTTCTCAGATTCATTTCTGCTTTGAAAAATCAATATTTGTGAATTTCGATGACCATATCTCGACATGTGACTCTGTATATTATTAATAAATCATTTAACAGGGTGTCCTATGTCTGCCAGATATGATGAAAGGATCTAATTTGGTACAAGTACTGCAGTGTTCAGTGTAACGTCGATATAGGCCTTATAGCCTGCTTGAGAAAGTGACTTAGGTCGAGGCCAATCAAATACGAAGAAGAAGTGTGACGCGACAAATGACATGTACAAGACAAGTGAAAGTTGGTGGAAATCAGTGATTAGGTTACGAAAGCAAGTTAGAGAGCACGCCACCCTTTCATGTTCAGATATTCTTTTGAAATCGAAGTAATTGGAGTTCACTGGATATTTGAATCAAGCAGGAACCTACACTCCTATAGTACAAAACTTTTGTTCTTGCTATCTGCATTATACAGTCAGTTGCTATGGAAATCCAACAGGATTATAGAATTCCCTTTGTAGTCCTCCTGAACATGTTTACTCGTGCTGTATACTATATGTGATATGAGAAAAAGTTCTCTTCTGGATAGGACCATATAGGAGATAACGTCCCCAGCAGCTGATGAAGGATTGTTATCCCCCACTGTTATAAAAATGAGAGAGCTCGTAGACATTCCATTCCATAAGCTACGCAGTGCGCCAATTCACAGATTGCTCAAACATATCTTTATACGGTTTATATGCGACCATATTTCCGGAAGAAATTCGCGCCATTGATTTGTGTGCACAGAGATTGGAGCGAGGCCACTTTGCACATGAATCAATCAAAATATTCTGGGCCAGTCAGGCGGCTTTGGAAGCACTTAGCTCAAACCGCTCACCGTCCAAGACTAGGGTGCTAGATTAGTAAACAAAGACACTCGTGAGTACGAAAGCTGGAAGTGTCAGATCTGGATTCATGGTCATTTCAAGATATTCTCCAGAAATTATCATTGTGTGATCGTCCGTATCAATGTCAGCCTATTTATACATGAAATAATATCATTGTTAATTGAACCGTTGCAATTCAGCGAACCGTAATAATTCAATGTCAAGTAAGAAAATCAAATGATAATGATATAATAATAATAATCGAGTGTATGGAATAGGACCTGAGTCCTGGTTCATTGATTGGTTCTTATTAAGATGGAAGAAAATACTTCCCAAACTATTGATTTCTCGATTGTTCGATGAAAAGTATCAAGTATATGTTGGGCAATATATTCTTTGAATCTAGCCTATGTTTCGACGAGTGTGTCCAATATATTTCATGTCACATTCATCGCAATATATTTCATACGTCCCTGATTTTCAATTAACATTGACTTCGTCTTTAGGGTTACCCATTAAACCATGAATCGTCGTCTTGTCGTGAATACTACATTCAGCCCTCGCGTTTTGAAAATACCATCCAAGTTCCTTGTGACTTGTGGAAGTTGAATCCAGTTATTTTATGTTTAGTTTTTCTAATCATATTGTCTACTACATCAAACCTATAACCATTGTGAATCGCAACCGTTTTGATGAAATCTAACTCAGTGTTATACCTATCTGCGGATAAAGAAGAAGATTACATTTTGTGAATTAAAAAGTTTAGAGCGGAATATTTATGTTGGAGGCAAAGTTGAGAGTCACTTGGCATGAACCTCTGTGCACGAGTTTCTTATCTATAAATATCAGATTCTAACTCATTTCTGATTACCAAAGAAAGGCAATCTGTCGGTAGTTTCTCTTTCTACGATGAATTCGATCGATTCAAATCGATAATTCAATGTAGTCAAGAACTCGTCTATATTGCAATTCTTCGCATAAAAAATGGCAAAAATGATGCTTTTCCAAGTCAGTGGATTCGACAGAGAGGTTCAATCAAATGGCCAGCGAGACCTCCCGATCTAACACCTCTCGATTTTTTCTCTGGGGACATTTGGAATCCGTCGTATTTGAAACACAATCTATACTTCAATAGAAGATTCTTGAAAACGCATTATTGCAGAATGCTGATATGTTCCAAAATGTTAGAATATCATTCGAACATCGATTGCACTATTGTTTAGAACTGAATCAACTGCATTTTGAACATCTGATCGAATGAAATATCATTTCAACACAATGCATTTCCTTTTATTCGACTTTATGTTTCTCGTACACCCTGTAGTGGGTGAAAAAAAGTCTTGTATCACAAAAGAGGTAGTGCCATTTGACATTTCAAAGTTGGGGTGTGTCGCGCCGACGGGGTGACTCATCCCTTCACTGAAATATGGTGGTTCTAGTTTCCCCTAACTATTTAGCATTTTGCCAAACGGCGTTCTTCTTACTTTTTTATTTCGCTAGATATTCGCATTGAAAGTTTTCAATTTTACACCCTGTATACTTCATTCGTTTTTTGAGATCATTTTCTCACCGAATTGGGGCGTGATTCTGATGCGTTTCGGCATCACGTCCCTCATAATTACCTAATTTTCTACACGCCCAACTTTTTGCCAACTGAACGAGAATACGCTTATAGTCGTTACTCCGAGCCCATGTTATTTCAGGAATGCCAGTTCATTGAAAGAGGAGCCACTATGCTGGAAATTGCAGGGAGTTTCCGAAAAGGTCAGTAATTAGATAAACAGGGAATGCCGGCATACATTTCGTAATTTCTCGACATCATTCACTCGCCATTTCCATCTTAATTAATGCTTGGACCTTGTTGTTGACGGGAAATATAGAATAATGAACTATATGTAAACGCAAGAGTCATGATCATTCGTGTTATTCTTTCTGAATTCTAAGCACAATGAGAAAAAATCAAACCATCAATTGATAGATATATACGATCTTCTGTCATAGCGAAAATTCCATTCTTGTTCTAGGAACCATCATTGGATAACTGCGACATATTCTATGTATTCCTTTAACAAACATGAATCTATACCTGAGAGTATCCAACTATTGCATTAAATGGTTCCTTCATTCGTTCTGTTATTTTACCATTCCCATACAAGATTGATCTACATACAACTTGATTTGTTGTGACAACTGTAATAAAATTAGGTCTAAATATCAACAGTTATCGATATTATAGCAACTCGAGGATGTTCAATCTCATGCAAATCATTCAAATCGTGTGTTAGACCACTCAGTTGAAGAAAAGAAGTTACCACGATCGTTATTAGATAATAATGCACTTGGTGTATAGAAAACAAATAAGCGAGAACACAGAGTGAAGAAAATACAACAACCCCCAGTACGATGAATGAAGTCGTAAAATATATATTTTTTCGAAATTGACTCTAGCTAAAGCTATACTGGATGGCCCAATGGAAACGAAACAAGGCCGATTCGACATAGTTATCGTTCTCAGAAAGACAAAAAAAAATTCATTTCGAGAAGGAAATATTTTGCGCATGTTTTCATCTTTTTCACTTCAAACCCCTCGGAGGGGTGAGCTCCAACACTTGAATCTCAAATGGGGTCGAGTGATACATCAATTGAAGGTAATCGAAATCTCTTACTAACGCTTCCTTGTTTTGGGAATTAAATGCAGTAGTTCTCGAGAAAACACGTTTATGAAAATAATCGGCTAGTGATGGAAAGTAACGCCTTCTTTCCTTTTATCACCATTTCTCATTTCGTAGTTAGAACGATGTTCATCTGAGAAGTGCCTTATGTGTTTTTTTTTTCTAATCCTGTCGTATCGAACAATACATAAAGAATCATTTATTCTTGTATGTCAGTTCCTTGATCTGTCAGTGAAATGATTACCTTATTTCGTTTCCTTCGGGCCACCCTGTATATAACTAACGATATTCCAGAGGCACTCAGATTCCCAACTGGATTCGAAGTTTTTTGATGCTTTTGTTGACTGTGAATGATGAAAAATTATTGAATTATCAAAATATCCGCGTTGGATTATCATGGCTCATTATATCATTATATTTTATTGCCATATCCAAATCAATCCGGAGAGACATGAAACTCGCATGGCACAGTTTCATCTATTGTGACAGTGTGGAAAAATAGTCCGAATCCCATATTGTGAAAATTGAGCAATCACGAAATACACTAATAAATTATTCATAATGACGGAACCCATTAACATCGAACATGAATGTGGCGGAATGCATTATCGCCAAACAAATGAAATTATTATACAACATGAATGCATTGACAATAATTTTGATAGAGGGAACTGCTTCTGATGGAACATTCCAAATCGAATGAGCATTGCCAAAGGTGAACAATGTACGAACATTCATGAACAACAAGCTTGTTACACCCCATTTCCACTTCATCACGGTTACCTTTCAACCACCTCTTCCTTTTCTTGAAGAATTCGAGGTCTGTATGAGTCAATTTCCAAATCTCGATTGACTTGGTGATTTCATCCATCTTTCGAAGCATAGATGTGTTGTATACTCAATGAATAAAAATTCGATCTTCACTTTGGCATCCACTTTTGCTTCTCCAATTATGCTACCGATCAAAAGAATAGCACCGATTTGGATATCTTCACTGAAAGTCATAAGAGTCCATTTTCAAGTTTCAAACATCAAATGGCAATCTCGATATGAAAATTCCATCACAGGAATTCCTGAGACAATTCAAGGCTTGTGGAAACATTCCCTCTGCTCTTTGTGGGTCATAAAAGGCTTTTTCACAACTTCAAAGGAACAGTGTTACTTTACATCTCATTGGACATTGTTCGATCCGCCTCCCTGGTGATGATTCAAGCTTGAGTTCTCATTTCATTCAACTCTACTAGACTGTCAAATCCTTCTTTTCAATACCTTGTTAGATCTTCTTCCACATTATAGACCTGTCTCCGTCTTCCACCTCTGGGGTTCAGAGAAGAAAACAATATGAGGTGTTTTATCATCCGCGCAAGAGGTCACATCCAATACCTTGAGATACATCAGTATTGATAGATATTCTATCAGATGAGTATCCCTTCAACATCACATGCAGTGATCTATCAGCGAGAAAACTCATGATCGCCCAGAAAATATAAATGGTTTTATCCTCAGGGGTTTTCATGTAGGGTTTTTACACATTTTAAACATTCTGTACTCTATACTTCGTGGTCCAACACCTTCCCAAAGAGTTGTAACGGAAGAATCTGACATCTGGTAAGAACTTCCTTTTGTTTCGTATGGGTGATCCACTCATAGGAGGCTACCATCAGTCAAAACACAACACAAACAACTATATAAACATGATTATATCCACTTCATATCATCAGATTAAATAATTATGAACTCTAAATTGACTGGTTTGATCTACTATGAACCATCAATATCTACCTGCATATCACAGTTTGAGATGCATTGATTGCATTCGGTATATCATAACTTATCTACCTATGTTGTGGTATTCACCTCGAGGCCTCGATATAATGCGTTGCGTGATGAATGCGTAATGTTCTAATTCTAGTTTCTCTAGTTATTTTCTCCTAGCTGCTTTTACGTTTTTTGCTTTCCTTGGCAGCAGAAAATGGAAATTTAACGAGTGGCGCTTCATTCAGATTTTTGTTTCATTTCATTGAACTGAATCAGCCAGCGTACTACGACTGAGAAAAAGGAAATAGGAGTTCAATTTCCTCGAAATATCACAGAGAAATCAGCCGTAGCAAGCTCAATTGGAATTCATTCAGCAAATGATGAACCAAATCAATCAAAAAGAGCTCAGAAATTTCAGTATGAATAATATAAATTCACGCATAACGTCAATCTCAATTCATTCGCATTGATTGCCACAAAAATTCACATTCCAATTACTCAATCATTCAATGTTCCATTTGTATTACAATTCCAATAAATATCATATTGAATATTTCCGAAATCTATCCCAGTAATCATTTTCATCGATAAATACATTATTCATTAACAATAGAATTGAATTTGTTGGATAGCTATCAATCAATCTACTCCTGTGTGATGTGTAACTGAAAAATATTCCAGTTATTTTCCGAAACTATTTCCATCACAAACTTTTGAAAGCCATGCTTATTTATCAGAATGTCTCATGCAATTCATCAGTGTAACATAATTCATATCAAGAAGTCGTCTGAGAAAAGTTCCTAAATGATTTCTTCTAACGATTTTCCCTTCCAGCTGTTCATAATACACATGAACATAAGCCGTCCTGATACATATCGTTATACGAGATCCTTCCTTGGACAATTCCAGTACCAAAATTTGATAAAATCTCGAATCATGAAATCGTCCAACTGTCGATTAGCAGGAGACACTGCATTTCTTCTTCAATTCCATCCATACTCATACCTCAGAAACTGCTTCAACATCTGTTGAATTAGTACAGTGTATCCAAGTGAAATATTCGTTTCTCATTCTTATCCAGAAATAGTTATATATTTTGTTCTACATGCTGGCAGAAAGGACCTGGTGCCGAAACAAAACATCAATGCTTCACTTGATTACTGCCTTTTTTTCGGTTCTCATATAACTAGGCTATATCAGGCTCATTCACTAACATCTAAGGACAAGTGGAATATTTCAATTTCTGAAAACTGAGACATTTAATTTCAGGATTCTTGAAGCACTTCTCACATCATCTATGTCATCTTTGCCATTTTTCACGCACTTCGGTCACACATTCTAACGATTATCTACTGAACGAATTCTCAGTATTGCCGGAGTAAACAGGATTGACATTTATTATTATTCAATTATTTATTTCCTGAACTGTGGCATTGATACATGCTGTTGTTACCTGGATCCGTCAAAGCTAGATCATCGCCAACACGATGTTTCTGGAACACTATGAGTTTTCTGACCACATTTTCCATAACGACAGATGTTATACTAGGTGGGATGACGTGATAACTTTTTGAACTCATGATCATCGCTCGTGTTTTGAAAGAAAACCATATTATTCTAATACCTAATAGATGAGAGGGTATCGTGGTGGATTTTGAAATGACTACCACCACGAATTATCGATTGATTGGCTACGTATTAGCTTCATGAACTTGAGGATGGAAATCAATTTTCTAACTCCGGATTTCGATTCGCTCAAGTGTCAACTGAACATATCGTAAAGGAGACAACAAAATGTGATTGGAATATTGCCATAAACTATTTCTCTTCTTAGAGTCTACCCGTAAGGCAACCTTGATGACAGCATATAATTGAATATAGCACAATTTCACTCACGTCGTTAGATGGCCTTCCAAAAATCACCAGAGAGTGAGATTGGTGATCATAGCACAAATGAAATTACTTCAAGGAATCATTGAAGAGTAATAATGTCAGGTTGATTCCGAGGTAACTCCTCAATCAACGATCAAACTCTATATTTTGAAATTCAAAACACAAGGTTATCGTGGAAATTTGTGAAAGTCACCATCATTTTTTGATTCTTCACTAGAAGGAAATCTTCTGCTGGACATAATGCAATATGTAGTTACCTTAGCTTTCCACATGAACCAGAATTTGAATACATCACACTTCCTGCCGCACTGCAAATACTTGTCTCCCAAATCGTACTCCCTAGCATAATGCTTGTCTTTCTGGAAGAGATACTCGGCACCTCTGGAGTGGCAGTCGTGGAGGATATCTCTGTCCTTGAGGAGCAGTAGGGAGCACTGCTGGGGCACGGCCAACAGTTTGTGAGGGTTGATCAAGATGGAATCGGCTCTCTCGATACCGTTCAGTTTGGCCCTGTGTTTTTGGGAGAAGATCAAACCGCCGCCCCATGCTGCGTCTATGTGAAGCCAGATGTCGCGCGACTTGCAAATGTCAGCTATTTCGTTGATTGGATCGAAGGCTCCCCGAACGGTTGTTCCTGAAAAACTTTGGAGTTGGGTATGGTAGTTCTAGAAATTACTAGAAATAGAGAGAGACTAATTCCATAGAGGTAATTCGCCGGATGATTACTCAGTAAGTTAGATATGCTTTCACAAGGAACCTTTCAATGGTCTGTTGATTCGGAAATTCGAAATTCAGGTTGGAGGGATAAACTTGGGAGTTCAATTGTAGGTAGAACTCGAAGAAAATGAGAATTCGAATATAATCATGATGACGATTTGTATAGTGAAATCGAACAGCTTAATATTGATGGAATGATCATGATAATTTGTCGAGTGTGGGTAATCACCCCATCATTTGAGTTTCAATTCAACGACAGTGCATACATTTGAAGAACTCAAGGACTGACATTGTGAGTTTCAATTTGAAAGTTGACAATTCATGGTTAACTAAGATGTTTACAGTTCTCCAATAGCTGATGTAATGACCCGTATCATATTGAAATCTCCGCCACAAGTTCGAAGTCTATAATAACAATTATTGAATCAATTCTTCATGAAGTTCTGATTAACTGGCATTTGGATGAAAGACTATTCAGAGTTCACCAATTTGAACTCAACAAGAAATCAATTGAATTTCGGAATGACACCTATTTTCTCATTTGAGAGCCATAATTGCCTCCTCCGAAGGAGGTAAATGAAAAAGGAAAGTTCTCTTAACATTTCACTCCACGCGGAATTCAATTCAGATTGGAAATTATTCACCATTTGAACGGTACGTTTCTATTGTGCCCATGAGTTTTATAAGTTCGATCGAATCAATCACGAGTATTTTTTTTTCATCTGTGGACAACACGAAAGGGAAACCTATAATGTTCGAGGAACATCGTGTTAGCCAGCGGTGGAATTTCGGGAGAGAAGGAAGGTGTTGGAATTTTTCTTGAAAGTTTGGAGGTTGTAGGCATCAGGAAAGACTTTACTAGGCAAAGAATTCCACAACTTTGCCGTTCTATCGATGAATGATGCTTGGTATAGCGATATTCGACAGGTCTCGAGCCTGACAGTGTAGGGGTGACTAGCCTGAGTATACGAGGCTACCAATTTTACGTTTCTAACTACTGCTCCTAAGGCTTCAAAGATAGATATTGGAAATCAGTTTTCTTCTTCTGAGTGCACTATGATGCCATCTTATCTCCTGACAATTTCTATCAGATGGAGAGCCAATACAATATTTTTCGTTTGAATACTAATCTGGGAACTATGCAACTCAGTGTAGGCATGTTCTAATCACTTCTGTAAATTCAGAACGGTATTTTTGGAAAACTATTTGAAAAAAAAACTAGGGTACCGTTGGGAAGAGAATTGAAAGCATTCCAAAGTGTCACTGGATCCCCCCCCTTTCCATTCAAGATTCTGAGGGTGACATCTACCCCCCTTAGGATTAGATGTAATTTTGCGTTTCCCTCTTGAAAATTAAATCGACTCGTCTTTTTGATTTTTCATATTAATTATTGGAAGGGGATATTGAGGGTAAGAAGTTTCAGATATGTCACCATGTATGTTTTCATGTGAAAAGAAGAGAACAATCACCTAGTGTAGCTACAACCATGATAGGAACAGATCCTCCATCCAGGCATTCTTCGATATCATGTTCCAACTCAGATGGAACAATCCTTCCTATCGAGTCAGTGCGAACTTTGCAGACATTCTCCTCTCCTAATCCGATGAATGCAGCGAATTTGTATACGGAATAGTGACATTCCTCTGAAGTTAGTATAACCAATTTGGGCAGATGACATGTACCTTTACTCTGAAATTGAGAGAATGTTAAATATTTTATGAATATCTTTCTGTGGTATGTATTAACATAGCGAGTCATTTTCTCAGTATACTTTGATGTAACATACAAGGTGGCCTCGATAATTGGGGCAACACTACAACTGCATTGTCGTTCAAGATAGAACCTTGCGAATTCGAATGAATTCTTGTACAGTTAGTTACTTTCGGTTCCACCGGGAACAACGAAAACATCTTATCTTCAAATGGGTACTCTGTATTTGTTTACATATTCTACATATGATTCTTAAATGGGTTGAGTATCCCTCCACATGAGTCAAAAGGAGGCATCAAAGAGCCGAGCTCTCCACAAATAAATTCGAACATTGTATTTGTTTGTTTATTTGTTTATTTGAGAGGAATACGGAAAAGGAAAAATCCCAAAAAGAGTATTCACAAATGTTCAGGTAAAAATAACATTAATGAGTTGATTGTGTTACATACTATGCGATATCGTGTTATGTACAGTTCTCAATCAAGTGTAGTGCGGAATACAATAACTAGGCATGATTATATGAACCTTTGAGATAAGTGGTGAAGGTTGCAAGGGAATTGGAAAAGATGTCAATTTCTAATGATTTGGATATGGAGTTGTATGATTCCCAACATCTATTTAGGGGAGAATTCGAATAGTGATTAGTTTTACTCTGATTTGTTTGGGATGAGTATGGTCCTCTGGTGTTATACAGTGGTACATTGATTGAGAGTTGGTTCAAAATTGAGATGCAGTCGATACTGTTATTTATTATTTTATAGAGAAACTTAATATCAGCTATTTAGCACCTATCTACCAATGATTTTAGATTGATTTGTATTTTGATTTGTAGGGAATCTTTGGGATTACGGAAGATTTTTTCATTGACGAAGCTGAAAAATTTGTTTCGTATAGATTCTAGTCTTTCAATGTACGAGATGTATAGAGGGTTCCATATTACTGAAGCGAAACTAAGCTGACTGTTCACATAAGCCATGTAGAGTGTACGAATAGAGTGAGTATTTTTGAAGTCCTGTCAAGTCCTGATCAGAAATCCAAGTGCTCTGTTAGATTTTTTTGCGATATAGTTAATATGCGAGTCAAATAATAGTTTGGAGTCCTCGACTTCTTCAGCTGCTGCCTATTCACATGGTTCTGGTAGTGGAAAATGTTTTTGTTCCTTGTGAACGTGATAGAATGGCATTTTTCGAGATTAAGGAACAGAGAGTTCTTATCGCAGAATTTCACAAGACTATCAATATAATTTTGTATGAGAAGCGAATCGTTGGTACATTTCAGGATTCCTACGAAAATATGAGAGCTGAGTTGGAATAACAAAGTTTTCCCAGTCTGTATGGATGCCAATATCATTGATGCAAGTTGCGAAAGTGTTCTATTATCGCCATCCTGCATCTTCTCTCCTCTGATGAAGTTGGAAACACCATAGGAAACCACGCAAATTATATAGTCCATGTTCAAAAACGACAAGTGGTCAGTCACTTGTGAAAAATTCATGAGTGCTCTGAAATTTTGTGTGTCTTCATACCGATACACCAACTTTTCCTGCATTTTCAGGTGAACCACCGTTTAAATTCATGATGGAAAAGGAGATAAGTACATGATTCAATCTGACAAAAGCACAGCCGCTCATTTATCTTGTACAAACTTCCATGACAGTCGCCAAATCCCCTTATGCGGGATACTATCTAGACGCGATATGCATAGATTGATTCCTCGATCGAGAGAACGATCCGTCATCCAGCTGGAAACCTGCTATTCCAGGAAATATCGACCACAATCGGATTCATCTCAGCCGTCAATGATCAAAGACCGGAAAAGAGCGCCCGCAAACAAAACTGGACTCTTGGAAATGTCCCTTGCGATGGTCATGAGCATTTTAGTTGAATGTCTAGTTGACTGTAGTTTCGGTTTCCTGAAGCTATATGTACCCATAAGTTTATATGAACGAGTGATTATCATGCCACACAGAGTGTATATCCATCAGGCATGCTAATGATGGAGATGAGTACTTGAATCATCTAACTGTTTGAGACTGTACTCTTTCTTTGAATGCGACTGGGTGGACTCAGAGTGAACTGTACATTTTCTTGCATTTTTCTTGAGGTAAGTGTTGTAGAGTGATTGGTTCTTCCGAATTGAAACGTGCTCATTATGTGTAAATTTTCCATCGAACTAATATCGCCACGCCAATAATACATGAAATGGTTTTGTTTTTTGTTTTTCTGATAGCAACCTCATTATTGTCTACAGTTGTAAATCTATATTCATCATATTCTCTCAGCATTCCTCCATCTACAGAATCACCACAAGAAAACAAAAGAAAACTTCGACGAAAAAAAAATGTGGGTCTATTCAAAGTTTACACTGACAAATGCACTGCCTCTCATGCAACTTTCGATTTCAGTCGTCGGATTTTCTCAAACGGGATAATATCTCGACGGGATATACATTGATTGATTTCCCGATAAAGAGAACGATCCGTCATTCAGATGGCTCTTCCAGGAAATAACGACCACAGTCAGATTCACCCCTGCCGGAAATGATCAAAAGAGAGAAATAACTGCTCATGAACGAAGCTGGACTCGATGGAAATATTTCTTGAGAGCACATGGACATTTCAGTTGATGGATCCGAGACACATTTGAGCTAAGTTACGGTTTCATAAATCTATATGTACCTGTGAGTGCATATAAACGAGAGTGAAAGCCACTGCACATACCAAAAAACTCAGTTTCCTAGATCCTTTGCGCCTATACAAGAAGAGGTTTTGTTTTCATACTCCTGGCATGAATTCTATTCTATATAACTTCTACATCTGTCAATGCATCTATATCATATTGACGCTCTTTCTCAAAAGTAACCCAGAGAAAATGAAGGATACATTTCCTGGATCAGATGATACTCATGAACATTCAGGAAAGATGAGAAACTATTGGGAACTATCCAATGTTGAACTCGACATTGACGAACTCACTGCGTTCCGATTCATCTACGAACTTCCAATTCCAGTCGTAGAATGTCGTTAAGGGGGATAATATCTCGACGTCAGATATTCATAGATTGATTCCTCTATCGACAAAACGATGCATTATCTTGCTGAGAACCTGTTTTTTTCAGGAAATTCGGGTTCACATCTGCAAACTATGATCAAAGCACCGAAAGGTCAGCTCGTAAACAGAACTGGACTTGGGACTGGACGGGAATATGACTTGCAAAGGTCAAGAGCCTTTCAAATGATGAATTTGAAACACATTCTGAAATAGGTTACGCTTTCTTGAGGCTACATTTTCAATATGCGGTATTTTTTTTCGAAGAATTGACTAGTCAGTCACTATAAGATCACGAGCCTCCAATGTTACCAATACCAGAAAGTACTGAATAGAACAATAATCATAGTTTGATAGATTCTTCGTCTATCAATCAGGCTCTTGACGTGATCGTTTTGTGATGCAGCGTGTGTATTTATGATTGATGCTGATGGTGGAGATGAGTGAGTGATTAAATTTGACTTTAGGACGCTGCCCTTTCTCTGATTGCGACTGCCTGAGCTGATAATGGACTGTGTCCCTTGCATTTCGATGTGAGAGAAGGGTGCCTGAAAAATGAGATTGTCTGAGGTTGTGATCAATGTATGAGGTTTGTTTCTCATATATTTTCACATGTCTCGAGCTAATATTACCACGTCAATATAAGATTGAGGTTTCTTTTTTCTTCTTCTGACATCAATCTCATCATTGTCAGGCTACGATTTGCATCGCTCTGACTGAGAAATGATGAAAAGAAAACGAAGAAAGTATTTCCTAGGAAGAATATGAAGATTTATCCAACGTCGAATGCGGCAATAATGTATACTAGGGGTTGAGAAAATTTATCGATATATCGATAATTATCGATAATAATTTGGGAAAAAAATTATCGATTTATGGATATTATCGATAATATCGATATTATCGATATCATCGATATCATCGATATCGATATAATCGATGTCGATGTCGATAATCTTGGAAATTATCGACATTTTCGATATTATCGATGTAATCGAAATTATTGATATTATCGATATTATCAGAGATACAGTGTTCCATTCTGAATGTGGGAGATTGGTCAGCCGGTGAAGCCAGAAATACTGAAACAATTACTGTCTAAATATTCTTTTTGAACAGGCTACCAAACCTATCAAATTTCATTCCGATAGTTCCTAAAAACAGGATCAGAACAAAAGTGCTAGTCTAATCTATTGATATCCGGTATACCGGGTGTAACATGGTCATGGTACACCCCCTTTTTTTTTCTTCAGTTCGAGAGATGAATGATTGAAATTTGGAATGACCCATAAAGTGATGAACGTCTTTTCATACAAACGAATGTTTTGACATACAAACGAATTCCTTTCCACTTCCAGTTTCACCGATTTTATCGATAATCATCGATAATCTTGGAAATCATCAATATTTTCGATAACACCGAAATAATTCCTATAATATCGATAATTCCGATGATATCAATATCGATATCGATAATATCGATAATATCGATAATTTCGATGATATCGATGATATCGATAATATGGATAATATCGTTAATATCGATATTATCGATAATATCGATATTATCGCGATAATATCGATAATATCGATATAATATTATCGATATCATTATGATTACACATTATGATTATCGATAATCGATATTTCAAAACTGTTATCGCCCACCCCTAATGTATACGACGCCTCTGATTCGTCTCTGAACTTTCGATTTCACTCGTCGAATCTCCTCATGGGCGATAATATCTCGACGGGATGCGCATAGATTGATTCCTCGATCGAGAGAACGATCCGTCATCCAGCTGGAAACCGGCATTTCCAGGAAATAACGACCACAATCCGATCCACCCTGCCGACAATGATCAAAGGACCGAGGGACTCACCTTCACGTCGGGATAACGACGGTACCGCGCCAGATTGGCAGCCATGCCGTTGCCGAAGGAGCCCCCCGGGCAGAACAGCCCGTCCCCCCATCTGGGCCCCACCATGCGACAAACCTCGCGCACGACGTGGCTCTCCATCAGGGAAAAGACGGGGGCCACTTCGTATGTATAGACGCTCACGTTGAGGCAGTCCGTCAGCCATTGCCCGGCTAGGCCGTAGGGGTCGAGGCTGTGGAAGAAAATTCCATATTCGTCATTATTGTTGCCATTCCAGAGAGGAGTCCACTAGGATGAAACGCTGAGTGCGGAGTGCTTTTTTGATTCAATAAAATCTGATGTGAATTGAGCCTCTTTCCATACGTTGTTCCTCAAACACCTCGTAGATGGTCACATATTGAGTAGTTTAGTATACTCACAACATCTCTTATAATTATCACTCACCATCAACTACTACTATTTGCGCATGAGTTTCGTTCAGAACACAAAACTGGACCACAATGGATTGTTGTTTCTTTTTTTTTATCTATGGACAACACGAAAGAGAAACCTATAATGTTCGAGGAACATCGTGTTATCCAGCGGTGGAATTTTGGGAGAGAAGGAAGGTGTTGGAACCTTTCTTGAAAGTTTGGTGGTTGTTAGCATCAGGAATAACTTCACTAGGCAAAGAATTCCATAACTTTGCCGTTCTATTGATGAATGATGCTTGGTATAGCGATGTTCGACAGGTCTCGATCCTGACAGTATAGGAATGACCAGCCTGAGCTCGTCTGGTTCGTCTACTAGGAATCGCGCGTGGTGGCATAATAGGTGATATTTCCGTTGAGCTCCGACCGTGAGAGTACCTATAAAATCGGCATAGATCGCCGACCTTTCTACGATGATCTAGAGAGGTCAATGATTTGGTGAGTGTTGTATCATCGACTTCTGAATTGAATCTAAGAGCTTTAGCGTATGTTTGGGGGCTGAGCTCCAAACATGTGAAGACTACTCCAGGACAGGTCGAATTTGTGCTTTGTAGATAATAAGCAGTTGCTGGGATGTGAAGTATCTCTTCGCACGGAATAGAAAACCAAGTTTTTGTGAAGCAGTTTCCGCAATGGACCTCACATGATCGTCCCATGAGAGAGCACTGGCTAGTGTCAGCCATGATTTATTTGAAAACAGGAGTCGAATCCAGGATTTTTTCTAATCCTCCTCATATCGAATCCTAACCAGCCCCTTGTGGGTCTTTTTATCTGTCGCCGGTAACACCTCGAGAAGTATCGGATGCCATAAAATCTCTGAAGAAATCTAAAAGTCTTGATATACATGAACTCAACTCTCAAATTATTGCAGATACTAGAGACATTATTTTAGTTCCACTTACTGATCTAAGAAACTCCATCTTCATATCAGGAATTTTTCCTGATTGCTTTAAAATTTCCAAAATAACACCGTTGTTTAAAAAAGGTGATAGGAATAATATCAACAATTACCGTCCTATTTCCATCATCTCAGTCTTTGCGAAAATAATAGAAAGAATCTTGAATAAACGCCTGAGGTGCTATTTTGAGTCAAATAATTTTTTTAGCAACACTCAATATGGTTTTCGACCCAATCGCTCTACTGCTCTCGCGGTCTTGAAAGTCGTGAATGATATAATATCTACCTTGGAGGATGGAATGCAAGCTGCTATCACCCTGTGTGACCTTTCCAAGGCATTTGATTGCGTATCACATGATATATTACTCGATAAATTACATTATTATGGCATTAGGGGAGTACCACTCAATCTGATACAGTCCTATCTGAAAAACCGCTTTCAAGCGGTAAGTATTGGAAATTCCCTATCTGATTTCAAACATAATGAGCATGGTGTCCCTCAAGGGTCTATATTAGGACCGTTGTTATTCATAATATACACAAACGACCTAAGTAACTATATGGTTCCAGTGAAAACTATTTCATTTGCAGATGATGCGACATTCCTTTATTCTGGGAAACTGAGATCGGAGCTGTACAGAACTCATGAAGAATTAGCTAATAAATCTGAAAATTGGTTCGCAGCCAATAAACTCAAACTGAACAACGATAAATCGCAATCTCTTTATCTTTCGTCCACGAATGCCACAGAAACTCATTCTGCAAATTTACTAGGAGTAACTCTGGATAGTGATCTATCATGGAAACCTCATATCACCAAAGTGAAAAGTAAACTCAGCAGTGCTCTGTTTGTCCTAAGACAACTTCAAACTGTAACCAATTTTAATGCACTCAGAACAACATATTTTTCGTTATTCCATTCGCACATCAGTTACGCTACTATTCTTTGGGGTGGATCGCCTGATTCTCTCTCAATTTTTCGTTTACAGAAAAAAGCTGTCAGGATCTTATCCAGTGTAAGCTATCTGGAACACTGCCAACCTTTGTTTATCAAGCACAGAATAATGCCCTTGCCGTGTTTGTATATTTTTCAAGTTCTGATAGAGATTCACAGAAACTCCTCGATGATCACTAAGCAATCTGATATACACAGCTATGGTACTAGACAAGCAGATAACCTGAGACCAAACAGGTTCCGCCTAACCAAATCCAAGAGAAATTCACTGAATTGTTATCTCTACAATATACTACCACCAGAATTGAAATCATTAAGTTTAAACTTATTCAAAATAAGGATAAAAAAATTATTTTTGACACATTGCTTTTATTCCACAGAGGAATACATTGGACATTTCAGACTTTGTAGGGAATAGAATTCGTCTCGCCTAATTTCCATTCTTATGTTCACTTTCTATGTTTTTTTTTTATCTATTTGCCACACTTTTACAATAATTTACAATATTTTTACACTATACGTGATGTACTAGTATTATTTTAATAATGTGTTATATTTTATATTTTAACAATATTTTATATTTTAACAATTTTTTGCTCTACAGTATTGTCGCTTTCTTATGACGTGCTACAAACATGTATTTGTAATGTAGTTAAATAAATATACTCTACTCTACTCTAACCTTCTATTTTATCCTTCTCATCTCAACCCGAATCGAAATGAGGATCGAAATGAGGATGTTCAACGTTCTACATAGAAGCCGTGAGCAAAAATATGCTCCAGATTTTGATCAATACTGTTTCTGATTGAATCCGAAGAGATTATAGTTGATATAGAGCTCTATTGAACATAGTGCATCTGTAAAGACACAGCGAAACTAGATTTTCACGTTCAGAAAATGGGATGAAAAGCCAAAAATCATGTTTGCTTCATGGATACATGAATTAGCAATGACTTCATCCATTCTGTTCTCCCAATCAGCTTAGATATTATTCTCTTCTATCCTATAAGTCGAATCGAATCGATCGATTAACATTACATATCAAATAAAAAAAACAATTCATCACTGGAATAGTTCATGTTCATGATCATGGTAATGCACTTGTGTGATACATAAATGATGATGTTTACATTATTCGAAGGAACCTTCAATGAGGAAAGAGTTCCAATGGGAACTAAGTAATGGTAGTTTGTTGATATCTTCAACCCACAATATTCT
This sequence comes from Gastrophysa polygoni, assembly GCA_963576655.1. Lineage (NCBI taxonomy): Eukaryota > Metazoa > Arthropoda > Insecta > Coleoptera > Chrysomelidae > Gastrophysa > Gastrophysa polygoni. The sequence continues at coordinate 6,748,742 of OY755091.1, forward strand.
ACAATTATTGAATTCAAATCTGAGAGAAGGAGAAATATGCAAAACTCGAGTCGTGCCACAGAAAATATCTTGCGACTAAATGAAGCATGACATTGAATGAACCCATTGAGAAGTCTAGAGAAGCCTGCATTTTTGAACATTGTTTTCTAAACATGATAATCATTTCTTAAGTTGTGCATTACAACCGGTTATGATCAAAGTCAAGTTTTTTTTATTTTATTTATGTCTTCGAATATAACACGCACTCCATCTTATCTATATTTATTGCATTACTTAATTGTTGGATTTACCCATTCATATTCTACATGAACTACACAATCTTTACTATACATAATGTTTTTTTTTTCCGAACAACGGAAGTTGTATAGTAGTAACCAATACTCACCCAGAGAATAACTGATTTATGAAATGTGGGTGTCCAGTTTTCACACTGAATTTGATAGTATCTTTGAGTAGAATCATCAACTTCTCATGCGACTCCCCATTTTGCTTCAAAGCGAAATCAAACTGTTCTTCCAATTCCTCAGGAGACTGCCAAAGTAACACTTTGTCTGTTCTATCGGTGAAAACTACATTCTTGAACATCAAATCAACCACTTTCTGGAGAAATTCGCCATGTTTTTCTAATTCCGGTACTGGACAGAAGTCTGTCATGTTTGTTACGAGCGGCTACTGAATCAAAGATCGTGTGCTCAGTTTTTATATTGCAATCACGAATGATTTAATTCTAATTATGAACATCCTAATTGAGTGTCCTAATCTGAGCTGAACTGAAATGCAAATCACATACCTAATACAATCTAGCTAAATGGACAGAACATAGTAATAATAACTCAGTTTCTGTGTTCTGTCCAGGGTCTAGATGGTATAATAATAGTACATAAATGACGGGCTCATCCAAGCTGAATTACTACTCAATCACTGGACGATTTTGAACAATCTTGTTAGTGTTTATCGTAATTTTAATATCTACTATGAGAATGATTCAACAGAGTTAAGAATCCATTTGCATTTGAAAAAAAAATATTTGTATGATGCAATAGTTGGAAGACAGTTGGAGAACATTGTATGGCTTATAGCAATACAGTGTGTACCTTGAGTGATGTCAATAATTTCCGGTAGTGATTCCTTGTCATATATTATGAAAAAAAAAGTTCATATAAACGTGTGTCCTGACTTTTGCCTGACTTCTCAAGAATACTATTCCTGAAGACAGTTTCGATAGAATCAACAACTCATGAATTGTTTCCACATCAGTTTGTGAACTGAGAAGTTATAGCGTCGGTAGCTGAGGACATATTATGAGATTCGAGAATATTATGATCAGCTCGAAGATATTCTGAGACTGCTAAGGAAATCTGGAAGAACTAGACAAAGCTGATAGGATCGTCCTACTATGGATTTCGGGACATACCGGACTGATGGAGGGAAGTGAAATAGCATACTCGTGAAAAAAAGGAACTGGAACAGAATTTATGGGAACCGAACACTTCTGCGGGATCAGAGAAATATCAATTATTGGGAATCTCGAAAAAGAGCTGGACCATTCGAATGACAAATACTGAGGCGATCTGCGAGGAATCAGACAAGAAAATATTCGTCTGGGAACCCAAAACCTAAGTCAATACAAAATTCGCATGATGACAGGAACAATATCAGCACTTTGTCAACCGGGAGGACAACTGGAGGAATTCTGCTAGACGGAGAACGAAACCTCCATTTACTATTCTTCTAGTTGTGTAGCACTTCGCAACACAAAAGCAATATGTCTAGGAGATATGAAATAGAAAACTAACCGAAAAGCGTCCAACATCCCAAAATTTCAGAGAAGAATAGAAGTAGAAGACCAGCTACTTCTGGAGAAGTCCGAGGATGTATAGCAAGAAGATCCTGAAGGTCGTGGTCTAGCACCCACGCATATACATACATACATCACCTGGTTCACTTCAAACATGCCATTAATTTCACGTCTGAACTGATTACTGTAGAACCGATAACTGGAGATTTTTCAAGCGAACCACTTCATCGTTGTTAGCGAAAACAGGATCGATTGACGGAATGCTCGCATCCCCAAATGACATTATCATCAGGGCTCCCTGATAGATCAACAAAGCCCTGAATCAAAGTCCCAGATAAATAAATTTCCACGGGTGTTAATAGACGTTCACTTTATCTTCCAGATAGGGGAATTAGCGAAGGCGCTTCGGAGATGCTTTTAAAAATTGCCGGGGTTCGGTTCTCCAGAATGGGAAATTTCCTCAGCCGCGTATCAGGAAAAACACGGAGTAATTTAATTTCGCCGACAACTTGGTGTAAGCCGTTCTCGCTGTGTTATACATTCTCTCTCCCAGTGCCTTGAAATGTGAGGCTCCCAGATCATGAAATCAAATTCAGATATTTCCTTGTAGCTCGCGAGTTATGCGAAACTTCAAGGAATCTCGAAAATACAGGGTCGGACCTGTACGTTCTGCTCACGGAAAACTGAAAAATTCGATTGTCGATAAATGCTACAAATTCCTTGCCAAGCATGGGGAACTTAGTAGTTGTTGTGAGTTTGTTGAACATTGAAGTTATGTTTCATTCAGCACACAATGTTGCAACTTTGTCCGTATTCATGGAACTGGACTCATTACTGAGATTAATGACACCCTGTACGGTCGCAGAAGGACTTTTCTGAAATCATTTGGAATCTCTCATGATATTTTCATATTTCTAGAATTTCCATAACATAATATTCAAGATGGAATCTGATGATGCCCCTTTTTATCTGCCTCACGATACTGTGTAAGACTTCTGCAGTCCCGAAACTTGATTCTCGATTGTATCATTCCAATAAGAAAAAACAGCTGCAGGATATTTCAAATGCAATTCCGCATGGAAATTTCATAATATCGATATATTCTACCTGTCATGTTGGAACAAACATCATATTTTGTTCAGGAATTAAAAATGGCATTGACAACCTCTTGACAGGTCTGTGTATATCTGAATCGAAAGAAGATTTTAAGAATCCAATTGTGCTTCATTGAAATTCTCCAAAATCGAGCCTGATTTCGCCCACACAGTTGATAAGCAACTCCAGTATATTAGTGAAAGCTTGTTCAGGACGAACATTTCGTTCACACACTATCTTCAATCAAATGTGAAAAACTGTACGCCGTTAGACATAAACCTTAATTAGGCAATTGCTATGCATGGACACGGGATGCACGAATGCGGTGAGGTTGGATCAAATTTTCATCACCCCGAATAGGCACCGAATGCTGGAAGTTCGGTGTTTATTCATTGTGATATATTCTGCGGTATGGAAATGTGCGTTCCACTAATCCTGTAAATTTTGCGGGTGATATCGTTAAAGTGTTTCGCGACCCAGTTGCAAGGTTATGCAACGTTCTCTTCCTGAATGGAAATTCCGAAACTCGCATCAGTTCAGCAACGAAGCTCGGATTCATTGCATGACACATTCATGCTCAGAATCATCCAGGATGAATCAGTCAATTGAATATAATATGATAAGTTGAGGTGTGGAAGTTGAACGAAATGAAATGAAATGGCATGAGATGAAAAGTCAATACATATTCAGTGTTATCACCTTCACATAACTGAATGCCCTTTAATACGAGTGATCTTTATCGTGTATCGTGTATCAAGGACAAAGGAGTGGAAGTTATCGAAAAAAAATACACATTGAAGAACAGAAAGATCAAATCAAATCAAATTTATTTCCGTTAGATGAAAATTTCATACAATCAGTAATAACTTTTACATTTGACTAAGTGAATATAACTATGAAGACAATTGAATTTAATATCACTAGGTTTTACATATCAGGTGGATTTCACCTGAGCAGAGCTTGTTTTGTGAAGTTCCACCAGTAATAGGTAACATATATCTTAGATGGATATATTCCAATATTGAAGTAGTATATTCAGTTCAAGTTGTTTGTACTTTTGTATTCGTCTTTTGTCTTCACGCTGAGTGTGGGTAAAGATATATAGGTAGAAAGAAGAAGAAAATCATAATAATTCTGTTTCGTTTGGGAATTTAATATAGAATGGATAAGAGTCTATTTGATGTGAATTCAATCACTTTGAAGAACACCTCTTAGTAGTCCATAGTAGTCCATAGTCTCAGTTCTTTTTTCGGGATAACTTTGTTGGATATATTCTTCAACTCATCCGGTGACAGATTGAATAATTTTGGGTCTATGGGAGTTATAAATTTTTGTTCGTGTCTGAGTCGACATCTTGGGAATTGCAGAGTGAGCTGTTCGTTTGTCCGTGTGTTATAAGCAGGTGATACATATGTCCTAGTAGAGCTCATTACAAATAGTATGCTCTGGTAGATATATAATTGTCTCAGAATAAAGGCGAAGGGTTGAGTGGCGTTTATCTTTCCTGAGGAGAATCTTGATGAGAGTATTTTGGATCACTTCTACATGATAAACTGATGTTTTGAATGTGCCACCCCAGATGATAATATATGGGGAAAGAGCTACAAGTAAGGTCGATATTGAAAAAATAACACTAAGCCGAAGAAAGAAAAGACCGAACCTTTCAGAATTCCATATGTTTCAAATTCAGAGATCGGAATTCGGAGTTTCATTGGTAGTATTTGGAAACTCGTTCCATCTCTTCCGGTCTAGCCGGAAGTGATTCCAACTTCTGATTTACAATATATTCTTCTATTTTTGGATTCATATGGAATCACTCTACATGCATCCATCAGAATGTCAGGAGAACATTTTTTTTTAATCTTTTCATCTTTGAACAGTGACCATAAATTGATAATAGTTGAGAAGATCTAGGTAGGTGAGTAGGTAGGTAGGTTTCATTTTGTTAGTTGATGAACACTATGGTATACTTGCTACCCAGAATATTCTGATCTCGAATGATTCAGAAGTTACAGCACTGGCAGTTTTCTGTACATATCTCTGTATATCAGCATTATCAGTGAATTATCAAATTTATGAATCTTCAGATTTTAACTGCCCTGTAATTTGCAGAATAACTTCAGGACAACTGTGATCTTCAGATGCTCCAGAAATAATGTATATAATGTATCAAAATATATAGAATGAGAGAAATCAGAATACATCAATGTTCAGTACATTGAACCATCATTATTGGAAGGAATTATCGCCTTTCGCTTCAACATAAGCTATCACTGAACGACATTCCAACTTGAAATTGACTTATACCAATAAATTATCAAAAAAAGAGAGTTTCATGTTCTATTTCTCATTCAAAGAATCACCACTTCCGAACTTTCACTCTCCCCATGGTAGATTATTTCCTGAAGAACGACGCCATCTCTTGATATATCACTCGGGTAAGTGTTGCCGAAGATAATTGCCAATTAAAGAAACAGGTCAGTGTTCAGCCATTATTCAAAGTTATAATGGGAATGAATTCAAACTCAAACATGCCCCAGTGTGCTCTGCCAGTCGGCAAAGATCTATCGGCGCACTCTGAGTATCCCATTGTGTGCTATGTGGAGATTACTCTATTGATATTGTGATGAAAGTTCATATAGAAATAGTAATCTCAAATATCACCCCCATCACTGAAGTCATCGTTAAAATCAATATGGAATTTTTATTCTATATTCAGAATACTTGAAAAACTCAACCAGTATCCTGGAAGGAATAGAAATGAAGTTAATATCGATATGAATCGAGATTACGATCAATGATACTACGATAATGATGTTACGATATTGTATATTGTTTGGTTTCCTCAGCTTAAATTGTTGAGTTCTATCATAATTGAGTTCATCATGTTGGAACTGAAATGAATAACATATCTCATGTCATGAAAGTGAAAATTAAGGTTTTGATATTATTATGATGTATTATGCATCTCATGGAGTATATTCCACCATGAATTCATTATCATCATATCGACTTCAGATATAATTGAACTCATACATTTTGTGCGAAATTGTAGATGTTTTTACAATGTTGATGAATGGACACCGAATTTATCGATTTTGCAAGGTTTCTTGTACGTTTCGAATTATTTGCCTCGTACAATACCTCTCCAGTCCTTAATTTCTTGTATGCTCTCCATAGTAGCATTCATTGATATTCTCCTAGATAGATGGATTCCACTCGAATACGGTTCCGAATGGTAGGATGTATTTCCCATGTGATTTTCTCGAATTGGTCGACCCTGTATATGCCTGTTTGACATGGCAGTTACAAATGGTTTGATATTAGGATTTCATGATGATTTTTTTTCGAATTTCTACATTCTTTCCCTGTGTACTAAATATCTACCTCACAGAGAATTCCATTATCTCGTGAGGCAGATGAGATTTTATCCCAAGGGAAATAATCTCGTCTGTAGCTAATTACTTCTGATTCCACTCTGTGACAGCAACACCTTTTTGATTTTTGATTCACAAGAATTGCCAAGCGACCATTGTAAGGTATGTTGAAAGAAATGGTTCCGTTTTCATGCGGAAATGACGCAATTTCTTCTCCTTCTGTCGTCAGCTCAGTTTTCAAGGAAACGATGATATGAATCATGTAATCGTCACATGGATGATGAAACTATTGCTGTTGTGAGATATGTAGACAGACATCCAGAATCATATATACCAATGATATAACATTGGTTTCACATGGTATACGAACATTACGATTATTATTCACCCACGTTTTCATACAGTGATAAACAGTGGTGAATACTGCCGAATTCATGTGAATCCAAGCTGACGATATCGCACCATGAAATCAATAATATCACATCATGAAAACAGAACCAAAACCTACAACCTTTACCTGCTTCCAATTATGTCGGCGTAACCATAGACAGTAAACTCGATTTTGGAGCTCTCAAGAGATAGTAAATAGAAGCAATAACGAGATCGAAACACTTGAGATTCATGACTTCATCAAAATCAAGGAAACGGTATATACACATGGCCTGCAAGAATCACGAAATGATCGATTGGTGACAAATGCCGACCTGTCATTGAATTCGCACATGTTATTTTGAACAGATGTAGAGGACATTCTTCAAAATAAGGCACCTCACGAACCACTCTCATAATTTTTGAACTACGGAGTTTATTTTCTTCTGAAACGATTGGCGATAAGCATGCATTCCTCGATTTCTGATTTATCCAAGGTAAATATCATAATATATCAATTTATTTTCAACTCAGACAAGTTTTTACTCATGGGAATGTCTCTCAGAAGTCAATCAAATTGAAAAATTGATCATCTGCATCCCTTCCCTCAGTCAAGAAATCATCCACTCACGATACGGGTATGTGGATTCTGCTTTTTATTTCTGGATATTTTCATGAACGGGTTCAGTTTATATGAAATAATTGATGCTTGAAGATTTGAACGAGAAAAGTATATCAATGGTGTATTGGACCATGACCAATAATATCATGATGATCGTGTTAGTGGAATCGAACATTAATTTGGAACATGCTTCTTCGTGATGCACATAATTCTGTGAATTATTCGTATTTTCGTCGATCTTGTTGAAATTGAGACATATTCAACTGTGAGTTTATTTGAACTAGTTATTGTATCTATTTCAGCTTTCAGCACAGTAAAACTGAAGTATGGTGAATTGCAGAATCATATCCTGAAACAGAAGCCCGGAAATCATTTGAAGATGTGCATTTCTCATTAGCATATCAGTACTGATCATCCTGTACAGAGAATGATTCGTGGATGAAAGCTCAAACAGTCACGAGATACACGTACTCATGCTATCAATAAGAATTCGACGACCATCAATTTAGGCCGATATCCAACGCATATCGAACACTCTAGCTATTTTTGTTGTGAAGCATGTGAAGATATAGCTGAACTTTGTATAGTCATTTCATGCCCTTTTACCTATTGCTATCTATCATTTTGTCACGTTAACAGACCCGATCACTATTGGCCGAGACTGTTATGGATTTTTAATACGGCCAGCACGGTTGACTTATCCAGTTTATTTCACTTTCAGGTCACGTAGCATTTATCGGTCCAGAGATAGATAATACGCTTTACCCAATGAATTTACTGGCGGCATAGAATTTGGAAAATAGGAATTCATTGTTCTCTTTGCTACGAATGAGAACATTATCTCTTTCTCTTGTTCTCATAACTTCAAATATTTTCTGATTTCCACACAAGGTAGCTTCATGCGTATTTGGGAAGTGTTCGAAGACCTTATATTCAATATAATATTCTTCGTGTGAATTGGGAGTCTATAATTCTTCAGACTTGAGAACTGAGTCCACTATATTTTTCATTTTTCAGCTTTTAATGGGATTTTCTCTCCTCGTTTCTAAAAAATAGAGTAGGAGTTATTAAAAATTATTTCAATATATTTGTAGTAAGGACAGATTTGGGATCTGCCCCAAAATGTCACTGCGCTTGAAATTAAACCTTTAGATACCTGAAAGAGAAATTCTCTATTGGTCAGTGACACCTTGTTTTTGAAAAAATTTGGAATTACAAATATATTCAATAAGAATTAAACCTCTACTTATCTTGGTGGACGTTTCGGGAACGAATCTGCTCCCGTTCTCAACACAATTAAAATATTTTTCTCTTCGTGAAATTTTTCAATGTTTTCGGTTTTGACACTTTTCAGTGTCAAGGTGTCACTGACCAATAGAAAATTTCTCTTTTAGGTATCTAAAGGTTTAATTTCAAGCGCAGTGACATTTTGGGGCAGATCCCAAATATGTCCTTAATACAAATATATTGAAATAATTTTTAATAACTTCTACGACATTTTTTAGAAAAGAGGAGAGAAAATCCCATTAAAAGCTGAAAAATGAATGTACCACCTCCTCGAAGAACTTACAGACAGTATCCACTATATTTTTGTTTCGGCAATGATGTTTCGAGCACATCAACCGATCTTGAATGAATATGTGCACCATTCATGCGATATAATTTTCGAATTCTCGAGAATTCTCGACTCTCCTCTGAATTTTTTTTTTTATATTCCTCAAAATCCTTCGAACTGATTGAAAAATGTCAATGATAGCCAGACAAAGAGTAAGAGCGAAATTCCCTGAATAAACATGTTACACGAAAACAAATATTGACCTTTTGAGACCTTCAAGACGCACCTGTCAGAAATGAAAATTCACCAATAGAGCTCCTCTCAAAAATCCTGTACACCACTGGATTTCATATTTTTCCTGTAATTCTATTTCCCCTCATTTTCCCACAGACATTGCTATTTTTTCCAGCTTCTCTACACAGAATTTGTTTTCGTACGCCCATGTTGTTACTCGCGGAAAATTCTTCCTGCAAGCAGAAGGAATATCCTCAATCATTAATATAACTTTCTATTTCCACTATTTTTCCTACATCATTTGAAACAAGAATCATGAGTTATCTCATTTCTCTTGTAATATGATATTCACTCACTGAAAATCACATGAGAACCACCATCATTCCTACTTTAATTTAAATATTACCTAAGCAGTGAGAGTGGAAAAAAATCTTGGTTTCGTTTTCAAGATACAATAACCAAATCATTTGATTATGTGAATCATGGGGAAATTCTAAACACTTGCTTCTGATCATATTAGTGATAAGTAGAATTTGTGTCATTATGGAAACGATTATTAAAATAAAAAGAAGCTATCAAAAGAACAAATTCTTATTACATGCTCAAATCTGAAACGGAACAATGTCGCAATATATGAGCTACAGCCATTCCGGATATATCCTCCTCCTCTTCATGTCCTCCCTATTCTTACTGTAATATTCAAGATTATCTCCGTTTGAAACATTCAGGAAAGCTTATTCTTTCGAAAGCACTGTTTCTGAGGCGCATTCACTCTATTCCCATTCACCTACGTCTCGCGAAACAGGCAACATAAAGGCCGACACAATGACCATTTCAAACAGCCTTGATGCATAATGTACATTTACTATACGCAAGGGACGAACGTAGAGTTCTGCTCCACGAAAACTTTGACTAATTAACATGCTGCTGCTTCAAAGTAAACGCAGGTACGTTGTAGGAGGCAATGTGTCTTTGTACTCGGCTCCGGGTCCGGAACACCGCCAGTCCTTTAACACCCAATATGCAGTTTTTCATACGATAACGAGATTCTAGTCTCGGTTTCGCAAAATAGTGACGTGTTAATGTGTCTGATGATGTACTTGCTAACCTAGCTATATCTGCACACAAGATGAGTGCACTTGAAACAGAAATTGAAAGGGTTTTTCAGTGAATAACAGGACAATTTTGTCTCTTAGTACTTCTTGATTCTTCAGGCACTATATGCTCGAATGGATTGGCTTTCTACGGATATGAATGTGAGAAACGAATTTGAACATTATGTGCATCACAATATTCCTATCATTGATGCCTAGGAAACTGTCCGTCCTTATCGAAGAGAACTTGGGGATACCTTCGAGAAATAACTTATCCACCAGGAGAAAAATTATCTTCTGCTGCTGATGGATGAATTTATCTGATCCTTTTACTGAAAACATCATTTATTGAAATCGAGGAATATGTTACTTGCCTCAGTAGCTGTACGATCTGTTTTCTTCTGAGGTGCTGCTAAATCACTGGAGAGAATATCCATCAAAAGATTTATAAAAACCAAATCACAAGAATGGTAGCAGACAAGTTGAAAAGTTCATAGTCATCTACTGAATTGACAGCGCTCCTTATAGTACTCAGACGGTGATAACTCAAGAGAATGGTAATAGTAGACTTGCTCACAGGACAAGAGAAGACACACGCGTCATCCACAGAGCAGAAGAAGAACAACTATGCAGGTTCTGCGACGGAGAAGAATAAACATCGGCTCATGCTATTGCGAATCTGACGAAACCAAGACTTTACTGTGTGTATGAAGAGAAACCAGGAGCATCTCGCCACATGGAAGTCTTTGCTCAAACTAGTATATGAGAAGTGAAGCTAGATGACATACTCTCGAAAAGGAAGGAGTTTTCCGCGATAGATCTGAAGGAGTCGGATTGATACTAATACTGTTATAATTATTGATCTGTCATAGATAAATCGAATCTAATTGGACATGGACATTCCATCTATTGACATGATCTGACATCGTCTAGAAGGTCGATACGCCTGTGACTTGCAGAAAGCTGGCGTTGAGCCCTCGCTTCGGATCCCCAACAAGAAACTCATCGAAAGTTGGTCATGACGCATTCCATTCATTTCATTTTTTTTGGTTCTCAAATCAAGATTATCGTATAATGAATTACTACATGGGCTATCCGTCAACTTCTTCATCGACCATATACTTTCGAAACGAATAAATATACTACTCATTTGAATATGATCTCGAGGAAGTCAAATCACAACTCTCCTCTGATTTGGTAGAATATGCCATTCCTGCAGAATGAACTGCGCCAGTTCATTATGGAAACGATTCGACTCTATGTTTTATTGCTCCTGCTTTTCTAATTATATCTTGTAGTTCCTAGGGACATACATCCCACGTTTTCTATCATCAAATCACGCGATATAAAAATACGACCTACTTTCAGAAAACTATTTTTCTCTCCATTTATATCCATTCTGAACAGTTTTTACGGCTTTCGATATCAGTTTAATAGACAACGATTAGGGTGTGATCATTTTATTATTCTCTCATCAATCACTGTGGAAACAATACAAGTCATCATCGATATTTTACTAACTATGCTATCAATTCATATCATTCATGATAACTATGCATGGACATTAACAATGTTTTGTCCGGCTCAAGAAGATGATGATGTTCAAATAATTACAGGAGCATTGATTGTTCTCGATGAAAATGCTTCATCAAAACTTCTATCCTCTTCTCGCAGGAATCATTTCAAGAATGGAGGAAGTAATTCGAAAAAATATACGCAGATAGTAGCCTGAATGTTTTTGTTCACAAAGATTCATATGGATTCGAATTCAAGAAAATGAATAACAGGCAGTTAATTACAATCCCTTTCACTTTCTGAATTCTCTATATCTCTACATTTTTCTATAGTTTGCCATTTTCCAAAATACATGGAGTATTTCAATTATATTACATTCATAGGACCACAACTTTGGAATAAATTGTAGTCATTCCATTCATGGAACATCGATAGGAAAGAAATCATTCTTCAAGAAGATGAGATTTGCGATGCGAATGCAAGCATCACAAAAGTGACATCCATCCAATTCGTCGATGAATATATGAGCGAAGCTACGAAGATCTTCAGACAGCAAATTGAGCAACAGAATATTTTTGGGTCGTGGGTACAGATGTCTCATTTTTTCAATCAATATGCCAGTTCATGACTGAGTTTTCCTCTATTCATTGCAGTAATTCTCATGCATAACTCCTGATAATCACCCTCCATCATATCAACTCGGGTCCAGCAAAGTAAACTTCCTGCTAATAGGATTAGTTTCCGGCACGAACTTTCCACTTTTCTGTCTGACCCGACGTGAGCCGTGGGCAACATCGCACTTTCGGAATACTTCGTATTTTCCGGGGCATTTCACCATACCGCGTATTTCGACCATTACATTTTTCCGAGAGTGAGGACTGAGAACACCGTGGCAAAGTAGATTGTGGGAAGAGCACCTTTTTATTCGGGAAAAAGCGGCTGCAAGCCTGTTCGAGAGCACTCGGCGGTTTTTAATGGTAGCTGCAAGCTTCGGCAAGCTGAGGGCCCCAGAGGATAGATGAAAAACCACAGGGAGCACCTGAGTTAACTGAATTCATATTCGATACGAGGGGGAACAAAACAACATCTAACTTCCATTCTATCCCCCTCGATCTCCATATTGTTAAAGCTTCAGCATTTATCATCACAGACAAGAAGATATACTGTACCAACATCTGCTAGTGAAAGTTATTCGCCTGCCTATGACTGTAAGATGATGTTATGTAGAATAGGTTATGTCTTCATTGGATGTCGATGGGCTACAACTTCCGAAAACTCAATACAGTCATTTCATTTTCACACTATGGCGCTTGGAAAATTGCAGTCAAACTTCAATTAGTTTTCACTTTCTCACAAGATGTCTCAATATGACTGATATCACACGTTGACTGGATGCTCAGGATCACATCATTCAGTAGATACTATGTAGATATCATATTTTTGATAATTCGAATCTGGATATGAATGACTGAATCGTATCATGCTATGTGTGAGCTACTGAAGAAAGATAAGAAAACATCAAAAGAGTATCTTTGTGAGACCAACAAGACCGATATAAAAATCTCAGAACGCTCACTTTATTCTGTTTCATACACTTTCTTTTGTTTTCCTTCGAAAACCCATTGTGAAACCCATTTGTTCAGAATATTACAGAACCACTGCTTGCATACTTATGAGCTCTGGCCATTTTGATCTAAATATACTATACTTACTTTTATACGAAAGCTGCTCTCACAGAGATTATGTTCGAGGCGGTTTCTCCAATAGCTAAATCTCGGCCTGTTAAGATCCGTTCGCTAGGGTATTAAGTGTACTACGAAGGAAAGAAGAGTCCAAGGGACTCCATTAATTGAAATTTATATCTGGGATGTTCCGGTAGCAATGAAGAGGGTGTTCCAGCTTCATCAGATCATATATCAAGGGGGATATACTCACTCCGATGGCTAACATCTCAAAAGTATGAAGTATATAAGACACTCTATAGATAGACTATCATTGAATCTTGTGATGGGAGTTGGTAGGATTATTTCATTTTTCATCACATAACTGATTATTGCTATGATATGATCAATAATCTCAGGTCGTTTCTGATGATGTCCTTTGCAGACAAAATGAGTAATCACTAGGAAAAAACAATTACATTTCTTCATTCGACAATACTTACTCAAACTAGCTTCCTGGCCAACAATATTTTGAAATGATCAGTGCTCAAGCCATTCAGCCCCGAACAGAGATGAACGAGTGTCATGAACACAATTTCTTCATGTTTCTTCGATAATTTTCGTACACTTTTAATTCAATCCACATTCAACGAATATATTTTCATTTATTCCGATGAATGTTGAACGGCAGTAAACATTCAACAGTTCCCACGAAGAAAAGATCTATATTATTTTCAGGGGAATTTCAATGTGAGTTATTGATCCATATCATATATATCATATCATATGTCACGCATGTCCATGAGTGACTCCATCTGATCTTCGGCGTTTTTCTAGTGTACCTACTCTGTACTTCTCGAAAATAAAGACCTATTATCATTATTATTATTATATCGTTACAGCTTGGAGATGATGCTGTCAGTTGGAGGTATTATCAAACTATTACTGGAAGATAGGTGAATCTATGTTTCTCCTCTCGAAATGAGAGAATTTTGTAGAAGATAACTTCCAACAAAAATTATAAGAGTGCTTCAATGGATATATTCAAGCTCAACCCTGAAGGCTATAGTTCACCGCACAATGCAAGTCTCCCAATGAAATCAAATGGTTGTATTTTGAAATAGTAAGGTTCGTGATTGATGGGACCGAAATCAAGCCCTCATCTCTGAGGCAGGGTATGAACATATGATATTCTGATTTCTGTTGGTAACCTTCCCCGAGAGTTCTGGCAAGAGATTATTTTACCAGAAGATCTCACCATAATCAGTCAGCTCGGTTAATAGAGATACACCTTCCGCTTCCACTAGAATCGTGGTCGTTTCGTTTCCTTCACCTCGAGGTTATGTTTTGCTAGTATGGAGAGCACTTGTTTCACCTTCGATGAGTTGCTCTCATATTTTTAAAAATAACTATATGGAAAACAACAATAATGATGTAATCCAGAAGCCAGAAAAAACAATCATACGTCAAACAGTCATACGCAGCTCGAAATGAGAAGCGACATCCGCAAAAGAAGCGACAACCGACAAGCGTCAGATCTGCGCATGCGCATATCTCTGTTACGATCGTGCTGTCGTTCATTTGTTTCAGCATCAATATTCAGGAAGAGAACAATGGGTGCCATTCATAGTAATTATTATATATATGGTTGCTCTATAATCTCTATATGGTTCGACATTATGTCGTTGATAGCAATCATCTTCATGATTGAACAATCTCACGATTACTCAGAATGAAATATCACTTATGATTATTATCACGTCATGTATTCGGTGCAGTGAAAATCAACTCTGATTCAACCCTGTTCTCCTTCCATAACTAGCACGAAACAACATATTTCATGAGCTTAGAGAATCTACTGCTGACGTACCTAGTTAGCTCAACTCAAAAGTGGGCATCAATATGAGATGGATGTCCGCTCTCTTCAGAAAAAACATACGAAGGCTTATGTGTCTGATTCCAGATAACAATCAAATGTTCACGGAAATGATTGGCTAATGAACTCAAAATCATGGTGACAATGATGTGGACAAATCATCTGGAGATGGTATTTACTGGTATATCAGGATAAGGAATGTTCCCGATCAAACAAGCTATTGAAAAATCAATGAAGATACAGGAGACAAGCACATATGCTTCGTAGCAGTAGAAATGTGGTCAGAAAGAACAGAGGTAGGGCACTAGATGAGAGGACAATAGGAATGATATGTACAAGGGCATCAGAAATTCAGAGATCCAAATAGTATCCACATCAGGAAGAAGAAAAAGGATTCGTCATGATTCTGTTTTCATTTTCAGATGCATGAACTCACTGGACAAATCTTTTCGCGATGGAGGAATGGAGTGATGTTCGAATTCTTCTACAAATGAGATGTCAATCGTAGAGGACATCAAGAGAGATCTATAGCAGGAAATGAAATTCAATATCGAGACGGATCATATCATCATAGATGGTTGATTTTCAAGTTAAATTGAGAAAACATTGGCATATATAGGAATTACATGAGAACATAGCTGTTGAAAATGAATGAATGAAGATGATCGAACATGGAAACGAGGTTGAGAAGCATGAACTACATACATTCGACCAGAATGAATATCGAACGGAACCTCACCTGAAGATTCAATAAATTCATTGATGGACAGCGAAGTAATCTTTGGAAATGAATCTATAAAGAAAATGATCCTAACTTTTTTTTTACATCTGATAGTTTCAGAGTGATGATTTTCCAACCAGGATATTGAAATCGTATGATGTACACTTTTTTATTCTGCGTCTGTTGATAGAATTGGCATGGAGAGATCAGTGAGAGGCGCCAGATCGCAAGCCAATGTCCAAATCGAATTATATGTGCTCCCATGCCATTCTTACCGTCAGGTCAGAGACAACATCTGGACCCTTCCGATTAAATTTTCTATGTGACCAAACAATTCCAGACTAGATGTGAAAAAAGACAACTCGATTCCATCAACAGATTGTTGTCCAGCTTGACTGAAATTTCAAAGTCTGATACAAACATTTGGCTCGAATGGGACGAGAGAACGAAAATTGTGATGATATGAGTCGAAAGTATCTCTTTCAATTATCAGGATTGGAAGTGACACTATTGGGAAGGAAAGGCCTCGTTCGCAAAGCTCAATACCTCGAACTTTTCAAGTTTTTGCACATGAGTATGAAGGAGCTGTCATCAACTTCTGAAATCGTATTTTCGTTCCAGTTATTCAAATATCGGTCGGAACAATCATAGTAGCTCATGTGAATACGAGGAAAGATTGAAAAAATTCATGAAATTGGTAGATATGTTTCTTGATCATCCCATGCTCAATGTATGCAAAACCAATCACGGTTTGAATTTTTTTCCAGTATAACTCAACTCTGTATCCTCAACTTCCCCTCGCATTGCCACAATACATAATGCATTTTCATTATCACAGTCCTATTTAATGGATAACTGAATGTTGTCGAATTCTGCTAGATTCCCGTGATATTTTCATTCCATATTCTATACTATTCATAAACATACGACTGCATTGAAATAATCCTAAATCCACTGAACTGGTATTCATATCAACATACAGGGTTGGCAACGTGAATAGTACTGTTGGACTGTATGTAAAACCAAATATATGTATTAAAAATGATGTTTCGATATAATCGGAGAAAGAAATTCATGATTCGTGCATAGGAATGGTGATCTAGCAAAGCGCTTTCGACTGTTGAATCATCATCAGTGCGTACGTGTTATTGATTCAAAGTGATTTAGAGAATAATTTTGACTGAAAATGAAATATAAAGAACCATTATTGACATCATCATTCCAATATAAATTATGAGGGTCATATGAAATTTTGAAATATGTGAATCATTGTAGAATCCAATCTAGGTCAGGATCACTCTAGATTATATAGTCCAGGCGCAATCAGTTGATATTGAGGGAATTCTTGACGTACAAGGTTATTGACAAGAGACAAATGCAATATTCCATGATGAAGGGCTCCAAGACATCTGAAATATAACTCCGATGATGTCTAATCTAATGAGAACCTAAAATCATCAGTCACACGAATAGTGTGCTGATGAAACCCAATCATGATCTTCAGTTTTGTGGCGATCTCTTCTTTGAGTCAGAATAATTGGAGTCTATATAATGGAAGAGGTTCCATGGGAACAGTCCTAGTTTGAGAAGAAACCTCAGAGGTGCTATTCAAACCCAGAGCTATAAAATAACCCCATGTTCTCAGTATAATGAAAAAAAGTAGTAGATAGGTATAACAAACTGGGAAAGA
Organism: Gastrophysa polygoni; assembly: GCA_963576655.1. Classification (NCBI taxonomy): domain Eukaryota; kingdom Metazoa; phylum Arthropoda; class Insecta; order Coleoptera; family Chrysomelidae; genus Gastrophysa; species Gastrophysa polygoni. The sequence goes on from OY755091.1 coordinate 6,766,349, forward strand.
AGGGTTCAAGTAATATTATCATAGAGAAAAAGTGTCAGAAAATAGTCACGAAGGACTGAAAGGAAGTACTCAGAAAATTCCAATGAATGGGATGTGAGATCTGTTTGAAACAACTTGAGAGTTAAGACAACGATCACTCATTTTTCAGCTTTTAATGGGATTTTCTCTCCTCGTTTCTCTACTTATCTTGGTGGACGTTTCGGGAACGAATCTGCTCCCGTTCTCAACACAATTGAAATATTTTTCTCTTCAAAGTGACTTTTCAGTGTCAAAATCCAAAACATTGAAAAAATTTTACGAAGAGAAAAATATTTCAATTGTGTTGAGAACGGGAGCAGATTCGTTCCCGAAACGTCCACCAAGATAAGTAGAGAAACGAGGAGAGAAAAACCCATTAAAAGCTGAAAAATGAATGTACCACCTCCTCGAAGAACTTACAGACAGTATACAACGATCACTGTTGAACAATTCATTACTCATGCGTGAATGTTCAAAAAATTGCAATAGTCTGGTTTTCTTCTAGGTTCATTTGCATTCTATTGATCGAGACACCCTGTAGGTACATGAATATGTATTCTTAGAATGCTGAAAAGTTGAGCTCCAACAGCTGAACTGGAACGAGCATTCATTAAATTATGCAAACTGCGGAGTGCTGTTTTCAGTTCTACAGTTCCTAAATGTTTAGTCGGTGCAGACCGCAATTGTCAATTTCGTGAATGAGCCACTGGAGGCAATGTAGAATTTGATAGTTTCTCCAGTGGTCATCAGTGGCGCGAATAATGAGCTAGTCGCCAAGCTGAGTTGGATGGAGAAATGCCACTCGACACATTGAAAGTTTTAATTGGGCGTCTTGTCATTTAACCTACTCTGCTAGAATGAATTGATTAAATGAATGTTGTCGTAGATTAGTATCGTTTTATTTTTTTATATGGTTTTGTTTTGATTTCTGTTGATTTCATCTGAGCTACCTGAACATGAAGAGAATTAGACGTTGAGTCTCGTGGTCGATATTTATATATATATATATATATATATATATATATATTTATTATAAACGTTCAATAATGGTCGTGGGAAATACCGGGTCAGAATCTATATCTGTTCATTCATCGTTCACTAGATGAGCTTTATCAACTTCGATCATTGAATTGTCACTAGGTGATGTAGAACAATTTGAACCAGCTGATCTGACTGAACTGATATCTTTCTTCCCCTTCCTCGAATGATATTTTCCTTCATATTCAATCAGAGAACAATGGAGGAAATCACTGCTGCGTAGAAATGCGTAGAAATGCTGCGTAGTATTTCTTTTTCGATCGGGGGCTTCCACGTTCGGTTGTAACCTCAACTGTGATATCAACAATATAGTTCATTATTATTTCATCAGCTATATATTATAGTTCATTATGGCTAGGTATATTATTGTTTCTTCGAATCTCTCCAATCAATGCAAAAATGGCAATGCAATTCATGCAGGCTGAGAATATTAGGAACTCATTTGGAATCCATAATTTCTATACCACGACAACCACTTTCATCAATGAACAGTGTTCCTGAAGAAGATGAAAAAACCGTTCCCGAGTTATTGAACAGAAATGGATGAATTGTTACTTACGTCAATATAACTCAAAAACGATCGTAGTTAGCTCTGAATTTACTTCAACTTTCTATATCATCATTTTGTAGTTCGTGAGGGCGCCATGGCATGATCAATAGTGGAACTAATTTCTAGAACTGATAATTGTGAATCGGTTGACCTTATCCTGTGCCCGAATGAATTATTGTGAGCAGTATAAGAAATATGATTGGAGGACTCCGAACTGGAATATAGCTTAGTGCTTCCTCTTCAATATTCACTTCAGCTCTTGAAGGACGAACATGAACACTTTCGATCATACAGTTTCCATCAATCCCACACCACTATACCATCTACTATATCCTACAATCAACTGATTTCATGAGAAAAGTGTCTCACCGAAGAAAAATCAAATGTATCCTGGCTATCTAGATATTTATACAATGATGGAGAAATATGACATTCCACAGTTGAACACGTCTAGATTCTCAGGAAATGAGTTGAATGCATCAAATATTCCATATAAAGATGAATTTCCAAATATGTTGGTTCATGAAGAATCCAAGTCGAATGCATCACAATTTCTGGAAGATAATCCCTGGGCGTTGAAATACAATAGCTCTTCCTGATCTGCGCAGTCAATTGCATTGTATAAGATCAGGATAGAGCAGTATGAGCATCATCGAACATTCCTAACTAAATTGAAACAACAAAGGTGTCCAAATTGAATCACTTCTCAGACATCTAACATAAACTACGATATAGCGTTTCGCCATCTCCATCGATAATCCGTCGAAACATTCTTCAGACACAAATCCCGACGACACAACTGTCGTAGCACTCCAACTTGATCTCCAGACTACCATGGAAGATCATCGTGCAGGACATTTCTAAGACGTCGGGAATTTCTCGTTCAAATTGACAAAGTCCTCAGGGACGGTGGGGGAGATAGGATTCTAGAATCAACGAGTTTGTCAACTTTGAGTTTCAGTAGATCATTGCTTTTTCATAAGGCGATAGTACAGTGCTATTCGAGAAGTCGCTGGGGAGACACTTGAATTTCCAATAGGATTGGTTCAAATGAGAAACATCGACGCTAGAAGCTACTATCGAATATTTCAACACAGGTAAACGAATCATTCGACGAAGTGACATTCAGGTAACAGTCTCATCAAGGAAAACGTTGATTTCTAATTCCATTATGATACGAGGAGATTTCTGACGAATGTTAGTTATCAAATCCAGCTCATATTGAAATCATCTCGAATATAATGGCATTCCTCAGTATGCCACAATGCAATTTTCCGTGATCTGTCTTCAAAATCGTGGAATTCGTTTGATATCCTGGATGGAACATCATTGACAAATTGAATTCACAGCAGGATTGAGAATATGATTCTACATCCTTTCTGCTAGCTAGAGAAGGAGGAAAATTTCGATTTGGATTTCGATGTATAATTTCACATGATGAACACTGTGACCATCTTGACCTCTAATGAAACAGTGCCGTCTCATGAAACTTTTACTGTTTATCGAAGTTTCATCGATATTTTGTGGAGGATGAAAATGAAACTAGAATCAACGACCAAACTTTTTTTATTTCTCATACAAGCATATCATAGACTCCACGTCCACATACTTCATTCCATTCATTCTACAGTGAACATAAATTCTGGCAAGGAATATTCAACTGTGCTTAGTGCACATGGCTATGAGAATAAATGAAGTTCATATAACTTGTTTTACAGGAAGGATTCATCACCTGAATATCTTTCTCTTGAGTTATGTTGATGGAAGGATAGGATGGAAATCTTCAATCCGATATATCAATGGAATCCTGGTGTGATGTGATTCATGAGGAAATGTTTGACAACACCTCACATTCTTCACATGTCATGAATTTCACAGTACTTACAGCTAAGAATTTTGAACAGACCGGTTGGGACGACTGATGTGTGATATCCATTCATGAAATTTGTGGAGCCCACTATCAGAGGCATACGTTGTTTTTCCTCAATTTTTACCTACTTGACAGAATTCAACAAGAGGTCTCTAAACGGATCGATCAGACTGTGTAGATTACGACTCAGTCATAGTTTGTAATGCTATTGCGTGATCACATTTTTTCTTCTTGTGGACATGAAGTTTTTATACGATCACAAGAACTCGGCGCTTTTTTCCGTTCAAGGAGACTTCACACCACAGCAACTGCTCACGATCTGTGGAGCGCAAATTCGACCTGTCCTGGAGTACTGTCCACATGTATGGAATTCAGGTCCCAATGAACGTTGAAGCTCTTAGACTTAACCAATCATAGAACTTCGTTCAGTGTGAGTTGGAAATGATTTCATGGTCAATGCTCAGTGGAAATCTCTTCTATTATGCCACCATGAGCAATTCGAGGTAGACAAACTGAGCAAGCTCAGGCTGGTCACCCCTACATTGTTAGGCTTGAGATTTGGCGACCTACCTCGGTCTATCAAGCATCATTCATCAATAGAACGACGAATGAATTTTCTTATGATGAACAACCGCTGTAGTAGGAGTTGCGTTCACATCAATTTTTAAAATTCAGAATATCATTGTGTTGAGTCGAAATCCAATGTTGATAAGTGCAGGGATTCTTGCTCAACTCTGTATATAACCAGCCGTTATCGATCTGAGCCCTCCCACAGGAATGATTCTAAGGTGTAACACCCCTTTCGCAATTCTGCAGAGGAAAATTCACTTATATTCCACCACGAAATGTTGAGGTATTCATTACACAATTCCGTTGGGCTGTTTCTTGTGTTACCTCGTTCAATGAATTGAGCAGCCTCTTTTGAATGAGTAATCATATCACTCAGTTAGCTCAAGTTTCTAAGATATACTAGGTGACGAAAAGAAATGGTCTGAAAAAAGTATGATAACTTACAAACTATGGACCAGATGAATCACGTGGACTTTGAGCGAGACATTTTCAATCTCTGTGGAAAATCCTCATCAAGGAATGGAATTAGAACATCATCGAAATGATTAAATTTGCGTATCATTATCTGAACAGTGGGGATCTCTGGATGGCTACAAGAGATGTCAATAAAGAGTTCATTAACAAAATATTTTGACGTATATATGCTCATCGTCAAATGTTCAAAGTGATATTCATTGTTCATTCGGCTCCATCCCACCCAATTAAGCTGGAGTTTATTTCAGCAACTATTAATTCGGTTTGATGTAACCGTATGGAATCTAGTACGATTCCGATCCAATTAATTTTTTGCGCTCATATATAATCAGGTCTGGTATCCAAACAAAGGGGTCTCCTCCCGCGGTAATTTCAGTCCCATGATTTTACAATGTCGCTCTTTCCATTCGAGTATCGGCTTATCGAGAAGAAAACTGTTCCATTTTATATAATTGAGACTATGGATATTTGGCTACCGTTCGAAAGGTTCCGTCTCTCTTTGGAGGTGAAACCTTCGATAAACACTGGGAAATCAATGTATCAAGAAATATGAGAGCGCAATTTTCACTGTCACAATTGTATGAATATCATTGTGTATTCAAAATATCAAAATATCAAGAAATCTTTCATTCAGTGCATCAAAGAGAGGACGAAGTTTTGCAAATTCATCAGTTCTCACTAGTTATATGAGGAAAAGTCGTATGTGGACAACATTCCAGCTTGTTGGCGTTATAATGATTATTTCTTTGTTTCGACACAGAAATATCGTCACTTATGGGCTGGGACACCTTACCATTATTTCCGTTCATTTTCCCTCATGTAATTTCCTCTCTCAAAGATCATCACTTCTCCCTCTCGTTTCCGAAGTAAATACTCACAATGTTCCACCACTGATAGACATTGATTGTACCAATGTTGACTCAGTTCATCGAGCTTGCGGGTCTGAAGACATCAGGGTCGATAAAATCACAGATTGTTCTGCAACATGAACGGCTGATCACATACACATAGGAATGTGATGTACTTCATCAACAAAATACAGAACTGGCGAGCTGCGTTGAATACCTCCATCTCAGATAAATAATATATAACCAGAAGGACCATCCCTTTTTATACAAAACCAACGTTGAACATCACAAAAAATCTACACCCTCATCGGATGTCGCTTGTATAGGCGTGTGAATTATTACGGCGACTTCACCAGTTGAACATACTGTGTTCCATGAAATAAATATGACAGATGAATATGGAAGGGAAAGTTCTTATTGTGGCACCTTAGAGTGATGATTGGAACTCGAATTATTCTATGAGATATAATATCAATCCAAACAAAATATACATCGAATGATATGTATATCATAATATTAATGATAATAATAATAATACATTTATTTTCAACAGGTATACACCCAATAACAGGAAAAAATCAAGGTAGAATATAACTACAAGGTAGGTTACATTACATTAAAGAAATCAAATAAAAATAACAATCTCAATTCTGATTACGCTTATAAATTGATAAAATAAGGTTGATATCATCGAAATTGATATCACACGACGTGCAATTGTCGTTGGAGATCTTACACATTGAAAAAATTGGTGACTTGAGGAGTACATTGGTGCGAGGAACCGAATTGTAAAAAGTAATTTCTTGGCGGGAAACTATTCTTGGTACATGAAAGTTGATCTTACCCAGCAAATAGGGACAGTCTATTATGCCGTTCAATAATTTATGGAGAGTGGTAATTGCCAAGCAGTCTCTTCTTTCCTGCAGAGATTGAAAGTGAAAAGTATTCAGAAGGACTTGATGGGCATATCCTCGTTCGGGGTAATAGCCATAACATTTATAGAATATATATTTGAGACACTTTCTTTGAACAGATTCTATACTGTCCATTGAGTTTTTATATAGTGGTGACCAAATGACTGTAGCATATTCTAGTTTACTTCTGATAAATGTGAGGTACAGTATTTTCAGACTGTCTATATTAGCAAAGCTAGACCAATTTCTAACACAGTAACCGAGCAATTTCATTGAATTCATTACAATTTTGTTAATATGTTCACTAAACGTAAGTCCACTGTCAAAAATTACACCCAAATCTTTGAAGTTGAAGCATATTTCAAGAACAATGTTACTTATTTTGTAGCTATAGGCAATAGGATATTGTTTTCGCGAGAAAGTTAGGATCTTGCATTTGTTGATGTTGAGTTTGAGATTATTTCTGGTACACCAGTGCTCCAATGATGTTGAATTATTTTGTAGTATGGAACAGTCTTGAATACAGGTAACTGGACTGTATATTTTCAAATCATCAGCGAATAGAAGATGGGTGGTACTGAGTTCGAGTGATAAATCGTTGATAGATATCAAAAATAGAAGTGGACCTAGATTGGAGCCTTGTGGGACTCCTGAGCAAGCTACATAGCGATTAGACGTGTACCCTCCATATTCAACAAACTGAGTTCTTCTGAGTAAATGAGATTTCATTAGATCGACTAGTGATTCAGAGAAACCAACTGCTCCTAATTTAGTTAATAATAAGTAATGATCAATGGTGTCAAAAGCCTTTTGGATATCAGTGTAAATGACGTCTACTTGACTTTGAGAGTCAAGGGCCTCAGATATTACTTGCGTAATGCAGGTTAAATTAGTAACAGTGGATCTTCGGGTCATGAAGCCATGCTGAAAAGGAGAGATTGTGTTCCTCACTGAGTTATAGATTACATCATATGAAATAATCTCGAATAGTTTACCAAAGTTACATAGGATGGCAATAGGTCTGTAGTTAGATATAATTGCTGTGTCACCTGATTTCAAAACCGGACAAATTTTGGTTGTTTTCCACAATGTTGGATATACCTTAGATTTAACGATATTGTTGAAAATATGACAAAGTGGATTAGCTAGAATATTTATGCAGTCTTTTATTATGAAACTAGGTTTATTATCGACACCCGAAGTCATTTTATTCTTGAGTTTTTTAGAAGCCTTTATAATATCAAATTCAGTGATTTGTGTCAGAGAAATGTAAGAGTTGTTATGTGTGTTAGTATATGCTTGTGAATTAATGGGATTAGACTCAATATAAACGTCTGAGAAAAAATTGTGATATCCCATACACTACATCTTGGGAATTGTCATATGTTGAATCATTACATGTCATAATGCCAGGTATTCGAGGTTTTCTTCTCTTGAGTTGAACAAATGACCAGAATTTCGCGGGATCATTGTAGATATCCCTTTCGACTTGCTGAATATAGGCAGCATAAGCCGTGCTAATCAACTGTTTGATTTCGCGACGTAAGGATTTGAACTCCTTTTCTAGTGAAGGTGTTCTAAATTTTTCAAGGTTCTTGCGTGTATTCTCTTTTTTATTATTATCATACAGACATCTGAACAACCTGACAAGTCGTTTCGACCAATAATGCATGGTTTCGACACAAAAAAAACTAAAGTGATCATTTTTGCTAGAACCCAAGTGTGGTATATCGATAGAGTCATCTCTCCAGTGAGAATTTGAAAATGGAATGAAATACAGGGTGATCATTTTGGAATGAGAAAGTTGGTATTGGCCACTGTCACATGAGTCACTCTATATAATTTAATTTGAAAAAAAATGCGTATTCGAAAATACAAATCGACGTGTCCAAGTGTTTTTCCCAACACATCCTCATTTATTTGTTGTTGAATTTATTCCATTTGGCTGTTCCACACTGTATATGTTCATTACACTCCTAGTTATACTCAAAACTGCTTTGAGTTGTTCGTCAGGGAATTAGATGCCACAATAGTCAGTCTTCCCTTCCAAACGTACAAACCGTTTCCATGACGTATTTTGCATCACCCAACAATTGAATTCAGTATTTCACGCCAAAAGCTCAAGCAATATCATCAGAATACTCTTCTTGACGAGTACCTCTGCCAGTTACCCGGATTTTATCTGCCATTCTTCTGATCCTGTCCTCTCTTCACATGAACTTTCCACGTGAAATAGAATCTTCCTATGAAAGAGACATGAATAAATGATTCGATAAGATGATCTGATGATGGTGATGATGATGATGATGATGATGATGATGATGAAGGTTATTGTGCTACCGAATCGAGGAGAGTATGGAGGATAAAACACCAGGCCTTATGTCATCCTGAATTGGCTCACAATATTCACCCTCTTGAATTGATGGTGTCGGTACTTCATTCTATCAAGTAAGCATCAGACAATGAATCAATTATTGATCACCATGACGAATTGACGACGTTTGATATCATGACGAATGATCAGAGTCTGTTACACTGTGAAAGCAGTTAAGGAAACCATCCAGGAGGCAGTTGATTGTTTCGGTTCCTCAAACCAGAAGCACCTATTCGGCCTGTATAAATAGTTGGAATAGTCACTGATTAGTTGTCAAGCTATGAGAAGTTGGTTTGGTCTGATCTATATAATGTATTGGATAGTTTGTGGGTCGCGAGCATCAGGAAAGACTCCACTATGCAGATAATTCCAGTTTGTCTACATGAAATTGCTATTGGTGGAACAATATACAAGATATCCGTTGAGCATCGACCATGGATATATCTATCGCGATATTCTAAATGGGTCAATGACCTCGTATGGTATCATCAACTAGGCGTTATTTCCATCCACCGTCTGGGTGATATACTTATCGAATCTGGGGATCCTAGTTATAGACAACTCAGGTCGTAACAGACGTTCATAAAATGGGTACTCGAACGGAAACTGCAATAGCACTTCCTGGATCATTCACATCATGAATGTTCCAAAATTTGATATTTTTTGATCATGGCTGGATCATCCTCATCAGAATGTTCCAAAATTTGATGTTCTTCAATCATTCCATGGAATCATACACTTCAGAGCCCATGGTATAGATGATCAGATGCACTTCAGTCTGTGTTTGATGGATTCGTCTTGGTTCCAGGAATTTCAGAAATGAGATGAACATGGAAAAACAAGTACAGTTTGTCTACCCTATCAGACGGGTCACAATGAATCAAATCAACTTGTTGAGTTTCTATCATCGTCGATGTTTGTGACAATAATCAGCCAGTCGAATAGCTCCTTCACGAAAACAAGTCCATTCCGCTGAACTCATATCCATTTATTGCAACGATCGCTCGATCTTGAAGGCGTTCGCTCTCATATATGCAAGCAAATATCACGAAATCGTGGAATTTCAGCTACTTTCGTCCCAAGAAACACAATCGGAAGCACTCTGATGCTCTCGAGGGAAGGTCGTTATTTGCTCGAGAACTGCACTGCACATTTTATTGAATTCTCTAGTTGTTCGATAAATACACGTGATTCTACTCTACCTTCAGCTGAGCATTGAAACAAATCTCAAAAATAGCAAAGCGACAGAGAATACGACTCTGAAGAATGTGACTGCCCGACCATGCTGTCTCGACGATAGCTATATCTCCAATTACGAGAAGTATGAGATTTGAATTTGGTTTGGATATCCTATCTAGCTGTGGACACATCTCAAATTGAAAAACAGTACGGTGGACCTGAATGTCTATGATTTGTGATGTATATAAGGTGATTCACATTGCGAAGATTCATTCAGTTGGTTATCCCCAACAAATGAAGTGTGAACCAAGCGAAATTAAAACAAGAATGATGGAGAAGAAATTGAAAATACCTAATGATTATGAGGCAATGCACGCCCATTATGGCAGACCTTGATCTTACGAAGACTTCAGCGATTACCGATACGTGATGTAGGCATACCTCTGCGGAAGATTCATATAATACCTCGAGATCTACTTCATAACAACGATCAGTTTGACATATGAAATGGAACTGGAGCAATCAGATTCCAAACAACAATGTGTTCGTGAAGAGTCATTTTTCTCATGTTTTTTCTGAACAACGTCCGAACATACAGAAATAAAAGTATGGAAGATGGTAATTGTAGGATATTGAAGAGATCATAAGATTTGCAGGGTTAATTTATTCTTGTTATCGATCGCGTGGTCAAATGCTTCCTTCATTTTTATGCTCAGACCCTGGAACTTTTCGCTCATGATAGAGTTTGGCTACACCAGAAGATTATATCAGAGTGCAATAATAGTGCAACTGTGTTTTGGAAAAAAAAAGGTTTCGCTGCCATGATAATACACAATATATTCTTTTGTATCAGGTAAATCAGTCTGTATATTTCATCTATGAGAATATTTCATGGCTTCCTGGATGATCCCTCAATGATGAAGAGAGGATGTAAATTCACTCTACACTCTCTCAATAGTTCAGAATGCCTACGGATGAAATATTTTTGGTGATTTGAACAAGTGGGTACTAAGCTGACAGAGCTAAATTCATCCGTCTAGCATTCCATAGACCACTTCGAGAATACGAATGTTCTGACTACTCAAAAATAATGAATATCAGATGCCGAGTAACTATTATTTGGAAAGCTATGGAGGTGATATTATTCCATGGAGTGGCCCCCACGTGACTTCAATTCTTGAAATGACGAATGATAATTTCATGGTTGAAATTGCTCAACATTGCAATCTTTCCTTCGATAATCGAATGATATGATCAGGTCTACTCTCTGAATATCTGAAAATGTAAGTCAGTATTACCTATTGAGCCGATTAAAACATGTAGGGGAAGCGAATTCACTTCCGTCGAATTTCTAGCATCAGGATTCATTTTAATCAGCTTAGTTGCGTACCGTCGAATTCAAATTCGAGAAGAAATATTCCCGATAATCCTCTCAGAAAAATATTAATGCCGATTTATAGTGACTAGCATGCTAACATTGCTGTTGGCGTTTGGGCTCTGGTCCCATGTTCGAAGAGACAAACGGCCAGGGAAATATTATCCACCAGAATGCTGGAAGATCACAATTATTATTGAAATCATATTCCAAAATGAAAAGTATTAGTAGTATTTCCAGAGATGATTATGATACCTCGATTTTGGGTTGTTCATAAGTATGCGGAGTATTTATATCTTTCTCGCCTTCAATCAATTTCGCCCAATAATGCAATAGTACTTGGATTGTCTTGTGAAAATCAATCAATATATGTCAATAGTATTCATGTAGTTCAGAGAATTCTCAAAATTGCGGAGTCATGATGTAAGTAATCAAAGGTCTATGTACTCGATATGAAGGTGCAGAAGAAGACAATTGAATTATAAATAATGGAAATAATGAAGATGAGACCTTTTCATTCACCATTAGCAAAAGACAGGAGGAAAATGATACACACAAAAATGAATCACATGCATATTCAGAAGCGAAATTAATCTACCAAGGTGGAGAGCTTGAAGCTGAGGTAGATACTAGAGAATGGAAATGAAAAACTCATAGAATGTATCTCAAATCCTGCTCGTCCATATATATTCTATCCGCTATCGTGAGAATCAAAATGCTGAACGGCAGGACAGTGTTCGAGACATGATGGTCAGAAAAAATACAGGAACTATCTGAAAGTGAAAATAATGGACTTCATCTCCGTTTTCTTCATGGATTTCACGATGGGAAGATTTGTATTTTCTTATCTTCGAGAGTTTAGAGCGATAGCAGATTGAAGGAAAATGGGATTCTCATGACAATAAATACAGAGTAGAGCTCGTTGTTCACTGATACTATTCACAAATAGTTGAAAAATGATAATTGATATGAATCACCCTCAACATTGCACACTTATCAGTTCCAATTCAGAGTTTCATTCGATGGAAAGCGGTCAGGCATCTTCTGGATGAGTTGAGGTCCCAATGCCAGTACTTTGGTGGTGGGGGGGGGGGGATGTCAGGATGATTTTTTTCATCCTACAGATTATTCATACGATCATTTTGGAATTGCTCCACCCACTCATGTGATAATTGATTGAAGAGAGTTGTATTTTCTATAGAAATATTCAATATGAAAGGAACTGCACTTCCGGCTATCAAATCAATAGTACTTACTCAGAGAGATATAGATTCAGAACGGTCGCAACATTTTCTCCACGGATTAGGTCACTTTCACTGATTTTCCACTCAAAATGGAAGAGAACTATCAATGAGAATGACGTTTTTCATGACCCGAGATCTAATCCAATCTGAAACGCTGAAAATTCATTCGGAATATGGCCGATATTGTCGACTCGCATTTTTATTGGAATATTTTGTATGTATATACGCTCCCTACTTGTTCCAAAAATCAAATCAAAGTCCGTTCGGCAATATTTCCTCTACATGTATGGATTTTATTTTGAATGATGAACATTCATTCAATCCATGTTCATCCAACCACTTCCATGACATGATTGAGAGCAAACATCAGAGAAAACTGATAATCAGCCGTTTTGTGACCACATTGTGTATGTGCAATAGTATACTTAGTAGTTAATATACAATAGGAAATGAGGAATCAATATCGAAGACAATAGAGAATGAGCATTGAAATGTGATATGTGCAGGAAAACACATTATACTGAATTATAGTGGGTTTGTGAAGTTTATCCTGATGAAATTTGTTTCTATATTTGTGTGTTCAGTTCATCTCAATGAAGAAAATCGTAGCATTTCTTAAAAAAGGACAAATCTATGTTTTCGCCGAAGCTCCTAGTATGAGTCTCGAGTTTCCAATGAATTGGATATTCCTCAAATGATTTGCTTCAGTATTCAGTACTCTAGCAATGTATTGAGTACTCATTCGAAATTTTTCGTGATTATTTGGGATTGCTAGAAGGGGTTGTTTGATATCAAATTTTTGTATTTTTGGTTGAGATGATATGACTTGCACTGCACAGAAGTGATCAACAAGTTGAATGATTTACATTGCATAGTTTAATTTTCCCATGATGGAGAAATCTCTTACATCGTTAGTTTGTTTTTGCCCGACAGTATACACAAGGGGAGGCTCCTCGTATAAATTTTACACAAACAATTAAATGGGTCCGGTCATAAGTCCGTGGTCGGGGCAGTAAATTTGCACGTGACAGTTGCCGGTCTGCCTTTTTCCGGACCCCGTGCATGGCCATGGCAGCAAAGTGCTGATTTTACATAGTATTCAAATTTTTTTCGTGCGTCAGGCCCACGCGATCCTTGCCATATGTGCCAAGCTGATGGAAAAAATGATCCGTTGATGGTATGCAAATATTATCTGGCCGCGAAGCTCCAATATTTTTGTTGGATCATGAAAAAATGTTCATGAGGTTTGATCCCATCAATTTTTCGATAGTTCGTATCGAGATACATGAAGAATGTTTTGAGTGAAAATTTTCAAGAATAAGCAAATTCACGATTAATGTTTGATGAAACAGAATAGTCCTGGCGCAATCCTCGAATTCCTTTCAGAAATATCTCATCTGATTTTTTATAATAATCAATTTCATTATTTTTCAGAAACGTGGAGAAGAGATCTCAAGACTCTAGAGAACAATCAACGTGAGCCGCCTGAAGAGTATGGACGTTGAAAAAAGTTCAACGACATCAACGATCTTCTTCAAAGTGTCTTATTTTGGTTATATGTTCGATAACTTATGTTTTGTCAGAGGATCAGATATATGTTTACATCTTCAAGTGACCTGTCGATGACAGAATGAACTTTCGAAGCGTCTTGACTTTCAAATAACAGAAAAGTTCACTACAAATCGAGATGTTTCCTCCTGATGTCGAAACACTCCCAGTTGATGGCAATACCGCATGAAAAAATATTTTGTTCCAACGTTTTTCCACGAGCATATCAAAATTCAATAGGGAAAGAATCATTCCTTCAAGTGAGACTGAGAGAATGAAGTCTCGAAATACTCAGTATGAAGTGAAGAAAAAGAGGAATCTGATGCGTTATATAGGGAAGCTTCGTGTTTGCCTTTCTCTAGACACTTTGGATATTTTATTCCAATTAGCAGAAAATATAGTTTGACTTTCTTTTTCGAAAATGAACTCTTCTATAGTCATTCAATTCCAGAAACGGTAACGATTAAGATAAATTTTCCCGACATCAAGTGAGACAAGAAGATCACCATATCGGAGTATACAAGGTGGACACAAAATGTGAAGATAAATTTCTCTTCAAGTGTTTCACAGAAGAAGATTCCGAAACTGGCCCATTTATTATCGTTGAATTCGATTGTATTATGTGGTTGATTGATGGTGGGATCTGGCTGTATCACAGGAACTATCCATGGTAAGAAAAAGCTCACGAGCTTTGACAACTCATGAAAATATATTTACAGATTCTGGTAGGCTCTCTTGTCTGACTTTATGATCTCTCCTCGTGAAAAATTATTGTAGTTGTACAGTTGAAGTTCATTCTAGATCAAACACTTGGTAGATTCTCCGTTCTCGATGGATTTTGTCAATATTGCGACTCCTTTCTATGAGTGTTTTGAGTATTCTATAACTCACAATACATGACTGTGTGAATTTAGGTTGATGATGAAAGATCATCATCAGTTGTTGAATCAGTGGTTCATGAAATCTGAAAACCTAACTTGGAAGAGGAATCGCTCTGCAAGCCTTGAGAGAAAGAAGTATTTCTTCCTTCAGGCCCCTGGATTTTTTCGTTTCATAGCCATCCATGGCTATTTCGTATTCGAAAGTATTTCCTGTCGCATAATCCTGGCACTGTTGATATAACAAATGCGGTCATATATTAACTTATTGTGGTTGAAAATCGAGTTCAACGGGTCTTCCTCCGAGATTAACTCGCTTTGTATCGCCCTTGAGAGCCCTAAATATTCTTTTCATCGCCTCCACTTGGGATATTTTTCCATCCGAACAAAGTTTCCATGTACCTCGGCGACAATTTGGAAACTCCTTCCCGTTTCCCTGTTATTTCTCATGTATTATTATGTTGTGAAATATCTTTGGGTTTTATCATTCTGCAGTTATCTCGCTTTCTTGGGAGGATGTGAGTTATGGAGGTCATACATAAACGGGATGTTTATTCTTACCCTGCCTCCGGCACGAGTGTACTAGAATAATGTACCGAGAGAAGTTAAACCATGTGACGAATGGAAGAGCTTCTCGTCGTGATAAAATTTCAGTATGAGATCGAAAACATGTTTCTGCTTCGGCAGCGACCATCTTAGATACTCATGAAAACGACTGATAGTGATGACGTCGAGAAGAGACGAGACCAGACGAGACGAGACGAGACGAAACGAGACGAGACGAGACACTTGACACTTGACACGAAACACGAAACACGAAACACGAAACACGAAACACGAAACACGAAACACGAAACACGAAACACGAAACACGAGAAAGAAAACACGATACGCAAAACACGGGACACGAGACACGAGACACGAGACACGAGACACGAGACACGAGACACGAGACACGAAACACGAAACACGAAACACGAAACACGAAACACGAGAAAGAAAACACGATACGCAAAACACGGGACACGAGACACGAGACACGAGACACGAGACACGAGACACGAGACACGAGACACGAGACACGAGACACGAGACACGAGACACGAGACACGAGACACGAGACACGAGACACGAGACACGAGACACGAGACACGAGACACGAGACACGAGACACGAGACACGAGACACGAGACACAAGACACGAGACACGAGACACGAGACAAGAGACAAGAGACACGAGACACGAACACGAGAGACGAGACACGAGACACGATACATGAGATACGAGACTGGAGACACGACGAGGATGAGATGAGAAAAAATGAGTCGAAACTAGATAGAAAGAGAAATTTGTCAATTGATCAAAGTGCGCCTGTGCGTTGGTATCCGTATATCCTCGAATATACTTAAGATATGGAATAATGGATGACAACCAGTAGAGGCATAATTTCGAGGACATAGTGCCTTCAACCAGCCTGAGATCTGAATCAAACCAGTTTCACCACGAACTGAAGCTTCGATTCATCAAATTCTCGACTGCTAATTCAAAAACGTGATGTAAATTTTCCAGTAGTTCTCTCCAGCTGTCTTCTTTCTTCATCCATTCGGGTATTCGAGGAGTTATGTCAGAGTCGTCAACTGTTTCGTTGTCTGAAATTTCATCTTACTTACCAGATCAAGGTTTTCCATACCTTCTGAGTTCTCATCCACCTTTTCATTTCATTTTGGATCTTAGGCAACTCTCGAAAGCCCTCATCTGTTCAGTATCGCGGTTGCAAGTATTATCTCACACATCTTATCATATCCACACACCTACTTTCAATATATTTCAATAGGTGCCCGCGTGTGTCTTCACCGAATAGGTTCAATATTTTCTCCCAAAATATATCACTTTCTTCGAGAGCTGTCTACTCTGGACATGCAGTGTCCAGTGAGTGGACTCCGACCAGGTTTCACTCTGTATCAAACCCGTTTCATTTATTCTCCCAATTCTGCTGGTTCTGTGTCTCTCATTATTCCCGTATAATTTTCATACATTCAATACTAATTCTATTTCATTTGAAACAATTATTCGATTTTTATTATGCACAGAACCATCATTGGCGGTTTCATAACTATAGCATATGAATCCTTGCAAACATATCCAGTTCGATAAAGTTCCAAGAAGAGAGATAAAAATTCTACAGAAATGGAACCGGAAGCCACAAAGGGCTGATCGATTCCGCAGTAGCTCTGATGGACTGAAAACAAAAATTCTCATGATAAAGTCTAGTTCAGACCGAGCTTTGAACACAGCCGTTAGCTCTCTCGATGAATTCCTACTCAGCACTCATTGTATTTCCTCTGAAAGCTTTCATATTGGAGTCTTGTTCCATCCAATAAATAAAAGCTGCACAATAGTTCTCCCGAGAGAACGGAAAATCTGAATTGGAATCGCTTGTAATCGATTGTATTGTGGTTATCGTGGGGATTAACCGAAAGCATTGAACACTGAATGCTATAACGTATTTTTTTCCTATAAACCACTGGAGGGATTGATGATGTGTGGAAAAATTGACGAGAAATTACCACATTGAGAACGATATTGTACACAATTAGCCACAAATTCTTCAACAGCAATGACATTTCAAGCACATCCATTCCATCATCGATTGTCTATCATATCGGTAGTGAGAATCCGTCTCACCAACAACTTTGTTTTTGATTTACATCAATGATCTGGATTAGACCTCTCGTCTAGTCCAAGTCGTTCGGGACGACGACAGAATGACACTGTGAATTGAAATCTAGCAAGAATTTCCAGATGGATAACTGAGTTCAATGAAATGGAAACTAAAGCCTGTATCTTCACCAGGAAGGCAGATCAAAATCATCAATCAGTTATTTCGTTTTCATATCCATCAAGTAATCGACTTGAATTCATTCGCCGAATTTTCCTTCGAAAGAACCCACCTGAACCCTCTCTTCACCTGATATGAGTTTATTTCAATTCGGATTGTTTAGAAACAACTCAAATATTGACTCCACTCTATGCCTGCGTTATGTTCGGGACTCTGCAAACAATTCCAGAGTAAATCATTTCATTGTGAAGAATAATGCCAGCTTTTCGTATCTAACAAGAAAGCCAAGAATCACCAGGGTGAAAGCGAAAGAAAACAACCGTAACTCACTTGAGCAAATAACCGCTTCATAGGTAGGAGTTTTCCAACTGTTTCAACAGCGAATTGGTCTTTTTGCATTGCATATTCTTCATCATCTGTTCATCGTCGCATGATGACATGATTTGTCATTCCCATTCATTTTGATTTTCTGAATATTTTCTGAATGTTGATTCAATCGACTGATGTTGGTGTTCTCTCCATACATTCCATGAATATGATGATAATAATGGAAATATTTATCACACACCCACACATAATTCAGAGCGTACGGTTTGAAATCATTTTCTCAAGATGATTTCAATTTCGATGGTCACCAGTGAACATGAAATGATCTTCATTCAAATCATCATGGGAGGGAAAAATATATAGAGGGAGAGAGCAGATGGTGGGGGAATGAAAAGAGATGTGATGCGCCTAATTATTCCCAGTACATAGAAGATACAGGTTGAAGTTGGGTTTGAGAGCATATGGAGTCATGCTGAAAGTAAAAGAGGGAAGATCAGTCAGCTCATTTACGATTATAGCGCTTTTGCGGTATAATGATCTATTCTGGAGATAGGGTAGGGTGAGGATATTATGGAATCTGATATTGAACCAGTATCCTGAAATGGTTGTTGCACACCGGTTAGCTATAGATTATTCCCGCATAAATGTACCTGCTCTGTTCTTGGACATGTGTTTTGTCGAGATGAAGAACGATAGTTCCTTTCCTTGATCTTCGATATCGGGCATTTGTACGCTCGATAATATATTGTGACCTCGTGACGGTTCGAACTTCATCCAATTCTCTACTAATATTGTTTTAGTTTCACGTCCGAAACACGTATTTATATTTCGAAGGGAAACATATATTACATCACCTCAAATTTTCTCGTCAATCGAGAATGGAATAACTCTGATATTCGTATCACGAGAGCAGAAATGCTAATCAACCATACAAAATTTTTTGAATTCCATTTCTGAGACGGAATCGGGAAATGAGAATTAGAAGAGCATCAGGAACGGCTGATGGTTGACAATTCAAATTTCCGCTGATTTTCTGTATGGTGCTGATACAGGTTTTCACTATGTTCTTTCTATACTTCCACCATCTCCTTTTATATTTTTTTCACTATCACTTAGATCGCTCCGCAATATGTTATAGAACGGATCATTCCTGATATATTGGCATCATTTCCAAATGGACACCTAGTTTCCTCCATAGAGTTTTTCTCACTTGATTTTCATTGCGGAACATCTGTAGTCACTTCAGTTAGAGAAGAAATTTTCTCTTGAGTGTCAACTTATGGGAACCTGTCAGTTACGAATATATTCAAATAGGTATTTATTTAATCCATGGAAAGAAGAACACATAATATTGCTATCATAATTCCATGATTCAAATTGAGAGCTATTGCATATTGAATGACATCAGCATATTTCCATGCTCTAGGAAAATAGAACTTAATAATCTATTGATTGACTATAAGCATAACTGATGGTACGTTGACAGGGCAACACACATGGATGATAGTTACATTGATGTTGTCTATCCCACTCACTATGGATTCAACGGCATTGTTCAGACGGTTCAGCATTTTTCTCTTCGAACATCTGTGCACAGCAAACTATATGGAAGCGCTAGATAAAAAGGTCGTTCGCGGCCATTGGAATAACATGTTCGCTGCAGGCACGACCACATGATGAATTCACTAATGATTTATTAGTTGAAGTGTCGGAGTTAGCTGGTTATCCGATAATCCAGAACTAGGTCAAGCCACAACTACCCTCGGATAGAAGGGAAATTTTCTTTATGGGAAACTAGTCGGTAGAGGCCAACGTGGGGTTTTCTCAGGAACAGTAGCGATAGTGAGTAGAGTACTTTTCCTATGACCACTTGGGTAAGTTGATGATCACGAATGGAAAACAATCGCAAAAAACTTCTCCTTACACACAGTTTGCGCAAAGTGTTATGCAATATGAGCGGAAGCACGGTTTCTAAAGATGAGTTGATTCATTTCGTCTTTTAGGTGATCATCCAATATCCATACATGGAAGCCTCGACGAAGATACATTGAAATTTCCTTCTCTTTCCTTCTCTCCCTTCTCTTGAGCGATTGGTATGTCTAATTTCTGCTTACAACCTTTTCACGCTTCCTTGCCATGTCAATCTTTCATTGAAATGTCTTCCTGTATGAGTATCTTCTATATTATGACACTCATCTGGTCATTGATAATGATGCGTAAGCCAATACCCAGTATACCTACTCAGGATCTAATTAGGTGAATCATATATTAATTGTGATTCATTCATTCAGACACCATCGACATCGAATTGTCATGAGTATAAAGAAAACTATTGAATGTTGAATCATTTGATGAATTTCTCATTCGACTACGTATCTGTTGGTGATTGTGTGACGTACTTTTGTTGCATCAACTATTTTTGTACATCGATCCGTCAAGAACAATGAGAAGCTATAGAGACAACGATTCACGACCTATCCTATATGCCGCTTGTGCAGAAATGTGAATTACAATCAAAAAGATACTGTTCAGCATGATTTTTGAGTAGTATTCTAGTGATATTCGAGAATAAGGTGAAGTTGCTTGAGGTGCAGCATAAATAAATGAATACACTTCATTTTCCACCGCGGTAACATATGGTATGTCGATGATTTATAATGAATATTGAATATGATAATGAAAGGATGGAAAACGAAAAAAGAAAATGAATAAAGGTCGTACTCGCCAATATATATGTGTGTAGATATGGAAACTACGAAGTGAAAAAATGGAACGTACACAAGTTTATACACATAGAATGGAAGATGAATTTGAAATAACTGAATACTTTGCAAAAATATATCCTTGAAAATATAAGAGAAATCATTCCACAATCATTGCACGCAGAAGCAAGAGTGTATATAATGTACAATTAAACAACTCGTTCCATAAAAAACGCATTGCTATACATATCCGGAAACAGACAAAGTGATCTTGAAATTTGCCTGTGCGTCCTGTTTTCCGACGTGAACTATAATAAATCGATTCATTAGGACACGTATTACACCATGGAATACTCATTTGACCTCTTTTTCATCGGTAAATACATAAATTAGACGACAATGCTTCGTAGCTAGTCTTCCTGAAATGCGAGATCTCGTAAGCATATACTACTCGAAACCAAATTACCACCAGAGTCTACTATTTGCAATTTTCTATATTCAGAACGTTTCATTACTCCGTTCCTGTAAGAGTTGCAAGCTTTCCATATAAATTTCTCCCGTGCATGAGCGTGAATATGAAACGTTTGTCAAAGTAGGTCGATTCGCAATCAGTTCGGAGTTTTTCAACTGGAAAATTCGCGGTTATTTCATGTTGTTCATAAGACCTTCATACGGAAACAGCTGCCGTTCGATAGTCAATTTATGGCACTAGCATTTCGGTTCGGAGAGAAAAACTAAAAGTTTATTTGGCAAAATGTGAGATATATGTGAGCTGAACCTACAGCGAACTATTCCGATTTTTATATAAAACGGCTTTTCTTGAATATTATTCTTCATTTACTAAAATGAATCATGATTGACATGAATTATCATTTCGATAATTCTTTTATTCACCTGATTTACGGCAGCACTATTTTATGGATGAAATAATTTTTATCAACAAATTCCACAAGTGTTGATTATATCATTTCCGTAATCTACAGCCTATCTCAAACGGATTGGAATCGAAAAAATTCAATCTAGCTCTTTTTATTATTGTATCGTATCGCTCGTAAATTGATAAAACTGAATAACAGAAATTTTGAAGCTGTATTTTCAGTCCTATGATTCACGAGTTGATAATGAAATATTCCAATATTGGTATCAGCTAGTCCACAGGACGTGTCTGTTTTTTGTTTTCCATTGCGAATGGAATATTCTTCTCATGTTTTTCATCCTTTTCTCTGGAAAATTAATGGAACACAAATTGAAAATCAAATTTCCTGATGGAATTATGTCAACATATCGCTCTGCGAGACATTTCCAATTCAATTACACTGATTGGCATTCCATTACCATAGCTTGTAGCCTTGACGTTTATATGTAGATTCACCGAAAAAATCCATGAATTTGCGATTCTCCATTTTTTTATTCGGATATCTGGAGAATGAAGATTGTTATATTTGGAGGCAACCGAAATATTTGACAATTTTTGAAATTAGATCGGCAAATTGTGATAAAAAAGTGACAATCATCTCCATGAACGTCGATGGAAGGAGAAACCGCGACAATAATCCTGTTTGATCAACATGGAGTTGAAATTTCCAGAACCTCTCATATGAATATGGACAAATGTTCATGTTTGTCAATGGGTGATGATGAATTCTGATATTTTATTCATGATGATGATACCTGACGGTGTTCTAGACAAGTCGCATCCCATCAGGGCCTACTTTTCTCACGTGATGTCACACTAGTAGAGACAAAATCGGGGCAGTGGAAATGGTCTCTGCCAAAGCATTGGTGTACCACGGAAAGACGTTTGTAGTTCGAAAAAAATATGGAGAGATAAAATTAACAGAAAAGAGAATTTGCTGAGAGGTGAATCAACATTCACTTATTCAGAGAGAAGAAAGTCCAGGACACTGATTAATGAATTATCAGATGAATGAAAGTTCGAGAACCTCGAATTATTTCTTCTCAATGGAAGGAGCGCATGCACCAATCTTCGATGAAATATGAAGAATCAAAGAATAAAAAAATCAAAGGCTCTTGTGACTTTGGATAAGGATATCAGATCACGTCTGTCGGAACTGGAATAACATCGAAATGGTCTAATGACTGATTATTGATGAAGAATAATCATAATCATATAACAACCCCAATTATGTATATTACATTTGAGGTTGACGCCTACAGGAAAAAAATATGAAATAATTCGAAACAATCAGAGTTACAAGCAATGATTAAATCAAAATATATCAGTTACGAATGCATATTGGTTCGAGAGAAGAAACTCAAAGAAGTTGTCGGACAGCCAAGCACACATATTCGGACCTCGTGGTGTACTATAATCAGGAAACTGAAAGAAACCTACACCTCTACCTCGGAGTCGACCATTATTGCCCACGAACCATTTATAAAACCTATCATCTGCCAACTCATACAAAATAGTTGGAGAATGTAAGTATAATTTTGAAAACATGCATTTTTGATGACCCCCATGATTGAATTCCCTCACGAAAACAGTTGGGAAGTGTTGTAGATATTTGTAGAATTCAGTTCCTATGATTCATCCATATTCAGATTCTGTGAGTAGAATGAGGAAAAGAAATGTTGCGAAATAACTAATGATTCGCCGTAGTTGGGGTGCAGCTTGTGTAAAAATTCCATTATAACTCTCCTTTTTGGACTATTATTTCACGTGATAACTTAATGACTTGTGGAGGAAGCCATCTTAATGCTGCCTGAGAGGCCATTTCTTGATTAGAAGTTATCACGTACTTATACGTACCTACCCATCCCAAGTAGAAAAATCACACTATTCAGTGAGGACGCTTTATGTATAATGGAAGCGACTCTTGTATCGTTCTATGGTAGAGAAGGCATGTATAACCTTGTCCATTTGAAATGTGGAAGATATGAGGATGTTCATAGGCGTTACATAATCATTTCACAAAGTCATCGATATATTGTAGATAGGAGGATGATACATATCTCGAAATCATTCCATTCTGGAGTTTCTTTGAACAGCTATGATGCATGATCATTTCTTAAATAAACATATGAAATTTTTTCGGTAAACTCACCTTTTTTTTTCAGAACTCATTTCATGTTTGAGTTCTCAATGGAAGTTATCTGCATAACACTGGACCTAAGAAAGCGTTCAAAGTTGAAAAGATAAAGATAATGTTGAAAATAACCGACAACTCTGGAAATCACAATCGATAAAGACAGCATTATTCATCATGAAATCGTTGACGAAGCACTTTCCTGTTCAATGTTGAGTCGCAAAAATGTGTTTCGTTTCAGAATCTATCAGCTGCTGAATACGTGGAGTATAGAACTGAATATTTACTTTACCCAAACCCTGCTGCTGAAACAGTTCAGTCACGTATTTTTCAATATGTTCAACGTTGATTGCGTGATTCGGTCCGCGTGAATATCACAAATATTTTCCCGGCATATCATGAATAGAATGACGTATGGTTCAACTTCCACCATTGCTTTATATCGTTTTATTTCGGTGCATTCCGAACGACTGGCACGTATAAATTACCTATGTAGATTTATTGTGTGTTTATTTCGTGGGATACAATAATAGATGTTCCACTAACGGTAACATTGATTGTTTCAAGTCGAATGAACTAATTCAATTGATATGTTGGACGAAACATCTTCAGGCAAATACTGACAAAGATTATATCACTTCTTCTATTCATTACTAATCATTGCATGTAAGAAGTAAAATATTGCTCTATCCTGATCCTTTACAAGGTTGTTAACAATGCAATTAACTGTGCAGATTTGTTAGAGAAATTAAATTTCACTGTACTGAAACTAATCATCCAGGAATTGTAATACATTTTACTCAGATTCTCCACGAACAAACATATATAAAAATTCACCTGTGTATAAGATGTGTAATGCATATAACTCAGTGTCCAAGAACATAGACTTGTTTAACTGTGGAATAACTCATATAAGATCCTTTTTTTTTTCTTCCTGTGTATGACTAATCAACCAGGATAGAAATACATTGTTTCGTCTATTCATTGATGTAATGTAATTTTTCAATGTATATGTTTGTAATTTGTCGTTTTTCCCCGTTCAGTAAATGGAGCAACCTGTTGAGCACTGTAAGAAATGAATGAATTACTATCTGAATTTAGTTTCATATATTCACCTATTATGAGAGGTGAAAAATCCAAATTTTCATGTAGATTCTCTCGCAAATGTGATATAATGGGCTCCTAAGAAGATTGCTTCTCGCTATGTGATTGTAAATAAGATTTGTCACTCACTTTAGATTCTTCAGGTTCTGGATATACGAATATAGGTATACCTCCTCTTACACATGTTTTTTGCCAAAATATGGAAGGTGCAACTATGTCTCTTCATTATCGAGTTTCCTGGCAGATAGATCAGTATCTGTTGTGGTAGATTGGGTCTCGTCTGATACAATGACTATCAATGCTGGTGTTCCACAAGGCTCTGTCTTGGCACCAACTTTGTTCTTGTACACCTCACACCGCCTTCGCCTCTAGAACCCCATATAAAACCCAATGAGGCCAGAGGTACAAAACGAAGACAGGTCAGTACTTCCATTGATGGTCTGTCAATAGTTCTGAAATAGGATGTGAAGTTCAGATCTACTAGAGTTCGATGCAACAAAAACTCTGTATCTCTACCAGAAAGGCAGACCACACAATGCTCAATATCATGATGTCAGATACTACCGTTTCCATGAAGTCGTCAATATCCATGCTCGGTATCACCACGAACAACACTTTCTTATGAGTCGATCATGAGAGGTTCATTGCGAGAACTGCTTCACAAAAACTCAACTTTCCGCTCACTAGCGCAAACTCGACGTGTCCTAGAGAACTGTTCACATTCTGGAGCTATCCTCCTAGCCGGTGATATGACATTGAACTCTCTAGAACATCGTAGAAATGTGAGCCTCTGTGAATCTCTAACTTTTTCCTATTTCAATTCCATGGACATTCAGTTTCTCGGAGGAGAATTGAGGTGATGGTTGAAATTTTCTTTTTGAATGAGGGCTGACATGGTATTTCATGTCCTTCTTAACGAAGCTATCAAATAGCTTGGTTGTAGGATGGAAATTCTATGAAAGCAAGCTATGTGCCTTTCAATTAGAGAACTGTATGCCATTTTCCCAATGGAATGCCCCAATTTTCGAGTAATTATCCAGTTCTCCATGTAACACAGTAAACTACCCCAACTGGATCTCTATAATACGATGCGATGCATTGCAATCTGCCCTCCTTCACGGAAGTAAGTACCTACATGTCCCATGAAATACCAATTCCTCTCATACTATCGCATTCCTCCATTAATTCGGCCATTATTGCATGCTGGTCACATTTGCCGTCGTGAAGCGTCGCGGGTCCTATTAGTGCCAGGTGAATTCATCCGGAATTTTATAAAATTCGTTTCGTTCCACAGCCAACGCTCCAACATAAAAATTGCTGACACGTGATTGGTTTAGCAAGCACCAGACGGATGACACTTTTGCTGAGAAACGGCTAATCATAAAATCAATACATCATTACATTATTCATATTTTGCCTCAAAAAGACTTTTTTATCGGCATTCGCGGCCCATCCGCTGTCAAGAGAGACATGACGGAGACATGTTTAATAAAATAAACAAAATGATGATGGCGTGAAACATCCGCTATATGTCTTATCATGGCAATTTGCGAGAACGAGTCGAAATGACTCGAGCATAATTCGCCAAATCTAGATGGATATTTTCCTCGATGTGTATTTGATTCCTGTCGAAATTCTTTCTGAGTATAGTTCTGATGATTCTGAGACACCAACACAATAGACAAAATATGAGTTGAATGTGTACAAATGTGACCAATGAGAGGTGTTCTACAATGTATCGTTGCGCAAGCAAGACGAAACACTTTTGTTACATTTAGGAATAGTAATCACAAAGCCAATGCCGTATGTCAAAGTTGTGTTCCTTTTAAATCATCTACTGCTCCAGGAATACTTCCATGAATATGGAATATGCTGGAAACAATTTAGGAAACACCAATTTATCTTCAGAAAAACTCTGTCTCCAGAGAAAAGGCATCCACAAATGGAAGAAGGTGAACGGCCTTGAGATTGAGCTCGAGTAGTTGGAACATGCAAATAATGCAGGGGGTCGATTCTAGAATGTCGAGTGAATTTTGTCGAATTCGACATATGTCGATGAAAATTGTCGCATAACACTGAATTGTGGTGTTCTCTATTGGTTTCGACACGTGTCTTATATACATATATACATGAATGGAAACTAATTGAAAATATCTACTCAGATATTTAGAGCTACGCCAGAGCGCTGTGATTCATCTGCCCTATAAATTTTCCTGATGAAGTTAGCAATGGCTTATATTATCGTTTCGCAAAATCTATTCATTGTATTATTCGGCTTCGCCTTCAATCTGTTCATGAATCGAACACACTTCATTCCATATAATCACTATGCCTGATTTGATTCTCCAAGTCTAATTGAGTTGTGAAGTATGTAGTTTATTGCAAGCTCAAACTGAAATTCAGTATACTATTGCAGGCTCAATTGCTGTATGTCGACGTTCTCTGATTTCCGAATAACATTTATGTTAGGATCGTTCCAATATTCTGGATAGTACTTCGTGATAACTTGATCGGTGAGTCTTATTGAGGAGGTTGAAAATATCTGTGTCAGTTGTCCAACGTTCGAATGATTGGTAATCAATAGCAGCATGATTCTGCGGATAATATCCATTCATACAGGGTGAGTCAAAAATGTGTACCGAGCTTCCTGGGGGTGATAGACCATTGAAAAATAGGTGTAGTTTGATGATTAAACTCATGGCCCAAAATGCATATTAAGGGAGATATATCCTTCCAAAGTTGATAAAATTAAAACAATTTCTCCGCATAACTTCTGAACGATGGAAGCCACCTGATTGAAATTTTGTGCATGAATGTATGTTCCACATTTCTGATATTGTTATAAAGGGTGTTTTCAGAGGATGAGTCATGATTTTTTGTAGAAAACTTTTTTCCCTATATTATTTTCGGTGAAAAAACAGGAGCATTTGATGGAGCGAAGAAAATTACATGAAAAAGGTACTCTAATTCAAATACAAAAAATTGAGCCGTTCGTGAGATATTTGAGTTTTTGTGGTTACATGATATCAGCAGATTGATTTTATTCCTCGCGAGATTCATCGGTATAACGATATTTCAGCAGCATTTGCATTTCCGAAGCACTCGCCAAGCATTAGAAGCATATCAGTTTGTTCAGAGAACGAATAATCTGCCATATTTCTTAAAATCTCAGTTGATAATCGCAGTGATGAATGACACAGAAAAACCACACGAACAAATCGACTACAACAATGTTGTATCGAATGTTGATGACATGATCGTCAAAATTGAGATCAAAATTATTCAACATGGCCTGCTAAAATATTGTAACCGATGAATTTCGCGATGAATAAAATCAATCTGCTGATATCATGTAATTACAAAAACTCAAATGGAGTACCTTTTTCATGTAATTTTCTTCGCTCCATCAAATGCTCCTGTTTTTTCACCGAAAATAATACAGGGGAAAAAGTTTTCTACAAAAAATCATGACTCACCCTCTGGAAACACCCTTTATAACAATATCAGGAATGTGGAAGTGTGACGGAAAAATGTATTTTGACAACATACATTCATGCACAAATTTTCAATCGGGTGGCTCTCATCGTTCAGAAGTTATGCGGAGAAATTATTTAAATTTTATCAACTTTGGAAGGATATATCTCCCTTGATATGCATTTTGAGCCATGAGTTTAATCATCAAACTACACTTATTCAATGTTCTATCACCCCCAGAAAGCTTGGTACACATTTTCGACTCACCCTGTATAATAATATAAAATTCATATTGAAATACAGTGAGCGATTATTTCTAGCCTCTCTCAGACTTTTTTCTTTCGGTATTCACGTCATTAATACCTCATTGGACTTCACGATGCTCTTCAACATGATGGATGTTTAGGAAGTTGAATGATAGAGCGACACTGTTGAAAACTGCCACCTATATAAGACACCCAGATATTATAATGAATCCATGAGTAACTGAATTCTCATCTTCACATCGATTCTTCATGTCGAGATCATCATTTATTTTGGTTAGCATTCATAATTCATAGGGACGACTTATTCACCGTTGAAATTGAAAACATGAATGGACTGTGATATTATTGAAATATAAAAGATGCCTAATTTCGAATAACAATATTAATGCGAACTTGTCACATAAGTAAGGAGGAGTAAAATCAATGGCGAGACCATGATCAAAGATCTATTTTGAAATCACCCTGTGAGAAGACAGAGAAATTTAACAGATGGTAACAAATCTATGATATACTTTCGTATAACCATCTGTATATTGAAACGTTCATGATGCTCAGCAAAACAAATATTGGTATCTCGAAACAACATTGTATAACACTGTTATATCACCAAAAACAACTGATAGAAATGAGAATTCAACATGACTTCTATATAAACATGGATTTTAATGTACCGAAACGAATTTGCAGTTGAACGAGCATGTGCAACATAAACATGTATGTGTACAGGAAATCCATTACATTTCCATCACTACCAACATTTCTCATATTATAGAGTGAGTAACTGATGTTGCATTCCAAATGTGAAGTGGATGTTCTACATGTGTTTGAATCGAGAGGATACCTATGTACCTAAGGGTCAGGATATTATTCACCTGTCGATTGTTATTTCTTTTTGCTTATCTATTCATTGCCATTTTCCACTTGTTTTCCTCTGTTTTCCATTCCTTCAGAGGTGAGATAATTGTACCACGAACGGATCAAGTGAGTTGCCTTTTTCACATGAAAACTGACAGTAGCGAATCTTTGGAGAGTACGATTCTGCAGATGAAAGACATTAATCATGATGCGTGAAAAGTTAATTTCCTTACGATGAATAATAACCTCTGGAACTCCTCAGCTTTAATGATGATCCTGCACTCGAGCCGGTCTAATCGAAGCTTTCCAGAAGTCGCAGAAGATTGACGACTTATTCTCTCTCAGCGAGACTATCAAATCCCCAGTTATAATCTGACGGCGAAATGAGCTTGATCGATTTTATTCGTATCATTGAGGTTCGTAATCGATTCGGAGTGTAGTGAGAAATTCATTGGGTCGAGAAATATCCTCTACTTGACCTCACAAATTCGAGACAGTTTTGCAAAAGGATATGACATGACCAACCTGTTCATGCAAGGTCAAGCAATGTTCCGTCATCGACTATCACTTATCCTGAATACTAGCTGTGGAGGAGATGGTATATTCATCAATCTAGATGTCATTGGATTTTCTCTTCTCGATTCTGGGAATAACAACAGACAATATAATAATTGATACAATATATATTTTCGATGGAGGAATCAATGATATGTCCTAAAATTTCGACAAGTTTTCAATATTTATATTTCTCAACTTGTCTCTGAGAAGTTCCAATTGGTGAGATAGAAAATATAGCGAAGAGAAGAGTTTCTACTCTTCATGCTGTGAATGGGAGTAGGCATTGCTGAAAAATACCTAATTCCTCTTTTAGGTATCTGAAGGTTGAATTCCAAGGGCAGTAACATTTTGTGGCAGATCATAAATCTCTCCTCACTATGAATATATTGAGATAATTATTATAATTCTTTTTTCAATTTCTGAAGAACGAGGACAGAAAATCACATGAATCTTGAGATATAGAATAGAATAGAATAGAATATTTATTTCACCAAGTTACAAATGCTATGTTTTTGGCAGGTCAGATACAATAAGCATGTTAAAATGTTGTACATGAAAAAACACATTAAAATGTATTGCATAAAAAAAAACACGTTAAGGGTAGTACAATAAAGTCATATATACAAATACAATAGATCTAGTAATAGAACAGACTGATATCAGTGACATATAGTTAGCAACAATCATTCATAAGGACTCATCGAGGGGCGTCCTCAAATATTCGTCAATGGAATAAAAACAGTGACGGAGAATGTGGCGTTTCAATTTAGATTTGAAACAATTCAAATTCAAAACCTTGAGCTCCTGTGGCAAAAAATTATAAAGGTTAACATTCAGCGAATTATTTTGAGATTTGTTCAGTCTGTAGCGGGATGGCCTTAAATTATTTGCATAACGAGTATGGTAATCATGGAAATCAGAGTTCGCAGCAAACGAATTTCTGTTTTTGTGAATCTCAACAACTGTAGCATATATGAATAAGGATGGTACAGGCATAATAAACAGTTCCTTAAATATTTGTTGACAGTGATCTCTGTCACCAGCACCAACGATAATTCTGATAGCTCTTTTTTGCATTTTGAACACCTTCATAGCGTGACAAGAGTTTCCCCATAAAAGTATGCTGTAACTCATGTGAGAATGAAAAAATGAGAAATAACATGTTCGAACAGTATTGAAGCATAATTGGTTTTTCAAATTACGTAAGAGATATGTCGAACTAGACAGTTTATGACATAGCTGATCAACATGAGATGACCATGTTAGTTTGTCGTCTATAACAACTCCAAGAAGTTTGACAGTTTTTCCAATGCCTGGATTTCTAGTCGAAAAAAGCAATTCCTGAGTCTTATCATTATTCAATTTCAAATTGTTGGCACTGAACCAATTCTGTACTTTCCTGAAAGAAACTGCCAAACTGAGTGAGAGACTGTCTGCATCAGCTCCAGTATTGAGCAAAGTTGTGTCATCCGCATAAGCTACACATTTATTTGGAAACAAAGAGTGAAACAGATCATTTACATAAACGATGAATAATGATGGACCCAAAACCGATCCCTGAGGTACCCCGTGTAGTATATTGGAAAAATCTGAATGGGATTGATTAATAAATACTGCTTGCTTTCTGTTGTGCAGGTAGGATTGAAACAGGTCAAGTGGTACGCCTCTAACACCATAAAAACGTAACTTTTCAATAAGAACCGTGTGTGAGACACAATCGAAAGCCCTCGAGAGATCGCATAGAGTAATAGATACATTCATGCCCTCCTCAAGGCCTTCAACGATCTCACTAACTATTTTGAAAACCGCCTGGGTGGTACTACATTTACTTCTAAACCCAAACTGGCAGCAGTTGAGGAGTCCATTAGATTCGAAATATTTCATGAATCTCTGCTTCAGTAGTATCTCAAAAACCTTTGATATTATTGGAATAATAGATATTGGACGATAGTTTGCAACCTGTGGAACATCCCCTTTCTTAAATATTGGTATTACTTTAGTGACCTTTAAAATATCGGGAAATTTCCCTTGAGTGATGCATGCATTGAAAAGAATTACCAGTGGATAGACTGATAAATTGATTGTTTGTTTCAAGAGTTCACTATTCATTCCATACACATCGGTACATTTTGAGTTTTTCATATTACGCACAGCTTCGATCATTTCATGTTCCGTTACTGGTTCTAGAAACAAGGATGTACATGGTGTAGGCAAACCCTTTAAGAAACTCTCAGGGTCTACATTATTGTTTTCAATGGTCCCTATAAGGTTTTCTGCAATAGTGGAAAAATAATCATTGAAAGAGCTAGCAGGTATAGTAAGATCAGATGTTTTTTCCCTCGATTTATTTCTTTCGAAGTTAACAAGCCTCCAACTGTCACGGGCCCTGTTGTCAGACTCACTAATGAATTTATCGTGAGCTGCCTTTTCACATTCAACTAATTTTGAGTGATAGTGCTTTTTTAAAACAGTATAATTGCTGAAATCTCTAGTGATATTACAAAATAATTTGATTTCCGATAAAGTGTCCCTGAGAGTTCTCAGTTCATCGTTGAACCACTGAACTGGTGGTTTTTCGACAAGGGAACATCTTTTCAATGGACAATGTCTTTCAATTAATGAAGATAAAATGTCAACCAGAAAACTAGCAATCGATGAGCAATCCCTATCATGCAACCCGACATTATCCCAGCTAAATTCTGCCAGAGATGATCTGATATTATCGATGCCTTTTTTCGTAGTGATTCTTCTCCAAATCACCTCATCATTTTGTTTTTTCTTATTTGAATTCAAAGATATTACCTGAGCTTGATGATCTGAAAGACAAGGATCTATAACTACTGAGCTATAATTCTTTTCATTTAGATTGGTTAGAATGTTGCCGATACAAGTAGCTGATAGATTAGTTATTCTTGTAAAATCAGAGATTGTGATAACAATACCAAATGAATGCAACAAATGGGTAAGTTCAGTGAGTGCAGAAGAACAATCACGAAAATTCAGATTGAAATCTCCAGCAATAATTATATCACGTCGAAATGTTGAGCAGTGTCGTATAAGTTTTTCCAATGAATCAATGAAACTATTTATGTCTCCATTAGGAGATCTATAGAGGTCTATTAATATAATGTTATTATCTAGGAGCTCAATTGCACAGAATTTCGCCTGTAACTCATTAGAAAATCCCATTAAATCTAGTGCTTTACATTTGATTTTTTCTTCAACGAAAATAGCGACGCCCCCATGTCTCAATTAACTTCTACAGAAAAATGTGGCTAGCCTATATTTTGGTATTTGGATGGATTGAATGACAGCTTCATCTAACCAATGCTCCGAGAAACATAAAATTTCAAAATTATTCCTGTCTAGGTATAGGTTAATCTGATTCAATTTATTTGATAAACATTGAATGTTGACATGATAGATTCTCAACAAATTGTTATTCCTTTCAAAACAGTAGGTGCCTGAGTTTGAATTCGATTCGTCCGAAGCTACAATGCCACACGGAGAACTATTTGTTACTTCGTGATATTTTTTGCCCCTCTTGAATGAAAAAACTTGTTGACCCATGCGCCTGTTGGCCAATTTTCTGGATTCCATGCTGCTGACATTCATTCATTGATAGTAACTTTGAAAGAAGAGTAGTATTCTGGATACATTGATTTCATCTGTTCACAAGTTGCCTCCGGAAAAACTGGTTTAATAATTTCCATCAGTTCTTCACTTTTGAAGTCAGGATGTAGTTTGAATACATGTAGAAATGCTTTACTAGGCACATTTTTTGTAGTGAGAGAACTGTTACTGCCAACGATCGGTTTGTTATCAGATCTTCTTCTCCTATGTCTCACTGTTGTGTAAGGTTCTTCATTATTTGAATCTAAATTAATGATTTCCTGACACTTAATCTCAGACACTGCCAGTGATATTGCATTCGAAACAGCTTTCCCTGTTATTCCATTCGATGTTGATGATGATGATGATGTTGATATGTATATTTCTTTCCGAAACTTCTACAAGGATGAGTAGGAATCGATATCTATCGATATATATTTGTCTCCCAAAATAAGATACCATCAACTTACTCTTTCTTCCACATTCACAATTATTGATGATACCTTCATAATTGTGAACATTCTACAATCACTCCATTTCCAAACCTAGACACAAAATTTAATCTTTCAATCTTCAGATTATGATATCATTAATTATATTCATATCGAATCAACCTAGACGGAATCCAATAGTTATTACTAGAGATTTCATCCGATATCTTCCATGATTCTATTGATAAAGGTTCCCGATATAGATAGTATGCTAGAATGATACCAATAAACTACAGAGATGTCATTCCATTCCTTCCGAGTAGTAAAGGACTTGATTTCTGAAAAATACCAACTTTTCTCATATATCCAAGATAAATTCGTGACTCGGAACAGATATGGAGTTTGTCAGTTGAATATATTCATGGCACGAGCTGCAATTAATTTTATGACATACAATTTCAACTAGATAGATTGCCCTCTACATCATCATGGCTGCCAGTGAAAATATAGCAATAATGCACTGTCATTCCGTGGAGCTCGGGAAATGGATATCAAGGATTTTCCTCTTCCCAGAGCTATAAATAGCACGTGTTTGATTTATTATTACAGTGAATACGTGACAGCTAAAACAGTCAGATCATGAGATGGTTGTTTTTTTTCAAATTGTGGATTACCTATCCTGAGAGAGAAGAAAGTACTGATTTCAGAATTTTACATATTCTCAAAGAGACTGAATTATTGACAGGTAGGTTGTGGAAACCATTGAGATCAAGTTTTTCAAAAAATTTTGGCCTTCAAAAAGAGATTCCCCATTCAGCCGACCTCTCGGAAATGTTTATTGCCTTCATCGAGACATGTACAAGAACTATATGAGTGTAATATAACAATGATATTGAAAAAAATATGATTACTGACACAAAGAAAATAATATGCATCTCAGGAAACATACTCACTACACATGAAGGAAAGCATCACAATAACCGGGTAGTCTGTTCTTTACCGTATCCTCTGAAAATGAGATGTTGGTAGCGGCAGTACGAACACGACCTTTTTGAGCACGGAACGCAGAAATTTGAAATTTTTCTCAACTCCCAAACACCTTTTCCCTTATGACGACGACGACGACGATGATTATGATCATGATTGACTGTTAGTACGGTAGTGATGAAAGAAAGTTATCTGATGAACAAAAATAGACACGAAACTATCTGCGATACAATAATTTGTCTCCTTGAATGGTACATGAACGATGAGGATCGATCAGCCAATTTGCCGTAATATGCGGCTATAGAGCCTTCCTAATCGATAATTGTATTATAAAGTGATATTCGCCCCGTTATTGCCATCTAATTAAACACAGATTCGATCGGAATGAACTTTGTTCGACAGGATTTCATAATCACGGTAATAGAATATTGATGATGGATGAGGAAGATTAGAGGCCATAACAGGAATATGTGTGAAACAACTCCGCTGATATGTAGCCTGTTCCACTTCAAATCTCCTTGAGTTCTATAGATATATACACTGAGTCATCTGGAGGATTTTCTCCGCTTATAGTGATGATATTGAACAAGAAGAAGGATCAGATTCGTCATTGATTGAACATGAATTTCTGATTCCATCTTATTTGTCGATAACAAACATTTTGAATAGCTGAACCAACATTATTCGTGTACATGTGTACTTGTATCCAAAAAAACAAGAGGTTTTTGAGGAAATTACATTTCATCACATTATGTTATCTATATGAAGGTCGTAGGGAAAAACACGTGGTGCGCAAAGTGCCTTTTCCTTACCCAAAAACTTGAACTTCAAGTCAAATACTGTCTGTAAGTTCTTCGAGAAGGTGATTCATTCATTTTTCATTCATTCATCCATTTTTCAACTTTTTTCGGGATTTTCTCTCCTCGTTTCTGCAAAATAATGTAGGAGTTATCAAAAATTATTCAAATATATTTGTAGTAAAGACAGATTTTGTGATCTGCCCCAAAATGTCACTGCGCTTGAAATTAAACCTTTAGATACCTCGAAGAGAAATTCTCTATTTGTCAGTGGCACCTTGTTCTTGAAAAATTTGGAAATATAAATGTATCGCTTGTGCGTGATATAGCCAGGTGATGTGAATACTGATTTTGAAATATATTACATGAAGGATAAAATGTTTGAATTATTTTACTGACTAACAAGGATGAGAATCAAAATAAAATTATAATTTATAAAATAAATTGGGTGGATATCATAGTGACAAACTATCACAAACATTACATGATGAGTATGATTGTCACTATCGAGTAAAAAGTCACAATCGGGTAAATATCTCAGTTGGTGTCACAGTAACGACAGTTTTGTTATCGGATGTATAATGTGTAAATGGTGTCATAATAAATGTACGAACAGTGAAGTACTGCATAGTGTTCAAGTATACACATACATATACAAATAGATATATTTTTACATATATATCTGTATATACTTGGGACAATTTGAAAGATATCCAGAATAATTTAACAGAAGGAAGATATATGTTCACAAATTGTGACAAAATACAATATCTGATTTTATTCATTATTCACAATGTTAACATCAATGGTGCAGCGAGTACGTGACCCAAAATTCATTCCTGAACTATATAATTCACGTTCAGCTCGTGATATCGTAGTTTTGAGGGAGGAAGACTATACACCCAGATTTTCAACTTGGAAGCCACTGCCGTAGAGAGGTGATATAGCACTCGATCATGAAATTTCACAGTCTGTGATTTGATTTCATATTCGAATCTCAATATTTAGAGATAAACATTTTTTTGACGTTTGTATGAACAATTTTGTGCAACTCGTGCACGAAATACTTTGATGATCTCACTCACTCACTTGGCTACGCCTCGTTAAAAAAATCTTAATCATCAAAGTAGCACTAGATACAAAAATACCTAGGTCATAATCAGGTCATCCAAAATTCATTCATCCGGATCGCCCTGTAAAGATCTGCATGTTAAATGCACTCACTACTCTATGAGATTAACTCGTTCGGCTATATCACATGGAAATCTCAGCGGATCAGAATGCCGGTTCCGTGTTCCTATTCGTATTAAACCATCCGACGAAGTTTTCGGAGTCCTAGATATATGCATACTGATTGCGTAAGGACTAATCTACTTAGGTCAAGCTTGTGGTGGCCACACAGGAATGTCGGCTGCAGGAGTTATGGATCTTCAATGCATGCACGAAAGTTCATACGCGAATTGCATTCAGGGAATTACATTACGGCAATCTCGGGACTGTCGGAATACTCGCGGGAAGGTAATTCAGCATCATATATCAGACGACCTCTGGTAACTCCAACGGATTTGACCTATCAGTTATGCAGTATTTGGATTTCGAGTTCGGACGTCAAAGAAAACTTGACTTCAAAATGCCTACTCCAAAATCAATCATAGTACAGATTTTACTTGTAGTTTGTCACGCTCTTTCATTGTCAACATACTTTGACATATCGAAGTGCCAGAAAGACCATTGGGCGCCATCTTGGTGATTTTCTAGATATGACAATATTGTCACTTTTCTTGGAACATCTGTTCTTGATGGAATATAGCACTTTACATCCTATGATTCTTAGATTTGAGTTGATTCATCGTGAATGAAATGGGATCAGTCGTTAGTTGAATGTCGATTTCTTGTTTTTATATCATGAAAGAAAGACTGAAGATGATACATATCAATCAAAGAAATCTTGAGAGGAAGGCATCTGAAAATGTGAATAATCAGAAGCTCTTAAGTTTCATCCTGAATTCATTCCAAACCATGATCACTGGTAGAGGAGAATGAAAAATCAACTTCTCAATAAGAAGATCTCATCATTATGGATTCATCAATAACGGGTTCGATGAGATTTTTCTAACGACTGAGAAGATAAGGCATGATGGTTTACAACAACATCACAATTGAGAAGATAATGATTGAAACCCAAACTGTCCAAAATGTTCTCCATTCTACTGCAAACATATCACAAGTATCATAACATGAACATCATATCATAACACTCACGAATTTATTGTCAGGCTCGAGACCTTTCGAACTTCGCTCTATCAGGCATCATTCACCAACAGACCAGCAAATGTGTGGGATTTCTGCCTGGTGAAGTCTTTCCTGGTGCTCACGACCGCAAAACTGTCAAGGATAGTTACAGTTACATCATGTTCCTCGAACAGTGGGAGCTTTACTTTCGAGTTTTCATGAGATGAAACAAAAAAATCGAGTGGGCATCATCAGGTAGGTATAGTGAAGGACCAAATTTCATTCACTTATTTCCAGTCGTAGAGCGGCGGTGTTTTTTCACGAGGGGTACCGTTCAGCTGGGACACGATGAATACATCTCCCACGGTGTGAAAACACTTCCCAAGTAAGATTTTGGATCCCCTCGTATTGAATAGACTCGGGAAATAGGCGGCTCCTGTGTGTCGGCGCCCACAGAAAATTGTATTCTAATGAATTGTCAGTTCTGCAGTGCATCGTTAGTCAAATTTGCAGCTCACCTCTGCATCAAAGACTGCAAATTGCATTCCGTGTTATTCCAGGCAGCGTTTCACTGACAGCTGACAGTCTTTTGGGATAATGCAGAAATTCGGCTGCGACTGTTACCATGACGAAACAGAAGTTGAATTAATGCGTTTGCCGCTGTGCTCGAGGTAAATTAGTTGACAACACACTGGAGCGAGAGTTGACATCTCTGCAAGGACAGATCAAATACTCAGTTTTTGTAGGCCACATTATTCAATCATCAATTCCGGTTACCTGCACATTCATGGAATTTCGTCGACGCAACAGTGATACGAGCAGTGATGGAAACAATAGGCCTATTGATTGGGATTTTCGTAATTAGAGTTGTTTTTGATAACGATTTTGAAGGGTCACATCGAAGACCGACTAACCAATTATCATAACTAGTCTTGACGAGTAATTGATAGGTATGTCAGCAAACCATATGAGCGAAGTTTGCAAAACTCTCTCATGGAAAATTCGTCGAATGCATTTGCAAATAGTGAGGCGGACATTTGGAATTACTTTCATATTCCATAACTAATAAAATGCAGTAGAAAATTTAGGACAACGATTTATGGAAATAGAATCATACATTGTCAAATTGGCACACACAATGGTGAATCTACAATCATGTGCGCATGGTGTCATGAATTCTCTAGGAATCATACTATAGTTTCGAAATTCATGGGTAAAATGTCAATAATGTCAGTCGGAAGAGGAAAGTGATGATTATATTACTTAGACACTCTAGGAAAGTCACAATGTGGTGATAACGGATGAATAAAATTACAGAAACGAGGCTATTCATCACTTAACGATATACATCAAACAGTTATTCTTTTGTCTTCATCAGTGATATCAATACTCCATCAAAGTTATCTTCGATAGCAACAATTTGATAGGCATAGCAGAACTCGTTCAACCCAAATGCCTACTACTATAATTCGATCACAATAGCCGTGTTATCAACTTTTTACCCCGACCATAATATAGTAGTTAATTAGAATAACAGTGCCATAACTCTATTTTATGGGCATTCATTAGAGAATTTATTGACATGAGAAACAGGAAAATCACATATTTTGTGCTTTATGACTATGGCGCTGAAATATACCATGAATGTATCCAATTGATTGCCAATGAATGATAAGTGCATTTTACATGAAATCATCAATATTCTATATGTTTCAGGAAAATTCATTGTATATATTACACCTATCAATGCATTGCTTCTGGCTGTAATTTATTTTCATCCAAATCTATTATTTATCCTATATTTCACAAATAATGCATGATGATGAAACGAGAGATCACTGAGAAATGAACTTTTGCAATTAAAAGCATTGTGAATGATATGATAGTATCAGCGACCTCGTGAAGTGACAGCTGATTTGTGGGGAGACTGAAGAAACTGCTTTATAAAAGTTGAAGATTCATTTCGGTGATGTTTGCTATTCCAGCACATCAAGAGACGATGAGAAAACACAGGAAGAATCAATATTTTCATAGAGT
This sequence comes from Gastrophysa polygoni, assembly GCA_963576655.1. Taxonomy (NCBI): domain Eukaryota; kingdom Metazoa; phylum Arthropoda; class Insecta; order Coleoptera; family Chrysomelidae; genus Gastrophysa; species Gastrophysa polygoni. Next base: position 6,806,501 of record OY755091.1, read on the forward strand.
CCCCATAGAAACTCTTTCAAGCAACATTCTGTTGATTGTATTCTGTATTCCCATTGCCTTCATGAAGATGAATGGAACGGAAATGGATCAGTTCACCTGCATTGCAGTGACATCAGACATGCAATTACTTCATACTTCATAGAGATTTTTCAGTATGGCTAATGCGGCTGGAATATTTATAGTTTTCAAATCGAACATAGATTTTCTGTATCCCAAGAAGATCCAACATGAATTTGATATGGAATAAGCAGTAGTGGAAGGAACGATTTGTATCTCATTGAGACCTCAATTACCCGCATCATCTGCATATTCTGATCAGTACCTCCATTTCCATCCATAAATTATCAATGTGATTGGTTTATGAATTTTTCATAGTGAGCATGCCCAACTCTATACAATAAACAATGTCATCCTGAATTCATTATGGTGTTTGAGCCTCGCAAATTTACTGTAGTGTATTCATCAATTCAATCGTATTGGTTAGAATAATATTCTGTATATACAGTCTGTCCAAGATAAGGTTGCACAGCATGGGGATCTCGGAAACGGTAGGAGATACGTAGTCTGTTAAATGGGGAAAAAGTTGCGCATTCGGAGGCTCATACCAACAGCCTTCGAAAATTTCCAAAATTGTTTTTAGTTTTTCAGTTATATCGAAGAAAGTGAATTTTTGGAATATCTATTTTATTTTATTTCTCCGTTATTATTAGAGATACAGAAAAACTGAAAATACTTTTTCATAGCAACTTTTGATGACGTTGAACGAGGTGATACCGATTTTTCTATGCGACGTTTCGTATTCGTAGAACCATCATCAACTTTTGTTTTTTAAATACGGCCCTGATAATTCTTTCACAGATTCTGAAAGCTTATTTTATTCTGAATTCAACCATGTATTAAACAAGGTGGTTTGAATGTGTTTCGACCTATTTTTAGCCATCATCAGTGTTTTTTTCGAAATTCCGAAGGAAAAATGGCATCAGTTCCATTTATTTCTGATCATTTAGTGTCAAACATTGATGGACTAGTTATTCGTTTCTCGCTCGCACTTTCTCGAGCATCTCAGAGGCACAGCTAGATTTTTCAAGCTGTACATAGCATAATATCGTCGTATTCTTCATTGATCGATTTGATGAAATGAATTATTTCATGATTGCAATTGGAAAAACTATTGAAACAACGAAAATTCAATTTTTGCAGAATAGTGAGTGATTATGAAGAAATTATACTCCAGTTAAAATCATTGAGAAAAAATTGTATTCGTATTTTTCCGAAGGAGCCTGTCATAATTAGATTTTTCGAACTAATTATCCCTATAAGCCTATCAATTGGAACGAGTTGATAAGGTATTAGTGTGTTGACTAATTTTCCTTCAAAATAAGTGGAACTGATGACATTTTTCCTTTGTAATTTCGAAAAAAACATTGATGATGGCTAAAAATAGTTCGAAACACATTCAAACCACCTTGTATAATACATGGTTTAATTCAGAATAAAAAAAGCTTTCAGAATCTGTGAAAGAATTATCAGGACCGTATTTAAAAAACAAAAGTTGATGATGGTTCTACGAATACGAAACGTCGCATAGAAAAATCGGTATCACCTCGTTGAACGTCATCAAAAGTTGCCATGAAAAAGTATTTTCAGTTTTTCTGTATCTCTAATAATAACGGAGAAAAAAAATAAAATAGATATTCCAAAAATTCACTTTTTTCGATATAACTGAAAAACTAAAAACAATTTTGGAAATTTTCGAAGGCTGTTGGTATGAGCCTCTGAATGCGCAACTTTTTCCCCATTTAACAGACTACGTATCTCCTACCGTTTCCGAGATCCCCATGCTGTGCAACCTTATCTTGGACAGACTGTATACCTGCTTCCCCTCACTCTGTAACTGGAAGAATATCTTTTGAGTAGTGTGAATGAGAAAAAAGCCAGAGGACTGTCCGGAAAGTTATCGCTAAAGAGTTGCAAAGCTTGACCACCATTTCTATTGCATTCAAAGTACCCTTGTATATGTCGGTCAGTGTCAGTTGATGAGTATCCATATTATATTTTTCTCATGAGACGTTCAAAGATATAGCACGATGGTCACACCAACAGTTCATCACAAAGAAATTCACTGTTACTTTCAATGATCAATTATAAGATTCAATGACCAGATTTATAACTTTGTCATATTATTTGATTTTCGGAATTTGATGAATAACGGCGCTTTGGCTCAAGGCACTCTCCAACAGGTCGCCTGTATATAGGTCGACCGTTCCATATATCTCTCTATGAATATATATGTATTTTTCTGAATAAGTCATCTTATACGAGATTGAAGAAGGAGATCAATCTCTTATACACGGTTCATTCTTATACGAGGTTCAAGGAGCCACTCTTTTCATCTGGACTGGTATATTCTATGTTGCTTTCAGTCGAATCAAGGTTGTTCATATCTGATATGGTTATGTTCCACGTGTCATTCCAATCGAATTTCTAGATGTATTGTGAATTCAACCGATGAACCTTGAATATCCTGAGACATAATTTATAATTTCCACGTGAGAAGAGTCAAGTTAACAGAAAGGTTCCTACACACATGATCTCATCCCAAAAAGTCGACGAAAGTAACATAACAAGCCCACCGGAATGGATTCTATTTCCCAAACAATCTCTTTGGAGAGATTGAACATAGAGAGTTTATTTCTATCTTACAGAAGGAAAGTGCCTATGATCTCTCATGATAATTGCAGGAGGAGTGTGATATATTCCATTCTCGGAAAAACTCAAGAGTCTGACCATAATATTCATTCATCAATGTCACATTGCGTCATCTGGCAGATAATGGATCAACTCTCGTTCCGTGTGTTCTCCGGAAAGGGTCTGGGACCTTCAAATGCTGAATTTTATGAATATCCAACTGCTATCGGTAGAAAGTTCCAGGACCAATCGCTTCGAAGTGTTTACTTCCTCGAATCGAAAGAATCTCTCAGAAAATATCTATAGCTCATCCCCATGATGGAAGCCATTGTCCTGACTGAATCAATATCGCCCACTCTGAATCCTTCCGTGAATATTCTTATCCGATAAGTTTATTCTATCAGATGGATGTATGATGACAATGCGAAAAAATTCAATTTTGTTGGAGACCCATTCATTTCCGAACATAAGGAGTGGAGTAAGAGACAGCTTCCTAGATAAGAATAGAATTTGTTGAGGAGTTTGGCATGATTGCCTCGTTCACTGCGACTTCATCAGAATCATCATGAAACTCCGATGTTTTCAGAATACACTGTCTGACTTTCCCAATCGAATCAGACTCACTAGTCCCAATAGTGGCTTTCATATAAAGTCTATGGTCTATCCATAGTACCAGTCTATATTCAGGCATTTGCAATAGCGTAGAATATGAAATTCTGTTCCATGTTATTGAAATCTGATGACATCCAGGTGCCTTCTCAAGTGACAGTATCGTCAGAATATGGCCCTAGAACCATAATGGAAATCTTGGCCTCCAACCCACCATTCATCAGATTTCATCTTTATCAATTTCTCGATGGAGACTTTTCATAATGCCTTCGCGGTTCCACAAGATGTTTCCTTGAAGGCTTCGGTATTCCACAGCTGAGTTCCTTGCTGTTTCGCCTGCCTATATTCTTCATGCAATCTTTTGTTCGTGTTGAATGAAGCAGTTGGAAGTTTCACAAATTAGGTCTCTTACTGCTGCTGAATGCATGACTGCAATACATATGGATTCCTAAGCTCAGATATAGTTGTGCATGTCGAAAGGAAGCATAACTTTTTCTTCGAACCTTCCTTTGAGCCGTAGCCGTATTCTCGAACTGACCCCGTTTATGAAACTGAAAATCGCTACTCTCGAATGACAAAGATGAAACTGATGTGGAACGCGATCCGACAGAATTCGTTCGTTCTTTGGAAATCAATCGTTTTTGTTCCGGCGGTTGATGACAGATGGTTATTTCGGTCGAACGTTAACGTAATTCATTATAATCATGTCAACGCATTCGCTGACCTGATTTAGAGATTCACACACGGTTTGATCGGATTTTCAACTATCGTTTCCAATGGTACGTGAATGACGGATGGAACCGGGCTGAACCTACAAGCGATTGGATTTTTCATAGGAAAAATAAACACGGATATCGAGACAATCATCGAAATGTCCATTTCGTTCACCTCAACGACTCTTTATTTCATAGAGCGCTAAATTATTCCGAACATCTGATCAAAGATGGGAAATGGGATTTTTTTTTCCAAAACTATCATCCCAATTCTCAGCCGACTTAAAAATTCATAACATAGAAACATATTTCACTGACCTTATTGAATTCTTCTGTATCATTGAAGCGGCGCGGTGGTGAATAATTATATCATCATGAGTTCGAATTATTGAGTAACAAAAAATGAATCACATTTCGAATAAAGTGCCGGTGATTGAAAATTCAGGGAATGAAATCAAAGCAGAGATATGAAAGAAATGTGTATGCTCACAATATCACTCTCACATTGAATGTTCTCTAATGCTTGCCATAATTCATAGCTGTCACATATTATGCCAGACATTCCACCCTCATTATTCAACATACTTCTGATTATATCGACTGGAATGATTCCTTAGTGTTTGGGGATAGTTCGATTTCCACAGGATTGACTCACTGATGAGTAGATTTCTGCAGAAGATCATCAGTATGATTGTAGCTGTAGCATTTGAAGTTATCATATATTATATCATTATATCTCATGAGCGGCAGCTTTGGCTGGTGACCTTCGCTATTTCACATGCTGTCTGTGGACCCAAAGATGCTGCAGTTCGTATTTGTATAATCTGTCGCGTTAAACTTGGTACGGAACAATATCGCCCCGATCGTATGATTTACTATCGAAATAACTATTTCAACCCTGCACAACATGTATCGCAATTTCATCATGACGCGTTCCCCAAATCCATATTGCAAATATGCGTATTCCAGAGTTATAAGCGTCAAGAGGTAGGCAGGATTCGACCCGCTCGGGATTATGTCGTCCTGATTTCATACCCACATAGACTGAATTACCAGTCATCACTCCAGATTATAGTCCCGAATTTGTGGAGGGAAGGCTCTATTATTCCTAAGGAAGTGTTTGGCTGTGATTATTGCATACTAATTCGATGGCCCCGACGCATAATTTCGGGCCTGGGATCCTAGCAGGGAAAATGGATTATGATTGGATGGACACCGTTTGTATTTGTTCACTGAATTGAGCAGTGATGCATTTGATTCTGCTATAAACTCCGCTGGATAAATTGAGAGGCTTGATAGGAAACAAAAAACTAGTAGAAAGATTGTTTGATTACATCACCTCAGATAAATTTCATGAGATGTTTCCAACCGGATGGAAATATTCAATTTATCTCCAGTGAACTCCTGGAAGCTCATAATTCATGTGGATATATAAACAAAATTCAACGACACCTACTCCTCGATAGAAGATATTTCGTTCGTTGTTTTCTCATTCGGAAACACCAATTACACAGAAAATATCCTCATATGACAGAATCCTGAGTTGTATTACTGGAATATTTCGGATGCAATGAAACAATGATTGATTTGGTGATTAATATTTCAGGAAATACTTGGCTAGCTAACCTTTCGCGGAGCGTGTTCTTGTGTACAATGACTGAATTATGGATGACTAATTGATCAGGCACATCGTATGTCACTGACTTTCCTTGATAATAAGACAAATAATGGGCAGTTAACCATGATATACATGGAGTTATCATGGGTATTCGAAAGTATTTTTATTTGTTCCATCTGGTACGGACTCAAGAACAAGATGAAACTTCAATCTGAAATGTGAGGATGACGACATCTCGTTCCATGATTTTTTGCATGTTTATACTATGGTTTTGAGACGTTCTACTGAGATTGTTCAGGTTGATAGAGTCAAATATGCATTTTATGAAACATTTGATGGGGTGAATGGATGTAATATTTCAGGCTTCGACTTGACACTTTTGTAGCATAGCACTACTGGATACTATAGATGCTCTACATAGTGATGATAGAAAAATATGAGCACAATGTTCACATCATGTTTGATTCTCCTGATTGGTTTCAGAATCAGTCGTACTCACATTGATAGTGAGTACAGAAATACATTCTAGACAGACATCTTGGCAGCCGACAAAGTTTTTTATTCATCATTCTATTTCTACGATATTCGGAAAATGATCTACGACTCGAAGTGTGGCCTTTAATCAGTAATGACAAACTCTTCGGGATATTTTCAACTCCAATATTATTGTTCTTGAGAGTTCATATTCTCACTATCGTTCAACTAGTCAGAGACTTTCGATCCATAGATAGAACCCAACAAATAGATAACCGAATGGTTTCCAAAACCGACCCAAAAGTGATGCAATTTCAACATTTCCAATCGATCTGGAACATCTTTCAGACTGCAATTCAGATTGGGACGACATCCAGTGATGCTGGAAAATTTGTTGTCTGACGACGTGAACCAGAAAATTTTCAGTTTCATCCATTTCAATCTCCACTAGATCATGGTTTTCAGTGACCCATCGGAAATACTCCATATGAGGATAACTATTCGAAGATTGCAGTCGTTGTTGATGAATCAGTCTCAACAGTTTCTCGACACTCACTTCGAACTAACTTCATCACATTTTCATGAAATGTTCCACCAAAACGTTGTCCATTGAGTTATGGATGAATGCTTCGATTTGGTAATCAACAGATCGTTTGAAGAACTCATAGTTGTTGAAAAAAAGTGATATGTCGACTAGTCGATTATACAACACTCATCGAATCATTGACCTCTCTAGATCATCGTAAAAAGGTCGGCGATCCATGCCTTTTTTATAGGTACTTTCACGGAAATATCATCTATTATGACACCACGCGCGATTCCTAGTAGACAAACCAGACGAGCTCAAGCTGGTCACTCCTACACTGTCAGGCTCGAGACCTGTCGAACATCGCTATACCAAGCATCACTCATCAATAGAACGGCAAAGTTGTGGAATCCTTTGCCTAGTGAAGTCTTTCCTGATGCTTACAACCTCCAAACTTTCAAGAAAAATTCCAACACCTTCCTTCTCTCCCAAAATTCCACCGATTGCTAACACGATGTTCCTCGAACATTATAGGTTTCCCTTTCGTGTTGCCCACAGATAAAAAAAAATATTATCGCTCATGAATAAGGATTATTGGGGGTAATGAGAAATATCAGAGAAAGAGGAGAATGAAAAACTATCTACGAGACTAAATTCCCAACTATCGTTTTCCTTTTGAGATATTAGAGTATCCATCTCTAGCCGCAGCGAGCGGGAATACTGTTCAGCTGAAAATGGAACGCCGAGTAGAATTAATTTCACGACACAACGTCAGAGCGCCCGCCGTAACCTCCTTCCAGGGTTATTGTTCGTGGTTATCCGAATCTCCTATCGATCCTGCTGGGACCCCTAGCGGGATAATTGAGGTCCCATCCCTGATCGCTTGGACTAGGTCAGTGTTTTTATAGCGAACCTTTCCGGCCCGCTTCCGTTAGCCGAGGGATGAGGCGAACAGGGCTGGCATTTGGAATGCTTGGTTTAATTGAGTCAACGTGCGATCTGAAATGCTCAACAATACATCATATTCGGAAAATCACATCTTGTGTTGGTGAATCGGAATTCACTCGTGGAATTCTGACCCTGATTACATTCTCATTCATTTCATTTGATTTTCAGATGGAAGTTCTCGAATTCGCCAACATATCTCCACTATCTCCACAAGCATGGGTTGGTTTCTCCGTTGGTTTGATGGTTTTTCCAAGGTGGAATGTTACAATTCCTCGTAGCACTTGATCATAGGTGTTTCAATTCTGTTGAGAAAGGTCACAGTTGACACATACTTGAGCTGTTTCTGCAGAGCAATTTTCATACTAGAAGAGGAAAAAGTATGTGAGTTCTGCAAAATTCATACCATATTCTAGGGTTCGAAGACATCTTTTCTCGGAATGGTTCATTGATAGCCATCAAGGCTTTCTTTCAGGTTAAGGTGATTCTTTCAAGCCAAACCTCGAACATGAGAGATCTGCCTAAGAAATCCTCCTCTTCGATATTTTTATCTTCTCTTGATTTCACTTTATGATCTAGTATTGTTATCGTATGATAGAAGTATCGAGGAAGATTGCTTGACTGGAAAACCATCATGTTTGATGACTGAAAGTCAATGCGTCAATCATATAATTCCCGAATTGAAAATGGCGTCTTGACCATTATCGGTGGTCCATTTATCGTAGCCGCCTGGTTTCCACATGATTTCGTATCGCCAGTGACTTTCTTCACTTGACACAATCTCAATCAAATGTCCGATGTTCATATATCACCATGAAGACATTCAAAGCTACTTTCAGTCTTGTCCATGGTATGTTGAGGATTTTTCATTCCATAATTTTCTATTTTCCTTGCTCATGCCTATTATGGTAATTCGTTCGAGTTCAAATTTTAACTGTGTCATTGGATTAACCTCACGTTGAAGTTCATTTGAAATTTGCATGTCTACCTCATTCATTGTCTCAGAGTTCTAGAGATCGGTGCCTTCCTTCAGGCATTTTGAAGAGGAGATAACGTCGCCTGATATTTTCCCACGTATAATATATACAGGCTGATTGACAGTGGGTGGCACATTGGGAGTACCTGTGAACTAGGCAACGTATCACTTTGAAAATTCGTACATTTTCTACTTGAATGAAATTTTCGACAATGCGCTGTTGAAAAAAATCGTATTCTCGATCATCCTATATTGAAGTGGAGTGAGTGTTGAAATCAACCAAGTATCTCCTAACGCCGAACAGAATTCCGATACCATAGTATTCCAGAGCTCGAAGATATTAGCATTTTTGAGGTTATGATTTTCGCAAAGGAGAACTGGAATTGATCGTTAATTTGGAAACAGTAACAGATAGATATGGAAATAGATGATAACAAATATATATGAGTAGGGAAATATCGAGAGAAATTGTTATTGAATGAATCGATTGATGGAATTCGACATCTGAGACAGTGGATTCCATTGTAGCGATATACCTACTCATTTTGAGAAAACATTTCTGAGCACTGTTTCAGTATTGTCACACTGTCACCGTCTGTGAACTTTTCACCTTCAATAACATCTCATTCGAATCATATTTCATCAAAATTATCAAATATTACGGTAGGAACACTGCATTGGAATCTGCATTTTTCCGGTCGAACTCGGTCGAGATGGGATCTTTTAGTAGGGTGCCACGGAAACATTGAATTATTCATGAAGAAGAATCATAAAATGCGGGAACATGCCCATTTATTCTTCATTATTTTTCCGTAATCTCCACGTAGTAATAACTCACCTCACTTCTTTGGTGAGTGTCTTCTGCTTGAGTACTGGAGTTTGGATTGGAGTGATCGTTCATGTACTGGGTGTCAACGTGTTCTTTAGACGAACCAAGTTTTGCAACCAAGTTCCATTCGTCGAACTGGGTTCTCTACTCTACTCGACGCACTCTGTAGATGCAAATTCGAATGCTTTCGAAGAATCAAATTCACCAAATCTTCTTCCCAAATCTTTGCTCAGGTGCATATACAGAGTAATTCATTTGAAATTCCCAATTTGAGTGTGTGATTTATCAAGTATCTTGATGAAATTATAGCATCTGTAAGTGTTCTCAGATATAGGAACAATATGTCTATGATAGATACGAATACGTATCTCAATCAGTGGATAATTAGTATACTGAAGGATCCATTGGCGAATTCTATTGAACTCGTGAAACCATCCTCTGAATCCCAAAGTGCCGAAGCGACCGCTCCAATCAATGCCAGACTAATCCTTTCAAGTCGGGTCATATGCTAACAAGTTTAGACCGAGATACTCGCCGAACTGTAGTAACAAGTTCCAACCACCTGTCATATTGCTCCCTCAATATATGTAAATTTGATTCGCCTTGTTGTTGCCGCTGTGAATGTGGAATATGGCGCAATGCGATGAGATTTAACAGGGGGCCTCATGGATGAGATCTCGCGGTGAACTGATATCTATGATCTCTGAGAATCGTTATCCATAGATGTACTGGAAATATGCGAGACGGAATATCTTTTGATGTGGTTTCTATAAGTTTTCTTTGTGTCATCACGAGAATTGTCTCAAATATAGGAGTAATTTTCATTATTCAGTTCACAAAGAAATACATACATTCACAGAAACATATTAACCACTAGTAGTTTCAAAAAAAGATAGAGAGAGTGAGAGATATTACCAACTTTTTTGATATGTGATGAATAACTCTCTTTTGAATAAAGACTAAGAGCTTAAGCGTATGTTTGGGGGCTGAACTCCAAACATGTAAACAGTAACAGCGGTGGAACTTTGGGAGAGAAGGAAGGTGTTGGAATTTTTCTTGGAAGTTTGGAGGTTGTGAGCATCAGGAAAGACTTGACTAGGCAAAGAATTCCACAACTTCGCCGTTCTATTGATGATTGATGCTTGGTATTGAAGGAAGAACGATTTCTGGAAACTCCTTTTGTGTTTATGTATTTCTCTAGAAGGGAGGAAATAGCGTTGTGAGAGATAAATTATAGCTCTTTTATTCTTCTTTCTCTTCTCCTTATTCTTCTTCTGAATATACAAACGTCAAGTCAGTATCACCAACTAATTCAAATGATGATGATCATCAACTTCATTCAAGTTCTGATATCTCCAAAGTTCATATAGGTACAGTCAGGACAACAACACAACATGTTGAATTTATATATTGATAGTCTTCAGATTGATGAAGATCAGAATGCCTATTGACCATCTTTAGATTCGCAAAATGCACATTCACATGAACATTCACATATCGAAAGAGTGAATACCAATCACTGCATTTATTGGTTGTCCATCTTGTTTGATACACATCGAAATGAGATTATATAATTTCATTGGTTGTGGTATTTTTTCACTCATATGATGTTTTGCGAATGGAGGAAATTCCATTTACACCAAGAGAACTGCGAATTATGATTCCAGCGTTATCAGGAATATATTTCTCAATAAGTTGATCAATTCACTTCCTGGAATAAGGTTTTCCGAACTTGCAAATCATAATTCCCTATCAATTTGAATTGATGAAGCTGATTGCACAGTGAAAACTGAAAATAGTGAATAATCCAATTAGCACTGTTTGACACAATGATTTAATATTCAGAGGATTTCGTAGAGATGTAACTCAAATCTTGATCTAGCCATGAATAATTCCATAATGATTTCAGATATTCAGAACAGTCGAATAATAATCAGAATAATCCTCGGATTCTGCGGATCCGAGTTCATCACCAATTGAATCGGATGTAGTAGGTCTAATTCAATAAAATTCTGGGGTGGATTGAACTGTTCCATTTTTTCAATTCCAATGAGTAAATGATGAAAAAAAATCATGTATTTCCTTCACCATGAATAATTGAAAGAACAAAATGTATATAGGGGTGACATAATACATTTTTCAATATCCATTCACTTGCTGATGATTTATCGATTATTCTATGTGACATCAATAAGAAATATCGTTCAGTTCTGTCCTGATATGAGTCGCTTCATTGAAATCAAATAATTGAAAGGAATGTGGTTCAAGAAGAAAAATCTAGTTGCTTAAATGAGACTTTTCTCACACATATTTCGCTGTGAAATCAATGTGTGAACACAATTTTCGGTTTATTTTATGATATTCATGATTATTTATGGTATATCTTCTCAAAAATAGTAGAGCATCATGCAAGTTTTATGAGGCGTTCTTTGTGACGATGATTGTACGGCGAATTATCATGAACTGAAATATTGTTATTCTCAGTATTCGTCATTTTTAACAAAAAATATTCTCTTCTGCCTCATGGACTTCCTTCGTTCATTTATTTTCAATAGTCACGAATATGATATCCAGTGGTAGACACTATTTTTCTTAGTTTCGAAGGAATGTCAATTGACGAGACAGAAGCCACATGTCGTCAGACATTAACTATATTATCGTTTGGAACGTGTTGCACAATTAATTTCGTTCTGCCCAGTTCACATTCCATTCGAAAATCGAAGAATTGTTTAACTCTAATGTTATTCAGAGTTGATCACGTCAGCTGCCTCAAAGAATTATACAATTGGCTGAACACGTCCATAGACAAGACAATATATTTTCACAAATACGTGGTTCTGTCAGTCGACAACGCAGAGCTAACGTGATGATCTTCAATGCCATCTACGATTATGGTTATCGCTTTCAATACATTTCAATACATTGCATATAGATATGGACGAGTAAAGAAAATCTGTAGCTTCATACTCCCAATTTCTCATTGTCTCCTATCACAAAAAAATGCAATTAAAGAACCTGTGAATTCATTGAATTCCGTAAGCGCTACAAAGTATCCATTTTAATTACAGTAGACGTCTTAGTCAATTTTCTGAGTGCCTCTCGGTTTCTTGGATTATAGCTCAGGAGCAGATGACGAATTCCACAGCTTATAGAATATTTGATAATATTGATAGGAAAGTATGTCTGTATTCATGGAAGCAGAAGAATCGAACTCACAATTCTAAAGAAATACTTCCGAAACTCTTTGATTAATATAAAGTATAGGCACTTGATATCATGATATCCTGCATGTCTGAAATGAATCTACTTGTTGGTACTTGAAAGAATCATAGTCGATGATGAATAGGAAATCCGAAAAGCTGAAGAATATTCGATAATATTCGAATCCAAGAAACCGAAGAAAATTTGATGATTTTTGAACCCAAAGTACATAACCGTTGGGAAACAGAATTCATTTATGATAGCTGAAATACCACAACAATGCTACGATTCGATACCGCGTGAGAGACCAAAATTCACTAGAAATCATCTTTCATTTACCTTCTCACTAGTTTTCTCTTTTTTCTCTCGTTACTTCAGACCCCATGTAGGCTCAGATCTTCTGAGATAATTTTTCTATCTTGAACTCGATCTTGAGATAGTGGCATGAGAGACGAATGATTCCAGCAGGACAGTTCTCGGGCTATATTTGTTAATGTTAATAATAATAATAAAATTTCCCATAAAACTCAAGACCCTGTGGAATTTTACGGCCATTGAGACCGTTTTTGTGTCGGTCACAATCAAATTTTATAGCGGTTCACAAGGATTAGGTGTCAATTAAATCAATTGATATCAGCTTGATGGGATTACGAAATGTAATTATTCAATGAAGTGGTGGATGAAACTTTCTACGATTCATGAATTCACTACATGGAAACAATGAGGAAATCATGATCAATCAAGATATTTCCAATGTTGTCACTACTACAAATGAATGAAATCGTATTGAATCATATAAAATCTGACAGAAGGTCTATCAATTTTTCCATATATCGATTTGATCCATCTGCGGATCCAAACAGCAGTTTCTATTTCCAATTTTTCCTCTTGCAGTATATTGATGGATGAGAATGACTGGAAATCATATTCAATTCATAAATTTTCATTCTGATTCTTGGAGATGAACTAACCAACTAGTCTTCAGAATTTGATTTCGAATGGATCACCCTTGTGAGTAGTCAACTCTTCCAATTTCAACCGGATGAGGATGATGGCAATTTTCTGGAAGTTATCAAACCAAATCAGTTCGATCGATCAATGAGAGCTAGTCAAATGAGCATGATTCTCTGAAGTTCTATCTAATCGATTCATACAAACGAAAGCTACATTTTTGTTTCAATTCTCACAGAGTGGAACGATATTCGAGTTCGCTAGTTTCAACGGTTGAATACACCACACTATAAAGATTGCTTTCGAGAGAACGAACATTACTGCCCACACAAATTGTGGCAAACTGGCTGAATATTGCCATTCGAAATATTCAACAATTCATCATTCTCCACACTACCAAAGGTATCTTGATGGCAATTTTCTTCAGACAGACACACCAAACGATATATTCAACAAGAGGAACCCATACATATGTTCAACTTCGCGATGGAATAATGGGGAATTCTATTGCTATTCGGTATCGATTGTAGCGAAGTTGAAGCCGAAACAACTCGAAGGCGTTGTGTTCGTATACAAATACTGTTATCAAGTAGGTAGTGTTTGCGACAGACAATAATACAACTCGCCTTGGAAATGATAATGTGCCGAGCATTCGGTTTCTAGCAATTTTCTGAGATTGGCTACCTGTTACGTTCCTCTAGGAATTTATATTGTACAGCGAAAGCAGTAGTGAGGCGAACCAGTCGGTGTTCATTCGTTTCCTGTCTTGTCTTCCCTTGTTCAAATAGATAAAAGAAATATCTTCTCTCTGTGCGATCGCAAAATTGGATAAGAAGATAAATATCATTGGAGTATTGAATGAAGGTTCAGCTCAAATAACATTTGAAATCATGACCTACATTAGAAAATACAAACACAAGTCTAAGATCTCTCGTATGACATTATGACCTATTCACACTTTTCAAATCATTCGGCCACGCACTCCTAGCATATGTCGATCCATCTCCCTGAATATTCAAATCGTTGTTGCTGTACAGATCGAGGGAAAAGGTAAACACCTAACTTCAACATCGCCATCTTCAAAAAATAGATGAAGAAGGATCAACGTCACATAGTGAGGAACTCAAAACTCAATCTACATGTTGTGTGGAAATTGTCCAGAAATAACTATATACCAGCAACAGAGGCTGCTATCAGGATATTCCAAATTCACGTCTCAGGTTCTTTTCATAGTCAATATTTTTCTTTCATTGAACGAATGCTGAGCGGTTATTTTCTTTTCTTCTTGTTGAAGTATGGGATGAGACCCCACAATGGAAAGCCCTCCTCATCTCATCACTTCCATGATGGTATCCGTCTAAGACGTTGAGAATCTAAAGGATATCAAACCTATTGAATCACAATACATCAAAGGATAGTAAGTGAGAGAGACATGAGTAATTTCGACCATAAGCAATGGAACTTTGGAAACTCAACATTTATCACGAACAATGTCGTCTTTATCATCACAACGGATTCTGAAAATATTCGATTCTGAAGGTTTCCAATTGAAGAGAGTCACGATCACCAGGATCAGGTATATCGAATAGATTGTCGATGGATGTGAGAAGACTTCGATAAAATATTTTGAAGCTGTGAATCATAGTCTAGCACGGATCGATGTTGTGGGGATTTGAGCAATGTGAACAGATGCTCGTTGAACCAATATTTCGATTTGTGTTCAATGAAGCCAGGAATTTTCTGCCTAGCGGAACTGGTTAGTGAACTAATCCTTCTGGAATAAATAGCGTATTCATGAATTTCACAATATTCTCTATGCCATTTGGTCACATCCAGAGCATTTTTTCCATCACTTGTGATGACTGAGTATTCCAGATGTTTTCTATTATATATTTTTCGTTATCACCACTCGCACCTCATCTGGAAAGGAAATATGAGTGAGGGAAATCATAGTAGATCAACTGAATAATCCAATAATGTTTATCATCCTCAGGATAACCACTTCACGATCATCTCTGTATCTTTTATGGAATTCCAGTGAACAGCAAAATTTCCTGGCTAACTGTATATGGACACTACCTGAAATGAACTATTGAACATATTGATTAACATGACCGTGGATTGTTTTCATCTGATACTATTTTATCTCTTTCGAACAGTAGCCCTCGAATATTCGCAGTGTTTGGTTTTCGATGTTCAATGTTGACATTCTCCATAGAATTGGATTATTTCCCAAAAACCGAGCACGAAACAATCGAACAATGGGTGTGTGAATATTTCATGGCTACATTTACGGATTATAGTGCAGATTTTTTCCAAATGATATCCTGAACAGAATGATCCAATTATCCCTCTCTACTTGTGAACCCATGTGACTGAACAGTAATATGCCATAGCTGAAGAGAATTTTCAGCTATGTTATGTATCATCGGTGTCGATATAATCTATATCTATGTTCCAGAAAATGTTGAATAGAGATTATTCATGATAGCTACATAAAATGTTTATTGACTGAATGGTACAGATAGGTAGTTTGATGAATCAATCACTTTAACTATACATTTTTCATGATATATGAATGGGATTTGTTGACAAGTGAAACGATTGAAATTGCCCACAAGCTTCCTCTCCCTCTCATCATTCCCCCACACACTGTTACTCAAGACGAAATCACGATGCGAGAATACACAAAAAAAATAGAATCACATCTTGGCGACCAAGGGTTTGCATTGAAACTGTATACGGGTGAATGCATTGCTGATAGATGCAAATGTGAAGGGTGAAATTCCATGTGGAACTCAAAATGTCCAAAGAAACTGATTTGTTCGGCATTTTTCGGTAGTAGTAAGGGTAAAAAGCTATAGCAAATATATTTCTCTCAATTAAAGAAAGTTACATCAACCATTAGGGTTAGTAGCAACGGCATAATACATATAGTTCAATAATCATAAAATATTTAACATCGATTCACAAGATTTGCAAGATGTATATATCATTGGGTGAAGCTATCAATTGTTCAATGTCACAATTTTCATCATTGTCTCTCATCGTTTGTCATCACTTCCCTCAGAATAGGGACCTCCACTCCGGAATATGAGCACAAATACCAAATATTGATGTTTGTGTTTGGATGACTGTTGGAAAAAGAGAATGAATACTCAATGTTCATCAACTCAACTTACCTCTGGAGAATTGAACAAATTGAAATGTATTGTGTTTCATCATTCCACCCAAGTCGTCCTCCTAGATATTCTTTGGATCTTCAGATTATTTGACTCTTCCAGTTTGGGTATAGATTATATTCAAAATTTAGACAGTATGAATAATATCCAGATTAATTACTTCGACCATAGCATATCTATACGAAATTCAAGTCTAAACCTACAATGATAATTGGTTAATGCAATAGAGTATCAAACAAACATTGCGAATTACGTTGAATAAAAGTTTCCAATCAATTATCTTGGAAACCGGAAGGATTACTATAAAAACTCGTCTAGATCATCCACCTGGGAGCGTCTTGGCATAAAACACGAGACTCCTATTGAGTAACGACCGTGAAAATATCTATAAATGAGGAAGAGATCACTCACCCTTTTGCCATGTACTAGAAAGGTCGATGAATTCGTGAGTGTGTATCACCGACTAGGCGAAAAGTATCTGAGAGCATCAGCATATGTTTGGAAGCTGAACTCCAAACATTTGAAAAGTACTCCAGGACAAGTCGAATTTGCGTTTTGTAGATCGTAAGGAGTGGTTGGGGTGTGAAGTACCTCTTTGCACGGGATAGAAAGAAACAGTTCTTGTTATAGATCTCACATGGTAGACACACAATTGGAATAGAAAAAAGTCATATTTTATTCAAGCGGCTGTAGCTGAATCTGTAGCGGATGAATGAAGCATTCTGGTAATCACCTTCTAAAGAGATACCTTCTCCTTCTTCCTGAGGGGACATCTTCAGTTCAATCATCTCATTCTGGTACAAAGAGTCTCAGGTCTTCACTCTTACTTTCGCCTACGATTTCCATAAGTCATGTTTCAGAATCGATTCTGCCCAACCAGAAACAGCACAGGAATTCAAATTACTATCAACTTTCAGGATACAACTCGTCACGAAAGACCCTCAATCTCCCAGCACTGTTTATCTTTCACTGTCATTAAACTTTTGTCTTTCCGTCTTTGTATGGAGACGACACAATCAAAGTGGGGATGAGAGGAGTTATAAACGAGTTAAAACAAAAGTTACTGTTCAAATGAATACGAGCAAACTTGCTACGTTGAATTGTACGGACTCTGCGAGCTACAAGAATTGTTTAACTTATATCTTACATTCGATCAACATTTGATGTACAGAAAATCAAGTGTGCCACATTCAGAGAATCATTTCCAGGAAGTTTGGGTGAATACAAGGAGAACATACTAGTCTTATCTACTGAACATAGAGTTCTCATGTAAACTGCTGTAAGAAAACAAGAGTAATACAAGCAGGCATGATACATGGAAGGGTTCTCAATATGGTGTAAATATTTGAGGTGTGTTTGACATGTCACCATGAGATAAGTGGAATATGGATTTCTTGAGGTTCCTACCAATTACTGATGATTGCGAAATCACAATACGTTTTGTCATAATCTTTGTTTGAAGTCGAAAAAGTAGGTATTATTTCAATAGCATCATCATATTTATTGATTGTACCTCGAGGTTGAGAAGCCACAATTTTTCTCATCTGTTTTCATTTTTGAAATCAGTGATATAGGACCCTGTACATTTTGAAGACGACTTCTATCTATATTTGTCAATTTCAACAATGGTTGAATATAATCATATGGAAGGAGAAATTGAAGATTATTCCATTCAATATTTCACATGAGAATTCAGTTTACGAAATCACATTGATTTCAATTACCGAGTATTCCCAAAATTCACTTCTCATGGAAACCCCAATGATTCGATCAATTTTGCCACCAACCTCATAATACATCGTCAGCTGCGAACCTATTTACCCAGTTCTCATACCCGCTCTCAGAAATTTTTCTTTGTGAGGAGGAGGAGAAGTGTTTGCAGAACACTTATCTGAAGGAATATGTATCAATAACTTTCAGCCAGCAGTTGCTATAATTTGCACAGCAAGCATTTTTATTGTTCAAAGGGCGAAGTTGGATTTCAGGAGATAAATCTCATATGCTAGGAGGAAACAATGATTCATTTCATGGGCGTACGTCCTATCACTTATCGAATGAGGAAAATCAGCTGAATCAGGAAAAGAAAATCCTTCTTGATGTCGTTATTCTTCTCGTGAATTCTCTTGATGTACTCAATAGGCTTGGAATTCTTGAGAAGATTATGCCTGGTGATTCATTCTATGAGCAGTAAAATTTCTCAAACACATTTCTCAAAGCACTTGTGGAGACATTCGACGAAAAGGAAATTTGATGCAAGAATTGGATGATTGTTAGGATAAATCTAGGAGTATATTGATATATCGATACTGGCTGTCTCTGGATTTATATTTCATTCCCATAGTCACAAAGATACGTAATGAAACAGATTTCCATCCGAGATTTTGCCAATAACGATGTAGTAGGTATGTGTCAGTTCTTGAACGTATGACGGTTTTCAACTTCAATACTGAATCATTTCTTCAATTAGTGTATAAATTCTCATGAATACTAGCAACATGATTTTCGAGCCCTTGATGATTCACTTTTCTGAGATCCTCAGTGTATACCGATGGTTCTCAAATAGACACACAATATGTTTGCTCCATATGGACGATAATGTATCATCAAATGGAAGTATGACATCATTTTCGAATAGAGATGTATCTTGATCTCCACCAGGAAGATAGATCACATAATGCCCAATATGATGTCGTCAATATTCATGCTCGGTACCACCACGAAGAAAACTCTCTAATGAGCGATCATCTCAGGTTATTTGCAAGAACTGCATCACCAAAACTTGGCTTTCTGTTCCCACCTCAGCATCTTCTAATGATCTGCGAAGCGCCAACTAACTATCCGAGAATAATGTTCACATGTCTGCAGTTCAGCCCCATAAAACATGCTGAAGCACTCAGATTCTATTCAGAAGAAAAGGGACTAGCTGTTCGCTTAGTCGGTGATGCTACTCTCAGAAATCGTCAGGCTCGAGAGCTGTCGAGTTCTAGTGGAGAATCATTCATCAATACAACGAATAGAAGTTTTGGAATCCTTCCAGAATAGTCAAGTCTCTCCTGATACCTTTCTCCTCTCCAAATATCCTATCGATGGCTCACACAATGTCCCACAGACGGATTCTTCCTCGTGTTGTCAACTTTTGAATAATTGATAGACTATTTTTGGGATGATGATAGTTGGAGTCATGTAGGGATTATTCAATCAATATTGTTCCCAATATCTTCATTCGATCATATATATGCAGTTTATTTCGTTCGATTGCTGAGTTAATTTTACAAAATGTATTCTTCATTATGCAGGTGGAATTGCGTAGCTGAAGATAAGTCTTTCGGTAAAGCTTGACATCGACTTGCGAATTGGCCCAATAAGATGGAATCTTCGATTTCTCCGCCTATGGAATCATTCTTTGCAGAGATTTATCGCTAGCAGAACTATTAAATCGCCGGAGTTTTGACTGCGGGCATCCTGATAATAGGCATTAATTACACTCTACAAGCTTTCTGGGATAACACAAAAACTATAATAAATTTCTGGCCCTCTTCCACCAGTACGTACTCTGAATAATAAATAGAATGTTAGACGGGATGGAAAATATGGTGGTCAGATCGGGAGACCAAGGTTGATGCAACCATGATTTTCCTAAGCAGTAATGACCTTGGAAACCAGATGATCAAACTAGAGAAACAGAAAAACAGAACTGACATTTCGTCTTTTCATGAAACATGTACTATACTTGTACCAGATATCAGTTATGGTCTGAGGATACCAATCCATTGCATTTGAACAATATTTTGGATATACCTTTCATTATATTCGGGTGATGAGTGTATGTTCTTCGTCTGATTTTGCTATTTCCTCCTCTATTCCCACCATACTCTTTCATTCCTATGGCATTTCGAACAATAACGCAATGGATTATATATTTTTTCACTATCCCTGATCATTTATGCATCCGAATTTGCCAACCAATTATGGAATGATAAAGAGTAGGGTCTTCATACCTGATGAAAAATATAACACATTGTCTGTATCTGGTGATGAGAATTATACTGTTGTGGCGAAATTTCCTGGAAAGACAAACTGACACGTACGTTCAAACACCTGGTCGTGTTTAATTTGGGAGGATGGGAAATTAAAGCAAGCTTACGAGAGAGCCGGGTGGTTGAATAATATTTACATAAATTCTATTGATACATAATATTTTGATAGAGGTTGAAGATACCAACGAGAGATTCCGCGAAATTGAAATTCATCGACATTCAAAGTCTCAAGCAACTGATGGTGGTATATTAACGATTAGTTTTCTCTGCAGAATCGGCCAGGAAAGGGCTGAATCATGCTCCATTGGTTTCCAACAATTCCTGACTCCTGACTTTTCGAAATGTATCGTTATCATCAGGCTGTGGAAATTGGAAATTCTTGTTATCCTGCTGGAAAGAAATCTTCTGATTTTCAAGGAACATCGTGCCAGTCAGCGGTGGAATTCTGAGAGAGGAGGAAGTTACTGGATTTTTTCTTGAGAGCATTGCGGTTGTAAGCAGCAGGAACGACTGCACTCCACTTCACTCAACCAAGAATTCCACAACTTTGCCGTTCTATATTGAATAATGATGCTTTGTCGAGAAAAGTTCAGCATGTCTCGAGTCTGAGATTTTGTTGACCAACCAGCCTGGGCTTGTCTAGTTTGGCTAGTCCAGTCTGAGGGATTGTTTAACACAATTCCAGTTTGAAAGTACAACCTTCAGTAACTCTGATTGACCAAGCACACTTGTTCTCAATAGTCAATGGACCATGATACAAGAAACTTGTTTCGAAACAATTCATACCAATTCATACCAGTTGATTGCCAAGTGAAGTCTTTCTTGATGGTTACAAACTTCCAAGAAAAATACCAACACCTCCGTTCTCTCCCAAAATTCCACCGCTGTGTTCCTCGAACATCACAGGTTTTCCTCTCGTGTTGTCAACAGATAAAAAAACAAATAAAACCTTTTTTCCAAGAGTAGTCGAAAATATGGTAGTTCTGAATGATCTGGAATCATCGTGTAAGTCAAACATCCAAATCTTCTCACAAATTTCAGCTTGCTGAAGAGTCATGTCTATGGATCAGAACTATCCAGTTTAATAGTTACAAAGTTCGGGAATGGTACAATGAGCCAGTTAGATTTTGATATCAGTACTTCTTCAGAAAATTCCTTTCCCAAAGTTTAAACTAGTGCGGGGTTCAGAGAAGCGGAACTCACAAGTTTTCATGAAATCTGAACCACTAGTTACTTGCGAACATGATATACTATACACACCAACCAAAAAGGGTGATCAGATGAATGGTGTTAGGTGATCATAGTCGATAATCATTCACATATATCGAACTCGCATATTTCCTATTGTGATTCCACTCTGAACAAATAATCACATTTCTGCCAATAATCCTGCTGGATCAGTGAGTCTACATAGTTGGAGCACTCACCAGCTCCAGTTTGAATACCTTCTCTCAGCATTCACAAAGGAATTCGTCCGTAATAGAAGTGAATTCTGGTATCGCTATTATAGCTTTGCTATAATTGTCACTTGACAATTTGAATATCAAAATATGTTCGAGAGGTGAGATTCCGGGTTTGGTGCACTCATCACAATATCATCATGGGAAAGGTTTATTTCTATATTCGTCTGATATTCTCGAGAGTCGTGACAAAAGTTATACATAGGAAGACTGTGAAGTGATTATACGACGTGTTACATTTTTGAAAGCTTCGAAAGAAGTCAAAACTTTCGAGAGGTGTACATGGAGACAGATGTCCTACTGTATCGATTCTCTCATGAAGTTCAGTTCATGCGTGTATATGTGTTTGTCAATGCATTCCTTTAGTATTCAATAATGCTTGAGTGAGTTCAACTCATTTCACAACTCCTAGCTGCCTTCCTCAATGATGAACATTGAGAATTATTGAACATTTATAATATATAAGAAATTTTCATTCGTATGATGTTTTTCATCGAACTTATACTTTTCCAAGGGCTCCCAAATTTGTATTTGCGATTCAATTCATTCGTATCATTTGCCTTCTTCTTATACTAGAATGAATGTTGAATTTGGGTTTCTCCTTGGTTTGTTGGATGAATAAGTGAACGGATATTCTTTTCTGGAGCTCCCAACTCGAGAGTGATATTCCAGATCAAGCATTGAATAGGTTTTCCTGTAGAGAAACCAGTAGCAGAAGTTGTAACTCCAACAACTAATGAGTTCTTAGAGAACATTGAGGTCAGATTTCCCGTAGAGCAACAAGGGTCCTTGTGACAAGCAAATCTAGGTATATTTTATGCTCCTTCACGTTTCAATTAATATTCTGGAACTTTAATCTCGTAGAAAATGGAAATTGTATTTAACGAAGCTGCGGCCTGATTCATTATATAGACGTTTTGACTCCTCCGGCATGATTTATGAATACGACGAATGTCTCCATAGTACAGGAGGACCTTCCAGGAACTGGAATTATTGGAAAAAAAACATTCAAGGCGACAATGTTTGAATATCTCGTATCATGCTTTATACAAGATTCTTCAATCTGATGGGATTGTGTTGGATAGTGCTTGAGCAGTTCGAAAGATCTTCGAGTAGAATGAGATCATCCATTTCTGATCGTGATACTACTACAGCAAGATTATTCCATCAATTCAATACAAACTGTACGGCGAATTCATCGAAAGAATTATTGAAGTTCGGAAATTTTCCTAGGATCCCAATTATTCAAAAAAGTACCATATTATTCCATTGAAAATGCTGCTGACTTTAAACGCTGTGCAAATACTGAGCAATGATAAAATTCTCGGAAGCTGTGAATCCAGTTCAGATATTGGTTACTATGTTATTCACGATGATTTTCAGATATTGTCTTCGTGTATGGATGATGCCCTACGTATACGAAAATAATTATATTGTTGAAATTCTTCTGATATTCGGTGATTGAGACAGTAACTTTTCGATCATTTATGCGTCTCAAAACTGTGACGTTTTCGATTTTTTTTTTTTCGCCTTGTTGGTTATGGTGAAGCCTACAAATCGCGCTCTTATACCCTCATGAATCCTGTCATATCAAACAGTGTGAATAGATAATTCCTTGTGAGAAAAGTTTCGAGCCTTGGTATCGGGCAACTTATGAGGTCATAGATGTCTGATGGGCATTTCCTATGATTTTTTTCATCGATGATCCAATAGGAACTTTCATCATAATATTGGGAATGGTGCGATCTGCCTCCTTGGAGAAGATGTCTTGTAGCTTTGAAGTCAACTAGATTTTCAGATCCCTTTTTCGAAATTCCCAACAGATCATCATTTGGAGCAGACGTTTCTTCGTCTTGAATTTCTGGCCTATCATTGTATCATGTACAGGAGCTCGAGGGGAGATTACACAGGGAACTCTGAAGTTACAGAAATGTTTGGGCGGGACACCATGATATGACGAAAGTTCCAATAGAATGTTGTCGGTACCTGCCACAATATGTGCAACGTAATCGAGCAGATCCCCTGTTGATCCCTGTTGACGAATACCACTGTCATTCACGTACTCCGTCATTTGCATTATTTGCATCTTTCAAAATCCTGGCTCACACGATGAAGTGGAACAGCATGGCTGTGGCTATGTTCAGTTATACAAATAGTATTCGATTCTTGGATACTTCCACTACCATACTATTCGGTACGTTACGTGAACATGTTTATATCTCCATGTTTCAATATTTCTTCATATCGATAGATACTGTGGAATGAATATTCATTCATCTATTGTAAAAATAGCACAACAAATCATGAAATAATGGAATTCATCCATGGAAACTCACCAAATGCTAACAAGAAGCACTCGACTATACGGCTATTTTGTGGAGAAACTACATTCTCATTGGTAGTTCTATCTTTCAGTACCAGAAGAAACAATTCATGTCGAACTGATTTGTCTTTTGGATCAGACCACGATGGAAATTCAAGTTTTGCACTGTTACAGAGGTACTCGAGATCAACTTTTTGTATTTCACTGGTTTCAATCCCAGTTGGCGTTTCCGAAGAATATAATGTTGCGCTCAGAAATATCAGGGCCATCCAGCCCTCTGCGAAAACTCTGAGCTGTAGATAAGCATCACTGGACTAATGAGGGAGCCTGAATTCTGTGCTTTCTCTGAGCTGAGGAATGGAGTTCCAGCTGTTATGTCAGAGGTATTTGACAGCAATCCAGCTTGTTGTAAGCTCTGCTGTGATCGAAGGAATTTGCCATTGAGCGCCACCTTATAAGAGCTCGGACGAATGCACCATTCTCGTCAGAACGAATGGATTGGACGCCAGATTTCAATACATTGTGGAAACCATACATTTTTTTTTCTCCATCTGTGGACAACACGAGAGGGAAACCTATAATGTTCGAGGAACATCGAGTTAGCCAGCGGTGGAATTTTGGGAGAGAAGGTGTTGGAATTTTTCTTGGAAGTTTGGTGGTTGTAAGCATCAGGAAAGACTTCACTGGTAACGGTATCATTATACAAGGCGGCCCACTGGAGACCGACCGTCACCTGATAGTTGGTTTGTTCAATATCTACTTTCTCCATGGAATTTGATGAAGAATCATTCCCCAATTTGATGTGGATATCTTCACAATTGCAGTTATTTTTGGATTTGAGTTCATCCAATATTATCATTGATAACTTTTTGGGTGTGGGTTTGCTTTCTTCTTCAACCGATTATCTAATAACGGAAATATTGTTTTATGTCTGATATCTATTGAGATATTTGGAAACGTTTGACCAATATTAGAGCAGCCGCCTGACTCTTGTTCTTATTATGTTGAGTAAAAAGAACCTAGGAGATTGAAATTGCGATGGTGTGTGGCTTATAGTGAATTTCTGAATCATAGGAGAATTTGTGTTCAGTGAACATTGAAGAAATCTTATTTTTGCTGCCGAATATTCGAATCCGTTCACTCATCATTCGAATTCAACCAGATGCGGCAAATGAAATATTGATGATTTCAAAGGTGTTCCATTAGTTTCCTCCTAGGAATAAGTTCTAATGGAAGATCTTCCTTGTAATTTTGTTGCTGCAACTTGTCAACGGTGTTGAATTCAAGAACTGGGAAATCTGACTAGCTTCCGAATGATGCTTTGGCCCACCATATCTTCATACCAAACCAAATTTTGAACCGTTTTATACCTGAAACTGGATTCTGATTGTCTTTTCATTCCCATGGAGCTCCGAATCATCCAGTAGATATTCAAAATGAAATAACGATTAGGACGATATTATTTTTACGTTGAAAAAAAAAGGAAAACAAAGTATTGCTTCGTTAAATTTCTTTCCTTCAAACTAGAGTCGAGAAAGGAT
This sequence comes from Gastrophysa polygoni, assembly GCA_963576655.1. Lineage (NCBI taxonomy): Eukaryota > Metazoa > Arthropoda > Insecta > Coleoptera > Chrysomelidae > Gastrophysa > Gastrophysa polygoni. Next base: position 6,832,574 of record OY755091.1, read on the forward strand.
TCAAATTTCTGAGAGAAATATAAACATACAATAAATCCATTGGTTCTTTTGAATCGGAGCTATCGTCCCGAAACTTCAAAAACGTATAAAAAGAGGCTATTTTGTTCGTATTCCCAGGCGGTATCCTTTCAATTTGTTCGCCATCCACTGAAAACGGGAAATGCATTCTCGATGAGATTTATGTGTATCGGGAACGGCGAAAATAATAATTAGAATGTATAGCAGCGCCAGTCCACTTCAATACCGATTTGATGCGATCTCCCAGGACTAATATATTGCCATCACATCGGGAAGTTTTCGAAGTTTAATTCAAATGCCATCAGTATTGGGGGCATTTTGGCATAGTGAGTAGATCAACTGGGATATTTATGATCCGGGATATCGGAGTGTGGAACCTGAAGTGACCATCTCCATATCGTCATCAGTTTTCAGAGTACTTTCGATCATGATTGACATCGAAATTCTGAATCTCAATATCTTTCTTGAACACAAATCAATGAATATATCCATGGTGATTGGAAGAGAATCAAAATTCTTCACTTCAATATTATTTTCATACCCATTATATTGGACCTTCAATCATTGAACAGACTAGATAAGTAATCCACAGCCCTGGCAATACAGTTTGTTTGGAAGCAACATCTATAGTATCTATCTTTGTCTGAACAAGGATAGCAGAACCTGATTCTCCCAGCACCAGTGCCGTGTTGTCAGAGGGGTCGAATTTATTATTAATTCATGATGAAACCAAATTGAAAATCCGTAACAATTTCAGTAGTACTTTTCAGCATTTCTTGGTGGGAAAATGAACAATGACAAGACACTGTCGCAGCTGACCTATGGGTATAATCAATATAATCTAATCAATTCAATTTAAATTCATTTTTATCCATTCCATTTGGGAAAATGCTTCAAAATCTCGAATGATACGACAATGGTAACTCACCTATGGAATGACGTGTTTTGATCGCCGGTTCAAATTGTCTTTAACACACCTCACAACGTCTCACCATTATATCAAATCACCAAAACAGGAAATAAACTGAGTTTCTGAGGAATTCTGAGTACACAAAACTAAACACAAGTTGAATAATATCGATAAATCAAAACGTTAATAATGACAGATACCAAACAAAGCAATAATCACCGTTGACTGTCAATATCAAATGGCGGTGTTGCAACGTTGAGCAAAAAGTATTCATGATACCCATGCTGGTCCTCGAGCCCCCAAGAAAGTAAAATTGCTGAGTCTCAGAATAATGTAGCAATCTTCTATTAATCAGAACTGATTCATAATCGTCATGACCCAAATTTATTATTATATTTGTGCATTGAACTACATGAATTCATAAAGGACTTTAAATATATTGGACTGTTTATCACTATTTGATGATGGGATATGACAACACTGGCGACGATTGGGTACTAATATTATGATAATTCTGGGAATTCATGTTAGCTTCAGAATATTCGTTTTGTGATCCTTCTAGTGGGTTTGTTGTTCGGAGTATTGGACAGACTGGTCGATCCTTCCTGAATATATTTTCTGGATGAAGGAAATGAATTGATGAGTATGAAAATGAAGACATTCGTTGATTACAAATGCATCATGATCTCCTTGAATGCTACACTATCGAGAAAGAACCTCGAAATTGCTGAATCGATTATATCCACGAATCGTCACAAGGTCTCAATGTGAAAATTAAATCCACTTCCCTTGATAAGTCCCAACATGACCAGTTGATGATTTCATCGCATAATTTCAAGTCTCCGTCACAACTCACAGTCTGTTCTGTATTTTGATGAATTTCGTATCATTAGGTACTAGAACTTATAATGATTCCATTCACAATATTGACTATCAGACAAAACTTGGCATTATGTTATTGTTACTCATCTCCTCAGTTACGGAAGCTCTGAAAGGGCTTGTCCGAGTAGAGGTGACTTGAATTCACAACTCAATCGAGTGAAACACAAACTATTGTGATATTTGAGACAGGTTAGGTTAGGTTAGGTTACAAGTGAGTGGGTCTACACATCCCTCCACTATGACCGTAATGGTCTATTGTGGCTCACACCAATTCATACTCCACCAAGTAGATCCAGCTTCTTGATGAAACCGATAAGTTTACTTGGTGAGTGATCCTTCAGGTCCGAGGGCGAGAGTATAACTTTGCCGGGGCGGGGCAGGCACAAAGTACGTGCTTTGCTGTTTCATCACCTTCAAGACAGAGACGACACGACGGGTCATCCGACAGCCCAAGTCTTTTCATATGATGAATCAGACAACTGTGGCCAGTAAGTAGGTCTGTTAGAGAGCGGAGGTGATCCCTGCTGTATTCCTAACACTTGTTTGGTAACATTTCACGTGGTATGCATAAATGCTTTGGAACGAGCCAATCCAGTATGTTCGACAAAACTTGGTAAGATGCCAATGGCAGGTTCTGGTCCAATGAAACTACTTACGACACCCTCCCTGGCGAGGGAATCTGCCGTTCCGTTCCCTTCCACACCAGAGTGGCCAGGAATCCAGACCAGAAAGATATTTGGGATAATTATGAGCTTCATGATATCCCTTCAATGTACAGAGCAATAAGTAACACATATCTAACTGCCAGACAAGGATCGAATACACGATCGATAATACTTACCATATAGTTTGACCTCTGACACCCGTATCCTCTTTGATGAGTACAATCTCTCATTGATTGTCCCTTGATAATCCCTTGGGACTGAAACAGTTGTTGATAGTATTGTGATATATTCCAGGAATTAGACTTTGAGTTTTGTTATTTCAATATTTTCGCTAGTTTCGAAACTGAGCATAGATTAGGTTTCACAGATTCATGAGCTGTTGCAGCTGATCGAATATCTGAGCTCCATTTCCAATGTTTCGGATCACCTTTCAGATTAATAATGGAGAGTGGTCCTCATAGATAATCAATTCTAGCGTTTACCTACTGCAGTGAATTTAAGAACGATTTGAATGAATCGAGTCAGGACAACAACAAAATTAAGTACCAGTGGAAAATAATCTGTTCAAAATGGGAATTCGCAATAAGGAAGTTATAATTCGCTCAAGGAGAGTTTCAATTAGGCAAAGGGAGTTTTTCAGGAAATTAAAGCGTTTTATCACCCTTTCACCTCACGCAATTTGACTTGAAAGAACATTCCCTTTGAATGCCTTCACTTTCCATTGAATAGATGATTTGTCCCATCAATGTCCAGAATGAAGATATTCCATTCTTTCATTCCGTTCACAGATTCATGTTCTTGATAACAAATTTGTTATCGACAATCAATTGTCCTTTCGTCATTTTCCAACAAACCCCAGTATTGTGTGAAAGTAAGTATTGCTAACATTATTTCTAACATATCATTATTATTATTATTATTATCATCATCCATTCGATCCAGATTTCATGGTATAGACACAATACAATGAAATTGTCACCTTGACCTGACAACACGATCAATGATAGTCAGTATGGTAATGGTGGTGAGATCTACTGAAGGGAAAAATAGTCTTAATGATCTCGAGAACTTTCTAGTCTTCTCAATTCTCAAATATGACGTTCGAAGAATAACATTTTCATCAATTCTTGATGTGGCAGGAAACCTTCCTGTATGCTTTGTTTCCTTCCTCATTGTAATATTCACCCAAATATAAAACGAATAAAAACTTTTCATGATGCCAGACTACCGCATTGGTTGTTCGTGTCGCCAATATTTCACATCGAAAAAAACTTTTCGTTGCGATTCTTTAGATATTTACATTGCATGTGGAGAGAATGTGAATGAGCCTGACTATGACAATACTCGAAAACTAAACTGCTGCACGAATGAAATGTACTTGAAAGCCATTCAAAATACGTTGTTTGGAAGCTGAGAATAGGATGCTATTAGCCCAGCTAACGAAACAGGTTTCCAGGGACAATGAGGTACTTCTCAGTCTCTTGTCCGAAAGTTTCAAGTAGCGTAATCGATGGTTCATGAGAAGAAAATGTGAGTATTCCGACGCAACTTGATTAATCGAAGGCCTTCGATACCATAAACCCTGAATTACTTCAACTATCATAGCTTTCCTGCATAATAAATTCATATCTGATGGACCGCAAACAGAAAATCATTTCCAATGATAGACAATCGGGGTTTGTCAATATAGTTGCAAGTCTGCTGCAAGGTAGTATTTTGGGACCCTCTCTTTCATAATTCATACTTCAGATATTCCGGAATCTTTGAATATCTGTGAAGTCTATGCCTATGCGGAGATGAAACTCGATTGTTGCTCAGCTTTCCGAAGGGACATATTGATGAGGTGCAGAAGGCTATAGACAGGGAACTTGAAACCATTGATCAGAAGAATACTTCGGATAGCCCCAATCTGAACTCATCAAAGTCGAAAGTATTTATTTTCTTCTGGACATCTTTCACGAACTCATTCATGAAAGTCTCACTATATCAGTGAATGATTAAGAATGAAGAATGAATGAACAATGAATGAAGGATAAAAACACAGATTACGATTCAGTAGGTGACACTTATATTGATGCCTCCACCCACAAGAGAATTTTTCTGGACTCTCCTATGGAAATGAGGAGATACCTGTACAAATCCTTCGTCTTCCCTCATATACAGAATGTCCACAAACTAGTGATCATGAATGATACTACTCTAATTCTTTTTGTGTCAATTGTGTATGTGGATGTGTTGAGTGGGAAGATCATTTCCAAACAATGATGATGGCTTCATTCGAATAAATTCCACTCTTACTATGATGATAACATTTCATGATGACATTCCATAATAATTCAACATGTATTTTATTTCCTAACGCTTGTCGAGCAGTGTATATTGTACTTCTAAATCTGCCATTTCCCAATGGGCCCCATGTGTTGGTGTGAAACCTGAAACGAACGCTGTGTAGCTGAACGTTTATATTTTATGTTGTACCTGATCTGCAATTTGATGTCTTATAACGTACGAAGGAAGAGTTCAAAAGTTCAGCTTTTGTAACCATTAATGTGAATTTCCTTGGAAAGGGTGTTCTTTGAAGAGTTATAGCTATTTTTCAATTACAGTGTAACCTTACGGCAATTAGAGTTATGGGTTGAGAATGTGGAGTAGAAATACAACCAGAATTATTTCCAGACGAGTTTAATACCAGTCGACATTTTCAACTTTCGATCAAGGTGTTTCCGAAATATTATAACACATAATACTACACCTTTTTCCTCCTCCAGTTGTAGTTATTAGTATAGTAGTAGTATATTCAGTATATTCCGGATGGATTGTAGTTCAGAGAAGTGTGTTGAATCCCAGGAAGCCTCAAATCAATTTCAGAATAGTCAGTGGTATCTGAGAAAGTATCCATCAGGTCAATTTCAACAGAGTCAGTTAGATTGCAAACACCAACAGCCAATTGTGTTTCAGAAATCACTATGAATTGTATTGAATTCTAGAACACGTCAGAAGATATTCAGAGACCATCATTTCTTTGATTTGTGCCGAAGAGACATCTCTGGAATCTATCATATTTCATCACCTGAATTCGAGAAAAGTTCATTGATTTGAAAAATCTATTGATAGCGACGACTTCGAGCTAATATTCAATAGTCAAATCAAGTCTCAATCGACTGCTAAACTCTTTCGAATACATCAGACTTGTTTCTCAATGAACAACAACTATCAATTTTGTGACTCCTCACATCTTACATATTGTGTACTAGAATAGTGTAGACTACTGAATCAGTCCGAGTATCGAGCAGGTCAAAAAAATCATTCACCGCTCTGTCTACAGTATGGAATCATTCGCACTGTAACTCCTTCATTTTTATGCTGAGCTCCGGATAGACAGAACAAAAATCATATATCACGGTCTCTCCTAATATATCTCTGATATTTTGAAATATTGCTGAAGTTCTGGACATGCCCATGTTACACCAAAATTAATGACTGGTGAAGCCAGCATGGTGTGATTTTTACGATATCATAAATATATCTTCGACAAGCTCATGTTGTACAGTGTGATTGTTCAATGCAACGATATTAATCAAGTATTGATGAGTATTGCACGATTTCAAAAACGGAGAGTAAGGATGGAATGAGGATATGAGAATCCTTCTCGACGGAGTTGATTACTGATGTTTATGGAGGATTCCCTGAAGAAGAGATATAATAAGGCCACATTCGACTGAGAGGAAACTCTTGATGCAAAATGATATCGGAACAACTATCTTTTCATCTTCCCAAATATGTTAAGAAAAGAAGATGAGCGATTTCGAGAATAGAGAGAGGAAGTACGAAAGTTATGATATATTTCGAGCATATCATACTGAATCAACTCCGATTCGATCCATCACTTCCTTCGGAACATGGAAATCAACGCATTATTTTGGCATCTCAACCATGTGACATTATTCAATATCTGTTATTCTTCCACATCAGAAGGAATGAATATTCTCGATGGAATTTGACCATGAGGAAGTTATATCTCCAGTCAAAGAAGAATATTCCATTGTTATCTCAGCTACATTGGTATCATTAGTCTTGGATTGTGAATTGCGATTTCAGTCTTGAAAAGATGAATTTATCACGGAATCCTGATACGAGAAATAGTTTTTTTCCGAACTTTTGGAATTGTTCACATAATTCCAGGAAAAATTTCATGGATTCACTAGGAAATGTAGGAATACGAATCAAAAACATGAAATTCATGAGTTTATTGATAATTCGATTGACTGTTCCTTCTCTTCTGTATATGATATTGCTGATAGTGGTTCATGATCAGAAGTGACTAACAGTCTATATACGTCATCTATTCAATCCCACATACCAGTTCGTATCACATTATATTATTTATTCAATGAATATTTCGATGCGAACACATGATAGGTTCGAACAAAATGTGAATTTCTGTTCAAAACATGGACACTCTTGTTTACAGCGTAATAATTTTCATGGTGAATAGGCTCTCGACATTTCGTTTATAAATTATCAATTGTAATCTGTTCCAGAACATACAGTACATTGTTCTGAACGCAGGCAAAACATTGAAGTAATGGTCGTTCTAATCGCTATTTAATCTGGCTATTATGGCTTTCGTGTGAATTATCTAATGATATTGAATTTCCATTACTCCTTTTCAAAGGCTGTTATCGTTGCAAAATAACATACTCACTGTGATGGGGTTCAGGTAATCGATGTTTTCACTTTTTGAGGTATATTATTAGATGAGCATGTCATGAAAATACTAACAAGCAATCGACAAATGTTTGTTTTCGCTGTATTCATAATCCAGAGTACCTACAATCATTTCTCATTTCATCTGATCTATTTTTCAATGATATCAATCATACTCCATCATCTTGATTGAGATTGCATGCATCAAACGGGTTATGGAATGATTCGATGAACATAATAATAAGCGATAATATTATCATAACATTGATGGTGATTGAGGACTGCTTGATTGAAAACAAGAATGGAGATTTGGTGGAACCACAATTCACATTTTCTTTTGAATGAATTATTTGCCTGTGCAAATGAATCAATTTCAAAGCTGTGAGTCACAAACATGGGGATGAAATTTCACCAGGGGGTGAATTTTGCTATGCTGCATGAACGACACGAAGACACGAATTTTTCTCAATTTTCATTTCTCCAAATAACTGAAATATCTGCTGGCCTGAGAGATCTGGGACACCCGGTATATGTATAACTTCGTGGTCCTGAAGATGTTGATTTGAAAGGAGTTCTCATAATGAATGAACTCCCCTCTAATTTGATAGTCACGTTCCAGATATTTCAGTGTGTATGAAGTTGAATGATGTGAGGTCTGAACACAAACTAATTGAACATGGGGTCCCGCAAGGGTCAATCCTTGAACGATTCCCATTCATTGTCAACATCAACGATTCATACCAGTACATTTTGACTGAATGCGTACCATCCGCTGATGATACAACCATTATTTGGTTCGCGAAATCAAATCACAGATCTAAGAGATTCTGCATCTGAAAATGTGATTTCAACTCAGAATTTGTCCACTGGAAATGAATAGAAGCTTGATGAAAAAGAATCTGAGTTGATGATATCTTCAAATTATCATGAAGTAATTCTGATGTTCGTCGAGGACAATCCAAAAAAGTATCAGCAGTTCAACTTTGCATTCTAGAAGTTATTTTCAAAGTTGTCAGTTTTCACTATTTCTATACTTCCTTTACTTTCATTTTTCATCTTTGGTTATTGTTATATGATCTCTCGATGGAAACTCAATCTTTTTATTTATTCACAGCTCTCTGTGCGATTTTTTTTGATCTATAATGTTTGAACTTCACGGAGATATGACCATTCCTTCCATTTCATGAGTCATCCATGTCTGTATCAGAGGTCCAAAGGTCATTCTAGCGACGGTATGCCGCCGGGATTCATCTGCCCAGACAGTGACAATTCTAGAAATGTGGGCTTACAGCGTAACGGAAATATTCTTCAGAGAGTAGGGTTGACATGAAGGGATGGAGCAACGGTCGCTAGAACGTAATTCAGTGGTTTTCCTGAAATCCCTAAATCGGTAAACAAGTCTGAATTGTGAAGAATATATCTGATTCCAATAAATTCACAGACGTATGCATCAGTATATAGTCTAGTGAATCATTGATGCTGATTTTCAAGTACACTCTCGTTGGAGACAGTTTCATTCCTCCAATTTCTCTTTGATATTTACGGAATACTATTACAGTTGATTATCCAACATTTTTTCCTGCTGTCGAAATACTTATAATCGAACGAACAGGTATCTTTGGAATCCCGTGTTCGTAGATTGAAGTCAACTCCAACTCCTACTTCAACTCCAACGTCATTGTCAAACTTCTGGCCTCCCACAGCTTTTCCCAGTGAACGAGAGATATGAAAGTTGTAAGGCGATAGCGGGACAAGTGGTCAAGATTTTTTCCAGCCGAGTTGGCACTTCTCATCGGTAAGTCACGTCGTTTCCTCTAGCTCTAGCTCTAGGTTGTCGATGATAATGGTGATGATAGCTCTTGTTACCCCCAAGAAAGTGTTGAAAATGGCTCATGTTGTTTGGTATCTGCAACGCTGGTGTTGATGTTGAAGTCAGTTCAATCAATCAGTGAATTTTCTAAGGATTTCGGCTGTTTTTACACCTTCTCGAACGCGCAAAGGGTGCCGTAGCACAATGGTCAAGGTGTTTGAACCAGGCCACGGCTGTTGATTCTTCATCAAAATCAAATAGGTTCGGTATTTTCAATCCTAACGTCGATCTGGCAGTCTCGGCCACTGTCCTTCAGGGTCGTTGGAGTCCAACGTAGAAGAGAAGATTGATGAAAAAAGGGTGCAGGACTGTTCCTCCTTTTCCGCTCAACCGAACCAATACCTTGAGATGGGAAACTTCACGTATCAATGATGCGCGAGTGGGGCAAAAAGTCTCGTTCATATTCTTACTACTTCTCATCATATTTTGACAACACCTAGAGAAAACCTATGATGCTCTAGAAACATCGTGTGAGCCAGCGCTAGAATGTTGCGAGAGAAAGAAGTTATTGGAATTTTCCACAGAAATTTAAAGTAGCATCAGGCAAGACTCCGCAAGATGAAGAGTTCTACAACTTTGCTATTCTTGTATTGTATTGTATTGTATTGTACGACATATCCTTTGATATCTAGAATCAACCATGGAAATACGTTTAAAAAGGAAGAGATCGCTTGCCTTTCTAATTTTTGAATTTTCATTCCTCGAGCTATAAAATGGAGAACGAAATTGGTGACGAATGATATGACTTGTTGAAGTTCCCTAATTTTCCATGAATTAAATCATGCGACAAAGATGTCATTTCAGCAGTCGTAGTCGCGAAAACTCAATTTTCATATGTGCTCCAACTTCCTCATACTCTGATAATTCTATGTGCAAATTCCATTTGGGTCGCGAACAATGCAGGATAAGAATGTAAATTGGAGGTTATGAACCCTCTTTGCTGCCACGTAAATTTTCCTCGTTATGCCCAGATTTCACGGAATCCATATGCCAGTGCATTTCTGCATTTTGTCCCTCCTCATGGAATGAAATAAATAGGAGGTAAATTCATGAATGCAATGTCGTTCGCAGTATTTGGGTATGGCAAAGGATATATAATCATTAGATTAGCGAAAATGTGTTCAAGTTCAGTTTCGAAGATGTAATGTCTATCGGCCATGGATCATATGATTGTATGTGTGTTTCACATCTAAACAGAACTAATTGACTTCTGATTGTCAGCACTGTGATCAACGGAATCTTCTGATCTGTATGACTTCTATATTGGATCGAAACAATATCAGTTGCATCAAGAGCGTTGATTTTGTCCTTCCTCTCTATTTTCCATCCAAGCCCTTTTTAGGGATTCTCTCAAAGGATTCAACGACTCCAAATACTACGGAAATATAGCCGATTGATTTTTCTGAATCGTCCTCCATATCATGGTACGTCAATGTTTTTCATTTCAACAGTACACCAGAATGTGAGTGGATCCATGATGAATTTTTTCGAATATATACAGAATTAATGATAGATATCGCCTTTATTTCATAACTCATTACATAATATCTGCCATTTGCATTTCTTGAGTGGCGCGGACGTTAGATCATCGGATTCCTTCAACATTCGAAATTCATGCAGCCTCTCAACTGGCATTGTCAAATAAAATCAACTGGAGAATTTCGATATTCATCAATCGACAAGTTGATATATGAAATAGTTCGTGCTTGAAACGCATATTATGTTTGTCGCTCAAATAATTATATGGTATGATTAGTAGTTCCATGTTCGAAAACTGTCAATGTTCAATCATCACTAGGTGAATGAATATTGCAATCGATTTGCAGTTTGATTCCAATTGATTATCAATTCACAAGCATCTATCGATTGGATGCATATTTTCTATATAATACCGATATCATATAATATACACGAGACCCATTCAACCCTGCCAGTGAAATTTTGTGTCTGAGGGAATATGTATGATTAGACACCAGTGAACATACATTTTTACTGACTTTGGATGCAGATAGTAACGGTGACAATATATGGAACAGATTTTTCAACACTAAATTTTCTCGATTCAATTAAAAAACTGGAAATCTAAGAAGACTCTTGGAAGTGCCGCTTGAATGCACATTTTTTCAAATTTAACCAAATTCGTTCTCTATAAAAATAATGAACAGTGGTATGTGTATATAAAAAATATGATACAGTACAAGATGGTGATATTATTCATTCAATTATCATATCAAAAGTGTCTCAGATCAATCGAATTATATGTGAGATAGTTTCCAATGGTATCGAAAAAAAAAAAAATATTCAGCAATAATTTTTCAGACAATCCCGATTGGATATAGTCGGTGGATATATTTTTCGAATGCCAAGGGCCATCGAGAAGCAATTAAGGTGAGTTTGATTATAACGTTGTCACGAGAGAAAACGTAATAATTCGTGCTTTGAGGCCATTATAGGGCCAATTTCGCTATGTTTATCGCTGTTGATTACGAAATCGGTCGTTCCCCAGTCGAATTAGCTGAGGATATTCCGATTGTATCAGAAGAATGGAACCGAACAATATCAATTCGCTGAAATTCAGTAAATTTGTGATTCAAAGCGAATAACATTACCAAGGAAAAAACATTGTATCATATCGATTGGCCAATAATCTTCGATTCACAAAATACTGGTTCCTCAGCCGATCTTAAAAAAATGTCAAATCAGTTGACGCTCTTACATTTACTGCGTATTGCATAGATTAGGAGAAGCTGTCGATAATGTGAAGGAAGGATGAGATTTCAGAAGATGAGAAGCATTAGAAAATCTTGAGGATTTTTCACAGTAGAAGGTCTCATTGAATGCATATTCAAGGAAGGAGGAACCATGTATTAGATCTAAATATCCCTAAGCTGTTGATTACGAAGGTTTCAAGTCAGTCGAGCTCATTGCCCCGAGTGAAAGTAGTGCTCTGAATATTTCATTCCAATCTATCGTACACATCTGATATGGAAGTCACCAGAGTATGCATAATCAGTGTTCTCAGAAGAACTTGCGCCACAGGAATGTATCAGTCAGTGGTTCATTATTGAAGAAGGAAGAGAATATGTTATTTCGTCCGAGCAGGAATTCGGCCTCCTCGAAATACGAGTGAAATAACCTCCACAGCAGGAATGATATTTGAGATTCAACTCCAGCACCTGCTGTAGCGAAAACGTATTGATCTAGTTGTATAGCTCTGGATAAATTGGATCAGATCGAGACCGATTATTGGATTGGATTAAATCGATTGGATTAGGTGCATGGGTTTGTTATCCATGATTCATGATTTCAATATAGTGGGTCTATTCATTTTTCATCTTTTTGTGGGATTATCTCTCCTCTTTTCTGAAAAATGAAGTAGAAGTTATTGAAGATTATTTCGATATATTCGTAGTAAGGACAGATTTGTGATCTGCCCCAAAATGTCACTGCGCTTGGAAATAAATATCTAGAGACCTAGAAGATAAATTCTCTATTCGTCAGTGATACCTTGTTTCTTAAGAATTCGGAAATAGTAATATATCTGATGAGGATGAAAAACTCCAACTCATCTCAGTCGACGTTTCCGCCCCTGTTCTCAACACAATTAGAACACTTTTCTCTTCAGAATTTTTCATAGAACATGACATTCTGGGGCAGATCACAAATACTTCCTTTTTCAGAAACGAAGAGAGATAGTCCCACATGAAACTGAAAAATGAATGTCCCATCTCCTCGAAGAACTCAAAGACAGTATCTATTGGGTATAGCCTCCAGGAGATTCATGAGCTACATTTTATTCGAAGGAGATTGAACCTCTAATGAAGCATCGACTTGCACGATGCCTTCATTGTTCATTACCAGATGTTTGAATTCATCTGGTTTGGTTACAGTTCTATCCATTCTATAGAGGTTGGTCACGGTCGTAGTATCAGTCCCATCCGATGATTTATAGAAGAATAAGGAGATGCAGCCCTTTGTTTGGATCATAATGTGCATGTCGACTCATTTTTCGGTGAACCATCGAATGGTGAATTAATGATATCGCTGAAGTGGTACAAGTTGAGCATTCATGTTTCGAATTCTTCCTCATCTTGTGTCCTGTCACGGATTCAACAAAGATTCATTCGTGAATGATGATTGCAGAGCCCCTCGTTACTATATCACCCTCATGCGGTATATCGTGGAATCTGACACCGTTTCAGCGAGTCTGCAACAATAGAGAGAAATGGTGAGACGCTGCCACAAAGTGGCTCTTGTAAGTTGGGGGGTGAGGAACGAGCTTTGTTCGAGTTCGCGACTTGAAAGACCCTTCTAGTCGAGTCAAGGGTCAACTGCAGGTTTAGCCTGGCAGAGCTCCGCAATCGTGATATGTGTAACATCCTGTTTCGAAATGTTCACTGCTCGTTAACTTGAACACTCTGAGCGCTGGGTAATTCTGTCCAGTATGTTAGGTGATCGTCGTATCGTGAAGTTGTATTGGATTCTGATTGGGGAAGGATATAAATTCCACATACCATTCCATTTGAACTACCCCTGAAATATGCAGGCTGAGTTATGATGACGACACTAACGATTTCATCGGTTTGTGAAGCTACAGAACTGTAGGTACTAGATTCTCCAGGCGAAAACATGGTCATCGATTCTTCTACCAATAACCGTCTACTCCAGTCTTGTGAAGAGAGGGTTTTTGAAGTTATCATTCGACTACCTGGTGATATTGCAATAATAGACATGAGTAACAATTATTTTTGTTCTACAAATGACATGAGTACACATTTCGTAGACGAATAGCAATCAGAAGAGTATCATATTACTTTCCCAGGAAGATGAGATCAGACACAAAAATGGCCTTCCAAGTATAAAATTGTTTTTTGGCGATATACAGGGTGTCCTTAAAAGGTCTTTACAAAAAGCTACCACTTATTCTTCAGACCAAAACAATTCGATACAAGCAAACTTACCTCAGTAAAAAGTTGCTTAGTTTGGGCGCTAGACGGCTCTGAAGTTGAAATTTTCAAATCGATTTTGCTTCATAACTTTTGAACGGCTCATGAGATTTTTTTCAAATTTGGTACGTTGGCATAGACTCATCGGGCAATGAAACTCATATCATAATCATAATGAATATCATTCCATGGGCGTAGAACTTGATTTTTTCAGTAAATAAACATCTAAAACTCCTACGCCAATGGAAGAAAATCAGTTTCAATATGAAATCTAAATTATTCAACTCATTCACTACAAAAAAGGTACTCTTGACAAAAGTCGATTCCTCTCATGGTTTCGACAAAATTTTAATTTTAGTGATTTAGAGCATAATTAATAATAAAACGATTAACAGATATTTCATAAAAATTGTTCAAAATGTTCACCATTTTCACGTATACAAAGATTTATACGACGCAAAAAGTTGAAATGTACTCTTTGCATAACTTCTTCATCGCCTGTAAGATTATTCGTCGCCTGTTGGATACGTTGCCATAATTGTTCTACAGTATTCACAGGGGTCTTGTAAACCGTAGACTTGAGATAACCCCATACAAAATAATACATCGGTGTTAAGTCTGGAGAACGTGGTGGCCAATTCACGGGTGCATCATTACCTCTACCTATCCATCTGTCTGGGTACTGTTGGTTTAAAAAATTCCTAACATCCACCGAAAAATGTGGTGGAGCTCCATCGTGCATAAACCACATATCTACCCGATGTTGGAGTGGTAAATCTTCCAACAAATTTGGCAACGTATTTCGTAGATGTTGTAAATACATGTCTCCTGTTAATCTTTGTGGAAGTATGACAGGACCAATTATAAAATTTCCTATTATTCCAGCCCAAACGTTGATTTTGAATTCGTGTTGAAAATGGTTTATTTTAATGGAATGAGGATTTTCAATTGCATAAACGTGTTCATTATGAAAATTAGTTATTCCTCTTCTCGTGAAACAGGCTTGATCAGTGAACAAAATATTCTTTCCAAAGTTCAGATTCATTTCTCTTTGCAAATTATTGAACCTACAAAACATCAGACGACTTTGTGAATCATGGATTAATAAATCTTGAACTGGCGTCTTGTGGTATGGGTATAATAATTGTTCTCTTAGTACTTCATGAACGGCATTCCTAGAAACTTCTAGTTCATTACTTATCCGTCTAGTACTCAATTCTGGATTTTCTTCAATACGGTCTAAAATTTCTACTTCGACTTCGGGAATCCTTACATAACGCTGTCTTCCATAATCACCAGTTCTAGGAGCAAAATGACCGGTCTCCCGAAGACGTCTCTCAACTGCAGCAAAGGTTGGGTGGCTTGGTACGCGACGATTTGGAAACCTTGCCGAATACACCCTCACACTCTCTCGACCATTTCCTTGACAATATCCGAATACCAATAACATATCGGTGTATTCTTCATTGGTGTATTGTACGGCCATGATAAATCAGAAAAGTCCGATATCAACAATCAACGTCAATAAAACTCGACAAATCAACACAGATGAAACTATGGAAACCAAGAATGTGAATATCACTGTTTTCGAGCAGATAATAATAGTCTTCAGAAAAAAAACCAGTGCTACTTATTTTCAATAGAAATAACCTATGCAAAAAGTACATCTCAACTTTTTGCGTCGTATAAATCTTTGTATACGTGAAAATGGTGAACATTTTGAACAATTTTTATGAAATATCTGTTAATCGTTTTATTATTAATTATGCTCTGAATCACTAAAATTAAAATTTTGTCGAAACCATGAGAGGAATCGACTTCTGTCAAGAGTACCTTTTTTGTAGTGAATGAGTTGAATAATTCAGATTTCATATTGAAACTAATTTTTTTCCATTGGCGTAGGAGTTTTAGATGTTTATTTACTGAAAAAATCAAGTTCTACGCCCATGGAATGATATTCATTATGATTATGATATGAGTTCCATTGCCCGATGAGTCTATGCCAACGTACCAAATTTGAAAAAAATCTCATGAGCCGTTCAAAAGTTATGAAGCAAAATCGATTTGAAAATTTCAACTTCAGAGCCGTCTAGCGCCCAAACTAAGCAACTTTTTACTGAGGTAAGTTTGCTTGTATCGAATTGTTTTGGTCTGAAGAATATGTGGTAGCTTTTTGTAAAGACCTTTTAAGGACACCCTGTATATGCCATATATATGTTCCATAGGTGCAAATTTGGTTGGGATTATCCTCGCATTGCCAATGTTGGAATGTTACAACAAAGTGGCTCGTTTCGCTTGCTGAACTCAATAAAAGTGAAAATTTGGTATAGATTATTTCTAGTTTCCATATACATCAACATCTACCACTGAATCCATCACGATCACAGTCATCACGTGTTTCAATAATGATTCTGTTGATATTGGCATTGGAAAATCGTACTTGTTGGATGATACCGCGACAAACCAATGTCACATATTTTGTTCATCAAATCTTCACTTCAGTCGCATCATCAGATGTCAACTGATCCTGAAGAAAGGTATGTTGACGTCGGGAGAACTCCAGCTTTATCAGTTCTGTCAATCTTTTCAAGTTGTTCAAATTCTTTGTCACACTGATTGCACACTTTCTGGTTCAATTCGATTTGTTCGTGGGTTGTGAAGAATCATCTTTCGCAAAACATGAAATGATCCAGAAGCCTACTGAATACAGCATGGTCGTCTCCACATTCGAGCAGAATTTGGCTACTGGATTGTGAACTCTCAAATACTGAAACTGCACATATAATTCAAAAAAAATTGATTCGATCATGTTCGAAAGATACTTCTCCGCTCGGACAATATTTGTGTCTTCAGAGATCAACGAATAACTCATAATGGAACATTCCGTTTTCACATCAGCTTTCTGAGTGCATTATTCAATGTTCGCCTATATTATTGTTGCTCAAAGATCATGAACAAAGTATACGTCATACTTGATCGTTCAGATCAATGAGGCAGAATACTGTGATTGTTTGAGACGCGAATATTTTTGGACTTCGAATTGCACCAAGGCAAACTATAGCATTTTTCCATCGTCAGTAGTTCTAAAAAGGTCGTAAACATCATTTGATGATTCAGTGTATTCCTACTCTTGATTACAGGGATTCTCGGTTCTCTGAGATCTTCAGATTTATGTTCATAACCTGTAGAATACATTCATAGACTTGGTACACAAAGAAGTGATTCCATATTCATAATCGGAATGTAGTGCATATACGTGTGAAGATGCATTTTCCATTTGGGTAATGTATCAGCCGATAGATAGTGAGGAATAATGGTAGATATTCCGATTCATCCATGTTCAGCTGCGAGAATATAGCTCCATGAGGTAATGGAGACGTCAGTTTTATTGCATGAAAGCACTCTAGCAACTGATGTCTCGCTATCAGCGCCAATATTACAAATGTGATACATTGACGCCCCGAATAGATATTATATATCATAGAAGACGTAATCGGAGTTGGAATCGCTCTGAGTATCATACATCTGTTCACGTCGAGCCTAGAGCTTCGTGCTCCACTGACAAGAAATTGATGTTATCGCCTACTATGTGCTTGATTCCAATGACAGTGTCAATACATAATTAAATCATTGGAAGTATCTTGGAGAGTTGATGGAATAAGGAGCATAGGATGACGAACTCTGGTACATTGGTGTCATTCGAGAAGCTGACTCGAAGTTCGGTGTTGGTGTGTTGATTTGTTAGAATCAACTGACATGGATCGATGGAAGTTGGATTATATTCTGTCAAAGTCATCTTCAGTATATCGTAGTTGATACGCTGAATATAATTCACGATTCCTTGTATAGTCTCATTCCTCGCATGGAAATGTTTGTAGTTACTCACAAAAAAATATCAGCTACCATGAATTTCGCATTGAGCATCGATGCAACTCTGTCCTGGGAAATATAAACTTGACATCTCTATTCCTCTTCCTTTTCCTGGGTGAAATGAAGTGAATGAGGTGAGTTCGAGAGTTAACTATGAGAGGCTGACACTGAAGTAATAGAGGAAATTTTTCATATCTCTCGTTCATAGCTTCCTCGAAGGAGGTAACACATACACTGCAGGTTGAGAATAAGTAAGGACGTAGGTCAGAAATATTTCGGAGTGGTTACCACAAATGAATAATTCTCCAATCACAAGAGACATATGGATATATGATCACATGGAAGTAAATATACGTGGCACCCCATTTCTTTTCTTATCCGTTGATCCTGAGTAGCCACTCAAGTGTTCAGTCATAAAAATTCCTGTCATATGTGTATTCTCTACTCTACGCACATTGTGAAAAGACAGGAGATGTCGCACATGAATGTGATCGTATTCTTTTTATGTTCCCATTCCAACAATGTAATTGTGTAACGTCTCCCCCTTCTTGGGGGGGTGTTACTAGGGTGGTGCTCAACGGGGATGTCTATATCTAGGATAGACCGGGGTTGCCTCGAGCGCCAGTTGGATTATAGTGGTGAACTCCACTTTCTCCCAACCAGGATTTGTTGGGAGGCCTAGGTAGCAACACAGTCGAAGCGACGGTATGCCAGGGGTCGAAGGCCTTCTGGACAATGAAAAGATCACAAGGGGGTGAGGACTTTAAGTTCACCCACTTGGTTTCACCCTGATATACGGGTTGCTGCGGGTGTTTGGTATATCACTCAGAACAAATAATCAGAACTAAAATTCACACTTAAACAGGTTTATTCACTGGAAACAATTAACAGATCGAATTTATCTCTCACAATGATTATTATCATAACCAAGAATATATGATCACGAGGAAATTCGGATGACAGAATATGTCGACAGTCACAAGATAGCAAAAATTTCACAGATCAAATAATCTCAGGGTAGATTATCCTAACCACATATATCTACGGGTGACAATTAATTAAGCAGGGTGACTTAAGCAGGGTGACAGCTAATCTGACTGGTATTCAAAGAGTAAGCCGTGCAACGTGCATCCGGGAAGCGCCTATGCGAGTTAAGAAGCTCTACCGCTGCAAAACAAGTTCTGGTCAATGTACAAAGGCTATTCACCCCTCTGGGGTTTGCAAGATAATTACTATCAGGGTGGTCTCGACGCTGACTATAAGCCTTATGCGACCAAGAGACCGGGATGCTCACAACCCTGGTGACGCTTGGTGTTGACTGCTACGCAGACCAAGAACCTCGACCGTTACAAGGGTTGTTTTCCTGATGAAACTCTTTACGTTAGGATTTCAAACCACAGAACTTATCCTGCAGGTCATTACAAATGATACCTATATATGCAACAGGGCAGTTCCAATGCTTACTCTGTGCTGGATTCTGAATTTCACTGGCCACTGTCAACCGTCACGACAAATGTCACAACAACTGGATTTATACTGGAAAATTATTTGATCTATAAAGTTAAGCTGCAGTTAGATAGAACTATGGGAAAATGCAGTGAAATCAAAATACAGTTAACTCACACTTGACTGGTAATATACTTCACGGGTGAATTGTCGGCAGAAAAAGCTCTGGCTCACTTTTTCAACTTTGTGTAACACAAAAACGGGATGTCAATACAGGAAAAACTTCGAGCACCTTGATCACTTTTCATAACGGTTATACGAACTGAATCAAACGGTAAGAATCGGACTGAATCAGAATAATCACTGCCAAATGGAATCTATCTAACTATCTATCTATCTCTCTATAACTGTGGATCTGTGTATCTCTCTATAACTGTCGATCCTCGGGCCTCTGGATTTTGCTACTTATACTCTTTTCAGGTTTGGCAAAAAACAGAGCGAGGTCGGGATTCTGATTGGTCGGGTTGGTCTGGCCTCGAGCTGACCATGATTTGTTTTCTCAAGGAAAAAGTGAACACTACTTGACCTTGGGTCTGGAAACTTGCGGTGGAAATCATTTTTCCTCAAAACCGGTAGTATCAAAGTGCTTGGCATTCCATGTTTGTGCTACTGAGCAAATTTGATTGCAAAATTACGAAGGATAACAAAGTTATGACCTGAACAATATAACATGACCCTGAAATGTCTTTCCAGGTATAAAAACCATTCTAACTCTTTCCAAAATCATAAATACACTCTCCATAGGCAATAAGAAGTCTTAGTCTCTGGGTTGATCAGGATTTCCGGATGCAAAAATCATTGCAAGATGAATAAAGCAAGTAAACGGATAGCATACTGGACTTCTTATTTCCCAGGGCTCTGGACGGTCATTATGCAATCAAATCCTACCAATACTGATATCAAGAGTCTGAACATGATATGTATGAAATCATAAGCCTGGTAGTGCTTTCGAGGCAGGGGTGTCATGAAGTTGATTACCCTCAGCAGGGTGCAACGGGGCTAAACAAGGTTAGTCTGGGGTAGGGCTCTCTGGGTGGCTCAAAATACTAGCCAAAGGAGTTCCTTGATTCATGAATTTGTCAATCAGGTATACAGGGTGACTCTAAAATGGCCTTAACCTCATTTCCCGTATGAGGCTCGTACACCGAAGCCTAGTAATGAAGCTGGTGAGAAAACACTTCATTACAATTGGATTGAGAAGTATTCCATTCGAACAAGAGAATACTTTGAATTCAATGGCTTCATGTATCTTTGGCGATTATCATTGCATGAGAATATACTCGTAGGCGTTATCGTAAAAAAACAGCTCCTTCACAAGGCAGTCCCAGTGCATGTAAAATACAAAAGATTACCCATTCATGGAGAATATGTGAATTGATTTGTAGTCATGAATATGTATGGAAGAAATATAGCACAAATATGGATGAAATGAGTCAGTATAGTATGATACATGACCGATTGTTGAACGAAGAGGGATGTAGTTTGATGTTAACGTCTGTTCCATAGCCCAGTGGTCGTGAGTTCGAACTCAGTCATCGGCTAACAATTTTTTATAATGGAAATAATACTTACAAATGATACTAAGATACTCACATACTACAGGGTCGAATCAATGATAACTACATATGTCATATCATCTCATAGCTCATCTGTTTGTGAACGTTCCTATATTCGAATAACGTTTCTGCGCATCCAAAACAATAAGTAGCTTTCAAACAGGGAAAGTCAGAAGATATTAAAGGAAGTAATTGTTTCATTACATTCCAGAGCAAATTAATTTTTGTTGCCGATTGCGTGGTCAGAATCTCTCCATTCCAATTCTCAGATTCTACATGTTGCACTTATGATCAAGTTGATACGCCGGAAAATCATGCCAAGGAGAGTGCATCAGTTTTGCGTTTGAAAAAGGGAGATCTGGTGGGTTTCACTCCGATCAGATCCACTCATTCCATGAATTTTCTCGGATTGCTCTGAAATTTTGCAGTCACTTCCAATGATGCTTCGCTAACAAATCATTTCAATGTCTGCATTCGTAGGAAAATCTACCTGGAAATGAATTCGTATTGTATTATCTATTATTAACAAACAGTTATCGTGTGCATCGTATGAATTTTTTTGATGGTATGTACTCATTGAATACATCCATATGTTTTTCGTGTTTCTGTACCCATGATCTCCTCAGTCAATTTCATGTTGTATTTCTCATCATGAGCTGGATATGGGATTAACAATATCCTAAGTATCGAAGTGGACTGGGACGTTGAATGGAGTTATTATTGTTCTCAAGAAGGCAAGTTTTCGGAACTGTCCTTCATATCCTCAGGACTTGTCTGTTTATTCTGCTTCACTGAATTACCAAGTCCCTCCGAACTGTTTGTTAGCAGATCTAACTGGGCCATGTTTACACTGTCCCTGAGGAATTGCTCGAGAGTGTCTTGTTAAAGGACCGACTGTTAGAAACCAAATACGCCAAGTGAATGTCCCCTATAGTGGTATCGAGAAAATAAAGATAGTCGAGATTGCATTATTCAGTTCGTTTGAAAGATAAATTCCGATCCTATGGGAAGGCGTTCGCAGTTTTGAGCGCGAATTTGTTCGTGAATAATTAATTCACAAGTCACTGCTGGGAGCCCAGATATTTTCTTGTACGCGATCGAAAATTCCATTATGTTTTGAATATTACTCGAGCAAGTGCCACTTTCATGGCACTCATTTTGTTCAATCATTGTGTGAATGATCCTGAACAGGATTGGAGGAATCACTCGATCCTTTGTTGAATGATTATTTCCAAGATCCAACGTCGAACGTGTGATGAAGGTTTGGTGAGAGATAAAATTCAGTGGTATCATGTGGAAGGTTCAGAAAAGCATAGAAGAACATCTTTCAGTAACTGTCATTCATATGAATGTGAGTTCATGTAATGATAGTGGTTTTCTATAGTGGATTCTTTAGACTGTAGAAAATGTATGCTGGAAACACGGTTTTTTCACATGTTGCAACAGAATAAGATTCTCAGCAATCTACAGTTTCATGTGAAGATTTTGCAATATGATTTCCTGCGATATATTTCTTCCACATATTCACTGAATATAATAGGAGGACCTTACGCACAATATTTCGAAGTTACTGATATATCAACCGTTCGTGGAAACGTGATAGATTTATGACTCAACACCGTTTCATGCTGCCAAAATCGATAAATCACTTGTGCAAAACATAAACTGAGCTACTTAGGTCTATTTCCCACTCGACGAAAGAAAACTTCGCAAAACACGGCTTTCCATTCGCAGACTGCTGTACCACCATCCAAGATAATTAAGTTTTTGTCCAGAAATTGTAAACAGGCACTGTTACACTCGAACACGTCGATGTAATTATTTATGCCAAAGTTTAACCATATATCATGGCTATCTTGATTCAGATGTGTTCTGGGCCGTTCCTATTACAGGGAGTGACGAATGGCGTTGTGCTTTATTGCTGTAGGCCCTCGGGTGCAGATGCGTGCGATGTGATGTGATAGTTGACGGATCAATTCCGCATGAATATCATCATCATCCTATCATCTTCAGGGACTGTTTCCGATGAAAATTTCGGTTTTGATCGGTACGTTTTCTGAACCAAATTTTCTTATCTCGAGATCAAACAGTAGACAATCAAGCATGTTCTACAATATTGCTAGTAAAGCCAGAATGATTATAAATCCCCTATTCATATCATGAGTGATGATTGTTGTCTCATGCTATCCATATCTTCTGTCAGAAGTGCAATTGACAATAGTGAGCTGATATTCATTCGTAGCGTAGGACAATGAGGTTTCAAGACACGATATCTTCACATAATCGCGTCGAAAAATTCAGTATTGTCCGTTGATAAAAAATGTATTCGGAAATATATTCAGTATAAGAGAGTGATTCTGCTCGTTATACATTACTGAGCATATTGAAGTGGAGATCTTCATTTTGGAAGCAGGAATTATTGAATCGCTATGAGTTCTGCATATATTCAGTTCCTGATCTCTGATTCTCGACCTCAAATAGTATCTGATATTGGTTTGTCACATTGTCGAGTTTTTTCAGTATCTACTAGATCATCTCCATGTCTGGATTCTGTGGATATTCTCGCTACAGTAGGTGTACTGATACCTATTCAGCAGCTACTCTCTGAAGAAGAAATACACAATTTTGCAGAGATCAACATAACCTGAAAGAATGTGAGAATAATCATGTTCTGAGCATCTCCAGATGATGCTCTCGACATTCTGATGATGATTATGAATACTCCAACAATGAATTCGCAAATGTGTTCATGGAAGAACAGGAATCCGATTATTGTTCAAAGAATGAACAATTCTAATCGATGAACTGATCACATAGAATTTGTCGGAAATTAAGAAATGAATCTGGCACCGCCGAGCATGGCTCAACAACTCAAACAAAAAGAGCGGAAGAACAAAGTGAGGAATACTTAGAACGGCACAAAATGCGTCTTCAGAAGATCTTGAATGCAGTCGAATAACTACAATATATAATACAATACACAAATTCTATTTCTCACGGCAAATTCTTTTTCTATTCCCCACTAATTGGGGCTGGTTATTATTCAGAAATTCGTTCCTAAACAGCGTGCATGATAACATCCATGGAACAGTCGCCTGTTAAGACTCCCTCTTTAGAATGATTATTTTATGATAAGGGAAATGCGAAAATTCACCAATGACGATTATATCAACGATAAGTTACCTAAACTGAATGTCAATGAAGTCTTGCGAAGAATGATGAAGTATAATGCGATTTTTTGTTGAACGAACAAAACTGCTCAGTAGGAAGAAGATATTTACAAATTTGATAGGAACATTTGTACAAACCTCAGTTATCTGAAGTTTGCAGTAGAATATGGAATGATCGAATATAGAATTTTAAGAAAACAAGGATGAGGAAAATTTTCACTTGAATGATGAGAATGAAATATAACCTATTCATTTCTCAATGGTCCATTCGGTATTGATTACTCCACTGATAGTTCAATATATTCGGAAGCTCCTACTCATGGTTCATGAAATACGATTAAAAACATGCCTAACCGAATTATGTTCCATGGAAATCATAGATTCAAGTTCTTTGGATATGAAGGCAACCTATATAACTTGCGAGCTGAAGATATTTTAAGCACGTCTGCTTATGAACATATTATTATTTTCTGCACCTGCCAAAATGTAAAGTCTTCAATATTTCAGCTAACGGAAGATCGTGATCATAGAAAAAGATACATTTCGATACACTACGTGAGTGTCCCAGATTAATGTTCATATACTCCGGGAGGCATTTCTGAAGATTAAAATTAGTAAAAAAGATTCCTATCGTCATGTGGAAATGCTTTCTTCCGAAGGGATCGATGGTAACAAAGATGATTGATGAAAACTGCATTTAGGGGCCTACCTTCGAATGGATGTATCGTTTTCGGACACATATTGATAGAACATGCTTTTTTCACTTATATTTGCACAAGAGGTTTGTATTTTATCGGGTGAATTTGGGTTGTTGAATGAGAAACTGTTGCCTAGCAACCACTAGCACTAGTTTCCACAGTTCAGAATGTGAACAACACAAATTTACCTGATATGAATACAAACATTGAGTGAACTGCAATATAGTGTACTCACAGTATTAATGATTTGACATATTTTGTTGTTCGTAGACTTAACGAATCGACTCATTGTTAGAAATTCAATGAGTTGTTGACAATAATTCCACTATGGCATAAGCAATTTTTCATACATTAGTTGAATTGTCTGTAGAATTTCTTCCCTGATTGGATGAATGTTATTCTGGGACACCAGTATATCAATTTCACCAAATGTAACTGTTTTCAAGAGTTGGAGACTGAAAAAATATTGGTATAACTTCAAGGACTGATGAACGTTCCAATGAATATTTCACTCAGAATAGGAGACTGGAGAGAGTTTGTTCACGAATTCGCTTTCTCATGTGTTTTCATTTCCTTTCACTCGAGATGACTACACTCAAACCTCGTCTTTTTAACTTCAAACTTCAGACAAATATTATCTCTGATCACTCGTCCTCGAATCCGTCCATCATTAAATTGAACCAATTCAGAAATCCCAAATAAACGAATATCTGTTCGATGGATAGAACATGAGTATTCACATAAGCAGATAGCATGGTAGGTATTGTTTGTATATCTACTTATCGTACGATCATCTATATATATTCACTTTTGTTGATACTATTGATGTAACGATTATATAATAAATCAACAGATCTCAATGAATCTCGACTGATTAATTCTAGCCATTCATCGATTCATTCATTGTCAGTAATTTTTTCGGTAACAAGATATGAACAGTTGCAGAACATTCAATAATAGGGTAGAAACTAGCAAGTAACTACGTTCCAATCTTTCGAAGTTTCTTGAATGATAATATATGTATGAACTCCATCCCATCCTTGTTCACCTTGATTCATTGTGCTGTGTGATGCTCACCCTATGGAAATGACCAAAACGATACGGATCCAAATATGACGATTTTATCTCAAACGATATCAATGGAGTTCAACTAGTCTCTCTTCTCAGTTTCTTATATCGCAGATTACTTTTTTCATTGCGTGTGTCACTGAATAAGAAAGCCCGCAAGAAGTATATCCCATTCTTCGCTAATAAAACTATTGTTTAGTGACAGAACATGACAAAACAAAAAACCATCTGATGAACAAGCATTTTCTCGTAAATTATGGGGAAATGAGAGTAACGTTCAGAGATAATGTTAAATCGATATTATATTCTTGGCGTGAGTTACAAATATCTCACGCAAAGTGACAGTTCACATTCGCGACTGTGAGGATTTCGTGCAATTTATTATTACAAGTTATTGGATGTGCATTTTTCTCCAGCGCTCACTCGAAACGGAGCTGTAGCGGGATTCTCATGATATATTCTCACAGCATTAGGGACTTTGTTTCTGATGGAGAATATGTTTGACCCGTGAGTAAAATCGATCTGAGACGAATATCTTGAGAATATACAATATAAAAATATGATCGATTTCATGATTTGACAAAAGCGCTCTATAACTAACAGTTACAAAATGCAAACACCATACGCATCTGCAACAAATGGTACATTTGTAATAATTCATTAGTCACCAGCGAAAAGATTGCTAACCAAGGGAAATTATTGATGGTAACGAAATCATCGATTTATTCGGCATAGCTTCGATATTTTTCTCTGTGTAGGCTCACATCAACTGAAGGCATTGATAAGTATTAAAGATCAAACGATTTCGCTCGACTGGAATGATGGTTTTCCAAAACCTTCATCTGCTCGGAGCCAGAATCTTTCGTAACAAGAGTTAATTCACGTGGGTCTATCAGTAAATATACCACATTCTCATCAGAGGTCCGAGTTCATCTCACAGCGCGTTCCAGAACAATGCTCAATCAATTCTACAGGGTGAACTAATTCTCGAGAAATGGACAGCCGACAGAGGTTGACGAAAGTTACTCCTCGATGACAAGATGAACTCAATAAAGTGTGTAGCACTCACGAATGGGAATTTGTATACTCATTCCAAGATCAAGAAGAAGATCAACTCAATCGGATATGAACCGAAATTATGGAATTATTGAGTGATATCTGAGTCACTGAGGTCACTACTTTTTTTTCAGTGTATATAATCAATTCGTCATATAGTTCTCAGCACTGTATGGAGAACATTCATTCGATTCATCTCGACCCATGATGATTCCATATGGATAATCCACCCCATTGAACGCTATTTGGAAAACATTCACTTTCTACTACTCTCAAAGAAGGGCACTTCCCAACCAATATCTCATGAGATGACTCTGATGTTATCGTGTTCGGAGTGGAACTATGATCATAAAAATTCAGGGATTTGCCGCATCATATTCGCTCGAATGATGGAAATGAACCAAAGCATTGAATATTCATAACGGCAGGTCGTTATATGGACAGGAAATGGTGTTTGTATCACTTATGTCTTCGATTTTGCTTCAGCTGCATGGGCTCATCTAACAGAAAGATGAAGGAAGCTCTTTGAGTTTGAATCATTCAAATTTCATCCTGACTGTACTAGATTCATGATGCTGTTTCACTCTCACCATCTCAGCATATATGAGCATCTAGCTTGAATATTTAGATTTATATTCGTGGAAAATATTGATTTCCATTCATCATGAGTGTCCCCAATACCACAGAAATATATTCAAGTGGGCTTTCGATACCAAAATGGAAGCCATATTCGTAACTAGTCAGCACTAACCAACGAAGTGAAGATACAATTCCATAATCGATCCAGACCCAAGATTCAATTCCATCCCAGTTCCCAACTCGCTCGAAGAGAATGCGCGTATCCGGGTAGAAAACAAAAACCTCAGCCGAATGAACAGCGCTGCTGGAAGAACTGTGAGCGGGGTACAAGGGGATGAAACGTTCGAGGCTTCCTATCCCGAAGTTGCCAGAACGCTTCCGGAGGAAATGATGAAATTTTGAGTCTGAATCAGTCCATTAATAGATGGTTTTCGCATTCGCGGGTAGAAAGTTTAGAGGAAAAAGTTCCGGAAGAGAAACAAATAAATATTGCAGTGGTGAGAAAAGTTTCGATTGGAGCATCTGAGTACAATCTCAATTATTATGAGTCGATGAGGAAGTAACTCTTTTCGAAATATGTTGTGTGTTTTTATATTCTTATATTATATTCAGTTTCACTCGAGCGAACACTGTTGATTTGGTTTTGGTCGTCGATTGTTCAATATGAAATCACAGTGAGAAATACTTCCATTTCCATCATTACTTCGATCCGGTCATATTTTCTGTTTTCTTGTTTCAATTCATCAGTTGTTTCTTTCCTCATTCGCCTGTAATTTCAATCGAATATTCCATCTGAGACATTGAAAGGACAATCAAGGAAAATTTACTCGATTCGAGCTTTACACATCTTTGGTCTATATTTGTTTACAATAATCGAACAATTTTGTTTTCAGTCTTGGACGTGATTTGAATTATCTACCTTCCAACATCATTGATTGCCTCATGAATCATCATTCATATGACTGGAATAGACCATGTATTGGCCTTGAATAATATGCAACATATTCGTGCATGTACTCAACTATTGTTATTATTTTTCTTCTGGATTAAATAGAAGTTAATATTGTGGCACACCCGTCATCATTTGAACTTCATTTCCGCCTTTCGATATGTATAATTCAGACATTTTTCGTAATAATTGGGAATTTATACATTTTGTGATTCTAACTGTCGATAGGATCAATATTTATCGAAGTAAATGAGATTCGTAGATATAGACCATGTCAGAATGTTTGAGAGACTTCTGAGCGAGAATTGCACTTGTAACTGAAGAAAATACATAAGATTCTTGCTCTAACTCTCCTGCTAAAATTTCCAACATCATCAAGATCTTCTCCGAACAGCTCGCGATCAATCAATCAAGCCTTCTATATTGATTGATTCGAGAAGGGAAGTAATTGTATCTTAAGAATGGTGATATCCTCTCGATACCATAACTAACATCAAACTAAATTGATGACCTCAGTAAATTGCGTATTGTGTATCGAAAGCTCCAAGTTATTGTCCTAATTCATTGATAATTGTCATCAGTCAGTTAGGTAATTTGATATCCGTCTCTGAAGCCTGTACCGATATCTCGTATTCAAACAAAACAGTAAGACACACACAGAATAAAAATCCTTCGAACCCAAGTGAAGCATCATACCAATGCAGTGTTATGATTTGTCTCAATGGGTAGATTGAATTCTGAGTGATTGAAAACATGTTAGTCCTACTCTGAGTTCGTGATATGAATGTTCAATGACTGATGAAAAAGGACCCAGAAAGGATGGATGAGTTTTTTGTAGGTGCTTTCCTGAACAGATTTTTATTAGGACTGGCTACCACAAGCTTCGTAAAAACCCCCGAGTTCAGGATTGATGTGCTTCACTTATTTTTTGCGGTAGCTTTCCTTGGGAAGTGTTTCCACGCTTGAACAGAGTGTGACACACAATCTGGATAGTTTTTCAGCGTCTGTGATACTTATCGTACTGAAATCTTTGATGAATTCAATTGATAATATTTCGAGCTAAGATTCAAACGATGATATGAGTGTTTCATGGTGAATATAAGAAGGAATATGATAATCCAATTATATCCCGTTATGTCGTTCAACAAACTGAATCTATATTGTGACTGAAATCCTGCTATAATAGCAGATATTGATTTAATGAGACTCATTCCGTAGGCACAACAAGCAGGATATAGTTATGAGGTTAGGTTTCTCGCTGTGGCATGTCTACGCCCAATTTGTGTTTCCTAACGATGATGAATAGTGCACGGTAACGTGCCATTACTGTCTTTATTATTCAGTACCTTTCAGGAAACAGCCATTCACGGTTGAACTCGCGCCTGTATATATATTTATATATATCTAGAGTGTCCCGGAATGGGAACGTTGACGAAACTTTCCACATTTGAATAGGAAAATTAAATAGAGAGTTTTCTCAATTTTTTCATGAACTATATAGTACTAAATTTCCTTCTTCATTTTGGAAATATATCTCCAAAATCTGTGATGCAGTGTGGAAAGGATGAGAATGTGATGGATAAATTGACTATCCTGGTAAAGTTGAAGTTAGCGAGAATCCACCTGAAATAGAAAATATCATTTCTGTTAAGAATTCCTTGATATATGTTGATCATCTACCACTGAAGCATTCGATGAAATTCGCCATGATTGCAGAGTGACAGTCACAGTTGAACATATCATGGTAATTGAAAATGTGAAGTAGTATAAAAACAAAAATTGTATATGTCATATATTTCAGTAAGTAGATTTTTCATGAAACCTTGTAATGTCATCACTGTAATAATGAACCAAATCGAAACATGTGATTCCGAAAGATCCACATCTAGTTATCAGTTTGATTTTATCTGAAGCTGAAACATTATATTATCTGAATGCCTGAAATCAAATCGAATTTCAAATGGAATCGAATTCATTCAGAGACAATAGTTATAACAGTCCCAACAGCTGTGGAAAAAATATGGAAATATACGAGGCAAAATATCGAAGACAACAGATATTGATATTGAATAACTTGGACTCCTTCAAAGGTGGAATGAAAATATACCTGGGTGTCTAGCGCCTTTTTTGTGCATTCTCGAAAGAAGTTTACAGACTCGTTCGATAACATAGTCTTGGTAGGAGGTTCTCTAGTATTTTTTGTTCGAGGGTGGTTTTGGATTTACTTATTTTCCTAATATTTTTCAGGTGCAATAGGAGAAAATTATACAATAAGGTACGGAAAGGAAAAGGAATCTTTGTGTATGAAGGATTTGAAATGTAGGATTCTGAATTGTAAAATTTTGACTGCTCTTGTAGTTTTGTGAATGTTATGAATGAACTCATGGACTTTCGAGAACATCCATATCAAACATCAGTAGCTGTATAGTGATCAAATGTTGAATATGTTGGGTTCCCTGTATAGTTGCTCAGTTGAAAAATGTCTGTCTCTTTTGAAAATAATTTTCAGTGATGAGTTTTGTGTTCTATGTGAGCAATGTCACTAAGCGTGCTGAAGTTGAACATGAGGAGTCTCATACTTTGAGTAATTTGAGATATGTGCTCTTACCATCTCAGGTGATGGTCAATAATTGATTTCCTTCATTCCATGGACGTTGTTTTTTTTTTCTATTATTGAGCAGTTGCATATTGATTCCTGATTGCAGGTAGGTGTGTGTTTCCTGAGATTGCATTAGAGTTGAATGAGAATCACATAAATTCTGCCCTTTTCATATGTAGACACAGTGGCTGAAGTTTCCTGAAGATTTCGAAGACAGAGTGAACAAAATGTGGTTCACAAATACTCTACATACATACATATTATGAATTTCCAAGTGAGATTCGGGTAGAGTCGGGACTTCGTTGGATTTAAACGCCCTAGTGCTCTGAATCCATCTTCTGAATTTCCTCAAAGCCCATGCATTCAATAGAGAATACGTGCATCAGAGAGCATCGTTTGGTTATTTATCCGGAGAATTCTCAGATTGGATGGAATCAATATTTCCTGTTCCTTTCTGATCTGCCAAGAAATTCAATGGGGAAAAGGGCTACTGAAGACAGGGTCAGCGATCCAAGAAGCGGAAATGATTCGTGAAAATCCGATTGAGTGCGATGGCGCACATTGCCAGAAGTTGATGTTTCAAAGAAATAGGTCAACAACTTAGACAAACTTTATTCTTCATACATTTTCTATTGGAATCATGGAATGAAAGATGAGATGTCAAGAATGACAGTGTGAGATATCAACTGTTGCCACTTACTTTTCGACCTTTAGCAGTTTGTCGATTCAAAACTATAAATTTCTGTATCGCCCTCAAATGGACTATTGCGAACTTATATACGCAATAATTATGTATATTATCAAACACGAATTGATTCCCTATGGTTCCTAATGAGAATTCACCTCGAATGCCAACAGGAAGTAGTTTTTTTTCTAGAAATTGAATAGTATCCCTGATCAGTGGGGGTGATTGAAATCAGTTCAATATATTTCTTCATGCAATGCATCACCCTCTCAGTTCCATCGCACTCATGTATCAACAGAATACATATGTCTACATACAGGGTGAGTCAAAAATGTGTACCGAGCTTTCTGGGGGTGATAGAACATTGAAAAATAAGTGTAGTTTGATGATCAAACTCATGGCCCAAAATGTAAATTAAGGGAGATATATCCTTCCAAAGTTGATGAAATTAAAATAATTTCTCCGCATAACTTCCGAACGATGAAAGCCACCTGATTGAGATCTTGTGCATTTAATGTATGTTGTGAAAATACATTTTTTCGTTACACTTCCACATTTCTGATATTGTTATAAAGGGTGTTTTCAGAGGGTGAGTCATGATTTTTTGTAGAAAACTTTTTCCCTATATTATTTTCGGTGAAAAAACAGAAGCATTCGATGGAGCGAATAAATTTTATGAAAAAGGTACTTCTATTCAAATACAAAAAATTGAGCCGTTCGTGAGATATTTGAGTTTTTGTAGTTACATGATATCAGCAGATTGATTTTATTCATCGCGAGATTCATCGGTAACAATATTTTAGCAGGCCATGATGAATAATTTTGTTCTCAATTTTGACGTTCATGTCATCAACATTCGAGTCAACATTATTGTAGTCGATTTGTTCGTGTGGTTTTTCTGTGTCATATATCACTGTGATTATCAACTGAGATTTCAAGAAATATGGCAGGTTATTCGTTCTCTGAACAAACTGATATCCTTCTAATGCTTGGCGAGTGCTTCGGAAATGCAAATGCTGCTGAAATATCGTTATACCGATGAATCTCGCGTTGAATAAAATCAATCTGCTGATATAATGTAACTACAAAAACTCAAATATCTCACGAACGGCTCAATTTTTTTGTTTTTGAATAAGAGTACCTTTTTCATGTAATTTTCTTCGCTCCATCGAATGCTCCTGTTCTTTCACCGAAAATAATACAGGGAAAAAAGTTTTCTACAAAAAATCATGACCCTCTGAAAACACCCTTTATAACAATATCAGAAACGTGGAAGTGTGACGAAAAAATGTATTTTGACAACATACATTCATTCACAAAATTTCAATCGGGTGGCTCTCATCGTTCAGAAGTTATGCGGAGAAATTATTTTAATTTTATCAACTTTGGAAGGATATATCTCCCTTAATATGCATTTTGAGCCATGACTTTAATCATCAAACTACACTTATTTTTCAATGGTCTATCACCCCCAGAAAGCTCGGTACACATTTTTGACTCACCCTGTATATCAATATACATATGTCTATATATATGTCTACATTATAGACAAATTCAACTTTCACAGCCCCCAGATGGTAAATAAAATCAGTCGATTTCTTTTCCAACACCGTTGTTGATCCCTCAGCTGTATACACAGCCAAACAGCACCCTGATTTGAATTTCATCAAGAAGCAGGAGAGGCATTCTCGGAATGTCATCTGGACTTGAATGAAACTCACGTCGGTAAATGGACTGCATTCTTGGCTATTACCGCAGTTGAATTATGGGTCTATTGTACGGCATCTGAAGTTCCGATGGGGATTTTGGCAAGAACGTCCCGAATTTGCTCCATAAAATTTTTGAATTGTGACTTTTCCGAGTCATTCAATTGGCTGTGAACATAGGAGATTACTCATTCGAAGAAAAGTGAAAAAATAGAGTGTTTGAATGGTGGAGTAGAATTGAAGTGATAGGGTGATTTTCCAGTGAAAATATGGTTCGTTTTTTCTCAACAGGTCAAAACTTGACGTTTCTATCATTACAATCAATATTTCCCACGTGTTTCTAGCCAATCTAGTTCCAGTTCAAATACAAATATCATATTATAATAGATGAATGTCGTTTGATATCTCTTCACCAAATATGACGAGAATATTGAAAACCAAGTGTTTCTTCTTTCGATCATCAATCCAATTGATGAACAGATGATGAGGTGTGTTTGGAACACAACATATACACAAGGAATATCATGATTATATCAGATTCCATACAAGGTAAACTATCATCAGGTACAGTATACAACTTCAGTTTTCCTCGAAGCGCCGGCCATTTCTAATTTCGGTGCCATTGAAATGAGCGGGAAAGAATGATAAAAATCATACATATCACTTAGCATATTCATTTGATAAAACCTTGATGGAATGAAGGAAATACCAACTGTTTGTCATCTCCATGACATAATACACAGTGGGCTTCTCAAAATGTTGAATATGAAGTGAACTGTTATATTCAAATGATGAACCGGAGTCTCAAGTAGAATTCTTGAGCTTGTATTGTAATTATGTGTGATCGTTGCAACGATGAAAAAACTGACCTTTTTTCCGTATTTTCTTGGTTTCCATATGAAGCACATCAAAGCACAAAATTTGGTCATGATCACATACGTATGTTGATGATTATTTGTTTCGTCACATTCCAAGTAACTTGAGGAAAAGAAAATCGAAGAGAATCCATAAGATGCATATTTCTTCACTATTTTCACACGCTATTGTCTGCACGTTCAAGTTGGGTGGGTATTAAATTTGAAAAATAATAGTTCACCCTATATACTTATGTGATACCTGATATTTTCACGGAAGTTCCTTATGTATCATTTGGGTTGTGTACAAGAATTCACCTCAATATCTGTTCATGAAATGGAATTGTAATCGAAAGAGAAACTTGGTCTCCCACATCAAAACCCGAAACCTCTCTCTATTTTGACCAACTCTCAATCTCTGCTACTTCACGCGATCCCATAGTGAGAGAGTAAAAAAAACGATCTGTTTATTTCTGTTGGAACCGAGAGAAGCATTGTTAGTTTCTCACTTACTTTGTGATGAGATATGAGTTTCTGAATTATGATTATGGGACTATTTAACCTACATTTCCACACAATTTGAATCTCAATATCTTCATGGACATGGTTCACTTTGGCTGTGACCATTATCACATGAATAAATGGATGATACCCATTCTGTCCTATTTTCACGATCATTTCTGAAAATCTTCCATTTGAAGTAGAATCATCCAAGAATTCTCTCTACGGAAGTGTACTGAAACAAGAAATTATATCCTATTTTCTCCATTGGACCAACGCTCCTTTGTATCCAATTGAAATAGTTTGGTTCTTGTTTCACACAGATCTCTGGAAAGTTGTTTGAAGTTTGAAATGAAAAAAGTATTTGCAGCGAAGGAAATCCGTCAACATGAACTTAGGAAATAATTCCATGCCCACTCAATGTTCCAAAAACCATTTGGTTAAAAGCCAATGAGACTATTTTGAGGAAAACTTCCAGATGATCCTCATTTCAATTAGCATTGATTCTATTTTAGTGGAATCAAGTAATACCGAATCTCCCTCTGAGGAATACAATGAATTTTTCCACTTCATGTACACATGATACATCTTCATCCTTCATACATGATTCATCCTTCACTAGGCAAAGAATTCCATAACTTTGCCGTTCTATTGATGAATGATGCTTGGTATAGCGATGTTTGACAGGTCTCGAGCCTGACAGTGTAGGGGTTAATACGGCAGGCAACGAACTCAAAATATATCATGGCTCAATGTGAGTCTATTGAGTGTAAATATTGATGAAACAAAATTCATTACGTTAACTGCTGCTGCTAGAGATCAACAAACAATGGAATTTCTCAAAATTCACTACGTATGATGCTTTGATATGAATTGTTCTTGCTCAAGAATTGAGAAAAGTTGAATACATTATATATCTTGGCATGATGGTTGACCAAAATCGTCGTTGGGACGAACATATAGGTAAAGTACAACATGAAAAGACTGAGAAAATGGGAACGTGAATTTCACCAATTGAAAATTAATCACGACATAAAATGAGGGGCCTTGGCTGAATCATTCGAGCATTCATTCACTGCATTCCAATCTGAGGGTAGTGTTGGTGGCACTATCATAAACAATTAGGTTATCCAAAATATCTAGATGAAAATTATGTTGAAAAAAACGCATGTATCCACCTACTTCATTCGATCTTGAAACAGGCTTATCTGATGTGAGGAAATTGTATGTATATCACACTTCAATCTGCATACTGAATCCTTCAATAATATATTATAACTGTCATGTATACATATCCATAATAATTCAATTGTATGTCAAGAATCGCAAACAAAAATTTATATCCTACTATGCTCCAGAATTGATGAATTGCCATAGTTCATCTCGAAACTTGATGAATGTATACAGAATTGGAACAGAGATGAAACAATGCATTGATTTGAATTATGATATATTCCTACTCTCCCAAAATTCCACCGATAGCTAACACGATGTTCCTCGAACATTATAGGTTTTCCTTTCGTGTTGTCCACAGATAAAAAAAAATGGCTATTTGAATGAGTGTCTTTTCTTCCTCGAACGTGAATGTATACTCCAATATATAGAAATATTCTTTTTATCATCATTTCATCATTCTCATTATCACTATATTATCATCATTATAATATCATTACAATAGAGAATTCATTCTGGATATAATTCTATCCCAGGATGATTACAATACAAAAACTGCTTAGGTGAGTTCATATCGAGATGAAGAATAAATTCTGTGAAACTGAAATGAATACCTGAATGAAGCTATTCATCTATCTATCTAACTTTATATAAAAAACAATGATGAGTTCTCATACGATTATTACAGAATTGATTCTGATATTCGTCAATGGAGTATTATCAACATATCCAGAATGAACAGGCAGACTATGTATTCTGATACACATATTTAATTTGAATTACTGACAGGTTCAATTTGTTTGTTCCTCTCTGCTCGTCTTTCGTAAACATAAGCATACATTGTTCATTCGATTCGCAGAAATTTAATATACAGCAATATATAAATGA
Organism: Gastrophysa polygoni; assembly: GCA_963576655.1. NCBI lineage: Eukaryota > Metazoa > Arthropoda > Insecta > Coleoptera > Chrysomelidae > Gastrophysa > Gastrophysa polygoni. Next base: position 6,869,430 of record OY755091.1, read on the forward strand.
ATATATCCTGATGAAAATCATACTCATTCCTGATGCATATATATTCGAAAGTCTCTATAATAATCATTTCCAAACTGCAGTATTATATCATTGTCGATAATCAAAAAACTTTGTTCGCTTTCTCAGGAAATAATATTTCCATGACGAAGTCATGTCAACTCAGACAATTCTTATCTCATTCCACTCGAGGGCTATATGCTGTATAATGAAATGTATATTTCAAATATTTCACCGACGTGCAGATTCGTGGATTGGTAAATAGATCTTTCAGAACATCCATTGAGCTCAGTGTTTACAGAAGCGAATCTCTTGTATAAACAGATACAAAGAATGAGACATGAACCGTGTTCGTTGGTAGAAAATATCTGCTGAATTTGGATATTCATTCAATCTGGATGAACTTTATTTGTTTCGAAAGCATGTTCTCCTTCATTAGCACTCTGATAAATTCATTTCCCATTCATTTTCATGTTTGGCGTATTTCGGCTACTACCGGATCGAATCATCAAAGAGTCAATTCAATAAAAAATATAGAATGTGGATATACAAAAGACTGGAAGAGGAAATTCTGCTTTGAGTTATATGAAAGATTCCATTCATTGAGGAAATCTACATTTCTTGCTTAGCTGCCTGCTATTTCTACCACATGTTCCAGTATATTTCGGTTTCAGTATATTAAATTCAGTAGGTTCATATTCAGATGTACTGCTCATCCCACTTTGGTTGAGATTGCCAGGTTTCTCGGTTGTTATTGAAGATGGAGCCTTTCGGTTTTCACGTTCCAGTTCTACTTTTTCTTGAAACTCAAGATGGTCTGATCTGATAGACGATCATCTAATAATTGCAGCATATACGGCTAGCATCGAATATGTCAAAATGGCACTTGTCCTCTCATATGGGTGATTGAAGTATTCGCAACACATATCAACCCGACCCTCGTCTCCTAAAATCTAAGGAAGTGCATATTTGTGTCTTGAACCTCTCGAAACAACTGATGAGTAGGGCCCTCTTTGATGCAGGGATAGTAATACACCTCGACGAATGATGATATCGTAGAAATGAGACAAGAAAATCAATCATAAAATTATACCCTTGAGACAGCTGCAGATGTCTGGCTGTGCAGCACATTCAGCTGTTTTCACTGCGTCCGTCCTACTTCCGTGAAGGAACTTGATATACCACCTGGAATATGTTTCGAAGCAAAAATTTCAGTTTTTTTTTCATTCGAGTCCAATTACTGTGCGGAAGGAAACTATTTGCAACTGACTGAAATTGGAGTTTGGTTGGCCATAATCTTTTCCCGACACGATATTGTTTCAGCGGATATTACAGATCTGTTGAAGCATGAAAGCAGGACTTCAATTCTCGCTGCAGATTTGAGCTGCCTCACCCTATAATGTGTTGAAACTGCCATTGAAGCCGTTTCTGTGAAAAAGAAAATATAAAGACCTTTGAGAAAATGTGAACGACCCAGAAATTCACAAAATGGTATTGACATGACGGAAAACTGTTTAATACTCACGAAGTCAAAACAACTTGTCGATCTAGCGTATTCTTTTCTTCCGTAGACATAATCTCAGTGAATAATGGTGTCATTTTGAAACACGTTTGATGATGCTCCGACCTTTCACACCAATGAAATGAACTGTGCCACTGTTCATAGATGATCAGTCAGTCAGTGACTTTCTGAAAGAGTATCAGGATCGGAATGTAATGTATTGTGGATACTCGCATCAGTTTTCCAAAGGTACTGAAGCCCTTTGGCACAAGTTTCGTACTTGCTATTAGAGGCTCAAGCCACGAGACACTGACGCTTGAAGATCTTCTAGTAGGCCAGGATCATCATGTGTTGCACATGATATCAGCATTTCCAGCTGCAAAACGTAGATTATCAGACACTGGATGGCATTTCAGGAGGCAAGATTTCAAATGTCTCCAACCTGTTTTTTTTGCAGATCCTTCAGGCACCTTGTAGGAGAAGGGGTTGAAAAAAATAAGACGGGCACATGGACGCCGAGAACTTTCAATATGTTGTTGAGAACATTTCATTGAGCATCAATGCCAAATTTTAGCTCGATAGTATTCATTCCTGGATTCTCCCAATATTCCGTCTGGAGCTCCTGGGCTGATAGTAATTCAGTGTTCTGTGCACGAAGTCACCGGACAATAATCGGATTCCACCGCAGCACACAAAGAGCGCCTTTTCATAATGAAGTACTGACCAGCTGCTGTACTGATTATTCGGAACTGTTAATTAGGTTACAAGGGACCGTGTGATGGAGTTGATACGATGGAACTCTTCTTTCGAGGGTATAGATTGGATGAGTTTATAGGCATACAAAAACAACCGGCTTGTATGTTTTCATCTGATCGTTAGTCGACCAACTGATTGAATTACCTTTTCATCTTTCCATTTCAAAAATGATAATATATATTTTGATTGACCGGTTATTATTAGATACGCTCATGACGTCATTCAAATCGTCGACAAAATGGAAGTACTGGTACCAAATATAGCACGAATTCAAAATGGAACTACTCACGAATCTCTTCCTGAAGTTGGTTTCCACATATGTCTTTTCATCCAATCTGTGTTACTTCTCGAAAGAATATGGAACTTAAATGACTCCGGATGGAATTTCTACTGGGTGATGATTGAAACTGAACTACTAAGAGTAAACATTATCCAGATAATCTATTGAAATGTCCATTGAAATGTAACCGATACAATGTTGTAACATTTTGAAACAATACTCGCAATCGTCGAAATCTTGTCCATATTTCTTTGCACAATCCATCAATATCATGAGGAATAAATGTTGCCAAACCCATCTGAATTCTCTATGGGAAATGATGAATTGAATTTCATTGAAACAAGAATCCCCATTGTCGAATGTTCCAATTCATCATCCCACAAGATATATCTGTTCATGTATTCATTATAAGATTGGTGATACAACATTTTCTGAAGCTGTTCCGCGACCAGAAGCTCAACTTCATCATCGCAGTTAGATTCTCCAACATCTCGTTGATAATGATACTGGAATTACTGATAATGTCTTTTTCTATATAACAAGGAATATAATACCATCCATCTTCCAGTTTTTTCCTCCTGTGAACAACAGGAGAGGGAAACCCAAAATTTTCTAGGAACACCCTGGTAGCCAGCGGTTGAATGTCAGGATAGAAGGAAAATATTGAATCCTTTCTCAAAAGTTTGGTGTTTCTTTATCCATTCGGCGGCAGGTGATCGAGGCAATCCAGCATTAAGGTTAGTGATCATGAGATCGCGGGTTCTATTTCTGACTAGCCGTTGGATTTGTGTTCATTTATGTGCTGTACAATGTATATCATGGAGTTCTACATAGAACTAGTCCAAATGCCACATGTATAAACTCTAGATCGACGTCTTTTTCACTCGCACAAGCTCTTTCAGTCTTCTGTGAATGAATATTGTATGGATATGTAATGTTCAGTCTCAGGAAGATGAAACCTTGAGTTCCAATGAGTCATATAACATATTCACACTATCAGGACTCAAATAGTGAAATTTCCGAAAGTATCGCTCATTCTTATAGTATTTACTGCCAAACTATGATGTGAGAATCATTGATTTTTGGTTTATTTATGTATCTCGACCTTGATTTTGTTGACCAGTTAGGATCCATTCAGGTGGACAATGCTCAAACAAAACCAATTGAATTTCAATTTGCCGCATCTCGTTCATGAACCTGTTTATATTTATAACTCGTGATGATCCGTCAAGCTACTGAACTGCAATGAATACTGAACGAACATGCAATGAAAATATATCATTGTAAATTCATGCACTAGTCCCAAGCTAACCCTTCTCCTGAGTATAAATCATGAGAAAGGGAAGATAAAGCCTGGCAAGAAAATTGGTATTTCTGCCGCAATCGATGAGATACTCCGAGAACAAAGAAACATTGTTATTTCTCCATTCACACTGTCGACTCTATTATATTTAGCAGTCCTAAATAAATAATTCTTCTTCAAAGGGTTTCGCAGCTCTTTCGTATTATCACGCGAGAGTTATTTGTTTGTCTCGAGTCAACCTTAACAGTCTACATCATTTGTGCGTTCTCCATTTGCATTTTTGTTTTGCCTTCTTGTAGCGTGTTCGATAGAAATGGATGCCATTAAATATTTCCACCTCAGTTGATTTGTTCTTCAACAGGTATTTAGATTCATCTCAGTGACGAAGTAGGTGCCCTCTAGTATCAGATTCATCTACTGCAGGTTGAACTCTACGTATTCACCAAAATCTCGTTGTTGGGACTTGAAAACCCATGATCACATAGAATTATATTCGATATCCAGAGAGACATGCGTCAAAGTCACAGATTTCCGCAAATTCAATGATATCAGATCATTTCCTGATATGAATGAATGTCTGAGGAGCTCTTTAACGATAATTCCTTCCATCAACAACAAAAATTGGAAGATTTTTTTGCAGATATCCGTTTTGAAAACGTGTACAGAAGATATCGATATTCATTCATTCTATGTATTCATTTGCTTCTGCCCTTGTCACAAATATATTGAAGAGATTCCAATACAAGGTGGTCCTAGTTATACTAGTAATAATCCAACATCAGATAATCCATAGATGGAAATAGATAGAATTTGGTGCAAATAAGTACTCATGGAATGGTTACTCTCGTTGGTTGATGTGGTGACCTTTGTTGAAATTGTCCAGTGGCGTAAATACAGGAAGATCATTCCACTCTTCCCGCCTTTTTCTTTACGCCACTGGATTTTCTCACATTGGAAGAAAATCAGCGGTTTTGAAAGAGAGATTGAAACATCAAAACCAAAATTCTTCATACCTTCGATACTCTTGGGATACATATACGTTTCAATATTCTTATAGTTATGGCATGAAAATTATTTTCGAATCTGAACTTCGAGGGGCAGTATCACCTTCAGGAAGTATTTCAAGAAAGAAATGTATTTCATGCATGTCGACTCATTTTTTGATCACCAACGAATGATGAATGTTTGCTGTAACCTGTACCACCATGTATTATCTATTTTTATCTTTGGGAACGAGGAGAGGAACTCTCATGAAGTCTGGAAAATGTTCTTTGAGTGATCGCCATCTATTATAGAATTTTCTTTCTCTGGATCTGGTTAGCGCTAGCAGGCATAATTCTCGAGAAATAAGTATGGTAGAGAGTCGTCTTGTTGATTTGTCAAGTTTCTTGGGACAGAAATGGATGGAATGAAGAGGGAAAAGAGGCAGACTGACAAACAGACAGACAGATAGAGAAAAGAGAATTTTCCGCACATGGGATTGCTGAATATGTCTGTCTGACATTATGTGATGGAAGTTTTTCCTCAATTGAGGATACTGGATACTACGGGAATTCCTTCCTATATAAAGACCATACATGGAATCTCCATCAACAATAAAAATAATGCACCCTTTGAAGGACCAATCAATACTTTGGGCAACCAGTGAATGTTTGGATGGGTGATCACAAATCTACCACCATGTAACAGACTGGAATCCGATATACAATATTGCTGACCTGCAATCAGTATGGAAATTGGAGCGCTTGGGATTATATAGGACGAACGTATATGAGAGGAGCACCTCATGAGGTTCAATAGGTTATCAGGAGGCCAGGAGAGTGAAAATGTATTCATCAAGAATTGAGATGAATGAATTGATCAAAGTTACTCTTCCACATTTTCGAATGATAAAATTCTTTTTTCGGCTCCCCATCATAAGTTCGGTTTCATCAATTTTGGTTTTTCAAGGGACAACCTGCATATTATGTTGCATATTCTCATTCTGTATCGTATTTCCAAACGAACTCCATCTAGAGAATCAAATTCGGTTGAGGCTATTATTTGAGAACTCATCGATGATGTTTCGATGGTGAATTCTAGTTTGAATATGAATATCATTCACTGGTGTTTTGACACTATCCTTACGAGAATGAGAGTTTTCTTCATTAGAGGGAATGCGATGAACATTTACAATTCTAAAATTACGTTTGCATGGGATGCTTCGATTTTCATATTCCGTCCATCTCAGTTTTGTCAGTGGCATAGCTAAGTAATTGGAATGAAATGCGTGCATTGCTCAATCATCATTCTATTTTTTGGTTCACTCTTCATTTGGTGAAGACCCTGTGAAAATTTCTATCAGTTCTGACCTTGAGAATCTCACTGAAAATTTTACGGAGAAAGTCACTGATATAATTGAACGAAAAAAATGTGAAATAACGTATTTCAAACCTGAAAATAGTTATGTGGAAACCAATAAGGAAATTTGTTTGTGTATTCATGTTATGAGGAGGAACGAACTGTGAATTATTTCAGTCGAGATCATCAATTATCTGTCAGGTAGATGTGAAGATTTCGGAAAGGTTATCTGACATTTCTACAACATTGCAATTTTTTTCCACTTCATGTCACACACCCTGTATCCCCAACTCAATCGGAGTAGAAAGAGTTCAGCCATACAATACTTCTTGGACCAATCGCAATTGACGTCTACCTAATCACCTTAATGGAGATTAGGAAGAGTTCCCAAGAAAAACACTGTAATCTCATCAGTGGCACTAGGAGGCACAGAATATAGTTAAATCACTGATAATATATTTTTCGTTCCTACAAGATGTCGACAGTTTCATAAATTTATCTGTTTTGGAAGGCGTAATTATGTAATTATGATCGTCCGTAGCCAATGTCCCTTCCATAATGTACAGTACATCCTCCTCCCGAAGAACCAAAATCCTGTACTTTTACTCAACTTCAAAAAGGTGCTGTTAATTTCCACGTATCATTCGGTGGTAAAAATAAGGGTGGAGTGATTTCATATCATTGGGTCTCATCTCAACTAGCATTCGTCTATATTTCCTCCCAGTCCATTCCTGTCATATACCAGGAAATCTCAGCGTCCTGGACTAGAGGTGGTACTGATACTGATACTGATACTGATAACGCTGACTGATTCATTTCAGAAAATTCATATCGACGAATATTCCAGCTTTGATGGATGGATATCAAATGAGGCAGGTGGTTTTCATTGTCCTGATACTGCAGCATTTGACATTCGGTTTATTGATATACCTTTCTGTTTTGGTATGGATAGGTTCATCGTCTTTATGAGTCAACTAACCCCTTCACGAGGTCAATTCAAAAATACAATCTATGGTTTTATCTGACTCTATGGATTGGTTGATGAGTTGTTCCTTTCTGACATCCCAACATTCTTGTTGGAGAACATATCTTCGTTACTGACTTCGTCTACCCCATTTACTTCTCTCTCAGTATGAGATACTCACGAGGAAACGGATCGGATTTTTTGGCATACTTTTTTAAATACTGTCTGTGAGTTCTTCGAGGAGGTGATACGTTCATTTTCCAGCTTTTTGTGGAATTTTCTCTCCTCGTTTCTAAAAAATAAAGTAGAGGTTATTAAAAATTATAATATATTTATATGTATTAAGGACAGATTTTGCGATCTGCCCCAAAATGTCACTGCGCTTGAAATTGAACCTTTAGATACCTAAAAGAGAAATTCCCTATTGGTCAGTGACAACTTGTTTTTGAAAAATTTGGATAAGCAAATATATTCAATAAGAATGAAACCTCTACTTATCATTTCTTGATTGATTGATTCTACGTGTCGCAGTTCCACAGAGACGACACAGGTCATTTCTACTTACAATAAGAATAATTCTACGTGTCGCAGTTTCACAGAGTCGACACAAGTCATTTCTACCGACAATAAGAATAATGCGCCCATCGAAGGACAATCAATACTTTGTGTGACCATTGAATGTTTGGATGGCTGACCACGAATCGACCACTCTATAATAGACTGGAATCCGCTATCCAATTTTGCTATCCTGCGGTCACTGTGGAGATCGTAGTACTTGAGACAATAAAGGGCGTTTATATGAAAGGAGCGGTGTGCCACTCCATAGACTGAGAGTAATTCCGAAACTTAACCTAGCGAGAGAACGTTGTCGAAATGCTGGGTGATCAACTGAATGTTCACTCTATCATTTCCATCCAGACATAAAGCTGCAGTTGAGTTCAATTCTTAAATAATTGAGTGTGATCAATATCTCCAACGATAAGTGTTTTTTTTATTCATTTAAATGACTTGCGACCCACTCCATCGAAAACTCATCAAGCAATCATGATCAGGTGAATTATCGAGAACACTCGGGGAACTTGTACAGATTATCTACCGAATTGAACTACCTTTGTTCTGACCTGTCTCGACTGGGGTTGGATTACTCATCAAGTTGGAAATTCACAACACCAAAGAGTGACCCAATTGGAGAAGTGATGATCGTCAATACAGATCCCTCCAATAGGATATCTTTGATCTAACTGCGTCCAGGTAATTTTCCGCTCCTAAAACCCCTGTCATGATGATCTGATCCTGATTTCACTAAAATTGATGTGGATAGAATCGACGGTTGGCAACTATCGCAAAAAATGCACAGATTTCTGGAATAGATGGCACCCAGAGTTTTCAGACATCATGCTACATAGGTCGGAACTTCTTGTGTGGAAATAGTTATCGAGGTTTCATTCTGTATACTTTGAGGGTGCGTATAGGTTCGTATACATCTCCCTCTCAGTGGCCACTTCGCTGTACAGTATATGTTCTTGTCAAAACCAGCAGAAGACTTTCGAAATATCCTCTTATTGAATTGTGTCCCCTACCTGATAATAAGTGAAGCAGATACTGAAAGTTCCTCTAGCAACCTAGGCAGGAGGGTGGAAATGGTTGGTCAGCGGTTCCAATCGATATACAATTATCGAGGTGGACAGAAGGAGGAAAAGAAAGCATACTATAACTGAATCACACACACACAAGAAACTGGTAGGCAGAAGTGTGCGCATCCATGTGATCTTCATCATACCCGCCCGCGTTTTGAGACCTGGAAGACATTGATTCTTCATCCTCTTCATCAAACATTTTCTTTGGGGCTATATCATGTTCATTCTCTGTTCTCATATCTCATTCCGATGACGACCAAAAGTTTTTTGGGATGGAAACTTTTTCACAATATTCAGAACGAGGAGTGCACTAAGATCTCTTGCGCTTCATCAGTTTCCTCCAGTTCATGAACTGCTATTCGAATTTTGAATCGCAATATCGATATCTCATATATATATGAGATATATATATATATACATGAGATAATGAGATGAACATACTGTTCATATTCAAGATACTTGAAACCTGATGAAATTCTACTCACACCAATACATACCTGACAGTCCAACGACTGATATCGATATTCATGTCATAAAGATTTCAATCAATCGTCAATCGTCAGATGTTATCCAATCCCATTCTACATTTGTCGACATCACCTTTTTATATTCCTCATCGTGCATGACGAACATTCATAAATTAGAGATCAATTATCTTAGACAGGTCACTTCAATAAATCATGAACGAATTTCTGTAAAATTCACAATTTACTGCAGTACATCGAGGAATTGGAAATAGCATTGTCGTTCCATTAATATCGCTATAAATTTCTTCCGAAACAGAAGCAATTCCTGATGAATATTGCAGATAGAGACCGCAATGAATCAGATCACTCAGCTGCATGCAACAATGCAGGGAGTGATATCTTCGATATGTTATTACAACTTTATATATCCAAAAATGTTTCACGTGAAATGGCACGTGAAAAACCTCAATGGAAATATGTTGATTGGTTTTTTTTCTTGCCATTTACTCATTCACAGAATCACACTACCAAAGACTACACTCGTCCGAATTCCGATATTTGCATTCTTGTTACATATGCGATTGAAAAATATTAAGCTCCTACTAGTAGATGACAAAACAATCGCCATATATGCAGCCTTCACCTTGGTGAATATTCACAATATCAAAACCGAAAAATAGGTTTCATGAGTGATAGCCTTGTATGTTTGTAGGTCACTCTAAGTAACTCATCAACTCACCCGTTCATTGATACTCATCAAGATGGATATATTTTTGCTAACTTCTGTCTTGTCCAGCTGAGATCGATGCTCTTGAAGTGAATCAATAATTCTCCTCTCCTCTGAGAGTCATGGAGCCATCCAGTCTTCAACTTGCTCTTGAATTAGGTCAAGTTGTACAAGCTTCAACAAGGTAACACGCCAATTGATCTCAAAGTACAGAGGCACTGGATGGAATGAAGCTGCAAGTGCTGGTAATGGAGTCAACTATGAAACGACTGAAACCTGAAACGCCGGGCAGAGTGGAAGCATGAGTCAAATGAAACAGGTGACAAAACCACTCACCAAATAAATTGAATGCGAATACATCGTCGGAGCCATCTCACAAACAGGGTGTCCGTTCTTCGAACTCGACCATGAGGACCACAGTTATTATGACACAAATGAGGTCGGTTGAATCAGGGCGAATATCGGGAGGAAAACAGAGATATGTGACTGTCGTTCTCATTCTTCCGAGCGACAACTTGAAGAAGTAGACGTATCCACTCTGGATATTCTTGGGGCACTTTTTTTACATAGAATCAAATCTTTCATCGTAATTTCTGGGGCGTATTCAATGTCAGAAATACAAAACTCAAATTTGGCTTTTCTTCCTGATTACGAAGATGTATCACACGAAATGATTGAATCTTACATGCTGATAAGGAATAGGAAAACATATTTTCTGAAAGACTCCTATGGAAAGAACGTCAACAATTTTTTTAACGAACTTTTACAGTTCAATTGAATCTGGAACGTCTACATTGCCGTCTATCTTACCTACTAAGAAATTGATGTTATGAGCTAAGAACGACGAGATCAGCTAGAAGTTCATTATTCACTGAACAAAACAATCGATGCTCGAATACTTCTGAGAACGCCTTGGAAAACATGGCGACAGATTCAGAAACCTCTTGAACGAAGTGCCTCGAGCACGTTCTATTGGAAACATCTCGTTCTTCTAGTTTCCACTTGAAGAAATTGGAACGAAAATTATACATTTTCGGTTTCATCCAATGATTCTAAAACTGAGGAACGCACATATTTTTTTTTGTTCCATATCGTATAGTATCTATTGTAATAACTGAGATCTCCAAGGTGGAGCTCGAAAATTTGGTGCTGAGTGGAAGTCATCTGAGAGTAACGGACGAATTCACCTGAAACTTCACAGTTTGACTACCTTGAACCTCGACATATCGTGCTCGATGTAAGTCTTGGTTGGTATAGAATGAATACTTTTGAGAACCACTTCACTAGATTGTTCATTACAGAAGTTCTGCAGCATATACAATAGGGGTGTTGAAATAGTTTTATTGTTCAATTTTCGAAAGTACTGATTCAATCAATCAACGTCAGACAATGAAATCATCTGAACCTATGAAATGATGAGGAGTTCGAGGTTTACATGAAACGTCACTGGGAGAGATCACACACACAATTTTCACTAGGATACTCATCTACATAGGGGCGTGACTCAAAAAATCAGAAGGACACGGCGGAGCAATAGACATATTTCATGAGAGAATGGCACACGCCAGCATGGAACTGTAATTTTATTTATCAAAGAATCAGACGCCATAAAAATGAACTGCTTCGGAAGTTGACAAAACATAAAGAGAACGCGTGGGAAATGATAATTCCAGAGTAACTCCTGGAGCGAAGACGTATCAACTGACAGGAGGTGGATTTGCGAGGGAAGGATTTTTTGTTAGCTGAGAGTCTGGCACGTTAATAATTTATTTATGGCAATGGCGACGGAAAATTGAATATGCTCGCATTCTAGACGGGACCCTCTTCGAAATACCGAATTATTTAGCGAGGTAAAAACAAGTTTGTAGGATTATGTTGTTGGCACTCCATAAAGGGTATACAAAAACAGTTACAATCGTTTGATGAATGAATAATGATCCTTTCCCTTCCACAGGTTGATGTTCGCATTATTCTAGTAGTAATAGATAGGATAGTGTTGTGGATGTTGTTGATTTCCATTCCATCTGAATATTATATGTAACAATTGGTGACTCCTTAATCAATTGGCCACTTTCATCTTTATATTTGATACTAACCTAACTCAAAGCTACACGTTGGAGCTGAATAGATAGGTATCAACTTCTGCAGGTTAATACATCAAGGCATATTCTCTCAGTCTACTCCAAGACTTCCTAGAGATATTTTCATCACGTATATACCCTCGTAGAGAGACTCTAGATAGTTTCATAGCTCCTGAGTGACTGGGTCACGAATATAACAAAAGTTCCTCTATATGAATCGCCTTCCTGTCCATCAAGTCAAGTCTACCTGAAATCGCTCGTGATGGAATAATGAACATGATTTTCGGAACGATATTCTACAGAGGGTAATGAGTGAGTGAAGTATCACCGTCTAGAAAACCCAAGAGATGTGAAAAATACCAAAGGTAGGGTGAATTTCTGTTTTGCAAATCATAAGGAGCAATGGGCCTCAACTGGCCATACCGAGAATGGATATTGACCCCTGGGCTCATCGGATGATGAAGGGGATGAAGGAGTTATGAAGTGTACTATAATCCAAACATATATAACCTGGGCAGTAGTTCACATACGACAAGAATATCGGTATTGATATCGGCACGAAAGTGAACAGAATAGTGAAAGAAGGAGTTTTCTCCTACGAAGTGTGTTTGAAAAATCTATCAGATTTGACTGGTCTTACGGCTCCAACTCCTCCTTAGAGTTCCAAATTACTATGTTATCCAATACAGCCCCGTTTGACCTGACAGATCAAAACATCTCTCGATATGATGGATCAAGTTGAACGTCATTCCCAACAGCAAACCCTCGAAGATCTCCAGGGAAAACGATATCTGCCGTGGTGAAGGTGATGGAATTGAATTTCCCGAGAATCTAGAAAAATTCGATTTCTTTGCCTATAGAAGCCGAAGTGTGTTGCGATCTCGCCATATCAAGAGGATGGCAGATATTGAGGTTATACACGTGAATTTTTCTCGAGAGCGTCCACTTCGTTTCAATGAAATTCACAAAGATATCATTGATAATACTGCTCTTCTGGAGAGAAATCAATCTCTTATTGAGTGAGTGATTGATTCAGTGAGTAGGTGATCAGTGCAGCGGAATCTGCAGGAAACCAAATCATGTATGGAGAGAGTTTTCAAGAGAGCAAAATGGAAGAATTCGAGGAAAATTAGCAGTACGCCATAGAAATACAATCAGAACTCTGGAACAATCAAGGAATGAGCAGTATTCACCTCGAGAAATACAGGGATCATCAACAATTTCTTTCGATTGTATTCATATGTGTAGTAGCCCAATAACTAAACTATATGCCACGTTCATTAGAAATCAATGATCAATGATCAATATCATGTGGATATCAATTATCCGAAAATCTCGAGGCGATGAATGGAAAAAAATTAGGAAAGTCAAGAATAATCAGAAAATGAGAAGAGTTGAAATGACGGAGATGATGATCATAGGGTATAGCTGAATCCGAAAAGAATTAATGTTTTGAAAATCCATGCTGATCAATTCATTGAAACAGTATATGTATATGAGATGGATTGAGACGAAGGATTGAATTGAGGATGATTTGAATGGAATTCATACATTCAATCATTTTTGAAATCCAATAGGAAATGCAACTGATTCCCAGTAATACCTTAAAATGAAAATAATCATCATGGCAGATGTTTGTTAACACAGATAATAATAGGTATACAAATTGTTTCATACCAAGAAAATATTCCTTCACTTACAAACTCACAGTAGGAATGAAATCCACTAATAAACTCATGACAATGAGTTCGACTGATAATTCTACAGGACATATATACTCATGAGAACCATATGTGTTGCCACTTGATAAAAAGTATGGTTGTAAACATTGAACAACAAATCACTACTAATATGAATAAGACCATCATTTTTATTGTTCAGAACTCCATAGAAAAGAAATTCAAGAGGAATTTCCAGATTACTCTGGTATGATTCGTGAGATAGATTTGTGATTGATATAATTCACGAACTTCTTATGAGCTCATCGAGATGATCAATGCAAAAATGGCTTCTCACTGATTCATCATGAGATTTAATGCAAGATTCAGTAGAATTGAACTCTTCCCTATGAATTAACGAATAAGGATTCTAGATGCCCACTTCTCATTATGCGGGGATATCCGCTCATAATATTGAGTCGAGTTAACCAACGGAATTGTTGGATATTCTCCATGTTACTTCAGAAAGAAATAACTACAAACTTCGTGAAGATATAGAAAATTTGTGGTTGTGAGGAGAAATATCGTATCATATAACGCTATTTATTCTACGCAGGCTTTCCTCCGCGAATGTTGCGAACTTGCGTGAAACTAGATTGAATCCACCCAAGAATCCGAAAAAGTTCACGAGGCTTCTTATAGATCATTTACATTTTCTATATGTACAGGCTGAAGTGGAGTTGGGAAATTTGAAGCGAAATCGGTTCTACTCTGGAATCAACAAGTTATGAAAGGAAGCATTTCATAGTCTTTATTGGAAATGAAGTTATATCGAATTGGAACAATATGAACATATATACATATATAGCATTATTCAGTTTCCATCATGATATTCCTATAAAAACTCATATTTTTTCAAATTAACTCCAGCTCCAATTCCAAATGAGAGCATTAATGAATATCGAAAAACGTTATAGCTATTTATTGTTTTCATCGCGCATTCCAACAGACAGCGCAAAATGAATTCGAAAATCATGGTCATGTTTCATATATCTGAGATAATTATTCGGGGTCTGCCTTCATCCTGAAGTAATTATCACTCATTATAATCGATTATATCATTACAAATGAGCTGTTCCATCGTTCATGTCTAGACAACTCTCAATAATTGTTTTTGGTCGAAAGGCATATCACTATTTCAACGATGGATACAATAGGAGATGAAAACGCAACTGTTACTACGAACCTGTCAATATCCATGCTCGGTATCAACACTTATAGCATTTTCTCATGGAACGAATATATGAGGTCCACTGCTAGAACTGCTTCACAAAATCTTGGCTTCCTATTCCAGGAACTTCTCACGATCAATAATCTCATTCTATTCGCCTAGTCGGTGATACTTAGGTTGGTCACCACTATATTGTCAGGCTCGAGACCTGCAGAACTTCGCTCTACCAAGCATCAGTCACAGAGTATACCAGGACAAGGTATTGAGGTTGTGTCAAGTGTAAATGTGAAGTATATGAATGAAAATGAAGTGTAGAGAAATCGTATTCAATGGAGCCCGTAATCACAAATCGAAACGAAAGCACATTGAGAGAGATTTTTAAACGTTTCTGGGGTTTCCAAAAGGTCGAGTTGAATTTCTATACACTAAGCTGGCCAGGAAATAAACATCGGTTGTATGTGCGAGTATTTCGAAGGGACATTCTCGGACCACAACCCCGGAGCAGTTTGCGGTGCAACTCTGTCACTATGTAGGGGGTGGATGGGGGGGGGTGAATCCCTTTCAGACTTCTCCGGACTCGTGTTCACCTCCGCCCAATCTCCTTCGAGTTCTTGTAAATAGTACGAAACTTTTGGATTCGGAGCAAATGGCTGAGAAAATAAATTCAGTTTCTCATTTGAATTTTAATGGAAATGCATGGGAGTGAAGCAGTGAAAAATGGAAATGATGGAGGCTATGTCAAGAGGAAGCTTAACCCAGTTCGGCGGAATCCATGAAAGTTTTCAGAGGATATAACGAGACCTATATTTTGATGAGTTACTCAACATGTTTTGGTGAAGGAGTATTACTGTTTACACTATCGTCCTGTCGTTGCCTGTTTGTTTCAGCTTCAGCTTGTTCCTTCAAAATCTTCATAAAAATATCTCATCACAAGATAGAGTTCACTTCGGAAAGAGAAATGTCATATATAGTGTAGTAGAGGGCAAGATGATTGTATCTCATATGGTTATTGTCGTTATGAAATGAAATTTGGTCGAGAATGATTTCGAACAACATGGACAAATACAATAGCGATGATTTATTTGGAAGCTCTATGGTATCATCCAGATATAGTTGAATTGAAAATGAGTGCTCATATCATGAAGAAATCTCCGAAAGGTAATTTTCTCATGAAGACAAGGATGCGTCTAATATGGTAACTATATGGTACTCTCTACTTGTGGACTATTTTCAGTGTGGAACATAAATGGAATGAAAATACCAAGTGGCACCATTTGGTGACCTCTGATATATGGAGTATGTGAGATCGATCAGAAAGCCAGAAAATATATTCGAACTAGTGATCCGTTATCCATGAGAATGTGATGAAAAAATTTACAGTTGCTAGAAACGTCCACCTCATTTCTTAACAAAATACGAAATGTGAACAACGAGTTAAGATTGATGCTATAGTATTGAGTGTGATCATTTCGGCCTTGTGATATGAACTCTTTGGCATATGACGCTTTGAGAGATAGGCCATACATTATATTCCTTCAAGCAAACTCAACGAATTTTCAAATGAAGTAAAGTGAACTCATACCTATTTCATATCCTCACCGTCCATTCTTCCACATGGCTTCATCAAAGCACGTAGTACTGCAACCAATCTTTGTATTCTCACTCAATTCGTTTCTGATGTACTTGATGATAAAAATCAAGTTGATGTTATCTACACGGATTTCAGTAAGGCGTTTGATCGTGTATCACATCAACAACTGCTAATGAAATTGTCTAACTTTGGCATATCACCTGGAATCCAATTGCTCCTGAAATCATATTTATCCGACCGATGTAGTTATGTTGAATGTGATGGTATAAAATTCTCCTGCTTTGTAGCGAGTTCGGGTGTCCCACAATTGTCGAATCTTGGGCCATCATTATTTATACTATTTATAAATGACATAGCCGATGGCATCACTTCTCATAAACTGCTATTTGCAGATGACATGAAGATATATCATGAAATACAGAGTGGAGCAGACTGTTTCACATTGCTGGAGGACAAATTGGTGTATTCGTAATAAATTGTACCTAAATACAAATGAATGTAAAATAATGACATCCACTCGTGAAATCCTACCAGTGACATTCAACTATGTCTAGATGGTGAAAGTTTAATGCGGATCACAGAATCAAAGGATCTAGGGGTTCTGTTCGATTAAAAACTCACGTTTTCAAATCACTTCCAGAATGTGATATCAACTTCAATGAAAAATTTGGGTGTTTTGATACGCAACTGCAAGGAATCTAGGACCTATGACTCCTTAAAACCATTTATTTCGCACTGATCAGGAGCAAATTAGAGTACTGCAGCCTAGAAAATGTTCAGAAGAAATTTTTGAAATATGCATATTTCAAAAAACATGGTGTTTATCCCGAGAGAGGTCATAGCTATGATTCATTGTTGGATGAGTTTCATATGATATCTCTAAAGAAATTCAGGGAAAACCGAGATGTGTGTTTTGCATATAAAATCATACATGGACAAATAGATTGTTCACCCGTCCCATATGCTATTCAATGTACCACGTATTTCATCTAGGTTTCGTAGCACATTCCATATTCCTATTTCCAATATAGTGCATCTTTTTCATTCTCCTATATCTACTATTTCTAGAAGTGTTAATATGTGTAGATATGTGTAGATATATTTTTTCTTACATTCAAACAATTCAAAATAGAGATTCTCCGTCTCATTCAGAATTGATTTTGTTTATATGTGTAATTATTTATAATGCTAATTGTATACACCTGTGAGTGGGCATTTGGGCCTGCTGGATGTATTATAGCAATAAATAAATAAATGAATGAATATCACTAGAGATTTGATTGAAAGTATATCACTTCATGATGAACTGGATGAACTGAACACGATATGGAATGACTCACACACGTAACCGCGTGGCGTCAAGAATCTTTGGCATTTGTGCTTCCGCTGGGGAAACCATCTGTAAGGAGAAGCTCTCTGCGATTGTTTTTTGTTCGTAATCAACCACTTACACTTGTCGAATAGTATATATTAAAATCTCCAGCTATCTAAATGTATGTATGTTCAGCATATGTTTGTACGAACTGCTCAATAACTGGGTTTCTGATGGAAACCTTCCGAAGAGCTGATAATATCGAGTCGTGGTGTTCTCATCATCAAATTGATGATACGTCATGCATGAGTTTACTATTGAATCATTTTCTGAGGCAAGCAATCATCAGCAACTGAATCCGACGTCTGCCTGATCATATCGGCTGTTGCCACTATGGTATATTGAGTCACTGTATATTCAGATCAATATGCTCATCTGGAGTCAGTTTGGAATCTCCGATGGATCCAATGTATGTATCATTAGCTGTTTCCTCGTGCTGTAACCAGTATGGTGATCACATTCCTTATTCTCGAATAACCAGTATCCGCTCTATCTTTCCATGTCCCCACAATGGAAATCATAACGTTAAACGAACAGAGGAAAACAAAGAAATTGAAATAATCATACAAGATCCCAATCTGAAATGGATGTTTCCGAGAATGACTTAGGCGAAATGATGCGAACCCTAATAGGCAATTTAGAACCCGGCAGGCTGCATTATATCCCCAAACAGGATAACGTCCTGATGCTATGAGTTTCATTTCGGAAGGAGATTTCTGTTTTCCGACCTTCCATATCTGCCATTATCGCGTTCAGACACACCGGGTACTTCCATCACCGATGAGGCGACTGGAATAGGCACAATAAATAGTAGGGATTTTGTCAGGACCGTAAAGGACTCCATCCGGAGAGGAGAATGGAATTTTCATTGTTATATTGAGAAGTGATCAACCGTTCCGGTACTGACGGTACTGACATTTGACCCATGACTCATTTGAAAAATACAGTTCTAGCTTGGAGAAGCAACGTGTGTACATTCTATTGAATTATCTCATACACATCATAGTGAAAGATAGTCAAAATCCATACGAAATATGAAAAGGTTTGTTGACTGATCATATGCAGGAAGTAAATTCAATTGAAGATGAGGAGGGCAGATCGAATCAAGGATCTTGTTCGACTACTGGGGATTTTTTCCGTGCGAAAGATTCAGGCAATGAGCAAACAACGTCCACGAGTAATCTCAGTTCCCCAAAAACAACCCTACATGGCCAAGCTTCATTCACCAACGAACCTAAACTATATCACGTTCCACCTAATGATGTTCAGCAGCACAATATCTTGCTTCGAGTTTTTAGTGCCCTTTTTACGGCCTATCGCCGGCACAGCCATTTAAGTGCGTCTACTGGGGCTGTTATAGTTTCGGTTAATTTAACTTCGGAACTTTCTTTGCTCATTCCGGCATTCATTTGAAACATTTGTTTGCCTGGAATGTGGGTTTTAACGTAATCCAATTGATTATTCGGTTTCTATGAGAAATGCGTGACAATGGTCCAGGATTCAGGGTTTTTAATGATATATGAGTGGACGATTTTATCATCATTTTTGACATTAGTATTACAGAACTGTCAGCAAAAATTCAGATGAATGCACTAACTCTCTTTCATTTTCATACGGATTCACCACTTATTCATCACCTCATCCGGTAATTATGGGAATCAAATGCATACGCACAGTGGACGATGCAATTCTTATAACCATTTGGGATATCTTTCCAACAGGTTTGACGTATGACGGAGACCATTGGCACAAATGAGTATTTTGGAGTTCCAGTCATTTCACCAGTGATGCGGAGTGAAAATAAATGGTAGATTATCAAAATTTTGGAAAATTTCAATTCAATATCTTTGTTGGACAATACCCGTCGGAGATTTTTTTGCATGAATTTGGAAACATGAATTATTTGATAATGGTCGATGAATTATTTGATGATGACATGTCATATCAGAATTGTGAGAGTTTCATATTATTCCTTCATGAAAAAATCTTACGACATCTTGTCGATTTCGGATAACAGCGTTCTCTGATTAAACATCATCATTACTCTCAACTCTCGTTTCATCTTATGTTTCGACTGATTCCGATGAGAAGTGTTATTCTAGGTGAACGATATCATGAATGATTCTTCCTCTGATACTTTGCTGCGCATATATATAGTCACCCGACACAACGTTTCCTTCCACTTCCTAAGTTACCACGTGAAAATCGATCGATATCACAATATACTCCAGGTTTCTCTAGCCAGTCATTCGACCATCTTCCATGTGAGGAGATATCAGTTTCAAAATCGAGAAAAAATCCAACACCTCCTCTCCCAAAATTCCACCGCTAGCTAACACGATGTTCCTCGAACATCATAGGTTTCCCTTTTGTGTTGTCAACAGATAGAAAAAAAAACTGTACATATTGAGGCAGATATTCGATAGTCTCAATGAAGAGTCGTCATTGAAAACATCTCATCGAGGAATGTCAGAAAGGGGTGAGGAGCGAACTGGAATATCACTTGAAACTCTGAAGGTCGTGAGCGTTGGGACATATTTCACTAAACCTCAATGTTTCTGTTTTATTGACGAATGTACTTGCTCAAGCGGAGTTCAACTGACATTATCCATTCATGTTTCCTTTTACTGATTTATTTTGGTACAGCCGAGGCCTGTAACAGAATGATAATGACAAGAACAAGAAAGAGCAATTGATTTATATTATAAGGCAGCATAACTTTCTGGACAACACAATCTACAATCCAGTACTTCAAATCTCCATGCTCATCGAATACTATTTTGTGCTCTCACATCAGCTCAGCACATTTTTTGTTGATCAGTCATCAGTATCGCATGTTTGTTTCATATCAAAAGTGCTCTTCCGACATATTAACTCAACAAAGTTTCTGCTGGCGTGAATTTCCGGTCATCCGAAATGATGGCGACTAGCTTGTTGCTATAAAAGTTTTACGCCTTTTCAGCGATGTTCCAATTTATCTGCACCCGTGAAAAAGTTTAGTGGAGCGATAGAAATATATAAATAAATCTTTCTGGATGCACCATAAAGCATACGTTGAGAGGGATTTATCGCTGTGAGAATCATTTTGTCCCATTGTTATTATCACAACGCTATACCAATGCTATTTACACGATAGTTTGCCTGGTGAAATGACATTTCCAAAACTGTGGATTGTCTTTGAATTGATATCAGGGTATATAAGCTCATGGAGTACAGAGAATGCATCACGAATTCCGAGTATATTGAGAAGTTGGATATATGCAGAGAAAATTGAAAAACCGTGTGTTACTGACGTTGAGAGATTTTTCATTCCAGATATCTGAAGGACGAATTCTAAGAAATATTCCAATTCTGAGCCATGCGCTGACAGTGTCCATAATTGCTGCGCCGATAGAGTCTTTGAGCTTGCTAAATGAACGGTGAAAACTCTACATGATCATATCGTACTAGGAACGTTTTGGAAAATACCGATTCCATTGCTTAGTTTTCATATAGTTGGTATTCGTAAAATTGCTCTTTTGATCCGTTATACACCATATTCAAGACATGTATCACCTGAGAGAATACCCTGCATTTTCATTCTTGTTTTCAGTTATTGGAAAATGAAGTGTCTATACATAGAAATCTATTTTCCATGCATAAGGATACACAAAACAGTTTCAATATTCGCCTGAAATGATGCATCGATAAACACATAATAACAACTCACAATATCAATGAATATCATTTCACCCACTGGAGAGAAGACTTATCTTCGATCTTTACAAGTTTCAGATTGATATTGAAGAAAGATAGCATACAATAAGGAGTACATCATACATTCACATTATGTTTTCTTATCATCTTATTTCTACAACGTCGGAAATGATGTTTTGCGTTGAAATGATCATTTGAAATGGTTTCCACAGAAAATTCGGAAAGTTCGAATCTGGGAGGAAGAAACACTGAGAAGCATTTGAAAAAGCAAATTGATGTACACATAATTCAGCAAAAACAAAGAATCACTCAGAAAATAATGATCAATACTACAACCATATATTATAATATTTTAATTGCTGTACGACAGTAAACGAATATTGAAGACTGAATGAATCCACCCAGATCTAAATCATATGACATTTTACTAATATGAGGAATCATTCACAACGAATGCCAGGAAATGGGATAGAGATTGTGAGTACCTACGAATCATATATTCCATCACATTCTCGTTCATTTTCCGAACTCATATAGAAAATACTAGGTATCGTTATAATGATGATGGATCTCTGCTCACATATAGTCACATCAATCAGAATTTCCAGACTATTGGAAGAAAGGTGAATCGCATATTGAATATTCATCATTCCAACCAACAATATCGACAATCAGATCATATTCCCAGCAAGAACTATCAATTATACACCCCTCCTGTTTTTCACCATAATCTGGATAATCTCCTGTGATAGAAATTGATAATGAGTTGTAAGCACATCTACATGATATTTCATCATATTGTACAGGTATGAAGAATATCAATGTTACATTCCGTAGGATAACGAGATCATTTTGTGGTCTACTCACTCTAGATGTTCTACATTGAATGGAATAGATCATTTGGTGTACACATAGAACACCAAATGAAGAGGCCTACAGTACAACAAAACCGATGACGATATTTTACCTACTGAAATACCTATCTTGGATGATCTATGGTCCTTTTGTAACCCTAATAATACCGTCAAGTATCATGATGTATATCGGTGTCCACAAGCTCATAGCTGTATTTTATATCTTGAAGAGGATATGAAGGAGACATTTTATTTTTTCATTTTCACGACCAATTTCATATCACTTCAGAGCACTATCCTGAAACGCTCTCATAATATGAAGAAGTATGTTCAAACAGATTTTGTAATCATACTAAAACAGCTGAAATACTCTGGGAAGTTCGAACGATCCGAAATGGATTCGAATATAAATGTACAATATCCAAAGGTAAGAAGTTATATCAACAGACATTCTACATGAGATAGACTATTCTCAGGAAATCAGGAGTGACTGAAAAATTTCAGGAGTCTGAGTGAACTTATGGAGTTTATTCGAAGTGGAACTTGCGAAACAAGCCACTGACAGCGAAACTACTTTGTCTCTTGGAATACAGACTCATGCACTCTAATTCACGCGAACTCTCGATGTTGCGAATTGCATTATGACGATGAAGGGAAAATACTCATTATCTGTGCATTGAGGTTGAAGGCTCATATTCCGTTTTTCGTTACCGCCAATTCTTTTCCATTAACATTCAATCGATGTTCCGAATATTTCAATGTTCGCAAGGAAATTTTTCTAATTATTATTCATGAAAAATCTCCTGGAGATACTTCAAACAAGTGACAACGTTGTCAGAAACTTTGGTGGTAGTGCAAAAAACTTCGTTAATTCAAATTTCGCAAATTCGAAAGTAAACTGCGAGCGTTTAATGTTTGTTTTGGAGAATCAGACCTAATTAAAAATATGGGCTTAATCTACATCAATTAAAAGTTTACGATATGGTTTATTCTCGAGTTGGTCCAAATCCCAGTTATCCTCAAACTCTTCACCAAATTAAGTTTGATGGAGTTCTTTTGCTCTTGATGAATGGGGTTCTGTACGTGAGTGAACCTCAGCCTGAATTCGGAAACTGTATCTAGCCATTCATGAATATTCAGATCTCGATATTGATAATTAGAAAAGTTTTCTTTCGATATGGAATAACACCCGACAATATACAAAATTGTCAATCCAATCGTACCTGTATCTCCATAGTTGTTCATTCGTTTTCAGTAATGATCCTAGCGGAATTCTTTGAGTTCACCTCGATGAATGTTATCATCATTTTCACAATTAATGAAGGAGATCAATCTTCCGCTCCACTTCCCAATGATCTTTCATCCTCATAATTGATTAACTTGTCTGGAATATGAACGTTTTGTACATCGCTTGTCGTGGTATCGGAAGTTATGAATTACCTCTGTTGGAAAGTTCATCTTTACTCAAAGTTCATTCCAGAGAAGCAATTGCAAATGGCCAAAACTCGAAACATCCCGTTACGTTTCATCGCCCAAAACCAATATACATAAGCCAGAACAACTACCGAGGAACAACCTTTCTTCGTTCAAAGAAGAATGTCCTTGTCAGTGCTGTCTTTGATTATACTCATTCTGTCGAGCAAAAATCTACGCCTGGTATTTAATAAGGAACCGGATTAGCCGAATGAGGGGTTACGATACGGCCTACATTGTCTCTCGCATTCGACTTCACGGATCGGCTGTGTCCTTTCATTGTAATCGACTCGCGCCTGGATGGATCTGAAGGCAGGATTTGCCTAATGGAACTGCCGTGTTCACTTCTTCATCTGATTTCAGGCTCTTCATCAAACGATCTGCATCAGAATTCTCCATAGAGATTCTTTCGTATAAAATATTAGGAGAGTTGAATTCCTCAAATTTGATTATGAAGCAGTGAAGGCTGATAATTTTTCCCAACAGTGGGGGGTGGGAACAAGGCGATGATTGGAGAATCACTGGATATTTCCGAAAGATTGAAAATATCATCATGGTACGACAGGAGTAACGATTCTTAGGATGTACACCGTGTTTCACTCGCCATGGATTGACTTCGATTTCTTTATTATTTTTCATGTACCACTTTCTAATTCAAATGACAACAATCATGGACTTATATTCATGTACAATGATCCGATATTGATTTCTTAAGATGATCTGTTGTTTCTTAAATCTCTTCTGAGTCTTGCAAATTCGAGAGGATCTGTGAATTTCCTCACCGGAAAGCGTAGTGAGCTTCGTGAATATCAGACAGTAGATTATCATTCTCATTCCATTTCATTCTGGATGTCACAATGACAGTTCATATCCTTCTAGTTGGTTCAAGTCAACTTTTTGTACACCACTGGATTTAGCAGGAGATTCTGTACCAAGATGAATTCGAAAGAATATTGGTTGTCATTCGAGAAAGTAACGCAGTCGGTTTCAAAATCATGAATATTGAAGGATAACTAGAGCCATGAATGTCAAATATCTATTGTGCTCAGTTCACGTAATATAGCAACAATTTTACAATGAAAAGTGAAAATATGTTTTGTGAAATTTCTGTATCAAAAAACTGCCTTGAAATATTCTTCCGAATTTCTTGAATATTTTTGATTTTTGGTACGAATCTTCATGAACCCCGTACAGTATCATGGTAAAGGTGATTTCTTCTGGAGCTAGTTTTGAGATATCAAACTGGTTCTACACATGAGAGAGATGAAATCTATGTGATGCAATGAAATGTTATTTCAGTTTATCAGCTGAAGCTCGCTACTTCCAAACTCTTGTCCTTTCCAGTTTACAAATCGAAATGAAACACAAACGGTAATTGATTCGATCATCAGTGAAAGAGAAATGAAATACGAAGGAAATGTGAATGAAAATGTGAAGTCACAATGTGGCTATATTATAGAAATAGAAATCAAAATATTATGTATGTAGTATGTATTTATCCACTATTATTTTCACATCGTTATGGCTTGAATGAATATCATCATCAACATCATCATCTGTATCATCATTCATTTCGAATTTCTCTGGAAAATCGAATACATCTCATTCAGAATGTGCCACTATCTTCCTGAACGCTCGGAAGGAGTAAAGGTGGTCTAGAGATTTAGCAATAATGATACCGTTGGATGTGGATAATTAAACTCACAAAAATACCAATATTGTAACTCCATACTCCAATACTGAAACGGATGAAGAGTTAACTGACGACTATAGTGTCATGTTCCAGGAAACTCTCAGAATGAACATTTCCAGTTTGACAAAGTCTCATCCTGACGATTGTGTTTACGAATTCACAGCAAGACTTTCACCCTATGCCCCACCCCAAAGTTATATGAATGTGTACCATCAGCTGTAATAGCCGGAAATAAGATGGTGAGCTCGGTATGTTCGTTATAAATTGCTCTGAAAAATTATATTTATAGGGGACGTGGAACACCGTTACGTGAATATTTTATTCATATCGAGCACGGCGGGATTTTTTGTCCGGCTTTATTTCAGGAGGATGGAACTTTTACTGCATACTGTGGTGGCAATTCACAAAGAGCTGTTGTTTTTCGCGAGCTCTGCATTACACCACATATGTAACACGGATAGAATTCCTAAAGTTGTACAGAAAACTACTTCTCTGCGCATTTGCTGAAAAACAAGCCATCCTCAATCCATCATCATTGTCTCATAATAACTATAGATCAACATCTACAGGGTTGCATGCAGCATGAGTTTGTCAGATGGATTGGTCCGCCTGGAAAAGTTTATGTGTCAGACTTGGGTTGGTTGTGACTCTTTCATTCATTGGATTTCTCTATTTCAACTCTGAGAAAGCCCAGGGGTTGTGAATCTCTATCTTCATTTCGTCGGAGAAAATCGTCAATATCAATTTTTTATATCACAACTGAACACTTCCTAGTGTATATCGAAAATATCACAACATGTTTTGATATGTTACATTGACAAAACCTGGTATCGTTGATCCTTTTAGAGAATCATTAATGATGATGGAATCGACTATAGGGTGATTCATCAGAAGGAGATTTTACGTCTATATCGAAGCTTTGCGTTTTGAGATTTCACGAAACTAAAATAAACGTCATATAGTTCGTGGGATATCATTGATTATCGTGTTGAGAATCCCAAATTATGATATTTCCGACTGTAATCAAGCCGTTTCAGGACTTTTGAATTCATTCGGAAAGATGATTCTTCAGAAAACTCAAGAACTGTAATCATTCGAAAATCGGATAGCTACGGAGAAGTCTGAATTCTGTTTCTTGCATAATATGTCTGCATTAATTCTATAGTATGCTTGATAACTCAATGGATATTTATCGCTCCTCGCTCGCAATAACCCTATATTAGATGAATCATGCATTAGATCAGATTATAGTCAGAAATGAGTACTGAATTATGGGTTATTCCTTCTCATCGTGAAGGATCACTATAATTCCAAGGAGAGACATCGGTTCATGAGCCATAATCGGTATCAGGCAATTAAGTACGTGCATATGAAATGTCTCGTAATTTTCTGATCCGCAGTTAATTTCACACTTCACATAATATGTTGAGCCAGAACATAATGCGAACTGAAAGGAATGCCTTCATTAGGTGCATGTCAAGGGAATTTATTGATAAGGTGTCGTACGCTCAAATTAACTTGCATGAAATGCTTCAGCCTGGATCTGAGATCAAAGCGAGGTATGATGCACATTTTCTCGTCGTGCGGTATCAAAGAGGAAGAGAGAAATGTGGTAGAATCATGACAGTGTTAGAGGAAATAATAATGTTTGTTCCAACCAGAATATATTGTCATTTTAGATGATGAGTCCTCGACGAGAAAACACATCGAATGTATAAATCATCAGATCTCATGAACATAGCAGCTGATGTATTTCCCAAATTTTTCCGAATTTAATGAAGTCATTGTCCGAATGATGTGAGCATCTAGAATGGGGAATACTATCTTATTTCTGTCGGAATCTGATTTCGCAGTCTGATAGAAAAAAACTCATCGTTCACGAAACGAGTATTCCATATATTCATTTTTCACTTGAATAATGATATACGGTGAGAAAGCATATTCTGCCATAGATTCTCCATACAAAGAATCTCAAATGAAAGATGTGTGAGAGATTTTTTTGTCAAAAAATACTTCTGTTCATAAAACTAGGGAAGATTGAACTCACTCCACATAAACACGCCTATAATAATCGAAAGACTGCACGACTTGAAATATATACCGAACCAAATGTTCAAAAAAGAACTGAAAAAATGAATTCACTATTCACCCATATTCACATATTATATCATTTCAGATATCTACTACTCACACTTTATTAGAAACTTACTGAAGTAGTAGAGCGATTCATTATATATTTCAGTATATTATGTTTCTTAGTGTGGATGTAACGAAAAAAAAATTCGGCGAACCCTTCATTACATATGTTATATCAAAGATGAGACTATTATACTTATGATTATATAATACTTTTGATTCACCTAGATGTGTCAAAACCCAACTATTGTTCACCCATTCCATCGATTATCATTATTTTTTCCACCAATTTTTACAAATTTTTCATCAATCACAATTTCACTTCTACTACAGAAATCACATACACGATTACTTCTGTGATGATAATAATGTCGATTATGGATGAACATCATCATCATCATTCTTATGTTCATTATTATTATTATTCATAATGATATAAGAGTGGTCCCGCTATGTTGAACATCATGAGGAATTTTTTTAGATCAATACTGAATTGAAAACTCACATTTTGGAAATGGAAATAATTGATAACTTCTTGAAGAAATGAAACCATCTATTGTTGTGAACAATCGATCACAGCAAATGAATTGCTTCGCAATCGCTCCATCAATGCATAATGCAGAAAACCTTGTGATTTCGAAAGAGCAGGAATTGCTGTTGAGGTACAGGAAGTCAACTAGAAAATTGTATATCTGGAGGAAGTATCTTTCACCCAATCTACAAACGGTTGGAACTTTTTCCAGCTAAAAAGTTAAACAGACTGAAAAGACCAAATGCTTGTTCGAATGTGAAATATTTTCCAGTTCATCGCTGTCTGTTGGCCCAATTCATACCACATTTATCACCGTTTGCCTTTTTATAACCCTCTCCGAACTTCGGTAATCTCCATCCAATGCATTATCCGTAAATGGAACGATGTGATGAGAAAATCAACAAAACATTAACCTTGCATCATTTGTTTTCCCAGGACGAAATGTACGTAGCTCACAATAGCATCCAACTTCATTTAACTTTCTGAATACTCCAATGAATGTTTTCTGGAGGGAGTGATGAACCACACAGAGCTCAAGGCACGTTCAATCGAAAGTTATGTCTGAGGCGAAAATATTCGGTGCAAATATAAATGATACATATAGTCAGATTATACCGCAGCAATCATTTTTGTCATGAACAAGATGCTCGAAACTTAATTTTTGAGATACATGGTGTTGAAATTTTCCCTAACAGGAAAACGCACTCTCGACAATTCTAGAAGAAACTCTAGATTTGTTTCTTGAAATTCAGTAGGTTTGTTTCCAATGGACTAAGAAATAATCACTTAGAGGTCAGATCGTCCATCGATTCATGAACAGAATATGATGATGGGGTTGTTTGAAAATGAGAATGACGTTCCAACGTGATAACATCAAAAGGAACCATGTGTCTCAGGGAAAGATTTTTCAAAAACTATTTTCTTTATTTGATCATCTTCATCTTCGGATTTTCTTATGATATCAAGGAAATACCCTGTAGATTATGCTAATACGTAATATTTTCACAATTCAATTATTCTGTATACTTCGACATCGTTTGGAATCAAATCAGACTCCTAGGTGATTTCACATGTTACTTAAACATGCAGAATAACGTATACTTCTTGCTCATATTGCATTCCAATTCCTGATATTTCCGAACTTTGGTATGTCTTCGAAGCATTCAGATTCGGAACTGCTAACTATGAAACAAAGATAAACTTCTATCACTGTATTTTTACATACAGAACAAATTCACATGATAACTGCATTGAGTAGAACGCTTTCTGCAGGACGGACAATCACGACGGAATGATTCTATCCACACCACAAATCGTTTGTCGACAAGAAATCACAACTGGACATTTACTAACATTGACCAAATGCTCCCATCGTATCTATCAGATATTTCGTCTTCTCCAGTATTTCTTGTGCTCGTCTCACACCTCGTGGACACTGATTGATCACATCCGAAAAGAGCACATCTGTTTCTCTAGCGAAAGTACATCGACTGCCTCAATCCAGATTGTTTTCAGATGCGCTGAGACTTGCTTATGAAAAAGAACGTACATTTCTCGAAACTCCACAGAAATGAGGAATTTGGTATTTCTATAGTGAGTGTTTCTGTGTGAATTCAACACTCGGGAATGTTTATGTTTCAGTTTATTCTTCGCGTTAACGATGCTCAAAGTCAGACCTCAGTTCCAAAATAGTTCATTCCCGATGGTCTTTTCATGAACCCTCGCGAACTTACTCAAATATACATGTAAATGAGATTTCACCAGAATATCTACCTGTAGATGTATTTCACTGTGTTACGCCTCGAAATTTACTACCACAATACAACGTCTGACTCTATTGAACTTTCTGAATAGTTTGATAAACGTTTCGCAGTGGAAGATGGAATAGATTATGTTTCGAGGTGAAGGTAGCAGAACGCTAAGTTTATTCATAAATCATAATGGACAACTTTGGAATGTCTGGCTTCTGGGACTCATATTCTTCAACAATGATGATGCCAGTATGTAGAGAACAAGAGTGAAACGCCAAGAGGAAAAAAGAATGGGATTTCACATTGGAAAAATGATTAGGGAGATGCTCTATGTATCTGGTGAACTCTACGTGCCAAAACTGAGTGAAGTGGATCCTGCAGTTGATAGCAGTTAGTGAGGAACGAATTCAAAGTCCTGTAAAATACAACACCATCGAATAGGTTACTGTAGCATTGACAATCAAGATGATGTCTTCTTTTCGACAAACGTCTTGTGAACAATTTTTTTGCAAAGCCTATGAAACGACGGTTTAATTCACCATAGTTCTTTCTGTTATTTCAAATCGCTTCTGCATCGATTGCGCCTGCGTTTGTGACTACATTTTTCATTCGAAACATACTTCTCTTTGAGATGGTCGAGGTTCTTGTTGCACCGCTGATATCTTTCCATTTCCGAACTCAAAAGAAATCATCGTGTTTTTCGAAATATGCGACTACGCTCTGAATCGAAGTTTGAGATGTTTCGTTGAATCTTTCACCATCATGAAGAATTCAAAATGCGAATGACAATAGGTACTAATCATTTGATATGAATGACAGTGATGTTTCAATGATCGAAGTGAATGAATTGATTTCAGTCATTTCATAATATATTGAAAGAGATAGATATTGACTTGGTGTATTTCCAGGATTTCACTGAATTATCTGCGTGAATTGACTATTACTACAGCTCATAGTTCCTCCAGTTCTAGATGGCTGATGAAAAATTGACCATTGCGAGAAGTGAAATAATTCCTTCATACATACAGAAAATATCATTGATGTGAAGTAGTTGAAACATCGTGCTCAATCATTCACGAAGGCGAAGTTTCCTTTCATAAAACTCCTATACATTCATATGGAGGAAAAGTGGTCCGTTCAAGCTTGTAAACAACTCGAGAGCTTCACAAAAAATTGATGATTCTGGCAGGATTCAGCATGTTCGATCCTATAATCTTAGATACACACTAGTATGTAACTTGAATGAGTTATATACAATATTTTGTTATTGCAGATACCTAGAAAGTCTTGGAAATACCTCCAACTATGGCTTAAAGGAAGAGGAATATCTATCACACGCAATCAAATGAATAATTCTCGAAGCTCTAGAGCTCACATTCATTTATTCATCCATTCAACCATGTCTTGTGTTCTCTTCGCATGTTTGGGGTTGAGCTCCAGAACATTCCCAAAATTTTTGCTGGAATTGATTCAAAGCCTTTACATTGATTCATCTCTGGATATATCACTCCTGGCCCCACAACATCACGAAATTTACGTGTAAGGTGCTATGCTGAATGAGCTGCGACTGATTCTATTGCATAGGATGATCTTCGTTCTCCAAACTCCACTGGCTCGAGTATCATACAAAAACATTCAGAATTGAAATACGTAGATGATCGTCAATTTGACATAAATGAACTCCCCAACTTCCCATACAATAACAATTTGATGTCCTCCAACGGAAGGATCGACCATCATCTTGGTCGCAGCGCCCTGTGTCATTTTGGGTTCGAACTTCTGCATGAACTCCGACACGACACGAAAGAAAATCCTATAATATTCGAGAAACATTGTTTTTTTTTTCTGTCTGTGGACAACACGAAAGGGAAACCTTTGATTTCGAGGAACATCGTGTTAGCCAGCGGTGGAATTTTGGGAGAGAAGGAAGATGTTGGAATTTTTCTTGGAAGTTTGGAGGTTGTAAGCATCAGGAAAGACTTCACTAGGCAAAGAATTCCATAACTTTGCCGTTCTATTGATGAATGATGCTTGGTATAGCGATGTTCGACAGGTCTCGAGCCTGACACTGTAGGAGTGACCAGCTTGAGCTCGTCTGGTTTGTCTACTAGGAATCGCGCGTTGGGGCATGATAGATGATATTTCCGTTGAGCACCGACCATGGATGTACCTATAAAAAAGGCAGAGATCGCCGACCTTTCTACGATGATCTAGAGAGGTCAATGATTTGGTGAGTGTTGTATCATCGACTAGGCGAATAGTTCTCTTCTGAATTGAATCTAAGAGCTTTAGCGTAAGTTTGGGAGCTGAGCTCCAGACATGTGAACAGTACTCCAGGACAGGTTGAATTTGTGCTTTGTAGATCATAAGCAGTTGCTGGGATGTGAAGTTTCTCTTCGCACGGAATAGAAAACCAAGTTTTTGTGAAGTAGTTTCCGCAATGGACCTCACATGATCGTCCCATGAGAGAGCACTGTTGGTGGTGGTAGTCAGTGGTGCAATGTTGAAAAAGAAGGAATGTATCGAAACTCTTCTAGAAAGTACGCAGGTCGTAAGCATCAGGGAAGACTTCACTAGTCAATGAATTCCATAACTTTGCCGTTCTAGTGGTCTCGAAAGTCAATCGATCATGCTCAGTGGTACAATAACTCTATATGGACCACATAATTATCATCACCTCGAACCACTGAACACTGAGCTCTGTCTTCCATAGTCACTTTCGGGCAGAACAACTGAAGGCCCTGGCGATCAATAATTTGGCAGGGCTCACTAGGCGCGATCGATTTCCTTCCATTTCCTGTAATCTGACTGAGACCATCGGAAGATGATATCGTCGAACCGGTTTAATTTCCTTCTATAAAACCAGATCCATTTATTTGCGAATAAAAATGGAACGCCTCGCCAGAAAGAAGCCCCTCTCTCTATCCCCATTAATGTATCCCGATGAAAGCGAGGAATTAAGGCAATAAGACCCGACGATTTGATGCATCTCTTGCCAGAAAAACGGATGAGTTCTTTTCAGCCGCCATCAATCCACGTCGAGGAGGTGTAAGACTAACAGAAAATGGACAAGCGGGAGGATGCCTATTCGAGAGCTGTCCTGATTTCGATGCGGTAGTCGATGAACAAACTTCTAATTCACCAATCACCCCGTCACATGGTCGATCATCCCATTTACCATAATCGAATCGATTTCCCAGCATTGCTCCATTCATACAGTTATGATGGAATGCATGGAAACAAATGAATATCTGGAATCTGTTGAAATATGATACAGTTATGATATGACAATCAATGTTTATTGAGGTGAACTGAACACTTTTTTGATTCAACACAATTTCCAATCGATAAGCGTGAAAGCAAATAGGAGTGGTAAAGAAGATGAAAATCACATTGAAAATGTGCAAGCGGTAAGCTTCGACAATTGTCTTTGTTGCTCAGGCACAGAACGTCCGCGAAAGAAAAGAGTTCGCGCCATGTCATGTTTTTGTACCAAATAGTTGTTTATGTTCATGATACATTCGATGTTCGAGTGAGCATTCATTAAGTGTTGCCTGATGACATCACATGACAATATCATCCCATTGGTTCATTGATGCACCCATATTCATTCAATTTTGATCAAGCTCCCACTCAGTTCAACTAAATCGGAAAAGAAGTATTTTCTGACAACTGTCAATGGCGAGAACTGAATAAAGTCATCAGATCAAGAGAAAATTGATCAAATCATGCGTCAGCTTACCAAAATGAATAAAATAATCGAGTTTAACGCTCATCGCATGACATTCATCCCTGGGGTTGGAGGTCTCTAGCTGTACCGGGCACCCTCCTGGCGTTATCATCTCTATAACGGACTTGATGCATGAATGAATATTGTAGCTTCAATCTCAATCCCTTCGAATGTAGGCACTTTCGCAGTTTCATCTACGTTCAGTTCACAACTGTATGATCATCTTCGAAACTTCTGGTATCGCTATTTCATTTTGTGATGCCTTTCGGAATCCGATCTGAGTACCTTGTGTGACTTTCGATTATTCAATTTCCGTCATTGGTATGTCCATAGATATTTCGATGATCCATTATAGATTTCAGTAATTGAATTCCAGAAGAATTCTGCGTGGTAATCGAATATTTCATATTTCCTTCAGTTTCATTTTCATCATTTCATTCTGAGCAACACAGACACTTATGTCACATCCGTGGAAGCCGAATACTCCAGTGCTTTACCGGAGCATTGGAGCATATTGTTTTATACATATAGATAGGACTCACAAAAGCAGTATTTTATGATTCACTTTTATGACAGCTGGAATATACTCTCCTCGAGAAATTGATCAGACGAGACGAAATAGTTTGAGATCTGCCAGCTCGTATATCGTATGACTTCGGAGAACAGTAGCGCCCCCAGTATTTCTGTTGAACACTCTTCCCGACACCTCTTGACGAAATGTACAGGTAACTTCAAAATGGGATACGAATCCCCAATGAAATTTCCAAATTGAAATGGGTATCGATGACTGAACGATTCTGATATGATGATGACTTCATGAAAACATCTACTCACACTGTTGAAAGTTTCAGATATCTAGCAATAATGCAGAATCCGAGGTTCATCGGTTGTTTCTTGGATGTTTTGAGACGTATAAACAGATGTTTTCGATCATTTCAATATTGGAAGAACTTCAACTCCAAGTGAGCAGTTTCCAATTATCCCATAGGAAGTTCAGTTTCACTATCTCTTGTCGAAAACATATTGAATGAACGATTGAAAATACATCGAAAATTATTTCAACAGAGTGGAGACAATTTATATATAATGACATGACATATCATGACTGAAATTCATATTCTTCTGCATCCTGTAGGAATTTCGTGAAATGGAATTCACATATAATGTCAAATGCGGGAAGATGGTACTAATAAAAACTAGCCAAGGCATTCAAAGTCTTGAAAAGTTTCGTTCGGACCACCCCCGTAGAGAAAGAACTGAAATATGCCACTGTTACGAAGAATAAATTGAAGTTCGATATTGGGAAAAAGGCATTAGGGTAATACGACGTGGAATTCTGACACGCATTTTCGAAGCCAGTAGCGTTTCCGGAGAGATTGAGATTTTTACAGTGATTACTCAATGTCTAAGAAAAAAGCGGACGATGTAAGAAAGCGGATGAATTCTTATGTACGTTGTCCCTCTTTATCTTGAGGGTCGCATTTTGTCGGCAGTTTGTCGTTGTATTCTCTGTAGGGGATGATATCTATATATGTCAGGTCTTTTTATCTCCAGCCTATACATTTGAACTTCAGATATTTTCATAGATTCCTGTCCCATTCTTTCAACGATAATAATCAGATGATCATTTGTTTCATTCATTATCATCTGCCTTTGGAAGTCAGACTAGATTCATTGACATTTCATTCATAAATGATTCATGAGTCGATCATGGGTCTATGAAACATATCGTCAATTTGGAACCCATGGGAAGTGCCCACCAATTAATTCTTCGGAATCGGCAGTCCTTCTCTCCAGTCTTATATCTTCATTATTTCTCTGGAACTGAGCAGTGCTAATTTATGGTGCCACATTAGACGTTGACTGAAATAATCAAAACAGCGTATATATAATAAAACCTTCACCTGCCTTTTCCAACATAAAAATGACCAGCAATTAATATTGGAGAATTGATAACTCTGTTGACTTTATTCGATTGCGTGCTAGTTCTTGACGAATTCTCTCCATCACGAAGGTGTACAGGCGACTCAAAACCCCAATTTATATGCAGTATATATGGGAATAATTGATAGGGCGAACTACGTTAACAATAGGAAATCGGTTAACGGAACAATGCTCGTGGAAAGTGATCCGAAGCACAGGGCTGGGTCATTCCGCATTTTGAGCAGACGAATATGCTGTGTTGAAAGCTCTTGGCCAACATGCTGAGCTATCACTTAGATAATTCTATTGAACAATGAGTGTGAAACTCGAAACACGATATCGATGTCGATGACTTCAACAATGTTGATTGGAATAATACAATATTTGAAATATTCCGCAGTCATTTCTAGGAAGTTTTCTCCACACCTTCATCACTTGATCTTCATCACTTGATTTTGAATGGAATCTATCGGCAATGTCAACGTGTATCATGGACTACGAAATATGATAATTCTTGCCTCATTGAGATAATCATAGTGATAACAATGATAACACTCTCCCAATGAAATCAACTGATATGAATGCAATCTGACAAATTCTTCGACGCCATTATCCACCCAGTTCATTCACAACATTGGTGATTGAGATGCAGATGAAATGCTTCACAAACCTCTACCTCCCAATTCACCCAGATTTTCACTCCTCTTCTTTTCATTTTCTTTAAGTTTTCTTCTAATTCTCAACGTTGAATGTTCAACTCACTCGTTCTGTCTGAGTACGTTCACTTTTGCGCACGAAAAATTGTCAATATTCCCGTTTGTATTCATTTCCGCTGGAAGAAGATCAGTTGCGGTCAGACATAGAAGATTTCAGAGAATCTTCAACAAACAACACCCCATTGATATAAATGAGAAGTTTTGAGGAACTGGTACACATAATGCAAAATGATTCGTTCAAGCCCCAGAAGCTATGGCGATAAATTCTCCTACATCAATAAGGAGACTGGTTTGCAATACTAGGGCTCCTGAGGATTTCATAGAATTTTGAGGGAACAACTCGAACAATCGAATCGGAGACTCATGAATATCATTCAGTTCAATAGCTCAAGGAGAATGAATACGAAGTACGAGTTAGTTTCTGCTGCCATGTTTCGTGAATGTTCAGACGAATCAGTAACGCATCAATACAAATCACCACTCTCATGATGTCTGACGAAGCTTTTTTGTATTGGATGGGTTAGATGGTCATAACTGGCAAGTTGAGGTTCAGGATCGTCCTCAACCCCTAGGAGCTATTCAACAGTATTTCTTTTTCAAGAATAGTACCTGCTAGGAATGATCCACTTTCTGTAAAGACTAGAATATGGTAGAGAATATCTGGAGGCACCATTTTGTGGATAGTAATGGACCATACTAGATTTTTTTCCTTCGAAGAACATCGATCCCCATCCTGAGGGAATCGCCACCAGAAATATCAAACGTCATTCGATTTGAATTGAACTATTCAGATGATTCTTCATGTTGTCATCCTCATCATCATTGTCGACTCTATTGATAGAGCTCGTGAAAAACCCTGTGTTCGTTCCATACCTCAGAAAATTCATTTATCTCAGATGATTCCAACCATTTCCCGCACTGAGGTTCAATCCAAACCACATATGACTGATTTGGATTTTTTTATCTACATTCGGGCAGTCATGATGGTCAAGCGACATCATAAGATTCATGAGGTCGTGGGTTCGAATCTAGGCTGGCCGTTGAATTTGAGTTGATATATGCGCTGTGCATTTTTTTTTATCTGTGGACAACACGAAAGGGAAACCTATGATGTTCGAGGAACATCGTGTTAGCCAGCGGTAGAATTTTGGGAGAGTAGGAAGGTGTTGGATTTTTTCTTGAATGTTTGGAGGTTGTAAGCATCAGGAAAGACTTCACTAGGCAAAGAATTCCACAAATTTGCTGTTCTATTGATGAATGATGCTTGGTATAGCGATGTTCGACAGGTCTCGAGCCTGACAGTGTAGGGGTGACCAGCTCGTCTGGTTTGTCTACTAGGAATCGCGCGTGGTGGCATAATAGATGATATTTCCGTTGAGCACCGACCTTGAAAGTACCTATAAAAAAGGCAAAGATCGCCGACCTTTCTACGATGATCTAGAGAGGTCAATGATTTGGTGAGTGTTGTGTCATCGACTAGACGAATAGCTCTCTTCTGAATTGAATCTAAGAGCTTAAGCGTATGTTTGGGGGCTGAGCTCCAAACATGTGAACAGTACTCCAGGACAGGTCGAATTTGTGCTTTGTAGATCATAAGCAGTTGCTGGGATGTGAAGTATCTCTTCGCACGGAAAAGAAAACCGAGTTTTTGTGAAGCATTGTATATCATGAAGTTCTACATCTATCCCAAATGCCACAGTGGTTTGAATTCCACTTGTGTAAACTGTAGATCCCCTTCTCCTCCACTCGCAAAAGCCATTCGAGGCATCTGAGGGTTGCTTCGGTAACTGATAAGGAGATGAGTAACGACAACAAATAACAAATATCTTTCAGACAATCATGTAGAACTCATCCACATATATAATAGCACACAAAATAAAGCTCTCGGAACCCTATCTTTCACTTCATTGAGGTAGCTGATAGAATTATGGATACGATGGCCAATATCAAATGCCGGTTTGAGCTTCAGCATCATCGGGAATACCCATTAGTCGATGATGGACTTCATTGATGTGTGCGCTCGTAAGGGATACATTGTGCTAACTAACCGCTGATAATGTCAATAATCCATTCATGAGTGAGATGCATGTTCATGAATTCAGATCAATAAATCACTGATAGTTGGGGATGCGGACTCACATATCGTGCGAGAAATGAAATTCGGCTGATTTGCATGATGACAGGTGACACGCAGCTCTGTAGGATCGAATAGCGGTGATCAGCGAGATCGAATATCTGGACGCAATTCTACTCTGGATGGGAAATTGATGATTCATCATGTATCATTCGGAAATAATTCACTAGTCCCATCCATTCGACAGATTATTTCATGTATTCTGACCTCATAGTTATTGCAGAAGCAATTCATAGAGAAAACATCATTGACTCGTCTCCTTCTATGGAGAATAACTGAATGACGAAGAAGTTTCCCGGATAGCTGAAGTACATAATACGTTCTCATGTGAGTTATTATCATATGGACTCATGTCTCAACTCGTCTAGATATCTGACAATAGAAGAATGGGTACTTCCAATTATACCCTAGTGCTGAACAAACAGGAGAAATGTGAAATTCTCTTCCACGACAAATAATAATAATTGGAATAATAATACTCATTCAATTTGGAGACCTACATGAATATACCAAGTGTCCCCCTGAGAGGTGATCGGTCGTACCTTGATCATCCTGGAACTTTGTAATGATGGATTTCAGCAGCCATTTCGATATCCGTAGTGGGAAGAAATAATGTGATGTTCTGATCGACCCTATCATTCCGATATGAATGAGAATGGTATATTCAGAATGATTATTGAGATCAAATTCATCGAAGCGACACTCTGCAGCAGGATCAGAAATCGAACATAGGAACACGACCTCAGGTTGTAGTATCACTACGAATTATATGAAGGAGGGAACGAAAGAACGGAAATGTTGTCTTTTGTATGTTCCTCTGCATTGTCTGTGTGCTCTTCACAAATTGTCGTGAAAATTCCACACATGAGATTTTTAACCAATTAGAACGTGTATTTCTGTCAGATCACCAAAGCGACGGATGAATTTTATCGGAAATTTTTGCCTGGTGGGTACCCAACAGCAAATCATACTGGAAATTTTCTATCAACTTGATAAATACGAGAATTGATATTGTTGGAAATACATTTGGTGTGGAATTTTCTTACCGAATACCACACGAGTTCAAATTAAATCCGAAAATATTTTCTAAAAATATTTTCAGAAAATATTTTATAAAAATATTCATGAGCTCGAAAAAATTTCCGGACATGATTTGACCTCTAGTGGTATTACTAGTGACAATTTTTCAGTCGACGTTTGCAGCCACTCCGTGAAGATTCTGAGAATCAAGGCAGCAGCATGGAACAAAATATGAAAAACGCTCATTCTCACGTTCATTGTAGAAAAAGCTTCTGAGTACCTGCTTATTCGTGAGTGTGTGAATGAACTGAAATTTCTGACTGTGAAACGTTGTGTCAAAATTGAGTGTATTCACAATTTTGGTCTTTCATGGCAACATTGTGAAAAATTGACCAATTCTACTTAGACAAGTCAACTCATGTATGAGAAATTCACATGCCACAGTGGTGGAACACAGTACAGTATTAGAACACACAATACCTCACAGCGACACATCTTCGGTGTTCCGATTTCAATAGTTAGAAGTTTTCCTCGTCTTATTGCTGAGCAAAAGTTTCTCATTGTACATTGGTAACTCCCACTCTATCTGTTGATCAAATTAGCGAATGACAGTGTGAAATAGTCCACCTAGGAGTGATTCTGCCAAATGATGGGCTCAACAACGAAGAATAAGGTACTGGAAAAGAGCTCAGAATTCTCTAATTTGATCAAAACTGAAGTGAATCAGTTCTAATCACCCAAACAAAGTCATTGAGTTTCATTGCATTCTCCTTCGAATGGTATGGACAATCAACTCAATCGGATGTAGACAGAAACAGAGACATTATCGACATCTTGAGCTGACGGATGACTACACAGTTCTTTCCAAAGCGTTCGATTGAATTTCTGTGATGATATTGAATTATTTTGACGATGGTCGAGGGTTCCGTTACGCTAGCACATCTGTAATCCTCGTATAATGAACCTGCCCGGTAATAGTCCCGATTATATTAACTTTTAACGACGCTGTGCATAGAGAAAGGCTAATTAATGTTTCCTCAGCCGATGTTGGTTGCAATTCTATTACCTCGTAATGGATTGTTCAGGCACTTTTTCGTCACACAAGTTCAGCTGAATTATTCTTGAACTTGCAGCATGTTGAATCAGAAGTCCGTAGGAAAACTGATTATGGGATTTTGGCTTTGCTTTTATTTTCGCGTTTTCCTTCAGCGCTGTATAGAAAGGTTAGCGGTGTGCCTGTGACATGAATTTACCCCAAGTTTCCGAGCATATTTCTGAAGTTTTTCTTTGACGGCACAAAACAATCTGGATTTCTCGAACTCTTTTTGTACTGGTGGTTTGTCTCGTACTGAAACTGGAAGTAATGAACGCACAAATATAGTACAGAGAGTTTGTATAATTCGGGTCCCAATATGAGGTCATGAAAACTGATAGACATTTCAGAAGCGGTGGAAATTCACTCGATTGAATAGTTGATCGAAAGATTCATGAATTTCAAGAATTGTTAGTGTTCTGGAAAAACGTCAAAATATAGTTGGAATACACTAACTATACGAAAGACACATAATGAAAACGGCGAAATGAAAGAGTTAACGATGATTGGAAGTCTCAGAAATATTGAAATCGAATCAAATTCGACCATACACTCACACACGCTTTCAACTACATCATGATTTGGCACTTGCTCAGCAAAGTCCAAATGTCCACCATCATGAGCGTGCATTGCCTGTGAATTATGAGGCATTTCTCATTACCTGTTCATTCATTCCACTTGGTTTACACTTCGTCGAGTGGGACTCAACTCTTGACCCAAGACTTCAGTGACTCAACCTGTATAGTGAGGAAATCATTCCAAAACTAAAATATCTCGAATCTCAAATCCATTTCAGTGACTGCAATTGTCATATTTCATTGTGACCGTAGCGACTCAGTTGTTTCTATGGTGACACGCTACTACGATTTGGAATGTTGAAGGTACAGGATAGGCAGCCGTGTGCAGGGGAACTTCCGCAAGCGAATAAATTTGTCATTTGATGTAGTGAATCTGATTGATCCAAATGCTGGTTAATAAATTTGTCATTTGATGTAGTGAATCTGATTGATCCAAATGCTGGTTCACTTATTCTTATATATTCTCATTTAATGATAATTGTTTTGTCAACAAGATTTTTTTCATCTCCTGATTCAAGATAAAACAAAAAACAAACTCATGAGACAAATATCGGTAATATGGCTTTTTAATTGCATACGATATCCACGGGGAAATAATTTGTGCAGACATGGCATGGAATTTGATGGTTTGAGCACCCCAGAAAATGCATATCAACCAACTCCTGAATTCCGGAAAATACTTGGAACGTAGCACCCGCAATTCATCATACGTGTTAGCGCAATGCATCATTTATATTCGGCACCGACCTTTTTTTCCATTCCGGCTTCACATTCCCCGATTTTTTATGAGGAGCCCATTCTGTTGGTGAGTCATATCATTGAAGTGGATCATATTCGTTGGTCATGAAAAATACATCTCGTTGGAGAGTGAATTCGTATCCGTCCATATCCAGATATACACCCAGTAATTCAACTTTTTTGGAATTGGAAACCAAGTGATTGGAAGGCAAGATCTATTCACTGCTATATACACGATTTGTCTCTCCTCTACTGACTTGACTTACCCAGTATCTTGGAATTTATCATGGGCTCATAGTTCTTCCTTATTATTTCTTCTAGTTAGTATGACAAAATTTCATATGATGCGTCTACATTCTTGGAAAAATATCGAAGATATTGTGTTGATCATACATGTTCGGTTGCCTCATCGATTCCTATTTTCTGCGGTGCTCAATCCGAATCTGAGAAGCCAACAACATTCACTAGTAAGTCTTG
This sequence comes from Gastrophysa polygoni, assembly GCA_963576655.1. Taxonomy (NCBI): domain Eukaryota; kingdom Metazoa; phylum Arthropoda; class Insecta; order Coleoptera; family Chrysomelidae; genus Gastrophysa; species Gastrophysa polygoni. The sequence continues at coordinate 6,911,879 of OY755091.1, forward strand.
CGATATCGATGAAAAATTACGAAATTTCAAGATCTGAGATGTCTAGAACATCATTCGTATGTAACCAATTGTCTTTTCAACCACGAATTTCGTAGATAGAATTCAGTCATCTCATACAACTAGAGTTCCCGAATTGTACTGTCACTAAACTCACAGGCAATGTGGAAGAGTAATTGCAATTTCGAGGACTAGAAATTTTACTTACCACTAAGTGTAACCGGTCTTCAGGATATCATCAGTGGAAACATAATTTGAAATGGCCTTGAAATCACAGTCATGTATGAAGAATATAATTTTGACTCATTGAATATGTTGTGAATAGCTAATTATATTCTCATAGCATTTCATGATTCCCTTCCGATGGAATCGATGGAAGTAGTGATAGTGGAAAATAATCACAAAGAATCATATACAAATCATTTTAATGAAATTGATAGGAGAATTTTTTTGAATCATATGGATATCATTCCTTTCCAATATCAAAAAACTGTCATGAAGAACGTCTGACAGTTCAGTACTATTGGTTAGTAGATTTGGTTTCTGTATTAGGGCTTCCTTTCTTTCGATTGCTACAGGAGTTCAGTTCGCAATGCTCTATAAGATATAACGATTCATCTTATCTGATAAAACGACGAATATATCATGATTTGGAAAGAATATCTCGATGTCATCAACGTTTACAATCCTGACCACCCTATATCACTGATTTCGAGATTCTCATCAGCAATAAAATTTGGATAGAAAGTACTTGCTGGTAGATCCATTCACAACCGGTATATTCGCTCAAAATGAAAATAATTTTCCATGGAAGCGTTAGGCGAGAATACATTTCACAGCCAGATGAAATGGTATGCGAAGACTCCAACTGATAGTTCCGTGGAATGGAATCGACTACCCGATTGAAACCTTTTGTTTGCTAAATTGATAATTCCAATGAATACTGCAGTCGAGCGAGCGATTGGTATCTGGCCAACTGTGACAAGAATATCAATTCGCGCACTATTCCTGATAATTCATACCTACTGAATAGTGTGGAAGATCATTCCCAAGAGAGCCAAATTCTATTTTTCGCCATATCTGCGAACGAAGTCGAATCCCAGCTCCAGAATCCCAAAAATTCGCTATTACTATCAGCTGAATCTATATACTCATGTGATATTGTGTGATAATGATAGAGTAAGAGAAGTAATAGAAATTTCCTTGAGAGTTTCGAGGTTGTAAGCATCAGAGAAAACTTAACTAGACAAATGATCCCAAAACTGTGCCATCCTATTTATGAATGATGCTTGATGAGCGAAGTTCGACAGGCATCGAGCCTGACAGTGAAGGAGGGAGTTCTCAACCTGAAAAGGCTCGTGGAGAAAGAGAGTTGAGACTTCTCATGAGCAAAGACCATGAGTTTGGCCACTTGTGTAGAGAACCTCAATGCTCACGTAATGGGCATCACATGATTTTCCCATGAGAGATCGCTATTCGTCTTGACACCATGCTTGGAAGTTGTCAACTCGATGAGAAAATTGTTAACGGACATCATCATATTGTGCATTGTATTATTCGCCTTCCCATTGAAGATCTAAGCTGAAGTTCTTGTTGAAATCAAATCTACTAGATTTTCCGATCCTCATTTAGAAAATCTTGTCAGACCTCATTCATAGTTAAGACTCTTCTCCTTCTAGAACCTCTGGTATCATTGGATGATGAAGAGGCTCATGAAGAAGAGGCTGTTCGCAGTGAACTTGAATCCGCATGGATATGGATTGGGCAGAATGTCACATCCGAAAGATCGTTGATGGGGATCAAAAACAGACAGCACAATCTAATTTCGGAAAAACAGTCCCAACGAATTTATCATACTCAATTTTTGACTTTGTGTACTTGTGATAACAATTTCATGTGTGAACTGAATGTTCTGATATTTCATCTTTATATATGAGTCTCTCGCAAACCCATCACACTTTTTCTCCTGTGCATATCACATCCTGTCTATTTTTCAGGAGGAAATATATTCAGTCTCTGATATATGGACAATCTCAAAGAAAATTACCACTACCATTTTCTCTCCTATAACAACTGAGTTTTTATCAAAATTGTTCTGAAGAAAAGGAACATATAGTCGCCCAAGCAAGTCTCGATAAGAAAGCGATAAAGAACTCGGGCAATGAAATTATAGAAGTTGGGAGCATAGTCGGAAAAATAAATAATTAAGCAGCAGCAACGTTGTAGCGTCGAGAGCGTGATTGTTTCTAGTTCGGAAAGTCCATTTTCCACTTGCACGTATAGTGAGTTTTCCATGTCTACAAGACCCTCGGGAAATTCGACTCGTTGAGATTTCGTATTTCAGTTAAAATGTTCATGAGTGCCGAAATATGTTCCCTTTTTCTCTATACTCCTTTTCGACTGGAGCCATCACAAGAAATTATCCGGTATCCTGAATCATTAACGCATTCGAATTTGATAGAAAAGAATGTAGAAAGATAGTAGAGCTGTTACAAGGCACAGTACTCAGTGCTTATGGAAGGATAGTAAGGATAATGAATCGTTTATATGGTACTTACTAATAATCAAATTTCGCACCACCAGTAGCAACGTATTGTATTCATCTCCATCTCATTCATCACCTTTTCTCTCTTCATTGGAAGAACTATTGTTTTCACAAGTTTTTGTAAACCATCTAGTTAGAATCTGAGAAGTCTGTTCTCAGTTCTAGTACCGCAACTCCTGAAAAAAAGCCAACTTGCGTTATAAACAATGATGGAAGGAATTCATTCACTGAGAAAAAAACGAGAAAATGAACTGAGGCTTCTTGGAACACCGCTTTCCCTGAGTGCTCATTTGTGGTATTGCCTACTATTGTGATCATATTATTCAATGATGATAATTCACAATTGGATAAATATAAGAAGAATGAGTAATGATGACTATGAAAGGTACGAAATGATGTGACACATACACTGTTCATCACTCTCAATGTCAAACATAATGAATTGGAAGTAAATCAAGAAAATCACTCGAAGATAACTTGTTAGGGAAGTACTCGAAATGCAGAATTCAATTCTTGAATACTGCATGAAAGATACTCAAAATTCGATACAAAATTCGATGGAATGGAATATTGTTTCCGTTTGAAAAAATGAAATTGGGAGGAAATTTTTGTGCCACCCTGTGGATATAAGATATTCAATCAGAAATTAAAATCGTCGTATTCAAGCGTTTTTTCCATTCCATTTTCAGATTGATGCTGACTAGTTAACTCATCATTTTGTACTATCGTCAACTACTCCTTCCTCTCATCAGCTCATCTACATATGTGCAATATACATAGATAGATTTTATTCAGATAGATAGATAGATTCTTTCCTCTCAGAATCGCAATCATATTGATTCCCAATAGCAACACAAGATATATGAATTCTATACAGCTTTTACAGCATTGAGAAAGTGAAGGCGCGGTGCAAAATAATATCAAAAATATCAATAATAATGTGACTTCATTCTGTTGTGCTGGTGCGATATCTTTTTCGCTGGTTTTTGAAATGCCAATTGCTCGATGATCTGAAACTGAATGGTGAGTGGTTATATACTTTTATCCCGGAAATCAATGGTCCATCTCTAGTTATGTTATATTTATAAGTGAATATTTTGTGGTCTGTGAAAAATGTCGAGCAAGAGTCTTTGGGGCTCAAACCAAATAATTTCCGAATAGCTCTCAAAATTCCATGCCATATTGTAATACACTATGGAAGTATGCAAAATGAACCAATTCTGTTGTTGAGAGGTTTGTTTTCCTATTAAGAATACGTAGGTCAAAAATTGACCTGCTCAATCTAGTTCGCAGTGCAGTGGTGTGATAATTCGAATCAATCTACTCTTGGAAACATAATTGTCAAAAAACTCAGAAAGACAATACGAATATCATTGATATATTGGCAATATAGCGACATACATGAAACATGACTTTATTCGTCATGCTTCAATCACCTTGCATATCTGTTATAAATCATCCTGTGCTGTCATGACAAGTGGCTGATTTTTTTTCCTGAAGCCAGAATCAAAAATAATACGTCGAGCTTTCGACATATTTCATGTTCAGTCAGGGAGCGCAAAAACAAGCATTCTGTATAAATAAAAGCCGTCGGAGGAAACAGGATGCATGTGTCGCCACTAGCATTATTGTGAAAAAGGGACACATAAAGTTCTCGACAAACAAAAGCAGGCACAGGCGGCGACTTCTCTTTTTATACAGGCTCATTCGAACGGAATAGTGATGTTGACCTCAACATGAAGCTCCGCGTTGGAATTCCGTATTTGATTCAGTTTAATTTAACGTTCACTATGAAATAGTGGATAACGCAGTTCACAATGTCTCGAGTCGTGATGCAGAGAATTTGCTATATGGACAATATAAACACATGGATACTAGCAGTGTCAATTTTTTTAAGTATTATTCCTTATCGTCTTATCGATTTTAGTGATTGATTTTTTTCTGTCAGCTGCCAATCTCACTATTGGGCTCTCTGATTTAGAATTCCTGGCCGCAACCAAATGACTGCTATTCATTTTTGTCACTTGTCACTGATAGATCAGGAAAGAGATTCGGTTCGTATCAGTCTACGAGAATTTGTATCAGCACAGCAGCCATAGTCAATAATTCCTCGCTACATACAAAAATAGATAACGATCCCTCAGTTGAACGTGTCTTGATGGGAGTGACATGCTCACCCAACTGATATGCGATTTTTATCGTCCCTTCGAATTGACATATATTATTTCCTCTGACTCTGTGTTGGCGATCTTCTGGAATCAATTTCTCATCGTTCTTATAGATACCTCGATGAACTCCATTGTGAATGAAGGTTCAGTAGTGCTCTGTAGCAGACTGATTATGCAGCAAATGACGAATTCCATGAAAAATAGGGTGTGAGGAATCGGATACTTGATTTGCATAACCTGATATATTGCAGTGTTACAAGCTAAAAACAGGGGCAACAGCGTCAACATTGTAGAAAAAAAACAAGCTCATAGAAAATGATATATGAGGGGAAGAATTCTGTTATGTATACAATATATGAATGAATATTTGGTGTGACAACTTCTCACCCTCAGAACATGCTATCCAATTTTCATTGGAGTAGTTCAGTAGACTCATGAAGATCATTCTATTTTTCATAAGGTATTCAACGACATCAGATTAGATGGCGCTAATTACAAGGACTCCAGAGATATTTTTTCATAATTATGTTGCATGAGTTGCCTGAAGAAGTTCCTCCGTCACTCTCACACACAAGAATAAGTTTCATCACCGAATTCTATGCGGATGATACCATCGAACTCGGGAGAAAAACGATCCGTATATATGTAAACACAACATATTCCCAATACTCCCGAGAGTGAAACCGTACGCAAACTGGAATCCATTATTCGGACTCTCAAACGTGATATTTATGATTCGAAGAATATATTCTCTATCGCCCTCCAGTGAACACATCACATATATTAGGGGACGGTATGGAGTTTGCCGACTGCGAGAACATAAGTAGAATCAGCATTCAGCTCCAAAATCCGGCCTTTTATTCTATCCTTATCATTTTTCCAGTTGAATGCAATGGAACCAACATTTTCAGTTATTCAGTCGAGGAGACTGGAGCTCCAGAAACGCCAAGGTATTTCTATGGAATATTTATGAGCGATCATCACAATTGCATCAATTCAGGAGTTTTCAAAATTTACAATATCGTGGAAGTTGAGTGACAGTTCAGAACCTTGACATGCAGGAGTTCGAAATGTGGTATTGTTTTCCTACTGTTAGAATCCAATTACTGATGGTATCGTTCAATTAGAAGAAGATTATATCAGATAAGATATTGCATGGGGATATACGTCAATGAATTTGTTCCAATAAATTTCACACGTTTGTCCAGTATACCATTCTTGATGAGTCTCAGTACTCCCAAAGTTGAATTGAGATTGAATTCACGAAGAAAATAAGAATGGAAGAATCCCTGAGAGCATTGAAATTTCATTCAAGTTGTAGTTCAGAAATCATTTCATTGTACTCTCATACGAACTAAATCGTGAGAATAGCTCTTTCCACCTGAACTCTGAATTGGAAAGAATAATTATAATGAAATGGAACATATTCACTGATATGATGAGTGATGAGTGATAATTAATGATAACTGAGCAATGCAAGCCCATGATGGGAGACATTGATCTTGAGGGACTTCGGGTGACCGATACGAGATTGAAGTGTATGTGTATGTGAGGCCAATCAATATGGAATTCGACTCTCAACATTGTCACCTACTTGCTATGAGTTACGGAAGAAGCATAGAGATATAAGTGATTGACTTCATCAGATCTCCTGGGTGAATTTGTTTTCATCACCGATTGCGTGGTTGGATTCCGCTTCATTTTGATTCTTCAATCATGCATTCCATTGGTTCTGACTCAGTTGATGGAAGTTTATCGCTGCTCATTGGCTATATATATGAATTCACTCGGATCAATCTGAGATTCTTCTGGCCCACTAATTGCATTCTTAGGCAGAATACCCCATACTCGGAATACCACACCATAACAATACCTCATATCTTCATATTCTTACAGCTTTCTAGGATTTTTACTATTACTCTCCTTCCTCTTCTTCCTCTCCATCGTTTCGTCTTCCTATTTTCAATCCACGACATTTTTCTGTGTTCTTCTTCTTCTATCTATTGTATCCCTTTCTTCCGTAGTAATCCTTCCTTCCTATCATGCCTTGCCACATATATCTTTCATATTGTGTGTAGTTCAGATTAGTTTCCTAGTTATATAATCAGAGGTAATTCACAAGATTCTATAAAGAAGGAATACTTTCTTCATGACCCGATTGAAAGATCATTTGTGAAATGGAATTAGTGTGGATTTTGAATATGGAAAATCAGAGCACGAATTATTATTATAATTACAATCGAGAGTCTCAGTAGTCGTCCAGTTCCATTCAGTAGCGACATTTTTATTCCATTCGTTCATATCTATCGCATAATATCCATTGAGTTGATACTGAAAATTTTTCGAAAGTATTCGAAAACAAATCACACTCGCATATCAAAGAGATTTGGTGGATACTCTTCCATGTGTACGCCCTAAAAACACAAAGGGAACTGGATATCCCAAAACCAAATTCCATTACTTGGATATGAGTTACCTATGTGTGGGAATCAATTCCAAATGAATTCTTTGGCGTGATTTGATGAAGCAAAAAACGCAGAGGATTCAGAGCAGCCAGCACCACTCGGAGAAATTAATTTTGAAGTATTCTGCATGAATGGAACGTTGGGAGTCGAAACTCCTTCAATCAACAGAATTGAACTTGTTTCTTTCCCGTTTAATGAATTGCCGTGTTGCATGTGTATTCACAATGAAGAGTCCTGATACAGAATTTTGTCGTCAGTATTGTTCAGTGATCAAACAATGAGCTTTGTTGGTTTATTTTTCCATTCAAACAATTAAGGTTCGCTGTGATGCTATAACTAACAAATGGTAGTATCACAGTCTGACTCACATTATTATCACATCAATATTATTTCGTTAGTGTTAGAAAATCTCACATGAATTTGGTTATCATGAATTTTTCTCGGACAGAAATGATAAACTTCTTGTCCAGGTATAATTAAAATCTGGCTATCCACATTTCAGAGAACATTTTGAAAGGGATGTATCTTTGATTTATGGGAGAAAGTAGTGCAGCAAAATGAATGAAATCGCTTGAAGATATATGTTTTACTCTAGAGTATTAATCTGCACCAACATAATATTTCTATGAGAGTGTGAATCTGCAATTTCTGGACTTCTTCCACTATACGTACCATCATGTGATGAATGTACCTGTGGTATAAGTATTTCAGAGAACGAAAAATCACTGGATACGCTCTCAGCCCTAGAGATGAGGGCTCTGATGATGAATGATGATGAATGATGTTTCTCAGGGCTCCGAAGTCATCAGATCAGAATAGACTCGTCCTCATGAAGAAATTGACAATCCTCCATTCCCTATTCTGATGAAATGATTGGAATTGAGTGATTGTCGAAGTAATGTTGATGACCAAGCATTTTTCATCAACAGAAAATCAACATATGAATACATGGAACCAATCAACTTGTCAACACAAAAAAATAATTGCAAAAACCACTGAACACTGCGTGTGTACACCTGATATTGTGATTCAGTGACCTTCGTTCGAGTCGATTGGATATTGTTATGCAATCACCGACGAGTCAATCATTCAAGCTGTCTCAATCATTCGAAACTGCGGTTTCATCAGCAAACCCGATATTCTCGTCACTCGCAACTTTCCTGACAGTCCATTCATCAGAACAGTTTTCACTGCCATTCCATACTTCATTCTTCTCCATTCAGTCAGATGAGCATCATTTTTAAATTGATCTGTATTTTATATTGATCACAAATGTGTGAAATATCTCTGGAACAGGTCGACAATCAGTAGATCAAAGGAATCGCTTGTGAACCTTCCTTCTCATATGCTTATTCTGTTCAGAACTCAGATATATTTTTGATTGCTATTGAGCTCTTCTGATATATTCTGATGAGAAATAGAAATACCTTCTGATTGGCAAATGCTTGGCAAGCTCACCGGATTGTGATAGAAGGAATGGAAATGAAGGTAGACATGAATTTATTGAAAGTAATTCTTTGGGATGCAGTGATATGATAACATGGCTTACGGTGTGAATGATTATGATTTTTTTGGTAGTGATATCATGGAATACTGAACTGGAAAAACGTTCGTCACCCTAACATATCATAGCATTCCTGATGCGCACAGCTGATAATTCTGGAATAATGGAACCGAATTTAGCTGTGATGAAATTCTACGAATAGGAGTTCATCAACGGACGATATAGGGACTTATCATTCTCCTGATATACAGAAGCAGTATTGTCATAATGAAAAAATGAGAGGGATCAATCAGTTATGCTGACGTCACAGCATTGGTTATTACATGAAAACTACAAAAACAGATACTTGTACCTAGTTTGGGCCTTTCTAGGCAGACTAAATTATATCAAGAAAACGATAACATGCATTTACTCGAAAGGTGTAGAAATATATTCAAAACAACAACTGTTTTTCCCCTTCACTCTGATACATGATCATAATTTACTACTTCTATGCTATTTTTCAGAGCATCATAATACTGTATGCACGAAACGATATCGGAATATCATGTGAGCAATAACCGTTTTCCATAAAATAGCATCATGCCATCCTCATCCTACAATTCATATGAAATTATGAACTTTTCTTGTGTGAGTATTATAGTGGAAGATAAACACGAACCGTCAACATAAATACTTCGAAAACAACAGAAAAATAATAAACGTTCGGTCGTTTACTCGAAAATATTTGAGACGTTTTTCATTCCATGAATAACACGAAGTAACCTCTGAATAAAGTGAATCCGAATGGAGTATCAAGTATGTGAGATGATTTCAGTAACACAATCAGCTCCAAACCATCGATCGGAAAATCGTGATCTATCAAGTGATCATACTTGCTTTATTTGAATTTCGATAGTTGCAATTATGTTTACTAAACATCCAATTTCATTTCATACATCCATTCACCAATAGATGAAACATGAATTTACATCATAGATGCATGAGAAGTCGACTAAATGGAGGTTCAGCAAATCAAACTGCTAATTCTGCGAAATTCAACAGGAATTCTTCTAGGAGTCCATGAACTAATGATGTCTTATTACTGACATATTTGATGGTTCAGATATATCAGATGCAATATCATGGAGTGAGACAGACTGTGGAAACCACATACACTCATTTGAGAGATCTCACAGTGGATCGGAAATAAGAAGAGTATACTGGAGATCCTATCCTCTGCGAAGTGTTGGTGAAGGAAGTACTATATAACAGATTGGAATATGGACAATGGACATGGATATGAACGATGGACAAAATGTATGGAACATCATTGCTTCATCATGAATCTTCGTCAATCTTGCTTTATCTTGGTGACTCCATTGATCATCATTCTCAATACATCCTCTTGGTACATCCCAATCATAATGATAATGATGAAATCAGCAGTTGTTGCAGAACTTGAACATTTCGTTAATGTACACGATCTCGGAACACATCGTCTGTCGAAAACACACACTGTCTTTGAATTTTGCGGTAGGTTGAGTAATAAATCCATGTTGGTTGTGAAGCCTATTCGATGCTAGGATCATGAAAAAATCATCACGACTTGATTCTGATGATGAATGATTCTTGAGGCAATGAGATGCGGTGATGATTAAATTAATAATATAGCAAGTTTCAGAGTGATGTGGTACATCAGAGGAAGATCTTAATTAAGCTAGGGTCGTGGTTCGACTAATGTCAGCTCATCTTGATCCTTATCACAACAAAAGTTGATCGCGAATAAGTTAGTTTGAAGATCTGAATATTTTATGACTTGGTGAATATATCCTCGAGGACTCGAGCTCGACTGTTTCTGAATCCACATGAATACATAACATATTGATAGATACACTATATCAGAAGTAGCCAAATTGAAATAATCTATGAGAAACCTGGTGCATTCGATAACTAAAAATCCATAAAGTTACCAACTGGTAGATACTCTCAGAGCCTGAAGCAAACAGGGTGTGAATATGAGCAGCTACTCATCGAAATGGATGAATATAAGACTCAGACATTGAATGACATTCAAGTTAACTTACAGTTTGGTTAGTCTGTCCACTATGCCAGTTTCTAGTCATTCCTGTAGGGATAATTCACGGAGACAAATCTAAATAGGAATATATATTTCTGTATCGCACTAACAGTGACTGACGAGCTGAAAACTGATGAACAACGACTGAATCAATTAAAAATCCATAGTCAGTGGAAAAAGTCATATCAGTCATTTTTGGTTGACATCAACGATCAATATGTGCATTCATTTCAGGAAACATGTTCATTACTAGTTTCTGATATTCACTTTCCTCGATACTTCGAGAGTGAATGAAGTAGTATCAGTCTGAAGAATCTTCAAATAATATCAGTTCACAGAGAATCTAGTATTCATAAGCATTATCCAGTTTGGATTTCCACTGTTATAATACTCCCATTCAGAAACCAGGAGAAGTTTCACTCGGATTATTCCATCAAGAAAACCCTATGCAGATTTTTCGTACACATTCAAAAGACCTTCAACTTTTATGGTAGAAACAGTCGAATATATGAACTTCTGTTATCGAGGATGGAGATTCCATCATGTTTCTGGAATCGGAATGAATTGAATGGTTATCGAAAATAAAAATGCTTTTTGATCCATAACTTATGTGATCTTCCAGAGATTCGACTGGCAGAAAATACTGTTGTGTGTGTTGTATTCGTAGAATAAATTGGACGCCACAAAAATCCACATCTGTGAACTTCCATATAGATATGATATTTCCTTCGAGTATCGTGAAAGTAAACAGAGAGCTGGGAGGCAAAACTTGGTCTGTTCCGATTTTCATTCCGCTTCGAACTGAAGTTTTTCTTCCACGATGGATAGATTGATTTGAAATGTGAGATATTGAGAAGGTACTGAAAATGAAAAACTTTCCTCACTCCAGTCAATAAATCATACTTTGTTGAGAAAGAAGTATCTTGCCTCATCGAACTTTTTCCTACCTATCACATGATCAGCTAAATGGCAAAATATGGAATTTTTATGCAGATTGCATCTCACATAACGACAAACTAATCCTGACAACTCACATTCATGGTACAGGAAGCTGGACGACGACGCATCATCACAGATGAGAATGTCAAACTTTGTGCTGAATAGATATTGGCATGTATCTCTCAGATATGCACGACTCCACGACCAGTAAAAGATTGTTAGCAGTGAAAGTGCACTATCCTCTAGAACAGAAATCATCATAAGGTTCAGAATTATTGCTGAAACGTGTTGTATCCTGTATATTGGCTCATAAACGTATTATTCAAGCTGGATAAGTGGAGAAGTGTATATTTCTATCTCGAACTTGAAGAATCGAAATGATTTGATTTTTTGAATCCTTCATTCATTGGACAACTTTACATGAGCCTGTCTTTCACTGAAATGCTCCGATTAAAATTCCCTTCGGTAAAATGATCACAAAAGAGAAATGATTCTCGATTCTTTTAGTACACAAAGCATCTGATCGGCTCTTCTACTGATAGTCGATAATGTCAGGATTGTATGTTTTCCATCATTTGTGTATCCGATTCAGCGCAATCCGCTATATGTGTGTGTGTGTCAGGTCGAATTGACCAATACTCAACTCTCCACAGAAGTTCGTGTAGAGGAGAACAATTAATATTCCGATCGATGATCAACTATATCAGTTCCAGTAGATTGATATAGGTCTGTATTATTGGATTATTCAAATTCTTGAATCGTCATCCCAAGTTGGATTTGATTTTATACAAGTCAAAAATGGTTTCACTACTTGACATTTCCTCGACTGAAATCATCGAATCATCCAGTATCGAATCATATATATATCATAATCTCACGAAATGCATTATTCACACAGTCGAATCAATTTTTCTGCACTTCCTCAACAATGAATCTTTATCCATGAGTCAGATGAATATCTGACTCATTATCAAGTGTTGAACGATATAAACAACGATCGCTCCACCATATTCATCTATTGATGAGATATGAAGATGTTCATCGTGAATTTCATTGGAATTTGTTGATTGCTACTTCAGTGATGAAAAGTACACATTGGCATTGGACGAATAATCCAACTCTTTTTTCTCATTCGATCTGATGGAAGTGATTTTTGGCCGAGAAGTGAAACTGAGAGACTGAACATTTACATTATTTTGATGCATAGATTGATTTCCTCAGAAATCTGGAGAGCTCTGAAATTGTCCTAATGGTGACACTGTGCTGATTAATCATTTCTTGTAGGGCAAAACTTCAGTAGGTATACGATTGAATGTAGAAAAAAATGTTACCATAGTGTACCATGTGTCATTTTCGATGAGAGTCGATGGTAATCCGATGGTAATATCAAACCGGTAGTCTTGAGAGCCATAATCAATAAGGAAACTGCGTATCCAATTGGAATTATTTTTTGCTCATGAAGATAAATCATTCCGCAATGGGAATAGCTGCAACAATGGCGTCGTGCTCTCATTCATTTCGAGACAGCGTAATAAATCGCACAGGTCCTCACGAGAACTCAGAGGAACGAAGACAAAAGTCAAGTGGAAAAAGTGGCACCTAATACTAACTTTGCCAATGGCGAGAGTCTTCTCTATAGAATTCCGTGCAAGAGAGTTGATTAACAGACCTCTATTGAAATAAAACATCAGCATGTCTTAGATAGCCAGTCTCATCCGGAAGGTTTCAGTCGAAGTGATTTCATTTCGTATCTCGTATTCGTATCAGGAATTCTTTGGGGTGTCTTGGTATGAATAATACTTCAATAGACATACCTATTCAGATGAAGTGATCATGTTATTGAATGGAGCAAGTAACTACATGAAGGAGATATAACCATGTTCAGTCAGTACTGCCACAGTCAGTTATGATTCATTAACTACAATATTGGTGAAAATTTTCTGTTGGGAACTTTCTCAATTTTTCTAATTATATATATTATAATTATATATACTATCCGATTCGCAGAACAAATGTATGGTGAATAATAATTGACCATTTATATGTCCCAGCCAATTTCTAGTGACATTCTGTTCCCCAGTTCCGTATTAATTACCACACACAGAAGTCAATTCCAATCTAACAAGTTTTAATGAAAACTAGTGGTACAATTATCGATTCTCCGTTTAATAGGTTTGTTGTCACAGGTAACACACTCAAAACTTCCTCAACAATCCTGATTACGGCCTCACTGGAAGCAACTGGGAATCTAGCGTTTATTAATTCAATTTGGATACCATCCTGCGAGCATTTAAGTTTCGCCTAAACCGAAATAGTTTGGAAGTACTTAATCTGCTTCGTTCTTGCGGAGTGATGGATTTTGTCATTATTATACTCGAGAATTATAAAGTTTGAATACTCATACTATTTTCAAACGGAGCATATGAACACTTTCAATCTCACAAAGAAACGACGTGTCCAGATGATATGAGTAGTAGCATCTGAATAGGGAAAGAATTTTCACAACACTGACACTTTTCAACCTCACAACAACAGCCTAACCATTTTAACGAAGTCAGTTATGATTGAGTGGTCCAGCAATGAGATCATGAGGTCGTGGGATTGAATACTGGCTGGCTGTTGGAGTTGGGTTCATACAATGGTATATATATATATTTATATATATATATATATATATATATATATATATATATATATATATATATATATATATATATAAAAATATATGTTATAATCGTATATTTTATGTGCAACGAATATAAATAAATGAAAAAATCAATAAATAAATTTTCCATTTGTCCTAATTCAAATTTTGAATAATTTTCTGGATGAAGAAAAAAAATCCTTGTTATTTGTTTCCAGGTGTGGGAAAATGTGATTTTGGTAGAAGATATTTCACAATGGAATGAAATGTCATAAAGAATTGCCAAGAAAACTTGAACCTCACTCATTACTTGAAATACTCATTAGTCTAAAATCTTCCTCTTCATTTATTCAGTCTGAAAATCGGCTTTTCAAGAATTTGTATTGTAATTTTTTTGTGTTGTTCTTATTTATGTTCTATGCTCCCTGTTATAGACATGTATAGCTAGTTTCTTGGGAATAGGAAACATTATTATTACTTTTACTTGAATTTAATTTTACTTCAAACAAATATTTTTTTAACTTGAATCAAATATGATGTTTTGAACCCTGGTTACAAATAGTCTAGGTTACCGGTGAATGGATTCGATTTTTCGTAAATATCTTGCTTCTTGTGGATCCCAATTAAGGAAATTATCAAGATCATGATCATGAGATTTCTCACAAAGCAGGATAAAAAACTCAACTTGCTCACCATGCAAAACAAATGAAATTTCGGCAACATTATTATTATCCGGTGCTCTTGTTGCAGGTCCATCAAAAACTCGCTGACGTATTGACAGACGTTTGCGTCGACGCCGTTCTAGCCATCAAACAAGATAACAAGCCAGTTGATTTGCACATGGTTGAGTTGATGGAGATGCAACACAAAACCGAGACTGACACTCAACTGATCAAAGGTAACATCGCAAGAACAGTTATATGTTCAACTGGCGGCAAAGTAGTACATTGAAGGTGAATTCATGCACGATTTAATTCGATCCGAATTCATTAGGTTTATCTGAGAAAATCAATCCGCTTTGCTGCTGAGTTGAATATTTTGTTTTTGCTAATTATTAAAATATATTTTGCAAATTATTGCAATTCCACTATCACTTCATCTTTGCTTCTGTGATAAATTCAATGAAAACTCGATAGCAATCATATTAATTGATTAGGTGGTTGGCTACTGTTTGAAAGTATTTTTTTTGGCAAAAACTCAGTTGTCATAGAGGCCAATTAGATTCCTGCCACGGCATGAAAACAAAGGCTTCCCATAAGTATACACAAACAAACGTTCTATCTGCGTGCCAGAAATCTGCTTCTGAGGTATTATGTTGTTTAAAACTGTCATTGATAACGAATGATACATACTTACTATACTGTTACATTGGGAACTCATTTTTATTGCCCTGATATAATAATTATTATAATATATTTGTAGTAAAACAGATTTATAATCTGCCCCAGAATATCATTGCTCTCGAAATTTAACCTCCACATACCTAGAAGAGAAATTATCTATTCATTAGTGATACCTTGTTATTTGAAGAGTAAGTAGAATTTATCAATATCAACTTTATCAATATCAACTGACCGAGAAGCAATATTATTGTCTCCATTCAGAAGAATGGAAGCAGATTCTTTGATTTTTTGTTTTTGGTTGTTGTCTTCTTGTCCTATAATCACAATATAACTCCAATCGGCCATATGTTGTCCATCTTCAGTAAGGATATGTTCAGTTGATTTTGATTTGTCAGTAAATCTTCAATTATGCTCTTTCATCCTTACTGGTAGAGGCCTACCAGTTTCACCTGTATAGTATTTTCCACAAACACATGTTATACTATAAATACAATTTATTAATAATGTGCTTCATTTCTCGGATTGGTATGAGTCAAAATCGATCTTCATCATTAGAGTTTCATTACTTCTATTGAATTGTGACATTACCAGCTATGGCGGAAAATTTTGGACTGTTTAAATATCATTAATATCATTGGCTTATTTGTTTCAGTCAGATTCTAAGAGATAAAAGAAGAATTCAGAACAAATTGAACAAATTGAACATTCATGTATATATTGTTAAGCAAAAATAATAATCCACTGGCCATTATCGAATAAATATTATCATTAATTTTTCTGCTTGAAGGATTGGTGTTGGACCACGGCTCTAGGCACCCAGACATGCCAAAGAGTCTGAAGAACTGCTACATTTTGACTTGCAACGTCAGCATGGAGTATGAAAAGAGCGAAGTGAATTCGGGTTTCTTCTACGAAACGGCGGAAGAGAGGGAAAAGATGGTTTCTGCAGAAAGGGAATTCATTGAGCAGAGGGTGAAGAAGGTTTTTGCCTTGAAGCAGGCTCTGTGCAAGGGTGAGTGTTTTTGTTTTGTTAAGTTGTAGCAGTAGAGTGGGGAAACTGTTGTCAGGTAAGTAGACATCAGTATCAGTGCTCCATTTTTGCCAATTTCTGGTCTCCACATATCTAATAATGATAATAATAATAATTTTCATTGATGGGATATCTTGATATACAAATAGAATGATAAATGTCTGAGAAAAAAAATGAACACAATACCTTACATTATTCATCTCTTCACTCATACATCATCAAATATACTGGGATTCGCTCACTCTGGACTTGATACCTTTGTTATCCTGAGATATACAAAAAGTTCAATGTGAAAGTTCAGATTTTGAAATTATTTTGTAATATACAGGATGTTTCATGAGGTCACAAAATATCAAATTTATGTTTTTTCAATGAATCACCTCATATGTTATGAGTATATTATCCTGAATTTCAATTCTGCTAATTTTACCCTTTCTGGCAATATAGGGTTCAACAGGGTACAACTTTATTTGGAGTTATTTCAAATTCTGATAACAATTCCGGTTTTATCTCTGGAACCTTAATATTCAAGTATAGAAACGTAATATATCATTTGAAAGGGATTGAATTGTCTTTCAGGTCATTTGATGATATACAGAGTGTTCTATTCAAAAAAATCACTTCCCACCATGTTTTTATCAAGTTGTAAAATCACAATTATTGTGTCTTTGTATAATTTTCAACAGACTCGGCCGTACAAAATTTATACATAGGACCTTGGGATACTACGTCCAAATTCTTTCATGTTCTTAAGAATCCACTCGAAAACTGTTGGAAATGGGCATAGGGAATTATTCAAGATTCCGAATCAAAAAGTTTCAGAATGTAATTACAAAACCAAAAATACAATAATATACAGGGTTGAAGAGAATTCATTATTTATTATTAAAATTAAATTAAAACATTCCAATGATTTGACCACGCCCAGAAACGCATATTCTCTTCCAGTATTTGAAAGAAAACTGAAGAATTTTCTAATGGAAAGATCCAATCCAATTGAATAATATTTCTATAGGTAACAATGTCGTACAAATTTCAAATTAAAACGTTACAATATATATACAATGTTCATCATGAGGTTCTACATAGAACTGGCCCAAATGTCACAGTGGTTCGGATTCCAATTGTATAAAACGTAGATCCGTCTACTTTACTCGCACAAGCCCTTCGAGGCTTCTGAGAGTTGCTTTCGCAATCAAGAAGATCAGTAAAATTAACAAAAACAATCTCAGTATGATATACCTGGACAGTTAGGAGATACCTTTGACCATAACAACAAAATACTTCAACTTTATAACAAATATCATTCCCTACATTAAGGCAGGATGAACTAAGGCAGAAGTTTGTGGATATTATTACACATTGTGCATGAATCCTAATCATCAGCAATATTCAGAAAGCTATCGAATGAACTCATATTGTGCAATCATCATAGTGAAGCTGTCCAATATCGAAATAGATATAAAATATCAACAAGAAAATTTCGGAGAAATTGACATTTAGTTCACGAAACCTACGAAATTCTAAGTGAATAACTCGCAAGGAATATTCAGTCAAAGTTTATTAACAGTTTGCAGCAAATACTAGGACTCGTTCAGCAAACTCGTGAAGATCAATAACATACTATACATGTTGTACAATATATCATTTCGCAAGTAAATATTGTCACGTTCAATCTGATATTGAAACGAAAATGAGAAAGTGGTATTTGATATGTTCATAGAGGAACATAATATCCATTACTCTGATCAAATTGGGATGAGAACTCCTTTTTTCTGAAGAGTGTGACAATAACGAACAGGTTGAGGTTGTATATGGTAATCTCGAAGTTAGTCTGATGTTTGAACAGGTCCATTATCTCCGATCTTCCCACCAACGAAATCAATTTTCTTGATTAACTATCTCCACAGATACATACAATTAGGTGCAATTCGAAAAACGAAAATTAGGGGTGGTTTCTCTGGGGTTGTTTGCCAGAGGGTGGATTTTGCTGTGCTGCATGAATGATCTGATGGTCTCCTACGACACGTATTTTTTCGATTTTCTGCTTCGCAAATAACTGAAATATCTGCTGGCCTAAGAGCTCTTGGACACCCGGTATACTGACAAGGGATTCACATCCATACGTAGTTCCCATTTGATCGAATAATTCTCTTGTGTGAATCGTCTGATGATACTCCCACAACAGAGGATGGAAACCTTTCAATTATATTCACGACTGGCAGGAGAAAATCCTTGATAACATACAATCAACGTTAATGCCATCAAATAGGCCAATCTCGTTAGATTCAATGCATACAATGCACGAGTATTCTGTTACAAATACCACATGAGCACTTATATATTCCGTGATTTCATTAAATAGATCCATACCTTCAGGCCAATGATCACGATTCGATCAATATACAAGAATTCTGTACATGAACTGAAAATTCCTTCAACCATTTGTATAAACTATGATCATGAGGGATCATGATGATCAATCATCTTATCAAGGTTATATTGATTCCATTCAATTCACAATGAGGTCGATGATCTCTAGTCTCTTGAAGTTTGTGTAAATACGTGGGTGTATGAAATATCAATATCTCAATATCAGTAGGTTATGGCTCCGAATTCAATAGTTTCACGCACAAATCTGCATATTGTCCATCATGAAATATCTATCAAGCTTATGATATTATAGCGTCCAGCTCAACTTCAATATCCACTCTCGAATTCATGGATGGGTAGGAAATTGCCATATAACGGTATAACGGTGGAAGGGTTGGAGGTGTTTCGTTGACAGTTGACCAGCGATATATTAGTGAGTTGCAGGTAGTACCAACTACTGTTTCATTGCTTATTATTTTGGATAGTCGCCAAAATTGTACTGGATTGTGTCAGATGATAAGCATTTGAATATTCGAATGAAGATTCAACAATACAAATTTCTATGATTTGTCGTTTTCGAAATCATGGTCAGAATCAATCAGTTCACTACAGTGGAACATCGCAGGAGGATATACTTTACTTCATTATATTATCTGCGACTCACTTATAGACAATGCTGTGATATCAGCTGCTACCTGACTATATACGTATAGAATTCGGAAAGATGCAGAAAAATATCATTTGTCCTTGAACTTATTGGGAATCAATCGAAGTTGAATGAATAGACAATCGATTGAAGAGTCGGTTGAGTCACCAATTCACAAACTGGTATTGGTTCCATATCCTGACTATACATAGAGTAAATGATTTGATAGGTATATACTCATTGAAATCATCAATATAAAATTCCATCACTTGGGTCAATCATTGCATTGAGCTTGAATTCATCCTATGAAGAGTGAGACATAAAATATGTCAGAAACAACAATGAGAACTCCAGCAAAAGCAGAATGTGTGAGTAGATATTGACGACCAAACGAATCAAAAATCAAACAAGGAAATTACTTTTTCATCAGGCATTGCATTCTACATTTTCCAACGTGAAAATGAATACCTTATCGTTATCAGAATGGTAATTTATGAATGTGACTTCTATGAAATGGTTACCAGAATTTCAAATCACCAGACTGGATAGTTTTTTTTTTCATGTCATTTCACATTGGTGACAACTTTCTCATAACAGAGAATACTTAGCTGGAAATTTCATAACTGAGACAACCTATTGGTGATTGTTTTTCTCGTCCAGTCCAGTTTATATCATCAGCAGGATGGAAAGGGAAGGGGACAATAAGAACTGATGGAATTCCAAAAAAGAATGTAGAAGATAATAAATAATTGCTAAATATTCACTATTCATCGAACATACTTCTGTCGAATATTTTTCTGATAATTCATTAGCATGCATTAATGAATCTCTCTCATCACCCCTATTTGGGGCGCATTCGATTCAATATAGTACCATAGGATTTCGGATCGGACAAAAGTCATTCAAATTTTTCGGAAACAGAAATTTGACAGTAGAATGTAACGTTGCGGACAGTAACATCGGATATGGGATTCCATTCAGACAACAGAGAGGTCATTCGACTCTCCACGAGGATGAAAAAAAAGTTGAACGTTGATGATCACACGAGAGGCGAAAGAGACCAGGCCCCAATAACCACTCTCATAACACGCATGGTGAAACGTGAATCGTATCAGAGATCTTCAAAGAGGGCGAAAGCTAACAACTCCCTTTATTCTTCTGATTGCGTTTCCGCATCGCTTCTCCTTCCTTAGGTGCGGAAAGAAACCCTGCCCACTTCGCGTAATCTAATGAAAGAACTACTGCATAATTCGGAATTCATCACAGCTCCGGACTGTTCATTGAGTTTGACATTATTATCTCATTCTATATGAACCGAGATCATCATAACCAGAAAAACAAGGTGAAGAATCATAATCACAATGACTGTAGCTGCAAGGGAAGTTAATTCAACAGAAGTTCACTTCAGGCTGATGGATTATGAAATCTTATTCCTTCATCAATAATCTACTCACAAAATCCTTGACAGTTAATTGATTCGACACGAATTCGAAATTCAATATATTCCATGTGATTTGTTGATAGGATAGATATAATATATTCGTGTGGTTATTCTCGAGTATATTGTTGATTCTGGATGGAATATATTTTCCAAATTCATCCGTACTATCACTTATATTCTCTCTTAAACATCGAATTCTCAAGTGCAATACTGAATGAATTGTCCCCGTTCGTGATGATCCATTTTCATTTCATTGAAGAATGGAGAAACACTTATGGAACAGAAATCCTTTCATTTCTCTAGATTTATGGAATTTTGTCTCGTTGTTTTGGAAAATGAAAGTAGACATCATAATGATCATTCCAATATTTTTTTGTAGTAATGATCGACTAATGATATATTTCAAAATATCACTGTGCTTGAAATTCAACCTCCAGATACCTCAGAGAAAAATCGTGGTTTCTTCACCTCATTTCTGCAGAAGATGACAAATATATCTTCAACCAAATACAGAATATCTGCTCATCTTAGAGGACGAATCTGCTTTCTGTCTCTTTTGATATATACTACCTCCCAGATTAACCTACAAATAGTATTGAGAAGAATTTTGGACACAAGGAATTCTGCATCAGTCGAAGCATAATTCAATCGTTAGTACGTAAATATATATGGTTCTCCATTTCAAATAATGACTCTGGTATTTCAACAACCAACAAATGAATGATTCATGTTGGAACTTTTACGATACTAGAAGGATCCCGAAATTTTGCAGATCGATTTTTTTATATTGACCTCATGTGATGCGATTTTCAAATATTTCCACACTTGTGCATTTTACTTTCCATTTTTCTGTTGCCATAGCGAAATGGACCACTTTCTCAATAACACAACAGTATGATATCCACTCTTTTCGAATATGGACATAGGAAAGAAGTGTTTGACGAAGTCTTCCCATGAAAGACATCCTCGAAACCACCTTCTGGAATTATTGACTTCCAACCTGGACCACCCCTGTTTCTGTCTCCAGAGACTCCGATTAGCCTCATCTGCTCCTCTCGCGCTGTTGCTGATTGATAATCGGCTTGCCTTCCGTATGGACGCATTGCTAGTCTAGCGTATTCCTTAAAACTTCCAATTGATCATATTTTATCTTCAAGAACCAGAGAGCAAGGATCATGAGATTGAAATGGGGATCATCACGAAATATCTCTAGGCGGATGAAACGACATGAAATAATTGTAGGTCTATGTTTTCACATTCTCTTCCGGAATATGAGGAATGAAGGTAATGAAGGAATATATTTTGCTGCTGTTCATCAAATCATGTTTGCTGAAATCATTTCATTTCAGAGAATCCTGAAACATGAAATGGTGTGAAATTCTCATCGAAATGAAAGGTTGCACAAGTTATAACTATCTTCAAATCGAGTGATCAAAAATGTATTGCAACTACAGGCCAATTCCACTGCTGAATCCATTCGACAAAGTTTTCGAGGCAATATTAACTGAGGAATCATTCTACATTACGGAAAAGCACTTGTCGGCATATCATCACGAGTTTTTGTGATGACGAGAATCCATTGCCGTTCGTGGGAGATATACCCGAATACATGGAATACAACACCTTCATCGTTGGAGCTCACCATCACACTTTGTAGTGGTTCCGGTGTACATGGTGAATTGTTTAAACTCATTCTATCTAATTGACAGGTATCAAGACAAAGCGTTGGATAACATCGAATAATATCGATATCTGAGCTGATGAATTGAATCTCTTCGAGAGAATGGAACACATCTCTGAATAGATCGCTATGCAAGAAGAACTTGACAAGCTCAACAGTTTATGTGAGATGAGCAGACTATTTGTCAATACAAATAAGTGCTTTCACATTCTCTTCTCTTGATAGATTGACCACCCATTAACAAAATTGTATTTAAATAGTGCGAAAATGGTTGATAAGGCACTCCGAACTTTGTGTTTCATCCTAAGAAACTCCGGAGAGTTTTGTAATCCTAATTCCGTAATGGAATCTCATATAATGTGGAAAACAGGTTGGAAGAATAGAAAATCCTGATTTTCATAATCTATAACGCCTCTTCGTGGAAAGAGAATTCGTCGAAAGTTTCCAACAGTCTCTCAGATTCTTATGTATACACCAATCATGAGATTATTCATCAGACGATCATTTTTTCGCCTACTTCACCTACACGAGAAGTATTATTGGTTGAAAATTTTCCATGCTCATCAATCGATTCTATGAGTGATGGTTGCCAAAGGAAATCAACACACCTAATTCGAAACAAAAATTAATCGCAAAAAGCTGGAACTAACAATACCTGGGGTGAAAAAATATAAAGGTGTATTCTTTTAAAAGGTTTTTGACAAGCTGTAAATGGGGATGTCGCTATCCATGACACTTTCCGGTAACTCACGTTCGTGCACCCCTCAGACCTGATTCATTTTAGGAAGCGCAGGTATCATCAAAGTGATCTGGCTCCCAAGTCACGAAACCTTCCTTGAAATACACCCTTCACGAGCTCAAACCAATATTGCGACAGAATTAAACGTGTAGTGGGGTGAAATCTTAGGAGAAGTGGTTCCCATATGATTGAGTTGGATAATGTTATAATATATCCAGCTCCGGAAAACAGAATAGTCATGAGCGAGGTGATAGAAGTTCAGGTATTGAGTGCAAAAATGGCCTCTTCAAAGTGCTCGTCGGCATTTGGAAATTCACAAGTCTAGTGAAGAGTATTTCCGGATCTTTTATCATCACGGTTTTCCAGGAGCCCCTGTACTCAACCACTCATGAAATTCTCTCAGCTTGAGAGGAGGTTCATCGGATGGACAGAGAGTCGATCGATCAATATTAGTCCTTTTATTACGTTTTCAGAAATTCATCACCCAAAAAGTACATATCAATCGTGTATTCCCGATGAGTTGAAACATTCTCATATTAGATTGTAATCCAACTCATCGATGGGAACGATGAAGAGATGGACTCAATAATGAGTGTGTTTGAACGAAGAGACCCAATTTTAATTAATTGTTGTTCGAATATCAGGAATTGGTGAATGATCCTAGTTGGTTCAGCCCATTGAGTCAATGAAGGATTTCCGAACTTTGTTCGAGATGGTGTTGTTCTGGTGTTCAACCTATGGTTGTACTAATAGATTCGATGAAGATCAGAATATATCATTCAATGGGTGAGTTATTGAATAATGTAAACAGCAAACGGGAGAAAGGCAACCAGTAGTGATCACCTGACTGTTGGCAAAATTCCACCGTTCTCCCTTGTACATTCAAACGAATCTATAGCTCTTTCTTATTCTCATGGGTCGTTCCAATGCTCCTGATGAGTCGATGGAGCAAGTATGCATCTAGCAGAGAATTTATATTATCATATATTTGGTTGAAGCATACCCACATTATGGATTTCAATTGAACTCCTTGTTGAGAAGATGAACTCATCCACGATCAATGATCATTCCACAATGGAACTGGAGAAGAAATCGAAAATTACGGTAAGTAAATCAATTCTGATCAGATCAGTCACTGAATCGAGGGTGGACAGGAATTGTTAAATCATCTGGTAATATTTAAATAAAATAACAGTCATTTAATTTCTCAACGGAGGTGAAGAGAAACAACACAATCATCTTCCAGCTAGGTCTGACCAGGGTATAATAGAAAAACCCGCCACATATCCACACTTCTCCAATACATCCACCGTCTTCGAGAGCGATCCGGGCACCCTCCGACCCCACCCACATCGGCTCGATGGCAAACACAATCTCGCGGTAGCCACAATACACATCTCGGAGTAACCCGGAGTAAATAATCGGCAGGGGGTGGGCGGCGCCGCCCTCGATCGCTTTCGATTCCCGTCTTCCGGCGGTCGGATATCCTGCGAGTTGATTGTGCTCCCCCGCAACACGGCGCGACCCTCCCGGACCACTGGCGCGCTAATTTCCACGGCCATTATGCAAATGCTCCTGCAGATAGGCTACTTATAACGATATAATTGGCGTCGCTCTGTGTCCATTAAAACCAGTTTCATCTATAATTTCGTGACGCAGAATGAACTCTGGCCGCCAGTGGGTTGACCTCGGGGATCTTTGATGTAGATCTGATTTTTCATCTGGTGGAAGACTCAAAATAACGAGTTCTCCCGCTTGTTACTAGCGCTACTGCATTAACCCTGTGATACGCTCATTCTCAAGTACATCAATAGTACAGCGGTGTCGTATATGTCATATCGATATATTCCGACCTTCTAACTAGATTGATAGCAGATATTGAACGATATAGGGCCAAGATGTGAACCTTGGGGTACGCCCGACTCATTGAGCTCTTCATCGGAACTGAAACCATTCAAGATGATGTACTGAGATATCTCGAAGAGATATGAGGTTAACTTCTCCAGCAAGTTGCCTTGCACACCGAAGGTTCCAAGCTTCATGATTGAAGTAGGATGATTTACTTCATCAAAAGCCTTGCAGATTCCTTCTTTCTCGATTCATTCGAACAACAAATATTCCTGCAAAAATACTACTCATAATGAGATACTTAACATCTTATTGAACTCCGAACTAGTGAGTTGACGTTGAGAATGTTGGATGCATCAACTCAACAACACCAGTCACGAAATCTCCCACAAATGACTCTCCAAATTGAGATATTTGTTGCTGTTCTCTGTCAATCAAAAATAGTTCAATCAATATTTCTGTGATGCAGGCTGGACTTCTATCAATAATGAGTAAGCCTTGGGGTTCTTTGATGTAGACTTGCCTTTCACTGTATTCAAACACTTGGAGATAACGAAAATTCTACAAATAGGCTACTCATAACGAGACAGTTGTTCAATCGAACATTCGGAATGAAAAAATACTACGAATGGCTTCTCATCACGACGTAATCGCGGCATCTTCTTGAGTCCATTGTTTCCAGTTCCATATTAAATACTTCTGTGATACGTTGGTCATGAATGAGCAAACCTTGAGGTTCTTCGATGCAAATTCGATCCTCAGTTAGATTTAACTTCTCAAACAACAGTACACAACGAAGCTCTGCATGCATTCGAGGCCAGTAGATCGTAGGACTCTCGAGAATATATTTTCTGAATGATTTGTTGAAGAAACTCCAAAATAATGTTTCCAGTTCTCCGAGTATAATACCAGTTGACATCAGATAGATTCCAAGCAAATTATATCACAGTATTCTGCATTTTTTTTGTTGGATTCCTTCCTTTTCCTTCATTCTCCTCTCCTGCTGTCATTATTTTTTCAGGTTGATTTCAAACTTTTCTCAGATGCCGCTTGGGCTTGAATGGGAGAACAGTTGTTTCAGCCTACATTACGAAATTCATTTGGTTCTTCCATAAACTTTTATTCGCCATTCTAAAAATTCCTTCATCCATTGTGGTGCTGGTGGATGATGAACGTATTAATGATTTCAAAAATTCAGATAGGAATTAATAGATTATCATTGTAGACCCCAAAACGGCTGTAATGAGAAACCCAATTCATGCACACGATCGTTTCTGTAGCTCCTGCTGGATTCAACAGAATCGGGAACAAAGCTGGTCAAAAATGAATGAAAAATTCATATTTCCGACTCAATTTATTCTGCTCCCAAGTGGCCAGGCATAGGAAGCCTGCGGCAACGCTTTCAGTTGTTCCACTTCCGGTCACGGATCGAGACCTTCTGGAACAAACAGCGTAGAAAATGAATTCACGTTTTTATGATATTACGTTGAAATGATGATCGAATGGGTAGAGAAACTCCAGTTGAATCAAAATATTCACCTCGATTAACGAATCGGTTCGAAAAAATATGAGAGATGCGGAAGAAAACAACTCAACTGTTCATACAACATTCGGTTCATCATACAGTATGATAGAGGAAAAAACATGCATCCACTGGATATCAGGGAACTTGTATAGTATCACCCGTACCAACACCCAAAGGAATCTTGAGTATATGATAGGAAGAAAAATATTCAGTCAGTAATGATAAAGATATATTCAGAAGATATCGAACATATTCCTAAGAAGAACATCATTTCTGTAATATCACAGACAGACAGTGTGACAATACTTACAGATATATGACATACAAACGTAGATGAGATGTCTCATCCATATAACGCCACTGTTTTAAAATTTGTGACTTCATTACTCCTGATATTTTTCTTCTTCTCCCAATCGTTCAAAACCCAAATAAAACAAACTATCTGTACGTCTCTTTCAACATATTAACGATATGACTGACAACAACTGCCATAATTTCTAGTCAGCACTCCAGATGACGGTTCTTACCCTTTCAAATGCACACTGAGTATGGATCGCAACAATGATATTGTGTTGTAGACTAATCTCTTAAAGCATCTCCTAATTCATTCAGGTGACCAATATAGAGTGATCGAAGTTCCGCCATATAAAACATCATCGAATACAGATATTGAGATTATTCTCAGGATAACCGGGAAGGTTTTCAATCAGAGGGTGATTCTGTTTGGGACAGATGAATTGATATCAGTTAGTTTCGTAAGGGTTCGTAATTGAATTTATTTCCAAAAAATTTGCTCAACGAGTACATAACAGATATCATGATATATTTTCAATACCAACTGCATTTACTTGAATCATGAAAATAGATGAATTGAATTTAGTATTCTTCGATCATATGGTTATTGAAACTCATTTTAATACCAATCTAGATTCTACATCTTTGCGATTGGAGTAAAAAACTTGAGCTGCCTCAATGATGCTGCTCACTCTGCAAGACTTGAACTTTTCAATTCCTGATTTCAACTCGTCTATCTCTTCTGCACGTGCAACTTCACATGAGTTCCCTGATGATGATCTCTGCATCTCATTGAATTAACGTTTTGTCACGGATTCGATACTTGACATTCATACATTTCTTGTCTAGCTTTCGCTAACATTATCTTTCCGTCTTACTCACGTGCTCACCCCAATTTTCCTTCCATTTTTCGAGTTCCTCCACAACTATAAGATGGTACACTGATTCATGATGTTACTGAAAAGCTCAGAGCTTCATTTGTTCATGCTGATGAAGAAGGATCAATCCTCTGCAACATTATATCGATGAAGAAATCTGTGCTAGAGTCAGACTGTGAGTTCCATACCTATACCAATATTCAATCACTTCCACTGTATGTTATAGAACATCAACGATGATCTTATGAGATCAATTAATAATCTCCACTAATTGATATTCTCCATTTCGTTGATCTTGACTCTGACTCTGTGTGTAACGTGTATTCCAAAGATTGGATGAAGTGGGAAATTAGCTAGCTCAAATGCCCTTTCAACCCATGATCAATTTTTGGATGAAAGAGTCCATGAATCCTGCATCATTGGATTTCGAGAGCAGGAGAGATTCCGCACAACGCGATTAGTAAGACCTCAATGAGCTTCCATTCAAACGATTGCAGCTCCAGAAGCCGTAGCGTGAAACGAGTTAGCCTCCGGACAGCTAGTTACCTTTTCGTTAGCGGGTTCATTCATTCAGATCTGCCCAGCTTTTACATAATCGATCTCGCAGCGCGCTGCATGATGGCAAAGAAAGCAGGAGCTTTGTGGACTTTTTGTTCGATCGAAAAGCTGAATGCTCATATCGATAATTAGTTTCATTCTGATTAACGGTGTGAATGCACGACCAGTAATTCAGCGAAGATAACTCTTCACATAATGAGGGCGATTACGATAAAAATATTATCACTTCACCTATGCCATGGAGAAATATCACATTTTCATCCAAAGTATCACTGAACATGATATTCATGTATAGATATATAAAAGAATCCTTCTCAAATTCGAGGTTCGAAGATAAAGTGAACTCTTTTTTTTCTATTCAAGCTTTCGATTCATTTTTTGGTTCTCCATCAGGAACTGAAAGTGAGGTTAGGAATCCCTTTCACTCGTCGTAATTCATGAAGTAAGATGTTACAGCAGACAACACTCTTGGTATAATACTAAACAGTTTGAACTTCGATTAAAAAAGATCATGAATATTTAAATTAGGTGTGAAACAATTTCAAATTCTACATTGACCTGTTGGATTGACAATCCAGATCAGAAATGACAGGATCTCCAAAAGGAAATACGTGGAATTCAGAACTGATTCAGACCATAATTTAATTGACCATGATTTCCTTCAATCAAAGTTTGAGCTGTATAGAAAAATAGTTTACTTTATCTTCCATATCCTCTCATTAACTGCATACCCAAATTCAAAAAGGATTCTTTTCCAACGTATACAGTCGTCTTACCTCCACACCTCTACAAACATTCATATAAATACTGTTGCACAAGTTCTCAGTTCAGGGTGTTGGAATTCCAAATTTTTCGACATGGTTCAGCTTGAATTAGGAGCTCACTGAAGCATGCCCAATGGTCGTGAAAATCTTCAGGAAGATATTTTTCCAGGAGTATTGTCCGCTTCTGTCCCCCTGAACTTCTCTTCGATGCGCTGCTAGGGAAAATGAGATCAACATTAGATCAATTGTAGCAGATTTGTTCTGAAAACATTCGCAAAGATGAGAAGAAGTTGATATTCTGGATCGTTGATT
This sequence comes from Gastrophysa polygoni, assembly GCA_963576655.1. Taxonomy (NCBI): domain Eukaryota; kingdom Metazoa; phylum Arthropoda; class Insecta; order Coleoptera; family Chrysomelidae; genus Gastrophysa; species Gastrophysa polygoni. Next base: position 6,941,632 of record OY755091.1, read on the forward strand.
GACCTCACTACAAATATATTGGAATAATCATTATTATTCATATTTTTCTCTTCAGAAACGAGGAGAGATGGGATCTCATGAACTCAAATGAGAATCATATCCAATAAACTCATTCTATAAACATGATGGATGGACATACTACCTTCTGATTCAACCTACATGCAGTATCTATACATATATTCTCTAGATACTTAGATAATGAGGATCGCTGACATTCGAATGACACAACTACTGATTCCAAACACGCAAAGAACATCTCTATCAGTTCGCTAATTCGAATGTCAACTCCACATTGAACACTTCAATATACAGCTACTTGAAACTACATATAATCAAGATAGTAACTCCCTAGTATTATAAAAACCTGCTATTCATCTCTCGACCTTTCAAACGGCAAAGTATCCCTCAAATGATCTCTAGTTGTTGAGGTGCTGGTAACAATATAACATGATATCCATTTTTCACTTCCATCTCTCCATTCAATGGTGAATGGAGGAATGCGATACTATTGAAATCGAAGATGCCTGGAACCAAATTGATATCAGGATCGACATCCATGCAATGGGAATCTCGTAGCTTCATGCTCTGAAATCAGTGAGGTGATTAAACCTAATGAGATTATTGGACCACAGAACTCCTGAAGAATCTGCGTGCGAATTTCACTCAATAATTGATCCGGAGTTGTGAAGACTTCAGATGCTATCACCAATGTAGGAACTACACGCACTTCACAAGAAAGAACGTTTTAAGAACCAGTACGTATAATTTTCAAATTGTACAATTCAGGATGATTCAATTAAGTGAAAAAGAGCGTATTGAAATTTTAATGATGATGGGTTTTGGTGATTGTGAAATTCATTTCCGTCAATTAGAATTTGACACTTGTAGAATTAAAGAGTACTCGTTCATTCATTTCTGTCAACATCGATTAGTTTATCTCAATTGTTTTTTGCGCTAATGCAGAAAACTATAGTGCTATATTCTTTGTTTTCACAATTTTTTCTACACCTAACTCAGTTTGCATGAATTCAAACTAACAAGCTCTATCGAGCTCTTTGGGAATATATATTGTGTCCCATTCAAATCGAAGAAGTTGATGGCATTTACTGTTAATCCGTTAGTACATCAGATGCAATTTGTTCCATTGCACTAACCTGCAAATTCTCATGATTATCGTTCTTTTCGTTGGTTCCATTCTTTATCTCAACCCTGTATGTGTGCAATCAACTTCTGAGTTTTATTGCCCATAAATACATCACATATATCAATCAATCATTTCAGAGAAGCTGATTCTCACTGAACAAGTATATATCCTGAGTATGAATGAATGTATCATCGATATCATTGGAATAAATCATTCTTTGTATGAATAAATCATCGATACCAAGCATTACAAGGTTAGTATCCATTGAATTTCATAGTGGGTACCTCCGTGAGTAGAATTTCCTCATCTAGTAACCCGACACAGCTGTTTATTCACATGATAACAGTGAGAAAGTTGAATTTCCATGAGTCAACTGAGTTGAAGATACAAATTGTTTATGAAAGGCGTCTTGCTTGATGAAGCAGTACAGAAAATTTATCTCAAGACATTCTGAATAATGCCGCTCGTGAAGCGTCTCCGAGCTAACTTCCATCAGAATGCTAGGAGGAAAATTAAAGGCGGGTCTATGAAATATTTCGTAATTGGGGAGAATGAGAATTATTTCATTATGAGCTGATGACTGTGTAGGGAAGTCGTTAATTTATTAACGACTCGAAACAAGTGTAAAAGGAATTGGAAAGCTCAAAGTCTGTATTGGAATACATCCTATATATGTTGATCCATGGTTTGACAGCATGATACTCGGCTGTGAAAATGATCATTTAGAGGAATGTGGAGATAACTATCTTCAGTTCGTAGATTGATTTGAGATCAATTCGAATATACTACAATTGAAGTTCTCACATGGAACTATCAACCTATTTTCTCCTCTTGAGATTCTTGACACTCAGACCCCAGGAATTTCGAATTACATATTGTATTACAGACCCATGCTGATGAATTTGAGGGCACAGTTGACGCAGTTGACCTCCCTCGAGTCAACCCAATGAGAGCATCCTCCAGTACTAATAATCGAACGCAATGAAACACGATCGGTTAGTCCGATATTATCAAAATAATTTCCAAATTCATTGCAGAAAAGGGTGAATTCAACAAGAAAACCTCATTAACAGCTAATTCATTCGCTTGCCTATGCAAAATCACGCGCTTGTTCATCAACCTCTAATGAGAGTTCATCTGGGTAACAATCCTCATTAATTAGGAATCATTAAATTTGCAGCAAACAAGGTGTGTGACGTATTCATTATACAGTGTGATTAGAGCAGTGCCACAATGGTGCTCATTAGGCGAATCCGAAGCAATAATATGGTGAGTAGTCGGAAATATCCGTTCGTGTCAGATTAGGGGCCGATACATGTAGCTTCCAAGTCGGAATGATTTCAAGTCAAGTTCTTTCAGTACATGTCTACAGAGGATGTTGAACTATTCTAGTGGATATCTTTGATTTGGTGGAACGAAAATTTCAAGGTTATTCAAAAATGAACGGTCATAATTTTTTCAGGGTTGCTTGCTGGGTGGTTAGAAGAGAAAATGTAAGAACACTTTCAGAATCTGATACTGATCTATCTGAACTATACATGGATGAAAATATGAGAAACCTATTTTTTTGTGAAGAAATTATTGATTTCATCGTCCAAGATATATCATCTATACCAATACATCATGAACTGAAACCATCTGTTACTGGTAACTAACTCGTTATATAACAAATTATGTATGTACCGGAATTATCAAATTTTCATATCGTTCTCAATCATAAAATCTATGGTCAATAAATATCAACCTCTTATTCTTCTAGTTCCGTGTGGGATTTCCTCTTGTCGTTTCTAGAAAATGGAATGAAAGTCATTATGAATATTCCAATATATTTGTGGCACAACAACAAATTTTGCGAAGAATAAATATACAAATTGTGTTGAGAACGGGAGCGGATTCTTTCCGGGTACGTCCACTCAGATCAGAAGAATTTTCTCCCCATTGGAAGAATATTATATATTACTGATCAATAGAAAAATTTCCATTTAGGTATCTGGAGGTTGAATTTCATAAGTAGTGATATTTTTGGGCAATCACAAATCTGTCATCACTAAAAATGAATGTATTCGAATAACTTACGGACAGTGATCGTAATCTTGTACTGAAATAACATCCTCTTCTAATGGTACAGTTCGTGTGCATAGGATTGACAGATATTTTGGAGGACATTGTATCATCCCTTCAGCAGAATGATTTCTGAATATATTCGAAACATAGGAAACATGAAATATATTTCAAACAAATTTCAACGCCTATGAATGTAATAACCTTCATCAATTGATGTCAAATTATAATCATTATATGTGTTCTACAGGCGGATACAATATGCCCTATATATTGTCTACTCTGATTGAAATCCTTCTGTAGCAAAATTCATAGCAGATATTGATATCAATGCTGTATAAAAATATCATTTCTGTTGAAAATAAGATGATATGTGCATCCGTTCATCCCACGATTCTTCTAGAAAACAAAAAGAAGTGTGCTGGACAGGAACAAAAATATATACTGGTTACGTATTATGAATATGAAATGCCCATCCGAATGTTTTGCCACCATATCGTATAGTTCCACACATTTTAATATTTCCGGTGATATCTACTGGAAGTTCTTCTCTGTGTGATCTATCCAGTCAACAAGGTCACAATACGCTTCAAGCTATAAAGAATATGGATGCTCCATTTCCCTCGAAAGAAATGATTATGATGACGAAAATTGTATAACTGTGCAGTTTTTTTCACACCCTGAATCGATCTGGGTCTGAATATTCCCCTTATTCCTTCCGGCACTCGGAACCGTGTTATTCTCGATAATCAATGACCTCATCTGCAGGCGAAATTGATTGAAACCGCCCCATTCCACTTTATCCGAGGCCATCTTCGACCGCTGCGAGCTCACCTTTGGAAACGACATCGGGAGCAGAGACTAGGTGGTGGAGGCGGTAATCCCGTGATGAACGTCCTGCAGTTTGCGCCAGCATATTACCCGGCATTATCCAGCATACAAAGGGTCGACCAGTGCACAAACTCCTCTTCTAACTCCGGCACTTCGGGTATCAGGAAAATCCTGAGGTGAGGTCCATTGAAAGTGGTGAGTGCTCGAATCGGATAATTCCAAAATATGGATTGCTAGATAGATGTTGATGGATTATCTCATGGGATTCGACTCATAACGAGACAGGGAAATGATGAATATTTTGCTTGCAACTAAAAAGCATTCGTTCAACTCTATGTCTTGTCACATAACATGCTCAGAAATTTTAATTTCGTATCAAGGAAAGAAGTAAATTCAACCATGAAACAGTAATGACAGCTCGCCTCGGAATTCAATTCATAATCGGTCGAGTGCCTATCAATAATATCTAATCATTACTCAATTGACTGGGTTGAATCGTTTTTTTTGGGATCTTACAAATCTTCACCTCTCCATATAATCTCAAGTTGGCGAAGGTCGAATTCAATACGGAAATTGCACACTATATGGGGCTAAACCTACACAGACTGCACACCTCTCTGAACTTCCTATTCACGAAATCATCAGGATGTTCAGCTCCCATGAACATTTTCGCACGGAACTCAGCAACAAGAGAAAATAGTGTGAGAAATCCATTCAAGAGCTGGGAAAGAATACCCTTACTTGTAATAAGGAGTTCAAATAGTAAAATTGGATTCACACACTGAACTTCCTGGAAATCTCTTGCGAAGATGTATCAAACATGATCGAGGGGTATCATCCCTCACTTTCTCAGCAATTATTCTTGCTAACTGAACAGAGACAGAACACGATGAAACACGCATGCTCAAGGTGATGAACTCTTCAAGTCAACACATTGATGGTGATTCAAAGCATGGAAACCATATTGATAAATTGAGGACAAGTTGGTCTCTCATTATCTTACACTGAGAACAACTTCATGTGTAAGCTTGTCTCCTATCTTCTGACAACACGAGAAGTAAACCTATAGTGGAAGAGGAGGAGAATAATGGAATTCTTCTTGAAAGTTTTGGGGGTGCTGAGGATATCAGGAAATAATCAGGATGAATTCACTAGGCAGAGAATCATACAACTCAGCTGTTCAATGGATGAATGATGCTCAGTAGAGCAAAATACAACATGTATCGAGCCTTACGATGAAGACTTGATCAGCCTGAGCTCATCTAGATTGCCAACCTGGAATGGCTCATGTTGTAATGATAGATTTCCGATGAGCAACGACTATGAAACTGTCGATAAAAAAGAAGGAGATAGCTCATGCTCTGGAGAAGTTGACGACTTTGTGAGTGTCATATCACTGAGCTCTCTTCTGGAAAGAATCTGAGAGCTTCAGCGTATTCTTTATTCTCGGGAGCTGGAGTCCAAACATGTAAACAGTAATCCAGGAAAAATTGAATGTTCCTGGGCCATGGAGCATGCATATAAAACCAAGATTTTGTGAAGCTGTTCGTCCCTTTGTGTTTCGTACCTGACATCATCATTATAGACATTGTGTCATCAGCCTTCCTGGCAAAGATACAAGATGAGATTTTGTTGCATCCAACTCATCTAGTTTGTCAGACCCTGATCCAGATATCTGTATAATAATAATAATAATATACCTTTATTCACACACAATAATAATCACAAATACAAGAAATTACATGGTGGAAGAGAATAAAGTAGTTTAGCGATAAGTGCAATGCACTTGTTTCGCGAAAGAATTATAATAATAAACTTTATTCAATGAAAGTGTGACGTTATTTACAAGGAACAAGGCGAACAAAGTAGGGCAAACGATAAGTGCTACTGCACTTGTTTCGTTTATATACATAAAGACAATAGACATCGTGATCATTTGAGTAATGTGAATAATATAAATTGTAATACTAATAAGATAAAATACACTATAAGTAACTACAGTACAATATAAATAAGAATAAAATAGTCGAGCTGAATTACTAAGTATATAAAACTAACACAAACAATCAAGAACAATCGATAAGTGATTAAACACTTGTTTCGATATAAATAAAACATATATATGTGATATGAATTGAAGACATCGAATGGCAAATGTTTGTTTAACACACAGAACAAACATATGCATATACACCCTCGCAAGAATGAAATGAAGTGAGGTTACTAATTCTTTTAGAGGAATTTTTGAGTTTTTCTCGTGAATAATTTCAGTTGTTTTTTGAAATAGAATAGGCCAGATATATTTCGGATTGCTTCGGGCAACGAATTGTACATTTTCGGAGCATTAAATGAGAAACTAGTCATTCTATATGAAATGTTCTATCCAAATGATACTTGGATCATGTAGAATCTATAAATGTATCACGTCGTATGAATCGATTAGAACTCGGCTTGTTGATCTGGATAGGCTTACTCCACCTCGGAATGAAGTTTCCAAAACACACATCGAACTGAAATTTACGTGAGAATGAAATGAAGAAAATCATTTCCAAGCGATAAAATCCTCCCCTTCAACTGGAATGATCTCATCTCATATTTTTATTGCAAGTTTCAAGCAGGGCTTTGAAGATAATTGCCATCGGAAGTATCCTGCTTTTTGTTCCTTTCGAATCAATGAGCATCTCCAAGATTTCCTCGGTGAACGAATAATAAAAAATTAAATTGCAGCAACTGACTCGAGCTATATGATGATATTCTGTGAAAGTAATCATTTCCATCTGATGATGGAACTGCTCGGCGTTTTCACTTCGGATAAGAATTATATTCCCTTTGAGCTGAATTACTGCATTCGGAAGTATATGTCTGGGGAATTTCACGGAATTTTCTTTTTGGAACAAGGCGGGCCCGGACTGCGAGTTTAATTAAACGGAAATCAAAATAACGAATCTTATCAGAAAAGCTGAGAGAAACACTCACGTCCTTCAATTACATCGTTTGTAGGCAGAGGCAGTCGAGAAAAAGGGGCAGAAGATCGTTCAATATCGTATAAATTATACGGAGTGGTGCCTATTCATTCATCATGGATATGGAGGTCGGCATCGAAATCTGCCAGACCTGAAAAGTGTGGACATTCCCAGTTTTCTCGAATTGTTTCCATCATCAATTCTATATCAAATTCTTGAAATGAATATGAAATTTTTGTTGAAATCTTGATGTCATTTCCGAGATGATTGGTTGACCTCCACGATGAGAACGTCGATGAAACATCCAGTAGAATCCAATTGATGATGTGACAAATATCAGCAATAAACTCCAAACATCATCCGTCTTGTATGGGAAAGGAATGAAAAGGAAAATCCTCTTCTACGTTCTCCAACCTCTTCTCCGGGGTACGATAACGAGATGTCGACTGGTTTTTCTAGGATTATATTGATAATCCAAGTTCTCCATCATTTTCTATCTATCTACCTCTTCTCCCTCAACTTTGTGTTCCCCTTCTGCTAGCAATCACCTTGTGATTCGGCTCCCAGGACAAACATTATCCACAGGGAGTGAAATTTCCAGCTAAAGTTGTTCTATACTCAATTCTACACCACAGAAAATCACGCAATTTCCAAACAAAAGAATAGCAAGATGCGACAAACATTTTTCATGTATTTCTACTTCCAAGCACGAACTTAATCCTCACAGAGGGCATATTGAATATATTCCAATAGAAAACTCGATATCTAGTAGGCCTAGACATATGTATCAGCATTATTCTGAAATAGGGTCGATACATGGAAAAGGATATATTGATGAGAGAGGATTCATTGAAACAAGAACAAGGAAGAGGAAGGAACTTTGTAAGCTCTGAATGAATTTAAGAAGTCGGAAAACCACTTGGAACTAGTACCCATCTAGAAAGCTCCATCAAGAAGTACCTGAGGTAAACGTACTCGTTTATTTACGCATATTCTATTCCACAATGAGTGAGAGTTTGTGATGATGATGAACTGCTTGATTAGTCGAATGACTACAAAGGTGAATCTGATTAATTCCAATTGTAATACATGGTGTTACGTTCGATGGAACGCATTTTTCGGTGGAAACTATACTCGCTTCACGAAAAATATATCTCGATAGAACAGGATCGCATCCATAGGACGTGGACTAGCCAAATTCATGAAATCAGAAGAGAAGATCTTGATATGTGATAGCCGCAGTTGAATCGAGAATCACACAATACAGATGAAGGGAAAGAAATGTCAAGCCTGTTCGGAAAAAATCGGTGGAGGTTAAAAATGAAAAAGTGATGGAAAAGAAGATTCCTGTGACGAAATTCAGATCAACTCACAAACGGTCCCATTCAATATCTCAGAATGTCTATAGAACATGAGAGGCGGCATACATTTTTTATGTAACTCTATTTTCAAGCACGAACGACATCCTCACATGGCCTATGGAAGACTATCCATGGAGTCGATGAAAGGGCTGTAGAAGTCAACAAATAACATTTCTTTTCTGTAGAACTCATCAGAAATTGGAGGAAATATATAAAATGAATTTCAGTTTCTGCGGTGGCAGGACTTCTTATTTTCTGTGAAGCTTATGGTGGAACCTCCTCTTACTTGATGTCTGGTCCTAGGTCTGCAGTATTGAATCAGTTGGGATACACATTCCGAAGGTATTCATATAAATGAATAATTTCATCCATATCTCTCTATCTCCATTATCTCTATAATTTCATCCTACTCACAGAGTTCAATCGAATTTGGAATCTCTCAGGAATATCATGGCCCGAGCCATTCGAGTCTTTTTCCAGATATCTGTGCACATTGATTCCTCGTTCATTATAATGCACTCACATTCTCGTTACATCAATATCACGTCCTAATTTTTCATTTCTAATCCTTGTGCAACTACTCAACACATCTTTCGAGCACAAGGATTGATTGTAGGCATTTCTTAGGAAATTAGGAGATGCCTTGAACTTATTAGAAATGGAGTGACAATGTGGAAAACAAAATGATTCTCTGTGAAATAGTGTCTGTTGCCCTGCCAAGAATTTCAATAACCATCTGATTCATACATTATTTCAGTCAGTATATTCATTCTCGATCACTCTACTCGTTTGTACGATCTTGTCGGATTGTGGGAAAATGATTATTCGGAATTCTCATGACCAACAGAAGTTTCCTTGCAACTATAAGGACGCCCATGCTCACAGGATTGAGTCTATCGAAAATCGGGAAAATAATTATTGTCAGGTCATCGGGAGAGATCCTCGTAGCTTCCTTTAGCCTACTTCGTTCATTTGATTTATGTACAGTAATTAATTTTCAGTCCTAATTATCTGAATCCCGTGAATATTTTGGTGAAGTGAGAACTTTGATCATAATTATGAATGTGATCTTACAAATGAATGAACGTTCAGGGCACAGAATAATCTGGAATTGAAGGCTCATCAGACGAAGAACATAAATTCTAGACATCGATGAACAGTTCTCTCGAACTATAGTTATTTCTTTTTGTTCATGCTACATTTCAAAGTCGAACTATCATTCCAAAATAGAGTCAACAATAACTCGGAACTTGAACTGTCTGTAATCCTCAGGTTAAGGATCCTGATATGGCATATTGAATAAATTATTATTATTATTATTATTATTATTATCATTATTATTATTATTATCATTATTATCATTATTATTTCCATTATTATTATTATTATTATACTTTCGTATGGAATTCGTCATGAACTGATTCTGAGTATGTGTTCAGATACTTTCGAATTATGTTCTCTCCCAAATAATCTCCATTCAGTCGGTAATATATATGAAACATAGAAATTCCGAATTCCAATCCCTGAACTTGGGCAATAAGAAGTTGTGGAAGTGAGAATCGTCAGCAATGTTGATAGAAGTTTGCGAAGTGACAATACCTGCTCGCTCTTATCGGCCATTCTCGATATAAAAACGTTTCTGAAACTTCCACAAAATGAAATTCTCTACTCGCAAGCTGACTGGCAATACCAATCAAATTCTAAATGGAAACTCGTCAACAGATGGAATTTCCAACGAGGTGGAATGGATATTCCAGGCCAAGGTTGTTGCGGCTTTTTCCATTCTATTTCAGGAAATGACGTGTCATTTATTTCTTAGGATTTTTTACGTTATTCCTTGTGAAGTTGCCAGCTATATAGAAGTCGACTCGGGGGAGGAGTGTATTGACGTTTCAAGGAGAGACTTCACACTCGGATCGGAGTCGAATTTTCAACTCATCACCTGCTTCACTGGCAAAAACAATTCCCAGAAGTTCTCGAATGACTCGTACGAATGAACCTTTGAGAAACATCGAGAGTGAGTATGACATTGGAGATATACATAGGGTTTGTCATTTTGTTGACTACTCTTCCGTTCACTCTTTCGTTATTAGCGCTAAACAAAAAATGTTATTTGAACGAAAACGTAAATTGGATATTCCAATTATTAAATGAATCCCAATGTTTGGCTCCATTGATCAAATAGATCAGAGCGATGTCGATGGTTGAATCAAGTAGATAAAGAGGAGGTTTCTTATCAGGTGGTTGAAATGCTCCATGGACAACTTAGTCTACATGGATATTTCCAAGTATAGGTCTAGATATAGCAGCTTCACACCTCTTTATAACTCTCCAATCAATATGAAATAATGAATTGAATAGAATACTACTCTCTCAACTCCACATCCATGCGAAGAGGTACTCACACCCCAATTGTTCATGTTGTCATATGTTTGGATTTCAGCTCCCAAACGTACACCGAAGCTCACAGATCCTATTCAGAACAGAGCCATCCGCCAGGTCGATAATACTACACTAACAATTTCATCGACCTCTCTAGAACATCGTGGAAAGGTGGGCAATCTCACTCTTTGGCATAGATATTCCAATGGTTGGTGTTAATCGGAGAACTCCTCCATAATTCCACCATGAACAATTCAAGACAGACCAACTAGACGAGCTCGGGCTAGTCACGCCTATATTGTCAAGCATGAGACCGATGAATGTCAAGAGATGGAATAGTCTCAGACCATGGATCCGTGATATCTGAATGTGAGCTATTTCAAAACCATCGAAATGATTATTCTCCTTGACAATGGTCATTTCGCCTATGATCGTGGTATCAAACTAGCTCAAGGAGTTCATGTGGTCACCCTCTCCTGTTTCTCAACAATTTTTGTCAATTCCTTCAGAGAGATGAATGAAATGTTCGGAATTTCCAATGATGATCTTCTATTGAATCATTGACATACAATGAGATAGGAACTTCTGACTCGAAACTCTCAACTTTGGATTCATCATACTGTATCTAGCTCAAGGTGGGAAATGAAACATGTCAATGGATTCAACACACATCATTTCCCATCTCAGATCCAATATTTCCTGGAGCATGACGGAGCACTACAAGATTATTCGCAATGGTGAATATTTCAATGCTTGGGATCTCGGAAATAGTGAGCTCGATATCTAGTAGGCCTAGACATATCTATCAGCATTATTTTGAAATAGAGTCGATACGTGGATGAGGATATATTGGAGAGAGAGAATTCATCGAAACGAGAAGAAGAAAAAGGCGAGAACTTTGTTAGCTTTGAATGAATTTGAGAAGTCGGAAAACCATTCAAAACTAGTACCCACCTAGAAAGCTTCAACAACAAGTACCTGAGGTAAACGTATATTCTAGAGTTTGTTATAATGATGAACTACTTGAGTAGTCGAATGACTACGAAGGTGAATCTGATCGATTCCAATTGTAATACATGTTGTAACGTTCAATGGAATGCATTTTCAGGTGGAAACTCTACTCGCTTCACCAAAAATATAGCCCCTCAGAACAGGATCGCATCCAGTGGACGTGGACTCGCCAAATTCAGAATCCATCATGAATTCAAAAGAGAAGATCTTCATATGTGAATGCCGCAGCTGAATCGGGAATCACACAATACAGATGAAGGGATAGGAATCTCAAGCCTGTTCGGAAAAATCGGTAGAGGTTAAAAATAAAATACTGATGGAAAGAAGATTCCTGTGACGAAATTCAAATCGACCCACAAACGGTCCCATTCAATATCCCAGAATGTCTATCGAACATGAGAGGCTCTCGCACTATTGATTTCTAATAAATGCCACCGCCTGATAGCAGAATTTTGTGAGCAGTTGTGGGAATCTGAAATGAGCCTGTGGAGTTCCACTTTTGTTCATTCTGAACAACGAAGAACTCAGTCGAAGCGAGAGTTTCGTGTTATTGACAGGAGTTTATTCAGACGTTCGTTCATCGTCGAGAAAACACAAAGGGCTCCGTATCGCATGTACAGTCGTTTGTGTAACTTGTGCAAAAATTGTATATTTTGTGCACGGACAATGAAATTTACAGCTCGAGACGAAGTTGAGCTCTGCAACCATGCTTGATGCAACAAATACTTGTTTGCACATGTTGCACTGAAAATTTTTCTACTATCGAATCAATCCGTTCCGTCGAATTATCAAGATTTCGAACTGAAAATTTGAATATAATCCTAGAAATTGTCATTGTCGATTGCCAAGGTCAATGGATAACTACAAATGAGGTTATTGATTATAGAATGATTCCGTAATCGAGTGTGAAAACGGTAAGTATGATCATAGGTAGAATTGATGAATAAAATCGTTTCAAATGAATCAACCATTTCCGTGAAAAATCGATGATGCAATAAATACAGTTCGTTCCACATGTTCATCTTTTTTTTTTATCTGTGGACAACACGAAAGGGAAACCTAAGATGTTCGAGGAACATCGTGTTAGCCAGCGGTGGAATTTTGGGAGAGTAGGAAGGTGTTGGAATTTTTCTTGAAAGTTTGGAGGTTGTAAGCATCAGGAAAGACTTCACTAGGCAAATATTTCCATAACTTTGCCGTTCTATTGAGGAATGATGCTTGGTATAGCGATGTTCGACAGGTCTCGAGCCTGACAGTGGCATAATAGATGATATTTCCGTTGAGCACCAACCGTGAAAGTACCTATAAAAAAGGCATAGATCGCCGACCTTTCTACGATGATCTAGAGAGGTCAATGATTTGGTGAGTGTTGTATCATCGACTAGGCGAATAGCTCTCTTCTGGATTGAATCTAAGAGCTTTAGCGTATGTTTGGGGGCTGAGCTCCAAACATGTGAACAGTACTCCAGGACAGGTCGATGATTATGATGATAAAGTGACAAAGACAATGATGAATATCTGACTAGAACCTTCTCAGGTTGGTAGTCTGAGGAGGCTGAGGCCTTCCACGTTCAGCTCTGAAATATTCAATATACCATGATCTGTCTATAGTTCAATGACATAAAAACATTAAAATATTCTGGAGATATACCTATATTGGTCTACTTTCAGACCACTAAAAAATTTGATCCAGATATATCTCTAGTCCTCATTAGTGTGGAAAGTAATGTACTATTATAATGTATGTAGTAGTGTTTTATATCTGTCTCATTGTGTTTTCCACATTTCATAATCTATTTCACCATATTCCAGATAAACTCCAATCATACCCTGAAACTCCTCGTTCCAGCCTGATCTTGTAATAACGCCTTTCTATAATGAACTTGTTCAGCTCTTTGTACGAATTCCTCCCATCATAACAATCTAATGACTGAGAAAACAGATTCCAGAACTCATACTATGTTACGACACTTCTCTCCACAAGTTGGTATGAGTGATTGATAGCATTGAGTTGGCTCCTTTACTTCCTCAAAACTCCTTCCAATACTCCTTCTCTTATGTCCTAAAGATCAATGACAATCTTCAATCGTCATTCATCATTTCCTTACTTCCAAGGCATTTTTGATAGATTCACATCTTATTCTGATTTCGATATGATTCATTGATCCAGAAGTTTCATTTGACTATACAATCATGTCGTTACTAGGGTCTCTCCTTCATCAAATTTTTTTTCACAGCATGAGTACTCGAAACTCGGAGTTATTGCTGAGTAGTATTATTCACAATGTGCAATGTAACCGTCATCATTTGATTTTCTAGTATCAATTGAATATCCACTTGCACTGACGATGAATGACTCCAAAACAGAAAGCGCTTTGCAAAATGGAGAATTATAAACGGAGCATCACCTACTTACTACTTCATGCTGATCTTGCTGCTAATCTTCGGATTTCTATTTATCTTCGCTCCATCGATGTTCTCTTATCGATTTTGGTTATCAATTAATCTCTTTAAACATTTCCACAAGAGTCGCTGGAAGGTAGAGAAATTCATGGAAATACAATGTGAAAATGATCAGTAACAGCAAGAGTCATCGACTACATACTTTTCTTCGTTCTCGGATGAGTGTTCTCAGAGAAGTTAATGAAGACCAGAATATTTGTGAATTTTCTCGCCCCGTGCTGATGACTCGTAGTAATTATCTAGCAAAGATTCTGTGCAATCATGACATTGTGAAGTTACACTTATACAAGTGACTCTGCTGCAATGATTATGTTTTTGTATTGATGTGAGTCAACTACCATAACTCTATAGCTCTCGTTCATGACAACAAAAAACAATGGCAGGCTTTTTCCATGATATCTCATCAGTTATAATACCGCATACACTCCATCCACCGAGGCCTACAAATGTGGTACTGAGCATTCCCATTGTCATGTAAATGGATTATGTCTCATGCTCTTTTGCGTGATAACGGTTCAGTTCCAATTCCAGAGGCATGTTTTCCTTCCCTCGACTCGTTCGCGTCCTCTACCTATCCATTGTTTTGTTTTTGACGATTCAAACAGCTAATGATGATGAATGATAATTGGATTCATAGGGGCGTGTACGTCAGACATTTAATTGCGAATTTCACGGTAATTCGGGGTAATTATTATCTGGTCTCCAGTAGCAGAGGATGTCTGTTGATCATCCAGTATAAACGTCTGATTGTATCGAGTGCTTTCATTTCGCTTCGATCAAGTGGGACCTTGATTCTCATTGGGGCCAGGGTAGAGGAAATGGCTCTTGAAAGATTCGAAATCTATTGTTGTTTCTACTTTCTTGGTACCATTCACTCTTGACTTCGGAAACTGAAGCATTCTTTGCTCATTAGAAATCTCATAACCTCGCACCTGACTGAAACAGTTTGTTCAATGATCACAGATCTGCCAAGGCTCTTCCTGGCCAGGTGTTCTGCAAATTCTGTGATATCGATTCATCATCCTGATTGGCTGCTGATGATCTAGAGATATTCTACGCGGATTCACTTTCTGGGGATCTTGACAGTTGGCAGTTGACAGTGACAACTAATAGTCTCAAAATCCAGATTAAGAATGTAGTTGATGATGCTACAAGAAATAATTGTTGAGATCGATTGATTCATGCATGAGTTGGCATCAGATGAATTTTTTTTCGGTTCACCCAAATTAATTCGCAATCGTGATATTGAGAATATTGAGAATATATAATTGTCATCGGAAAAGATCACGGATCAGAAACATCAGTACACATTTTTCGCCACTGCGAGGGCTTGTGAAAACTGAAGTTCTTAAGGATGAGACAAGAAAAACCAATTGCTCATATCTATATTTGAGCCAACGCAGTCTATCTCAGTATAGTGGCCTGAAAACTCAACCCCTGACGATTTCGAAGACAGGCGTCTGATCTAATATGAATCTGGAATTGAAACGTGTTACAGGAGATGATGTTCTGATGGATAATTATCACACTTGTCGATAATTTTCGTGCAGTAGCACTAAGGTGTTTCTCTCTCTACTCTTCCTGAGGTATTGATGAGCACCAACTAATTTCATTCATGAAAATAGTGATACATGGAGTGACTGCTGGGTAATTTCTGTGGATGAGCACCAACTAATTTCATTCATGAAAATAGTAATACATGGAGTGACTGCTGGGTAATTTCTGTGGATGAGCACCAACTAATTTCATTCATGAAAATAGTAATACATGGAGTGACTGCTGGGTGATTTAGAGGTCGAATTTCCCTGTCTCGCGTGAGATAACCGTCTGAATACCCAGCACACTCATTGATATCAATCTACAAATGCACTTTCTCTGTTCATCACCTCGTTACATGTCTATAACGACCCACCAGATACCACTATTCGCTAACAAACAGACGGAATAATGCGGTGGTGCGATGTGTGATGGAATAATAGAGTTTTTGTGGAATTTGGATGCATGGAGCAGGACATTTCATCATGAGGCCATATTATCCTTGACCTGTTAACATCTACTTGATGATTCACGGGAAGGCTCAGAATGGATTCTGTTATTGTGGAGTCACATCGTACTCTACAGTTGTGATTTCAAGACTGTTAGAAGTCTTGAATTTGGAAGAATCAAAATGAATTCGATTTCAGTATATCCAATTTATTTTTAAATTCTCGTGCAATTTCTGTAACTGAGCCTTCATCCTGTATCGAATTCTGAACATTCCTAATTCGAAAAAATACTTTCTCAATAACGCCACAGATTTTGTCAACTTAAGGCCATGATTGAACCAATCTGGTGCTCCGTATATCCATGCATTCGGAACAGTTCCGAAGTTGGAGCATGCAAATGAAATGCATGCATGAATAATGAACTATCTTCATATCAATACTCAAAAAAAGTCGTATCAACGACTACTCGACTCATGGCTTATCTTCTATTCTCTTTCTGCTATTTCCTCAGGAAGTTTGAGATGTTCGGCGGTTTTGAACTGGGATGCTTCCTTTTTCTATCATATACTCCTAGGCAGAGAGTTCTCGTACCTTCGCATTGCTATACACCTGGAAAGGATGTGGATAATAGAGAATTCGTTCTCCTCTCAGAATATGCATTGCGCTATGCCTGCAATTCCAAGTGTCTTCAGGTGTCCTCTCAGTCGACCATGTTCTGACAGTATTTCTGTTACCATATGAATTTTGCTGTCAATCAGATCAACACATAAGGTTGAGATTCTTTGCTTGTCCTTCGCAGATCTTCTCAGTATCTCGCATTTTCACGGTCCATTTCTTCATTCAGTTTTTCAATATCTGCTGTTCCACTGACCCCGCAGAAGAATTCGGGTCCCGTAATGATCTTATTGGCTCTTTCTCGTTCGTTCAGTTTTTCTAAGCAGTCCTTGATGGCTGCTTGACTGTCTCCTGTTGCTCCGGTAGATGTGTTCGATATTAGATAGATAGATAGGCATTTATTGATTATTTTTCAACATGTATATCGGATTTATGAGTCAAGATAGGAAGTGGCCCAATTGGTAGGCAGAATAGATGAATACAAACTGAGAAATCTAAGGAGATACAAGTATGGAAAAACATTCCGTAGACATATCGAAATTACGTTTAAGTATTTCCGCAAATCAAACTTGGATAAAAATACTGGACGGACAACTGAGAATCCATGGACAATCAAGTATAAGTACAATAATCACTTTTCATAGTATTCGTGAGCGTTCATTTAAGAATGTTGACACAGACCAGTGAATTCATTCATATCGTAGAATGCATTCCACGTAAGTTGAGTTTTAGTGTTGGGATCTGAACCTGATGAAGAGATTAGGCTGTTTTTTCAACTCATCATGTTACATAATGAACAGATAGAGCCCAGCATATCTTGATGACTCTTCATAACTCTTGTACCTAGTCCTTTCTAAGCGAAATTCATTTTTCGTCCTTGTTGGGTATTTGTGGATGCCTGTTTTCAGTGTAAAACTATTTTCATGTGTATAGGTATGACAGAGAATTTTGTAAAAGTATATGCCTATGTACAACAGTTCATTTTCTATGAAAGAATCTCTGCAAGACTCACGATAGTCAAGAGAAAATATCAGACGAATGACTTTCTTCTGTGCTAGAAAAACTCTATCATTGTCATTCTCAAGACCGTAGACTATTATATTATAACTTAATGTGGAATATACTAGAGTATAGAACGCGGTCAACATCCCTCCACTATTGGGACAGTTCTTCAAATTTTTCCCTAAAGTACCTACTGTATATTCAACCTTGAGCAGATCGTATCAACGCATTCTGACCAGTTGAGTTGATTATCTACAGTGGTCCTTAGGAATTCGCAGCTGCTACTGAATGCAACAGTATTACTGTTTATTACTAGGCTAGATACTTTTTTCGGTGGCGTGTACTTCTGTTGCGTGTACTTCGCAGCTGCTACTGAATGCAACAGTATTACTGTTTATTATTAGGCTAGATACTTTTTTCGGTGGCGTGTACTTCTGTTCGAAACATGGTCAGGAATAAGCCCAGCTTTCTGAGTATCTATTTCCGTGTCTAAACACACGTCTATACCACAGTTTAATAAATAAACAGTTGGACGACTCCCTGTCGGGCGTTTGAAATTCTCAGCTCAAAATGGTACCGCCTGCACGTGTCTTCATGGCGAATTCGCTGTAGATAGGGGGTAACGGAAAATCATTTGAGTGGATTGGATATTTACTATGATTTTGATATTTCGAGATCGGAAGCACGCCGCTACCTACTACTTCTGATTGTTAGCAAAAGACACTGTCAAAATTTTGGAAATTTTCAAAGTACAGATGAATAAAAACGAATTTGGATAATGAACTGTTTGTTATAAATTATATTGATATATATATTGATATATATATATCATATTGTGAAAAATCACAAATGCTGTAATATTGTAAGTCATGTATCAACTTTACTTGATGCTTTTCCTGTTTTCTGTAATTTTGGCAATATTGTGTACTCATTATCAGAAACTCTGCAGGAGTTCGAACCTAAAATGGACATGATACAGTCATTAGATTTCACGTCTTTTGAGAGAAGCCATCACAAAAACTCACTTGTTGGTTCAAGGAAGAACAATGTCGGTATTGCATCATGAGTAAGATGTAGGCTTGTTGGCAGTCTTGAAGTTTTCATCAGAGAAATGTTTGCTACAAATCCTGATTTTGTCGTAGCAGTAGTAGTATTCGCAAATTTATGACTCCCAGTGAAACCTAACTGCTCCTTCCAAATCTGGCATCTGTAAATATGATTTTCCTGTCCTACATAGTCTCATAGTTTCAAATTTAAAAAAAAAAATAATTCAACCTGTTCAGTGTGTCATATATAGTTATGTATTCATTGATTTCCAACATTCAGCAGACGTTTATATGGAATGCCGCGTAAAATACATACCTTGCTTCAACTTTTGGACAACGAAAAGAGGATAAGCCACCTGCACGTCTTGACGTGCAATTTCCTACAGGACAATACACCACAGGCATTATTATAAAATCAAAAACGAGCACTGAAGAATTATGATACGTAGTTATTTTCTCGCACTCTATATTTATAGCCCACGGCACGTTACACTAGAGAGCAGAACTTTCCGTTAGCCACTGCGTAGAGGTCTGGGTACCGAACGGTGTCCGAGGCGCCTGAGGGGAAGGGAACCGGTAATCGAACACGTAGGCCAGAGACGGTCTACTGTTAGTATTCTCTATACTGTGTCTATACTCAGTCGTTGAAAATTATCATTCATCGACACACGTCGCACCTGTTATCTCGTGAAATTTCATCTCAGGTAAAATTCTCATCCGAAATTCCCGTCCGAACAGACGCCGCTGCGACAGAAACGGCGCACGACGACGCCGCCAACCGACCGTCCCAACGCAGCTGGAACTGGCGGATGCGACGGTGCTGCCGGCAGTGGCTCAGGTATCGGGACAGAGGGAACATCGCCGCCGCCAAATATCGACTCCCCCGTGTTGCGCCTCGCTCTCCGACGATGTGTCGTATCGCACAACGACACGGCGCGAAAGGCAGACTTCGCGCTAGAGCATAGTCACCCTCCGGGTGGTCCAGCAGGATTTCTTCCGGTACTAGTTTGGACAAGTTGGACGAGCGATTTAGTGACGATATAGTGAATACAGTTGATACAGTGGAAGTTCGTTGAGGATAGCGGCGTTTACTGTGAGATAATTGAGTGGCAAATAGGACTTCATCGCTTGGATGCATCTCTTGGATCATCAGTGACAGCGGATTATAGTACGGGAAGATATGTTTTTGGACTGGAAGTTGCGGTTCACATAGGAACCGCCGCACAACTGTATTCGAAGAAGGGTTATTTCGGAAGGTACTATAATTTTTGACCCACTCAAATATTCATTGTCGTTCTGTAGTTTCTCTTGTAGACTACCTCAAGAATTCCTAGGAATACAGGAGGTTGCAGTTCATATTCGAAACATCTCCAGAGAACTACCTTTTTTGACTACGATTCTACGATTCTACAATTATTGGCATTGGCGATAGGGCACTAATCGTCTAGAAATTTTCGAATGATATCAAACAGACACATTCACGGTCACTGACAGGCAGTCGTTGAATTCATGTTTGAACTCGAAAAATCAAAAATATTGGGTATTCTCCATATACTTCATCCAGCAAACTGATATACATATTATTTGCCACAACTGAGAAATGCGATACGAACTGCGAATTTCTGAGTCAGTCTGCCATTTTATATCATTGCCGTTCTGCAGTCTCGTTCATAAACGATGTCGTAAATGAGAGCGGTTCGATGCACTCTACATGATTTTCAGTCTTATGGATTCACGGAGAGAAGATATTCCTATGTTCAGATCCAGCATCATATGTATTCTACAAAGATTTCATAAGATCTTCTCAGTTCAGGCGAAACCCTCAAGAGAATTTGGGATACTAAATATCAGGGCTCTAGTTGTTATTTGAGAGATTATTCAAATTATTCTTTCCTTACTAAGGAATGTTGGTAAGACAACACGAACGACAATCGATAAGGCAATTGCCAAAACAATTGACAAGACGATCAACATAACAATTGACAAGACAATCGACAAGACAATTGACAGAACATTGACAAGACATTGACAAGACGTTGACAAGACATTGAAAAGACATCGACAAGACATAGACAAGACATTGACAATACGTTGACGAGACATTGACAAGAGATTGATGAGACAAGTGACGGAATTCAAATCGAAATTCAATTTCCACGGAGTAGAAAGACAAGGATGTGAATATTGACAGATAATTCTAGTAATATTCATCAAAGTCCAGAGTTGTGATCATATTAATAGTATCATCACACAACAAGCGAGGGAAGATACTTCTGAGGTTCCATCCGAATGGAAAATGAGTATTTGACGTCAGAACTGAGCTGGACAATGTTGGATTCTATGCAAAGTGAGCCATTCTGCATTAGCGCCAAAACAATTTTAATGGAAATGATAATTCTAACTGTGTATGATTTGGCTGTAGTGAGAAGCTCTTCCGACTGATACTTGCGGTATACATTGAAACCATTCACAGAGAATCATTGTACAATGATACATTTCGATTCATGACGCAGTGCTGAAATTCCTTGTTGTTTTGCGATTTTGGTCATAATACTCATTTGCGTCTTAACGAGAATCAATATAATTCGGATTGCTCACCTCTACATCACCAAGCTCGACCAAACATCATTCATCAGTAGAACGGTGAAGTTATGGAATTCTTTGCGGTCATTCATATTGTCGAAAGATGAGTAACAAAAAAATGCTACCTAATGTTCACAGAATGCAATTAATACTAGAATTCATCTCGAATCAAATCAACAATATTTTATGATGAATCTGAGATTCACTTTTCGCATACATAATTTTCCATATGATTTACATGGACAATTTATTATGATTGCTCAAGTTGACAACTCTTCATGTTCAGTTCAATTGAATCTACACTATGTTGGACTAGTTATGTTTGAATTTCCCAACTTCACGAATGAATAAATCAATATCGAGCTGATGAGTGCGATCATTCTATATTTGTTCAATTTCATACGGGATTCATGTACTCATACAATTCAGAATTATTATCAAAATACTCATATTCTTGACCAGAAAATTGAATGGAGGATCATGAGAATAAAATGTAGTCTCCTTGAGAATGTCACTTTGCTTCATTTATCGCTCCATATATGGTGTTCTTGAATACTTCTTTCGATGTCAAGTCACTCACTACAAAAATGTACCAATGGATATCAAATATTATAGGTTGTTCATGAGTTATGGAAAGGGTCATTGATTCCATTCTCGATTCGAGCTATAAGTTAATACTGAACACGTCAAAAATATACAGGGTGGAGCAAAATGGGCTGAAACTTGGTGTTTTGTCATTTTTTTTTTCATCATGAGTTTGACTGGCTCAATGGAATTTGCTGTTTGATTTTCTTGTCGCACTCACATATTTCCATTATCTGCTATATATTTCAAGTCATGAATTTACCAAGCTCCTTATGAAGGAAGAAATTGGATGTTCCGCTCATTTTAACAAAATCCTTTATAACGCAGTACACCGTCGAACAAAACAATGATTGTTCTATCGAGAAGGCTCGAAATTGAAGCGAGTAAGAAAACCGAAAGTTGTGATGTATACCCTGTGCCTTCGATAAGATAAAACAGTGGACGCCACGGAACTATTTCAAAGGTGACATCTTCAGTTTACTCAGCAGCCAATGTTCAGTAGCGCGTTCGGGCCATGTTACACATATTTGCGAAATTTGTTTGCAAACTTCCATCGGTGCGGAACAGTTCACACCAATGTTCTGATGTGCTCCATATCGGAGATGCGAAACACTCACCTTATGAGCTCTAATGGGGTGCCCGTGAAACCAGTTCTAATGGGTCGTCGAAATGAACGATTGGGAAAGGAGTTTCGACAATTTATAGACGTTGATAAACTCCTAATCCTTTCAGATGGTTTCAAATATGAACACATAATGTGACTGAATATAAAGATGCACTAATTGAGGATATCGGGAACAGAGGGAGATACACATTCGGTTGAATGGAAAAAAGTTAGTTGCAGTGCCTTTCCAACAATTTTTGAAATTTTCCAAGATTGTTCATGATCATTCAATTATATCGGAGGGAGAATTTCTGAAATCTCTTCCTATAGAATGAACTGCTGATATGATTCAAGATATCGATATCGATTTCTTTTTCCGACGTTTCTCATTCGTTGAGTCATCATCGGCTTGATTTTTCCGAATACGGTCCTGATTATGTGTTGCCAGATTCTGAAAGGTTCTTTTATCTATTCTAGATACAACCATGTATCAAACATAGTGGTTCCAATGTGTTTCGACCTAGTTTCAGCTATCACAATTTTTCCAAACAACATATGGCCGATTGGAGCGATATCAGAATCATAGGGAAAGGAGGCAAAAACCAAAAACGGAAAATCAAAGAGTCTGCTTGCATTCTCCTGAACGGAGACAATAATATTGCTTTTTGTTCAGTTGATATAGACAGAACTTGGCACCCACTTCTGAAAACTGAATATGAGGAGTGGAAAATCCAAAATCAATTGATGAAAAACAGCTTGTAACCAGAATTCCTCCGTCTGCCAAATTGTCACTTTACAGTGTCAAAACCAATTGCAGAAGATTCTGAGAAGATAAATATTTCAATTGTGTTGAGAAGGTGTCACTGACAAAAAAATAATTTCTCTTTTGGGTACCTGAAGGTTTGATTCCAAGCGCAGTGACATTTTGGGGCAGATCACAAAATCTGTGCCTACTACAAATATATTGAAATAATTTTTGATAACTTCAGAAACGAGGAGAGAGAATCCCACAAAAAGCTGAGAAATGATTCTATCACCTCCTCGAAAAAGAAGTGACAGTGAATATCCAATTTGTTACACTTGATAGACCGATAGGGGTCATTAATTGAATAGATATAATGATTACCAGTTCAAAATAATACGAGGAATACAAATGTTCGATAATGATTTTCTCCTTCATGACCACCTACTCACTGTAACAGGGTGGTTCAAGGTCCTCGCAGATAGAAATGACTAGACAGTTTTTGGAGTCTGAGCGTGTGAGAATTCCATTCATAGGTATTCTTTATTCTTCAATTCAATTCTTTATTGATCCATTAGAACGAGCTTAAAAAAGCAATTGGACAAGTTAGTACATATCAGATACAGATATAATATACAAATATATAACAAGCACATTCATAAATAATAAGAGGTATATAAATAATCAGGAGAGTGAACAAAGCAGCAATGATGAAAAATGATACAAAACATTCAACATTCAACAAGCTATATAGAAGAAACATTGTATCATTCATTATCACCGCTGGCTAACACAATGTTCCTCGAACATTATGGGTTCTCCTTACGTTTTGTCAACAGATGAAAAAATCATGACCCGCATACAAACATAATCACAAATAGTTATCATGAACAGAGATTACTCACCTTACACCAGGTGAAACGATTATATATCAAGAAAATATCTTTGATTCATTCGCATCACGTGGCTATTCTTGAAGTGTCTGAAGCGAAAACTGGATCTAGATGAATATTGCAAGGTGACGCAGCGCGCCATCTTTGGAGATTCTGTGCAGAGCAGAAGTTGAGATTGAATAATTGATGACTGCTCATTGCTACATTACACACCAACTTGCTAAAATTGAATTTCCGTGGATTCAGTTCTTCCAACTGTGATTATAAAATTGACTTTTTCTAACTCGACTACGGAAGAATACGGCGATATGATGATATGTGGGTAGTAAAGTAACGTGAGTGTAACTGAGAGTAAGGAATTGAAAACTGTTCAATGTTTCGTCCTACTATTCTGTTCAGATTCCAAATAATGGGATGAAATATGATCTATCGACAAATACTGAGTAATAATGATAGCAATAATAATTTGTTCCTCCACTAATCGGTATCATCTGACTATTCAATCCATAGTTGAGAGTGGGAGTTTCTCATTTCTTCAAAATGATTGAAACCGATGATATCCTTGATTCAGAGTCTTGAAAAAATCATGATGTCTCTACCACGGTTTTCCTTCGAGCATTTAATCCGGCAACAATACTGTCATGACCCGTGATGCTATTTTCGACCCTTCCACTCTGGCTCATCTCCAAGAATCCGCCTTGATGATCAATATTAGACAGCATTATATCATTCCCGATATCGGGATTGTGATTATTTCATTTTGAATCGCTGTTTGCTATCATACATTTGATAGTAGGAGGGTATTTTCGAACGTAATATCTTCCGTTCAAGCATTTGAATATCTTCGTGAGATATTCCTAGACAACTGAAGAATATCACAATAACCTGCGACTGATTGTTTTGAGAACTTTTGTAATTATAACCTTTCGATATCAGAATTGTTGATTCGGAATGCCTGGCTTCTGAATATGGTCTCAAAAAATCTCCAAATTTGTAGAAAGAAGTGCTGATTTGAATTTTCACACGGATTGCTATGACTAGAAAACATATCGACTCTGTAGATTTCTGTGCTCACAACAAAATCACGATTTTCCGAATGTTCATACCAGCACGATTCACATGTGTCGCTGGAATTTTGTACGCAATGAATTACCCTGTGTTGTCACAAACGCGGCAATAGAGAACGTGCTGTTTGTTATCTTTGAACTGCAAATTCCTGTAACATCGTCAAATATGTTGTGCTTTCAACGGATACGCGGCTTTCGCAATCATAGCAGCTTGGTTCGTTGATATTGCTTTCAACTTGGTAATGAAAACCAGTCACAACATTGGGAGATGCGAATGAAGCAAGAAATTCATTTTTCTGTGAAGGATACACCCAAAACCAATAATCCACTTTCCAGATTGGAATTAACAAAGCACGTTCTTCCATCTCCAAATTTCTTATCAGGTATAGTCACTGTTGAATTCGAAGATGTATCTTCGTCGAATGAGAGGTACGTTAGAACTTCCAGATCTGAATGAAATCTCATCATCCAATGCCCTATATTGAATATATGATAATATCTGGAAACACCCCATTTCTCACTACCATGAGCTTTCTCAGTGGTACGTTACCTGTTCGAATGATCACATTTATGATTCAAATTCATGATTCTACAGAACGGTCTTGAAGACCCTGCATTGAATCATTGAAATCAACTGATCATGATGGATATGTTGATATGTTTATATGAATTAAATGATGAATATGTTTATATGTTACTTTCATCTCATCTGCTGAGCTACAAATATCTCAGATGGAAATAAGAAAAAGAGGGTAGATCTTCATGTCACTACCGAATACAGTTTATCATCCTAGATTTTTCGATAACATGAACTTCTCTAGATTTGATTTTGCCCCATAGCCAACTTCCATATAATTGGAGTGAAAATATTGGTTGGATGGAGCTTCTCACAATAATATCGACAGAAATATCATAGTCGCGTTTCTGAAATATGAAATTTCATAATATAGATATACTTCGGAGACATCACTCCATAACTAGCTATACAAGAGTCGAAAATAAAGGAGTTATTTCCATAATGGAAGAGCTTGCGATGGTGCCGACCCAATTCAGAACAATTTTTTTCAACCTCAGTTCGGATGACGAGTGATGGAACTTTTTTGTGTATTCACTGCCGACATGAAACGGATCCATTAATTGATTGTTCTATTGTGTCATTGAAAGGGCAGTCTATGACTCCGAAATAACGATAAAAACTGTCAGTGTGGCAACTGTATCATATCGTCAAATAGCTGATGATATTCACTGTTATGAATGAAACTGAATAATAATCAACTGACGGACATGATACAAGCCTACTCTGAATGCAATAGAAATGTTTCATAGTGAAGCATTACGACTATGTTATGCCTTCGTATCCCAATGAGAATATCTTATTTCAAGAATGAATACACATCTTACATCTTCACTATGCATGATTTGTTGATATATACCTCCAGAATAGCAATTTTGGTTCACACAAATCACCTATTCGTACTTCAGGAACGTTCTTTTGAGGCAATACCAGTAGAATGGTGAGGATATGAAGGAAAATGCCCCCCTTAAATATCTTTCCGCTGGTCAATCATGAAAAGTTGACACAATTCATAACGAATACCGATAACTTGAACCCTGCTCGATGATAGCCATCAGTTCACTGAGACGATTCTCTTCCCTCCATTTTCATGACCTCGATCAAATCCGTTCGAATGTTTCGAATTCATGTTATGTTCATTTGCAATCGCAACTAATGTATTCGGTTTGTCGAAATACAGGAGAATTATGCCAAAAGATAAAATAGAGCTTCCGGCGATTCCATGCATTAAAACTTCCCGAACTTTTATGGAATATGTAGTTGAATGGCTGGCGGATAAGCGCTAGTTACAGTTGAGATATGGGTAGATTTCGTGCCGAATAGGTCTCGTGAGGCAAGAACAAAATTCAAAGCACCATAATGATAACAAAAAATTAATAAGGTTTGTTTTTGATTCCTAAATAAACCTCAGGCACCAACTTTAGAATTCATGTCATGAGGGTATGATCTATATGCCCTATATATCTATATGCCAGTCTCTCCAATGAATCCTGTTTCACATTCACTCAGCTCCGAGGATACTCAATAGTATGTGAAAGTTATGAAAGTTCTCATTCGGAAACGATGTTCATTTGGATATGTAATACTTGTCGGTGCCTTCAGTCTACAAGGACTGATATCTAGCACCAGAATACTTGTAATCCTGTTTCATATTCACTCAGCTAACGAGGACTAATATCTGATATCTCAATGCTTCGTATCGATGGTTGGCAGCAGACTTGGAAGGCATTGTCACTGCTTTATCCTTCGTATTGTGTTTCTTCCGATGGAAGTGGAAGTTTGCTAGACGACGAAAGCACACTGTCACAAACAGCGGAGATGAAGCACCTTTATATACCAATGTTTCACTTGATTTCTTCAGCCTCCGCTTAGATGTACACAGGTACATCCAAGTACAGTTTCTTCTCGATTTATATATGATGAATGCCTTTGCTTCGACCAACCTTGCTAGGCTTCTTTATCATGTAGAAGATTTCCTTCATAGAAAAGCCGAGATGTGCTCCATTCTATTGGTATATTGATGCTTTCACGGCGAAGGATAATCACAAGCCTACCCATATGCAGATCATGGCAGTCGTTTGTTTTCTATTCTTACTATTTCTTTGGTTGTTTCCTAACACACTGAGTTCTTTCATGTATTTTGGATCATCATGTTGATCAGATGTGATATTTGATTGAAGTTCATAGATGAGATTTCAGAAAATATGCTGATTTTTTCTCCTTGAAATTTGTGCGATTGAATTAGAATTCATAAATCAGTAGTTTGCGTATGAGGCCTATTGATTCTAATTCAGAATATTTTCCAGCGCCTTCAAGATTCACTATGCGGATATTTCCAAATGTAGGTACCCATATCGCCCCCACCTTTCATTCCTATCAGCACTGATCGATGTTCGTCTCTCGCTTATCATCAGTTGAAACAGTTGACAATAGTTCATCTCAATCTATGGAGTATAAGTCGACTTCGATTATGAAAATCACGATGACGGTTACATCAATTCTTATCGAATTGATTTCGAATAATGTGACTGCCAGTCAGCAGGTGATAGAAATACTAGAATTCATCAGGCAAGAATGGATATAACAAACGATTTCGCACTAGTTAAATGAAACAGAATGATAATTTCAATAAGGATGATGATGATGATAACAATGATGATAATCATCACTTGTGTTGTTGCATATGAACAATTGAATATCAATCATATAGGAAAACAGTATAGGAAGAAAGTGAATCAATTGCAAGTGAATGACTTCATAATGATCCTGAACGTATGCCATTGAGAAAAAAATAACAACAAATGAATGGAAAATACATTCATTTGTTCATCGACAGTGAGGTCACAACTACGAGCAAACATTGTTCGACTGAAAGATACATGGGCACAGTCCTGGGACACGGAGAGAGTTGATGTGAGAATTGGGTGTGGCCAGGATCATGATCCATTTTATAGAATGTTTACCAAAACGAATACAAGGAAAGAAGATGTCCTGAAAAAATCATGACTCACCTTCTAAGAAGACCCTTTATAACAATATGATAAATGTAGAAGTGCAATGAAAAAATGTATTTCAACAATATACATTCATGCAGTAAGTTTCAATCTGGTGGCTTTCACCGTTTAGAAGTTATGCGGAGAAATTATTTCAATTTTATCAACTTCGGAAGGATACATCTCCCTCAATATGCATTTCGGGCCATAAGTTTATTGATCATACTATAATTATTTTTCAATGTACTATCACCCCCAGAAAGCTCGGTACACATTTTGGACTCACCTATATAGCGATGTATTTTCTGATATGGTCATCATCCATCCGACCTTCATATCAGTTGTGTAATTCCATAATCTATAATTTCTAACTCGTATATCCCTCGGAATCCCTGAACAAACTATCCACTCAACCACTCATCTAACAGGGCGCGTAAACAAACTACTATCCCCCAACTTCTCGAAAGCTCCACTCGGACCCAGCATCCAAGAACTCTTATTTGTTTTTCATTAGTCGCAGAACGTTTGAATGAGAAATTGAAGAGAGAACAAACTGCATGATCTATGCTGAAATCTACCGTTTACCCACAGTTATCGAAGCTGACAAGCTGGAAAGCTGATTATATTCCCGTTATATGGGTACTTGCTTCTTTCATTATGATTCCATCCAGTATTAGATCCTTATCATTCAGATATTCTCACATTTCCCTAGAAATATACCGAATCATTCGCTAATGCATATATATCAACTCTCAAGAATTGCAACGAAGAATGATTCCGAAGTAGGTAGAGTTCAATGGAACAAAAACTCAAGCTAGTATCTGCCAAACGCTTCAGGCTCATCGAGAAATTTCGTTTTTCTTCAGTCACTCAACGGTTTACCCACAATCAACAACTAACAAGCTGTGTTGTGTCCATGCTGGCCAGCAGTGTCAGAAAGCATCCTCATATTTTTTGTTCACTGTGTAATTTCATGTTGTTATTTTCATCCAGTGTGTATCCAATTGAAAATTATAATATGATCAAACATAATGTATATAGCTCGACTCATTTCAGCGATGGAGATCGATAGTTTGAATGAACTAATGAGTCTGCAACTGATTTCAAAATTATTTAAATAGATAAATATCAAATTCGAATAGAAAAATATTGATACACTGCACAACTTCTGTTTCGGCCAATAGAAGCAAATATTGTATATCAGTTTATCAGTATATCAGTAAATACTCATATCATATGGATCAGAAGTGACACAGATCTAGATAATTTATGGGCATGAGATTTTCGTTTCATCCATTTCCATCAGGAGAAATCGATGGAATTGAGACACTGCCAACACCTACTATTCCTGCAGAGCCTCATCAACAAGTTTGTGTCTTCAAATGTGTGATTCGTACTCAGTTCGTTCCAGAAACAAAATCTTATCGATGACGGGACTGTTCGAGGAATTATTCATGAAGATGTTGGACTCTTACATTTATTTCCCTCAAATAACTCTTCGGATTCTTATTTCCTTCGCCATAATCATTGCATTGCAAATTGCGAAGTTTCGTTTTGCAACAGTTTTCAGATGAGCAATTTCCCAGCAGCTAGGATGGAAATTGTGACGCGGTTGATCGAGAAATCCGAACTTTCTTTCTATAAATTTCCATCTCATGTTTCAGTTGTTTCATACTTCATGCATTCAGACAATGGAAACCAGGGAAACTACTTTATATTTTTCATCAGGAAAGACTGATCTAAGATCATGCCATATTTTTTCGGAATGTTGAACACCCATTCTTACCTCTTCCTCGATGACAGTGCCTCCGGTCGTCATTGGAATCTTTTGATATCATATTGTTCAACACCTGCATTAAAAAAATTTGGCCTTGAAGACTATTTCATTATCCTATTATTCACTCTCAAATATATTATGATTGCGTTGTCAGTAAGAATGAATATTTAATTACTGATGAAGGCCTGCTAGTTTCACCGTTATAATACTCTCCACAAACACATGGTACACTGTAAATACAATTTTTCAATGATTGTCCTTCATTTCTCGGTTTTGTATGAGTCAAAATCGATCTCACTGTATTTTCTGTCTCGAACACTGTTCTCACTTGGAACTTGTCACCAACACGTTTAATTTCCTCAGATATTTCGGGTATGTATAGGATTACATTTGTATTAGTGTTGGTTGTCTTTGTGGTTTTTCTATATTCTGTCTGTTCTCAATTTGATGTACTGTTCCATCAATAAAATGTTTCGGATAAGTGTTGAGTTGTAGAACATCTTCTATATGATTCACTTCGGTATCGAAAATTTGGTGGTCCGATGATATGGATTGGGCTCTATCATGAAGTGATTTGATTATTCCTCTCTCTGTACTTGTATGATGATTCGATTGAAAATTGAGGTATCTGTCGGTGTGTGTATTTTTTTGATATACACTTGTAATCAAAATGTCATTTGATTCCTCTTATGAGGACATCTAAAAATGGTAACTGATGATCAGATTCCATTTCTGAAGCTAGATCATCAAATATGCAGTGAATGAAAGAGTATAAATGGAGAATACGAATGAATTCGTTCACGGCTTCTTGATTTGCAGAACCTGGATACTGATATATCGATTATTCAGTGGCATCATGATCAGAGCATCAGAAACAGATTCTAGACTACTTCCAATTCAGACGGCTGATATCTTCCTGAGTCAAATGGAAGCCAGCTCCTGGAGACTTGATTAAAAACGGACCCTAGTCCCCATGGGAAATTATCTGCATCTGCCAGGAACTTCCTCATAAGCGTCTATGTTATGAAATGAGAAAAATGAAATAGCTCCTTATATCTTCCGTCTATCTACAATAATCCCTGGACAGGCCACACTTTAAGACTAATTTCTTCTCGAAGATTTTTTTCTCATCATTTTATGTGTCGCAAGAGATATATATTTCTGGATTTTCGTCTATATGCCGAAGACGTGATTTGTGCAACTTCATAGTTTTGGGAAAAATTTGAAAAGAGAACTGAGTTTTCAAACGAGGGTCTCTATGAAGTAGGCATTGTGAATGGAAATCAGGCCCTATTCGAAAAGGAACTCAAGTCGGAATGATATATACAGAGAAACAGCGAAACGTCCCATGAATCGTACGAAACTTGTTTTGTGCGATTGTCGTTTTTTATTCTGGATGCCTTTTTCCCAGTCCATTGGGACCTTCATAGATCAATCGTGGAATCT
The DNA here is from genome assembly GCA_963576655.1 of Gastrophysa polygoni. NCBI lineage: Eukaryota > Metazoa > Arthropoda > Insecta > Coleoptera > Chrysomelidae > Gastrophysa > Gastrophysa polygoni. The sequence goes on from OY755091.1 coordinate 6,973,760, forward strand.
ACATGATTAATGAACGAAAACTCGTGGTCGAATTCTCGAAAAATTGAATTCTTCGATCAGGGTCGTCCTCCCGCAAGTCCTGGAGAATGTGCATTTTGCATGGGTGAAACTTATGGAGTTTTGGTACCCGACGGATAGCTTGATGCAAAATTCCTGTTTTCGCTGAACCTTGGCGTAGAGACATTGTGGGATTCATAGCAAAATGTTCTGAAACTTCAACTTGTGCTGCTTCATTGAGTACTCTTGGATTGGTCCTTCTTTCGTTTGCCACTGATCCTGTTTCTTCAAATTTAAGAATCAATTGTCTGATGTGAGTAAGTAAGACATTTTTCCCGGGGTTTCTTCCGTTGAATATTGCAGCAGTTCTCAAGGCACAACAATCATCAGAACCATAGATAAACATCATCTGAATTCTTTCCGGCGAACTGTTCACCATGATGGATAGAAAATAGTTCGAAACTCGTTTGAGCTGATTTCAATTCGACGGTATCATGACTTCGCAGTGAAACCTTGCACAAAGAACTGAATTTCAACCAACATTGATAGGTAGGTACGAACCCGATAAAAACAATGCTACTTTCTCGAGTACTTTTTATTTATTCTGAAGGACTCCTCCAACATGATTTCGTTTTTTGTTCACAACAAACTGGCATACATGATGACCATCTCATGAAATGAAATATCCTCTTTATGACGAGATTGGAATTTGAAAATCGATTGTACTATTGTTTAAAATTTAATGGACTGCATTTTGAACATCTGATCAAGAAATTCATTTCATTTCATTCGACTTTATGTTTCTCGCACACCCTGTAGTGGGTGGAAAAGAAGTCTTGTACAGGTAAATACTACTGACTCAGACCGTTCATTTGAGGTATCACAAGAGAGGTAGTGCCATTTGACATTTTGAAGTTGAGGTGTGTCGCGCCGACGGGGTGACTCATAGCTCCACTGAAATATGGTGGTTCCAGTTCCCCCTAACTCTTCAGCATTTCTGCCAAACGGCGTTTCTCTAACTCATTTATTTCGCGAGATATTCGCATTGTTAGTTTTCAAATGTACACCCTGTATGTATATATACACATATACAGGGTGTTCCGGTGATCATGTTACAAACTTCTAGGGTGGATAAAATACACGAAAATAAGAAAAAAAGTTCATGTGAACATGGGTCCGGAAACGCTTCTTCAGGGAGCTAGGGCCTCTCGAAGATGACCTTCAAAAACTACTTTTCGTTTTATAGCTTCGGTACTACTGCAGCTATCGCAACCAATTTTGGGACATGAAATCTAGTTCGTAGGTTCATCAATTTGAGCCTTCCGGATTTTGTCACCTCAACCAGGGGCGTACAAACCAGGGGGGTATTTGGGTAAATTTGACCCTACTCCTCTTAGGCTTCAATTTCTTATCATTTTTATATCTGATTATGATTCTCCAATGCCTTTTACATAAAAAAGGTACTCTTGTAAAAATCGCTGTCTGTCACCGTTTCCTCCGAAAATGGCTAAATCCAATCAATAGTTTTATTTATTATTGATTGGAGTAGGGTCAAATTTACCCAAATACCCCCCTGGTTTGTACGCCCCTGGTTGAAGGTGACGAAATCCGGAAGGCTCAAATTGATGAACCTACGAACTAGATTTCATATCCCAAAATTGGTTGCGATAGCTGCAGTAGTACCGAAGCTATAAAACGAAAAGTAGTTTCTGAAGGTCATCTTCGAAGGGCCCTAGCTCCCTGAAGAAGCGTTTCCGGACCCATGTTCACATGAACTTTTTTTCTTATTTTCGTGTGTTTTATCTACCCTAGAAGTTTGTAATATGATCACCGGAACACCGTGTATATAGTTCACAACATGTTGATGATTATTACCTTCAGATCAATCCCAACTTCAGAAATACCATTCATGTTTAACGTGATGATTCATTCATTCGGTCAGTTCAATCCTGAGAGGTACAATATTCGCACCGGTCTTTCGAACACTGAAGGAAAAATGCGACCTGAATCTTCAGATATTTGCAGATACGCGTCACAACTCGCGAGCTCTGTATCACTGGGAAGAAAAAGTGTGCACATAACTCGTTACACGTCACACAATTGTATAACGCATTCGAAATATGCACAAAAAACTTTGGCAACAAAGGGCGTCCATTCATTACCAGGCTTTCCAAATTGCAGAAATGACAAAGACTAATGGTATTTTCATAATGGCCCGGGCCTTGCGCAGCATTCAAAACATTAGCAGCCATAACCGAAAACTTCAGAGCTCTAGATTATACCATTAATTTAGCCATTATATCCGGAATATACTATTTTCCGAATAATCAAAGTTTTAATTGCATTCTTTTGTAACTGCCGTCGGGTATTTACAGTGAACAGAAAAGTTTAATTTGAACAAACAAAGCTAAATACCCCGACGAGATTTATTTGCAATGCATTAACATCATCAGGGCAGTTCGGAGTGCCTCGAAACTCATCAAGGACCCCGTGGACATGCCTAATTAGTTTCCGGTCTCGCCTGCGTTTCGTCTACAAGAAATTCAAAGCATTCATCGAAAGTAATCCACCAAAAACTTTGCTACAAGCATATATTCATTGGAATAAAATGAAGTGTCGTTATGACAATAATATCATATTACCGATAAACTATAGAAAATGCTTATTTAATTATAATAATCGAAAAAACTATTTTGCAAATATCTTTCTATTGAAACCATGTATAGTGAGAACATGTATGAGAGTAGGTTATTTTTTCACTCAACTCAACTCTTCAACTTGGTCTTGTGAAACAATTCCACTGTTATGCCACTGTATTACATCAAATCAATCTGCATTGAATTTGCATGCAAGATAAATAATTATGATTTCAAAGAACAAGAATGCAGGCTGATAATGCACTCCAACAGCGGCTATTATTTCTGAAAGTCCATTGAGGAACAATGTTTTTACTAGAGTGGCTGGAACGAACTTTAGCAACGTTTACATTTATTTCACTTGCTAGATGAAATCAATTCATTTAATTCTAATGCACTGATGAAGTTATTGGAAAATATCCGGGATAATTCATTTTAGAGGGATGGTAATGAGTTCATTTCTCAACAGATTGATGCATTGTAGATGAATCTGAATGACTTCTATTCATCTGACATCTTCAGAATCAAAGATCAGACGTTGTGTTAGTCTCATCACTGTATTCATCTTCATCGTCCTCCTCAACCTTCAACTCTCTCAATACCTTTTCCATCTTTTGATTGACTCATTGAGTCATTTGTTTGGAATCAAATATCCTTCCTAGTTTTCCTCTCATGTTGGTTGACTCCTGATATGATGATTGAATATGGATGGTACGATTCCCAAGAAGCGATTCTAATTATTGTTTGACGTTCTGTTGGTTAATCGAAAATACTAGTTGAACAAATCACGAATCACGAACGTCACTCAAAAAGTTACAAATTTTACTCTTCGAAGTAAATCGAATAAGAGTACAGTTGACGGTACAAATAATGATAATCATATTCATTCACGATACAAGTATTTATAATCATGAGTGAACAAAGAGATTAATACAATGTACTTATTCGTGAAAACATCTGGAATGAGTCAAAATTAAATCGTAGGATTGTTGGTATATAATCTGGAATAGGGTTGGAAAGTGGATGAATATAAACTACAAGCTGATGAGTGAGAGACTCTTCCACTCATTTTCTTCATATATTATCTATTCCTTGAGTGACAGAAGTACTTCATTGTTGAAGGATGAAGAATGTGAAGAATCGACTTGGCTGCTCAATAGTTTGGATATAAGAAGAGCCTCATTGAGTTTTCCACCTGCAGTTACAAGATTCTTGCATGAGTTCCCGAACAACTCTATTTGGTTGGCTATCTTCTCACTGTCTATGATTTCGAATGCATGAAATTGCTACTAGATATTCATTCTAGCATCCTCACTCACTTCGCCATATTTATTGTGGTGTTTCTCAATTCATCAGATTTGCATGTGAATCTTGATCAATGGAAGTATTACTGCAGCATTGGAACTGAATAGTTTCTTCTACTTTTTCCAATCTTCAAGTTGTGTTTCTTTTTCATGCTCTGGAGTTGTACCATTTTCAAACACCGATAAATCTTGTGATACTGAAAAGTCACACACACTAACACTTCGTCTTCTGCCTTTTCCAAAGTGACTTGATTCAGAGCCGGTCCAGCCTAAGTTCTGTACAAACAACACGTTCATCATACCATATATGTGGCAACGTTGTGAAAAACATCGTCTGTAATTCAAGAAAGTGAAGTAGTGAAGTTTTCAGGTGAATATAGCTCAATAAATTCTGAATAGCAGATGGATCATCGATTTTATGAATCTATGAATATTAGACCAATTGTGAGTGTTTGAATAAACTTTTGGAACGGAATGAGTCCATTAGCAGAGTAAAGATATAACAAAGATGCGCATACATCCTAATCAGTAACTGATAAGAACAAAACTATCTATACCATCCACAGCAACAATATTGCCAGATCATCTTGCTTTTCCCTGAAATTGTTCATCGATGAAAACTCACCCAACACTCGGAAAATAAGTCGATCAATCACTCTAAAAAACACATATTAACTGAAATATTGAAGAATAGAAATGATATTCCAAACATCATTGAGTAATCGTGAGCAAGAATAGAAAATGAAGATAGTATCTGTTGAAAATGAAGTGCAAAAATGAGAAAGAAGAGATCTAGAATTGAAGAAAGAAGTTCCCAAACATACACCGAAGCTCTCAGATTCTATTAAGAAACTACACTCAGGAATTCATTCACCTCTCCAGAACATCTTAGTATGATAAAGTCTCCCTCTTTTATAGATATTTCCACAGTCGGAATGGAATATCAAAATATCAAAATTATGTCTTTTTTATTCATTCATATTATTCTTCCGATAGTATTTCATTCTGATGATTTACTAATATATCATATCTATCATGATCATTTATCATTGATACATGATCAATTTTTGAATTCATATTCATGACGAGTGTGTTGTTGACGAGAGTGCGTGATCAAAAGTAGATTCGTTAAATGAACTCTCATCATGACTTCGAATTACTCACTCCTTCAAATGAAAACCTTCCTGCCTACATAATATCAATGATCATTCACATCATCCTTTGTTTCAGGATATCGAAATGCTTGGCGGATATTGGTGCCTGCTGTTATTTCTTTGCATTGGCCCGATCATGATAGCAACATCAATGGAAACAAGTGAGTATTCTATAAGTCTCTTCTATTCTATTCCATTAGTCTATTGAGTTATTCATCATCTAGCATCAGCTCGGAAGCATCATGAGTGCAATATTTCTTTGTTTCACCAACGAAACTAAGAAAAATTCTTTCGACCGCAAGTTTTGGAATTAATCGTTCCTGAAACGGTATTTTCTTCACTGGGTTGCAAGAAAACCGAGTTGAATGAGACGATTCGTGAATGTCGAGCTGTAATCAAGAAAAATTGCAGTTGGGAACACTTTTCCCTCAAAGCATTGCTGCCGACAACTGGAAAGGAATAGGAATTGTTCTTACTGTGTTCGTCAAAGAAACAATTTTATTGTTTCCTTCAGCACGAGAGGAATTTCATATAGGAAGGATATCTCATTACCTACTTCCATTTCGTTATGCTGCTATACATTGGGAATTCGAAAGACAAAGCAGGAGATACTAGAATACAATTCATCTAGGAACAAAATTCAGCTTCTAAGAAAGAGCCTGATCTTTTCTCTCATTCAGTTCATTCATTCATTCATCGTATTTTCAACAGAATGAATCTATTTACAGATTACAAATAATCATTTTCACATAAGAATACTGAGAGATAGCTATATGTCCATTTCCTACTAAAGGAGTAACTTTGAGAACACACAGTGTATTATAAAAAATATTCGACAGAAGAAGTGCTCAAAGAAATTCACCTGATGTCTGAAGTCAAATTGGAGGCGTAACGCACTCTTTGAGCGATGTTGCTTTTTTGTGAACCTCACCCTTTGTATATTTGAAGGTACATCAAATTTCTTGCTATAGTGTTCTCTATATGAATTTCACATCCGTCCTGTACATTAGTTCCGGAATTGTACGTGAATGTTTAACCATCTGAAATGTATATTTGTCACCTCGTATATGTTTTTCTTTTTTTTTTCGAGTAACTCCTATTTTGCTCCGCTAATTCCTGAGCACTTTGTTCAATGTGTCAATTCTACACAATTACAAAACAGCGAAGAGGCGTTCATTTCTACCGACTTTGAAGTTTTCTGGAAAATTCAATGAATCCTAATAAATCCCTTCTAGTCGGCCTGAAAAACACATTGAATTCATGGTGCATTATTTATGAGGGAAACTTAAATGCCGAAGTTGGAACTCATTTCCCGGAAAGTACGTCTTTCATGTAACTTGTATTCATTGGGAACGAACATATCTTTTAGCGAACTACGAATGGTCTCAGGAAGAGGAAGAATACAATATCATCTCACTTCTTCAACTGATAAACCAGCCATTTTCGAGAAATTATGATCTCCACTTGCGAATGGTTGGGGATGGCAGAGGCGTAGGTATTTCTCATCGATTTTCTTCATGAGCGTCCTTCCGTATGCCATACCATACAAACATAGAAGCCATACAATCAGTCTCACTATATTGCCAATTTTGATGGCCTCTGTGAGTTCTATGACGGGATCAGAGTGTTCTGATTCCGCTGATTATGACAGTGAATTATGAGAATTTATTTACTCATCTGTAGTGATACACAGTTCATTTTATCATTTTGCCGTTGTGAAAACCAAATGCTCATCTCTTCCAATATGAAAGTCATACTATTTTCTTGGTACACACACTGGTTCCACTCATTCTACACTACAGAATCACAATTTTGGCAGCCATTCTTGAGTCCCACTCATCAACCAGCAGCTCCAACCAACCGAGTAACATTCGTTAAACGAGATATCTCGTCGAACACTTTGTTTCTTGGATTTCCCCGCTTTGCTAGTCGTACTCAATAGAAATCAAATGCTCCAGTAGTTTTCCGGAGCTTGTATCATATCATTTTCCTCACTTCTGACCAACCTTCGAACCAAGGGAAACCATCAAGGAAGCTAAACAATGAGAAAAAGAAAAAAAAACCTACACTTCACTGGTACGGTGATATTTGAATCCTGCTCTGAGTAAATGAAATATAATATCAAAGATATTCGTGATCGAATGATGGAAGAATGAAATTTCAGAGCTATCTGAGCAACAAACCAGTTTCCCTGTGAAAGCGAAGATCTGATGCATGATCTTCCGGTGCCAAACTGCTCCGTATTCTTTTGTGATCAATTTTTTCTACTCTTATGATCGCAAAAATGGTCAAAATGACTCTTCTGTGTATTCGTTTCGAAAGTCCGCGACCACAATTGAAAACAGTTGCGTCTATGCTAGCTTCTACAACGCGTGTATCAATGTTGAGAGATGTTTCCTTTCGCGAAGTTCGCTAGGAAAGGTTCGGAATCAAATACGATGTAAGTTGACTGTACACACAGATTTATAACTATCTCACGCAATAAGGTACGTAACTGATTGAATTGAGTTATGCAAATTGCAAAACAGTCTGTGAAATGTCAGGAAGAGGTTACAAATATCGATTGAATTCGATGTATCTTTCCACATGGACCAGATTCTGATGCCAAATTTGAACCTTTGTCTTTTATGTTCACTATCTTAATTCGCGTGTACCCAATTCGTTTATTAGTATCAATCTGACGCTTTCACGATGTCACAGACTCCAGAGAACTCTAATCAGAGTACTCCGTATTTTCCAAATTGCTCTCAAAACTGATTAATATCACTGAATATCTCATCAGTACCACATCACTAAATCGCCTACCTTCCGTCGTTTTCTGCAATAAGATGCAATCTCATTACCAGATATGATATACCTCAGGTCTACATCCGCAATAAGAATCCTAATTTGCTAGTTAATTTTCCGTTGGATTGGTCCCGAGACGGTTGTTAGGCGGAATAAATGATATCACAAGGTTCGTTCCGGGATCCGGAAAATGGAAACCGGATTCAAATCTTGCGAAATGGGCCATAAGGCATACAGGTGAGTGATTTATTGCGGGCTGGAGGCTATTTCCCTGACATGCAGATGTGACTTTCAAGATTAATTTTCGATAAACAGATATATCACAGAATAAATTGATTCATTCCTTAAGAAAAGAGCGTTGATGACATCTGGGCACTTTTGATTACACATCCAAAGAGGAAACATGATTTCACTCTGAGTCGAATCTATGCTTTGTTATTCACTTGAAGTTTCAGATAAGTGATCCAATTAACAAAATGAGAGGATTTATATAAATACAAGGAAATAGACAAGTCCCAACTAAACTCCAATCGATTCATTGGACTGATCTTGCATATTTCAGATTCTGAAAAAGATGCTAATCATAGTGATTTTTTTCGACATTCATCTTGTGAACAATTCCTCGCAACTCTCCTCACTCTGTCTAATTCTTCGAGAATATTACCGACAATATACTCTTCTCAACATGTACAATGGGTATCATAACCTCGATCATAACCGCCTACGGCTCGTATAGAAATCTTCATTCTTGGAAATGGTAGGTTATAATTTCAGAAATAATCAATCCCTGGAGAAGAAGCAGAGGAAAGAAAGAATGAAATGACAGTATGGAGTGCAAAAAGGATGTCTTATCTCCTGTAGATCTACTCAAAGTAGGCGAATGAACAGTCTCTTTTCTAGAACAATCAGCATGTATGAATGATAAATTAAATTCTATAATGTTACACCGTTCAGATCTATTCACATAGAATCCTCTAGATTATTCCAATGTTAACAAAGACCTTCTTTATATGAGTTTGCTCTCAAGACGGACCTAACGAAGTCGAAATTTCGATGCATTTATAATTTATAGTCTTTTGGAATATGAATATTCATATTCTGTAGATACGAATCTGAATTTAATTTGAGAACAATGTGCCCTATTATATCCTTATTCTGAGTTCTGTTGGAGGAACATCGACCGTACTCTGAAGAGTTGGCTCATTATAATGTAAAAGAGACTGGTAGGAAATTCTCACAAGAAAGTTCATGCGAGATGAATATTTCAATGCAAAGGGGTGTCTCGGAGGAAGAAAAGAATCAATTCGATTCTATCACTAGAAGAGTTGAATTTCAACTGGCGGTGATGATGAGCAGTTCAGAGGAAGGGGATACTGATGAAGTTTGGGCTATGCTCATATTTCAATTTCTTTATCATCCGATTCAAATCAAATTCAGTATAGCTACCATGAGAAACGATAATCTTGGATTGAGGGATCAGTTGCCACAGGAAAACAGCAGTTCAACATGAATATAGAAGAATGTGAGAAGAAAATGAACAGATATTATATTAGGATTGGCTAGACTTCTCAATTCGTGAAGATCATCGCAGAATACAGGACGATCCTATTCATATGATGATAGACCTTCCAACACTCCCTCCTGAGAAACTTCCCAGATGGAAGTCGCCACATTCTTCTCAGATATTTGAATATCAGCTCCAGAAGAGATTCATTTGAATCATCGGTGACCTGCATTTCACCGAGAACGTGCTGAGAAGTACTCCACATCATTCCTCTCGTGTGAAATTGTATCAGATATCGTAATGATTGGCACGTTTCTAATATTAGGAATTACCGCAACATCACCTTCACCTGCATTTTTGATTTCCGAATGCACGGAGTTCTCTTCACAATATCAGAAGAGCTGCGTTCCTGAAGATGGACAACGGTGCTCAAACGTGATCACTAGAGACTCATTGGGAATGACTCTTCGTGAATAGATTCTTAATTATCGATGAACAAAGTATTCTGCTGGCAGAGTATTCCGACTTCGATCAAAAATAAGTATTCACACAATTTGACTCAATTCTCTTTCCAAGTTTCATCCTGTGGTTCTATCCAATTCTTCTGTAGCTCCGTGATATGCTTTGCAATATTATCCATCTACTTAGGAAATATTTCTAGCAATCATAGTGAAGCGAACCCTGAGAAACTTTCCCCACTTTTCTTGAGTAGAGTTACTTGTTCACCAATTGACTCATTCATGTCGTTAGTATATTGAATATTTTTGAAGTCTGCTTTATATCCAACTGCAGCTCACATATCTAATATAGTTGTCAGACAAAAACAGCAGTTGAAATAGGTGAATCGAGAACTCTTGAAGGTTGGAGAATATATTTATTGACTGGACTCCTCAATTTGTCTATCATCGTAGAATACAAGACGATCATCTTTGGATATACATGTTTCAGAAGTTCTGAATATTCTATCATCTTCTAACATTGATCATGTCCTTATACCTTCCGACTGAATATAGAATGCAGCAATCCAACAATGATAAACTATCGAACTCCCATCTTTCCTCTTGGGAATTGGTTGAGCCTGAGGAAATTTGTGGTTGGAAGAAGATTGAAGTCAGTTCAAGTGAGAAAACCGCTGGGACAAATAATTGATGGAGATTACTCTATTCGTCATCTGACTTCGTTGGATGTCATATATACATAATACAAGGTGGTCCAAAATTGTCTCTTGATGTCTTCGTAACTGATAATAATATGCAAAAACAAAAGCGATTCCGTCATACTCATAAATTTGTTCCCGAGAATGTATAATCAGAGAGAGAACAAACATGATAAGTATCATCAATCCAGAAAATGTCATCTGATCACCTCAAAATATCAGTTTCATATTCCATACTCAGATTCATACTTCGATTCAAAGACCCATTCACGAACCATCAGTTTGAACCTCTACTCTGCACGAAAGATAGTTTGAAGGTGTAGCGGTCAATATTTTCCCACATACTCATTTCCATGTCATGTTTGACAATAAACGGTATACCTGGTGCATATCAATAAAACGAGACGTTCTCGAATTCAAATTTCAAAATAGATCATTCAATAAATTATATCCTTTATGATGCCAACTTTTTGAGGGACCCTGTACAATGATGTAATTCTGAACGTTCGAAAAGTGGAAATAAGTAACTATCAACGTGGTCAGGGATATCTAGAAAAGTAATTGAGTTTCACAAATTCGATAACAGAGAACATTCATCATGAAGAGAATTTCTTTCAAACGAGCATTCGTAATATCAAGGAGGATATTACGAAATTATCATCTATCATGCAATCATACTGAAGGTTATGGAGCATTATTTTCCCCTTTTGAGGAGAATACATCATGGAGGCGAGATTAAAAAGCAACTATGCATTGAATTATATTGCACGATAACATCTATTCGCTTATGGATTGACTGATGACCAAATAATGGGTGATCGAAATATCAAAGAATATGAGTTTGTTCGTACTCTACTGTGAATGAAATGGGTTCGGCTCGACGCAAACTTATCGATCTGCAGGAAACTCGTTCATTATCAATTACTGTTTTCCAACCCTCTTCATCAGTGTTATTATCATCAATTGATGTGATCACATTTTCCTGGTCGCAATATATACCCTCATGAATTGTGAATACTGTTATGTTGGCAGTCATTTAATTAGCACTTGTTCATCAGATAACATACATTCCATTATCGGAAATTGTGTGGGATGATAAAAACCTACATATTTGATAATTTGCTAGAATATATAGTCAGTAATCATCCTATTGGAATGTTTATTGAAGAACCTCATCAGATGTTTTTCAAAAACAACAATGCTGATTAGTATGACATTACAGCAGTCACCAATTTTCCTTATATAGGGAACGTCGGGATAAGATTCCAAAACTGTATGCAAAGGAGTATATTCAGTCATTCTCAGCAGCTTTCTGATCTCGGAAATCTAGTTTACATTCTGGGGATGAAAACAACGGATGATTGTAAATATAATTTATATCCTCGAGTTCTTGTTTTATGTTGCTGAAAGTTTCAGAAGTGAAGATTCACTTATCATGCGGACTTGAGATCCTCGATAATTTTCGGTGTAGTATTTTCTATAGATTTCAAATTAATCATCAAGAATACATCTGAATGTGTCAGATCGGAAAACCTTGGTTGATGTAATTTTCTTCCTGATCATCATCTTGGAGAATTATCATCGAAACATTTTCTCACTAGTGAAACATAATTGAGCAGATTTTAATCATGTTGGAAATAGAGAGACTGTTTATCCAACATCCATCTCAACCTCTGATCAACTATCAAATACCGGTCGTCTGATATAGAGATTATTTCTCTCATCATGAAATGAACCCTACTTTTGTAACAAAATCTGTTTGAATGAATGATCTGATCCCAAGACCCGTTTAACCGCGGATGAATTCATGTCACTGATTCTCACTATATTGGCAACAGTCTATGAAAATACAAATCTTCTCAAACGTTTCAATGACCTAATTTTGATTTTCATCAGTGAAAACTTTAGTCTATATAGAATTTCCATACATATAATATGTCAGAATTCGAAATATTCCCACGCATACTATGCTATGAAGGCTTATTCGATGCATTGTTCCGATGCATCACAATGTTACGCAATCCTGAAAAGTCGCTTGAATTGATTTAACAATATAGTGAATATGAATCGACGTCCAGGGAATATTTCGTATCATAGAAGTTTCGTTGTTGGTTTCAATCTAAGTCAAATATTCAGAAAATAATCTAGACGTATACCTATCGAACTATAAATTCGAATCGAATTGAACCATTGGAATATTTCTTGCATGATTTCGATCTTTGCCAAACAGTTTCATGCACAATGAATGCACTTCAAGTGACAATTTACCTAAGCCTGATTCGAATAATCTCTGCAGGACAAACACCATTCCTTAAAGCTGGGATGAGTCTATTGGTCTCCACTTATTTGGTAATGAGAGTTGTCATCTATGTCATGGCGTCAAAATATATTGAATGCCATAGTTAGAATCGGAAAGGTGTGCATTCGAAATATTCTCCACTTCATGAAGAAATATTTCGTGAAGATTCAGTGGAAACAAAATCTAATGTTTGTGTAATGCCACAGTTCAGAAATGTTCTTTGAATATCTCTGTTGAAGTTGAAATGAGTCGAAAACTTCCGAAGCATCTGTTATTCAGTGCGAAGTGGATGATCCGCTGGCTGCGATATTTTTTCGTCGCCAAACTAGGTCGGCTGCTTTTATAGTGTAGTCTGTCATCAACTCGCTGCTGCCATCACGTAATGAAATTCAGACAAACTCGTCTTTGTCTGCTCTCTTGACAATCGTAGCACGACCAAAAGGCACTTTGGAGAAAAGTAATCCCATCAATATCTGCTAGTTGGCATGAATATAATTGAGAATTCCTTGGAATTCATATAATAGTATGGGATCAATAAACTTCCTTGAAGCCGAAAGCATCTCATTAGGAATGATTCATGTAAATTTCGAAACGAGAGGAAATGTTCAACGATCTGAAAGATACTGTTTGCGATAGAACTGAAAAAGAGCTGTCATACACTAGCTCTGATGCAAATTCCAATTCAAGATTCAGGAGGATTCAGTATTGAAATATGAATTTCTGACGATACTATTGGTGCAAACTCAAAATTTTCCGCAGTTCGTGATAACTCAAAAACGATTGGAAATTACTAGAGTTACAGATCATAAGAGGGATCCAGGTGATAGGAGAAACTTTTTTTTGTCATTCCTCAGTGTAGAAATAGTTGATGTTGAAATAGATCAATCACGCCTCTTTTATGCTACCAAATGAATAGAAACATTCAATTTCATCCTCTGTGACATCACAAGAAACGTATAGGACAAGTCAATCACTTATATCTCGAAATCATCTTGAGATTATGACATGAAAAAAAATAGTACACAGTCGATACAGCCCATACAGAGGGCACAAATAAAAACAGTGAAGTTCTACGATGATGCACGAGGTAGGTTTCCCAGACAGTATCTATAGTTGTCATACCACTACTATTACCATCATTATCATCATCTTCACATTATCATCTACTCATTATTATCATCGAGTGATGGAATCAACATAAACATATTCTCATCCTTCCTATCAACTATGAATTAAGACCAAACGTTCACGTCTAATGAATACTTGTGAAATATAGTCCATATCAATATCTGCTATTTGACAATTTTATGGACCATACAACAGCATCGAATCTTGAATATTTGCTCTGAGTCCAAGACCTCTTATCGAAATTGACTCATCAGGAAATTCAAATGTAGGAAAAACATATAAAATCATGTGATAAACAGCATACGACCATATATGTAATGAAACCTTCATTGAATAACAACTATTGTTTTCTTGATGCGATTGTGATGCCGAAACAAACGAATGTTACCGCGATCGTAACAGATATGCGGATGTCGCTTCTTATTTCAGTCTTGTGCATGCGCATATATGAGCTGCGGCTGTCATTTGATTTTTCTGGCTTCGGCTTGGTTATTATCAGATATATGCATACAATATAACTCAAATGAAGCTGTTCTTCATTTTCACATGACCCAGGAGATAATGCTATTCGAAATCAAAATGTCTCTTAGTAAACATAAAATTCGTGCCAATAAAGGTTTGGAACCCCCTCCAACTACCCCAAAACTAGGTTAACATGATTTTCCGAGCAGAAAAGAATCAGAGGTCTTGGAAAAACATTGACATGCCAATTTTCAGGAGATTCGATCCTTCATTTTAGATACCTTATCTATCTAACTCACAGTGGCTGCATCTCAGAGGCGATGCATTTTAGGACATATGTTTACTCGAAGAAGAAGTCTTATTTCCATCCGAAAAATGCGTCCTTGAAATATTCCGGTAGTATTCACTCCGTATAGTGTCGAATCTACCTGTTTTTTTCTATCATTCAACTGAAATAAACTCACACAATCGATTCAATTCTTTCGTATGTAATGTATGTATGTAATAAGAATGTACATTCACATCTTGAAGGCGCCCAGAAAATATAGTTCCTTATCAATATGTTGTATTTAGCATCGAAATAATTGTGAATTTCTTGGAAAACATAAAATTTGTGCCAATAAAGGTTTGGAACCCCCTCCAACTACCCCAAAACGAGGTTAACATGATTTTTCGAGCAGAAAAGAATCAGAGGTCTTGGAAAAACATGAACATGCCAATTCTCAGGAGATTCGATCCTTCATTTTAGATACCTTATCTATCTAACTCACAGTGGCTGTATCTCAGAGGCGATGCATTTTAGGACATATGTTTACTCGAAAAAGAAGTCTTATTCCCATCCGAAAAATGCGTCCTTGAAATATTCCGGTAGTATTCACTCCGTATAGTGTCGAATCTACCTGTTTTTTTCTATCATTCAACTGAAATAAACTCACACGATCGATTCAATTCTTTCGTATGTAATGTATGTATGTAATAAGAATGTACATTCACATCTTGAAGGCGCCCAGAAAATATAGTTCCTTATCAATATGTTGTATTTAGCATCGAAATAATTGTGAATTTCTTGGAAAACATAAAATTTGTGCCAATAAAGGTTTGGAACCCCCTCCAACTACCCCAAAACGAGGTTAACATGATTTTTCGAGCAGAAAAGAATCAGAGGTCTTGGAAAAACATGAACATGCCAATTCTCAGGAGATTCGATCCTTCATTTTAGATACCTTATCTATCTAACTCACAGTGGCTGTATCTCAGAGGCGATGCATTTTAGGACATATGTTCACTCGAAAAAGAAGTCTTATTCCCATCCGAAAAATGCGTCCTTGAAATATTCCGGTAGTATTCACTCCGTATAGTGTCGAATCTACCTGTTTTTTTCTATCATTCAACTGAAATAAACTCACACGATCGATTCAATTCTTTCGTATGTAATGTATGTATGTAATAAGAATGTACATTCACATATTAAAGGCGCCCAGAAAATATAGTTCCTCATCAATATGTTGTATTTAGCATCGAAATAATTGTGAATTTCTTGGAAAACATAATGGCATGAAATTACGGAGCTTTGCTCCAAGCCCAAGGCCTCTCATTGAAATTAACTTATCAGCAAATTTGAATGCAGGAAAAACTGTTGAACAATATAACAAACAGCATGCGATATAACTCGAACGAAGCTGAGGGACTTGTCGTGACACCGACCGCAGTTCTTGCCACGACTCTAGATCGTATCACATATTCGGTGTATAAACGCACGCATTCTCGCGAAATTTCACCCACTGCGGGAAACTCCATTTCATTATTCAGCAGGCGTATTCTATTCAGAGAGTCAGTTTCCTTGGGCAGAGCAAAAACAAATTTTATGCGTAGTGTTTTCGCATGGGTAACTTTGATGAAGTACTTATTACTCGCATCCGGGGGTTTCCATCCTCTGAACGTCTGAAGACGGATAAGGAACTTGTTCCCTCGAGAAAACTACGTCATTTTCACACACGTGGAAATTGATTGTCACGATTTTTCGATGTAGATGTGGATGAAAAAGACGAAATTTATGTGTGGAATAATATGAGGAGGAGAAGAATTCGTTAGGCAAAAAATTCTTGGGAATTCGCAACTGCGGTCTCGATGAGATGATTTGCAATGAATTCAATGTTCTATCAATCTTCTTTCCTATCTATGAAAATGGTAGAAATTCTTGAGTCTCATTCTCCTAGAATTCTCAGATTCTCGATCAAAATGAATATAGGAATCATAATAATCATCTGAATATATTCATGATCTGCCCCGAAATGTCTCTTTTCTTGGATATTTTGAGATATTATTATATTTGTCCACGTCATTTTTTCACACATGTGAATCCATTTTTGCGATTCTTAAAATGTGGATGTGGATGAAGAAGACTGAATTCATATGTGAAATAATATGAGAAAGAGGAGAATTCGTGAGGCAAAAAATTCTTTGGAATTCACATGATGGAATCCCTTTAGCAACTGCGTTCTCGATGAAATGATTTCCAATGAACTCAATGTTTCACCTTCTTTTCCTTATCAATGAGAATGGTGAATATCCTCGTTTCTGAAGAACGAAAATTGAAATCATGATAATTATCTGAATATATTTGTAGACATGATATATTTATGATCTGCCTAAAAATTTCTCTTCTCTTGGATATTTTGAGATATTATTATATTTGACTATGTCATTTTTTCACACATGTGAATCCATTATCGCGATTTTTCAATGTAGATGTAGATGAAGAAGACCGAAGTCATGTGTAAAAAAATATGAAAAGAGGAAAATTTCGGAAAGTAGCAAATTCTGCGGGATTGACATGATGATATACCCAACGCAACTCCACGATAAAAATGATTGGAATACGTAATTTGATTCTTCCTATTCTATTTTCGATTCTGGAAAATAAAAGGTCAAATAACTATATGAGAATATTCGTGATAAGATGATCTGCCTCGAAAAGTCACTACGCTTGGATATTTTGGGGGTGAAAAAAATGTTTGCCACAGTGATTATTCAAATCTCTAGAGCTTCATGAGATTAGAGGTCGAAGTTTTCCAGAAGGAACTCAAAGGCAACAAAATGTGCAAATGCAGTCGATCCATGTTTCCCTTGTGTACTTGATCAGTGTGACAGAGAAGATTCTACAGACAAGTCAATATCCTCGGCACTCATGCAGATAGAAGAATAAATAACCTCCATCTCCATAATATTCGGACACGGGATCATTGAATCCTTCATGATTCACCCCGAGCGATGTTGGAATGAAATAAAGGGTGTTCAATGAGAAGAAAAGAGCTTCACATAAAAATGACGACAAGAGAATCGAATGATTTCTTTTAGGACGTTACTAACGTCCTAGGAATCGTTCATTCACGGTAACATTCCACTACATTGTATTCCTCCAGGTACATTTGAGTTCTGTACACAATTAAGAATCAAGCTCGGTTCGAACAAAAAGTTCACATTTCTCTTGTCA
Source organism: Gastrophysa polygoni (assembly GCA_963576655.1). Taxonomy (NCBI): domain Eukaryota; kingdom Metazoa; phylum Arthropoda; class Insecta; order Coleoptera; family Chrysomelidae; genus Gastrophysa; species Gastrophysa polygoni. Next base: position 6,991,680 of record OY755091.1, read on the forward strand.
TAGTCGGAGTTCATTTCAGACTGATATCTGGCATTGAATCAACGACTCTGTCTGTCCTACTTTGCATTTCCGAATTCACCTCATTGGGTTACTTCAATCTGTCTCGTCACATCTTGAAATTTGCTGAATGAAATGAGAATTATGTCATGAGCACACTCAAATGCTCCGTTTGAATATTTTCCTCCATTGAAATTTCACTATTTCTGACATGATGGTATGGTCTGAACCATGGACATATATTTGTTTAAATGTCCATGGACTTAATTGATGTGGTTTCACAGATTCTCCTCGAAACGTGAGCCCTATGAGATTTACTTGAACTGCTGAAACAATTCACTGTATAGCTTCATACCTCGTACTATATAGTTTTCAAAATATCACCTGAATTTCGAGGTTCCATGACATGACATTGAATCTCATCGAGTAATCAGATGAGATTCAATGTAATGCCATGAAGAGCCATCTAATCTCCATGGAAAGATAATTTTCCGTGCAGATGTTCACGATGTGAACATCAGGTTCAGAGGAACACTGTCCCCACTCCTGTTCAGAACAGTATATTTCCGAAGTTGTTCCAGATACCAAATATCCCACGATTACAATGACATATTACTTGAAATCACAAAGTTCCAGAAATTCAGATCGAACAGTCTTTCATTCATTCAATTCTCACCAAATCATTGACCTCTCTAGAACATCGTAGAAAGGTCGGCGATCTCTGCCTTTTCTATAGATACTTCCACGGTCGGTGCTCAGCGGAAATATCATCTGTTATGCCACCACGTGCGATCCCTAATAGACAAACCAGATGACCTCAGGCTGGTCACTTCATCATGAAGTCTTTCCTGATGCTTACAACCTCCAACATTTTCCTTCTCTCCCAAAATTCGACCGCTGACTACCACGATTATTATATTTCGTGTTGGCAACAAATAAAAAAAAAATCCAATCGATCATCTATTCATCAGGATTCCTATATTATATATTGAGATTCATCCTTTTTCCCACATTTAGAATTAATTTTTGTTCGTTTGTATGAATTTTAGGGGAATCTTACAGGGTTCGAGGGTAGAGCAATTCAGTGGAAGTCATTTGGAAACTATATTGAACTTCGCCCTTTATTCCCTTCCTAGAGGGCACTCTTTGACATTTTCCGTATTTCTTCTTAACTTCAGGTATTTCCGGTGATGACATTTTTTTGAAAAGGTACCATTATGGTACTCTGACTCAACTTCCTTTCATCTGTGGACAACACGAAAGGGAAACCTATAATGTTCGAGGAACATCGTGTTAGCCAGCGGTGGAATTTTGGGAGAGTAGGAAGGTGTTGGAATTTTTCTTGAAAGTTTGGAGGTTGTAAGCATCAGGAAAGACTTCACTAGGCAAAGAATTCCACAACTTCGCCGTTCTAGTGATGAATTATGCTTGGTATAGCGATGTTCGACAGGTCTCGAGCCTGACAGTGTAGGGGTGACCAGCTTGAGCTCGTCTGGTTTGTCTACTAGGAATCGCGCGTGGTGGCATAATAGATGATATTTCCGTTGAGCACCGACCGTGAAAGTACCTATAGAAAAGGCAAAGATCGCCAACCTTTCTACGATGATCTAGAGAGGTCAATGATTTGGTGAGTGTTGTATCATCGACTAGGCGAATAGCTCTCTTCTGAATTGAATCTAAGAGCTTAAGCGTATGTTTGGGGGCTGAGCTCCAAACATGTGAGCAGTACTCCAGGACAGGTCGAATTTGTGCTTTGTAGATCATAAGCAGTTGCTGGGATGTGAAGTATCTCTTCGCACGGAAAAGAAAACTGAGTTTTTGTGAAGCAGTCTTCGCAATGGACCTCACATGATCGTCCCATGAGAGAGCACTGTTGGTGGTGACACCCAGCAAGGATATTGACGATCTCATAGGAACAGTGGTACCCGACATCATCAAATTGGGCATTGTGTGATCAGCCTTCTTGGTGAACATACAAGCTTGAGTTTTAGTTGCATTGAACTGTACTAGATTCTCAGATCCCCATTTCAGAATCATGTCAGGCTCGAGACCTGTCGAACATCGCTATACCAAGCATCATTCATCAAGTCTTTCTTGATGCTTACAACCTCCGACACCTCCCTTCTTCCCCAAAATTTGATCGCTGGCTAACACGATGTTCCCCGAACATCATTATTATTATATTTCGTGTTGTCAACATATGAAAAAAAAATCAAATCGATCATCTATTCAGCATTCATCAGGTTTCCTGTATTATATATTATATTGAGATTCATTCATTTTTTTCCACATTTCGAATTAATTGTCGTCCGTTTGTATGAATTGTAGAGGAAATTTCCAGGGTTGGATGGTAGAGCAATTCAGTAGAAGTCATTCAGAAACTATATTGAACTCCGCCCTTTATTCGCTTCCTAGAGGCCACTCTTCGACATTTTCCGTATTTTTTCTTAACTTCCGGTATTTCCGGTAATGACACTTTTTTTTTAAATGATATCATCATGGTACTCTGACCCAACTCGAGAGTACCATCGATATTATGGAGTATTCGAAAATTTAATGATATAGTAGTTGTTCAATTTGGAAATCGAAAGTTGATATCATCTCCGGAAAAACCGAGCATTCAAAAAAATTCTGAACATGTCGGAAAGTGCACTCATGTGAGAAAATTTGAACTTACGAATTCAGAAATATATCTTCCAAACAAAGGGAAAAGGACGCGTACCATGTGAGAAAACTTGATAATGAACTGAACGCGTCTCTATTTTGCGATGCTGAAAATTCGGTTCCTTCTAGAGAATTCATTTCATTATGTGAAAAACGTTCTCAATTCTGCATCTCCCTAATCCACAAACAGGAAAAACAAATTCTCTACGTCGTACAGTGATGTTTGCGTGGATTAAATGACTGAAAAAGAAAAATTCTTCTTGCCGCGAGCCATTGAGGTTGGGGAAGTAATTTTAACGGTGGCATCCTCAATGTTGATTATTAATGTCTTGTTGGTTCTTTATAGCGAGTGTTGTTCAAAACAAATATTTGTATTCTACTCGTCATTGACATAATATTCTTTCTGCTCACGAATGCTGTGTGGATTGCGAAGAAGACATTTTAATGAGAGTTGTGTAAATACACACGAGCATCGTCCGATTTTCACACAGGATTCTGAGTTTTCTTCATCAAATATTTGATATATATTGAGCGGCAATGACGATCTTTATACTATGCAAAATTCGTGAGTAGTCCTATCTGAAATAATTTGATCCCATGAATACATACATTCCTTGTGTATCTTTTAGTATCTCACAGATATAATTCATAGTTGGTAATTATTGTTGTCTCTACGCCATTTTCTACGTCAAAATATTGATGAAAATGTTCAATACGTTGAGAAAGTTCACGAACGAATGAAAATATTTGCTTTTAAAACTCGATTATCAAAGTTCAGGAATGCATTTTCAGTTTGATTTATAGATTTCGTTTTTTATTCTACGAAAGCCCATATTTATGAGCCTCCGTCATATTCAAGTTTCTCGGAAATGTTTTTGCCAAAAATAAAACCTCACACGACTTCCTATTCGAGCTTGACGCAAATTAAATCAGTGAAGCCAAGAAGACGCGGTAACTTGAATTATCTCCCTTAAAACTTACACGACAGGAATTTTCGCTCGGAAAATTAAAGCAACTCAGGTGTGTTTTTTTCTGAAAATACGACCAGCAGGGGAAAAATATGAGGGGTGCTTCAAGGAAGTGTGAGAATAACCATGAATAATGAAACGGCCGAATCCCTTGTAACTTTCACGTTTCGGCAGCGAAAGTTCGAATACGGAATCATTAGGGCGTTATAAATCCTGAGGTCGTTTCGAAATAAATGTTGTCAAATATGATAAACGCATTAGTTTGGTGGGTTGAATTTCGAGAGCATAGGAAGTTTGGGATATTATGAGAGCGATATTGGTTGAATGACGTATTCATAAGCAGAAGAGACTGAAAATCATCTGAAGGGATAGATGACAAAGCATAATCAGTGTCCCAGATAGAACAGAGCTATGGGGAGAGAACTACTAGAAATGTTCGGTTCACCCACATATAGATCTAACTAGCCTCATCGGATATTTCGACTTCTTCAGCAGTTTGGTTGATAGTGTTGAATTGTTTCTGATTCTGTTTTCCATTGGATTTTCGATTTTTGTCGATTAGTATTCATAGAAAAGTATAATCAAACAGGTTGCCTTCGGCCACAAGTATCTTCAATTGAATTCCAATATACTTCATGGAAATTCGTTCACTTTCCAAAGGAGACTATGTAAATAATAGGAATCTTCCTTGAATTCAATACAGAGTGTTCCAGAAAGAGGTGGTCCCGTTGCTATGATACGTAGTGAACTTCAACATAAGTTGGCTTTGCTCATTGAAAAATTTTCGTTACGGCATCCGTATTCTAGAGACATGGACTTGAAGAAGAAACTAAAAGTTTCATATACATGTTCAACGGTTATCTCGAAACTACTGGCAACATCGGGATGAAATTTTGTATGAATATGTTTTGCCAGACAAATCACATGAATTCGTTTTTATGTCACAACCCAAGAGAGGGCGCTAGTTGCACGGTTCGTAACGAATATCTACGGATGCCCTGAAAAAAATTTTCTGAGCTATCTAGTAGCTAATAGCTGAAACTAAACTGAACTAACTGAGCAAACCCAACTCATTTCGCAGTATCTTAGCAACGGAATCCCTTTTTTGAACACCCTGTATATAATTCATCGAGTAACGTTAAACTTCTATTCAACCTTCATACCCCTTCATACCACCCACTAAACTTCATACCCCTACCATTTTATTCCTTCTATTCACACCATTAGTGGAAGACGCATAACAAATTCGATCAGATATATTTCGATGGAATATGTCTTGTAACCTATCGATCTATGATTGGATGTTGTGTGTCTCATGATCTTTCCAATTTCCTAGCAAAGTAGATCACCAATGGTGTCAATCAGATATTATTTCCAGAAGTTCCTCTCTTGTATTATCCACAAGGCAATGAAATCAATTCCATCCAATCTCACATCCAATTTCAACTGAATTCATGAAAGAAACACGTTTCCGGAAGCATGACCTGTCAAAATGGTGGCAATACATGAAAGAACTGAGTTCGAGATACATCACGAATCTCCATTATCAGCCAAATGACCCGTTTTGAATACTTACCAGCATTGCTTCTTCCACTGAAGAAAACAGTTTTCACTCCAGACTTAATTATTGATTTACCAAGTGGATTCCTGCAATGGGAATATGTATATGACGGCTAAGGACGCCCCCAAGGGATAGCTTCACCTCCGTCTGCCAAATTGTCACTTTTCAGTGTCAAAATCGGAAACATCGAAAAAAGTTTACGAAGAAAAATATTTCAATTGTGTTGAGAACGGGAGCAGATTCGTTCCCGAAACGTCCACCAAGATAAGTAGAGGTTTTATTATTATTAAATATATTTGTATTTCCAAATTTTTCCAAAAACAAGGTGTCACTGACCAATAGAGAATTTCTCTTTTAGGTATCTAAAGGTTTAATTTCAAGCGCAGTGACATTTTGGGACAGATCCTAAATCTGTCCTTACTACAAATATATTGCAATAATTTTTAATAACTTCTACTCTATTTTTTAGAAACGAGGAGAGAAAATCCCATCAAAAGCTGAAAAATGAATGTACCACCTCCTCGAAGAACTTACAGACAGTATTCCCTTTAGAGACTTCCTTCATTCCTTCCTTCCCATAGTGCCATCATCGTTGTCATTCGATTTGCTCTCCAACTATCCTTGAGCTGTGTCTACTTAGTATTGTATTAGTGCGGTCTTCTGATCTACTGTTATTTTCATGTCAATATCTTTCTGAGCTCTCAAACACTAGAGACGAAATACTTTTCTGTTGTTTCATCAACTGACTCCTCATTTCAATTCCATCAATTGGTAGATTCAGTATTTCCAGCATTTCTGAAACTGTTTTTATTCACAGCTTGCCGAGTTCTCATATCGTTAATGGACAGCTTCATTCTACATTTCCATGATGGAAACCAGGATATTCAATCACCCATATCTTTTATATTGAACTCATATACAATTAAGCTTCATCTATCTAAGTGAACTGTTAATAGAAACGTCGCATATATAGAATCTATTCTCAGCTAATCCCTAGGGTTGGCAAGCTTTTGTCAGCAGCTAGTGATGCACTTCAAAATGTACATCAGGCGCAAATAGTGCAAGTTTCCAAGAGAGAGCAGTTTGGAAATGGAGTTTAGAATTGCCAGTCACCATTTTATCGATATCTCCATGAAAACGGTAGCATTGGTAAGATCACATAAATGGAGGGTTGAACTGATCGAAATTAGGTCCGACCAATGATAGCAATTTTATTCATACGTGATATGAATCTCAATCAACTATCAGTTGATCGCGACCATGATACTCTCCAGAGTTCACTAGAGTAATGCATTCCTCTCCAGTTATAGTTATTCTGTAGTGGAGGCATGACTGTATTATCGTTTCAAAACTTTTGTATTCTCTCATGATTTTGTCCATCCCAAAATCACCAACTCTCACTCTCACCTACCCAAGCAAGTCATCCATAACAATGGAACGGATCGTTTTGAAGTGTTCGGGAACGCAAATTCCAAAAAGACACAGCACACACTGGAAGTGAAGCCGTTGAAGAACTTGATATTGTAATTGTCTTAGGAGATGGAATGGATTCGAAAATGACGATGTATCCCAGAGGAAGAATCAATCTAACATCAGATTCCAGATGTTTCGAATGAACTGAGCACCATTAGGATATGATGATATACTCAGTTGATTTCTTCTGACAATACATCAGCATGTGTTTCCGAAGCATTGAATCGGACGAACAAATCTGTTATTATCGGAGACTCTGGTAGACCAAACCGTCACCATTGACACCTGACGAATAGTAGACGAATTTTTTATAGATGGCATATCATGTGAAAATATATTGAAATTCACAATAGAATTCATTGACCAAATTTGTATTTATAGCATCAAGGTGCCTCTGGAAAGAAGATGTGAGACTCGGTTTTATATCCTCAAAGATCAGATTCTATACAACATTCTGAGCTCGCATCTGGGATATCGAGAGTCATACAGCCAAAGTAATCTCGTCCGAAGCTCCACTAGGGAAACCGTCATAGCAGCATCATCGTTCCAAACGGCAAATACTCTCATATTATTCCCAAGATATAAATAAGCTGTCACAGAAAATGTTCTTGCTGCATTCCCGTTCGGAAGAACATTGAATTGGACATGAATAATAATGTACTTCGTACTGGAGGAAGAGTCGATATCACATAGGATGTGTATCTGTGCAATCCTGTACATGTGCATAGACGAATAATACTGCGATACTTCAGCTCATCATTGGAGGAATAGAACGTATTCATAAGGTTTCCATCTATTTTTCCTCGAACAACCATATAATATTGAGAGAGTAGGAAGATGATCGAATTTTTTCTTGAAACTTAGAAGGTCGTAAGATCAGGAAAGACGACACCAGGAAAATAATTCCATAACTTTGTCGTTCTATTGATGAATGTTGCTTGGAACACCGAAAGTTCGACAGATATCGAGCTTGACATTGTGGGGGTGACCAGCATGAGCTTGTCTAGGTTGTTCATCATGAATCACGCATTCTGGCATTGATTGATGAGATTTCCGTTGGACGCCAAACATAGAATCATCTATGAAAAGGAAAAAATCCCTCACAGTACTCCTGAACAGGTCGAATTTTGGCTTTGTGGGTCATGAGCTGTTGCTGGGCTGTGAAGTTACTCTTCGCACAGGTGAGTTTCCGTTTTAGTTCAACTGAACTAGATTTCCATACCGTCATTTGAGAATTCTTGCCAGTTCCTCATTTGAAGTAACCTATTTATCTCTGTCTTGCAGCTCTGGCATTATTGGTAGATAAAGCCTCGACGGAGACGGTATGAGGTGTACTATCGTAACAAAAAAATTGTCGATATGCAACTCTGGGGCTCACATTACAGTGTGAAATCCAGTCGATGATATTGAATAATGAACGGATTTCTCAACGTTGACTGAAACTATATCTCGAAAATGAAATCCATCCGCACCCACATTTGAATACGTCGTCTAGACGGGGATTCGGTAGGATCGTTCCGGTATAGAACGTACGAGAACAAATTTTATTACCCCATTATGTCATATTTCCAGATATGAAGTGGAACAAGTTCACGAAGGATACGATTCTTATTCGTTTATCGTCGAAATCAATAGTTCGGTTCCACCTAATCCATTCTATCATCCGCTTAATATCTTTTATACCCTTGGATGATACGACAGACCGTTTTCGTGAGTGGAAATTCGAGAATTTGTTACAGAAAGAATGCTTGTCAAGGTGGAAATATCTGACAACTTCAGAAAATACCCATAATACAATTATTTCCATGGTTTATGGATTGATATGAAATATTTTTCCATTCTTGAATCAAGTGTAAATCGCATCAAGGTATATTGTATTGTTTCAGATAGTAATTTATTATGCTCCTCCATACTCGGAGCAAGACAATTCTTTCTTCATTTTCACCCAACCATGTTCATTCCAGACTGAGAAAGGGTAGTTGTCTGGAAATATATCGAATAATGATTGAATGGAAATGGAATAAAATATTGTCGAATTGATACTCACATGAGGCTGAACTTTGCAGGTCGCCAATCGATTGATAGCTCAATATTTTTTATTATTGACGAACCTATGCAGGGGATATCATTAGTTCACGTGATATATACAGTGTGGGCGACCAGTAACGCCTCAGTCTGTAGAAATGTGACCATAGAGCATCTAGAATCTCTCCTTCTCTAGGAAGATGCAAGACAACTTCGGCTTCAATTTGGAAATATTCAGAAAATGCACAGACTGTCTCGAAAAAGTACAGTATACCATAGTTAGACTTTTTTCACGGATTCTCCAATTCCTTATCGGATTGTTTCCGAAATATTCAATGTTTAATGAAGATGTATGGTTCCGATAAAGTTTTCATGTCTGCTGATAGAAATGATCCTGATGAGAGAGTTCTCAACTATTCATTGAGGATCATCAGGGCTATCGATGTTAATTTTTTCACTCAGAATCAGGCAATCATTTCATCCGAAACATAGAAGTAATGAAAGGTTGCTGTATTGCCCATGTATATGTATGTCATAACATGTATAGATAGACACTGTCGAAGATGATTGATTGTGTTCACGCATATACACTGTTCATTGTTGACTGAATGGGATTTTCGAATGAAACGCTACTACATTTTTCATCGATCTAGCTGCAATTCACTGGCTCATCAGAATTTTTCGCATCCACAGTTTCCGTAAAAAAAAGGTTGGAGGTATATTCAGGATATAGACTAGATAAAAATTATATTACAGATAATCGGAACCAATGTGTTATAAAATCAAACATCATTTCAAGGCGAACATTTCTTCTTTCATCAAAACGTAATCGCCGGTGCAAATATTGCTGCCCAATTCCCGAAATATCGCGGACAACGCTGTTCTTGCCCCTAGCAGATCTTCACATTCGTTGCCCAATAACCTCAAACATTCTGCTAAGACCGATGTCCTTTCTGCCAAAACGAACGGCATTTCTTGATTGAGCACACTTCGACAATGCTGATAACCCATCAAAATATCTTCGTATTGTTGACGTAACTTACTCAGAGACGATTCGTTAACGTTCATCACTTCCAAGATGATCTTGAAATTCTTGAAGGCCAATTGATAGTCGTTCCTCTTCTGATCATACTCATTCCTACACGATTTGATGTGCGCATTCTCGTTCAGAGAGACGAATAATTTCGCCTTGATCTCTTCAAGAGTCTCCAAACTTGATTTGTCGCACAACTGATGCAACGAATCTTCGAGTTTGTGGTTCGTTCTCTCCTCGTGAAGAGCGTAAACATTCAGAATATGTGCCAAGCGATTTGAAGACCTGATTTCCAGAATCATGCAGTCCAGATGTTGCATGGTTTGATCCAAGAGAGTTTCTATGAGATCATAATTATCGCACAACGATTTCAGTTGCGAAGATGCTGCTGAATCTTCTAGCTCGATATTCGTCAGTTCTATCTTCATTTCGTCATTCGTAGATTCCCTTTCTTTGTTTAAATAAAATTCCATGGTAGTTTCTTCGACGCTGACATGGCTTTCGTAGGAACGACTTCGAGCTCCATCTCTTCCGTCTGTGAAAACTCTGTCATCTTCGGTGTATTCTTTTTCTTCGATTTGTTTGATAATTTGCTGCTTCAAAAGTAAATTTAGATTTTTTGTTTGCTTGAAACTGATTTCTGAAGTAAACATTTCAGTGAGATGAATGTCAAATCAGATTTATTTCAGATACCATAGCTACAAACATGAATATCCTTGTAGATCTATGGAAACGGAACGAACCTTCTATGATTGCCCTGAGCATTACTGACGAATAAACAAAGTCGAAAGCGGTTCGCATATTGGTTCGCTTCCACAAATTGAACTGGATAGGAAAGTCATCTGCTCTTCCAGGCGACCCGAGATGAATATGAGGATGAATATTTCTCGTGGAATATAAAAGAGATATTGCAAAGGAATCAAATCTATTCGGGAATGAATTCAAAAGAGAGCATTCGGAACAAGTCCTCGCAAATTATTGGGGTGTACCTACACAGTAGAAAATTTCAACACTGAATGAACATCTCGCAGTGTTTATATAGATACACACCATTTTCGTGTGGAATCAACACTGCCGAAGCAGAAGAGTCTGATGATGAACAGTTCTCGAGTTGATTCAAGGTAGATCGAATAGTATTCCGACTACATTATCTCTCGATTGAGTGGTTCGAAAATCATAATGAACGAGATACACAAACAAGGATTGTGGAAATATCAACTCTCATATCTGAATATCCAGTATATTGGATTGGATAATTCAGTCCTGCGAGAACTGATCTTTATTGAACTGGCTGTTCTTCATATAATCAGTCCATCAAATACTACAGCGAAAAAAAATATCAGGAAATTCCACGCTGAACAATTTTGTATATTTTGCAACGATATGTACTGGGACCATGAATATTAGTTTTCAATTTTTTATGATGAATACACTCAGGATACTCCCAATTCTCAACGAAATCAGCTGTTTATGAGCTAGAAACCAAACGCAAAATGTTGAAGCTACTGTTTCAGCATCAATAAAGAGCTGGAAAGAAACCCTTGTGGAAAATATCAATTTCGTTATCCACTCAAGTGATTCTAACATTATGTTATCTGCTCCATAATAATATAATGATAATGTCATTCGATATTTCGGACAGTGATATTGAGAAAGATTCCTGGGGAAGGAAAACTCTCTGGAACATTTGAAAGAGAGCCCTGAAGAACAAATTTCAATCATCCGCTTTTCGTGAAGTTCTAACGATCCGACAATTAGTTGAGAAATAAATGAACTGAAATTCTTCTTTAACATCGATGTTGATTGACCGGTAATTACCGACTGAGCAAATCACTGAGAGCAGTTCGGTTCATTAGATTCTATTCTGAATTCATCGAACCAGAGATTTTATCAATTCCTCCTGACCTGCCCTTCTGATTCAATTGGTTCATAAGAGTTCCCTTATTCGAGTTCGACTATAGGTCTGATTAGAGCTTGCATGTTTCTGTTCGTTTCACAAAAGATTTCGAACTGGAGTTGACCAACTTTTTGGATATTTATGGCATGCTATTTCGTATCGGAAATGATTCATTTGATAGTCCAAGTGGCCGCTCCACTGCAACCAGCTTCTTTACTACAATTCTCTAGTTTATCTCAATGATCTCAATGCATCGCAACGGTAAACTCGTCAGTACAGTTTATCATTCATTTCGTATACATGCATAGACAGAACTGTCCATATCTAGTATTTTTTTTCTTTTTTTTTTTTTCGAACTGTTCACGAGATGATTTTCACCTGCAATGCCGTCGCACTCATCGACTCTCGAGTGATGGAAACCCTAAATACCAAATTTATCACTATCAGAAAGGCACAACGTTAGTGATGTCGCCTCCTGGTTAACTCTACCAAGAATCCCTCGGGGCAAGAAGGGGTAAACAGACAATTTTCTAATCCAGAATCCTTGGGGAAAACCGCAAAGCCCCAATGAGAGCAAGGTTTCGACACTGGGAAATAGACAAGCCGATAGACAAGCGACGAAGGGGGAGCTGTACGGCTCCTTGAGTTGGCCAGGAAAGTCTGTTTGAGGTATTACCTAACCAAAGTGACGTCTGCCACTACTACGAAACTAGAAGAAAAATCAACAAAAGACCGATGTCAAGTCGATCTCAAATTCAGCTTCGAAATTCATTTCCAAAATTATTTCTCAGACTTGTTAAAACACTCCTGAAGCATATAAACATTCATTAGTCGGTTTGAATTTTTATATCCTGTTGCACTTATATGTTATTCGACGTTAGGTTCAGAATGGTCAGAAATTGACATCAGTAAAACTCCTGGACTTGTTTGTCGTCAACATGTTTCGATTGTATACGAGTAATAGATATAATTGCAGATATATCAGAATATTGGTGTTGATATTCCACCTAACGTCACCTTGGAATCCTTGTTCACATCATTCGAGCTTCGTTTACCACGTTGGAAATTCATTATCATATTCAAGAAAACATGAATCAATATAAAATCATGACAGTTCACGAATGCGTCCAATTAGTGAATCATCAAGAGGCAACGAAGCCATGGAACGCCTATGGCCTGAAACGATGTTTTTTCCTCTACAGCTCCGAAGGCTTTCTTGTCTGACAAGAAATATTGCGTTTTTGATTCATTATCAGACCCTTCGCCAGTTCACAACAACGCAGCCTAATTAATTGCTGGGGCGGAAAAAAACTGATCTTTTTTGGTCGTGCATCTCTTGCTATTGCCTCCGCATTGGAGGGTAATCGAATGATGAACAAAGAGTGGATCATCATAGGAAAGAGGAATACCTAGCGTGTACTCGCTGATGATGAAATCGAATCGAATAATGTCTCTTGATTCTGATTAGGTACTATCTGTAAGTTAATCAGGTCTGTACAAGGCAGACTAACTCAAATAGCTTGGTAATTCACTGCCTTGAGAACATCAGGTATTGAACTGAAAATCAGTTATGATATGTAACATATTTTTTACTCCTTGAGGCTGAATTTGATTCACTCACAATCTTTTCAGATTGATCAATATGTCATTCCACCACTGAAAAATACGAATTCCTCTTCATAGTCATCCCCAAAATGAATATTGGAAGTGAAAGTGTTTCTTCTATCCTTCTATGGTTATTGTAACACTTCAACACTCATTCATCAATAGAACGGCAAAGTTGTGGAATTCTTTGCCTAGTGGAGTCTTTCCTGATGCTTACAACCTCCGAACTTTCAAAAAGAATTCCAACACGTTCCTCCTCTCCCAAAATTCTACCGCTGGCTAACACGATGTTTCTCGAACATTACAGGTTTTCCTTTCGTGTTGTCCACGAATGAAAAAAAAAACTTGAAATCGATCACATGAAGGCACTCTGTGACATACAGAATAAACAGATCAATCGTGTGATCTGTCACAGCAAGGATACGTCAAGCTTTAGTGAGCTTTCAAGTCACTTATGTCAGTTGGCTATGAGACTAATGAGGTGATATTCATAAATTATTGTCATTGAACGACTATCTCTCTATTAGTGGCAAAATTGAAATTCGTGGTGATGATTTCCTTTCGAAAAAATCTGATTCATCTGAACAACTATCGACAGTTCAGATTCCTGAGATCGGGATGAATGTACCATACGAATTAAAATCTGTATATTCATTAACATTCATTGGTTACCTAAATTCGGCTTGATCCTTTCCTCATTAACTTTCGAATCTCTTTTTTATGTAGGGATTTTACAGATGCCATCTGTCTCAGATCCCAGATTTCCATCATCCTAATGGTATATGCTCTTTTGCATGACAATAGACGTATATGACAGCCGAGAGGGACGAGACACAATCCAGAAGAATGATGGAACTCGACGAAAGTGAAAGCACAAAGGGACTGGAAGTCTTTAGTTTCATTCCATAAACCTTCTTATGCGACATTGCTTTCGGTTCATTCTTGCTGCGTGATCCTTGAATAATGACGTTTTCTAAGTCAACACGCGATCGACTATTTCACAGTGATCTGAGTTTGCTTCCGTCTCTCAAATTTCCCAATTGAATGGAAATAATCGCATATACTTCTCATCATGTTTCAGTATTGCCAGCGGAAAACAGCAAATCACTTCCAACTGCAGTTAATTCAAATATTTTCTTGAAAATAATCAGGAATGCTCGAGTTGGCAATGGAAAAAGCAGTATCGATCCTACGAAGGCGTTGAACATCGTTGGGAAACATGTTTATAACTGACATGAATTATCTTTAGTCGTGCAAAAAAAGCCATTAACCATTTCTACGAATACAACGTCCGACATGTAGTGGGGAAGATCTACATGATACATGTAGTATTCGTTTGTAGAATGTCCTACCAGATGGCTCATTTTACGGTTGGAAGTTTCTGAGATGACGAGAGTATTTTTTGTTCTGTATGGGTCATGTAGCGTTGCATACAGTGGAAAGATCAGAAAGTAAAACTAGAAATAGCAGAAGGACCTAAAAATAAAAGATGAATGAAGCAGAAAGGTAACTCAGGTGATGTATGGCCTTGATGTTTGTTTGTATAATGAATATGGGTATATGATCACTGAAGATAGAATGACAAAATATACATCAATAATTTCTTCAAGGCTTCAAGGATCCACAAATCTGTGATCGAAAGCATATATTTTCAAAGATTTGAGTTTGATTGACTACTTCAGACCCGTAAAACAATTATAGAAAACGTCATAGTATTATCGATTTGGTTTTTTTGGTAACATAACAACAATGGAGTGAAATCAATGATGACATGATCAAAATTATTTGGTTTCAAAAAAGTTCATCCTGATTGGTGGGAAAATCCCTGAAGGTGATGATACAAATAATGGAAAACAAAGTGATCATGAGTAGGCACATTAGGAAGACCATTCTTTTCCATACCTGCGGCAGGGATAGTTCCCAGAAAAATTTCCTTCCAGTTTTATTCATGCCTCATAACAGAGTTTCCATACTGGTTCGTAACATTCGTTTATAAACAAAAAGTCCATTATAGGAAAATCTCTTTTATATCCCAGGGAGAATATTGCTATATGGGCGTTGAAACATATACAGGATTCCTCGGTATTTCTTCATCATAGGGAGATAAAAGACACAGTTCCTAATATCTTGGCGAGACTGAGGTCAATCGATTGAAATATTAGTCTGGATAACCTAGGCATATTCATGCATTCATATTCAGCTTGGAACATTCGAATTGCAGCAGAAAATTCGCCCTAGTGATTTTTGATATAGTAGGTGTTTGGGCTCTGACTCTATGAGGATGTAATGTTCAAATTGGTAAAGGGACAGTAACACTATCACCAGATTCATCAGATCGCCTTCATGATAAAAGAGTCAAAGTGATATTCGGTGAAATGGTCAAGATTTTTAGAGTGTCAAAGGCTTCTGTGAGTTGCAGTACCTATCGTATCAACATTATATGGAGATGCCTCCGCGATGTTCATTCATCATGATCGTGCCGAGCTATCATAAATCGTGACACCGAGCATTTATATCGACGAACTCGTAACTATAGTTCATCCGATTATAATGATGTCTGGACATGCACGATTTGCATTCTTCGAAAATACTGATCATATGAGCAGTTATGCTATGGGAGTTCTGATGCAAGTTCACGTGACCACATAAGCCCTACATTCTTTTCGAATTTCTTTAAAAGTGACCGACCTATTCAGATGCCCATATATAAGCTATTAAAGTGAACCACCGCTAGAGTGTGAGCCGGAAAGAGAAAAAAAGCTTGAACATCCATGTAAGATCTATGTATCTTTGAAAAAACATGGAAAAGCATCAAACATCCCTGACAAATCGTTGAACATCCGTTGGAAAAGCGTTATGTATGACGTTGAACTAGCATCATAATACGTCGAGAAACGTTGATGTACGTAGGATAACTTGAAATAACGTTTTCGACGATTTTCAGCGTCAAACTCAACAGTTCCTCTTGGAGCTTTCTCACAGATGTTCGACGCTTCTCACGGGTGTTTGAAATTTCTTTCCTGACTCCAACATAACCTCACATGTCACATCTTATGTATGGGCATGTGATGAGGTCACTTCATTCGTAATCGGAAATGAGAGCGATGTTTTTGTAGGTGATATAGTTCTAATATTTGAAAAATGACATGGCTCGATATCATCAAGGGAACTTGAGACTCAGTTAATCGTGATATGCAGTGAATGTTAGAGTAAGGATTACGCTTTGTGGTACTTCTGCGTCAGTAGATATTGTGTTAGAGATGATCCCATAGCGACAACAACATGAAGACATCGAATATAGAGTAAACTGTTCATCGAATATAGAGTGAACTGTTCATATGAAAGTTCTATATAATAGCATACTTTTGGAATCTTCACTATCTAGTTATGTGAAGGCCAAAATATGAGATCTCAGTCTTCTCAAACAGATTATGAACAGATTATGAACTCGAACCATACGGTACAAACCGAAGCAAGTATTTTCCCATCACCCAAAGCCGGGAACGATGTTTTTCTCATCTTAATTTCAATTCCAAGTGACTGAGTATTCCATTCCATTTGTAAAATATAAAATCATCGAAAACAAAACTTGTCCAAGAGCTGTTTGTAGATGAAGATGACGAAATCATGGTTGTTGCTAAAGCCGCAGAAGTCCTTCGAACGTGAGAAATCATTTCACTTTCCATGTCTTCAGCATACGATAATTGAGATTTCAGATAGCTCTGGAATTCCCAATATAGCTCTCCAAAAATAGGATCTCCGTTTTGTAGACACTTGTCAAGATTGAATCTGTAATTTTTTCGTTAGGAGCCCTACACAATTTTGAGTTTGAATCAATTTGGCTGAATAGTAACAATCTTTAAGAAGAACTCGATAATGACGCCACGGAAACGCAACTGATAAACCAAAGTCTCAAGTCCGTTTTTTCTCATCATGCATTTGATCAACATTCTTGAGCACACTCGTGAAGCGAGAACTTCTGCCTGACCTGAAGGAGAATTGCTACCTGTACAATATCTCACCGACTTTATTTTAATCCGATTCAAGTTCCTTCGAATTTACAAAGTGTACTACGTGATGAGAAACCGAAGTCATTTGCGATGAATTGTTTTTTCTCTGTTTGCCGGTTTTGAAGATAGCCAGCATCCGAGGAGGCTCGTAACTCCGACAAACAACTATTAACAAAGTTATGACGCGTTGTCGGAAGTGCAAACTTCAGAGCAATAGAGCAACTCTGCTCAAGGAACGTGTATCGGGTACGGAATAAAATCACATCGCCTGTCGGTGGCATCCTGATCTGAATCCACAAGAATCTAATCCGGTTCGCACCTATCTAGCTCGTTTGTATTTAGGACGAGTTAGTCACTGTAAACAGCGCGACTGACAATCACGTTCGTTCGAACCTCTCCATGTCAAGCATTTTGTTTGCTTGGTGTACTTGTGAACAAGGTAATCACGTTGAGATGCTTGATTGCGAATGAGGATGGATGGTGAAAGTTAGAACAACTACTGAAATATGCGTGCCATTCCTGGTGTTCACACGATCCTTTTCTCTATGATATTCATGAGATATCATTATTTACCAAAGCAGTGTGAACAAATTCGTCCCCAGGGATGAAACAGCTGCACAGAAAATTCAGTTGTGCGATATATGTCACTTTATACACTAGTGATTTTATATACATTGCAGATCTATATTCAGGTTGAAAAATATTTCTCCACAGGAGTAAGAACATGATAGTGGCTGACATAAGAGATGAGATAAAAAAAAGATCTTCTATTTCCAACAAGAAATGAACAAATAAATATCAGCTTTCTACTCCTAATTGCAGTTCTGACAGAAAATATGAATAACATGCGGCAACAAAGGGAGATTAAATTGATTATATCTATGAAATACAGAATACTCACTATAACAAAAACATGAGGTACAACTAGTACTAGTGAGTATAACTTAGAGTTTATCACCACGTCTCTCAGGGTATCGTGATTCATATCGCATATATGAGGAATCTTGTTGAAGTTATCACACATGATATAATTAGGAGATTTCATCATCATTCTAGTTCTAGTGGCAACATTGTAGAACATGTTTGATTGTCTACTGTTCAATCTTGGAATGAGAAAGTTTATTTGGTTCAGAAGTACAGAGCAATCAATTTGTTTATGAATTAGTTTGTAAAGAAATGTCACTCTCAAAATTATTTGACGTCTTTCCAGAGGAATCATTCCAAAACTATCCAGGAGAAGTTGGTTATCAATTCCTCTGAGCGGGTAAGCTCCATTTACCTTCATCCATGAATATTCCGAGGATTTCAGATCAAATCGCAACTGAACTTGTCTATAGCATCTCAGAATGTCAAAAAGTCATTGACCATTGGAGGATCATATGATTTGTATGCTTCTGATCACACGGATGTTCGAATCAGTTGTTACTATCCATTCAAATTTTTGATAATATTGATAATTATCGATACTGATAATCTGCAATACCCATATATGAATAATTGATGGATAGATCCAAACCACATCAAACTTATATGATTTTCACACGAAAATTATTGAGAATTGTTCAAAATTGAGTTTTGAGAGGATTCCAACCCAGTGATCTACTCTTCAAGTATCTCAAGTAGCCCAGCACGCTGTTCCTGAGCGAATAATCTTAACTACGAGCTATGAAAACTGAATGGCCCAATTAGGACTGATGACAATGATGAACTTGATGTTTTTTCAAACTGAAGCTGATCAATTCCTAGTTTCTACAAAAACTAAAATAGAGTTGGGTGAATTAAACCACTGAACTGTCCTTTCGATGCGAATAGGTGCTTCTGAAAAATCTAAATCGATTGCCACCACAACATACCCTGTATCCACTATTTTTCAGTAATAGCTACAGTTTCTATTTTCCCAGTGTTCTAGATAATTCTTCAATCGGAGTCTCTCCAAATTCACATACTGGAGGAACTGAAAAATATCACCAAAGAATAGAAATGATTAGAAGGAAATACTGTAGTGGATGAATGATATCTAACACGAAGAAATACATCAGAGATAGACAGAGAGAAATTGGGAAATGAAACTAAAATTGGAATTCGAAAAAGATGCATGAAATTAATATCAAGATGACGTTTGGATAATACTTGAAGTAGATATATACAGTTACTGCAGTAGAGAGAATTCGATTTGTGATTCGATTTCCTTCGGATAAGAAATCACTTTCCATATACAGATAGTAGAGTTTGATGGAGGAACGTCCTGTTCTTTGTTCCATAATCAGGAAGATATCCAACCATTATGGGTTTGATGTCCATAGCGTCAAGCGACAACAGAGTTTTTCCCTATCAGTTTCTTCGCCATTTGCCCAATGATGTGTCGGGAAAATGTCTCCCATCGAGTCAGTTGAGCGAATAAGATGAACGGTACATATTTTCAGTGCTGAAACATCAACGAGAGTTCAATTGTATATTACACCATTTCAATTCCGAATTCAATTATAAACTTCCGCCTCATATTCTTATTATTGCAGGACACGCTCAATGTGTAGTTCACTTTATGAGTTCAGAGTTGAATACACATTTTGTGCAAACATCTTGAAGAGAAAACAAAAGATAATTGGATTCTCCTTGGAGGTGTATACTACTTCGAACTGCATCCAAAGTGCCTCAAGTCTAACGATAATTATCCAGGGTTTCAGCTAGTAGCTTCAAATGTTGAAATTCACTTCATCACGAGTGGTAATAAAGGAAGCTATCATTAGGGTCTCAAACAGGGGTTATTGTTTTCGATAAATTAGCGGGTTTTTCGCAATTTTTGATGAACTTTCTTGGGTCCTATGTATTCGATTAGAATATTTGAGCATACGGAATCTATTCAATCGTGATCAAACTTGAGAACTTGTCCTCTGTGGGAATTTTATATCTTGCAAATGATCATTCACAATCATCGATAACTCCAGACGCAGTAACGTTCTAAAAACTATGTTGGTCTTCTTTCGATTATGACTATTTGATATTGCTAGTGATATTCTCCAATATTTTTAGATCTCCTCGAGAGGAGCGAAAACAAACTACTCGTAACTCATTCGGAAAGTGACACTTCTCATGTTCCGATAACCTGGTGTATGAACTATTGTTTCAATCTATTTGATTCTGTAGTCATTAAATATACTAGATCTTCCTTTCACGTGACTTCAATGTTCTTCTAATATACTCGGAGGATCGAATTCGAAACAATATTGCCATAGGTATAGTGATTGAGTATGACGTATTCTGTTCAACAACCACGTCATTCATAGGCTAATCATTAACAACATAAGTTTCTAATAAATACCCCACAAAATTTGGAACAATAACGTAGGATAACTGAAAAATATTCCAGAATTGTTCTTATCACCTACTTGATCATCATCATATATTTCATTTCATTCCAATTTATTGTACTTCGCATATTTCCCAACGATGAAATATTAGATCATTTCTGGTGGGAGCACTGCGAACATCTTGCGCTCTCGCCAATTTTCAACAATAGCCAGAAATCTCCATGACCATTAGTCATGAAAAAATTAATCACGATTCGTTTCAGAAAATTGTTGGAAAATGACGTTTCTATCCTAACAAATTCAATCAAGAACCGTATTCCTCTCGCTGTCAACGAATTAAAACTATCTTGCTCAAAAGTAGTTTTTATCACTCGTCCACCATGTGTGTGATTGATGTTCCATTGTTTTCTATGCGCCTCGCTATTCGTCGAATGAAGCTATCAGACCCTTCCAAAATAACAGCATCATTTCGAACAGACAAACTCATTTGTCCCAGTCTCTCCACTAGCACCAGTTAGTTGTTCATTATTTATTCGGTGCATTCTTACTTCCTTCATGGCAAGTCGAAAATCGATACCAATTATCGCAAGATGTAGTTCGTAGATATATCGTAGATGTATCGTAAATGTAGTCAAATAAATCGGATTGGTTTTCCAAAACAACAAGGAACCCCTAATTAGGTACCATGCTGCAATGATTTGATCCATTGTCTCAACCAAAATAATACAGCTTTGAAGCAGTAGTACTACTCTTCTTCATCGACATGGATCATCAAAATCATTTCATCCTTAGGGCCCACACCTGAAAGAATTACTTTCATCATCTTGCGATTGATTATCCAATCCGTCAACTAACATTCATTCGCGTCGAATCTGGAATAATATAGCATCATGAAATTTCTGCGTTGCTGTTGATGTGTCAGTTTCTATTATTAATGGACCATCAATTCATTCAGGCCGAGGGTGATATCCGAAAGCAGTTGAAGAAAACATATTCGAATCCATTTTGTTATCTCGTACTGAAAAATATTCGCAGAACTTCCATACATGTAGAACAACCCAAATATAAAATAAGGTGTGCTGATGGAATGTTCAAATCTCGTAACGTTATTTCACGAATTCATTTCACGAAGTTTATTCACTTAATTGAATCTCCTGGCTAAATTTGTTCTCATCACCTATTTTTCAATCAGAGCGTATTGAGAGAAGTTGGTCAAACGTTGGATCAAGTCAGGGGGATATTATGTTTTTCGCTGGCAAAAATAATATGTTGAATTCAAGTATTGCCTGAATCCCCAGCTATACTACAATCGGCAATAAACTCTCCAGTCTCGGCAGTTATTTCACAATTAATTTCCAGTTGAACGAATCACTATATTGTCATCAAATGATGTACATTGTCACAATGTTCTGTGCAATCGATGCTACTGATAATCCACCTGTGAACAGTTCATGTGTCGCTTCGTCATAGAAACATAGCACTTTCCACTAACTGTACTGACAAATCAAATTCTGAAGTGAATTTGTTCGTGAAGTTCCAAGTGAATACTCATGATGAACACAGAAATTTGGCAAAGTACCTACACTGAACTTTTGATAAATTACATAGACCGTTTCTCAATGCTATTCCCCTTGAATCAGGATACATTATACAACAGTATCAGACAAAATTCTAACATGTCGTTAAACGAACTTGATCAACTGAACAAGTGCATAGTAAGTCGTCCTTGGAACATCCCACCCAAGTTCTTTGGATTCAACTGTCAAAGTATAACAACCAGTTGATGGCTTCTCACATAGTGAATTTATAACGTGATTTTTCAATTCCATGTTTTGTCAATATCAAGGGATCTCAATGAAGTTCAACGTTCATTGTTATTGTTTTCAAATATATCTCATGAGTTACAATTGATTTTGATTATATTTGTTTCCTTGATATTGAATGAGAGCAAGTTCGATTCGCATAAATCTTCATCTAGTCATCCAGTGTGATCAATTCATGAGGGTAATTATATTTCTGTCCCTCCTGGGTGACATCATCCGTAAACAGGGTGATTTAATGATACACTTCCTGCAGTTGATGGAAAGAACGATTTCCAGGGAATGAAAAAGTCATCTCATGATGTTTCACAGTTTCCATCCATTTTAATATCGACGCACAGCAATCTCGCGGTTTCATTTCCATATTGCACTTGCTGCAAATAAATCATATCGCTAGCAAGTTCCACTCTCATATAAGCGATGCATATAACATCCATGACTGGAGGGCGATAGCAAAGTTCACTTATGAGTTTTAGGCAAACTTGGTCGTCTAGTCCAACCCAAGCTCCGCATATTGAACAAGATCTGCAGACAATTTAACTTTATTAGCCGTGTCCCATCCACGGATGAACGAATATCTGTGAATATACGGGGTTCTAGACATTGTGTGGGTGGAGATTCGAATCAGCATAGCGATATTATTGTCTATTATATATTGGTAATACCGATTTCCACACGTCAAACATACCAGATCAGGTTAGCTGGATCGCATTAGCCGAGATCAAGCAGACCAACTGAGGGGTATGTAAAAAAAAGACAGTTGGAATCAGTCATGAACACTATACATATAGTTGATAACGTTATATCGTTATATACTAGTTCTTCTGGGTGGAACATTAGTTGAATCATCGATAGCGAAAGATCTAAGGTCGGAGCTTTCCGAAAGAAAGTCCATTTTCCTATGTAATTATATATATATGATATATATATATATATATATATATATATATATATATATATATATATATATTCCGAAAGAAAGTCCATTTTCCTATGTAATATATATATATACAGGGTGTCCTTAAAAGGTCTTTACAAAAAGCTACCACATATTCTTCAGACCAAAACAATTCGATACAAGCAAACTTACCTCAGTAAAAAGTTGCTTGGTTTGGGCGCTAGACGGCTCTGAAGTTGAAATTTTCAAATCGATTTTGCTTCATAACTTTTGAACGGCTCATGAGATTTTTTTCAAATTCGGTACGTTGGCATAGACTCATCGGGCAATGAAACTCATATCATAATCATAATGAATATCATTCCATGGGCGTAGAACTTGATTTTTTCAGTAAATAAACATCTAAAACTCCTACGCCAATGGAAAAAAATTAGTTTCAATATGAAATCTAAATTATTCAACTCATTCACTACAAAAAAGGTACTCTTGACAAAAGTCGATTCCTCTCATGGTTTCGACAAAATTTTAATTTTAGTGATTTAGAGCATAATTAATAATAAAACGATTAACAGATATTTCATAAAAATTGTTCAAAATGTTCACCATTTTCACGTATACAAAGATTTATACGACGCAAAAAGTCTAGCGCCCAAACTAAGCAACTTTTTACTGAGGTAAGTTTGCTTGTATCGAATTGTTTTGGTCTGAAGAATATGTGGTAGCTTTTTGTAAAGACCTTTTAAGGACACCCTGTATATATATATATATATATATATATATATATATTATTATATTTATATTTCCACCAAGACGAAAAAGATAGGTAGGAAAATAGTCATTCAGAGGATTGCACAAAAAGAGCTAGTGATGTGAGATCTGACTCATTTGAAGTCGGTTTTCGACATTCAGTTGGGCAAGTATACTAAATTTCCAATTTATTTTCTCACAAGAAATTCTCATTCTATCATCTTTGGTTCTACCCGAATGAACCCTAACTTTCATTTTTCTAATTGGACACCCTGTATATCTTTCCATTTCTAACAAAGCCATTACACACACACTAGGAACAAGTTCTCAATTAGTTCTCCTTTCAACAGTGGACATTCCGAATATTACTCAACTCCACTCTTGGTATATCTAGGAAGAACCAACAATGCATTGCTCAAAATGGAGGTCAATTTATGATAGTCAATAGTCCAGAAGTCTGTATACTTCGATAGTCAGACTGGAATTATCAGGGATAGAATAAATGGGATATATCGAAAAATTCTGAATCAAATGACTTATCAACGACTGTTTCCGAACGATAGAGCATCTGTAGATCACATGAACTCCGAAGATTCTTAATACGAATAGTTTCAGAGCAAGATTTCATAGTATCACACACACACACACACACACACAGTACACATATCTCTCCATCTATTACACAGGGATTCTCATTAGAAAATGTGTGAGAAAAATCGAGAACACAGATATTACTAAAGTGATGAAGCTCCAACAGAATTGATATTTCAGAATTGAGGTTTAATTTCAAGCGCAGTGACATTTCGGGGCAGATCACAAATCTGTGCTTACTAAAAATATATTGAGATGATTTTTGATAACTTCTCTTTCAGAAAATATCACCCAAAAGCCAAAAAACGAATGTATCACCTCCTCGAATAACTTACAGACAGTATGATCATTCAAGTTAAAAAGAATCAATCTTCTGGCAGATGATTTATGTTGACATTCCATTTCATAACCCCGTTAATGAATGGGTATCGATGAGCAACTGGGACGTTAATTTATTATTCCCGAATGACATGGTAATAAACTGGCCGAAATTGAAGTGGAACGTAATTAAAAATTATTCCGTTTCTCGATTCCACATCAGTCGTCGTAATTGGAATCACACCGTTCTTCATTAAGTGTTTATTTGAATTTCCCGCACCCTAATGCAAGGGACGGTTCCACCAAATTGCTTCGTAAATGTATTAATTTTTGAGGTAGGATTCTATTTGGAAGACGGCTAGGGATATGCATGGAAGCGCAATGCGGTTCATTTACCATAGTGCCTAAACTATGTTCATCGTCATCGTTCCACATGGTTACAAGTCACGGTACCCGTATCAGCTTCAGTCGACTCAACATAAATTGTCAACACGTTATCTTTTCCCATGTATAGAGGATGAGTAGTTCATTTAGGAAATCTGCTTCCTCTACTAGTGGAATGAAATTCAATCTCCAAGTTATCTATATAGTTTCATCCATCCTATCTTTTTATATGTATAAAATCATCTCATGACAAGATACATAAATTTTGGAAAGGTTTCCGGCTTGGAAAGGTTACAGTGACTAGCCTGATATCGTCTAGTTTGACCACCGGAAGATATCTATGAAAAGGAAGAGATCGCCCACCTTTCCATGATGTTCTGAATAGGACAATGAATCCATGAGTGTAAGTAGTATCACCACCTAGGCGAATGGAATGGAGCTTCAGCGTACATCTGAGAGCTGAACTCTTGAAAAGTGAACAGTACTCTAGGACAAGTCGAATTGGAATTTTTGAAATTATGAGCTGCTGGAGAGTGAAATGCTACTTTGCACGGAACAGAATGACAGAGTTCTTGTGGAGCAGTCCTCGCAATGGAGCTCTCATGTCCAGTTTGTGGTGATATCGACAATGGATATTAATGACTTTATCAGAGTAGTGAATCCTGACATCATCTATTGGACACTGTCTGATTCATCTCCCTGTTCAATATACAAGCTCGAGTTCCAGATGATGAAGAGGCCAATCGCTTCATCTGGATAAAACAGTCAGTAAACCGAGGGTGATTGAATATCTATCATGGATTCAAGGCACTTTTCATTTCCAGCAAGTTTGGAGCCATGGCATTTCTGCCTCGATAACATTCGGAAGATTCACAGATACAGTAAACTATGGAACAGTTTTGAGTGGACCTTTTTCATTGGCTGATGTGAGATAGCCATTGATTCCTCACTTTGTATACATGTGCATAGATCCGGTACTGTTTTCACACGATAATCCAGCCATAACTTCTGCTTTCAATTGCGTTTTCCGATGATCTACAGATCTCAGTCTCATTCGGTGAACTGGCTATATCTGAACTTATTGATGATTCTTCAAATTTTTTGTCGGAATCTGCTTGTGCCGACCCATATGCTTCGAATACCTATAATATCGACTGCAATATTGCTCGTCATCAATATCATGGATTCGAAAATAATGTCATCTAATACCTCTTTTTATTATCAGGTAGTAATATCACTAGTGCTACGTAGGTAGAACTGTATCAGAAAAGAATCTGATTAGGAAAATATTTTGGTATGTATTTTCAATTTGTATTTCCACTAGAGTTTTGTTCATTCCTATTCTCATTCTTCAGCAGCAAGAAATCTTCGAATCGAATGGGCTTGAATCGACTTTCATTATGTTTCAAATATGAATTCACATACTCAGACAGACGGAGTTTGATGAGTATGCAGCCAGTTATTTCTTTATGAAGATAATAATAACGGTACCATCCTTATATGTACATTATGTCAATCGATTCATCAGTTCGGAGATATTTTCTACTGTGGAAGTTAATCGAACGGGGCAACGGAATTTCCTTCCGTCTAATATCCCCATTCCGAGAATAATATAAAATTTTCCTGGAAACATTCTGAATTCCATCTAGTCTACATCCCAATATCTCTCCTGAAGCAATATTGTTTTCCTGGGGTCTTTCGGCCCCCGTGCCAGATCCGCCATATCAATTTAATTGCAAATGCCACCTTCGGCCGCAATCAAACATTCATCTTTTCAATTTCGTATCGAGGAAACGTGCATTTGAATAGCTTCGCTACGGTGTCGCTGAGACTCGAGGGAAACTGGAATAGATGCATAGTAATAGCTAGACCTGGCATGCCATTTCAGAATTGAGAACAAAGAAAGTAGCGAGGTTCTTCGAATGCTCCAAGAAATGAATCTCACGAAATTATAATGGAGGCCATGTGACGTTATCACTTCTCAAGAGTCGATAATATACAGAATTCATTCATTTCTGTTGTGTACGCAAATATACCTACAAGACGAATACAAAGAGTTGTTCATTTATTTATTCATTCATTTAGAGAGGATTCACAAATGTTCAGGTGAAAATGACATCAAATGAGTTGATTGTGTTACATACTATGCGATATCGCGTCATGTACAGTTCCTAATCGAGTGTAGTGCGGAATACAATAACTAGGCATGATTATATGAACGTTCGAGAGAAGTGGTGAAGGTTGCGAGGGATTTAGAAAAGATTTCAATTCCTATTGATTTGTCTGTACTTTGTATCCGTTCGAAGGATATGATATGAACTCGCTCTCAGCTCATCTGTGATCATCTCAAATCAGATTGTTTTTCCTTCGATTCCTGTTTGAAATGATAGATACCAAAAACACAACATTAGCAACAAGGATTTCTTCTCAAATTGAGGATATTTCCAACGTGTATAGTGTGATCTGAGTGAACACAAAAATGCCAGAAACTTAAGCAGCAAACAGAGGCTTCTTTCCGGACTTCCAGGTTATAGGGATTATCTTCTGTTGACATGAATTGTTCAAGCAGCGATTGAAGCAGTTCTTCATCGGGAGTGAAAGATGCAACATTTGAAAATGCAATGATTCTTCTGGATACGTCAATCAGACACTCCGCCTTATCTTGTCGGTTCTGAAATGATCCTTCATGTAATGTAGGATAGGACAGGATATAAAAAAACACATAAGGCACTTCTTAGGTGAACATCGTTCTAGCTACGAAATGAGAAATAGCGATGTAAGAGAAAAAAGCGTTACTTTCCATCACTAGCCGTTCATTTTCATAAACGTGTTTCCTCGAGAACTACTGCATTGAATTCCAAACACAAGAAAGCTTTGCTAAGAGATTTCGATCACCTCCAGAATGATGTATCACTTGACCCCTGATCCCATCTGAGATTCAAGGGTTGAAGCTCATCCCTCCGAGGGGTTTGAAGTTGAAAACATGCGCAGAATGTTCCCTCCTCTAAATGAAAATCGACGTGTTCGAGCGTTTTTTTTTTGTTTTCGAGAACGATAACTATGTCAAATCGGACTTGTTTCGTTTTCATTGGGCCACCCAGTATAGATTGGTCCAGAACACTTTATAAAAGTTGCAACTCTCATTCAATGTTGATTTGAAACGGTCAAAGAGTTCGCCATATCAAGGGCAGGCTAGGAATAATAATAATAATAGTAATAATAATTCATTTGTCATCAACAAAGTATAAAAATTACAGTACAATCATTCAATCAAGTTCAGCGAATACATCGGTTTGTTGCTCATGAAAGGTATGACCTTGTGCATGAGTAATTCAATAACAAATCACTGGAATGTTGGGAACTTGGTAGTATAAAAACCTGAAGATGTGAACATCAAAAAATGTGAAAATATTAAATTCAAGATGTATAATGTACAATGTTATCATCTGAGGATGAAGAAGCATAGAATTATCAAAATATAATTGAGTTGAAAAGAATTGAAATGATACAATGGTATGAATATAAGATGAGCAAGAAAAAAGAAATGGTCATTCAAAGCATATATGCGTCAATTGCAAAAACCGATCGATTCGCTTCTTCAGACTCGAGAGTATTGTGATCATGGAATTCGAAACAGTGACGTCATAATGGATGATTATTCATTTTCAGATGACATTGCTTGAATCCATGATCTATTAACATTACAGTTCTGTCATACAACTATCTGTGACAAGCGAGATGTATTCTCATTTCTCACATTATCCATGGTACATTCGGAATACATCTTTATCATCACTGAATAAAAATTTTTCCCTATTAGTCAACTGTACGACTATCTGTCTGGCCGTGTTTTGAGAATTCCTCTGCATTTCGTCCACAGATCTGTATTTGCGAGCCAACCTATATTCATTCTGCATTCTCTCATTGTCATCATTCGAATTAACACTCTTTCAAGTAGCAATCCCGCATTTATTTCCTTCAAGTAATTTATTTTTGTGAGCTTGAAATAATGGAAAAAATCGGAGTGCTTTCGGAAGAAGGTGAGCCATTTGATTCACAATACTGAGTGAGTTGATCCTTCAATCAGATAGCATTTACAAAATCTGTTATTGTCAACTGTCAATTCTGTGATTGTCTCGAATGAAGAACAAAACATTATGAGAGGAGAGAGATCAGTTCGCTACATGAAGTTGGCCGTTAGCAAGAAAGTTGCTCAATATGCTACGAGCAAAATTTAATTCTCATTCCAATTATTATACGAATAGGCCCAATATTAGGAACTTCATGCCTGAAAAGTTTGAAAGATATATGTATAAAGTTTTCAACCTTCCTGAGATGTAGGGGAGAGAAAGAAGTAATGAATTTCAATTTTACTTCCCTCCCCGGAGACCATCATATTGTGAATATACATGAATCAGCATCGAATCACGAAGATTTTATTGAAACAATTTCTTAGATACTGTACGACTCTCTCTCTCTCTCTCTGAATCAATGTTTCTTGCATCTGATAGTATAATAATCCTGCTTTTTCCGCGACTATCGTCTATTTGAATAGTTGCGAAAGAACTGTTTCGGAACTTTGTGATATAATTTCATAACTGAATCCTGATTTGCTGAACTGTGCTTCCAGAACTTTTTCGATTTGGAGACAAATCAATGCATTGATCAGTATGTCCTAACCTTGCAAGATATCAGCGCGAAATGAAATGGCGAGATATTTTCCATACGTGAACTCCAATGGGAGTTTCATTGATGATGCCTAATGGAGTGTTGAAAACTTGTTTTTTTGAACTAGAATTTTTCCTCTTCAACTTCGAACCGATTGTCGAGTCGTTACTCAATCAGGAATATTATAAGTCTCCTGGGATATCTGATCTAACTTTGAAATGCCTGAATTTTCTGAAGATTTTCAGCAGGGATTTCGATGAAGCTATGCAGTTTCGAAACAGATCATATACAACCTTGTTGCTCATAGATCTCAACAAATTCTTTTATTCTCAGTTGAGAATTCATCTCAACTGGGCCTTGTTTATTTTCAACTAAAATTGAACATTCAACAATACTGAGATCAAAAGTGTGAAAGCTTCAAGAGATGATTATGATAATCAACCACATCATATCGTTATCCCAACAATCTAGCTTTTGAAAACAAATGATCCATTCGAATCGATTCTTCTTCCATTTCATCACCTCGTTGAATATAGAATAGTTTCATGGGAATACATCATGTTCTATATGGAGGTTCTATGAGTTGATTTTGTTGTTTTTCCAGAAGGCCCTGAGATACAACAACAGCAGCACCAGAAGTACTCGGAATGGCGAAATCTGTGGTACCCTAACTTCGAGGAGTTCTCCAAAGCGGAGGCAATCGCTGGCAGCACTGAGAACAACACGAGTACCAACGTAACAGTGCAACTGGGAGCTACTGCCTATTTACATTGTCATGTGAGGAGTGCTGCCGACAGAACATTGTCTGGCTCGGAGGTAATTGATGTGGTTCCATGACGAATTCGTCTCGTCCCCAGATGTCTTTATGGATTTACATGGTATTCAGATCAACATGGTGATGCGTCAATTATGATTATTCACTCAATTATTCGATGGCCATGTTCAGCAAAAAAAAAGGAAATCATTTCTCCATTTCATAGTACCCACCCAAACTAGCTTTCTGGCATTATACATGGAATAAAACATACTCTTTCCTTCACTTCATATACAGTATCAGCTGTAGTATATTCAACTTGCCCATCTTCTTTGCAAAAAAATTTTTGTTGAATGATAATGAAAAAGCATGAAACCTGTATCATGAGTCTAACAAACCTCAATGCTCCATATTCGTATGATTCCACATACACGAAACATATCCTTGTCATTTTCTTGAACGAAAATTTTATTGGAATACTGGGTATGCTATTTTTCTCAAATATATCCAAAGGAAGCCTCATTGAAATATCAACAAACTTTGTGAATTTTATTGGAATCGGATGAAACCTTTTCAGAAATTGATAAAGAATCGATTTTTCAAGAACTCTTATGGCTCGGACTGTTTCCGAGATACAAGATATTAGAAATTCTGGCATACACGGTGACAGGTACAACTATCGCTCGTTTTCGGACATATGTTCAACTTTTCTTCCCATTCTGACCCAATAAATCTGACCTTATCTCACTACCATAAAAAATCATTTGAAAATGAAAGTATCAGAACAAAATTGTAACCTCGGCCTTAGCAAATGATAAAAAAACAATTTCCATTTCAATCAAGCTATTCATGTGTTTCATTATACATGAAAGGAATTGCCACTGGAATCCAATATCAACGAGCTAGTTTCGTACTGATTTTTTGAAAAGGAGTATGTTCACTACTTGAAGCTATCAAGTAACGTCATCGACTATTTGGCCTTCCTAATCGAATGAAATTGAATACGGCAAGATGTGAAAAATCTATCAATTTTCTCTTATCCAGGTAAAAGAATACAGGATTGAACTTCAGGGCCTTTTCCTACACAGAACCATTTTGAAACGTCTCCATTTCCTTATGAAATATAAGTTTCAATAAGCTCATACGACTTGTGATCTCACTTCCCCAGATATTGACTTCATATTTCACTCGGTAACCAGTGCGAGTTTCTTCCTATATGGAATCATGCAGACATAAAATATTATAATGAACACCCTGTCAACGGCAGGCCTGTCTCATGCAAAATAGTCTTGACCCTATTCCACAACGAAAAAATCGTGCATGACATAACATTCGTCTTTCGTGGCTCGAGCATCGATAACAAAGGCCTTTTTATTCATATCTCAATGGTAATGTGAATCGAGTCGAAAGATTTTTTGGTGGCGTTTTTGTGTGGTATTTGCGAGACACGATTTGCGGTCACAATATGACGCTTGTTTGAAATATACCTATTTCATTGAGTGGGTGATATTTCCACTTTTATGATCTCATCGAGTACATGAAGTCATGAAACCTAGGGTCATTCATTATGGTAGCCTAGGACTGTTCGAAGGGATTTATGAACTGGTCTGTTTGCAATGGAAACAATCATTGGAAAGATCCAGGTGATACTAAGTGCTTTTGCAACATTATAGCTTCAGTATCGCATAAAGAGGTGCATGTTATTGTAGTATTCCTGTGACGAAATATCGTGAGTAGGTGGAAATGCAGACAAACCTCACCTGGTCGAATATATAGCATGCCATAAGACATGTTCAAATTGATTAGGAACTGTCAGTGAAGCCAGGTCATCCTGACGAGCCATATGAAGGTCACACTTGAACACGAAGGTATTGAGTGAATAATGACCACCACGGAATAGAGCGAATAGACATTCTATTGAACTCTACATAAGGCCAGATAATTAGATGTGTCTATCTAGTGTGTGTCCTCAACTGAAAAATAGTCATCCTGTCAGGTTATACTGCCAAATCACTATCTGAGCTTTCAAAGCCTGACTTGAATTCTGACGCAATCAAGAATTCGATCGACCTGTTTTATCGCATAGAGTAATAACTCATGATCGATCATTTCCATTTGAGAACTTCTCAAAGTGAAAACTTGACCTGCAGTAGCTGCAAATTTCAGTTCAAGATCGAAAGCTTTAAGGAGAAGTCTCTGCTAATGATAAACTTTTCGACATGGCAAACTTTCAATCTTGGAGGTCATCGAAATGAAAAACTGAACTGTAGTAGTGGTAATTTCCAATTCATGATCGATAGTTTCGAGGAGGAGTTGGGCCACTCAAAATTCTTGCAAACGAGAACCTTTTCAACATGGCAGACTTTCATCTTCGAGCTCAACAACGTGGGAACTTGATATGTGGTAACTGCTGGTTTCAATTCGAAAAAGACAGCTTCAAAAAGAAGTGAGACTAATCCAAATCTCTACGAATGATAACCTCCTCAACATGGCAGACATCTTTGAGCTCATCAAAGTGAATACTCTGATTACGGTAGCTGCAATTTTCAGTGCAAGATCTATATCTACGAGTAGAAGTATGACTACTTCTAATCTCTGCGGATGCTAACCTTTTTAACATAACAGACTTCTATTTCTATCGAAAATATTTACCCTTCGTAATAATTTCAAATCCAGCTGGGAACGTAATCATATTAACAAATTTCAGAAACTACCGTTCGAATTCTGACAGGACCGAGTTGTTTCTTCAGTGCAGGGCTGCAAACATTTAACGAAGGCTATTCGTATGATCGATTTTCAGGATATTTTTCACTCGAGCGATCCCATTATCGACTTCCTTGTTGCTTGTTGCAGCAAGTTTCGTGGGTGAGGAGGAGGGACTGGCACATCCTGTCGTCAGGGGTTTTCACATACACGAACGACGAGCGATTCCAAATTCTGCACGCGGAAGGCTCCGACGACTGGACACTCCAGATCAAGTACGTCCAGAAGAGGGACAACGGGACGTATGAATGCCAAGTGAGTTTCTGTCCTTCTATTGTCAAGCTATATTATTCTTCCGACCACCTATGGAAACACCATATAGCGCATTGTTTTGTTTAATATACAGGGTGTACCATGAACATACCGACAAACTCTAAGGGATGGTAGAGGACATCAAGATAAACATTTTTGCTCGATGGACATGACTCCGGAAACTCTTCGTTTTCGAGATACAGGATGTAATTTTTTTTTAAATCGATTATTTATCAATATCGTGAAAACGATTTGGTCGAAATCAATGAAATTCTTACAGATTATTGATACATTTATAAGGTATCTTTTGGAGCTATTAGAATTTGCCCAATAATTTCAGGGGCGTGCCCACGGGCTATGTCGGATAGTTTTTGCACAAAAAAAATATCGCCCAGTAGATTTCTTGTAATTATGATAATTTTTCTTGAATGAACAACTAAAAATGCAACTTTTTTGTCCCTTGAAATTTTTCCGTATCTACGTTTTGAAGAAAAAAATAATAAAAACCATATCTCTTACATTTCACCAATGCGTTTATTGAAATATCGAAAAACTAATGAAACTTTCAATAACTTTTTTTTCTTATCATTAATTATTATTGATGACTTTCAATCATTTTTTGTTTGGTATTCAATTGGAAAATATTCGTAATTTTCAATATCTTGGAAAGAGTATCCAAAACATACCGACAAATAAAGGGTGCTGAAGCAATAAAATGATTTAAATAAAATAAAAATACCTGAATTAACTCACAGTTTAGGTGAACACCACTGACTTTTGTTTACATTTTTTGATTAAACTACGTTTGATGTTGGGAACAAACATTGTTTTTACCATAAAATTCCACAGACACCAATTTTAAGACCGATACTATTTTTCAATATAATTTAACACCCTGTATCTCGAAAACGAAGAGTTTCCGGACTTATGTTTATCGAGCTGAAATGTTTATTCTGATGTCCTCTACCATCCCTTGAAGTTTGTCGGTATGTTTATGGGACACCCTGTATGAGTAATCTCGACGTGTTTCTGGAATTGAAGCGGAATATTGAATCAGGTCTCCTATGAGACACAATGGCGAAATGAATCGCGAGAAGATAAATTTTGAGCGATTAAAAATTCTCTCAACATCTGAGATTCCTCCACCATTTGTGTGGAAGGCGCTGGTCGAATTCCTCAGTCCATAGCACTGCTCGAACACCTGCCTGCTGAGATTGGGTTCACTCTCGCACCCTTTCCAGTTTATCTTCATTTCGTAAACTCCACCAGCTGACATATTCGACTTGAGATTGATGAATGAGGACACATGATTTGAGCTCACAATAGGTGTTCAAAAATAACGTGACCCCTCTGCTACTGAGTCTCGCTCGATGTAATGAATATACGCATGCACGCTGAAAACTATGTCTTCCTACGAGCGTGCGGAAAAGTAACTTCTCCGCACAATTTTTCGTTTTGAAGGTTCTACTTTTTCGCGGAAAGATGAAATCATGCGGAAAAGTTACTTCTTCGCACTAGTGCTGAGAAACTGAATGATCTACATAACTATTCTGTCTTATGTGTCATTTTGTAGCATTATTATGGAATCTTGTTCGATAAGAACCTTTTTTTTTCATGAATAAGATAGACAAAAACACTCGTAGAAGAAGCATTGTACCTCACTCTCGCGGAAAATGTCTTTTCCGCTATTGACGGCTTGCTCGAACTCCGCTCCGCGTCGTTCGTGCAACTGCTGTCGCGTGCGGAAAAGTACTACTTTCCGCACTTGTTAGGTAAATAACTATTTCGTCGCATTGCAAATTTCACTCATTTGGAATGATGCTTCATTACCCAAATGTAAATACTAAAGTAACTAAAGTAGCGATTTCCGGTTGGGACTCCACAATTACGACCTGTTTACCTGTTCGAAGTATATAGGGTGATTCCTCGAAATGCAAGGCATGTAGTATCCTAAATTTGAATCTGTCGGGATCATCGGTACTTCCGTAGCATTTCACCTGTCTTCTATGACCCACTTCATTCATTGCTCCAATTTCGGAAAGACCCTGTAGTTGCGAATTTTCGATGGTTCTTGCGCTCACAACCAAAAACTGAACTGCATCGTTAGTGGTATTGATTTTGAATTTTACGAAGACATTTCACAATTGGCATTCGCAGTTTCATCAAATTCGCTGTTTTCAAGCATGTCATTATGGGATGATATCCGAATCATAGCCCTAGTCATGTATTTTCCCCTAATTTCAAGACATTTCTCAATTATTCAGTATTGAAAGTGCGTTATTCATACACGAACATCAAAACGCCACGAGGATGGTGATGGTGGTGAGTATGGTGCCAGCTCACGTCAAAAATTTATTATTTGAATTTTGTGTTGGCCAGGAGACACGACATAGTGGCCAATCAGCATCAGTTATTTTCTAATATTCCGAGAGAATACACATGAAGCCCTATAACATTTCTTCTTCAATAAATTTTATAGCTCTCATAATGAAGCAGTTGAGGATGAAAGGATTCAAAATACGACGATTCACCTTTTACAAACCGATCCACTAGAATATACAGAATTTCTGACAGTAAATTTCTGTCAACCCGATGAAAACAGTATTTCTTCCAAAGTTGATGTCCTGGAAGCTCAACGTATTCGATTGAAAAGAAATTGATGGTTTCGATCTGGCACCTCAATGCTGAGTGGAAGATCTACATTGAAATCGACCAGATGTTGTCCTATCGATGATCAGAAACTCTATTCGAGTACATTAGGGACATCATGAAAACGATCGAGAGTTAGCTAGGAACTCATCAACCACATGTTCCAACGGAAGCCGAACCTAGCAACCTAATTATGTATGTATATGCCACCCGTCCCGGTTATTTCCATTATTCATCTCAACCCGAGAGAGATCAACTTCGCGACTCAACCCTGATCTTATTTGATATCTAATGGCATTTTGAATTCGGCTTTCCAGCCGCTTGCCGCAATCTCGTGTCACAGGAAGATCTATTCGAGCTAAATGAGACAACCTGAGGCCTATTAATTTGGCTTGCTTTCCTGCAGAATCGTATCAGAACCGTAGTTCCCAAACGTTACCAGTCTCTATGGAATTTTCTTCATCCTTCATAAGACCTCCTTGTTTTATCAAGAAATGTATTCCCGATATTTCCCCACTACCTTTTCTCTGCTGTTTTCATTATTCAGTAGTCACGATGAAAATTATCATAGCTTGAATTCCAAAAGTTTCATAATGAGTCTGAAAACTACATATTAACAGAACGCGAAAGTAATTTCTGGACGACATCTGGAACCAAACAAGTCCTCAGAAGGGCATGAGGCATCTCTAAGGAGACCAGTCATTCATACATCAAAAGGCAGGAAAAATTGTATTGTTATCCAGGTCCCGTGGAAATAATATTCATCACTACCAAGGTGAATATTGAATATTTCGCACCACTAGCAGTATATGTGAATATTTCAATCACTATTGTTTCGAGGAGTATGTGCCTACTGTCACAGCTATAAAAGTACTCATTCTTGATTCTGATGAAAATCTTGTAAAGACATAACCATATCGTGGCAGCTTATGAGCTTTCTTTGAATCTTTCTGATATTTGTTGGTTAGGTGCTTATTATCCAGCAGTTCATTGAAAACGAGGAACACCTTGGTAGAAAAATGCCCGTCAAAGCCTTAAGAAGGAGTTCTTACACAATGGTATTCCATGAGTCGTGGTGGAAAAATGAATTTTTGTAACGTTCCGATTTCAAGTAACAACCTATTCAGGAGAAATAAAAATTACTGTGATTTTCTGCTGCTGTCATATTTGCATGTTTTTCCATGGCGCTCTAGCAATTTCTATTGTCCGTTGCCATTGATACTTTCTGTGTTTTCTGACCACTGGCATACATACCCTAGAAACTTTCAAACGTCTTTGGTGCATCTTTGGTGTTCCCAGCCTCCATCTGGAACTCAACACGTAGAGGGCAATCATCTATGATGTTTCGGATACTAATTTGTCAAACTTAACTCGTTTTTTGACATACTTCTTGTAGATCTTTCATATGGGGTGAAGATGAGGTTTTCTGGAGCCGACACATTTTCCCACTGATATAATCACATCAAGATGAAATTTTTGGAGAAGACTTTGAGCTTTTTTCTCTAGCAAACTTCGGCACTATACAGTTCTGCAAAGAATTTCCAACTTCCAATCAAGAAAAATTTCCATGGAAAGGATATCTACATGAGTTCATTGAAAAATGCAATATGCATATCTTATTTGCGTCTCCCCAATTACAAAACCCCATGTGAAGTCAATGATTATGTTTGGAAATAAATTCAGTTACCTGGAGTTGAGCTAGTTAATTTTCCCTATTCCGCCTGAGGAAATAGAGTTTTCATCAGGTCCTACATCAATGTTTATGATCGACAAGAAGTGAAGTCAGCCAGGTCGAAAAATAAATCGGGCTCCCATATCTGCGGATGTTTAACGATGTGGTTATGATTGCTTTTGAAGTGTTCGATAATAAGCTCATTATAGCTTCGCGTTGCGGTGTTCATACTCGCCTAATCGCTTCAGGAAGTCTTCCAGAAAAATCAGAGGAAACCAATGCACATCATTACAGGGTGTCTCAGAACTCCCTCTCGGAAATGTTCAGATTGGGTCAGCTTCATATATATTTTTTTCACCCTCACATTTCTCCGAGGTCACAATATGAAAAATACTTCTCTTTGATGACTTCTCAAGGTAATAAACCGAATTCTGATTATTGACTGAGGGACTGAATTCTTGCGATGAGGTTTCATGCATGAACAGTCAGGAAGTAACTGTACTCAATGGTCAACACCTCAAAATTTCCAGATGAATTTTCAATTGAACAAGGTTTTTTGGATCGTTTTCTGAATAAAAGTTTTTTGTGAATACGATCAGAGCCATGTTTTCTGCTAAAAACCCTCTTTTCATTCGATAAAATTTTCCTGTCTGAAATGTTTAAGGCTTCAGCTGCAATACTAACAACGATATTTTCCTGAATGTTCGACTACAGTGAGGATCAAAGTTTCATGTCAGTCATCGAATCAACGATATAATTATTTGACATCGCCATAGACTTATTATCCTGAGGATAATAATCCTCAGGATAATAAGTCTATGGACATCGCTAAGTCACAGTGACAATTCATTGATGAAAGTGAATCAATCAAGATCGGACGTTCTGTTTTCAGGTAATTTGGTCAATCATCCAGTTTACGTTCAATGAGAAGTAGAAGATTTTGCCGTAGATAATCTCACTGCCAGTGCTTATATTTTCATCCGCGTGGCCTCTGCACTCATCCGAAATGGCAAACGATTACTGCTTTGAAAACTCGAAAAAGAAACGTGTTCCGTTACCTAGTAAGAAAACTCCATAACCGAAAAGCAAAAATATCATGAGAGAGATACTGTGCTCACATATTCATAGCTCAACATAGTGGCTATAGCAAATGAGAACTGTCCCTTGCGTTGTTATTCGGATATATTCGTCATTGTTCTCTCTTCATATTTCATGTCACTCATCAACATTCGTGCAAAAAATTATTTCTCCCCTGTAAAATATTGGAACACCAATTGATAACCTTGGATCATCATACCTTAGGCACACAATCTACACGAAATCCACACATTTTTTGACGTTATATAAAATATTATGATACAGTCGTTTCATATTGTCGCACTTGTTATCTTGGAGTACTCATTGATCCGCAACAAACGATCGTCTGATAAAACTCGTAGAATTCCTAATACTATTCCAGATTGCTATTTCTTGGTTCATCAAACCGATAATGTTCTTCGAACATTATAGGTTTCCCTTTCGTGTTGTCTACAGATGAAAAAAAAATGCTCTGAACTAGGGGAGATTGTCGTGGTTGGACAGTCGTGATATTCATGAATTATTATTCTTCATCCTGTTCAATTCATATGATTGAAAATTTCGATCAGCTCTAATGGTTGATAACTGGTTCGCTCTCTCAGAACAATGCTAACAAAATATACCGATTTTGAGTGATTATAATTATATCATGAGAGTACAGGAGTATCATATGAATAGAGTCGACAATCAACAGCACGTTTATACATCTATATTACGACAGATTTGAAGACGGCAAGTAACCCTCCGTTTATTTCTTCGTTTCATATTTCATATGTGCGATCAAATTCTGCTTCAGGAAGAGTCTTTGGCACTTTCGTCATTCCGTTGACGTTTGTGCAAATCGGGTTCACGCAAAGCTGGTGTTGCCGTTTCCATTGAAAATCTAGATATACGTAGGGTTATTATATTTTCACTGACAGGGAGGGTTGCGATCAAAACGAGCTTTCGAACAGGCAGGTAATTGGTGGTAAGGGGTCCATGACATGTGGGTCCATGTGACATTACGAATACGCACTGCTATACCAACATTTTGACAAGTAAAATCTGAATAGTAATAGTACATAAGCTTTATACGATTTCTTACATTCAATTATTCGATATAGTCAGGATCGGTGAGTTGGCTCTGTATTCGAAATCATTAAAGAAAAATTAGAAGAATTCAAGATGGATGTAGTGCAACCCAGTTAGTAGATAGCTATAATGAGACTGGATATTCGGATATTTATCATGCTGGAGAATCACAAATTTCATAATAGAGCCTTTGTTAGCCGAGTTTGGCAATGATCAATTGATTAGTATGTCAAATCTCGAACAACGAATGATAGTTGAAAACGATGAATTAGTTGATCATAGCATAACATTTGGATTGACTGTTCAATTTGAGAATGAATTATTTCGAAATAAATTCAAGTGAAAACTTCCGGCATTGATTCAAATCCATTCACATTTAAATGTCCTGTCTATTCTTGCGCCATTATTGCTTGTTCGTTTTTTTATACGTGGATTGTTGTTCAATTGTGACTTGAATTCGTCTATTCCTTTCAGAGATTGATAAGTTCGTTGCAATGAAGATATCTTCGAATTCTCAAAAGGTTCACAGTTTGGACCCAGTGAGTATACAAGCTGGTCAACATTACTTGAATTTTGAATTTCTATCTATCATCACGCAATATTACCAACTCGCATTGTAGTTTGTTTCCTCAAACAATATCAGTAGATTCATCCAGGGGGGAATTTTGATCAGCATCAATCGAATGGTATCTCTTGCAACCGAAATCATGATACTCAATGAAAAATAACTCACTCCATAACAATGATACAGATAGAACTCCACAATCCTGAACTCAATCTGGTTATTACGAGCTCGTTCAATTCTTGAAATATAATATGTTAGTCATATTACGATTGAGTTATGATCAACAAATCTGCTGACGAGTTTGGAAAGGAGCCACGATTGCGACTTCTTATCCAGTATTACATTTCGGTCACTGGTTTGAAAATTATAAACTTTGCCAAGTCGATTATGGAACGCAAATTGGATCTTGTGAAGTTCTCATAGGATCAGATGTTGGATCGAAATATCTGTGGAGAAGATTCATTGCGATATTTTTGAGTTGGGAGAGATCAGTATCAGAAAAAATGTCTGCATGAGTGCAGGTCAATCTGAGTGAGAAATTTTTCAGAGATAAGGCAGTGACAGCGAAACCATATTTCCTTTGAGAACGAAGACTATCGTTTTTTTCCTTTGCGTGATCTGCTGGTTTTGCCGCATTGATCAGAAGCAAAAGGTTGCAGTATCTGATCATCAAAACAATCGTCAACAGGATCAAATACCCCTTCGAAATTCATTCAATTTATTCGTCGTTTGAGAAAACTTCGGGATGATAAAAGTTGGCAATAGCTGTTCACAGTTTGTCGCTCGAGAGGTACTAGCTCCATTTCAAATGTCGAGCTGATAGTTGTCATAACTGAATTTCGTAATGTCACTTTCATGATCAGTTAATTGGTAGTGTCTGTGAGCATGTATGTATGTACAATATTTGATGCTTCCAAAAAATAAGTTCGCCCAAAAAATATCTACCTAACGCAATCAAAAAGATTCATTTCTATGCTAGCCAGGCCTCCACATGAATGAAAATATCACATTATCATGGACTCTTAATGTAGTCTTCTTTAGAATCTTCATCATCTCCTCTTCACTCAAGTCATACACTTCTCTAGCAAATAGACGATCAAAATTCACAACCTGTTACAATGATGACACCTAACAACTACAGCATGAACAGAACGGAAGATCGTATTACCGCAAACAACACTGCCATAGAATTCCTCGAGTTCAGGAATGTGTCCCAGTTTGTGGCATCTCTTACACCTATGTGCAACATGGATTCGGAAATCATACCATTATTCGAGAGAATTAATTTCAGAGAGTTAGTATTGATACATTAGAGCGTGACTTGTTCATGCATGATTTTGACACATCAAAGCGATTATGGCGATTTCGCATTCAGCATTCAGGATCAGGCTTATTTTATGGTATTACTGAAACGGCTACCTGTATTTGGGTTGGGATTAATTACTGCTATCCATTATACAAACTAGTGGCAGTGAAAATATTGCCCGAGGAATATATTTATCATTATTCAATTTTCAAATCAGAGTGTATCGATGAATCGAAGCCAAAACTTTAATTTTGGCATACAAAAGTTCCATCTAGTGCTCATAAAGATTTCAAGGATATTTGAAAAACTGCTAAGTTCTTCATATTTCATATTATGATGTTTCTGTTGAGTATGTCAGATCAGTGGCCAGTCTCTCTCTAGAATTATTCGGAGAATGTTGAGAACAAGAACACCAAAATCTATTTCTCCGAAAACTCTCATCAGAACTGCTGACCATAGAACATAAATGAACAGTTAGGACAGAGAAGTGAGGAATACAAGAAGTGGAATATACAATTCATTTAAAAGATACTGGGGTGGGTAGAAACGTTACTTCAATATCAACAGTACAGTTAGCTGCATTGTTCAATAATTCCATTATTTTTCATAAGGGAGTACATGATTGGACCTTCAGTATTGATCTCATATATCGCTAGTTTATTGATTTTCTGAACATTTGGTACTGGTATCAAGAGGTATCTTCAAGTGGTATCTGGTCTTTGCTGATGATACTTCCATAGAAGAATATTTTTTGTTGTACAGTAATGTACAACTGAAAATGAATTCCGCCTTTTATTTTCAAAAGTATTTGAGTTCAAGTTAAATTATTTTTTTTGTGCTTTTATTGAAAATAATTAAGACGTTTATTATTATTATTATTATTATAGTTCATCATTTATAGTTACGACAACAACTGAAAACTGCATGTTTGAGAATAAAAGAATCTCGCGAAGTGGAGACTGTATAAAAACTGTACTGTATATGCTTCTAGCTCACTCAACTTCAGAACATTAAGATGAGTCATCTTCTTGAAAT
Source organism: Gastrophysa polygoni (assembly GCA_963576655.1). Lineage (NCBI taxonomy): Eukaryota > Metazoa > Arthropoda > Insecta > Coleoptera > Chrysomelidae > Gastrophysa > Gastrophysa polygoni. The sequence goes on from OY755091.1 coordinate 7,034,791, forward strand.
CAGCCTCTTTTGACACCTCCGACAGTTAATTAGATTATGTTCGTTTTGTGCATAAACTACCATATTATCAACCCGGTGTTGATATGGTGGCAGAGTATATAATCGATACCAAAATGGAATATTCCATGTTTTGACTCCAAATATGATATTTCTGACAAAAAAAAGTTCCGTCCTTCGAATTCAGAACAAATCAAACTTCATGAATATGTATCGAAATGAACATAACAGAAAAAATGAGATGCATGTTTTTGCAAGTGCAAAGGTCTCATAATAGTCTCATCATAGTTTTCCATGTTTGTTAAGGCAATGTGAGAGTGACATCTCATCTATCATATCTTCGTTCCAGTTTTCATAGTGGGTAAAATCTATTGTATATGTTCCCTAAATATCCTATATATATATAAATATATATGTATATATATATATATATATATATTCAATGAAACCATCACCCATAATATGTAATCGAATCATGAAATCTATAGTATATTTGGTGAAAATTCTAACAAAATCTGAATATTAAAAAAAAATGGAAAAATTAGAGTGTGGAATGATTGTGAACTTTCTCATTGATTGCCGTTCACCTATGAATACCTTATGGTTGTCTATCATCCTAACTTCCACGAAATCCATACTGATAACCTGATGAGAACGAGGTAATTTTCTTTTCACTCTTCGTATATGAACAGGAGAATGATCCGTGTTCAACACCAGGAGCATGTTGTGTAATCTAAAAATTTCGAGGTTCATTATTCCGGTTCTATGCTCCTCCTGAATTCCGATATAGCAATTCCTGCAACTCAATTTGCACTTCCATCCCCAAGAATTTCCGAGTTTTAATACGCGACATCGAAGCTAGCTTCCGTAATGTCCGTCTCGTGCTCTCACAAAACAACTCGGAAGGAAAGGCAGAAAGGGCATGGGACAATGTCTTCTAGAAATACAGAGATCACGTACTTCCAGCTCGTTACCTGGCCTTTTACGAGTTTCCGACTGGAGTTTGGGAACTCCACAAAACGTACATGCAGCTAATTGTTTGATAACATCTCGCGAGGGTAATTTGGTGTGCTGAATTATTGTTTTACCCAGCGAGTACTTGGATTGTGATTTCATGTAGACTTTTCCTGAACTATTTCATATTATCATCTCACTGTACCTTCTTCATGACTTGAACAGCCTACTATGGTGTGATCATAACGAATAGGAGAAGTCAGTACTGTATGACTTGATATATAATGATTTTTCGAATTAGAATCACAAGAGTAGCAGAAAAATCTGTTCATGTACAACTGTAATTCCATATTGTCTATAAGTTTTCCGAGGAGGTGGTACATTCATTTTCCAGCTTTTTGATTTCCTCTTCTCGTTTCTAAAGAATGAAGTAGAAGTTATTTAAAATTATTTCGATATATTTGTAGTAAGGACAGATTTCGTGAACTGTCCCGAAATGTCCTAACTGGAAGCTGAAAAATGAATTTGTTCTCATATTATTCACAATCATTGTTATCAGTTGAGCCAAGAAGATGAATATTAGATCTCAAAGATTACATATAGCTCATTTCCTTAACTATGGTAGAACCCTGGCTGCACATGCAATTTTCTTCTCTGAGAGAAATATCAGAAATGTCTGGCATCACCTGTATTTACAAGTTCTATTATAAGAAAATTGGATTGATTGATGAAACAACGAATTCCAACCGGGGGAAGGCTTCATAACAGAATGAATAGAGCATTTCTTTGAGGAATTGAAATACTGAAAGATACAAGAGAACAAATATGTTCTTTCGTATCAGAAACATGAACGTTAACTGAACACAGTAGGCAAATGACTACAATAGAAATGAGATCGGAAAAGAAATAGGGGAAAACAAACGAGATGCAATAAAAAATACTAAATGCATGCAAAAATTAACCGTAGAGTCAACAGAGGAAGAAGGCAATGCCAAATTAGATGGTATAGGTATGAGAGATGAAGAAGATGGTGTAAATGGAAGGAATTATGCCGCAGAAGGTAAAAAGGCTATGGAAGCGGTTGATTCTGGCGAATCTGATAAGAACTGGTTATAATTCGCCTGGTTATCCCGATTCAAATTCCATGTTGCTATTAGGTTCACTTGGTGGTTGTAATATTGAACGCATAAGTATACTTTGAAAATACGAATTCGATGATTATTTATTCCGAAATATCTGAAGCAGGCAATAAAATCTCCTACAATTTCAGTCCCTACCATTATCAATTCAAAATTGGCCGAGATATTGGAGAACAATTTTTCATGAAACACAAAATGGCGGTGTGATGCATGAGTCGAATTTGTTCGCCATTTTGAATTCAGACTAGTTACCCAACGGGTATACCAAAGAATGACCGAAAATGCAATTTTTGCAAGGTTTGAAATTCATTGTGACGGCTATTGAAGGAGAAATTTGTAGAGCCTTGTTCGCACTGAGTCACTGGGACAATAGTGTCATATCTGTCTATCGACACATTGGGCCAACAAATCGAACAGCTTCCTCTGTCCTATACAAACACGCAATATGAAGGGAGATGGGGAACCAATAGACACATCGATGTTCCTGTCGATCAAAGTTCATTTTTAGATTACATGTGAAAGTTGACAAAGTCAAAGTAGTTATTCATGAAGCTAGTGTAAAAAGTATGTAGTTGTGCTAAGTGGAAGGAATTATTTTTGAAGATGTTGCAATGGTGTATCATCAATGAACCGTGCGGAAGTGAGTTATTTTCTGCAATTGTGCAAGAAAAATAACTCCTTGCACGATCGAAGAATAGGAAAATCCTTCTGTGCCTTGAATATTCATTGAGTGGAAGCAGATATTAGTGAAAGTGTATCATCACATATGAATATGATGACAACAAAACATGCAGTGATGTTCATTTTGGCGATTCGAGTGATCCTAATATCACACAGAATATTTCGATGAATTTCAATTCATGTCAATAATGAGAGAAAATAATAGTTCGGAACAACCAGGAAAATTACTGAAGCAAATGTATTTGTGAAGCCATCTCGACTAATATGTGATTGAAATGTAGACGCATATAGGTGAACGAATGCATTTATCCACGGATTCCTCTTATTATCGAAGAATATTTGTAGACATCAAAATATCTCCTCTGAATTGGTTCAATATTGATATTTACTATAAGAAACTATAACGTAGTAATTGGTTCCAATGTGGAATTGAGCTCGTACTTTCCTCATATTTTGTCGGAAACGTATCCAAATTGAAATGTTACAGTCCAATACTCATCAATTTTCGGACTTGCGAATTATCATTGTGAAATGAACGTATGATATCATCAACCTTCTCCATTACTCATGGCTTCTGGAAGGCTATTATCTCTCTTCTGAAAGAGGAGCTCGGCACTGTATTCCATATCTGTTTGTTTATTTCACAGTGAAGTAGGCAACTGTTTATCATCAAACACATTACGAATGTGTTAGAGAGAAATGTTATTCTACATGTAGTACATTCGAGAGTATTAAGCACTGTGTATATACTCTTTGTTGGATCGCAGTGTTACGAACTATGAAAACTTGTTCTTGTTCCAAAGAGAATGCACCGGAGTTGCAAACTGAAACTTCGTCTCTACAGACTCTGGCTCATTGTAGGAGCCCAACGAAGCTCATGAAACCGTTTGCATATTTGCATTTCAGGCCGATTACCATATTCCGGGATTCTGATTCTTCTATCTGTTGAACTTGTCACCTGAACAGATTTTTTTTGTTTCAAAATTCCTCCAAGGAAATTATATCTGTATACTCGGAATTTAATATGAACTCACTCTACGTTTCATCTTGAATAGACTCTTCAAAACCAGTATATTAAACAATACAATACAAGTGAATACAAGTAAATCAAGGCACTGAATTTCGTTCCCCTGAATAATAATATATCATCATGTATAATATATCTACAATCAGCAAAGAATTGAGTCTGTTCATTTGAATATATTCCCATATAGTTTATGACTTGATAGTCGATTGATTTGTGAACTTCAATGGTGATGAAAACTTCGAACACAATGAATTCTACCACTTTTTCACAGCTCGATGCTTCACAAAATAACGATTTTTCATTGAAACATTTCCTGATAATTCATGAGAGCAACAATTGCTTGTGAATAATTACCTGAACATAACTTCCCCCAACATCTTTCCCTAACACCACGAAATGTACAAACTTCCATGCACGGGCTGGATTACAATTTCAATTTCGCAATACGTGAAGAGATTCCAGATGGATATGCTATTTTTGGTAACGATTCCTCTTTTCAGGTCTCCACTGGGCAGGGTCTTTTCTCTCATTTCGTCAATCTGCAAATAGTCGTTCCTGAGGCCACCATTCAAGGGACCAGGTCTGGGGAACACCATGTGGATATTGGCAGCATCATCGATCTAGTCTGTGTTATCGACAGAGTGAGTAATCTATATGATTTTCCGATGAGTCATTATGATGATTTCTCACAATCGTTTATTCGATCAGACCTGCAGTGTTCCACTGATGTTTTTCAATTCTGAAATGAATATTTCTAGGTTATATTTTGATGATGTCATAGATCAATAGCAGTAAAAATGAACGAATTGTCGATTGTAGTGGGCAATAACTGTAACACTCAATCCTAGGTACATTTATGAGTTTCAACAATATGCAACTATTCTTGATAGCTGCTTCTCATAGCAATACCTACTAGAATCGTGTTCTGAGTATTTTCATTCAAGATCATCCTAGCAAGTTCGTCTGTTAGAAACGAAAGAGCAGGAGGAACGAACGAAATGCACGATAAATATACAGGGTGTCCTTAAAAGGTCTTTACAAAAAGCTACCACATATTCTTCAGACCAAAACAATTCGATACAAGCAAACTTACCTCAGTAAAAAGTTGCTTAGTTTGGGCGCTAGACGGCTCTGAAGTTGAAATTTTCAAATCGATTTTGCTTCATAACTTTTGAACGGCTCATGAGATTTTTTTCAAATTTGGTACGTTGGCATAGACTCATCGGGCAATGAAACTCATATCATAATCATAATGAATATCATTCCATGGGCGTAGAACTTGATTTTTTCAGTAAATAAACATCTAAAACTCCTACGCCAATGGAGAAAAATTAGTTTCAATATGAAATCTAAATTATTCAACTCATTCACTACAAAAAAGGTACTCTTGACAAAAGTCGATTCCTCTCATGGTTTCGACAAAATTTTAATTTTAGTGATTTAGAGCATAATTAATAATAAAACGATTAACAGATATTTCATAAAAATTGTTCAAAATGTTCACCATTTTCACGTATACAAAGATTTATACGACGCAAAAAGTTGAGATGTATTTTTTGCATAGGTTATTTCTATTGAAAATAAGTAGCACTGGTTTTTTTTTTCTGAAGACTATTATTATCTGCTCGAAAACAGTGATATTCACATTCTTGGTTTCCATAGTTTCATCTGTGTTGATTTGTCGAGTTTTATTGACGTTGATTGTTGATATCGGACTTTTCTGATTTATCATGGCCGTACAATACACCAATGAAGAATACACCGATATGTTATTGGTATTCGGATATTGTCAAGGAAATGGTCGAGAGAGTGTGAGGGTGTATTCGGCAAGGTTTCCAAATCGTCGCGTACCAAGCCACCCAACCTTTGCTGCAGTTGAGAGACGTCTTCGGGAGACCGGTCATTTTGCTCCTAGAACTGGTGATTATGGAAGACAGCGTTATGTAAGGATTCCCGAAGTCGAAGTAGAAATTTTAGACCGTATTGAAGAAAATCCAGAATTGAGTACTAGACGGATAAGTAATGAACTAGAAGTTTCTAGGAATGCCGTTCATGAAGTACTAAGAGAACAATTATTATACCCATACCACAAGACGCCAGTTCAAGATTTATTAATCCATGATTCACAAAGTCGTCTGATGTTTTGTAGGTTCATTAATTTGCAAAGAGAAATGAATCTGAACTTTGGAAAGAATATTTTGTTCACTGATGAAGCCTGTTTCACGAGAAGAGGAATAACTAATTTTCATAATGAACACGTTTATGCAATTGAAAATCCTCATTCCATTAAAATAAACCATTTTCAACACGAATTCAAAATCAACGTTTGGGCTGGAATAATAGGAAATTTTATAATTGGTCCTGTCATACTTCCACAAAGATTAACAGGAGACATGTATTTACAACATCTACGAAATACGTTGCCAAATTTGTTGGAAGATTTACCACTCCAACATCGGGTAGATATGTGGTTTATGCACGATGGAGCTCCACCACATTTTTCGGTGGATGTTAGGAATTTTTTAAACCAACAGTACCCAGACAGATGGATAGGTAGAGGTAATGATGCACCCGTGAATTGGCCACCACGTTCTCCAGACTTAACACCGATGGATTATTTTGTATGGGGTTATCTCAAGTCTACGGTTTACAAGACCCCTGTGAATACTGTAGAACAATTATGGCAACGTATCCAACAGGCGACGAATAATCTTACAGGCGATGAAGAAGTTATGCAAAGAGTACATTTCAACTTTTTGCGTCGTATAAATCTTTGTATACGTGAAAATGGTGAACATTTTGAACAATTTTTATGAAATATCTGTTAATCGTTTTATTATTGATTATGCTCTAAATCACTAAAATTGAAATTTTGTCGAAACCATGAGAGGAATCGACTTTTGTCAAGAGTACCTTTTTTATAGTGAATGAGTTGAATAATTTAGATTTCATATTGAAACTAATTTTTCTCCATTGGCGTAGGAGTTTTAGATGTTTATTTACTGAAAAAATCAAGTTCTACGCCCATGGAATGATATTCATTATGATTATGATATGAGTTTCATTGCCCGATGAGTCTATGCCAACGTACCAAATTTGAAAGGAATCTCATGAGCCGTTCAAAAGTTATGAAGCAAAATCGATTTGAAAATTTCAACTTCAGAGCCGTCTAGCGCCCAAACTAAGCAACTTTTTACTGAGGTAAGTTTGCTTGTATCGAATTGTTTTGGTCTGAAGAATATGTGGTAGCTTTCTGTAAAGACCTTTTAAGGACACCCTGTATAATGAGGTAAGGTAGTCTTTGGGATATGCCGCACTTCTCTTATCTTGGCGACCTCTATACAACTTTGTCCTATCATTTTCTCATGGAATCTCAAATGAGAAGCTCACTGTACTGGTAAGTGGAACTTCAGTGGATGTTGGAAAGTTTCGTATGAAATTTTCGGAATGAGTTCAAATATTATATCACACTTCGCTCTGAATCCACCTCACAGAAGCAGTTCGTTATATCAGATCAAGAATTCTCACTGTCTTCGGAGTATTTGAAGGCAGTAGTGCAATACATCTACTGAACAATGGAAGGTTCATGAGTATATCACCATTTTCCGGCTATGGAATATTCTTATTTAACAGAGAAAATTTCTAAGATCGGAACCAGTTTCATTAACGGAAGCTTGTTGTCCGTCTGTAACAGAACTCAAGAAGTGTCAGATCGAGGAGGCGAGAACACTAAATCTTCGAAAATAAAAACGTTATCTTCGAACGCATGATGAAGAATCTCCTTGATCCAGAAATAAAAATTGATCAGTTGTTACTGCTAAGAATATTCTAACAGCCAAAAAACGAAAAAAAAAATGAGGTGAGGGTTCTGAAGAGCTGACAGAGATGTACAGTTCTCTGGAAACTCAGTATTTTCTGCAGACCATACGCAAGCCAATTTTCATTCATGATGCAAACTGATTCGTAAATTACGGTTTCAGTCATGTGAATTGCTGAAAAATGGGTAGATAATCTCCACGTGATGCATGCCAATTTCAAGCAGCTGAGATTCAATAATATTCACTCGATATTTCCGTGAGATAGTACACCTTCCTAACACCGCTATTATATGCATCCGATCGGTCCAGATAACATCAGGCAATACATATTATAGAGCCATAATGTCCACAATGAACGCTATAATTATGTTTCCTTTATAAGTATTTGTAAGAATGACGTATCCTTCAATATATCATTCAATTGCGAAGGGTCATTTCAATTTTCAGTTGAGGATTTTGAAATGAATTAAACCACAAGTGTTGTATTGCAGAATGGAATATTATATCATTAGAATGCACATCAATTCACAATCACGTTTGGAAAATAATTCACTTGAAATGTGCATCACGACTTTGTTGACAATAACACTTTCGATATGTTCTATAATCATCACGTGTTCCGGCTGGTATTTCATGATCAACAATAATTAATACTGATGTTGATTTTCAAATCGGTTTTCGAATCCTCAGTTGTAGTCACACTGCGGTTAATCACATGATCCTGATAGATAATTCACAAGACCATTAGTTGAAATATCGGTATCACCAAACTGGTCTCGCAGTAAAACGATACTCTCAGTGATGGTATGGCACGATGGTATGAGATATAGAATATTTCTTATGATCAAAGAAATAGTCAATTCATGCAATACTCAATATTCCATGTTCATTATTTTTGTCGATTCGGCAATCTGAAGGATGAATTTTCAGGTTTATATTGCAAGCACAGAATTCATATGTAGTCAACATGAGTTGCACGATGTGTTTGTAGTGAGAATCTTCATAATCGAACAATAACTTGTGTGCAACGTTTCTGAATCAGTCCAAATCTTTTATATTCCATTGTTTCTGAAGAGTGAGGATCGGATAACAATTCTCATTTATCGGGGCCATTGAGAGTCCTATCACCTTGGCTTCAGGCAGTTCCGAGAACTTGGAGCACGGAAATCTGAAATATTTCTCATCTTTTGACAGTGATTTTGAAAACAATAAATTCAGAGATTATAAAAACGAGATTCGAATGATGATGGAATGATTCTCTACAAATCGCGTTTTTGAATTTGTGTCTCCTGAAGTACCCTGAATCAGTAAAACAGTGCAAATAATGGTGAATTCATGCAACATTTGCGTAGTCTCAGTCATGACCTCAAGCATAACTGGAAATTGAAATATAGTTCCTGAATATGAGTGTTTATACAGCAATTCGGGTTTCATCAATGAGCGCAAACCTGAGAAATCAATTTGAAAGATAATTCACTCTGATGATTATGCCTACGTTGATGTGGCAAATGCGCATGCCCTCACAAAAATTTGACATTTCATCAATCAAGGATTTGCTCAAAACTCATCGTGGAAGTATACTAAATACAGCACAAATACTAATCACTAGCACTATGTTGTACGAATATTGCATGAATCCGCTTTCCATTTATGAAGCTTCCAGTTATGACTATGAAAGCTGTGAATGATAGAAGATAATTTTTGAATATCATGTTAGCAGTGGCAAACCCGACAGCTATTATTAGTATCAGTAGCATTTTTTGAGACTTTCATGATAAATAATGGGACAGAATAACAGAGATATTCATAAGGAATGAGAATGTCTTATCTTTATTATTGAGATTTGAAATATGGTCAATGAAAATGTCATGACTGCATTCCTTCGTTTGCGGAACCAACTTTCCAGAAATCGAAACCTGTGCGGTAGTAGGAAGGCATACATCCAAAAAGATCCATGACCTCAGCGGAATTCGAACCCAAGTAAACAGAGGGAACTGAGGTCAAATGGAAATAACCTTTCTCCCTACAAAGTCCATTGAAACAGCGTTTCAGGTGAATTAATCACACGTCTGCCAACTCTAACACATCGGGATCATATCCGGAAATGATATGCAGACCAATCTAGGCCGAGTTACAAGGGAACTTTTGGTAATGCCTGTCTCTAACCAGGGGTTCATTTGTACGTGAAGGTATCAACCAGACACCGGTTCACATTAGGTGAGATTAATGATTGTTGTTTAATTTTGTTGGGACTATTGCTTTAATTAATGTTAACTTGTATCATACCAAGGTTAGTGTGGGCAGCAGGAATAAAACACTATAGTAATGGCACATTGCTCCCCTGTTAATTCCCAGTATACAGATATATCCAAGCTCGGAATGTATAGTGCAAGACCTTCATCGTTACCTCAGACGAGGGTTCAGTAGGTCGATTTATGTTACACATTATCCAGTTACCGTTCAGAAACAAATCCATGACTTATCATTCGTAAGTATGAATAACTGTTTTGAAGGAATATCTAAGATAAGATAAGATCTTCATTTTCCAATAGACAATATAACATTAAATAGGAGAAGTCATACACTCAAATCTAGGTGAATGTAAAAACATAGAAATACACAAAAACACACATCAATTAAAAAATTCAGAATTTCAGTTTCCAGATGAAACAATGAACTGAAACCACGGGCTGAATTCATTATAAGGTACATGAAGGGGATTTTTTGTTCGGGTATCGAGTAAGCAGAGAGTTCAGAAATAAATATGGATGAAAGTGTATAAATTTTATGGTAGGTACTTGAAGACATCCGTGCAACTTGTACGGTCCGATATAACAACGAGAGAACGCAAAACTCTCTTTTGGGCAATAAAAACATCGTGTGAGGACACAGATAATCCCTATAGACTTATACCATCTGTGACCAAGGAAAAAAAATCATATCATGGTCTCTATACAGGGTGTCCTTAAAAGGTCTTTACAAAAAGCTACCACATATTCTTCAGACCAAAACAATTCGATACAAGCAAACTTACCTCAGTAAAAAGTTGCTTAGTTTGGGCGCTAGACGGCTCTGAAGTTGAAATTTTCAAATCGATTTTGCTTCATAACTTTTGAACGGCTCATGAGATTTTTTTCAAATTTGGTACGTTGGCATAGACTCATCGGGCAATGAAACTCATATCATAATCATAATGAAGATCATTCCATGGGCGTAGAACTTCATTTTTTCAGTAAATAAACATCTAAAACTCCTACGCCAATGGAAAAAAAAATAGTTTCAATATGAAATCTAAATTATTCAACTCATTCACTACAAAAAAGGTACTCTTGACAAAAGTCGATTCCTCTCATGGTTTCGACAAAATTTTAATTTTAGTGATTTAGAGCATAATTAATAATAAAACGATTAACAGATATTTCATAAAAATTGTTCAAAATGTTCACCATTTTCACGTATACAAAGATTTATACGACGCAAAAAGTTGAGATGTACTTTTTGCATAGGTTATTTCTATTGAAAATAAGTAGCACTGGTTTTTTTTTCTGAAGACTATTATTATCTGCTCGAAAACAGTGATATTCACATTCTTGGTTTCCATAGTTTCATCTGTGTTGATTTGTCGAGTTTTATCGACGTTGATTGTTGATATCGGACTTTTCTGATTTATCATGGCCGTACAATACACCAATGAAGAATACACCGATATGTTATTGGTATTCGGATATTGTCAAGGAAATGGTCGAGAGAGTGTGAGGGTGTATTCGGCAAGGTTTCCAAATCGTCGCGTACCAAGCCACCCAACCTTTGCTGCAGTTGAGAGACGTCTTCGGGAGACCGGTCATTTTGCTCCTAGAACTGGTGATTATGGAAGACAGCGTTATGTAAGGATTCCCGAAGTCGAAGTAGAAATTTTAGACCGTATTGAAGAAAATCCAGAATTGAGTACTAGACGGATAAGTAATGAACTAGAAGTTTCTAGGAATGCCGTTCATGAAGTACTAAGAGAACTATTATTATACCCATACCACAAGACGCCAGTTCAAGATTTATTAATCCATGATTCACAAAGTCGTCTGATGTTTTGTAGGTTCATTAATTTGCAAAGAGAAATGAATCTGAACTTTGAAAAGAATATTTTGTTCACTGATGAAGCCTGTTTCACGAGAAGAGGAATAACTAATTTTCATAATGAACACGTTTATGCAATTGAAAATCCTCATTCCATTAAAATAAACCATTTTCAACACGAATTCAATCAACGTTTGGGCTGGAATAATAGGGAATTTTATAATTGGTCCTGTCATACTTCCACAAAGATTAACAGGAGACATGTATTTACAACATCTACGAAATACGTTGCCAAATTTGTTGGAAGATTTACCACTCCAACATCGGGTAGATATGTGGTTTATGCACGATGGAGCTCCACCACATTTTTCGGTGGATGTTAGGAATTTTTTAAACCAACAGTACCCAGACAGATGGATAGGTAGAGGTAATGATGCACCCGTGAATTGGCCACCACGTTCTCCAGACTTAACACCGATGGATTATTTTGTATGGGGTTATCTCAAGTCTACGGTTTACAAGACCCCTGTGAATACTGTAGAACAATTATGGCAACGTATCCAACAGGCGACGAATAATCTTACAGGCGATGAAGAAGTTATGCAAAGAGTACATTTCAACTTTTTGCGTCGTATAAACCTTTGTATACGTGAAAATGGTGAACATTTTGAACAATTTTTATGAAATATCTGTTAATCGTTTTATTATTAATTATGCTCTAAATCACTAAAATTAAAATTTTGTCGAAACCATGAGAGGAATCGACTTTTGTCAAGAGTACCTTTTTTGTAGTGAATGAGTTGAATAATTTAGATTTCATATTGAAACTAATTTTTTTCCATTGGCGTAGGAGTTTTAGATGTTTATTTACTGAAAAAATGAAGTTCTACGCCCATGGAATGATATTCATTATGATTATGATATGAGTTTCATTGCCCGATGAGTCTATGCCAACGTACCAAATTTGAAAAAAATCTCATGAGCCGTTCAAAAGTTATGAAGCAAAATCGATTTGAAAATTTCAACTTCAGAGCCGTCTAGCGCCCAAACTAAGCAACTTTTTACTGAGGTAAGTTTGCTCGTATCGAATTGTTTTGGTCTGAAGAATATGTGGTAGCTTTTTGTAAAGACCTTTTAAGGACACCCTGTATAAACTGTGACCAAAACACCGTTATATAGCAATGACTGTAAACATGTAGATGATACATATGTGTGAACTCGTAAGTTCCCTTCCTATCATCGTAATTCCTTCAATTCATCATCAATCAGACATCAGTCTGATCCAAATATAATTGGGACCCTATTCAGCGGTACTGCCACATATAATATCTGATACATATCGTAAGCAATTATGAGTACCTTGAGCCTGCTGTCTGTGCACCTAATCCACAGAAATGATAATCACAAACTCGTTTGATATCCTATGGAGATCACTTAAGAAACTATTACCATAGTTGGATCCTATCAATAATTAGACACCAAACTCGCTACGGATCTTGATATTCATGGCAAATTTCGCGCAACAAGAATAGAAGAGCCATTATGCCATCTCTAGCATTGGCTGCTAAATGAAGTGACTATGAATCACCATCAAGAAGTTGGTTTGAACAGTTTATTGCTCAACTCACCAACCACATCTACGTTTCGGCAGACATTCTTGAATGCGCTCGAATTAACTCGGAAGTGGTTTCTACCCGAGCTTCATGAGACAATTTCAAGGAATTCATTATGGATCTCTTTGTCAAAAGTTTATAGATATATAGCCATTTGATGTATCGAAGTAGCTTTCATTTCTGGTTACAGGTGAAGAGGTGCACTTGGAAAAATGGAAACAAAATATCTTGAGGTTCAATTTTTGGATGTATCATGCAACTAGGAGCAGATAGTCATCCTATGTAACATCCGATGTGATTCGCTCTGTGAAGATTGTGACTTATTATATATTTTCTCGAATGGAATGACCAGCTCCAAAATATCCTCGAACTTTCAAAGTTTTCGACTTAATTCTTCATCAATATCATTTTAGAGTTCCTGATGGAGAGCAAATGCAGTGGTGTTTCTTTTCACGACTCTTTACGTACCCAAGGAAAATGTATTTTCTCTATATTCTTGTAATGAAGCATCCAACCTGCGATGATCAATACTCAAATAATTCTCAACGATTCATGTTCGATATTCATTCGTCTCCTTTCTTCCTGATCATGAGATATTTTTTCATGCTCCTATGCTTCTACAGTAGCTTATCGATCTCGTAGGTATCTGACTACTGTTTCTGTGGAGGGGGATCAAACCCATACCCCCCTCAAGTACTCCCCTGATATTGTAGCCATATGATAACTCATCGTTCAGATTCACGAGATTATAGCATCCTGTATTTGCAATTTTATTCGTGAGTGTTTTTATGTGTTCCACTGACCAATCTGGATGTTGTAAATATTTCATGAACGAACGCAACTCCAAATTGGGAAAGTTCGGAACGCGTGCGAAATACCCTCCGGTTACATCCTTGTTCATTGTGGATTCCTGATGTAATGCTATCCGAATCAGGAATTGAAGAAGCCCTTCAGATATGAATAGAGAATCCAGAGTGCTCATGACTGGAATTATTGTGGTCAATGAGGGCTGGAAGAACTGCTGATAGATTAGACAAAACTCACCTATATGAATACAAATATGCTTCTTTCGAAAGTTATGCATTATTGAAGTTGAAGAACAATAATAACCATGAAAATTTATGATATCCTGTCAATGAGGCAAATGAGTTCGTGATGTCGCTCATCCGATTCGAACTCCAGTGAAATAGTTATGTGGTATTTTTTTACAATGAAACTACTTTTCTTACAAAATTCACAGAATTTCCTTGAAGAACATAGAAGATAATCAAACTTCAAGAATCATAATTTCATGCTGAATAAGAGTTTGAACGTTACATGAGTTCATCCGATATCGGTAATATCAATAAGCTAACCAACTAAATTACACTCACACAAAAAATCATCCTAGTTGTTGATCTGAACGATTATAGAGTAGAATAGGAAGGGGTATGTAACACCTTGGATCTTGAACTCGAATATCTAAATGATTGGTTCAGGAATTTGCAGCTCTTCCAATTCCCCTTCAAACTGGGACACCCTGGTCATATACATCGATGGTTCAACATGGTGCAACGAATAGCACTATAATCCTTATATATCGTCGTATTCGATGCTCTATATCAGATGTAATCATGCACGGAATGTCGATAACAATGCGATGTATTGATAATCTACCGAATATCTACTTGAACAGCTTCAACCCAATTTGGAACATCTGTTTAGTCTCCGTGATATACGGGATGTCTCAGAGGAATGAATCGCCTCTAACCTCATCAAGATTATCCTGATACCCGAAAGATCCGGCATAAGTTCTAATGGGTTTATGAGTTTCCGAGTCTAGGAAAATGCATTATTCTCAGAAATGCATCTATTCTCAAGTGTGTGTCATGGCACCACAGAATTTAAGAATGCCAAACTGCCAATGGTCTTGTGAAGGAGCTAAGGCACCGTTTTCCGAACCAGAACCCTTCTGCGGCTTCCTATATTGATGAGTCGTGCTCACGTACAGCGATCATATTCAATCAGTTATGATAATTATTATCGTTAATATGTGGTGACAAATGCATCGTTGAATTTTCTAAAAGTTTTTATCAAAACATTCCAGAAATCTTTGTCCATATTCGAGAAAGCTGAACATAGGTTTGTAACCTTTCCTGAAATGATTCATTCATTGATTTCTGAGATGATTTTTCATCTGCAAGGAACACTCGTTATTGATTTCGAGTGGTAACAAGACGTTTGTAAAAACGTTATGGATCGCTTCTATATTTTTCCAGACCCATGCATCACAGAAGAGTTTGATTATGCGGAACGTACAAACTAGCCACTAAGTGCCTATTCTGGAGCGGAATTTTATGTAACCTAAAAGCATTTTCTTGGAATTGTCACCGTCTGAGATATTCCCGTAATCGATACATTACGGTGACAAGATTTATGGTAATGCCGATGTAACAGTGCTGGCGTTCTGGAAATCTTAAAAGCAGTTTGGAAGATGAAGTGTTTCGTAACGTTATCCGAATGTGAAATTCAGATTCAGCCCTTACGTAAAGTGGCATTGTCATCTCGACAACTCTATTTATACGAATCTCAACTCAACCGGAAAAAAAAACTTTTCCTCCCATTTGTGCTCACAAGTATGGATAGTATCAGATATTGGTTTCATATCATCACTAGATGGCCCTCCGAACAACAAACCCAATTTGTTCAATGATCGAAGAGATGGCCGAACGGTTGTGAATACCAGTTTAGTTTCATTCAACCCTCATCAGAATTTGGGAATTCATCTCATATCGAATGTTTAGCTTCTAAGAACCATGATACTCCTCTGGAATAGTTCTCCATGAAAGTACATTCTTGCACTTCGACTGCAGAAGTCGATATGCATAGTTTGATTAATTATATATTATGAGCATGAAGGAGTTCATTAGGTGAAACTATAGACAGATACAATCGTTGATTCGTTAACATTCTCATATCATGTGATTCGTTGTGAAATTTGATGTTTTGTGTCATAGAATAACAGTACACTAGAAGCTGAAGTCTACAAAGGGCGGGTAATTTCATATTCACCTTAAATTCTACCACGATATGTTCAATCACACAACTGCAGTTGAATAACGAATATTGTGTACTCCAATGACCATTCGGAAGCGTTTCACTCATCATTGGTGATTCAAATAATGATTGCCATTTTTTTTATCTGTGGACACCACGAAAGGGAAACCTATAATGTTCGAGGAACATCGTGTTAGCCAGCGGTGGAATTTTGGGAGAGTAGGAAGGTGTTGGAATTTTTCTTGAAAGTTTGGAGGTTGTAAGCATCAGGAAAGACTTCACTAGGCAAAGAATTCCACAACTTTGCTGTTCTATTGATGAATGATGCTAGGTATAGCGATGTTCGACAGGTCTCGAGCCTGACAGTGTAGGGGTGACCAGCTTGAGCTCGTCTGGTTTGTCTACTAGGAATCGCGCGTGGTGGTATAATAGATGATATTTCCGTTGAGCACCGACCATGAAAGTACCTATAAAAAAGGCTTAGATCGCCGACCTTTCGATGATCTAGAGAGGTCAATGATTTGGTGAGTGTTGTATCATCGACTAGGCGAATAGCTCTCTACTGAATCTAATCTAAGAGCTTTAGCGCATGTTTGGGGGCTGAGCTCCGAACATGTGAACAGTACTCCGGGACAGGTCGAATTTGTGCTTTGTAGATCATGAACAGTTGCTGGGATGTGAAGTATCTCTTCGCACGGAATAGAAAACCAAGTTCTTGTGAAGCAGTTCTTGCAATGGACCTCACCATGATCGTCCATGAGAGAGCACTGTTGGTGGTGACACCCAGCATGGATATTGACGACTTCATAGGAACAGTGGTACCCGACATCATCAAATTGGACATTTTGTGATCAGCCTTCTTGGTGAACATACAAGCTTGAGTTTTAGTTGTATTGAACTGTGGTAGATTCTCAGATCCCCATTTCAGAATTCTTGTCAGATCTTTATTTGAAGCATCGACCTGTCTTCACCTTGCACCTCTGGTCTCGTTGGATGATGTGGGGACTCTAGAGTAAACCTAACCTCGAAACTCGACTGTGATATACGACGTGACCAAATGAAATAATGAAATTTTTACATTCCTAATGGATAGTTCCATCCAACCAATTTCTTAGAATCGATGAGCAGTTATCAAGTGATTGATATGGTGAACCTGTATTTCTTGAAAGGAAGAATTTTTTGTGACGAAGATTTGCTGCTCTGAGAATTCACACATTGATGACCATCAAGCAGAAAAGAGCGGAGGAATGTTCTATATATTTCAAGAAAAATGATTTCTTTTCACATTCTAGAAGTTTGCTAGTGCACCATTATCATTTTCATTTCTGAGAAGCCCATCTGGAATGAATCTTCATGTCGTTCGAAGACTGTTTTAGATACGAAAATATATGTTCAAATATCACGAATGCATAAAATAAAAATCAGCAGAACATGGATGTCTCTCACATTATTACGATGGTTGTTCTTTAGCGCTTGTAGGAGAAGCAATCGACTTTGCCGTGTTTCATCGAGAATCGGAACAAAGTCGAAGGATGAAGGAAAGCTCAGAGTCTTATCGGTTTCCTCCATCTGTACAGCAATGGAAATAATTCTGGATCACCATCAATTCATGATGAATTCACAGGAAATAATAATTCGTCAACACAAAAGTCAGAGGTGCAATCTACTCATCAATGTACTCTGAACATTTTGCGTTCAGTTTAGATAGATAGATAGATAGATAGATAGATAGATAGATAGATAGATAGATAGATAGATAGATAGATAGATAGATAGATAGATAGATAGATAGATAGATAGATAGATAGATAGATAGATAGATAGATAGATAGATAGATAGATAGATAATTTATTTCTTTGTTTAAAATATACAAAGTATAAAAGTTTATTACACATTGCCATATATAACAAAGAAAACGTCACAAAACAGAATAGAATGTTACATAAATTAGTCACTATAATAAAAAAAAATAAGACATACATGTGTATGTAAAACACAACAACGAATATGAGTTAAAATACCACTAGTTGTCAGCGAGCGAAACACTTAGTGATCCACTAAACTCGTTTATCTTGTAGGGAACCATGTTGATAAGATTTTTCCTGATTTTATTTTCGAAAGAATTTAGTGATAGTTCCCTCGTTTTACGAGAGAGCAAATTGAAAAGGGGGATACCTATAGATTTACTTTTTTCCAATCTCTTCCTACTAGGCACGATGTTATGTCTGTGGAAGGTGTGAACATTAGAGTGTGTCGTGAAAGTATGTATATTTTTCTTGACATGTATCAAATTCTCATAGATGATTTGAGCAAACAGTGTCATAATGCCGAAATTTTGAAAGAGTGGTTTGCAATGTTTATGATTGCAAACCTACGCAATGCAATGCTACGTACAGCAGCTTTTTGTAATATGAAAACTCTTTGTAAATTTGTGAAACTGGCCTCTCCCCAACTCAGTGATCCATAGCTCATTACCGAGTGGAACATCGCATAGTATGATGTTAGGGCTGCTTCTTGACCAACAGTTAATGCTATGCGCCGAATGGCGTACACAGATCTTGCCAACCTTCCACACAAGTGACTAATATGCGTGTTCCAAGAAAGGAGTGGATCAAGATGTATTTCTAGAAATTCAACTGATTTCGTGTTGGAACCAGTATTGTGGTTTGAAAATGAACATATCTCTGTTTTAGCAGCATTCAAAAATAGTTCATTGTCATTGAACCACACTTTGGCGCTAGATCCAGCACAGTTGGAATTCTCCATCCCTGATGAAAGTTCCTCCAGGAGAGTTTGGTGATCATTTCCATCGGTATTTCCTTCAATCCTTTGGCCCGAAAACATACCAAAGAATTCAGGGCATCTTGATGAATTAGTTTCCGTTTGTTTCCAGAGCCCAACACCACCACAGTACGTCTTCTGGTACCACAACGACCACATGATCAATTACGATACCGCGAGAGGCGGCATATCTGTGGAGACGGTCCCTGGTCCACGTACTCAGAGCAGGCTCACCATCAGGGATACCAATGACGCAGACTCAGGGAACTACACCTGTTCCGCATCGAACACTGAATCGGCTTCCATCTTCGTTTTCGTTTCTGAAGGTTGGTACCATACAATAGAATGGAATACTCTTCATTTCCATGAGACAATAATCACACCGTGTCGAAAAAGTTGAAACACAAAAAGTAAAAAAATATGAACAAAACTATATTACCAACAAAACATATTATCGTATCCGACAATTCGGAAAATCTTGCATTGTATTGAAAATATTTTGCACCAAAAATGTTTCGAGGTGCCTTTTCAAACATTTTTAGTGTCGAACTTGATTCGATATGTTCAAAAATGTGTGGTCCCATACAGTTAGGTGCGTTTCGGGTTATTTTGTTTTTCGAAACTTGCGTGTTAATTAAGCCTTTTTGGCGTGAATTCATGTTGTGGATATCTTGATTACGCTTGAAATCTTCTTCATTTTGATCTCATCACATACCCAAATTCAGTTCATATTTTGTTGCTCTTGTATCCGTTGTTCAAGATAATATCTTAAAATTATGAAAAACCCATTCAGATGGTCTATGAGCATTCAACTGTTTCCTGATAACGGTTCATTGATGATGATATATCATACTTCTCATATGATGGATTTGAGCTTGGTTACTGACAAACTGGCTATGTGAAAAATTCTTCCATTCGATGATATTTATTATTTTCTCAGAAGAACAAACTAAAGTTATACAATATACGTCGACTGTCAATCATTACCAATTCGTTCAACCCTCACCTAACTCAATTTGATATTGTTCCAGATAGCAAAAATGTGAGCGTCAAGTATATTTTCACAGCTATCTATATCGCCACTGCGACAGACATGCATCATTCCTGGCATTTTGTAGATTGAAACAAATGGTGAACGGTGAAAGCTAACGCTAATGTAGGTTCTTTCTTATCAGATCAAACATTCGTTCTCGATAACAAAAACTATCATCGTTAATAAGCAAATACCCACATTCTTGGGTATGATTTCTCTCCCTGAGATATATTGCATGCTGAATAACATAATAACTATTCCAATCAATCGTCATTCATTCAACGAAACTCAGGCTGACATCTGGTGTTCGAATGAATAATACGATTCCTGACTCAAATCGATGAACTTAAAATATACTCACTTCTAATGCAAGTGTTGACTGAATATATATAAAACCTCAATTTCAATCTCAGAAAGTTCTTCCTTCACTTCGTTAATGAATTGTCCAATTTATCAAGTAGACGCCCAGACCTGTCGACATCAAGAAAACAGACAGCTATAATGGTATTGAAAAATACGTCTGAACAGTTAATTTCCACCACTAGAGCTATGGAGTGGAGATAAATTCGGTTCGTGAGATGTTTGTGCATTCATATGTCTTCTCGCTGACATCTTCGAATTACTTGTGGGCTGAAAGAATGATTGTGAATGAGTGAAATTCTGAATAGAAAGACAAATAGCAGAGCACAAAGGAAAAGTATGGTTAGTTATTCTTGTGTTTATTTCCCTTGTGGTATGGGTACAGCAACAGGGTAACATTTCGTGAAACTCGAAGAAAATAGAGTCTTCAGCCTGTAGTAACAATATGCTCCATTCTGAGAAAAAATATTTCTCCAAACACTGTATATCCCCATCATTTCGATAACCACAAAAATTTCCTACTGGAGAAAACGTATTCCTTGGAATTATAGGGAATTTATTCCCTCAGAAAATAAATCTTTTTCCATCATATCATTGTAGCTTCGTACCATTCATTGTTGCTCATCCCATCAAAGGAATGAGATAGACCTTTGCTGAAATCAAAGACTATTGTTCGATGAGGCAGAATCCTGCAGAGCATTGAAATCGTCACTTCGTTTGCCACGCCATATTATTCTTTCTCCTTTTCTTTATATAAAGGATATCATCGATCTACATCATCTTGAGTCCTGAAAGCTGAGATGAATTATATTTTTCTCAATGATCAACGATTCAGGATCAAAGCAAGTCAGGAGCAAAGTGATGTTCATATTGGACATGGTAGTCGTCCAATATTTTGTTAGACTATGATCTGAATATGGTGTTTCTCGATAAGTACTGTTACTTCATACTGCAAATCGTTCACAGTACTGTAATATAAAAAAACTATGTACTAACTGAATAAAATTCAGTATGATTATCATGATCATCATTATATTCAAGTCGATTCCTTTCATAAACAGATCTGATCTTCTGAGAATGAAAAGAACTTTATCAAATGAAAATTCGATATTCAAAAATCACTACCACTATACTTATTATGGAATCGATATTTGCATTATTCAATCTTTGCAAGTTGATATTATTCTCCAAATTAGTCGGAAACCAAGAAACAATCAGTGTTTCTGCCCTCAAAATAAAACATCCCCTATGAAATTAAGCTGAATAAATCTTCGAGTTGAGCTATTCATAGGACCAAGAGGGGAGATGATGGGAGTTCTTGAAGGGCAAAACATTATTGGCCTTTATTGCCCTTAGTTTGCGGACCTGTCTGCGATAAGATTTGAGTTTTACCATGCTCTGTATAGCATTCCATGACATGATGAAGATGGATTAATGCATTCACATCACGTTTCCACTTCCATATCCATCCATTATATTTTCTTCGGATGCCTTAGTGAATTTGGCTCTAAAACAATGCAGTATACCCAAAGTTTTATGGAATGAAACATAATTTTTCGATTAGGGTAGAAACATGATTCTACTTCTATAGCACCAGTTGTTCCATGGATCTCAACACTGAGACAACATCGATTTTTGTGAATCTTCCATTTTCCATAGATTCTTTGATGAGAATCTCACAATTCTGTGGAAGGATTTTGTAGAATTCCGGAATGATATTCATGAGATCATCGATGGAACAATTGCGAGAGATGGATGTTCAGCTTCAGCTAACTAAATCCTTTCTATCACTAGGCATTGAAAACCTACAAATATGTACTCCAATTCAAAGCGTGAAAAGGTATTTTCCTAATGAGGTGATTATAGATAGAAGGTATTGAAACATTAGTAAATCAACTAATTTTTCACAATGAAGATTGTAATGTATATCACTAGTGATGGAAAAACTTTGGTGTATAATAAATGATATAATTTCACTCTCTGGGTATTATTTCAATTCTCGAATACCTCGATGCATGAAGAGATATTTTTGTGGGACCCTGTGTTGATGATTTCGAATGAATCCTACCATTACTCACCCTTATTAATGCTCAATTTCTCTATAAATTGACGATTATAGTGTGGACAACCGAAGATTCACATCCAAGTCATCAGATCTATACTTCCACTGTCAAACTCAACAAATCAAATGAACATACTCGACCAATTCATAGATGATTGCTGTTTGATTAAGTTAATTGACGATTTCAAGATGTAATCAACTGGAATGATCAGAAGTGATTCATTTTTCCAGTCTTCGTGGGGTTTTCTTTCCTCTTACCTGAAAAATAAGAACAGAAATCTTAAAATGATCTCAATATATTTGTAATAAGGAAAGGTATATGCTCCAAAATGTCAGTGCGCTTGGAATCCAACCTTTCCAAATTCTCTATTTTTTTAGGTTCACCTTGATTTTATGAAATGTTCGGAAGACGAACATATCATTATTATATATATTTAGGTATATATTTATATCAATGAATATCAAAATTTCTACTTATCTCGATGCAGTGGACGTTTCGTGAACGAATCTGCTCCCGTTTTCAACACAATGAATAAATAATATTTCTCTTCGTGAGATTCGTGATGTTCGTCGTCTCTGACACTAAAAGTGAGAGCATATATCTGCCTTCACTACATATACATCATAATGTAGGGATTAACTGAAGGAAATACACCGTCACTATTATTTTCTCGTGCCTAGCCACTAACTTTGTTTTCTTGAATTATTTATCCATGACTCCTTCAACCGCTGGCTCTGCAAATTTTCGAATAAATCTACGTTAAGTTTTCTTCCAGGACTCCTCCTCCTTTTGTACCATTCCTTCGTTTTGCTGATCCACTAGAATGTTTGATCGAATACAGATTCTTTCGTTTCAGGTGACAACGTGGACGCCATCTTGATGAGGAAATCGTCGTGCTCCATGTGCCTGGCCAGCCAATTAGCCATAGTTCTGATCAGCACTTTCATCGGTGCGATGCGATAAAAAAACCGAAGTGATTGTGGATGATTTTCGAGTGATAAAGACGCTTCAGTGGTTTATATTACAGTCATATAGTCATATTGATATCTCGGGAAACAGGAGACACTCCATCAGAAAATCGTATGCCATGCAAGACCTCTGAAATGGTCCAAATTTAGGTACCTCCACATACATGAGTAATGTGTGAACAATCACAAAGTGAACAGGAAACACAGTGTTGGAGTTGAGAATGAAAATAGTTTTCTATTTGCTACTGCATCATACAAGAACGCTAAAAGTCTATGGCGCAAATAAAATTATGATGGTCGGTTTGAAGTGATAATTATGCATAATTGACAGTTTGAACTGACACTTATGTAAATGGTCACTTCGAATAACTGACAATTATATATAATTGTCAGTTGAAACTGACAAACATAATTCAATTTTCGAAATCTCCTTTGAGAACAATCGTTATCATCTCAATCAAGAAAATATCCAAATCTATCCGATTTGTGGGTGTGAAGTATACAGGGTGGCCCAATGAAAACGAAACAAGGTATGCATTTCACTGAAAGATCAAGGCGCTGATAGGACAGGATGAAAAAAAAACACATAGGCACTTCTTAAATGAACATCGTTCTAACTACAAAATGAGAAATAGTGATGAAAGGGAAAAAAGCGTCACTAGCTGATTATTTTCATAAACATGTTTTCTCGAGGACTACTGCATTGAAATCCAAAATGAGGAAGCGTTAGTAAGAGATTTAGATTACCTTCAAAATGATGTATCACTTGACCCCTTATCCCATTTGGGATTCAAGGGTTGGAGCTCACCCCTCTGAGGGGTTCGAAGTGAAAAAGTTGAGAAAGTTCGGGCGTTTTTTCTTCTGAGGACGATAACTTTGTCAAATCGACCCTGTTTCGTTTTCATTGGGCCACCCAGTATAAAGAAATACATTGTCATATTCAACTACAATCCATTAACTCTTCAAGAGAGGTTAACCAAAAGAATCTACAATCTCCTGTATGCAACAACATATCCAGAAGCACTGATATGGATATTACACATTTGGAGAGTGAAATAATTCTCTTAAAATATGATCATATGTATTATCATTTGGGTGAGTGTATTCGACTCACCTACCGGTTCGCCATCAAAAAACATTGAAATACACTGAGTATTTCGGATGATTGTGACTCGAAGACAAAACGTTGAATCAGAATGATCAATAAGCATCAAAAGTTATAATGAAGATGTTTCTCCAGTTCTGCCCTAACTGTACCATACAATCGAATCTGTATCTCATCTTGTAGTTTCCGAGATACCCATACTGGCCCTTTTCATCATGCACACAAGGTATATATATCAGGAAATATGAGATGATCATTCCATGGAGTTGAATGAACAACTTCAAGATCAGATTCCTCAGGAAATGGATGGAATGGAGCAACATTTTGTATCCATTTCATATCTCATCGACCATTATCCTCAAATTGAACTAATACCTCATAAGTGATCGAAATTCTAGTTCTGGAGAAGGAAACAAGATAAAACAAGTCTTGCTTCAATTAAAATTCATAATTCGGACATGATGCTATATCAATCATTTGACTGGCTCATTCCTCTCTTGTTGAGAATCATGTTCAACTGATGATCAACTGAACAAGTGGTGAAAATAAATAAAAAACAATTCGATTCCTGAAACAACACAATGTTCCGGGCTGGGCAGACTATAGAATTATCGTCAGGTTGGTTTTTCTCACTGACATGATCATACAGGGTGATGAATATGAATTTACTTTTCCAATGATTTCCCAGGAGATTTTCCCAATCTTCAAGGTGTAGTCCGTTATTCCTGATGAATTCCTAATTTCCGCCAAAATCAATTTCAACTCTTATCTGTATATAATTATTGTTTCTGATATATTCTGACAAAAATAATATAGAAACAAGTACAGAATGAATAATATCCTCTAAAAATTTGCGAAATGCAAATGAGAACTTTCACGAATTATAATCGTCACGATTTAATATACTGCAACAAACTAACGAAAAGTATCTGCACTTCATTTGTAAATAATATTCTAAATATCCGGTAACGAATAATTCAATTTTATTTTCGTAGAAATTAGCTAGGAAAATTGTTCAACAAACAAAAAACTTTCTCATCATCGACATTATCAATGAAAACTATGGCAATGTCACTGGAAATGAGGATAAGTACTGAACACGGGTGTTTCATCCATCCGTTTGCAGAATGAAAATATCACACCAAACAGTTTCTCTTATGGGTATCCCAATGGGCCTGTACAATGATTCGAGCTTCGATTGGAACAACTGATAATTCCGTATCCCATCGTTGACGGCATCCAAACTCAAACACTATCTCAGTATAGTTCATTCTCCAAAAGGTATCGATTTTTACAACATGCTCGTACAGCAATGCATGGTCCTGAGAGATATTTCAGGTGGGTTGTTTGGATAAAGCGAAATTAAACACCTTGGAGATCTGAAATCCATCATTCTACATATTTGAAACATCCTGAATGTTCGAAAAAGTTCAAGACATATGCTTAGATACGCTGTGATTGTACAGAATCTTACATCTTACTCCTGTCTTTAATTATCGTCATTCCATGTATGGATGTTCTGAAGAAATTAGGTGTTGATCTCAGCAGTGGGGATTTTCTCGCAGGATAGAAAAGACAGTCTCCTAGAGGAGAAACGCTTTGGAGTTCCTAATCAACAATGTTGAGACTTTCATGTGGGCGATTCGATGAATAATAGTCTATTTCATCGAGTTATACATCCTGTTGAGAAAATTGCCTCATCTTCAAGGACATCAACATAGGTATAGTCAACATAGAACAGCTGATGTCAAAGTTGTGTCCAAAATTAATTCAATAATGAAACCGTTTTATTGTATCCTCGAATTTTCGGATGTTTCGAAATTGGATGGATATTGCCATCAGATTGCTAGCTCTAAAAACACAGGGTATCATCAGCGGCCAGGAATCACATTGATGATCACCGAATATGTATAGTTGTTGATAGAAAATCAAAGTCGATGTCATTGTGATTCTTGTATATACTCTTGAATATACCGACACTGTTATCCACATTGAATACTCGACATGTTCCTTAGTTGATCATTCATGAAATGCTACTCTTCTTCTACATCCTCATCGTAGTCATCTACAAGGATGAAATTTTTGTTGTTGCTACAATCAACAACAAAGTTTCCACAATTCAGGATGGTATTGGTTCTACATAGAACATTTCAAATTGTCCTTATCGATTTCTTTGTATAAATCTGGGTGTACATATAACTTTCATATTACTCAATTCAAGGGCTAGATATAAGTGGATGAATATTATTAAAATCTCTCAAATTGTTGTGTGCATGGAGCTATATAACCACCGATTTCGGTCCAATATGATTTCGAGTCCTCTTCCACCATCCATGTTCAAGAGATTCAAGTATTGTAAGATAAAATTTTTTGTTGGTATATGAATATTGTTTTGTTGAAAATTAAATTGAATTTCCAAACCAGAGGTGTTTCATTCAATGGATTCCTCAAGAAAATTCGAGTCAAAGTAGGCATATTTTATAGTGAATTAGCAAGAATTTCATTACGACATCGAACAGTGAACTAGTAGTTCATCTCGAAGTTTCCTTCCATGCAGGAGAAAAACTCTTCAGCATGATCCGTTGAATATAAAGAAGTTAATATTCGAAGGAAGAACAGTTCCTCAGTTCAGTCGACTAGTAAGATTCAACTACGAAGAAAACTTCCAGTAACACGAAATCAAAAGGAAATATTGAACAATACAAAACTTCCTCAACTGTGGTACATACATTGCATACACGTATTCAACTCAATTTCCCTTCCAAACACCATCATTAGTTATTGTACAATAAATCGCGTCTTCCATGGAATATCCAATTTCAAAAAATCAAATACTACCAATTCAATTGTGGAATAAAGTGTCAATCATAATTATGATGAGTAGCGAAAGTGACAGAACTAACTTCTATAAATCAGGCATGTGAGTTCGATTCCATGAATGTCAAAATAATAATATAGAATACCCAAAACTCTTCTGGAGATAAACATCAAAATAAAATGGCATACTCAGAGAGAACAGTCACAAATTCAGCTTCACAAATTCAAGTTATTTCTTGATGATATTCCATTCATTTTATTTTATGGCTTCATTTCAATTTGTGAACTAATCACACTATTTTATATTATATTGTATATGATATCGTCGCTAATGAGGCAAACTTCACAGTTGTGCTTGTCAAGCAAAATACTATTACTTTCTCCTTTGTCTTCAACTTCTCAATTGTCAAATTTATCCAGAGATCAATTCGCTCAACTGACAAATGACATTCAGTGATGCATTTTTTTTTATGATGTCGTCGATTCAAGGGATTATCGATTCAAGCAGAGCGAAATCGATTATAATGCATCATCTGGTGGAGAACTTGAGAAATATCTACAAGTCAATAAGTTCCCGAATTAATATCGAGTAGGAATCTTTCCTTAGCGTAGAAAATGAAGGATACTTTCGGCAAAGATGGTTCAGAGTCGATAAAAGGAGGTGACCCCTTCTTATTATACCAGATGTTGCACCAAAATTGACTCAAGACTATAATGTTTAGGTTCTATAATTTTATGAAGTTCAGAAAGAATTCTACCCTATATGTTCACTTATCACAATAAAAACGAAAATTTCGAATATCATTTCTAGCATGAAGTAATAGTTCATTATGATATATTCCTTATTAGAGTATGTTCGCTATAACTTCTTGAAACTTCGATTGAGACTTCAACAGCTCTTCAGAGCCTCAGGTGATTGATTGGTGTACTCAGATGAGTTTGTTGTTTGTTTCAGCTCCTGGATTAGATTGTTGACCAAGTCCGATAAATGTTTCTCGAAAATGAAAGAGAAATAATTGAAGTAAATGGTAGTAGCGCACGCTACTCTGTGATGAATATGTGATTAAATCAAAGGCCTCCTAAATCTAGCCAACAATTTGATAGAGAGCTACCTAATTATTCAATTTTTTGTTAAGATCACGAATTTGACTTGCGTGAGATGCAGGAACTCATTCATTATCCACATTGACAACCTCGCATTAAAAACCACAACAACAATCGTTTTTCTATAATAACCTTCAGTTACCAGATCCCTACATGCAATATGTGATTACATTCATTGCTATAAAATAATGAGTAACACGTGTATTTGGTTCCACAAGAAATTCGAATTCCTAATTTCGTCGAAATGTCGACTACCCACGCAGATTTGGAGAGTTGGGTGGAACAAATGATGAGAAAACGAAATATCTCCAATTACGAATTAGATATATCGGGTAGTTCGTCAAAAGGAGATGGATATCTAGGAGAAGTGAACTTCATTAAAGTGATTGTCAATTCGGACGGCGGAAATGAGAAAGTGTACAATTTGGTAGTGAAATCGGCTTACAAAAGTGAAGAGTTCAGGAAGAAAACTCCTATTCAAGAAGCTTATTACAGGTTCGTCCGACATCGAATGGAATATAAGAGTGACTGATAAAAAACTATTTTCTCTGCGATTGTTTAGGGTGTCCAAATAGTGCCGCGGTTCTCGGATATTTCCTCATTGAAATGCGGTTTTCACAAATCGAAAGATGAACTAAATCAGTATTCACAAAGACAACTCCTTATTGTGCTCACAACGATACATCCAAAGGTCTATGACGTAGCATATAGCTCCCAAACGGTCTGAGATATCACAGATTATCGACCTCTAGAATTATCATTTTCACGAATCATGAAGTGAAATATTTACTCATCCAATATTTGACGTTTGGATTAGCCACTGTTGAATGTGACAATAATAATAATTCCTACACATTAATCCTACCAAATATTCTATCCTATAATATTGAATCAGATTTATCGTCACCCTTGAATATTCAAATAAGGTATACTTGGGTGATCTATTTGTTCAGAAGAATACTATATATATGCCTTGAAGGGAAACAGAAGGCAAAGTACGTATATCTCGCGCATGTATTTTACTGGTCGTTTGCTATCAAACCTATCAAACCTATTCTGTATCCGATTTCCCTAGGCAATCGCCTTTTAAAACTTGTATAATAATAATCAACTATTCATGTTAATTCCTAACTGTTCATGAAAAAAATGCGCAATAACTTGTAGACGTTCAGATTTAGCGAGAAGCTTCATTCAGAATAGTTATCTATTCACCGGTACAAAGAGTCGACACGTTCTCACGAATTGAAAATCACAGCTGATAAATTATAGTGCGGAAATGACTTCTTCTACTGCCCGATATTTAGAAGAGTTTGTGGACGGAATGATGAGAGATAGAAATATCATGAGTTACAAACTAGACAACTGTAGCTTATATGTTCGGTGGTAGCAGTTCCTCAAAAGGTGACGGATATGTAGGAGACGTGCACTTCATTCAACTGGTTGTTAATAAATCAGAAGGGAATAAGGAAGATTATAATATAGTGATCAAATCGACGAAACAAGGTGAAATGTTGAGGGCGAAAGCTCCTATAAAGGAGACATTTCTCAGGTTTGATATAATTCTCAGGCGACTAACTAACTAGATATATAATATAATAAAGTTCATTTTCATGGAAGAAAGAACAGATACAAATGATTTTATTAAGGGAATTATAACGAATAAACATATATGAATGAAACTAACAATAAATTAGAGATGTCTCACGAAGTTAACTCGTTATGGGCATCTCTAACCTATATAATAGTAATACAATGGAGAATTTTACAGAATGGAAGAAAATCCCTATTAGTTTCTCACAAAATATCATTTCTCAACTGAAAATGAACCATTCGGCTATTGATTCATTTCAAATCGTATATGATGCAGGAAGAAAAACTCAAAACATCATTTTGAAGTGAACACCAAATTCAAGAAGGTCACTGATATCGAAACAATACTGATTTTTGCCTTGTTTTTTCACCACCCAATGTATATTGATGTAACTTGAAGAATTGTGACGTAAAAATTCACATGTTTTTGACTATCCGGAACGTTCCTGTTGAACTGAGTTCAATGAAAATATCTAATAGCGAACTGAATTATTTGAACTTAGTGTCTTCATTGAAAAATATTTTTTTTTTTTCATTGTTTGTTGTAGATGTGGATGATCTTTTTTTTTCAATTATTACAAGGAATCATGTTTAGTCAGCTTCAAGTCGTAATAATCCAATTTCCCAGTTGACTATTCAGTTGGGTGAAACTCAACTTCATCTGAATACATACATACATATACAGG
Source organism: Gastrophysa polygoni (assembly GCA_963576655.1). Classification (NCBI taxonomy): domain Eukaryota; kingdom Metazoa; phylum Arthropoda; class Insecta; order Coleoptera; family Chrysomelidae; genus Gastrophysa; species Gastrophysa polygoni. Next base: position 7,065,635 of record OY755091.1, read on the forward strand.
AGGCTACAATTCTATATTCGAAGTTCCATTTCCAATTCTGAGTTACTCCTATGATCAATTTGCTCATCTAAAAAAGGAATGTTTCACTCATGAGATTTTTTTTTCGAATTTTTCCACCTGAATAGCGCAAGTCAAGTTTGATGAGTCGCAGTTAACAATTTTCACCTAGTTCAACAACGGTTCGCATGATGCTCAAATCTATTGTTGAATAACGCACCCAGCTTACAAAATCAGCGAATGGAACTCCCATTGAGAGTTCTGGTCCTCTGGATAAAAATGAAATAAATGAATGAAATTCTACCCAGAAACCAACGTTGAACCATTATTAGATCAGCCCGTTGTTTTAAAACATATTTATCTCACTCGATATTCTTTACTTCAATTTCACTTCGATTGGAAAAAATGAATGATTTGTTTTCAATTATTTCCAGGGAAATGTTCATATACACCAAAGTGTTCCCGATGTTTGATGAATTCCAGAAGGAATACGCTGTGAACGATCGTTTCCATCAGTACGCAAAATGCTACAGCACCTGCCAAGACGACAAGAAAGAGGCATTGGTCCTCGAGAACCTGAAGTTCTTGGGATTCGATGTACACGACCGCACCGCTCCTCAGAATTTGAACCACGCCCTTTTCGTCTTCAAAAACTACGGTAAATTACACGGTACCTCTCTAGCGATGAAGACCAAGAAACCGGCCATGTTCAAGAGTCTGACCAAGAACATGACCGACGTCCTGGCCACGTTCATCATCCAGGCCGATATGACTTCGAATTTCATCCAGGATTTCAAGAAGGTCAGGGATATATTGGATAATAAAGGAGAACCATCCCTGGTGAAGAAGTTCGATGGGTTTGAAGACCAGATAATAGAATCACTCCTCGGATTGTGTCATCCTGACAGACCGGAATCTGTAATACTCCATGGAGATTGCTGGAATAACAATATGATGTTCAAGTACGATGTGAGTATGATAGGTGATTCCTGCATGTAAAATGAAGCAAATACACGTTTTAATGAGCCTCGAGTTGGAGGAGGATATAGGATGATGAATCAACTCTTCAATTATTTCATTCCAAAATATGTAGACCTGTCAAGGATCGTCGATCCTGTAAAGACAAATCCGCTTTTACTGAAATGGACGGATATCTGACAGAGATAAATAGCTAGCGGTTAAATTTTTGCATTTGGATTTCAAATTCAAATAAAATTGTCAACAGTTTTCAAGATAACTATTGAGATCGGCGGAAGTGACGCCATCTAGTTTCAATCTTGGAAAGCCTTAGTAAGGTATTAAAAGTCGACATAATCAAGTAGGTAGAAGTCTACAACTCATTCTAGTGGTTGGGGATAGGGAGTTGGGGCACCAGTCTCCCAGATATCCAGACAATTTTGAATCAATCAAACAGTTTTGATAGATATTTCAAACACACTCGAAGTTAACTTCCGCAAATTGAAAGGAATCGAAATATATTGGATGCAAAGTTGCTCTTCCTGAAGCTTAAAATTTCAACGGCAGTAGAAACAGAAAATGTTGAAAAATTTTGGCTGAAATTCATGTTTGTCTAGTCCGGCTATGACATCTTTATCGGAATATTTTCACCGCTTCTGAACGAAACGTATGATTGATTGAAGATTTCATCCCCGTCAACATTCGATCCCATGACCATGAATGAACTATGAATGGATATAGTGCATCCAAATTGTTTCAGGAACTTTTTGATATTTGTTTGTCGTGTTATGCTGCTTGTCAGGTCCATGTACTCTTTTTATACAAAAGTGTCAAATCCACTGATTTTCTCGCACATATTTGTGATTTTAATCACGACACAAGCCAGACACCTGACAGTATCGAATGATTGTGATTATGAATTGATTAAGTAATTCACCTGATTATGAATTCACTGAGAAGATATCGTAGTGTAATATAATTGTTTGTTTCTGCGTTATCTATCCTAATTCCAATTGAAAACATAAGCCATGCCAAGATTGATTGGTTCTAGAATATATTTCATCATTGTTCACCAAGGTGAACTGGAATGATTGATTATACATGAATAGTCGTGTCCGTTCCAACAACAATAACCTTGCAGAAACGTATTACCTTGTGAATGAAATCACTCCACAACATCTTGAATTTATCTGGAGCAATGTATAATAGCCATTTCCATATAATAACAATTACAAGAAGAACATATGGGCAAAAGTGTGCATGAAATAAAACCAATAAGGACTATAACATTGCTAAATTATACCCATAATGTCATATCGTGAGTTGAAGACAGATGAATAGGTTATTTGAAGATCCATTTCTGAGCAGTCTTTACGAATACCACTAATTCCATACATTTGTTTCGTGAGTAATACGTCTCCAGCAATCCGTAATAATTTATGTGTTCAACTCAAATGGTTGTGGATAGCAAAAAACAACATATTTTGTCAGGAAAAATCTTTTAAGAACTCTCAATTAGGGTGACTGATGTTGAGACGTTGCAGTTTAATGTGCCACAATTTTTTGGTCGTATGGTCTTAGGAATCCTATTCAATATTCAGTCTTGAATCATCCCATGAAAAAAAGGAATTATCTGGCTCATTGTATCGAATTATCATGTTGCAAATTCCAAAATAAATACTGAAACCTATGATACACAAGTTGTTCAGCCAGAACATCATCAATTCGATAATCAACTTCATATCGCTTCCAGTTCCATTGGTTCCGATGGGAGGCTTACAAAACAAATGACTCAAGAAAAAAAATGACATTCAAGATACTGTAAACTGTGTCGCTTTATTCATTGCATTTTCAGGGAGAAAATACAGCTCAGCCGGTCGACATGTGCTTCATCGACTTTCAGCTGTCAAAAGTAGCCTCCCCCATCTTGGATTTGTCATACTACCTGTACACCGTCTCAGACAGATCCGTTCTCGAAAATTTCGATCTGCTCCTACAGACCTACTACAAAAGTTTATCGAACCATCTCAAGCAATTCGGAATCAAAGCCGAGGACATAGTCACGCTCGAAGAATTGAGAAGCCAGTGGAAAATTTACGGAAAATTTGGATTGACAATGGCGCCCACGGTAATCAAACTAGAATTGTGTCAGTCAGATGAAGTGGTTGACTTTGCAGCGTCAGCAGAAAAAGGCGATATGAAGGACATGTTGAATATAGAGATTAAAAATCAGGATGAATACGATAGGAGGATAGTGGATATCATGGAACATTTTGCTCAACGCTTCCTTTGATATTACTCCGATATAACGTGCATGAAAAATTGTTATATTTCACCTCCTTTCTTCGGACCGTTTTGGGTAGACATCAAAACAATCGACCTTCTATTCCTCACAGATGATACTTTCGAACTTCCTGATCTAGACTGGCTATCGACTAAAAATGATATAAATCAGACATGAGATCACAAAAAAAATGCGACTTAAATAGGGTGTAAGCAGCTATTCACTCGTAATTTGTTTTCCAGATGAATAGAATAGCATCATTGCAGAAAACTATTTGAACCAACGTCAACTGACCTCATTATGAATGAGGATTGTTTGATTTCTACCCAGAAGGGTCCGAAGAGAGAGATTGAATTACCACACATTCTCCTGGATTATTGAAAAAAAAAATAGAGTTTGCAATTGTTAAATTCGAGTACCTGAGATCAGAATACGTTAGTTAAGGACAATTCGAAAATAATTAGGAGAATGTGACCCTCCATGACATCATGTGTGCAACCTCTAGCATAGAAACATTGAGAATTATTCTTGAAATAGTGTGAAAGCATCAGTGACAATAGTATCAGTGTGCACTTGCAACTTGAGTGTATTCCAAAAGGTGACTTGGTGCATATTTTGTCAGTATAATCGACAAGGTGTCACAGGATCACATTACCTTTCCAATGATATGTTCCATGAAAATGAGATCGTTGGAAGAAATTTACCGGGTTTTATTTGGAATAACAACATTTTAAACCCTTTATGTGAACCGGAAGTAATTCCTATAGTCAAGTTTATCGTCGAAATATGTGCTCAGTTTCCATATGAATCGCGGCAGAATTCCACAATCGTACCTTCGACGAGAGTGTATCCTAAACGTAGTCACCCGGTATATCTATGTCGGCAGCATTCTGATCGTCGAAGGATAGTATTAAAAATCGATTATACAATTATCTCGTCAAGAGTTACGAAAGCAAAATACTTATATTACATAAATAATACAAATGACTTTTTCTAAGCCTGACAAAGATGGCCTTGGTTCGAAGCATTGTTACAAAGATGTTATTGCCATAAATCTAGTGGTCAAACTATTGTCCTTGAATGAGGGGAGATAATCTCTATCTTTCAGGATATTTTTGATAATAGAAGATGATTATAATATATGGAATAACAAATAGATGTGGTTATAAAAACGATTAGAAATAGCTTTGTATACAGAGCTATTCCTAATCGAATTCATAGCTAAATTGATATCTTCTTCTCTCTGATTAGGATTCGATATCCTCAGTGAGATCATAACTGAAAAATACGCATTCAATTGAAGTTACTACTTATGGATTCTTCGACTCTTCATTTATATTCCGATCCGAAGACAAATAGTGCAAGATTCTCCCCTTTCTATATTTTCCGTGATCTTGCATCCAGTCCCTATAATCATTTGATACCTCATCTCACATTTCAGCACCGCATACGAATGGTGCGATCGAAACTTCGCTCAGGTTCATTCATTCAGCAGTCAGGGCATCAGTTGTTTCATTTTCATTCTCCCAATTGAGTTCTTTCGATTTCCTTCCTGAGACTGTTTTTTATTCTGAATCAAATATTGGCACTTTTTTCTGGAGCAAATATGGGCACTGGTTCATTGAATATTGATGTCAAGATCGTCAGTGGTTGAGTTTCCTTGAATTTCTGCGTCAAATTCATTATCTCTAGTAATGGCAATATTCTATTGCCCTTTCACTTGATAACTCCAATCATTCGGATCTGAATAACCCTGTATGTGTAACTACGAATTTTCGTAATATTCAGAAAGCACCAACAAATATATCATAATGTTGAGCGTAGCCCAAGCAAAACAGATTCTGACCTCTGGGTCACAGCAGATACAAGTTAGTAAGGTTATTATTGAACATGTACTCACTTCGGGAATAGTCACTTATTTTTCGCATTGCATATCAGTGAATGATTGTGGGTGGGTTCTGAAGTTTCAAACAATAAGCAGTTGCCAGTGATTCACTTCAGAGTGGAAAAATTGTGAAATCGTGAAAAAATTTCAAGGTAGGTACGCTTGGTTAGTTATTTCAAAAACTGGGTCATCCTGAACGCATCTTTTACCGGAACTGTATCATAAGTTGTCAACTATTCACCCTTTTATCGACACATGTAGGAGATGGGGATATTTCGTATGTTAATATACCGGGTGTCCCAACGAAAACTTTCCACCCGGATTTACTGGGAAATGACAAATTATGTTCGGAAACGCTAGAACAGGTCGATTTTAATTTCTAGGGGGACTAATATTGAAATGGATTTAGTTGAGCAACTTCATCCCCCGGACGGGGGCGGCTACCCCCTTGCGAATCATCATAGGGAACGTGGGTCGAGTGATACATCATCTGAAAGCTCTCTTTATTCTCTATCCAAACGTTTTTTTAATTTTTTCAAAATCGAATGAATGATAATTGAAATTAGTGTTGTTGACAGGTTCAATGTAACTAGTCAATATCTTACCTGTTTTTATTCAAATTCGTTTCATTAACTATTTGAAGACTCAATGAGTGGACAGATAGACAATGGCAACATCCCATCCGGTCAGGGAACCTAGTCACCCCACGAAAAACGAAAACGAATTTGTCAAAACAAAGTAAATCCGTGTGGAAAGTTTTCGTTGGGACACCCTGTATATTTCGATACCTTTACCTGCATAATAATTATTAATTAGATATTGTTGCTAGTGGCAGAAAAGGTAATGGGTCAAGGTCATGTAGCATATCTCTAGTAATAATTAATGGGTTCATATTCCCCATCATGTTATATGAATCAAGCAGCTATCCATTATAGTTACTTATGCACCAAGTGCAATCCAAAGGGCATCCGGCCCAAGGGATGGATGTCACAATATGAACTTTATCATCTAATAACGCTTGAAAGTTTGGAGGTTGTAATAAGCATCAATAAAGTCGTTGCCGTTTTATTGATGGATTATGTTTGGTTGAGTCTTTCGAGTTCGTCTCCAGGAATAGCTCTTGAAGGAATGATAGACGATATTCACTTTGAAAAAGTTACAGATCGCCTTCCTTTCCACGATGTTCTACGATGTTGCTTCAATTTGTGAGCGTAGTATCACCAGCGAATATCTCTTCTCAACAGATTGTTGATATTTGGAAAAAACAAAGTTGGTACCAAGACAGATCTTTGGGAAACCTTTATGTAACAATTGTTACCGAATCTCTCTATCTCTCTCTCTCCAGCACTTCGCTCTGCTTATTGTACTTCAAGAAGGAACTCGTAGGCCGATTCATGAAATTTGTGTGAGAGTATCGGACACGTACTCAACACAAAATCATCTCCTGAAGTATGTACTTAATTGAATTACCTATCAATTCACATGGTGTACTGCAGCTGAGTTTCCTTCAAAATGAAGTTATTTCTCTTCCATGCTCCACTATTCTTAAGAATTCAATCAGAATACAGAGAATTTTTTCTCAAGTAAAAAGTTTCTGGATCCTCCACTCATTTCCAGTTGAGAATCCAGCTCGAATTCAGGTGGTATTTCTATAAAGTATACGTGAAGTCAGCATACACAAATATAATTACTCTAGTTTCTTTGGGCAGTTCTCATATACATTTATATACAATATACATTCTGGAACAGATCATTATTCCTCCTTGCTATGAATAAATTGAGGTGGTTATTATAATTTCTTCTCATATTTTTTGAAAACGATATGAGAAAACGGTCAAAAAATAAAAAAATCAATATACCACCTCCTCGAATAATCCACAGACAGTATTTGTGTAAATATCAGTTCACATGATTCACTGTTCGATTAGCTCTAATGTAATTGATTCCACTTGAGATCCAATCTGTGATCATCTATCACGATCATCATTTTTCGTTAACATAGTATAGGTTCCATCATAAGATATATTGTCTCATAGGTACAGAATGTTGCGTGTAAACAATATTACATGATATGTCACTAAATATATCATTAGGAATGAATATCCGAAGAAAACCCAAATCATGGAACAATTCGAATAGTGTGGGAGGAACACTAATCGATTTGTGAGTGTTGAAAATTAAGATCGTCAATTGGAGATGAATCGGTAGATATTGTCTTGTGCTATTGCTAAGTTATACTCAAATACGCTTCATGAATATCAAGTTTGGTATATTTACAGACGTACTTCTACGTTCGTTTATAGTTTGTTTTTCTTCAACGGTCATTGTCATGTAGATTCCTTTATTTGTTTCACACTCTCGGCCCTAATTTCAGGTCTTCCTCTCGATTGACTCACGATATGAATCATCTTGAAATATTCATTCAGAGTTTGTATTTGTATTTCTCAACTTTCGGATATTCAAATATTTTGTGAGTATTTTTGCACGTATATCAAAAGAAAAAACACACCAAACCTTGAAAGAAATGTACCTACTTTTCACTGAGGCATATGCCATATGTTTCTTTCAAACTTCTGAGTTTTGAATCAACTCCTGGATGATGATTATACATAGTATCCTTCCATTATGAAAAACATCAACACAGGTTGCAGCTTACTCATACTTACCTACTTGATTTCAATCAAGATTTGGAAATACTTCAGTCATGATAGTTTCACCTACCAACACTTGAAATAAATAGTTCGAATGATAATGGATGATAATCCAGCATTTCTGCTCTTGAAACGCTACTGAATTAGTATGATTAGGTATTGGAGCTATCTCTCACCCACATTATGAGTTATTCTGTTTACATCTCTGTGATATCATAATCAAGTATTTATAGTTATTACCAAAAACATTTATTCGATTCTGATAAGCTCGTGAGTTCCATAGATTTCCGCAAAGCATGTTATTCATTTTGGATAAATCACTGTTTTGCTACTGCCGTTATTCGTGAAGTCTTTTGTTGATTTTCTGACTATTCAAGTCAATCGATGGCGAAATCAATCAAGTCGATATCAAATTTCGTCCTGGGAGAATTATAACAGCGAAAAGAGCTTTTATGCTAACACTATTTCCATATTATTTCCATTGAATTCGAAGGTGTCTAAAGTTTGATGTATGCACAGTTATTTCAAAAAGATTACAGAATTAGTAGGGAGTAATCTCATCACACTTTTCCATTCGTGAAGTTTTTCGCTTTTTTAAAACTTTTGAGATATTCTTCTCGCTCACTTCCAATTCTCCGTTCGAAACTTCAATGAGGTTTGGAAAAATTATACTCTTGTATGCCTGAAACTTATCTAATAATCACTATGATTGATAATACTCGTGCTGAAGAATTTCGATTCGAATATTGAATTATTTTATGAAAATATTCGTCTTCAGTTCAACCCTTCTAAATTCAAGTGCGCAGGAGTGCTAGAAAAAGCAACATTGAAGTATCGTGAAGCGTCGCGATGCCCTACGGATTCTGTTGCTTTGCGGAGTTGTTAGTCGTCGGTTCTCGTTTCCATACAAAGACTGTGAAACTAGTTTCCGCGTTGTTTTATTGTAATACTCTCCTCGAGGTCGTGGGTAAGTTTTCTCTTCCACATTGTCAGCCACAGCCAACTCATTATGAAATTCACTTCCGTTTCCTCAGCAAGGTTAATGTGCCACCAATGAATCATAAACATTTCAAAAACATTTTTGTACTTCGAAAGTTCGACAGCTTTGATCCATCAATGAAAATTTGGTGCTTCAGAACTTCGAACTCATAAACAACAACATATGGAAATAAATAAAATATAATAACTATCTCAGAAATCATCCCAGATTGGAAACGAAAGTATCGAATATGATTCCAATTCACAGCATTGGCATAATATATAATTTAATGTAGAACAAATTTGTCAGTTTCTGTCGAATTGAATTCTTTCAAGTCATTGGTGAGTTCTATTATTCCAGGTGACTACAAAAATCCAATTCATTTATCTTTCTCTCGAAGAATATTTCACCAAAATCAAGGAACCTCAATACAATTTGATACTTCAATTACTAAGTATCAAATAGATTAACATACTTACACTTCACATCTGAATCATTCACTTCGAAAGGTTGCTCATAGAATAGATTTACATACCAAACCACACTTCAATGCCGAACAATGCTTTACATTTCCTTTCTCATTGGGATTCAGAAGGCAATTCTACTACTGAACTGAATAAACTGAATAAAAGTGACCCTTTTTGTTGGTGTCCAAAGTTTTCTGAGGAATCAAGAAAGATCTCGAACACAATGGATGCCAAATCATGATAGATCGTCTATAATGGAATGCCTATACTGTGTAATTGATGTTGACAGTTTTCAAGATGAGGAACATGAACTACATATTGTCACGAAAGGGCATTATTCAAATTGAATTCTGAAATAATCATTACTATTATCTATATTCATGTTTATAAAATCATTGAGAACAATTAACTCCGTAACTATATAGGGTCCTTGTTCGTGACAGAAAAACTATTTCATTCAATAAACATCATGAATTATGAAACCAAATCCACGCACCAAGAGACTCACTCGAGTTGTGGTCCCATAAGTGGACGGTTGCTGGAGCAACAGGGATGTCCCATTTGGGACATCCCCAAGTCTGTATTTTCTAATGTGAGTACTTTCATTTCATTCAAGATCTTTCGACCCGATGCCTCTTCTAGGATTCCTAAATTTGTATTCTCAATATTCGATAAATTTAAATTTACTTTGTTTGTTTTGAATGAGTATTCAAATTTCCAATTCATTTCAATCTCAAGATTCGAACGAAATTTGAATCCTCAGGAATCCCAACTTTCAATAATATAAAAAAAGTGAGATTTGTAACAATATACTCGACTCAAATTCATATCGTCCACGTCATTATGGAAATTAACAATATTCAACTTGATTTCTTGTCTAGAAAATTGCTTTTTATAAGACAATGTGCAATAAACGGCCTCTCGCTACGACTATAATGTAGGTACATATCATCCATGAACGTTCCATTAATCAGTGAATGTAATACAATGTATAAGAGATATTAACGGTGTCATGGCGACCAGTGCAGAATGACCTCATTTCGTATGAGTAGGTATTCAGAAAATAATTTCAGTCTCAGAATGTTGTTGTTAAAAGTCCCCCTCCCGAGAGCTGAAAGAACTAGAGTGAAAAAATGCTCAGAGCCGAGCTATTTCTGACAACAAAATAATCCACACTTCGAAAGATGATTTTGCAGAACTTGAGGAGGTTATTGAAACCGGATCGCCCCTAGAGCAATTTTCATACAAAACTGTTGACGAGGGAAATCATCGATATTCAATTGATTTTCATCAGAGATAACGCAAAACAATGGTTCTCAACGTCGGTTCAAAATGTGACCCGTCACTTCCTCATTCACTCTTTCATTCACGAGAAGATAGGCTGCCATCACTTTCAGTGGTTTCATAGACCAAGGATTTCATGTAATCCCAGGAGAAAAAATCAACAGAGGTGAATCGGGACTCACTCACCAGGTGAGTCACCTGGGATCGATCATCCAGAAGATTGGTGGTTCAGACGATCCTACGGCTTGTACAGAATGTACATGATACCTGAAGGTCTATCGAAACTTTCTGCATTTTCCATTAGATGAGCAAGTTCTCCCACCACAAAATACGAATGATTCTCACCATTCAGCCGAGAAAGAAGCAGGAACGGAAAAGCAATTAAAAAGTCGCCAACAATCTAGCACAAATGATAACTCAAAAATTGCTTATATGATCTGAAATCTAAATCACTTTGGACTCTCCAAGAAGAATTTCAATCGATTGAGTACAATGTATGATAAATGATAATAATAATTAGTCATTACAAAAGTACGACTTGAATTAGGACTGGTTAGAGACTGGTGTCGCTCTGGTCTCTCGAAGGAAGGCTCATGAACCGTCAAACACGTGTAGATAGTATCAGCATTCTCGTGCTCAGATTATATGGTGCTCGTGCCATCATAATCTTCTATAATTTCCTTGGACGATCATTTGGTCATTGGAGAATATCTTTTTTTTTTATATAGAGACATATGGAAATGTTTGTGATTCTACCCCTACTTTCTATCTTTTTTCGAGTTTCTAAATACTAGTTAGTTACTGTGTACATGAAAAAAATATCATTATTGGAGGAAGCTATATGAGACTATGAACCCTAATGTTAAATGGTGATCAAGAATGTGGTGAGATCAGTTCACAGTGAATGAATCACTTCCATCTATTGATATTAGTAATGGGGCAGAAACAAATCAGTGCTGGCAATAATGCATGTATATTCCATTGAATTCAAGAGGCGCCGCTGTCCACTTTCCTGCAGTTATATGGATCCTGACCTGGCAAATACCATCAACACGTTGCCTTAATCGAATTAAAGCGAGTCCATCTCGTAGATCAACGCTATCGATGTATCCAGAGTTGTAACTCCGCATGAAACACGGCTGTGGGGGGTTATTAAACGCTCTTTAGAAATTGACCACATGCTCCATATAGGACCAGAATATCTGGAATAATGCGTATTAATCGTCCAGATCCATTATTCACCATCCACGATATTCCTCACTGAACTTTCCAAAAGTTTGTGAAACTTTCTTTTGTCTGCGCTTCAAGATAGGTACCCGATGCAATATGTGAGGGTTGTTTCGAAACAAATGCGAAATACTTCGACACTTTCAATTATGAATCAAGAAAACACTTAGAACTTCCACTAATTTCGTCTTGTCACTCTATATTATACACATTTCACACATTATTCACATTTTTTTTTTCATTTTTATAGGGTTAACATAAATTGTGCTCCAGCTGAATCTACACCCCATTTCAACCGAAATCGTAGAAAGAAAAGAAAATCGGACATAACCATCGATTTTCATTCCTGGAAAGAAACTCTTCCACCATATACTTGTTTATTCTATCAAACATGCATCAAGGAATAATACTCAACACCGCATTTCCCTATAAGTATGATCGTGTTTCCGATTAAGAGGCAGAGGGTTCCTTCAGAGTTTCAGAAGAATATTCATTTCGAAGAAATTTGGCTTCTTCCTCGAACACAAAAATATATATGAGAAATCATACTACAACACCTTCTCCAGTTGTATGTCAGATAGCGTCATTTGAATTTCTGAATGACTTTAATTTTGGTGATTATCGATTGTATTTTCCCATAATGCTTTGAATTATGGAAAGTGTCTATTGAATTTCAGAATGGTCAGTTGAGTTTCAGAAACTTGAATTGAAATGGTTGTTGGACTGGTTCAATTACAGAAAGCATCATTTGCATCTCAGAGTAATTAATTCTATTTCAGTAACTTTCATTCAAATTTCATCACGTGTAATTGTATTTCAGAAAACACTATTGGCTATTGTTATTGGATACTACCGAAGTCAAAAAAATTGTTGAAACTCATCTTGGAATTTTACCAGCCTGCACTTGGTGTTATTCACCAATGTGATGATGGTGAATAGCACCATCATCTCGAAAAAATCATTGATGATGCAAGGAACACTATCGTAGGAGAGGATTGTGCACGAGCTTCACATTATTCTCATGATTTCTCATTGCTATTCAAAATATATTTTGTTGTGAATAATTGTAGTTGTTGACTAATGAGTGATAAAACTTCAGTTGATGGATAATAATTCATAGATTGGTATTGAAGAATTCCGATGAATTCTGAAATTCGAATGATGGTTTCTTATATCAACTAATGCTTCCTAATTTCGAACTCTCAGTAAGACTTGAAATATTCATCTATTCTGCTGAAAAATATTTGGATAAATGTGAACAAAACTCTATCGATTGAGAGATATTCTAATTTTTTTGGTTCTTCAAAAAAATAATAAGTATATAGTTCACGAGGATTTTTAATATCTCCCGTTCCTTGAACAATATGTATGTATGTTTTTAAGAATCATATATAAGGTGCTTTCATGCAGTTATTTCAAAATAGTGAGTCAACACAGCCTTCACTCTCTCATAGAAAAGATCTTCTTCATTGACAGGAATCGATCCTAGTAAATCCACGAAATTGTTATCCTCCGTGAGATCGGTAAGAGTAGGTGCATCTTCTTTGTCACACAGAGCGAATCTCAAGATGATAATCATCTCTATAAGCCCAAATATCGAATACTTTTTCCAGTGCTCTTTCAACTCCGAAAGTGGAAATAGTTCATCTGGATCGCTACCCAATTGTGACAGATACGTCGAGAAGGACTCGTAATAATGCGTCAGAAGGTGGTCAAATCTTGACAGCTGGTCTTTGGAACAAACTGCGTAAAGGAAATAGGATAGGTCGTATACAGGTGACCAAAGTGTTGAAATCTGCCAGTCCAAAATCGAGACTCTCAAAGGCGTTGTCCTGTCGTCGTTCTGGAAGGAAAAGATAATCATTTGTGTGTGATTCTCAACATACGACATACATGAATGATATTGTTATTGCTATTTCGGATGATACGCAGCATATTCAATGTGGGATGAACGTCAATCATTCGATCACATATAGCTTAATTGCGGATGAATGTTCTATAATTCGTCTAGGATTATGAATATGTATATTTAAACATGAACTGCACAACATTCTAGCTTGATGCCTAAATAGTTATGTACACCTGGGAATATTTTTTGTTGGTCTCGTTCCATCAAATTATGCACAAGTTTTCAATTGGTAACCACAAGAACTTGAGAAATATATGAAGGTCTGAGAAAATATCAGTTATTTCTTGGACATTAATCAGCTCACAGTTTTGGTGCTGAAACACTCTCGTAAAGTATTGGATAACATAAATTTCAACAATTTACTAACAAAGCTCTGCATCTCAAACACACATTTGACTATTGTTTCACAGGATTCATAGAACGGATGATAATAAAATCTTTAATATTAATGCATTCAATGAGAGACATCAAAACAGTAGGCCAGCATTAATTGTGTAGATTTTATATAACGAGCCTGCACCAAACTCGAATAATTTGAGCCCATTGTTCAAATCTTCAGCTGTTGCTTATTAGAAAGGTAATAGTGATAATGAATCCATAGATTTATTATCTTATTATCTATTATCTTATCATCTTGTCATTTCAAGCCAGTTGATTCCTATACTTTCTTCACAACTGTTCAAATATTGAAGTAACTGCGAGAGATCATACCTACTCCATTATAGAAGTGATTAGAACATCACAATAATGTAGTTCATTGAGAAAAAGGGGACAAATAGAACTTTTGATCGCCTCTTGTTTCGGAAAATTCATCGACCGTGTATATTTTTTAGCTCTTACCATAGCTAGAACCAGATTGCTGGTGTGATGTTCTCTACCTAAGTGTATCAAAAGGCAACCACTGTCACAAATCACTAAATATAGAGTCCTACAATAGTTAGTTCTATTTGGTTTCGACAGATCGATTGAGTTATGGTACAGGTTATGGTATGATTCAGTAACCAATGATACTTGCAGTTGCTGATAAAATATGAGACAAATTGTTTTTGTTTGTCCATGAAAGCAGTCAACTAACGCGGTCAACGTTGGTTTCTGAAGACCCTCGACACGTTTCTCTCTCCCAGTCACACCAAAATCCAGTTGGAAAATGAATTGAAAGGATATCATCTGTTAGAACTGGATACTAGATCAGAGGGGAATGAACAAGCAGATACTCTAGCACGAAAAGGAGCATCAACGCCTCTGATCAGGCCAGAACCTCATCCTCAATCTCATCATTTTACGCTCATTGAATAATATACTATTTCCATCCAGCTGGTTATGAAATCTCTACCCTACTTTTATCGCGAGTTTCACACTCTGTGCGTTAAATTTCGATCAAGCCATGCTCTCAACATTTCTGAAGTCACTTGGTAACGAAGTTATGAATATTATATGAAACTTCATCGACATATTTTTTTGTGTGAGACCTGAGGAAAATGTTCATCATGGTGTCAAATAAAAATGTAAATGAAGGTTCGTAACAGGTGTTCTGAGCAGCCTTATACAAAATGAAGATGACTTTGAATATAATGGCATTATAATTGAGAACATAGTTTATGAAGATCTCGTTCTGAAGATGATATCATTCTTAGAGATCTTGTTTTATATCATTCATTATTCTGAAGAAGAAAAAATGAAAAATGCAAATCAAACACTGAGGGGTGTCAAGAACGAATAAATGTTGGGATCATAAATACTCAAGCTTATTTCAATGGAATTGGAAGTTTTTGTCGCTCCAGTATTACTCTCCTATTCTCCGAATGCGGCCCGTTCAATTCAACCTTTTCCCACTTTATCTCAGAAAGTTACCCGTACAGTAATACCATCAAATCCAGGATTTCTCAGATTATTCTGTTCGACCGTAGGTAGCATGATTCAGGGTTAGCTTATGTTTCACGAACATGTACATAGGTATGTACCTAACGATTTTCAAGAATAGCCCAAATTGATGATATTCAGTTAATAAGTTCATTCATTTTTTTTATCTTTGGACAACACGAAAGGGAAACCTATGATGTTCGAGGAACATCGTGTTAGCCAGCGGTGGAATTTTGGGAGAGTGGGAAGGTGTTGGAATTTTTCTTGAAAGTTTGGAGGTTGTAAGCATCAGGAAAGACTTCACTAGGCAGAGAATTCCATAACTTTGCCGTTCTATTGAGGAATGATGCTTGGTATAGCGATGTTCGACAGGTCTCGAGCCTGACAGTGTAGGAGTGACCAGCTTGAGCTCGTCTGGTTTGTCTACTAAGAATCGCGCGTGGTGGCATAATAGATAATATTTCCGTTGAGCACCGACCGTGAAACTACCTATAAAAAAGGCATAGATCGCCGACCTTTCTACGATGATCTAGAGAGGTCAATGATTTGGTGAGTGTTGTATCATCGACTTGGCGAATAGCTCTCTTCTGAATTGAATCTAAGAGCTTTAGCGTATGTTTGGGGGCTGAGCTCCAAACATGTGAACAGTACTCCAGGACAGGTCGAATTTGTGCTTTGTAGATCATAAGCAGTTGCTGGGATGTGAAGTATCTCTTCGCACGGAATAGAAAACCAAGTTTTTGTGAAGCAGTTTTCGCAATGGACCTCACATGATCGTCCCATGAGAGTGCACTGTTGGTGGTGACACCCAGCATGGATATTGACGACTTCATAGGAACAGTGGTACCCGACATCATCAAATTGGGCATTGTGTGATCATACAAGCTTGAGTTTTAGTTGCATTGAACTGTACTAGATTCTCAGATCCCCATTTCAGAATTCTTGTCAGATCCTCATTTAAAGCATCAACCTGTCTTCGCCTTGCACCTCTGGCCTCGTTGGATGATATAGGGGCTCTAGAGGAAAAGGCGGAATGAAGTGTACTATCATCCGCAAAGCTATGAACTGGGCTGGAGGTCACATTCAACAAATCATTGATGTGGAGCAAGAACAAAGTTGGTGCCAAGACAGAGCCTTGTGGAACACCAGCATTGATAGTCATTGTATCAGACGATATCCCGTCTACCACCACGTATAGTGATCTATCTGCAAGAAAACTCGATAGTAAAAGACACAGTTGGGGCGGTAAACCATATGACGGAAGTTTCGCTAGGAGGCCTTGGTGCCAAACTCGGTCAAATGCTTTGGAGATATCCAAGGCTACAGCCAGAGACTCCCCATGTTTCTCTATTGACATCTGCCACTTATGTGTCACATAGGCAAGCAGATCTCCAGTTGACCTCTGGTGACGAAAGCCATATTGCCGGTCGTTCACGATTCTTGAGCTCTCTAGATATCGGATGAGCTCGATGTTGATTGCTTTTTCCATTACTTTAGAGATCACAGATAGTAGTGCAATCGGTCTATAGTTGTTAGGGAGGGTTTTCTTGCCAGTTAGAAGGAAATACGCCGAGTTTGTACGAAAGGGTGAACAACCTGCAAAGAACTGGTGTTAGTTCTGGGGCACATTTTTTGAGAACAATAGACGGTATTCCGTCAGGCCCCATAGCCTTCTTGACGTTGAGGCTAAGCAGAATGTGTCTGATTGTGCGTTGCCGGAAGACAATTTCTGGCATACGGTTATCGATGGTAGCGATTTTGGGAAGTTCCTGGCCTCGTGGATCCAAGGTAAACATTTTGGCGAAGGTGTTGGCTTCTTCATGAGGTGTTATAGCCAATGTATTATCATCCTTTTAGTTTCATTTCGTATATACAGTGGAACTCACCATATCGAATCGAAATAGAACATTCTGCGAATATCCGAATTTATACAGAATATATATATATATATATATATATATATATATACAGATATATATATATAAACAGAATATGTCTGATAACGTAAAGAAGAGAGTAATATTGTCTATCATCTGTCAATAACTAATATTCCACATTACTGGTGCACATTCATTGTAATACTGCCGGAATTCATTTGTGGGTATTCCACCCACTCAACTCCTGATTCAGCCTGAAACAGGCACTCATCTACTAAGGGTAAAAAATGGTTCACCCGTTGTTCATCTTTCAATGTCACCTACTTCTTGGTATCACATTATAATATCATATGATTCCATCGCGGGATCTCAATGATGGATGAATGAATGGAGTGCACTTCCATTAATCCCATTCTGGATAAATGAGTTGAAAATTACTATTCACGAAAGCCAAAGTTTCCATGGTTGGATGAGTTCCTTTCCCAAGGCAGATAGGTATCGAATCGATGAATGAAAAACATTCGAGCCAGAGACTCAACAGAAAATCAGATGATCTTGAAATAATTATTCGTGATTAATATAGCCATAAAAGTCTCAAATAGCATTGTATGGTACCGATCTAACCAACTTGTTCAGACAAAAATCTAAAGTCTTCTAGATCATCATCAAAAGGGTTCTTCAACTATTATCATTTCGATTATCATGAAAATCACAGTTCTCACCGATTACTTGTGTGTCAGCTCACCTCATATTTGAACATGAAATTGTTATTCCAACAATCACTATGGCAAATAACGCTTTTTGGGTCTTTTTTCTCTAGAACGTCCAATAAAACCTGATTGATTCCTTTCTCCATCAGCTTTTCAAATTTCATACAGAGGTCCTGATCCTTGAATTTCTTCAATATATCAATCACCATATCAGCAGAACTTTGAATGAATTTGTCTATGTCTGATACTTCCAGAAAGCTCTTATGGACATTCGGCAAATTCTCAGTCAGTTTTGTAAAAAGCTTATTATTCTGATCGCGCATAGCAAACGATGTAGCATGAAATTTCCCATATTCTGTCAAAACAATTTCTAAGTGATTCATATCCATTGGCTTCTTTCGATCATACAAATCGTAACCGATATCTCTCAAATCTTGTAGAACAACCACCTCCATGTGGTCAAACATCAAGCACTTGTAGCATTTCGGCACCGATTCAAAAATATCAACTCCCCTTTCCGCCTGGAACTTTCTGAATGCTGGAAAAATCTTGTCGTAGGTATAAATCTCACTCTCGAATGCTGCTCTAACTGGTGTTGTTTTCCTTAAAAGATCGTTGTTTTTTCCGTGTTTCACAACCAACTGGTAATATTTATCTTTCCCTTCTTTCGTGACCCCTTTTGCTTTGACAAAAAGTACTTCACCCACGTAACCTTGATCATTTTCTGTACTACCCGTGATGTTCACTTCCTTAGTATCGAACTCTTCACTTGTCAAAGACTCTTTGACCCAGCTAAACACTTGATCTTTCGACGCCATAACTATGCAAATCCAGGTTCCCTCTACACTTCTATTTATATTTTTCAATCAACACAATCATTCAATCTCGCTGGAAGTATTAAATAATATTTAAGGCATCACGTGACACGGATGAAATATATAATGTAGAAATAATGGTTGGTGGAACTAACAAGCACTGAACATGTGTACCTCAACCTCCAAATCAATTCAAGTAGTCTTTAATGAGACTATTGTTGAACGATGCATTCACAGTGTTTTTATCATCTCATTTCTGGAATTGAGATGATAATTATCAGGAATTGAATTCATTGGATTCAGGCATATTTTCACATTCATATTTTCAATTTATCATTTCTGCCTTCGAGAATGTGGCCTGTTATGTTAATCTGCAAATTTTTAATACAAATACCAAAAGTGATTTTTTGGAATTTTCCTCAATATTGAATTTGGACTATATGAAAATTCTTGAAAACTTCTATGCTAACGACCTGTAAAATTTTTGATTATTTCCGATTCAAATTTTATATAGAAGATATCTATGAATTCCAACGACGTATCTAGAAACCAGGAATTCACAACTTAAACACTCACGATTTGCTGTGGGTGCCAAAGTCCGATTTTTTGCTTGTTGATCATGACTTCCATGCAATATCGTCAAATTATCATTAAAAAAAAATAAGTGAAGTGGTGGATCAAATTCAGGACTAATTTAATTTTAATTCGACTCTAAATATAGTTAGCATGGTAACGAATGATTTATTATTATAATCGCAATAGATACGTAATTATTTTCTCGTCTCTGTTTTTTCTTATGTTCGTGCAATTATTCTCGTTTATCCCCTCCGCCAATTAGTTTTGTGTTCAGATACGGTACCCAATCTCATCTTCTGGGCATTGTCTCATGACAGTTTTCAATTCGACAAGAAAAATAAGGGGAAATTAAAATCCCTCCTATATCTCTGCAATTTTTCATGTGGAAAACTTTTTCAGTTCTTTTATATGATGGTGAGATGTATCTACCTTGTTTCCATAATACAGTTTGCCAAAAAGTTTGGTTTATGCGTTCATCCATGAATCTACGCATAGTTACTTATACCATTCGCATCCTTACAGCTTTTTTGTCAGATTTTCTTCCTCGTTTCTGAAAAATAAAATAAAAGCTATTGTAATATTTTGAATATATTTGTAGCGAGGACAGATTTGTGATCTGTCCTATAATGTCATTGCGTTTGAAATTCAAAGTTTAGTTATCTTAAAGACATGCGTTTTAGAGTACGAAATACATTATATTTCATAATCGTGAATGTAGATTTGTGTTGTCAAAGGACAACATTTACAGCAATACACTGATCAAAACACACAAACACCGCGGAGTTGATCCAAGCCGTTGGCATTAGCTACTCTGCCGACCACCTTTCGCTTCACTCATCCTCATGCGATAGAAGGACGAAAAAAATTGTGGCGAGCGATGTCATGAAAGTTTCGAAAAATCTGTCTCATGAATAGAAGCTTAGAGTATCAGCTTATGTTTTGGAGCTGAAATCCAAACCATTTCAATCTTCGATCATTGAACAGACTAGATAAATAATCCACACCCCTGGCAATACAGTTTGTTTGGAAGCAACATCTATATTATCTATCGTTGTCTAAACAAGGATAGCAGAACCTGATTCTCCCAGCACCAGTGCCGTGTTGTCAGAGGGGGTCGAATTTATTATTAATTCATGATGTAACCAAATTGAAAATCTGTAACAATTTCAGTGGTACTTTTTAGCATTTCTTGGTGGGAAAATGAACATCTTTATACTTCCTTCACATTGTTACGAGAAATTCGAATACATACAATCCTATGGTGATTTTTGTAACTTGCTTGTAATCAATAAACTTATTATGACCACGTTACAAGAAAAGTTCAATTCCCAACGCCATATGAAACAATATACTTACTATTCAGTATACAGTTGTCTACTTATACTTCATCATAAATAACGTTCAATTTCAATAATGAACATTTATATCTTTGGCGATCAGTGACAGTTCATGTAAGTATATTTACGATTTCAAAGTTCAGTACCTACTAGTGGAAATAATTTTCAAAAAAGTGAAAAACTCGTTTTCAAGGCAAATAGATATGATTGCATATTTGAATGTGATTCTCAAATCTGAAGATGAAACTTGTTTATATCATTTCACGATATCGTCAAAAATGAAGGAGGTTTCATCTTGAGCAGAATTCATATATTTTGACGCAAAAAATTGATGTCTGATTATTTCATTTCATGTAGATAGATGAGAATCGATAATGAATATGTGTTGACAAGTATTATGACGAATGTTATATCAACAATAAAATCATGAATCATGTGAAGATGTAGCAAATAGCAGTGTTTCTTATTTAAAACAGGACTGAAATGAAAAACAACCATGGATAATCACACAAATAATTTATTGATTTTTGAATAGGATTGTTTTTGTCAACATACTTCTTACTCTAACTTCCGTTGAATCTTTCAATTTATTTGCCTCATGATGAAGTCTTACAGTGAAATATTTTTCCAAATTAGTTTGACTAGTTCCAAAAACAGTCAACGGTGAATTTCTCATTGATATGTGTAGAAGAAGTATACAAATATCCTTATATTTTTCATCAAAAATATCAATTGAGTTCATCATTATTCTCAGTGATTTTTCAGCAGCTTCGCATATTTTGACTACAAATAAGGAAGCATTCATCAGTGCTACATATTCTACCACAAGACACTGTCGCAGCTGACCTATGGGTATAATCAATATAATCTGATCAATTCAATTTAAATTCATTTTTATCCATTCCATTTGGGAAAATGCTTCAAAATCTCGAATGATACGACAATGGTAACTCACCTATGAAATGACGTGTTTTGATCGCCGGTTCAAATTGTCTTTAACACACCTCACAACGTCTCACCGTTATATCAAATCACCAAAACAGGAAATAAACTGAGTTTCTGATGAATTCTGAGTACACAAAACTGAACACAAGTTGAATAATATCGATAAATCAAAACGTAAATAATGACAGATACCAAACAAAGCAATAATCGCCGTCGAGTGTCAATATCAAATTGCGGTGTTGCAACATTGAGCAAAAAGTATTCACGATACCCATGCTGGTCCTTGAGCCCCCAAGAAAGTAAAATTGCTAAGTCTCAGAATAATGTAGCAATCTTCTATTAATCAGAACTGATTCATAATCGTCATGACCCAAATTTATTATTATATTTGTACATTGAACTACATGAATTCATAAAGGACTTTGAATATTATGGACTATTCATCACTTTTTGATGATTGGATATGACAACACTGGCGACGATTGGGTACTAATATTATGATAATTCTGGGAGTTCATGTTAGCATCAGAATATTTGTTTTGTGATCCTCCTAGTGGGTTTGTTGTTCGGAGATTTCAATAGTACTTCTGAAACAGAAGAAGTCGGAACAAAAGTTGTTGTGGAGCAGCTCTCGCAATGTACCTAACAAGGTCGTCCCATGAGAGCGCTGTTGCCAACTTCAAAGGAATAGTGGTAGCTGACTTCACCATGTTCGGTATTGTCTGATCCGACCTTTCTGGTGAATATACAAGCTTGAGTTTTTGTTGCATTGAACTCTACTCAATTTCCATTCCCATTTCAAAATTATTGTCATTCATAGTATCGATCTGTCTCCGTCTCGTACCTTTTGCCTCAACAGATGATATTCAGAGCTTCTAGAGGACTGGGCAGGAGGTCACATCTAACACATCGTTGATGTGGAGCAAGAACAAATTTAGTGCCAAGACAGATCTTTGTAGAAATCAGCATTGATAATACATCAGATGAGACTTTGTCCATCTGCGAGAAAACTGTAAATGACATAGTTGGGGTAGAAAACCATACGTCGGAAGTTTTGCTAGAGGGCAAAACTCGGTCGGACCCAGAGAACAGAAAAAGTTACAGAACATTACACGTAAAAGGCGCTATTTCATTCCCATTCATTCGGAACTCCGTCTGGAGAAATCATTCATACTAAACGAACAACGAGGAACAAATCTCGTGAGACGTAGAGAACACTCAAAAATATGAAAGTTACTGAAGTTACATCCACTGAAGTTTCACCATACAAGGCGAATGATGTTGACGACTACCTACCTAGTTCTTAATAGCAACATATCTGAACAATAATAATTCGTGTTCGTATTGAATTGCAGGTGCTAGCATTGGGCTTGAAGGATAAAGATGTGTTGCACTCAAATTGGCTGAATTGATGTACGAAAGTGAGTAATGAATATTCTCATTTAATGCGTGAAGTTTTCTGAGTGATTCAGATGCTATGAAAATTTCGAATTGGAATTGATTCTCAATATCGGTGATTTTCATTTTCCACAATAGGGCAGATCACTGATTTTTGAAAACATCATAGTCATGTTTGTTCTTATAAGTATGAAATACATAAAATACATCTACAGATTCATCAATTCCAAAATGATTTGAATGAATAATGTAATATTAATTTTGAATACACAATTACAGCAGCAATTGTAATGGTTTGATTTCATTGGTGTGTCCAGCTATGACATCTCAGACACCCATCGATCGAAAAAGATAGATATTGTTCACATTAATGAGTCATAACTTCACTCCCATTCATCACTATCATTATTGCTATTATTTCATGTTTTGTCAATGGAAATATCAACAATATTCGGCAAAAAATAGTTTCTTTTTTGCAATCAGTGCAGTTTTTTCAACATTACGTTTTTCGGTTGCAGGAACAGTCAATCAAGATGGCGAAAATCCTCCACGTGGACGTTGACGAGACGGTGCAGGATCACAGGAACTTGTTGGACTGGTCCGAGACAAATGAAACCGGCGGAGCCCAGCACCATCTACCGATTAACATGCGCTTTAACGACGGCCACAGGCTGTCTATTACCGTGTATAGTGTGTTGATGGTGTTTTCGACAGTGGCAAACATAACGGTGCTAGTGTTGTTGGTGAAAAGACGGAAAAAGAACCCTTCTAGGATCAATATGATGCTCATGCATTTGTCCATAGCCGACTTGCTGGTGAGACAATATCATTTGATCTGGAAGCTAGATCTCGCAATAATAATATTAATATTAATAATATCCACATTGGCTTGAAAAAATTATAACAAAAACCTGCTGCTAATAATCAAGCAGTTGGTGCCGCAATACATACATCTTCCTAATGACCCATTCAATAATAATCACCGATCTTCATTTTCATTAACCAGAATCTCTTTATTGATGTTTTGAACCATCAATAGGCTACCTTGAGAGTGTGGGCCCATGTATAACTCGTAGAAGATGAGAACCCATCATTTATCTAACATTTGACTTTGATCAACGATTATAATGGTCATGACATATGACAATCCTCATTGTACTCATCTCATTTAGCCTTTATGACATGGACTTTCATAAGTTAAAAACACGTCTATACTAATCTTATCATCCAACTGAGGTCAGTTCTTCATTGCTGGTGAAGATTTTGAGCTTTCCTTCAACTCAGATTTAACAAATGTGAGTCGAACAAATTATCTCTTTCTACTGCGACCTTGGATGAGTCTATTGGTTCACCCTCATCTCTTGAACATACAGTGCTCCGTACAATCCAGTTGAACCAATGAAATCTGTTCTGGTCATGATTCCATTGGTGCTAATGGAATAAATCTGATCTTGTATCGTCAAATAACAAAGTTTGCGAACAAAATAGCAGAGAATACCGATATACCTCAGATTCGCTTTATCAATTCGTTATGTTATGATTGTTAGCTAATTGAAGAAGGTGAGAAAATAGAGGAAATTGTGTCTCAGCAAGCAATAATAGGTGTATTATTTCATTTCATTCAGATGATTTCCACATGCAATTACAGAAATAAATGATTGATTGATTCTCAATACATTGGTAATTCTCATGCGAAGAAAGAATAATTTATTATGAATGAAGAGAATTCATAATATACTCTCAGTTTCAACATATATTCACAAAGAAATTTGTGAATCTACTCGGAAGTGATGATAGTGAAAATGAAACAATATTCATTTCGATGAATTTGTATACTTAATGTTCAATCAGTTCGTATCGAAATGAGATAATTTTTCCACTGGATGTCCAAATGAGGGAAACTCAAATACCTACTCTTGAATTGGAAAAAATATGTCCTAGAACTCGACGAATTTGGACAAGGGAATCGAACTAAATTATCTTGTGTGTGAAAAGATATCTTCGAACGAAGCTACTTGGCATCACAAAACAGTTTATATCCGTCGAGAGATGTGATCAGTATAGATGCATTCTAGGTGTTACTGTCTGTGTTGACAATATGTATTAAATGGGGCAATTTCTCTATGTCATCGAGGGGATGATAAATCTCTCGCAGACGAAACCATATAAATGAAGTATCGCACACGTGAGGTGAATTTCTTGCGTGAATTTGATATGAATTCTGGAATTTCTTGTATCGCTGGTTTAGCATGTAGTTTTCCATCTACACGAAATCTAATTCCATTCGGATATGCCGTTCGGATGAGTGTTTGTTAAAGCTTTCTATGCAATATTGACACTTCATCAGCAACTCATGTAAGTATTGGTCATGCAATATTGCTGTCAATTTGAAGTTTGTCAATACATGCCTCAATGAAATAGGTAATTCTATGAAAAGGTTACAACTGATTTCGAAGTATGAAGTGAACACATACGAACACCTCATAACAGATTCAACATAATTATTCTGCATATCATCTCTTATCGTTCTCTTAAACCTGAAGTGATTTAGTAATGTAGTGAAATGAAGTATAAGTATTCTCTTCATACTGCTTGACCTATACGAGTCTTCTGAGGTGTCAGTTTTCACAAATGTATTATGAATAGTTATAATCATTCGAAGCAGTGGATAATGAATAATGGTAGTGAATGAATTAGATAACAGTCACCATAAATCCGTCACATTGGAATGAAATTTGTTGAATGATCACTCTGTTATGCAAGAATAAAAGGGCGACATGGAGATGTGCTTCAAACATATTCCATTGATCTCTAGGTAACAGGGATCTCATTTTTTCATGTAATTCTCTTGGTATTTCAATCAGGAATACTGGAAAGAATGCTTGTTAACCTCACTTCGGAGTAAATCCCAATGGATTGAGATCTGGGGACCTAGCTGGCTACTTCAATTCCTGTAACAAAAAATGATGAATTCGAGTCATTACACCGATGATAGTTCCTATTTGAACGGTTTTGTCTCTGATGCTTCAAAATGTAACATGGTGGAAAAATTTCATCTGATTCCAGGTAACTTTCCTCATGATGCCTTTGGAAATAGCGTGGGCAACAACTGTGCAGTGGAAAGCAGGAGATGCGATGTGCAGGATAATGATGTTCTTCAGGACCTTTGGGCTCTATCTTTCCAGCTTTGTACTCATATGTATTAGTGTTGATAGGCAAGTATACAGATCGGACGATGAAAAATAACTTATTTTGCAGTGAACTAACCAAAAATATGTAGATGATAATTCAAGTTAGCGCGATAGTAATGACTTCTTCCGATATTATTCAGTATCCGGATAGGAATCACATTGAAGATGATTGTCGCTACAAACATGTTCAGTTCAACTCGTCTTTCCCTTCGAGCATAAAGAAGACGAGATACAGGCATATACCGACGTGCTGATACTGATATTTTGAATTTATTATCCGTTTCAGATTTTACGCTGTCCTCAAGCCTCTTCATTTTGGAGATAAGAGAGAACGAGTAATGCTCGTATTAGCATGGTTGGGAGCTTGTGTATGCAGTTTACCGCAGGTAATAATGATCAATGATAGAGTCCATGAAATGAGAAAATCATCAAAAATCTAGTATCAGTGTGTGAAAGCCAAACGGAATAAATTCATTATTTCGGTTACTGTACATATTCGTAAAACATCCCGAGACACGTCAAATTCAAATTAAAAATTGACATCCTTCAACTTCGAAGTGCAATCCCTACTTTCAACTCTCTTCGAATGACAGGTACAACCGTCAATTTTTTTGATGGGAAGTATAAGCTTGTGATAACGATGTACAAAACACTGGTGCAGTCACTGATGGTGTTTTGTTTCGTCAAAAACGCTAACGCCATTTTTCCCTATAATGGCATAATAGTCATGAAACTCTCCAGAAGACGACGACATTTTTGCAGATTTCTGTACAAATAGTTGACGTTTTGAGAATGTAATTATGTAGTTCGATCCAAAATGGAGAAGTAACCGAAATTCCTACTTCTGATTCAACATTTTCATAACACTGATTGTGCAATTATTGATACTACTGATTTTGTTATCATTTTTGTGTCGCCATCTAACAACTGACAGTTGAGTGATTTTCCGCTATAACGAATAAAATGCTGTCATCAAGTTAGCTGTACGTTAGAGTTTTGGTTGGAGAAATTAGATAGGCAAATAGCTCCACCAGTGGTCTGTACATCGTTCTTGTGATATATCGTTTGAAAGGTCTCTTCATTCTTTATTCAGAAATTCAATCGTTCTCAAGTTCATTGCAACAATTATGATAATTGAATTATATGAATCTTAAAAATATATATGAAAGATATGTGAAGAGCAATCTGTACAAAACTAAACCTTTTGATTTGAACAACCCAAACGAACGAATAACGCTTGCGATTAGGTCCATCATGTTAAATGATATCAGAAGACAGTTCAATTTGATATTGGGATGTTGCTAAGATGTTCGCAGAGAACATTTTGAACATCCTCACTTCAGTTCAGTTCTTATTTTATTCTATTCTAACCTAATTGTTGTAATATATTCGAAAACGATATCATTTTCCAATAGAGAATGAAGAGACCTTTCAAACGATATATCACAACTCCATACTTCCTATTTGAAAAATTGAATACTTGTCATTCGAAGGGGGTTGATTTGAATTTGACGTTATATGTTTAAATATATAGTCTAGTGAATTGGTTTCCATTGAATTAGAGTGGTGAGATTTCATAAGGTGACGAATACAAATGAGCCATCGAATTTTTCATTCGAACGTTCTCAATGTCGATGATTATCATAAAATCTTCATTATGAAAAATATGCCTGTGATTGTCTCGCACGTAATACCAATTATTGATGATAGGAAGTTTCGCCCATTCACAGATTCTCTTTCTCAGCATCATTTCTGTATCGGTTTCCAACAAACTGTCGACTTTTCAATCGCTGTGAAAAATGGTGCCTAAGTTTTTTACTATCAATTTGTATGCACAGTGTGACACATAAAAGAGAGATACTTCCCTAATATTTGTGCATATCCATCAGTTTCGAAAAAATTGCGAAATGGCTGAATTTCAGTATATAAATAGCTTCTTACTGCTAGCAAAAGTGGCATTCAAGGGACCAATACGCGATGCAGGCTGTTCGTGACTAAAGGAGGTTTGCATTATTAAGAACCATATATGCACAAATGTTCAATCCTTCCGGGCCATTTCAGGTCTTCTGTATCACATTTAAATCGATTATTCAACGTTGTATATGAAGATATAACCAAAGTGCGCTCTCATTTGAAAAGAAAATAGGCAAAGTGAAGGCTTGTATCAATATGCGGAATATCATATTAGGAACTAAGCAATACTTCATCATCAGGGTGTCCCAAAAGATCTTTACAAAAACCTACCACATATAAATCATTTGATTCAAATAAACTTACCTCAATACAATAGTTTGGGCATCAGACATTTCTGAATATACAATTTTCAAATCGTTTTTACTTTATAACTTCTAACATCTGAGACGTCTACGCCAAAAAATGGAGTTTGAGTATAAAATTCCGATTACGTAAATGATTTCCTTCAAGAAAGGCACTTCTGATGAAATTCAATTTCTCTCATGGTTTTTGGCAGCATTTGTGTTCATATAATTTGAGTGCGGGTTTCACAAACAAAATCAATCACTAAACCATGAGTGAAGTCATAAAAACTGTTCAGAGTGTTCAACATTTTCATGCATGCAAGATTTCTAAGATGACGTGAATAAAAATGTACCTCTTTGTATATCTTCTTCATCACCTTTGATTGAGACTTTTCACGAACATGTCATCTCCGTTTTTATATTCTCTTCGAACAGTCACACATAAGAAGATTATGGATTTTTTTCTCGAGATTTTCGTATGTTATCAGAAGAGGTGCAAATAATTTTCATCGAAAAACGTCTTCAATTCTGTTATCTATCTGTTCATGGCAAAAATGGAGAAGCGTTTCCGCCCCAACTGCAGAAATTCATATCGAATATCCATCAATTTGTAATTGATACGCGCAACGAATAAAACTAGGATTCTCTTCGCTGAAATGAATTTCCGTTTTCAGGTGGCCATTTTCCATGTGGAGGCTCACCCCAACATCACGTGGTACCATCAATGTGTCACGTACCACGCGTTTCCATCGTATGCCCACGAGCTCATGTACATCCTCTTCGGGATGATAATGATGTACGCACTGCCGCTGTTGGTGATCATCTACTCCTACTCCTCCATTCTGCTGGAGATATTCAGGCGGACCAGGAATCCCTTGGGAGGTGAGAATATCAACGCTGCTGATTTTCGGACTATGTTGCTCTTCAGTTCATTCGGTCGAAGATCAAGTTGCAGGTGGCCGATTCGTTATCCGTTTATATCGGTGTGATTCACAGTGTTTTGTCTAGAGAGTGTTTTTTCACCACGCATTTTTCTCTGCGCGATTCTCAAAGGCGAAGGTTGCAACTGAAATCAGTTTATTTTGAATACAGAATTCTCGAACATTTTGGGTTGTAATGTCCTACTTCGAGCAATAAAATGCCGAGGAAAATGCTTGGTGTGAAAAAGAAATTATCACCTAACAAGATGGGATAATAAGAATACTGGCGACGGATCGCTGGTTCTCTTCGTAATATCTCACAATGTTGATTGTAGAATGTGGCAAGAGTGAGTTCGTATGATAATAGTGTTAACACCTTGTTTATCAATCGCTTAATTGCCTATACATTTGTATGAGTGTTTCTCGTGATATCCTGATACAATATCCAATAAATCCGACAAGCATAATCAGCATAAGCATAATCATAATGCCCTCTAATGCAAGTTACAATTTTCCAATTGAATTGAGTCATTTGGGAACACGTCACTTGACCACCTGGCCGCCAATTTACAACAATAGCAAACAATCAAAACATCGCATTTCAATCAAGCGACGTTATTATTCCAGAAAACTACCTATATATGCAAATCACAATGATATTGGAGATTTGAAATTGGAGGAACAGCATAAACGAATTAACAAACCTCAATGTCCTATACTGCCTCGTCGTGGTGATCGAAATTAGATAAATTCACCATTTTCGAATATCTCCAATAGTTACTGTTTGTCTTATTTGCCCGGTTTATATCAGGCTCGAGTGGAGGCCATTCTACCAGTTTGCTATTTTTGTATTGGCATGAAAGTGCCAAATTTGAAAATTCGTGTATTTTCTATAAAGAAGATATTATGACGAATCAATAAAAGACATTTCAGGAAAAAAAGTGGCTTCACTATCTTATGAGGAGGCACAGTAAAACACAGCTTTCTGTTTCACTATATATATATATTGAAATTGTTCTTGAAATTTTAGAGGTTTCAAGCATCAGGAATGACCAATCTACAACTTTGCCGTTGTAGAATCACTAGAAACTAATAGAAATCCCTGTATAAGCGCTCCATCTTCTTGAAACTTTATTCCATCAATGATGTCAAAAGATAAATCTTCACCCAGAAACTCAATTAAATAGCTCCGGCTAGGCGATTTTGCGGATAACATGTTCGATTTCCATTGAACGTCTACTAAAGATTTGTTCCATTGCATCTATTCATTATGTCGGAAGTGAATTCACAAGGTATATATCTTGGAACTCGGGAATCATCAGGGAGTAATTGGTAAGAATGTGTGGAATGCCAGAAATAAATACACCGTGAAAACCTCGAAGTCAAAGATAGTCAAAGTAGAAAATAAATGAGACATTCGCAAATAGTCTTTCAATTTTCGTCGAAAGACGAATTCAGATGTACACACCAATCTTATTTCGAACTGTAACCGCCTTTGAAATGATGTTCTCATTTGAAAATATCTTCGGAATAACTTCAGAATGAGCAGGATACATAACTGGTTGTCATTCGAAAATATAACATTATACATCTCCAGCACACGAATATACCACCACACTTTATGAAACAAATTACATATTACAAAACTTGAGTTTCCAGCGTATTCTAATACCGCTGCTATGGCATGCCTGACACAAATTAGAAATTGAGGAGAAAAGCAGACAGGCACCATCTCCCGTATTCGTACTCACTTGATTGAATTTTCAATGTCATACGACTAACTCTCTCATTTCCAGTTATTATGAAACACTATAATTCACCCCCAATAATTTTCATGTAGGCGTTGTATCTTGACTAACTCATTATTAAACGATAATGATATGCTTCGTGAAATTCAAGGGACTGAAAATAATCTTCACAATTATTGGACAGCCACATGCCTCACCCCGCCTCAATACGTGAGGAGAAAAGGAAATAATGAGCACATTCATTATATCTATCTGTCTGTAATTGAAGAAAAAAATCAGGAGGGAAACGGTTTATTTCGAAAACTTCTGCAAAACACATGAAACGATCGGATGAAGATAGGAATATCTTAGTCTCAATTTTTTCATCTCGGAATTGCATGCAGAATAAAACTATTTTTTTCATCATCCCACTCTCGTCTTTATTCCTGTAATGATAGTACATTTTGTATGGTGTATATATTAAGGCCTCAAAACGTATCCGAAGTGAGAAGATCACTAGGTATGATAGATTACATGAGGAAATTCATACCAAAACTTTCTGAGAAAATAAAACCCATTCGAGATCTGCTCAAAGAAGAAAATACGTGATGCTGGTCACCAATTCATGACTTGGTTTTGAAAGGAGTCAAGGAAAAAATAATAAAAGCGTCATATTTAGTACTTTTT
This sequence comes from Gastrophysa polygoni, assembly GCA_963576655.1. Lineage (NCBI taxonomy): Eukaryota > Metazoa > Arthropoda > Insecta > Coleoptera > Chrysomelidae > Gastrophysa > Gastrophysa polygoni. The sequence goes on from OY755091.1 coordinate 7,097,576, forward strand.
GATGCGGAGAGGAAGACTAGAGTGTCTGCTGACGCCTCTCATTTTGGAATTTGGGTGCAGTTATGGAGCAACTACATGAAAATATTTGGAAACCATCCATTTGGTATGTCATGGATTGTCATGAGGATGTCAGTAGTTTAATAAATGAAAATCAAGTTGATTGAGACTCCGATATATTCCGAAGGATATTAAAACTATCCACACATTACAATTCTTACTACTGATTCGAAAACTCTATACCTATCAATGCTTAATATGGATGCAAAATACCTCCATCTCTCAAAAAAGTCATACTCACAACACACGTGCTAAATCTGAGCAGAAAACAAATGTTCCCCTCTGTAGACTAACTCACACACAGAAATTTATATTATACTTTGGTCCAAAATTGTTAAACCTAGTCCCCATAGAAATTAGAGTCATCCCAAATAAACGCAAAATTTAATCAAAAATGAAAGAATATGTGAACCAAAATTATAACAAACTAAGAACTATATATGAACTCGAATAATAATAAGTAACACAATTTACCATAAGAAAAAACATATTCTCTCTCTCGCTCATTCAATGAATTCTACTTCGTTTTTCTTTCTTTTACTCACCACTCAGGATGTAAATAATCAATGCAATCCAGATTGATGACTACAACACAAGCATTGCTTAGGTAGCTCAGCCTGGATTCAGTTTTGAAATCATATTGTAAATTAGGCTTACCTGAATAAAAATACTACTACTACAATTCACCAATTCATTCCATCCGTGATCTGATCCAAGTAGATTATTCAATAATACCTATAATCACAATTTTTGAAAATCGATTCTTTTCTTCCAGCTGATAGTATAACAAGATCAAGTCTTCCGTTTCTGGGGAAGGCGAAAATTCGAACTCTCAAGATGACAATAATCATTGTATTCGTTTTCTTCGTCTGCTGGACGCCATACCAAGTTATGAGTATTTGGTAAGTATGTAACACCCGTCGCAACTGTAAATTAGTCTACAGTACAATTTACACTATACAGTACAATTTGGCAGTTTCAATCATTTCGTAAAAAAAAAATGTTTCCATGATGGTACTTCAGAGCCTCCATGAAAATATCGCCTATATTTACAAACAGAAACTTCATTTACTCAATGAATGAATTCAAAATTCATTGGATTTCAGCTCACATTCAAATACGAAATCGAATGGCTTTGAGAACTTCGATTCTTCAACATCCCAACGATTTGGATATGTGGTCATTCAACAGCAAAAATCATATGGTACCATGGAGTCCGATCCCCATCAACTATCATTAACGCTATTTTCTGAAACATATCCTTGAATAATACGTATGTATTAACTAGTTGTCGAGGTACGGAGTCTTTGTATTCAGACGCACCCCCAGTTCGGCATTTGGCATAATTGTCCAAAGCTCCCACTAAATGTCTATGATTATACCCGCAGTATCGCCGCCTAGAATACTCATTCACCCTAATTCTACGAACTTCAGGGGTTTGGGAACATAATACTCAGTATTGATATTGAGCACATCAGAACAATGATGTCCCTCTGCATTTGGAGAACCTTATACTGCTGAAGTGTTGAATAGTCAACTTTGATTCTATCAGGTTATGTAACAACATGATACAAGGTTGCCAAACGAAACTTCCCAGCCCAATTTTCTTCAATCTATCCGATATTAACCTGTCACATGTGGAAGCCATCTCTTTCAAAAATGGAATCAGAAACATCATAGAGACATCAACTATGTTCCAAATACATTCAACTGAGGATTCTCTACTATTTACTCGTTACATCTGCGTCTTGTCATATAACCTCTCAATATTTTGATATAGTTCTATGGCATAGGAAAATCTATTCAAAAGACAAACCTCGGATCACGAATGCAAACACAATCTCAACATCTTGTGTACGTTAGGTCTTTAGTAGAGCTGTTGTGCATGATCTGCTAGGTTGAGGAGGAAACATCAGCAAACATGTATTGTTAAATATTTTATAATATCGGGAAGTTTAGTCTCAGCACTCGTTTAGTCCCCACATTCTCCTACTAGTTATGTGATTTTCTTTTATCATTTCGCATTAGGTCCATGATCTAAGGTACCCATAGACTTATTATGCTACCTAATAAATACCTTTGCGCAAACATTTGCACATGCTCTGTGCCCCATCAACATGCTGGTGGTAGCAAAAATTGTTTTTCGTATTATTTTCTATTTCATTATTCTATTATAAATTGAAACCTTATTGGTATAATGGTCATAATAAGATATGTCTCAGTGATTGAGTTGAAATTGACCAAGGTAAAAGGTAACAAAAAACCTACATACAACAGGCGTTCGATAAAACCTATCACAGAAAATCGTTTCTCATTGTTTTTCCGTATGGAATGGTTGAATCAAGTTACCATGATTCTGAAGTATTTCATTGCGGGATCGTATTCCCCGTGGTCCTATTTTGACGGGGTTGTTTTTCTTATCATTCGATTGATCCGGCCGACACTCGTCTCCAGAATAGTGACGTATCGTCAAGGATGCTTGTTAAACTCGCACTCATGTGGGAAATCTACAAAACAAATAACAACTCGTGCACGCGTTCGTTTTTATCAGCGATAACGAAAATCCATCACATTTCTACGAATCAATGCGAGAATATTATAATGACACGCATATTTTCTTGTCGATATACTGGTGATAATAGAGAAGAAAAGGGTGAGAAAATTCTTTACCGAATGATACAAAAACTAGGCATATGACTAATACTGTCTCAAAATGTGAAATTCGAATAAATGTCATAAATTATCTCGGATTACTCTTGATTATTGTGGGCACTTTCTGTAAAAGCAGACCAACGAATCTTTCTTGCCACATTGTCAAGTAAATCGTCCTGATGTACACGCACCTTTATATATTAAAATTATTTTTCCCTCTCGATGATGACGCATCTCGAAAAAATAGATAAATAGATCGCTGCAGAAAGATATCTTCTCGAAACTCGAAATACCAAAAGTTTCAACAGAGGATTCATCGAGAGTTGGAACATGTCAGGAAATATGATATGCAAATTTGAAGACACGCATGGGGACCTCAGAAACCCTCAAAGATCCAGGAACGAATGGAGATTATGTAAGAAACAGACCACCATCAAATTGAAAATCTGACGATTCCGCTCTAGGTTGCAATAATCACGTTGATTTTTTTCAATACGATTTTTATTGCATTTTTCGGAAGCTTTTTCTCTCTCTGATGTAAGACGGTGTATCGAAGCTTCTAGAATATGCAATAAAAATCATTATCATAAATGATCAGATCATTATAGATTACCAGATCAAAAAGTAATCCCATATGGATTAATGTGATGAAAAACTCCAATAAATTTTGGAATGTTTGAAATGCTGAGAGATATTTTAGACATTTCGCTGTAATTCAAACACATAACTCACCTGCAGGAACCTCTATGAATTAACTGATAGTAATTCACAAAAGAATCCATACAATGATATAGTTTTATCGAAGTTGTTTCGTAATGGAACATTATGTATATTATCACTCCGACAATAGAGTTTCAATGGGTTCTTCTGGGTATGATATGGCCATTATTTTGTGAAAATCTTGATCGAATCGTCGCCCTGTATTATTTGAAATCCCCAGGCCAAAAAAATTTGGTGATAGTCTAGTTTTGGTGCATACATTATGCTTTTGATAACTTTCATATTGTATACAGTTTGACCCAAAAGTCACGCCCATTATTATCTCGTTTATTTCAAGTGGAAGACCATGTGTATTTATATCATCATCAAATCTATTTACCTTTACTTTGCACTTTTCCAAAATGAATTGCTTGAAATACGGTCTTATTTATTGATGTGTTCAATCGTATTTTCTTTTCATAACTGTTGAGTTTAGATATAAGACATGGTTCATGAAACATACTTACAATTCGATGAAAAATCAAAAGTAAAATACAAAATGGGTGTTTCCGTTTGAAAAAATCAAGTTGGCGGTTATAACTTATTTTTATGGACCATGCCAAAACAACGCTTTATAAAATAAAAATTTACAGTTCCGACCCTTTTTCTGGGAAACACTGTATATGTTAGTACTTCCCAGAGTGAGTTTACATCTAACTTCCTGATTTCAAGCTTATCACTGTCAAATGTCACATACAACTTTTTACAGTTTACGTGACTTTTCTTGTGTATTATTCTCGATTTTTCACTTGCGTATCGTAACTGTAGTTGATAAATCATAGTTATTATTATTATTTCTCGAGGTACTGGTACGACAGAGAATCCGCCCTGGAAGTGGACCAGCGCATACAGAAGGGCCTGTTCCTGTTCGCCTGCACCAACTCTTGCATGAACCCCGTCGTGTACGGGGTGTTCAACATCAGGGCGCGCCGCAGGGGACTCAAGGTGAGACCGATGGCCTACAAGAAAGCGAACAGCGCACGTGCGCACTCCCTCGCAGAGTCCGATACCTCTCAGACGCCGGTGCCGATGACCCGCCCGCAAAATGGCGCGCGCGCGTACTCTGACGTGACGTCAGAGGCCACGCAGGCGCGGTAACCGGAATGCGTGATTCGACGCAGAACGGCCTCGAGAATTCTGCCTTGAATCGCGACCAGTTATACGACGGCTCTGGAGGGCCAGTGCGAAAAAAAAAATCAATAAGACAAAATGTTCATTAAGACGCACCCATATCGTCTTGATAAATCGGTATTTCGTCTTGAAAAGTCGGAATTTTTACTGAATTAGAGAAACTTTTCAAGCGAAAACCAAAAAAAAACTAGACATCTTCAAACTGGGAAGTTCTCGAGGTATCCAAATCTGTCATCGTATTTTCTAAAGCGATCTTTATAAGTTACTACATTCAAATTTGGTTTTCCTTATAGGTGTCATATTTGATGTTTGTTTTCTTGAAAAGAATTTTTTTCCTGATGACAACGATGTGTCACACTATGTGATCGAATCTTGCATACCAATTGAAATTGGGGAAAATTCGCTTCATGCGGAAAGTGTTTCGGAAATAAGAATCAGTGGAAATACGTTTCGGAAGTAATTTCTGCGCATTTCTATGCGAGGCGTGATAAATCTGAAGCATATCCAGCTTTTCGTCACTTATACCAACTGAACGATCAAAATCTAGTTTGTTTGAATTTTTGATATCCAGACTTCCAGATGTACGATAGCACTTCATGTTACTCACCTCGTATTATTCGAAAGTTGAAGATTGTTCAACATATAACAAGCCAGTTTATTAGTAGTGATGAAAGGCAAGATGACTTTCTCAGAACCTTATCTGAAGTTCAAACCCATATAATTATTCAGAGAGACTATTCAACACATATTATAATCTCTGAACTCTAAGATTACAAAACTTTCGAGAACTCCATCTTATTACCACTCGTCATGAGCCATTCAAATCCTTGTCTTTACGCTTCAAATATAAGTTATCATCAGACCGCTGTTTTCCATAAATGTTAAAGATGAGTTTATTGTTGCTAATTTCAAACCATCATTTGTTGATTTTCGGTTGATTTCAAAGTATTTCACTGAATATGAATTGAAACAAGAATCATGATGGAGGTATAAGAAAATCCACCAAAAATTCGAATAACTGGCAGATCTCAGTGAGTTTCCAATCTTGATAATTGAAGATCAAAGAATACAAAACAATCATTCTGAAAGCTGATTATTCGGGATATGATTCAAGCAATATCATGTTTCAACCGTCAACATTCATGTTCATGGCTTTAGGCATAATAGTTATGTTTGAGTATTGATGATAAAAGTGAGTTTATCAACACAAGGAAGTTTTGGGCAATAATATGTCTTATATTAAGACTAACTCAACTTTTTGGTTTATGCCTTATTATTTATACTATTGAGCATACCTACATTTGCATTTCTAGAGCTTGTAAATATTCGACTGCGAAAAAATAAGCGCTTCTCAATGGAGACCTTCTCAGATCACACCGTAAAAAGGTATAGAGAAATCGTACAACTAACTATTTCTGCGTATATTTCTGATGTTCCAGATTCATAATTATTTTCCTATCATACCAGATCACCTATCTATAGCAATCTGTGCCATAAGTACTAAAAGTATATTATCTGTTATCATAATGAAACTGAACTATGCCCTGGCGATATTTCATCAATATAATAATTATTTTGAGTTATGATATATTCATATACACGAAACTATTTAGTAGAGTTCAACAGCTATCCCCATCTCTGCTTTGTTCTCCACTATCATGGTGTAGAATTATCTTGTTATTGATAGATGTGAACGAGCTGAAGTTTCAAAAGATATAACCGAAAATATTCTATACTTAAACAAGTTGTTAGTTGAGGCGCCATTGTATCATCATTAAGAGTTTACAAGATACGTCACGATACACAAATTGAAAAACAAATATATCGCCCATTTCGTATATTATTATAAGACTCATTATTAAATAATTCATCCAGTAGAAATGACTTCCTACTATGTGTATGGATTCCTTGCGTTTCATTTCTTGTTGTATATAAAACTTTGTTTTGTTGTGTTGTCATATTTTTTCAACTCTTAGTATTTACTTTATCTTTAATAAATATGTGTTGCATGTTTTTTCTGTTTTTTCTTTTCTTGTTGTTCACTCTAACAGTACCGTGATAAACGAGTTACTTGTTTCTTTTGCTACTTACAACTAGTATGTATAGTCAACTACCACATCAAATATCTGAAGACAAACACATAAATTAATCAGTAATAGATTAGGTCAGATATCCTATAGTTAGGAATAAAACGAAACCGGGTTCGATGGTGTTATCTCCAAACATTACGGAGATATATCCTGTTATTATCCATATCCGCCTGGACCAGTAACTAGATAACTAAATATACAAAGAAAAACATTATATTTCAAGACCATTTTCAGAACCATTAGTTATGTCAACAGTACATAATCCCCTGTTTAGACTTGATCCTTGATCCATGATCCGTTTTAGATATTCGTTCTTTGAAAATCAATTTGATCGAACTATGCATGAACAAGAAGATGCACCAGAAAGTTGTAACGAACAAGATGATTCAGCCACATTTGAGGAAAAAGGTTCCCCTAGGTATACGTCCAGCTAGACAGATGAGAATACCATCTCATGTGGATCATATTGTGCGACTAAAAATAAGGACTGTATTCTTAGATATTATGCTCCTAATTTCGATCGTTCAACGTCCAGAACAATCCTTTGATATTTAGCATTAAGTTGAAAGGAGATAATGTATAGCGTTCAGAATTATAGTGATCGATATACAGGCGATTCACTGGTAATGAAGAAATGAAAGAGATAAAGATATACATATTCCGCTGACCCGAAGTAATGACTAGTAGCTATAGCTTAACAAATCAAACATTGAAACTTTATGGGACATATGAAAAATAAAAAAGGCTTCATCTTTATAGTGTTTCGAGGTAATCATAGAATATCATACGAAGGGTTCCCCTATTAGAATCAAAAAATTGCTTTCATTCCTCATCAAAGAGAGGAAAAATGGTAATATGTCGAAAAATTACATTTAGTATAAAAGATATCTTGAGAATTGAAGGAAATGAATGGGTGTACCATGATTTTGGGACATCCGGTAGCACCTTGTAACATTTTGTGAATAATAATTAATTGTAATGTAATCATTTGTGATTTACAATTTGGGAGAAAGATTTATTATCAATCGATATGAATAATTAATGAAAATGAATACATACAGATATACATACTTAGAATTTGTACAATAAGTTGCTACATGTTCAACAACATGTGATAATTTCAGATACATAAACTGTAGAAAATAATCATTCAAGTGCGAACTTCAACTAGGTGAATTCTGACATAATTGTATTTATCGTACTGAATCTTCAGATACTTCCTTACAAAAGATACAAAGTTTCACCTAGAACATTTTTTATCTGACTTCAACTCGAGAATAAGTTGAGAAAATTGAAAATGTTTGTTCTGTACAACTATTTTCACTTCCATTTTCAAGATCGAAAGATAAGTAAGCAGGTATCACTAATATATGGTTTTCAAAATAAATATAAAATGACCATGGACCACCTGGCAGCATTTTTTATTGAAAATCAATCGAGCACCAAAATTCATTTAAATGTGTGAAATAAACATTGGCGTCACCTCTTGAAAACTCTGGAAAAGACGATTCGAATTTGAAATTCCACAAGAATTCAAAAAATAAAACATTAGCTATCCATCTGCCAGACATCGCTGTCATATATCTGTCATTATCAGCAAAAGCGTATTTGACTTTACAGAATCGACGATCTTATTGCCATTTATACTAAAGAGGTGTGGCCTTTATACTAAAGAGGTGTGTGTTATTCGACAGGTCTACATGTTTTATCCTATATCCTATATCCACCTTGCCATATACCTACATAATGATGTAACCTACATGTATTATCTCTCCTACTCCTACAGGGTCCAGGGATATCTATAGAGGCGAGTACGATGGCAAGGCGAGGGGAATTCGTATGTTTCGTTTCTTGGAAGAAGCCTACGATCCAAGTGACGTCACAGCGAAGGGAGATTTGTCCCAGTTGCGGAAAGTCCTTCAAAATACCGATGGGAATTTGCGATAATGCGACATGACAGAGGAATGTGGAATGCTACTGTTCCCCAGTCACCCAAAGTGAGGTTATAGTGTCGGTAAATAGCACTGGAAATGGTGACGATGATAGGAGTGACGATGATGTAGAATGCTAAATTACCGTTAGAGTGATAAAAAAAGATAGTGCTTTAAAATGCGACTGGTTAACTCATAGATCTATTTTTTTCTTTTCTTGCTGGATGTGTTTACACATGTGTTTATGTACTCGAGAAGATGTATTCGTGTAAAAAAACCACAAGAACTAAACAACGTGGAAGTTTTTACAGTGTAGTTAAAATTATGAGATTTGTTTTATAACTAGGTATAATAAAATTGATAGAATCCATCATTCGTAGAGTGAAATACAAAATGAAGTTATACCTACTTGTAACATCGAACAATCTCGAATAATTTTTTAATTTAATTTTCGGATGCATATAGCTACTGTTTATTTCGTGCATCATTTCAACAATGATAGATTCCCAAAATTTTTTTTCATCTTACTGATTGAATCTACAGTTCGCTAGTTCCATTCGTCATAAAATATTCAGTAAATAAAAAGGTATATTTTGGATACACTAAAAAAAATCTCATTACAAATCCCACCTATAGTATGCAAGTTGTAAACGAAATAAATGTTTTGGAATAATGTAAAGCATATAACATGAATGCTTGTACGTGTTAATGGGTACATACAATGCAAAATTCACTAGCATCTCTGCTGATCTTTTTTCTAACCTCTCTCACTATATAGTATCTCGTCAACATCAAATCCCGAAACTTTTCTCTGATTTGACCAACCTTGAATCTCTACTAATTAACGAGATCCCAATGGTGAGACAGGTACAAATAATCGATCTCATCACAGCCGTCACCGAGATATTTTTCATAATTTAGGAACATCTACGTAGAATTACATCTAACAGAAAAGGGTATTTGATGAGAATCCCCAATGGTCACGTCGAAATTTTCCGGACAAAAGTGTATGTATGTGTAATCCCAAAACTAAACATATCATAATGAAATAAACTCGATGTTATAAATCTTGGTATCATTTCAAAATCCTTATATAGAGGAATGATATAAATGATATGATTTTTCAGTATCAACTGGATGTTGAATACTACTGTGCTTTTTTCAGATATTTTGGCATGCATCTGTACAATGTACAACGCTAATTAGTCATATAATGTTAATATGCTGTCATATTATGCTCTTTAAAAGACAACAAAATCGACAAAAACAACGTCGTCGAAAGAGTTTTGTTAAAAAAAATCTAATTTGTTTTTTTCCAACAATTCGAAAACTAAAAATAAGAACTAACGATTGAATAACCAGAATGAACAAGAATGATTTCATGAGGTGATTATTAACTTTTAGTTTTATTTCTTCTGGATACTGAAAAAACCATCTCTCGACTTGAAAGAATATATTTACAATATTACCAATCACCTGTTGTGTACATATCATGAATCTAAGCTGCTGGACTGTTTTGTTGTTGATATGCAAGAGACCAATAATATCCTCCTAACTTCTTCAAAGTTTCATGTGTTCCCATCTGTAAAAATATCAATTATATGAATAGGAAACCCCAATTCGATCAAATTGGAAAGAATTTTCACAATCAGTCGACTGCATATTACGTGCAAAGTATTATTATTAGAGTTGGGCTAGACATTTTTTTTATTTCCAAGTCTCAAAATCATTGTTGAAGTGACGATGGGAAAGCATCATTCGCCCACGCCAAAAATAAATTACAGTGAACATTGAAAATGTATGTTTTTCCAAATATCCCAAAAAGTAAAACAATTAACCACTCTCTGAACTATCAACATAAACTTCCCATTCTTCCAATTTCCCCAGTTCTACCGTTTCCAATATACCATGTATGTTTGTAGAGAGACTAGAGACTAGACGCAAAGTGCAGATTTCTTTGGCTCATATAATTTGACTCCTCATTTTCCATTATCAAAATGCATAGACTCGTATTTGAATTTCAAGATGATGAAATGAGAGAAAAAATTGCAGAATATCTGCATTCAGGTGCAAATAATGTTCCTCAGTGTGTATAAATTACGTTTACCTCAACAATTTGTCCCTTATTCAAAACTACAATCAAATCTGCATTCTGGATGGTAGAAAGTCTGTGCGCTATCACGATCACTGTTCTGCCAGCTCTAGCTCGTTCCAGAGCTTTCTGTACCACTTTCTCTGATTCTGTATCCAATGCACTGAAATAAAAATAAACAGACCTGCAAATTTGAGAAATATTCTATTCATAGAATGAAAATACAATATTCAACACTCTGTTCAGTTAAGTTTATCATTGAAAGAAGACAATTCTTCACAACAATTATCAACCCCGTTCATGAGATTTCATATCTCCTAAAATTGCCATGATTGCTATGGTGAAAATACAATTTCTCCTACCTAGTAGCTTCATCAAGTAACAGTATTGATGGATTTTTCAGGAGAGCCCGAGCAATCGCTATCCTCTGTTTTTGGCCTCCAGAGAGTGTCACACCTCTTTCCCCGACCAGTGTGTTATACCCTTTCGGAAAACCACTAATGAATTCGTCCGCATTCGCCAAAGTGGCAGCATCTCTGACCTAGAAAAAATCTTACAGAAATAACCTTGGGTGGCAAACACTGCATTCAAATGGAACCTCTTCATCGGTAGCATCCGGCTTTCCATACCGAATGTTTTCAATTATCGAAGTGCCGAATAGAACTGGTTCTTGACTTATGAGGCCCAATACTTTTTGTCTCAACCAAGATGGATCCAGAGTTCTGATGTCATGACCGTCCACTGTTATCGATCCATCATCAATATCATAAAACCTACCAAACAATGATTACCGCATTATAACGGGGATCTGTAAAAGATCTTTAGAGAAACCTATGTATAGCCTAGATATTGAAGCTACATATAATGAAGAGGTTTTTTTTTATATCTTCAAAGCAACTCAAGGGATACTGTCTGTAAGTTATTTGAGGAAGGTACATTCATTTTTCAGTTTTCGTGTGACATTTTCTCTCCTCGTTTCTAAAGAATAAAGTAGAAGTTATTGAAAATCATTTCAATATATTTGTAGTGAGGACAGATTTGTGATCTGATTCGTGAAAACTTCTACTTTATTTTTCAGAAACGAGGAGAGAAAATCCCATACAAAAACTGAAAAATGAACTCAAAGATAATCAATAAAATTTTGTATGTTGACACTTTCATGTAAAATGAAACTCTTCGAAAATTTGATCAATATGAATCAATTTCTGTAGACCTTATACTTCTTCATTTCAAAAAACTCAAAATTTATGTTTTGATGTTTAGGTTAAACATAAATAAAAGAAGAATATAAATGATGAAGAAGTCATAAAAACTGATAATTTTCACGCATGAAAACTGTACTTTTTAAATGGTGTGAAAATATGGAATGGTCAAAATTATTCCAAAATTGTACCTTCAGGACCGTATAGCGGTCAAATTGAACAACTTTATATCAAAGATACTTTTATAGGCTCATTTTGGACAAAGAAATGAGTGGTAGATTTTTGTGTAGATCTATAACAAACAACTCATGGATATGGATCACCTTTCAAGAAGTGCAACAACTGTGGATTTGCCATTACCAGAAGCACCAACTATTGCTATAGTTTCACCAGCATCTACTTTCAAATTGAAATCTTTGAGAATAATCTAAAAAATGAATTAATTTCAGATTTGTATGGAGTTCAAACTGAACCAGTAGGTACTTGTTGTTTTCTAGTGGGATAGGCAAATGTTACATTTTTGAACTCAATTTCTCCCTTGAGTATATCCTCAGATAAAACTCTTCCTCCTCTTAAGGACATTGTCGGCTTCATATTAATATACTACAAAATTCATTTGCATTAGAAACTGAAAGTCAAACTGCACATTTCTTCACCTCAAACACTCTTGATCCAGCAGCTATCCCTCTTATCACAGACCCAAATAGTAGGGAAACCTGAGCCAACGACCTTTGTATTGTTTGGGAAGCCATTAAGTAAGCCATAACTTCTCCAGCGGATAGCTTATTAGTTGTCAACAAATATCCACCCATATACAGAGTTGATAAAACCATACTGAAATCAATATATTCTTCAGTTTGCTTCTACAGAGCACAAATATATTATCCACCTGTTTATGAATAAATTTGTTCCAGCTTGAAACATTCCAATTCCTAAACCAAGTTGTTTATTGAAAGCTAATGCAAGGTCTGCCTCACTTCTGAACATATTCTGCTCTTGGTCTTCCATTGCGAAAGCTCTGACAGTTCTTATATTTCCTACAGCTTCATCAGCCACTGCAGTAGTTTTCTCTAGCTGAAAAAGTAATTTTTACGAATGCAGCATCACTCCCTAACATAATGGAGTATATCATGTAATAAAAAGTATTTCTCAACTCTTCAAAACAACTGCAAATGGCTCTCTTGATATCAAATCAAAAATGATACTGAATATGTCTATTTCCGCTTGTTAAATTTTCAACAAATATACAAACCTGCGCCTGAGCTTTTCTTGAGGTGGACCTAAGCAAAGAGCCAAATAATGTTCCCACCACTACAACACTAGGGATACACAAAAGGGTGATGTATGTCATTTCAGGAGAAATCACATATAGAGAAATTGAACAACCGATAATTTGTGTAGCAGCTCTCAAACCACCAGACACAGTCTGCTTGAAACTACTTTTGAAATCTTGTATGTCTGTTGTCAATCTAGGGTAAAAAAAAATATGTCTGAAAACACATCTGTCATTTTCAAGAAATATCTTATTACCTGTTTATTATTTCCCCAGTCCTTTGCTGATCAAAAAATGCAACATCTTGACACATTATTGATGAAAATAAATCTATTCTCATCTTATTAGCAATTGTTTCTCCCAAAGTTGACAGCATAACAATGTAGAAGAAAGTGAAAGCACTCTGTAAATTGGAATTGTATATTTATTGAATTGAACTTTTTTTGGTATGTTCAACCTCATTTGATAATTTTGCTCAGTGATTCTCTGGTAATTTTTGTTGTTTCATTCATAAAAGAGTTCAGTGTATTGAGGGTGAATATCAAAAACAACTGTATATATTTGGGAAACTGCATGAAATATGATAAAAGGGAAACTCTTGTGTGATGTTCGTCTTGAGGTTTGTCTCTCAATCTCTGATAATTTTCCTATTCATAATTCATAAGAGTTGAGTATATTGAGGGTAAACATCCAAATCAGTATCAACTTATGAATCTTCAATGCCTAAGTGTAGGTTCAATCACTTGGAATCACCTGATCATTGTAAGAAAAACAAACAGGAATAACTGATTTTGTGGTTTCTTGCAAAACAGAACCCTGAAATCAACAAATTCATTGATACTAATAGTGTTTCACAGGACAGATTTGTTGTCTACATGTATTATTGTGATTCACCATGAAGTGGTATCAAACTTGAAAAATAATCTGAAGCACAAGATATACTCACCTGAGCAACATACATTGAAATCAATTTGAAAACAGGTGTTTTCATGTCTGAAAGAAATACTTCAGTGTCTTTATTTTCATTGAACTTTGCCAAGACATTGATCACACCAGCCATGACTTGAGGAATTTGAATATTCAATAAAGCTACAGCCAAAGCACCCTTGAAAAACAGAAAAAAAATTCTATCAATATCAGATGAGGAAATGAAGTAAGATATTTTTTGAGAGCTTTCTGATAACTTGACAGTTGATATTGATAGCCACAATATTGATACTTTATTTTCTATTTCAAACATTGGAACATTATTAATATCACAAATTTCACTTTTTTTGTATTTTGTAAAAATTTTATATACAAAATCAAACCTACTTCAAAATATAGTGAACTATATCCTATATAAAGGGATCAATAAGTTTATAATGCTTTTACTCTCTTACCCCAATAGCTGCTAGAAAGTACAATATATTGGGCCTGAGATATTCCCACAGACGTGTCCAATCAAATTTCAAATGTGTTTCAGGATGTTGTTCATAGCCTGCCATTCTAGTCTTATTGGGTTCACAAAAAGTTTGATTTCTCTTGAGAGTAACTTGAATCAGTACACCACTAGCTAGAGATATGCCAAAGATTCTTGGCAGTGTTAGAATAGTGGTATTCCCTTTTGCCACTGTGGAGTGATGGTAACATGGTGTTTTTCTAGTTATGAAACCTTTTGAAGTAAATGAGAATGTGTTTTTGTTAATTAAAGAGCATCTGGAAAGGTGAAACAATTATATAAAATTTTTTGAATATTAATTGGATTATCGGATTTGAGTACTTGTAATCTATTATACCTTGGCTGTAGCTTGACTGTGTGTTGTAATAATTTCCACATAATGGTACCCAAAAAAAATTGAGAAATCTTTTAAATTCTTCTCATAATCATATGAAAATTTTGAATCTTAAAATTTTAACCTTATATTCTCAAACAGGCAACAGGCTGGAGGCTGGCCACATGACAAGACCGAAAGTGGTTAGTGACAAGCCATGATACTATAACCACAGTTTATAGCTTATAGAAGGCTATAAACTGTGCTATAACTGAGAAGGTAAACCCACGCGCATGTTTTATTTCTATCTCTCTTGCACAGTATACGTCACTCCGTGACAAATTTCTGTTGGCGCTTCGAGGTTAAGCGAACATTTCAGTGCGTTTATCGTTTTAAATTGTGTTTTTCAGTAGTTTCGGTTCGCATAATTTTGCTTACTTCATTTATTTCCATAATAAGAAACTATGGTTCATTGTGCTGTGGTGGGTTGTTCCAGTAACAATAATAAAAGATGTAAAACTGCATCGACATGTCGTTACTTCACTTTTCCTTCATCGAAGGAAACTTGCAGTTTGTGGGTGATGAATTGCTTTGAGAAGAACAAGTTCAATGTAAAAACTGTTCAAAGCATTTCTCAGGCGACGACTATAGATTGCAAGAAAAACTGTTAGAATTACCTATTCAGAAATGGAAAGATGATGCCATACCTTCCTCAAACATTCCAATACCATCAATGAGATGTTGAATTCATTACCTTAGATTTTTTGGGATTTTCTCTCTCATTTCAATAACTATTAGCAAAGAAATTCTCTTATAGGTATCGTAAGTTATCCAAAATTGTTTTATTTTAAAAGCATTGACATCTTGGAGCAGATCACTGATCTGACCTTACTACAAATAGGTATATTGAAATATTCATATTTCCTATTTTTATTTTTAGAAACGACAAAAAATCTAGAGAAATGAATATATCACACCTCGATTAACCTACACACAGTATTTTTTTCAATGTATTCAATTCGATTCATCCAATTAGATTCAATGTCTTTTATGGTACCTATCTGAAATGTAATTTGTTAAAAATTTTAAACCCATTATTCCTTATTAGATGCGTTATGTCTATTCGTACAAATGTATTTACCTTCATGGTTTGATGATTATTTTGTGAATTATCTAAATACTTGAAAATAATTGCACTGATTATGATGGTGTAACAACAGTGTTTCAGTGTTTTAATTTCCAATAAAAATATTTTTATTAAATACAACTTCATCTACTTGTGTTTTATTAGACTCATGCCCCAAATGTTCATAATTGTGGCCAATATAATTACCACTATTGTAAATGCACTTTATAGTATCCACTTCACTTGAAATGATTCATGAAAGTCAGTTGCGAAATATATATTTATCAACTAGTGGATATTTCATTATTATTATTATTTTCTGAATAAATGCTCACGAATAAAACAATTATTCACATACAAAAATAGTTCTCAATAATCTTTCTGTGTTGAACAACGTCATGAATGTTACTCCTACAATACCTATGAATGAATTATTTGAAATTCAGAAGATATCCAGGGGAATAACTCATTTTGTTGTGTTCATTTTTATCATTTTATATATTTCGATGATTGGAATTATAATTCCACTAGCATTAAAACTCCAAAAACATTGTAATTCGATAATTTGTCTGATCTAATATATGAAAACCCGTGTTATTCCGATTGCCGCCAATCGTATTTGTCACGTAGTGACGTCATGCGCAAAGCGGTTCAAAACTAGAACCTCGAGTGATCATATCTTTCCTCGTTATAGTATCATGGTGACAAGCCATGATACCAAAGATGATACTATCTCAGTTATAGCAAAGAGAGGTAACCCCCCTTCTGTGGTTATAGTATCATGGTGACAAGCTAACAGACATTTCAGTGAGAGTTCAGTGGTGAATGGCAACCAAGGTTATCCAGAATTGACGTTTGACTTAATGGTTTATTCTTTTGTTTTCTTTGTATTTGTTTACTATTTACTGTCATTATGTCAATGATTCAAATATATTATGAATTTTTATGTCTACATTTCTATATTTGAATCCCAAGATGAGCTCTAATCTTATTTCTTTAGATTTCGAAGTTTTTGGAAAAGTACAAGGTTTGGTCACTTAATTTTGCACTGAAACATAACTTGGTAATTGAAATATTTTCATTATTTTCCAGGTGTATTCTTCAGGAAGGTGGATTCCAAATGAAATAAACTTGAAAGGGTTCTCTAATATTGATCTTATTTCAGTATACTCAAGAAGAAGCATGTCGTCTTGGACTGAAGGGATGGTGCATGAATACCCATTATGATACAGTAAAAGGTGTTATGGAAGGAAGTCCTTCTAAAATAGATCAAATGTAAGTATGCTTCATTCTCAGAATCACTTTTTTCATTTCAATGTAATTCCCGAGGTGATTCTCTCAGCAGTGACTGCAAATAAGACTCCGTTCTAATGAGTGCCTCAGAATGTATCCAATGACATATCAATGCAATGCAAATCATTGTTTCAGGAAGTATTGGCTTCAAAACAGGGGTAGTCCAGCCTCTAAAATTGAAAAGGCTGTATTTGCAAATGAAAAAGTAATTGGGAAGACTACATTTGATGGTTTCAAAATCAAAAAGTCTTGAAATCCCACACCGAGTCATATATAAATTATGAGTTGAATGTTATTCTATTCCAGAAATACTTCAATATATCCAGTTTATCCCAGTATGTTTCATTCAATTTTGTATTTTTGAAAAACTCAAACACATAATGGAAAGTATATCACAAGTATCTTATCAATAGTAAATTAAAATATAGTAGAAGCTCATCAACACATCACACTAATTTGAGTTGACTAATAATTGTATAAATTATAATCCAAATCACAAACACAATGAGAGTTCCAATAAAAAAGTAAGATTTCTTCTGATTCCAAGGACTATCATGTGCCAAATCAGGAGGTTGGTATCTTTGTCTAGCACTCCTGCAGACTTCAGGGGTACAAGTTGTAGCTTGGCTGCTCTCAGTGTTGTTCATACCATTCACTGTAATTTTTGTTAGTTCTGTCCCTTTTTCTGAGGTCTTCTTAATTGGTTTGTTGGCCATCTGAAAATTAACAAGACAAATTTGGAATCACATCTAAAATGAAAGTATGTATATGTGAGGTTTATTCAAATCAAGAACTGACCTCGGATTGATACAACCAGTTGAGTACATGAGAGTATCACATGGTGGCATGCAGTTGCAGTATCAATTTTAACCTTAATTCATCAGAATCTGACATGCATTCGAATTATTTTCAGTGACAACTTCTTCAATCACTTTCATTTGCTTTTGAAGGAAACATCAAGTAGTTAGCTACAGAGTGTTTTGTCCTTGGTTTGTTGACGGTGATTATTAATTACCTCACTCATGTGATATCTGAATTAGATGAATTTTTTTAATGGCAAGGATAAATATATGAATAATCCATATTTTTTCATCTTCATTTCTTTCCTTATTTGTTGATCACTTGAACTATTCATATTATCCTATTCTTAATTGTCTTAAAAAAATCTCATATTATTATTATTATATTATCTCAAAAAAATATATTTTCCTAAAAGATATGTCTTTTGTGTGGCAAGACTATAGTTGTTCTTTGAAATTTTGAGACAAACTCTATATGCAATATCATTTTTACAAAAAAAAAGAAGTGTTGTCTTGTTGCTAAATGGTTCAACCCCCAGAGATCATCTTGCCAGACTCCAATCCAAATGACACTTTTCAATTTCTAGTGAGACAAGATTTTTAGGTCAACTTCTCCCTTTGTCTTTGAATCAATAGTGGTATGTAAGCTTATTAAGTAAGGTTGTTCAGAGAAAGCTTCCTTCACAAGTTCCTCTCGGAAACTATTCGGAATAGAATTCTGAAATTTGACATCAAAAGATAAATAAAAATGGCGGATTGGATCAAAATATTTTCGTTGACGAAAGTCACTTCCGTTCATACCGGAAGTAGACGTCAACTTCATCGTTATTTCAAATGTATCATCATGTATATTTCATCATTTTTGTATTCCTCATTCAATTCTGAAAAGGAAATGAAGTTTGTCATATTTTTATCATACATGAGTCAACCGGTTTACTTATAAAAAATATATTTCTTGAATTTTTGGGTTTTGTAGACAGCCCATAATAATTTGTTCTGTTTCAGTAGCAGTTTGAATGAAATAAATTCATGTCATATTAGATCCATGTGAATGAATTGAGTTGAGTCACACAAATTCTTTCATTTCATCTTGAGAGTGATTGAATTCTGCTATTATGATTTATATTCACATGCCCTGTACCTTTCTTCTCTTATTTCTTTATTATAATGCAATGGTCATAAAGTGTATCTCGAATGTTCATCTTTTGAGGAGCAAAGCATCTATTTAACGACATTTGCTTTTATGTTTATTAGCAGTTGGCGCTGATTATGACTCAAATAGCCGATTAATTTTGTATCTATGGTAAGTATAATTTGTGCTTTCGAATACAACTCAGCCATTATCATCATTTGATGTCTTCATTATGTCAAAATTCATTCAATGTGTCATTATCAGCCATCTGCCATTTCGACTATAATTTTCTTATGAATGAAAATTTTGACCTACCATTTTGAAAGATTCGTATTTTTAGCAGGGGAGAAATGTAGTTCCTGGAATAAGTACCATCTGAATACCATGTAACCATTGAATCAAAAAAAAATCCGAACTGTTCAAAAATCAATCAACAATCATATCAACATACTTTATTCGAGATAAGTACCTACTATCAAAGTTTACATGGAAAATTGAGAAAAATGTTATATAACCTAGTTGAAAAATGAAAAATTCATAAAACTGAAGTGAATTAGAATTAGAGCTGAGTTTTATTAGGTAATCGAATCATTCTAGGAAAAATTGAATAACTCAAAAACGGTGCGTTTTAGTTATTGCGTATGATCAATGAATGTGGATCATGAGAGGAATCTAAAAGTTACGAAATACAAATACATCTTTGTCTTATTGCGAATAGCAAAGATGGCGTAATTTCTGGAATACACAATAACGAAAATATTTTAGTTGAATCTTCACCGGCTAAAAAAATTCCCAGAATAATGCTACTTTCAATTCTCCATATAAATATCGCGTTTACTGATGAATATATATCTGTATAGGGTGTCCCGTTCAAAAAATTTCCTCAAATGCCCATAACTTTTTCTTCACATTTATGAAAGTAAAAAAAAAGAAAATGAAATGAATATAATTGAGGAAGGTAAAAAAAAGGGGGTTGAAATATACGTGAGAAAGGAAACTCTCACAACCACCGTTATAGCCCAAAAACTATAATATAATAAGGTCATACGATTTAGAAGCGATATCAGTTTCAAAGAGTAAATAAATTGTATATACTTCCATTTCGAGACATACTTCATGTATAATATTCTAGTCATAACTGCACCAATGTTCTTATAATATGTATAGTACGTACTTCTCCAGTTGTCAGCATAATTCTTATACTTTTCAACACCATTGGTATTACTCATTGTTTGTCACAAACTGAGAGAAAAAACTACACACGGAATTGTGTGTTGAAAACAATACACATTTTGGTTAACCACATATGTTGTTCAGGACTAGGAACAAACTAACAAACAATTCTGGCCAGTTTGTAAGCGAATGCGAGTAACCTTGTTGCGATATAAATTATTTTATCAAACAGTAATTTTACTTGGGGGCTTTCTTGATTGTCTCGGCTATCTTGATTCATCAAAACATAGCAATAACAGTACAAATAGACACATAATTCGCAGAAAATTGGCCATACATATACATAATGTGAATTCATGAGTCGATACCTATCGTAATGAAATCAGAAATGTAATAATAATGGTCAATGAAACTGGTTCGTTGTAGCATACCGTAAACATCAAAGTGATTTCGTCCATCGAATAAATTGGGATAGGTATTTCTATTTTATATTTTTTCTCTAACTGTCATCGAATCATTCGAGCAGGAATATTCATTATAATATGCTCAAAACTGTTCCTAAAGATATATTGATTTATGTGAAATCGATGAGCTTACCAACACCGAGGTCAAACTGCTAGGTATATATAGGTAGGTGTGGAACTCACTGTTATTGTTTTGTTCGAACCAATAAAAAAATTACTCAAATTTTCTGGTGATATCATTCAACATTCATTCATTGTTGAAAACAAAATCGTTTGATGGTATAATGATTGAAATAATATCAGCGTTACTGTTGCTGTTGTTTTTTTGCTACTCCACTGTTTATTCTTCTAATTCTGTTACAAAATAAGGAATTTGGAATCACTGTGACTATTCGAATAACTTCATGAGATTCAAGACAGATAATATTTATATTGTGCCAGATATTATGATGCTAAATGCAACTAGATAATAGCTTTATCACTCCGTTTTTCTTAATACTCACGAAATTGATGCTATCCTTCATATTTCCATCGTTACAATTTTCGTCTAAAGTACTTCCACCCATCGAAAAGAATTATTAAACTTTTAAACGTTTGAAAAACTGGTATGGTAATGCCGCAAGTTAGAAGATTTGAACATTCCGCTCACTTCTCTGATCAATTTCTCGTCTCATTTTGCCCCGTACAGTGTCCGCAATTTGAAATATTATGTAACGCATGTTTTGGTTAGCAGGTTATTGAGATTTCACTTTCCTTTCATTTATATTCATGATCGAATAATAATATACGGAGTCTGTAACTCTATTTTTTTGTACATCATTCAAATAAAAACGTTTGAGAAATAAATAAATATATGCTTCATTTGGCTCAGTGAAACAAACATAGGTAATTTTTCGTCTTGAAATTTATTTGAACCCCGTTGCTCATTGTTCAAATGGGAAATGAGAAAAATTGTTATGTACAACATAAGTAGAGGTATATGAAACGAGGGGGTAAACTGACGCATTGAAGGCGGTCCTGCTTACTGCTATGGATCAGCACTAGGCCCCTATGATGATTCACATTTTGAGCTCGGTACATGATAATTCCAACTATCTAATATTAATCTGAGTTATACATATTTTTTCCGAGATATATTTTCAGGAACCGTTAACTTTGGATATCAGTTTGAATGACATACTGACAGAGGACAAGATTCTCAGTGCCTATAACTTGCAGGAATATTATTTTCATCATTTTCAGAACTCTTATTGTACTCTTTGAGATTCAAGGAAGGACCTGCCTATTCGCAGGAATACCTGCGTATAGTTCGAAAATACTGCCGTGCTAATTGACATTTTCTATCTCTAGCTAGAGTTTTATAGGAGGTGAATAATCGTTTTCTATTCTACAAAAATGTATTTGCAGTGAATTCCTGCAAATAGTATTAGCATATAGGTTGTAAAACACCCTCTATGCCGCAGGAATTCCTACGATTAGGATTGTCTTTCGAAGAGGCAATTGAAGGTGACCTTACAAGTTTTTTGTCAGTTGTTGAATGTCGAAAATGTTGATGAAGTCTGTGGATATTTGTACTTACCATATTCTAATAAATATAATCTGTGATACATAGATGAGAATAATTAGTTGACCGAAACTTGATCAAATAGTCATCAGTGCACTATGTAAAAAAGTATATGTACAAATTCAATTCACAGTTGTTAAAGATCAAGGAAAAGAAAACTGTGTTTAGGCAATTTCTGATATTACACATTATATGCTTCAATGTTTTTGGAATTCAGTAGGGATCAGTCGAATATTGTTTGCATATTCATTCGCAGTGATATATGACTGTTGATGAGTTTTACAATAACCTTTTCATAGCATTCGATTCACCATAGGTTGAATTCATTTGAATCATCAATTATCAATATAGGCATTGATTATATAGGGTCTCTGAATGAATGAGAATATTTCAAGATGATATCTCCACCCTAAAGACGTGAAAATGCCATTGAAAATCATCATATCATTGGTAGATAGACTGGGTAAATACCTTCACATTACACATTCATTCAGGTATTCTATATACTTATTGGTGTTTGCGCCACTTTGTGATTTTGAACACATTTGAAATTATTCTGGTATTATCTTCAAATATATTTAGGCTTTTAACAAAAAAAATAATGAAACCGGTGTTGATCGAACGGTACCTCAATTTCTGGTTATTTCCAAACTATCCATTCTATTTATGAAAATATATTTATGAAATAATATTTCATTGAAAAGGAACAGGAATAGCTCATGATAGTGTGAAATTTATTATATCCATAATGAATCAAGAAGCGCTCCATAATTTAGTTTTCTGGAAAAACTATTTTTTTCAGTGAGAAAAAACATACTTTCTATCTTAGGATTCAGTAGACAAAGTACTTGCATATGTTACTTACAGTTACATGAGGGAAATCATAATGTTGCAAATGCAGAAGATCAAGTGAAAGTGCATTACCGTCATCATCAACACCCAGTTACATTGATCAGATCAATGTTTGAAACCAGTAACAAGATTCAACCGATAAAAAGATACAAAATGCTGAATGAAATCGACGAATATGTCAAAAATCTCGCTAAAAACATTTCTGAAGGCAGTTTCAAACATTAATACCTGAAGAGGGGGCCTGGAAAAGTCTTTAAAGATTTTTCTGCAATTGCAGTCTCTAGTGAAGCGCCTCAGAAGTGTGAACTTATGCAGGGCGAGGAAAGTATGTATTCACAAACATCCATGTTTTCAGTGCGATTCGAACCCAAGCCTCGAACTTCTATATTCGTATCATTTCCCTAAATTGAAAATGTTATTTTCGTATACCTACTAATGTTCATGCATCAGACTATCCAATGATTATTTGGTACCATCAGAAACAAGGGAGGTAATAATTAGTGATTAAGTAACGTTAATAAATAAATTTGAAATCAACTTCAGGAAATACTATAAACGTGCGACTCAAGGTCGATTAGTATAGTGTTTCACAAAGGAACATTCATACCATAATATAGTAGGTCTCTGAATAATATTTCACGTAGATACCTCCTGTCGAACTTTTTGAATAGTCGTTCATAATTATAATAATTATTCTTCAATACTGGCTGAAGTGTAGGATGTGAAAGTTACTCATGCTCATCGAATTGTTCAAGTACAACAGAGGTTTTTCATGCATATAGGTAAATTATATAATTTTCACGATTCATACAGGATCACCCATAATAATATTTGAACATTAAGGATTTGAGAGTACCTAGTCATACAGAAGATAACAATAGATACAGATAAGGAGAAATCACCGATATAATACCTCCACAACAATCATAATTGCATATTGTTTATCAGATACTTGAAAAATGAACAACAGTACTGAAATTCTCACGCAACGGAATCAAGAAGTAGTAAGTGAATATATCTTAACTCATTCAATATCAAAGTTCACGTTAAAACTAACGATGCTAACTGAATTCCCATCATTATTTTGAATCCGTCTTATTTATTCTTAATTTGTCTTAAATATCCCGACGGGAAGTCTTTTATCGTATAAACATTGTCAAACAATTTTTGAGGAAGATTTCAACGTAAAAGTACCTAATTCAGTAATTATAATCCAGCAAAAAGTGTCAAACATCAGGTTATATACCTACTTGAAGATTGAAATATTATACTCTTCAGATAATTATGATTTTTGATGAGAATAAAAATTATATGCCATGAATATGCCTGCAGAAACTCCGGGATCTATAAGACAGATTCTGAATATTCCTTTTTGATAATAGTAAGGAATGCATCTAATGTTAATTCTCCACTGTTTTGAAAAAATATGAGATGAAAATGATATTTTATTTCAGGCTCCCAAGAGCGGTAATAAGAAAAATGGGCCACAACAAATTTTGATTCCATGGGATCGACAAAAGTCACTGAGCTTGATTGGCCTTTCGATTTGTTTCGTTGTATGGGCTTGCATATTCTTTCCGTTGATGAAATAGATTTCTCATTCTCAGTATTGACTATCATACTATCATGTTGAAATAGATTATTTCAATTCAATATAATAGAAATTCTCAAACATCTTGAAATCTACCTATTCAATTGTTGCATCAAAAATATAAACATAATGTATTAAAAATAGCGCCATATTCGGCACGGAATGTGGAATTCTGTATCTGGACCATTCTGGATTCGGCTCCAAAAAAATATTTTATATATGTTTTCTCATCGTATCTTATAGTATAGGCATCCTCGGTGAATTCCAAAATGTTGAAAATCTCCATTAGAATTTGGAGATGGATAAGAAACCAATTATATATTGCAATCATTAGTATGATTTTAAATGTATTGTAGATGTCTCCATCCTTTGATTATATACAATAATACTCTAAGTGTTGATCTCATCATTCAGTTCCCATAAGAAAAGGTGTTGTTGATACATCTACGGCTTGTTGTTGATGTAATTTTCCTATTCCAACTGCTGGGGCTGCTAATGGTTCTCTCCCAGCATATAAGATCTGAAAATAGAAAGTTTCCTCAATCATTCAAATACGGGAGAAAGTTCACTGCACCCTTATCTCCCATTGGTCAGAGTACAAGTATTTAACTGAGGTTTCCTTTGTTATCTCAATATAAATAAAGAAAATATCGAACTATGATTGAACTTCAGATCTTAGAAATAATACTTGAATTTGGGATATCGATTAATATTCCATACAATAATGAATACTAAAAGTTTTTCAAATATTCAGGGAGATATTTCTAAAACAATACCGAAAGACAATGTTAATTGTTTTTTCGTTAAAAATTCGCCGTATATCGTATCTTGTCCTTGTCCATAATTTCTTCTCCTTTCTCCTGAAGTGGACAGCATCAGTTTCACTGTTGCCCAGTATATTCAATCATGAATAATGTTCTCTCCTACCTTTTTCCCAACAAGATTCTCAAATCTTGGTTTCATGAAGGTCCAGGCTCCCATATTTTGCGGTTCTTCTTGGCACCAAATTATCACTTGAAATAAAAATATATGAAATTTTATATCGATTTGGTTTTCAAATTCTTGCTTCTACAGACAATGAAATAATTTTTTGGTAGATAAATGTACCTACTATTATTTTTTCACGCATGATAAAAACATGAACTGAAAAATAATTCATTTTGTGATAATATAAAAATTGTAAATTCCAAGATTTGCTTGAAAAAATAAGAAATACTTAGAGAAAAACAGTTCGTCCAGGAAGCGAGTTTGGGTACTATCGAATGATGAAATATTTTGTTTGCTAAACATGTCCTTTCTCACCATTTGCATTTGGGTATTTTGAAACTTCGTTTCTCAGTTCCAATGTTGGGAAAGGACAGAATGATTCGACTCGCACTATAGCAGTATCTTTTATCCCCATGTGTTCTTTTTTTTCAACCAATGAATAATAATGTTTTCCAGAAGTTATCAGCACTTTCTTCACTCTAGAAGGAACCACCATAGAATCTCCTGTAATAAAACAGTTCCATCAGTTCATCAAGACGGTAAAGTTGGATAAATTTACCAATAACTGTTTGAAAGCTTGTCCCAGGTGCCATATCGGAAAAGTTTGATGTACATGCTGCACTTCTCAAAAGTATTTTCGGTGTAACAACAATTAGAGGTTTTCTAAAGTTCCGAATCATCTGAAAACGAACATTAATGAAATCAATGTTAATGGTGAAGTATACTACCAGCATTTTTCCTAATAATCCTCAAGTCTAGAGTGTTCTTGTATTCGAATGATTCCAATTCGTTCATCAAAATATTTATTGTAATGTATTCATTCAATTACCTGACGTCTCAACAGATGAAAGTATTGTGCGGGCGTACTAGGCTGGCAGACTTGAAGGTTAATGTCATCGCCATCAGCTTTGTTTTCTTTAGAATCTGTCAACTGAAGGAACCTCTCGATCCTGGACGAGCTGTGTTCTGGACCAGCGCCATCATAACCGTGCGGTAAAAGAACTGTCAAGCCGCTTTGCCACAGCCACTTACCTTCAATTAAAGAGGAGAAACATTTTCAAAGGGTGGTACTTTCTTTAACCTTCTAGACTCAGTTCGAACTCACTTTCACCAGAACTTATGAATGTATCGAAGATTATCTGGGCTCCATTGAAGAAATCGCCAAATTGTGCTTCCCAAATTATCAAGTTTCTTGGATCTTCTATGCTCATACCGTATTCATAACCTACCACAGCCTCTTCTGATAAGATGCTATTAGCAACCTCAAGAAAAGATGTTTGATCAGCATGAAGATTATTGAGTGGGATGTAAGTATTACTTGATTGTTGGTCAACCAACATGACGTGTCTGTGAGAAAATGTCCCCCTGCCAACATCTTGACCACTAATTCTGACATTATGTCCTGGAAAGTCCAAGAATTATGAGATGATATCATTCAATGGATAAAAAATAGTACCTTGGAATAGAAGTGATCCTATAGCCAATGTTTCTGCAGTTGACCAATCTATGTTGATTCCTTCTGCCACCTTAGACAGTCGATTCTTCACATGAGTTCTTAGTAAATTGGGATGAATTTCCTGCACAAATATACTCAATCATCAATCACTTTCAATATATCTGTATTACTTACAAAATTATTAGGATATTTCACAGATTTAGCTCCAATGAAAGTCATCATATCCATATCAATTCCTGTGTCCCAAGTGGTAACAGCTTCATCTGGTTGACAAAATCCATCCCATTGCTTTTTGAAGTGAGTGTCCTGAAAATGCCATGTTCATACCATACAAATACAATTGAAACAGTTTTGCTCACACTTGGTGTATATTTTTCTGCTGCATTCATATGTTCGTTCAACCAACTTTGATGTCTATCAGCAATGTCTTTCACGTCTTCTTCTTGCATTATATTTTCTTCAATAAGTTTGTTAGCATATAAGTCTGGTACAGTTCTGAAAAATTTCTGGGAGTTAATAAGTAGTTGATTATGAAAATCGATATTTAGTTTTTTTTCCTCACCCCCTCGAACGTATAATACTGTATAAACTTGGATTAGTAAAAGTTGGATCATCAAGTTCATTGTGTCCCCAGCGTCTATAACAGTTCAGATCTATGAAAATTTCCTTCCTGAATTTTCGATGATAGTCAAACGCCAATTTGGTTACTTTCAAAACATCCTATAATGGTTATTTTTTCAATTGTGAATTTGTCTATAGAATTCTTTACCTCTGGATACTCTCCGTTGACATGAATAACTGGTGCTGAGATGATTTTCGCTATATCGGTAGAGTATCTTGAAGACCTGCCTCTTTCTGCAGGCGTTGTAAAACCCAATTGGTTGTTAACCACTAGGTGGATAGATCCACCTATCTCAAAATGTGGGGTCCCACTCAAACTCAAACACTCTTGGTTCACACCTTGGCCTATTATGGCAGCATCACCATGAACCTTCAGTCACAGTCACTCGACTTTACAATATATCTATAGATTCAGTTTGTTTCGTTTACCTGTATATTTAGAATTTTATCTGCCCACCTCGTATCAGTGCCATAGTCTCCATCCCCACAACTCATTTGTTTGGCCCTAGTTTTGCCCATTGAAACTGGATTCACTGCCTCTAAATGTGATGGGTTATAGAGGAGAGAAACATGAACCGACTTATTATCTGCATAAGATAGGTCCGTAGAAGAAACTGAAATATTTGGACTGACGTACGTTGTTCGATATGTCTGTTCTGATACACTCACTACAATGACTCAGCACATCGCCGGTAGCTTTATACTTGTCTGGAATATCTGCCAATCCTTTCAGTTTAGCGAACATTTCTACTGGCGGAAAATTCAACAGTCCTGTCAGTAGATTCAATCGACCTCTGTGTGGCATTGCTAGAACTGTTTGCTGAATGTTGTCTGAAACGATGAGGTATGTTTGACCAGACGATGAAAAAAGAATCGGGAAGGTATACTTTCTGCTGCTAGTTGAAAGACTTCTTTAAAAAACACCATCATGCTCTCTGCCCCTTCTGCGCCATACCTTTTCACACTCACAAATTTTTTCGCTAAGAAGTTATCGAATGATTGTGATTTCAGCAGTTCCCTGGCTATGGAGATTCTATCGGCAACTTCGACTGGTATTGTGGGCAACCTCTCTAATGCCTCGGTAAGCCAGTCGATCTCTTCTTCATTCTGCATTAGTTATAAACGATGAGAAAATTAATATTCTATGCAACCATAATCTTGTTGGTTCTCATCTGGAGGTATGAATATTCGGATGATTCGAGAGGTTTTGGAGGATTTTGATATTGAAAATTCGATATCGATATCGGCTTTGGTATTGATATCTATCGATATATCGATATCTCTGCACACCCATACTATGAACCTTTATGAAATTTGTGCAGTGTACTTTTTCACTAATAAATCTGTGTGAGTGAGGAATCAAGGCATTGTTACAATGCAAGAATATTATAGTAAACTAGAAGCTCGTTTAGATGAACAGTCATATTCACAGACTGGTTCAGTTCGTTATTCATTCTTTATATTCAGTTCTGGATAGATAGATATTCCAATTTTCTAATGCCCATTCCAAACCACTTTATTTTTTATGCCTCCATTTCTCAAGTAACTTACTTCTAAATACATGTATTCGGCTGCAACAGTTCGACAATACACATTATTCAAAAAATCGACAGCTTCCCCTATTGTTCCCTCTTTTTGAGATGAATTAATAATACTGTCGAACTGAACTCTGTCATTCTCTTTGAATCCATATCTTCTGATGTCAAGGTCTGGTATGGCACTAGAAACAGAGAATTCTATACATTAAACGAGTTTTTCAAAACTCAGTACAGTGACATATAGATGAATACTAACCTGTAATGTTTCGCTAAAGAAACGGGATTGATATCGGAACACTTATGTCCATGCTGTCTGTAGGCTGTAACCAATCTATAAAAATTGCTCTCCTTACATCTTGCATCAGTGACTTTACCAGGTGCTGAAAATCAGAGTATGATACAATGGATGAGACATGAGTCTGTATTCAGTTCACCTTTATAAACAGATTCTTTTTTCCTCTTGAATCCATAAACATTTTCACTATGGTATTTCATGTTCACATTGTATCTTATTCGCTCCAGATAGTTTCCACTTCCCTGGATTTTTCTAAAAGCAGTCGAGTACATATTATTTATTCAGATTGGATGGAACTGGAACGTCACAAAATTCTGTTCAGCATTGTTTTCAAATTGATTTTTGACCTTATTTGGCGATTAATACATTAATACCAATGCTCTCTTTATCATGTTGGGTAATTCGTTATCTCTGTAAATTCACCATTATCATCCGCTTCTATAATATCTAAATGATGTTTTCTACTCCATCAGCAAGTCAACATAATACTGCTATAATTAGTATATGAATTCGAACATCAGAACTGATGAGTGCATGTGCAGTATAGGTATAGGTATTTGAAGCGGCAAACATACCTATGCCGTCAGTGCGTTCAGAATATTTTATAATTCAATATGCCGTGATTCACAATTTAAAACACAACCTGAACATACAGGACCGGTCTCTTTGATAAGCAAGCTAAGCGTTTAAGGCGGCTCCATTTTTGATCAAAAAGGAAACTATAGTGAAAAAACTCGTGATGAGTTCAAAGAGCCATCAGCAAAATGGCTATGAAATGTGCAAAATGATATCAGTCATGAGATCAAAATTTTCGTATGCAGAAACCATTATAAAAATATCCTAGACTGATTTCAGTTCCGAAAACAATAAATAATTACTTAAGAAGTAGTCTATCTAATCTACCTGTTCTCGCAATGAAATTTATCGATTTATAGATTTAAATTCATTGACTGATGCATTTTCTGGAGAAAAGGTTTGAATATATGTATCCACCCAATGCAAAAACGTATTCAACTTTGTATGTAGGTATATATTTTTTTTATCAATCAGTTCTGTATCTGTTGGTAGCTACATCTATTGTTGCTCTAATTTGAATTGAAAGTCACATTTGAATTGTAGTTATTTTTATTTTGTATTCAGTTGAAATTGTGGAAGTTAAAAAAATACATTCAGATCTATTTCATTCATATTTCTGGAAAAGCACTGCCAATCATATTTTGTCCTCTGTATCTGTAGGTATAAGTCCTTATAATGAACCTATTTCCATTCATTTCAAGAGGACAAATTCTATCAGCCCTCAAAATGAAACATGTAGAATAGAGAGCCATTTCTAATTCAGGGCTAGTTCCAATGAACATGGATCCAACAGGCTTATCAATATTTTGGAAGTTGAAATGATATTTCAGAATAGCTCCTTTCTGTGAAAAGTAGAAAAAATAGTGAACAGCTAACATGTGATTATCAACTCCTTACATTTCCTAGGTCAATCTTCTTCATGTACCCCAAATAATTAGCATTTTTCTTCTTTTCTTCTGCACTGAAGTATATCCAGTTGTGCAATCCAGAAACTCCATTATTCTTGAGCTCGGCCAAGAAGACATGTTCGAAGCCACTAGATCCTATTCTGCCTCCACCCCTTGAGTACATGTTGAACCAAATCGTACGAAGGAGATCTTTGAAGTCCTTGGGATCCCTACCAATTTTTCCTGAAATACAATTTTATGTGCACTGAGCATCAGAAATATAAGAGCATTAAATTTTTCAATAAGTGGAATTAGTAAAGCAACAACTGGAATGGATATTGCAGAGTCGGAACAATAAACAATGTTAACTTCTATTCTTACCTTTCTTCAAAAGAAAGTTCCTTGCATGTTGCATAACTGAAGATGAGAGGATTGTGTCAAGCAGATCATTTTCTTCTAACTTCTCTTGGGCTGTGTATACCTCGTTCTGGTTCGATTCTAATATGTAGTTATTGTAGAGCTGCATCATTTTGGATATGGATGGGATATTGAAAGCAGCCTCGTTTATAGACAAAAGCCTAGATGTTGGATAACGTAACTTGAAAATCAGACTTTATGAATTATAATTATTGTATTACAAACTTACGGCAACGGTGCTTGATCAATCATTGATCTTGATGTTGTCATTGATTGTAGATTCAGTGTAACATGTCTAGCAGCATTGTTGCTATCCCTACTCAATAATTCTTCTGCAAGTTCTCTCAGTTCATTATCATCTACCTCATCATTTTGTGAGCCATAGTTATTATGCTGATTCAGAGTATCTTTTTTGGCTGTCAGTGACCCTGAAGATAAACCACTCGGTCTATTATTGCTATTTTGATTTCCCATATTTGAGTTGACACTTCCAACTCTATTAGTACTCTGATCCCCTATCCCCATATTCATGTTAGTACCATCCAATCTGTTATGGGTAGTACTCTGGATATTTCTATCATGTCCAGAATTCTGGCCTCTTTCATTGTTCAAGAATACAGTATTTTGGTTAGGTGACTTATTATTGATATTACGAGTATTGAGATCCTGTGAAGATGGGGCAATGATGCTTTGCTGAGTGTATTGATTAATAAGATTCTGCTGAGTGGAAGGATCAATATTTTCATTTCGTTGTTGGGAAGGAGTATTTCTGATCCAGTTGGGACCATTATTGGGCCGTATCCATTGTGGTTGTTGTGTTACGTTACGAAGAGCGTTATTACGTTGGTTTCTTGCGCCTAATGCTGGCCATGG
This sequence comes from Gastrophysa polygoni, assembly GCA_963576655.1. Classification (NCBI taxonomy): domain Eukaryota; kingdom Metazoa; phylum Arthropoda; class Insecta; order Coleoptera; family Chrysomelidae; genus Gastrophysa; species Gastrophysa polygoni. The sequence continues at coordinate 7,130,162 of OY755091.1, forward strand.
TGTAGTACTTTTCAAATTTGCTCGTAATTGCAGGTCTTTGACTTGTTGCTCTTTTTTATTCGGGTTGAGCTGCCATGGGTTTTGGCGATTGGTTGTCGCATCCGCACCTAATCAAAAATTGATATTTTTATTTCTTGATGAACTTTTTAATTTTTTTGTGATGACCCAATCTATTGAGATTTTTTCAATGAATTAATTTTCAATCATCATAATAGCACCTTCATAATGTTACATCTATGCATGGCGTCCACAATTCACAATTTCAAGAATATATCGAAGAAATCATGTAGGATTTAAAAATAAGAACTCAATATCTCATGAATTGAATGGATCAGATTTCCCCAGCAAGATATGGTTTATACTATTTCAAAGTTATCTATCGGATTCTATGCCTTCAACGAATTGTTTATTTCAATTATAATACAAATAATGATTAGTACTGTGAGGCATTATATAGGGTGTGAAAAATGGTGTGCGTCGAACCTCCGGTATGAAGAAACTCGAAAAAGTCGGTTTCACGCACCTTTTTTTACACCCTGTATAAATATGAATTCAATATGCTTCAAAATATAAATCGGACACCTTATGTTTCAGCAAGCCGCTGCAAAAATTTCAGCTTTCTATTAGTACTAGTCCAATTCGCAATTTATAATGATGCTGTAATTCTCAAAATCAAAAATTCATATGTCAAAAACAGTGAGAAATAGCCGTAGGATATATAGGGTGTTCAGGTGAAAATATTTTCGAAAGCTAGATCCTAGCATCCCATATAACCGTACCAAATATGTCAAAAATACATTTCTCTCCGTTCTCTAAGTTCTCTAGATACTTTCTAACTTCTAATACGCCTAATCATTCTAATATCAAAATTTTGGCGTAAGATACCTCTAACTCCAAGGTTATCAAAATCGACGAACGAAAATGAAACTATAGGACACACCTAAATAGTTTTTAATAACTTCCACTTAATTTTTTGAAACGAGGAGAGAAAAATCCTACAAAAAGCTGAAAAATGTAAAGGACACCCGTTTGTTTATGAAATTTATTGAGTTGACACACTTTTATGTTACTCACTGTAGGTACCTATATGAGCAGGCAAGTAATTAAATCGAAATGTAGGTCAAGAATGGGGAATGGATCTAGGTACATCAGAAATAATCACTCACACCAAATATCTCCTATTATCACTGCTAATGATATCACTATAAAAGGTAAGAGGGATCTTGTCGACATTTTACTCGAGAAATGGCTCATACAGAACTAACCCAATCTTCTGTGATTGATATTAATTTCGAAGGCATGACGGTACCAAAGACCAATTATAAAATGATCTCCCGACCTGCACCCTACCGCTTTGATCAGGTTTGCAATAAAAAGTGTACTTCGAGAAATTTCACCAAAGAAACATTCTTCTCTAACTATTTAAAATCCTGATCATAGACTACTCATATTCACCATGGACTCATAAAGGCACAGTATATTGCTAAAGCAGTTTATTGCTAGCAATATACTGTGATACTGTGATAAAGGTACCTAAGGCATCCTTATATAGAATACAAATATATTATATAAGAAGTGCAATCGATACAATATTTTGTGTCAATCATAATTTGTCTTCGACAGATTATGGTCTAGCCTAATGCTCAATCAATCATCTCAGCTTAATCTCATTGCCGATTAGACTAATTAAAAAGGAAAAATACTGAGTATCATAAGTATGATTTCAAAATTGATGTAATTTCAACCACGTTTCAGTTTAGTCTTTATTTATTACCCTTGAACTCGAGGTTATTCAAATCATCTCTGTTACATCCATAGTTGTATTTCGGTCACAGATTACTTTGGTGCTTCGTTCAGAAAACGATTACTTATCTGTGCTTGGAGCAGGATTGCCTTGCACTTGCAAACAGTACTATTTGTAGTTCTTTTTTCTAAGAAAACAGAATACTGGCTAAATACTAACATAGTTAGTGGTCAATAGATGAGCACAATATCATGAAAGTTAGAGTAAATATTAACAAAGGGATTTGAAGAGGAGAAGAGATTACAAAGAGAGGTTATATCTTTGCAGCTGTCAAAAAAGTGGATGGTGGATGTTATCGTAAATAACTATAAAAACATTTGTTAATTGTTATTGTGATGACTAGAGCAATGATTGTGAATGAAAAAATAGAATAGTGTATATTTCAACATGGAAGAAATTTTGAGATTGTTAGATAGACTAACAAAGACTGATGACCATAATAAAATAAGAAGTCATCTTTACAAAAAACTAGGAGAATATAGATATGATAAAAACGAAAGTGGATATCTCCTTCAGTGTTTATTTCCTAAAATAATCAATCTATACCATAAAGGAATAGTTGAGATCGACATATTATATCTTTCAATGCTAGCTTTCAACAATGAGGAACTACTGAGAAAAGTTATTGAATACTATGATACTGTTCTGGATATAGATTTGAAAAATCCCACCAAACTATATGATTATTGTGTTTTGAAAAAGCAACACTGGTTCAGTAATGTTATTTCAAATGATAATCTCTCAATGCCAGATGAATTTATTGAAAACATCTTATTCATCCTTAGATTGGTTGAAGTTACTCATTCCCAAAATATGAATGTGAAAAAAATAAGGTGCCTGTTGAATAAAATGAATTTGGAGTTTGTGGATATATTTTGGACAAACTATGTGGAACAAATGACATATTTCATTGATATTCTAGAGTTTGTTAAGTCCAAATCACCTACCGCTGATTCAAACAATCTATTTGCCTCATTAAAAAATAATTCAAGCCTACAAGTCTTCTCAGATTTTCTAGACCTTCGAAAATCTGATTGGAAAGAAATTCTAAAATGGATCCATAAGGAAGAGAATCTTACTGTAACGGGGAAAACACAATCGATAAATTTTGTCAGCTTCAGAATATTAGGCAACCTATTCAACTGCCTCCTGAAATCTCCAGATTTTGATATAAATGGTGCTGTTCAGGACGTTAAAGTTGAATTACTTGGCATCCAAAACATTTCTTTATTGGTGGAACTACTGGAAAACATATTTGTTTTATTGTTTATAGATTCCAGCCACTTGAAATTCTATCATGAAAACAAAAATATATGCCAAAGGAAGGAGATCAGACTAATTCTATATTTGTTGAAAGAAATAGTTGAAGAAGTCAAGTTGAAATATTTTCATATGAAAGACTCCATGGAATACTCAAAATTAATGAATTTGAGTAATATAGTTGCTGATGGTTTGTGGAGAATGGAACTCATTGAAAATGTGAAGAAAACTGAGAAAAGTGAGAAGAATTTATTAAGATATATGCTATCTCCTTCTGAGTCTCTGATCCAAATGTGCTTGAAGCAAGGGGACTTTGAAAGAGCATTTCAAGTCATGAAGGTAAAAAATCAAATGATTTCATCACCATATTTCAAATTCAGAATTTGAAACCCCATGTTCCGATTCTCTACAGAATAAATGAATAATTGATTTCTAGTTCATCTTTTGAATAGAAAGAATGTAATGGAAGTATGTAATATGAATAAGATGAGTACCATGAATGAAGCACAATTTTTTCATTAATTTTTGTTTACAATTCAATAAAACCGTAAGATTTTTGTCTGCTACAATTCCTTCAATTCATGTTCCAATCTTTGTTGGGCATATTTTTCATAAAATGTTGGTTGATAGTGAACTACTTCATCATTTTTATCGTGAAAAACTCCTACAGGATTGTTCACAAAAAATTTCTTAACATCTTCTATTTCTTCTCTTGGTCTGCAAAATTTGCAACAAAAGCAGCAGCAACACCAACCTGAAATAAATATTGATGGATATTATCATTCATTCTTGCTGAGTATGCCACTGGAAAACTTGTATTGATTCACATGTTCATAATAATTTGTATTTTTGAATACAACAACAAAGAGTCCATAATATCTTGATATGAAAAAATACACAAATATGACCAGGTATATCAAATGAAAAGAAACGTCTCTCAACAAGATGATACATGAGATATTCAACTGTTCTCATCCACTTTTCAGCCTTATTTTTTCGAGTGAAATGAAAAATTCCATATGGGCCTTAAATGTTCCACTACGGGCTAGAAAACATGCATTCTTGTCAATGTACAGGGCGAGCAATACACCCTGAATCACCTGAAGACCAGAGCAGAATCAAAGCAGAAGCTCAAATCATTGTGAAGAGGATGGTGAGGGCTTTTCGGAAATACTGTATATTTGATATATATAATTAGTTTCAACAAGGATATTCAAACCAAAAAAATTGAGGAATTGTCTTCTTTTGATGAAAATGAAAACTCAGAATGTCAAATAAACAAGTACTTGCAAATTTTCGAGAGAAGTGATAATAATTGATTATTCTCGCGCAACTGATGGGCTATAATAGCTCAAATGGAGTGAATCTTAGGATTCTGCATGTTCCCATAAAATGCTCCTGTGAAATCTGTGTATTCATAATTTCAATACACGCTGTAAATGGTTGTCTCAAGATGAATAGACCATCATATTTACATATTGGAAGTGGCCTGTTACATCTATAAAAGAAAAAACAATCTGCTTTGTCGCAAAGACATTCATAACTATTTCACTCGAAATCAAAATCTTCTAAATACCCCACAAAGTAGATTGAGTTTAACCGAGAACTGTCCTCTCAACATTGGAATCCGAATATATAATAAAATTCCTAAGGAAATAAAAGATCAAGAGAACCACTTCAAATTCAATCATTCAATCAATATTCTATACTTTGGAAGAATATTTCAACATGTAGCATACAAACTAAATGTGAATTTTATGAGTATATACTGTGTGTTTTGATATTTATATGTGCTGTATTGTGCTATGTATTCAAATTTTTGACGTGTTTTCATGTGGTCTTTTTAATGAATAAATTTGATTTGATCATATATAATTGGTGATTGATTACGAGTTTATTTATTGATTTCATGAGTAATATTAGGAGCTTAATTCCACTGTTTTTGTAGTATTTCTTGAATATCCGTATTGAATTCACTCTGTATATCAAGTATATAACATGTATATCAAGTATATAACAGTTCGGAAAGCCCTGCTCTGCGTTCTCTTTCCAATGAACTGAGAAATACATTCCTTTTTTTCAAAAACATTGATTTATTATGACAATTTAAAACTAATTACCCTGTACGATGACAGGCTCATGTAATTTTTTTATTCGCATTGAATCAATGCGGCCAAAAATTGGAGAAAACAGTCGGTGACTCACACTAACCTATCGTATTCAATATAACTTGTTCCAAACAATTTTAAAATTTTTACAAATAATAATAAATGACTATGAAAAAGAAGTAGCTCTTATTGACACTAATAAATATTGAAAGGTCTCACCGTGTTGACACCAACATGGTATTGCAATGAATAAATAAACCATGAACCAAATTATTACAATTTTCGCAATTTTTTCGATAACCTGATTTTTCATCTTTGGTTTGTGAAGATCCTCCAAAAAACATTCGATGGCCGAAACACCTAGAGCAGAATAATTTTTTTTGTCATTTCATCATCATAACCATCATAACATTGTGGTAATGTGTTGTGGAAATCTAAAAATGCCTGAAAGCCAAAAATAAAAATATTCAATATATTCATAATCTATCTTTACCAATTCCTTTCTTTTCTTCTTCTGTGCAATTTCTTGGAGCTTTCACTACAATATTTTTTATTGAATCTTTCCAGCTTTCTTCTTCCTTGACGTCAGTGTAATTCATTGTTTCATTGGAATTCATAGCACTTTTCATTTCTTCTTTATATCCCTCTTTCAGTTTTGAATAATCATAGGTTTCTTCATCACCATTAGATTTCTTATGTCTTTTCTCCCCATTGATATAATCAGAACTTCGACCGTCTTCATCAAAATAAATGATATCTTCATTCTGAGACATTTCAGATAAATTTTTTTATCTTTCAAAATATCATACTTCCTCAGCGTTGATCCCAATAAGACAGTGATAATCATGAAAGAACAAGTAAAACGACAAATCGATATCATGTAAAATTTTACATGGTTTTACAAAAATTTTATTTCAAAAAAAGTAATCGCCATAGAGTTAGTGGTACTTTTTGCAAATTAATTAGTTACTACTTACATCTATAAAATTTCCATCTTCTTTGATGAAACCAGCTTTCCAAGGAGGCTGATAATCATAAGGATCAAAAGTTTCAAACACCTTATTTTTCTTAAAGGCCATATTTGCATTATGTGAAGGACTAACTTCTTTTCGAAGGTTGTGATGAATTCTATAATATTTTTCAGGATGTGATTCAACTCGAAGTTTTCTCAGATCATGTTTTTGAATCATTTCTTCTTCATCATAAACATCTTGAACATCACTTGGATCCAACGGTTCTGATATTTCGAAAGTTTCTTCATGAGTCAAGTTGATTTTATATGCTGGCGGCCAAATGCAAGAACTTATGTTGACATTCATAAGAATAACAATAAGAAAACTTAGCATTGTGTATTATTGACAAGATATTGAAAATGCATTTCACTCATTGTCATTGTCATCAATAATTTATGGTATAGGGTGCGACTGAAATATTATTATTGTTGCAGATTTTTCCTTCAGACAATTCATTTCTACTCTGTGAAATTGAATATGCTGAGAATATAAGAAAATTGAGGGAGACAGTGAAGAAAATCAGCAAAATTGAAGCCATTCACAGAATCAATCCCAAAATATCGATGTCTAATGTGGAATTATCAATTGATAAGACTATTGAACAATTCTTCAAGAATAATCCGACTGTCTTGAATCCAGATGTTGAGGCTTCTGTCAAAAGTTTGTCTAGCAAACATGATTTTTTCATACATTTCACGTGTGAAAATGAAATTTTTATGAATATGTTAGATCTAGCCATTACTCAGTCTCAATTTTTTGATGATTGTGAAATTGTTATGAAACTGGCATTCACCAATAATACTCTAGATAGTGCCATAACCTCCAGCTATTCAAATTTTTGGAAAAACCTACTGGAGCTTTTCAAAGATCTGGGTTCCAAAATGAATTTATCAGCAGGGACAATATTGCTTCATCCCAATCGTTTCATAGATTTGACTAGATACAAAAGAGAAGAGGAGTTTTTTAATAATTTGTCAATTATCTACAATGAGCTGATTGTTGATTTGAACTTGAATGAAGCAGGATATTTTAACAGCAAACATCCCAGTCACAGATCAATGGTGAAATTGAATAAGCTTTGTGTTGATTATTCAGAATTCTGTCCTGCTGTTGAAAATATCAGATATTTGTCTAAATTTTACAACTATCTGAGAGCCTTCTCTAGAGTTCTCTATATCGAACAAAACAGTTCGGAAATTATTTCCAGAGGGAAAAATACTTCCTACTTCGATTTGCTGTACTTCAACCGTTCTGAATTGATGGGCAAATTATTATTCGAAGGAAGTCTGGATCCCAGCGAATTCGAAAAGTATTTTGGCAAACTGAAACTAGATTACTTGTATCATGTTGTAGGAAATTGTTTCCCAACGATAAACTTGCATACAGAAGAAAACGTTACTAAGGATGAACTCTATCCAGAAAACAATATGTACACTCCTACAAAGAATATTATCACATATATTCAGAAGAGAAACTGGTTACTTGCTTTCATTTTAAATGAAATGTACAAAGTTGATGGCATAAAAATTGACATAAGTGAGGTTCGAGTGAAAGTATTCTTAAATTATTTGAAGATGCGTGAAATTGTTCATTTGAAAGTGTTATTTGACAATAACATAATTATAACTGCTCTGCAGAATGAAATCAACGCGCAGAAAGTTTCGGACTATGTCAATTCACAGGTTTTGAAAGAAGGTATAGTGGGATCATACAATTCTAGATGTTCGAACGATAGTTTGGAGACCGGAGAAGAGCTTTCAGAAGACACATACAAGTCTACAAACTGGAAAAACATCTATGAGTTCCTAATATGCATACCAGAATGTCAAATAAAAAAGAGCTCAGTTTTAAGAAATGTGATAGATATGGTTTTGGTGAACGTGATTCAAGACGGTTTAGAAGATGAATTTTCCAAGTATGTTTCTTTCTTGAGTAACAGAAACCTTAGAATCGATATCATTCTGGATAATATCAAGAAATGGCCGGGACGAATTTGTATTGAAATCATTCAGGCAGAGATAACAAAATTTGATAGACTACAAGATGGGAAACTGATTGATCTAAAAATGTGGCTGCTACAGATTATTTTGTGTGAAAAGGTAAGCTTAGCAACACTCGAGATTCGATTGAATCTGGCAGCCAGGTTATCTATTCCTAGCTTACTAGCTAATTTGATTTTCCTAATTAAAATACATAGAAAATATTAAATTTAAATTAAATTTCCACCTCTGCTAGTGGAATGGTTTGTTCAGTGGTGAGAAAAAATACCCTTCTACACACACTTCTCATTCCAGATAATATCTGTAAATACTTAGAATAAATACTGAATTTATAAAAAAAATTGGTTCATCACATCATAATAGATTTGGCCAATGGCCACAACATTATTCTTATTCCATGGTAATGATATTTGCTTTTATCAGATAATATCAAAGACACAATATCCTCCACACGAAACATACCTAGCCAAAGCCACTACATAGTAGTAGTAGTAGTAGTAGTAGTAGTAGTAGTAGTAGTAGTAGTAGTAGCCCTTAGTATATGTTAATTATATTAATTTTTCAGTTAAAGGATATTTTAGAATTAGAGTCATGGTATGCAGCCTACAAAATGTGTGAATATGAAAAAAACACTGTAATATTCAAGTTACTGGAAAGTAATCAGGTACGTGATGATTATAATTGTCGATTTTAAACTCAACAACAAATTCGCCTTTTCATGATTTGCATTTTCAAACATCCCAGTATATGTTGATCACCATTTTTCACTACTTACGGTATTTTTCGTAGCGATCAACCAGTTTTATAAAAAAAATGCTAATAATAATAATGTCGTATTCCAGATAGATATTCTACTGGATTTCATTGAAATTCATGCTCCAAATGAAGAACTTCTTCAACAAGTTGATGAAGTACACCTCTCCAGAATGTTCGAAATTTCATTCAGCCACAAATCCGTTCAACTGCTTTTAGATGCTCTACCATTCAACCACACTGTACACTGTTGCTATAATTTACTGAAAATCTTACGCCAACTGGACCATTTGAAATTCATCACAGAATACTTATTGAGAAATGTAAACGATGATTCGCTGAAAAATGTTGAGGTGAGCATAAAAATGCTATCCTTATTCACTCTCGGCGAACAGGATCAGTTACTCTGTCTCATTCACCACCCACTCAGTATAATCGAAATATTAATCATGAATACTAAACTCGATAAGTTAGCTGCAGTGCTGAACATTCTAAAGACCGAAATATCTCACACTGAGTTTAGCGAGGAAAGAATTTCTGTCGAAAAGATAGACGAAGTTCTCAGAAACTACGCTGAGAAAAGCCTGGATTTTCGAGTTATAACTCAGCCCAACCCCAGATTGTTGCGTTCCCCAGAGCATAAATTAATGCAATCTTTGGACTCCTTGAGTTGTGGATCTGACGGTAGGAGTTTTCTGATGCCTGAAGAAGTGCCATTGAAAGAGGACTGGGTGCCGAATAATGAGGTTATCGAGTGTATGTGTTGCCAGAAAACTGTTTTTTCCATGTTCAATAGAAGGCATCACTGTCGGAGGTGTGGTAGAGTGGTCTGCTACAATTGCTCTTCTCATAGAATGCTGGTAAATAGTGGCATCAGTCGGTTCTTCATCTGTAAACAACAAAAATAATTACTTTCTCAGGTTCCCACGTACGGTGACATTTCAGTTCGTGTATGCTCCACTTGCTACCATCAAACCATGGGGGACTCTACCAACTCGGATCTCAATGACTCGATGTCAACAAAATCAATCGTGCACGATTATTGGCTTCTCACCGACGACCCTGAACATAATAAAATACTAAGGGAAGAATTCTCTTATGAGCATGCGCCTAGTGTCTCACTTTGCCTATCTCTAATGAAATATCATTCGAAAACTGTCGACTATCCAAAGTAAGAATAAGTGTTTGAAGATTGTGTCATATCTTATGTGCTTCTGATTTTTTTAGGTTCCTTCTGGATCAGTGCAATATGCTGTTGAAATTACTACAACCAAGTCAGGAACCTATTCAAGAAATCGACTATCTTCTGGTCATCAAAATGCTTAAGTAACTATTTCCACAATTTTTGGAAAAATATTATTGAATCTAAAGTTGTACCACAGGTACTCAAAATCATTTCGATCACCGCTCATTATCAGATTGAAAAATCCAGTGCCTCAAAAGTAGTTATTGCAAAAATATAAGAAAATCGGTAATTCCATTGTTTTACAGTTTTCAAAAATTAACTAACAAATTTTGTTATGGAAATTGTTCATCGAAGTGAAACAAACTATAATTATTCAATTCAGCTGTTTCTTTTATTTTTTTATATTTTTATAGTTACAATTTGTGAGCCGTTGAGCCTCTAGATCGCCTTAACGCCCCCCAATTTCCTCTGGACCTTTTACTTACTATTACTATTACTAGTGCCGTCCTGAAAGCTTCCAGCGCCCACAAGGAGGCTTTATCGCCCACTTTGAGAAATACTGATCTGAAATTTCGTAAAACGAACATTCTTTTTAGATCACTCGCAATGGCCGCGAAGATGTCATCTATAGAGTGTACTTTACACTATGGAACTTCTTTAGCAGACCGTATACTATCTCAGGCTGAGTTGTTGAGTTTGTTAGCAGAAAGGGGTTGTCTCAATCTACTACCGATGTCAAGTTCTTATACTCAAGGCCCGTATATAGATGCTTCGATTCTTAGAAGATTGAGGGATAGGCTGTTAGAAAGAGAACAGTGGAACTTGGCTCTGGAAGTATCTACAAAAGCTGGGTTAGATAATTCAGGTAGGCCACTATTTTTTTATTATCCATCAGAAAAGACATGTATATCAAAATATTATCATGACATAGAGGGAGGCGAGTGCTGTGATGAGTGTTGATGGGTGTGTTAGAACTACGACGTCACAGCAGGACACCTTAATGAAAAATTAAGCCATTGCAAATTCCACTAAAAATGTGTATTTGATACTAATATTAGGCTATCCATTCAACTTCAATTCAATTCCTACTTCAATGTTCAACTATTTTGACTTATTTCAGTGTATTCATTTCTTAGGTGTGTTCGCTGTTTGGGGAAAAAGTTGCCTGAAAGCGGGTAGTTTGATACTAGCGAGGGAAAAATTCCAAAGATGCCTGGACAGAACCGGACACTATGACAACTTATCAGACTATAGTGTCCTTAGTGACAGCAGCGACAATCTAATGAGATCACGAAACACATCGAAAGTTTCAAATATTACTAACCTCTCAGAATCGAAACCTGCCAAAAACCCACCATTGCTCAAGGAAATCATCCACATCCTGGAATCGAATACTAGACCGATCGATCCAGAAGTCATAAACGAATTAGCCGAACAAAAGTTGGCCAGCTCTACCATCACTTTGAGTCAGGGTTGCAGTTCGTACGTCCTCACAGATTCAGCCGTAACTATAATGAATAAACTAAAAAACTTGAAGAATATTGCAGACGGCAGCTACTATCAAAAGACGGAGCGGGAGCCGATAAAGTTGAATGCGACTAGACCACCCATTCATAAGATTTTCTATGACGAATGCGTTTACTATTTGAGCAAATATGGCAGTCATTCTGGACTACTGGAATTTTATGTGAAACACGGCGATATAGACTTGGCGTTGAAATATATTATTGATAATAGGTTGGGTACTGAGGTGTTCATTGATATTTACATGAAGTGCTTGAAAGATGGTATCATTGGTATTTTTCATGAGCACATTTGCTTGATTGATTCGACTCTAGAGTTGTGGAAGGTTTGTATGTTCGGCTATATCTGTATCATAATATGTTTTTATCAGAGAGTAAACGAGAGACGACAGTTATGACGATTCCTTTGATGTTATATGACTATACAGTAGATGTAAGAAGATGGAATATATCAATTATCTCACGAATCATCTGTCCATTATATCATTCTTGTTCACTTTGCATTTCATTCTGTAAACCGAAGTAAAGCCTTATATTCATCACGGCAAAAGTCATGCTTTGTCTTAGTTTCACAAATACGGATATCAACCATTCAAAAGCAAACTAAAAAAATATATGAAACAACAATAAAATAATTGATGATCTTTGGGAAATCTAACTAAACTCAACAATCCTTTGTCACCGTCTGTTTCGAATGAAAAACATATGTGATGCACCCAAGAAAACGTTACAATATTTTTTTACTTTTCACAGTAACGCAATTACAATATTGATATTGGCACATAGACTCAAAATATGCTATCAGACAATACTACTAAAACGGTACACAAAAAGCCAAGCTGTCGCCTCGCCTTTTCTATTCATTCCAATGGCGTTAAGGAAAATTTGATAGTTATGTTGTTATTAGAAAAGCTACTTTGAAACTCCATACTCTCCAAAATCATATGCTAGAAAAATTTATTTTATTCATGAAGGATTAATCGATTGCCCGAATTCAGTTTGCCACTAAATTTTCTTCCAGTCTCTTGATATTCATTTAATTTCCAGGAATATCTCCGTAGCATCTGTAGACATTTAGAAAAACAAAACCTGCTTCACTCCTTATACCAGTTACAGCAATTCATGGGTGATTATATAAGAGCTGCAATGACTTGTATACGTTTTTATCAAGAAAACGCCTACAACTTCAAGGACCTAGTAGGTAACACAAACTATTTGTTAACGGCTGAACAACATCTGAAACAAGGTCTTGAACAAGATCAATGGGTGGAGGTGGCAACAGGTAATTTCATGTAGGAATTTTCGTCCCAAAAAATATTTCTCTTTTTCTTATTTTGGTATAGTTCGCAAATTTAGTCATGAGTCTAAAGCGAGTTTTGAAGAAAAAGGCATCGGCAACCCTTCACTGGTAATGAAAATCAACTCAAAAGACGGTAGTAAACATATGAATACTATTTGGAGGCAGAATGAGGTTGTTGAATTTCTTGCTAATTGTGAGGAAGAAGGTGTCAAACCAATGCAGATTCTACAGAATATGACGGAACAACAACTTGGTAAGTTCTTTGGAATCACAAATTATTCAAAATCCTTATTTTATTTATTATCGAGTTAATATTGAATTGTCAATTATTATTGATTTAAAAATGAAATAGCAATAAAAAAGGTAATGTTCATTCATTTCAATATCTGTTAGATTAATCCTGAAATCAGGCAGTAACATTTGACTAATTTGTCGTTTTCAGATCAAGCTGCAAAATCTACAAAAAATGAATCAAGGATCATCACATTATTTGGATCTACGCAAGAGAAAATACAACTAGCTGTATTAGTGATGATATGTGGCAAACAAGTTGAAGATGGTTTTGATATTGCGCTGAGGTGAATACATCAATGTCTGTATATTATACAATTCTACTGTGGTTCCACTTTTCATTGGTCATATTTTCCAATAGCTCTCAAACCACATCAGATTACTATTTTTTTCAGATTCAGTTTCAGAATATATTTCGGATTCTGTAGAAGTCGTGAACTTCCTTTCAATTCACAAGGCTCAAATTTCTATCTCCGAAAGAACTAGATGATGTGACGTAACATATTCCGTTGTCATCTGGTATATTATTTGTTTTCATTTCTAGCGCACACTCTTGGAACCAATACATTTTTCGAATGTTGCACGTAATATTTTTGCCAACTTTTTTCATCGATCGTTCAAATAGTTATTACTTTATGCATTTTTGAAAAAATGAATACATTGTGTGCTTGTTGTACAATATACTATTTGGCAATATACTGATAATGATCAGTAACCATAGAAAATTGTTCTAATTTAGTAGTTATTCGTAGACACCGAACCGACAATTCCTACAATTTCAGTAGTCAATTTGAAATACGAATATTTTGAAGAGACACATCGAATGAAAATATATTTTTGAGATATGTAAAAAGAACACATGTCTGAAGATGTTTCTTTCAGTATCCTGAAAATTTTGCTCTATGAACACAATTCTACTATTGACAATAACAATTTCTTCGGTGCGATTTTCGTAGTCAACACTTTTTCAAAAGTCCAATTTGAAACGATGTAGGGAAGAATGGTGAAGTTATCGATTGATTTTGTCTCGCCAAAACGCCAACGGCATTTTCCGCTATAATGGCATAATAGTTGTGATAACTCCCAGAAGATGGCGACATTTTTGCAGATTTCTGTACAATGACTTGATATTGTTATCATGTATTATGATCGTTAAATTGAGAAGTGATCTGATATTACTATTTCTGTTTCAACTTTTTCATACAACTGATTGTACAATTGTCAATAATACTGATCTTGTTGGCAATTTTTTGTCACCATCTAACTACTTTTCGCTATATATAAAATGCTAATATCAAGTGGTTTTACCATTATCTCTAACATTGTATTTGAAACGATGCTTCCAGAGTCATTCAGGATTTATCTTTGAAACCCGTGAGAGTCTATTGCGAGGCAGGCAAACAACTGGCGAAAGAAGAACGATACGAAGGAATCGCGCAGCTAGTGAGCTGCATCAAACAGAGTGATCCTAACGATGAATCAGTCGCCGACATGTGTGATGAGATGCTGACGCTAGCAGTGGCCACTCTCGTCAAAGGCAACTGCAACGGTACAAAGGTGGAGGATCTTATCAAGCAGATTTCTGATAAGGCTGTCAAGGTAGGTTCCGGTGTTATGGCGGATTCACACTGCAATTCCATAGTTCTAGTCATAAAGTAAAAGAAATACACCAAGCAACAAAAGAAAACACCACCGCATGGGTATTCTTGAATATTTCTGATTTTGACAAGTATGATAATCATCGTGATCTTTTTCGATATACATATTGTGAACAATTTCTCGCAAAGCCTCTGAAACGGTGGAAAACAACAACATTTTTTGTTTCTTTGGCCTTTTTCGAAACTTTCTCTACTATTCGAGTGAATAAATCAAGTTTCGACGTTAATTTTTCTACTAATTTTCTGTCTCATCTATTTTACGATGAATGAAATGGAGCAGATTTTGACTTGGTGTATTTCTAGGACTTATTCAGTTTCAATCGTGAATTCATATCTGAAAATTGAAATCATCATATTGGAACAGAACTGTATAAACACTAATTTAATTACTTAATCATAAATTACTAATCACTCGATTATTCAATTACAATTCAATTTAAGCATAAGCCTGAAAGCTTAAACGTACTGTACTTACATTTTTCCCGCGCATTTTTTGATCGCGGTATTATAATTACCAACACGTTAGTACAGTTTGATTATGCATATGATTGAAATATATCTGTGAAATGTATGAATAGAATGCATGTATGAATATGCATTACCATTATAATAAGTTTACTGTATTTTTCCGGCAAACGCCATTTATTGTAAACCATGAAATTTCACTTCCATAGTAGATGATAATGTTACATTTGCTGGTAATTGCCTATTTCAGTGTTGCCGGTCGTAGTATTTCACACGATTACAAGTAAATAATGTTTCTTGAATACGTTTGAAAACGAGGACAATACTTTTAATCAACATACTTCATGAAACCATTGGTCATGTAGTAAGTTTCACTTAAGTTCAATGAATACTACTGAGTTCTACAGGGTGTCCTTGAAAGGTCTTTACAAAAAGCTACCACATATTCTTCAGACCAAAACAATTCGATACAAGCAAACTTACCTCAGTAAAAAGTTGCTTAGTTTGGGCGCTAGACGGCTCTGAAGTTGAAATTTTCAAATCGATTTTGCTTCATAACTTTTGAACGGCTCATGAGATTTTTTTCAAATTTGGTACGTTGGCATAGACTCATCGGGCAATGAAACTCATATCATAATCATAATGAATATCATTCCATGGGCGTAGAACTTGATTTTTTCAGTAAATAAACATCTAAAACTCCTACGCCAATGGAAAAAAATTAGTTTCAATATGAAATCTAAATTATTCAACTCATTCACTACAAAAAAGATACTCTTGACAAAAGTCGATTCCTCTCATGGTTTCGACAAAATTTTAATTTTAGTGACTTAGAGCATAATTAATAATAAAACGATTAACAGATATTTCATAAAAATTGTTCAAAATGTTCACCATTTTCACGTATACAAAGATTTATACGACGCAAAAAGTTGAGATGTACTTTTTGCATAGGTTATTTCTATTGAAAATAAGTAGCACTGGTTTTTTTTTCTGAAGACTATTATTATCTGCTCGAAAACAGTGATATTCACATTCTTGGTTTCCATAGTTTCATCTGTGTTGATTTGTCGAGTTTTATTGACGTTGATTGTTGATATCGGACTTTTCTGATTTATCATGGCCGTACAATACACCAATGAAGAATACACCGATATGTTATTGGTATTCGGATATTGTCAAGGAAATGGTCGAGAGAGTGTGAGGGTGTATTCGGCAAGGTTTCCAAATCGTCGCGTACCAAGCCACCCAACCTTTGCTGCAGTTGAGAGACGTCTTCGGGAGACCGGTCATTTTGCTCCTAGAACTGGTGATTATGGAAGACAGCGTTATGTAAGGATTCCCGAAGTCAAAGTAGAAATTTTAGACTGTATTGAAGAAAATCCGGAATTGAGTACTAGACGGATAAGTAATGAACTAGAAGTTTCTAGGAATGCCGTTCATGAAGTACTAAGAGAACAATTATTATACCCATACCACAAGACGCCAGTTCAAGATTTATTAATCCATGATTCACAAAGTCGTCTGATGTTTTGTAGGTTCATTAATTTGCAAAGAGAAATGAATCTGAACTTTGGAAAGAATACTTTGTTCACTGATGAAGCCTGTTTCACGAGAAGAGGAATAACTAATTTTCATAATGAACACGTTTATGCAATTGAAAATCCTCATTCCATTAAAATAAACCATTTTCAACACGAATTCAAAATCAACGTTTGGGCTGGAATAATAGGAAATTTTATAATTGGTCCTGTCATACTTCCACAAAGATTAACAGGAGACATGTATTTACAACATCTACGAAATACGTTGCCAAATTTGTTGGAAGATTTACCACTCCAACATCGGGTAGATATGTGGTTTATGCACGATGGAGCTCCACCACATTTTTCGGTGGATGTTAGGAATTTTTTAAACCAACAGTACCCAGACAGATGGATAGGTAGAGGTAATGATGCACCCGTGAATTGGCCACCACGTTCTCCAGACTTAACACCGATGGATTATTTTGTATGGGGTTATCTCAAGTCTACGGTTTACAAGACCCCTGTGAATACTGTAGAACAATTATGGCAACGTATCCAACAGGCGACGAATAATCTTACAGGCGATGAAGAAGTTATGCAAAGAGTACATTTCAACTTTTTGCGTCGTATAAATCTTTGTATACGTGAAAATGGTGAACATTTTGAACAATTTTTATGAAATATCTGTTAATCGTTTTATTATTAATTATGCTCTAAATCACTAAAATTAAAATTTTGTCGAAACCATGAGAGGAATCGACTTTTGTCAAGAGTACCTTTTTTGTAGTGAATGAGTTGAATAATTTAGATTTCATATTGAAACTAATTTTTTTCCATTGGCGTAGGAGTTTTAGATGTTTATTTACTGAAAAAATCAAGTTCTACGCCCATGGAATGATATTCATTATGATTATGTTATGAGTTTCATTGCCCGATGAGTCTATGCCAACGTACCAAATTTGAAAAAAATCTCATGAGCCGTTCAAAAGTTATGAAGCAAAATCGATTTGAAAATTTCAACTTCAGAGCCGTCTAGCGCCCAAACTAAGCAACTTTTTACTGAGGTAAGTTTGCTTGTATCGAATTGTTTTGGTCTGAAGAATATGTGGTAGCTTTTTGTAAAGACCTTTTAAGGACACCCTGTATACTGTGCGCACCATGTTGAGAAATTTGTGCCTAATGTTTGGAACCCTGTCCGTCCTCAATGATTGGCCAAGGCCCGCATGACGTAGACTCCCATTCGTGTTCAAACGGAATCCTTTCGGGAAGCTACATCCAATAAAAAAAAATATTTTTTAGTGTTAATTATGCTCTTGGTCCTGGTATTTTTTAGAAATCTGTGTTCTCGCCTATTGTGTTGGCTTCAATCTGCATGACGATTGATGAGCATTTCCAGAAGAGATGTTTTCAACTATCTATATGACTTGTGAAATGATGTTGATGAATTATCAATCATGTGCTGATAAAGACGACCTTGGACAACATTAAGATTTATCAGAATAGTCTCCTCTGCATATTTTTCAGTTATATAATATAACATGTTTGTACTGATCAACAGAATACAAAATCTATGGTTGATTGATGATGCATAAAATGTTGTTTGTAATTCTGAAATTTGACTGCCGTCACTCCATCGAAAATCACTCAGTTAATATCGATTAATTTTTTTTTAGATTACAGCTTATATTGAGTCAAAGCAACTGAAGACAGCTTACTTTCTTGCTGTCAAATACAGGAGAATATCTGACATTCGAAGAATAATGAGAGAGGCTGAACTACTGAATCAACCCAGCATCAAAACTCTCTGTCAAAAATTCTTGCAATCTCATTCTCACACTTCCCCCACACATTTTCAAGAATGATTCATTTCATTTTCTATGGTAACTATGTGATAACATTCTGCTCATTAGGTATACTTTATCATAGTTTGTGTTCATTGTAGTAATATCATTTGCATAATATCAAATATGAGCATGAAAAGTTGTATATAGTCTTTATTGGATTTTCGAGTGATATAAAAAAGTGTCACGCGATTTTATATGTTTTGAGAATCATGATATTTCATTTTATTTATATAATCAATCATTTTCAATTGTTGAATCCATATTCATTTCAATGATGTCCAAGATGCATTTTCCTATGATGAAATCACCAACATTGTTAATCTTTCCAACATTAATTTCATGAAAATATTCTAGATGATCCGATGATCAGTCAATATTTTTTCTTTTGATTGGAGAAAACAGAGTTCTCTAATCCACATAGATTTGTATTTCCAGTGCAAATAATCTGCATATCTGCAAATAATCTGCAGTTCACCATAGTTGTATGCATGTTGGCTCTGACTAAGGCTGTGACGTCTATATTCCTAATAACTAATAAGAAATTATATCATCATGTTTTTAACTAGAGGAAAGTTTCCTAATATATTTTATTGAATGAAATTGAAATTATTTCATTTATTGAAAATAAAACTTTACTCCTAAAGTGCAATTGTGGTATATTCTTATGGGACTCTGAGGCAGGTCACTTTATCACCTATATAGAAGCAAAATATATTTCTGTACCCTCGAGGGTCTGATAAACTTTATAAAATGAGGGCTTCATGCATCATTCATGTTTTTATTACAAAATGAATATGAGTGAATTGTTTTTCACAACTCTTAAGATATCCTCAATATGAATTTCATTTTAATAGGCCTTGTCAGGTGACTTTTATTTTTTTTTTGAGAAATCAATGGAAATTTTAATTCTGACAAATATATAATGTATTAATTGTGCCACAAGGACTATAAATAGGGAAGATAATAAAACTGTAGTTGTTAATATCATTATATTACCCTCTCATTTGATGAAAACACAAAGAGATCCCTCACTTGTTATACTGCATTCAAAGGTATATATAATCAACCAAAAGTAATAAAAATAGATTTCAATAAAATATCACATTGAATACTATTCGAATCATCACCAGAGTATTAGGTATAACAATCCAATGCAAGTTTTCCTTTTCCCAAAGAAAATAAGTGATTAGTGTCAATGAAAAAGTTGCCTATGGATTTCCTATATAGTATTTGCAAAACCAGCCAGCCACACCAGGAAAGTGATAGTAATAAATGCTGAATCAAAAGTGGTATAGTGAAATATAACTAATATACATCTCCAAAGGTACTATAATGCAAAAATCTCCTAGTTGTCCCTAGTGAAAGATACACACACAAATAGGAAATTTGAATTTCAAGATGTTTCTATGTTATGGAGAACTGAAGGGGAATTGTTTGAGAATATGAATGTACTGCATTCCATTACCAATTGATCATTTGACATGAACAGATGATAGCTTTGACAATGACCTCTTTTCAACTAATGTGTTTTTTGATTTATATACCTTTCACTAGGGCAAGTATCAGAAAAATATCCCCTATTCTCAATCTTCCAAGATTTCTTCTCCATTCACTTCATGATCCAAATTGTTAGACATTCCATTGTGAATTTCAGCATTCAGCTTTTCAGCAAATTCTGAGTCTATTTCTGAGATTTGGTTGAAGAAACTTTCCTTTTGTTCTGTGGTCCATTGAAGAAACCATTCTTTGAACAGTTTTACCTACAAATTGAACTACATCAGCAAAGAAAGACTATTGAACTATTTGGAAAGTATACAATCTTTAGGTTTGAAATGACTGAATAATTTTCAGAATTGAATGACTATGTAGGTTGGTAAGAAATTCAAGTTACTCAAAAAGAACTGAAAACATCTCATGAATAGGCAATTAGATATTGGATGAATACCTATCATATCTTTATATAATATTGGTAAATAATCTCACCCTACACTCGAACAATGACATAGGCTTATCCCTGAAGTCAACATTTGATATTGTGTTGATAATACCATTAACATAAGCCTTATTCGCATAGTTCTCAGCCATTATTGGTAGAAAATCAGATCTTTGAAAGTCATTCCATTCTTGAAACCATTGCACTGTATACCGGATTTGGGCTTCTGAACTTAACATGGTCATTTTGGAAGTTTGAACACAAATGATTCTGGAACAGTCTTTATCTCAGTTGCTAAAATTAAAATAGGTTGATGAAAGAGAACAAAGATCCATATGACTGGCAAAAGTTTGATGTTGAACGATAATTTTTTTAGAGATGTAAACATACATGAACTTAAATGCTTCAACTCTACAGTTATAACATTATCAATTTTTGGAAAATGATATTCATTTAAATTTTGAGTAGCATGCCAAAATTATAAACATGAATGAGGACTTATTTTGACATCTGTAAAGAACTGAACCGTAATGACCTCGCTGTTTTTAAGAATGACCTTGACCTAGGTGACAAGAGTAACAATGACAATCTGTAGAATCTGTGATCCACGGATGAAGTGGTTGATAAACTGTCAAGTATGAGTGACATTTGTTTCACATTTGACAGACAATTTTGACTTTTTGTGCATTTTGACTCTTGACATATCAATAACATGTCAAAGTCAAACTGAATACTGAAGCACGGTTTATAGAATATAAACTGTGGTACTTGAGTGCATTGTGCATAAATTCTCTTACAAAAGGTATACAATTCCTGACTGATTTTGTCCGTGTAATAATTGATAAACCATTAGAATACCTTTTCATTTGATGTTTTTTTTTGGTGACAGTCTTCTCACTTTTCTACCAAGCAATTGAATTAGCCTATCTTGTTATTAACATGATGACATAACTCTCAACTTTATTTCTTTCAGACCAATCTCTTCCGAATCTACCACAGTTTAAAAAAATGTCTATTTCACCATGGTTAAAATCACCATTTACTGACCTTACTGGAGCTCTTGTGAGCCACCAGTGGTATGGTGAGTGTGCCAACATGGAACTGAAAGCTCTTGATTGTTTGGAAGCCTATGGATTGGACAAAGGTTTGAAACAATGCCAACCATTATTGCAAGATTTTAAGGAATGTGCTTTGAGTATTAAACAGTTCAAGAGAATCACTGCTATGAGGAATGAGAGACACCGGCAATATTATGATGGAAAGAGTAAGGAACACTGGGCCAAACCTCCTACTCCCGACAGTTATTAATATTCTTATTGTACATAATTGATAAGTAGATATATATATAAATAAATGGATAGTGACATATGAGTGAATGTTTTCATCTGATGACTGCAGGTATGTATCATGCATTTTCTAAAACTCTGAGACAAGTGATGCCTAGTCTTGCCTGAAGATATATACATTCATTTTAGATTCTGAATCTTGCTCCAATAGTGAAATCAAATATCTGTTGTAAATGCTCAACAACTAGATGGACATAGTATGGTTATAGTATCTAATTGGGTCACTGTTCGATAAATTCTGCTGGTGCCATGTGCAAATGTCAACTCTAAATTGAAAAAATGTTTGCTTCTTCAAAATTTGAGGGTACACCAAACATAATTTTGTATGATTCCAAGAAAAACTATTGATATCTGGAGCATGTGATTCTGCTGAGAAAAACCATAAGATGGCCCAATTTCTCAAATGGGTGATTATTATACAAAAAAAAGTGTATTTGGTAAATGATATAGTTTTGCATCTTGATTCTGCAACCACTACCTTATTTGTTTGGTCACAACTAATTTAATTTTCATTGCTTGTTGGGTTTGTGATTCATAAATAAAACATATGTTTTGACAAGACTTATTCAAAATGTATTTGTAAAAAATTTCAAATACAATAATTATTATGAAAAAGATACACCAATATTAGTGCATATTTTTGTGATCAGCAGTGCAGTATATATCCATGCATATCATGCCAGTGATTAACAATAAAAAATGGACAAGGTACAAAATCTTAATATTTCTAATTTATTTTAAAATCCACTTCATTTCGAGTAGAAGGCAATAGTTATAGAATTCAATAGGTAATAGTAGGGATGGGAAATACACGCCATTTTCTCAATCATGCAAATCCATATTAGAGAAATATTTTCCTAAATATGTTTAATATGGTCCATTTAATTTTTCACATACAGCTGCAGAGAAGGCTACTTGCATTTCAGATCATTGATTTCTAGAATCTCATATTTGTGGTCTTTTGTACATCATTCATTTCTGGTGAAGCAATAGTGAAAGTGGCTGATTTTACCTGATGAAAAAAACAAAAATTTATTCAAGTACCTTCCTACCAATGGCTCAATCACCGTAAGTTTGTACCTATCTGATTCACCAATTAGGATGATGATAACAAGTATTATTTATTATTTTTTTTTCATAGATGGTGTGATATTTTTCAAACCATTCTACACAAATTCAACCTAGGTCTCTGATCAATGAGTTCCCCATAGGTGTTATAAATAAACTTCATTCAGAAGTGCTACAAATAACAGAATTATCATGTATTCATAAATACTTTCATGTGTTGAAAAAACATCATTATCATAAAAATATAATGATTCTTTTAAAGTCACATGAAGTACAATTTCCGTTTCTATTGGAGTTTCATAGTAATAGTTCAAATATTGACCCCAATAAAATAAGACTGAAAAAAAATGTCTTATTTTGATCAATTTTTGAACCGTTGCTTATGGATTTTCACAAGATGCCTAAATACAAATATCCATAGAATATCAATTCAACATTCAATGTTAAGTATATTCATTAAGTATATCTATATTGTATTAAAAATTCAATAGATATTTTTGAGAAAGTACCCATCCCTACTCAGCTTATCAATAATTTGTGCTTGGCATAATATTATTTCTTTGGCAAAGATATAATACCACATAAGGTTTGACAAAATGTTTCTCAACGTGTGTTCCTATCTTTCATAGTATCAGTTTTTGATTAGATTCCTTACGGATCCAATTTTGAACATTTATTCAACGAAAATCTCTGGATTTTCTATTCAATTGCTTCGTTTTGAAGCCAAATTTATTGAAATGGTCTGATTTTCACTGTCTAAAATGTAAAGATGTTGAACTCTCATTTTAGCTTGAGGTAAATTTGTTCAATCTCAATTATGAATTACCAGTGCATAATATCAACTTAAACACCAACCTCCAGTTTTTTTGGAAAGTGGTAACTTTCAAATAACCATATCGAAAGTAATTTCGAGATATTTCCACAATAAATCAAGATCTCAATGTGAATAACAAGTGAATAGTTTGGGTTTGATAATAAACTGAACAAACATTACTATAATTTCCTTCTTGTTCTCGTATTCTCTGTACAATGAACATCCTAGAGTACAAAAAACAACTCATAATATTTCCCCAGAAATCCCGAGATGTTTCATCAACTGAATCCTTAATAATCTTCCTAATATAATCCTTAATAATAGAATCCTTACGTCTTATGAATATCTCTATTAGATCTGATAATTGATAGAATGAATATCGTAGAAATTGGCATCTCAAATGAATGATAGGAACACATTGTCGTAGGAATATGAATATTCATATATGTTTTGTAAAATGTAGCAAATCATAGGATAATTTCAGTTTGAGTATGAGGCGAGCTAATTAGTACACCTCACTTTTTGATATTTCTCTTCAAATTCGTTTTCAATATCACAAATGCTATCAAATGGAATATCCATCAGAACTGTTTCCTCCATAGATCATGAGCCTTTGTTTATTTGTATGTAATGTAAATAAATCAAGGCAGATCATCTCCGCCATTCCTTTCAAACAAGCTCACATTTTATCATCCATGAATGAATCTTTGTAAATTTGGATGAATGATATCAAAGTGGGTATCAGGAAATCAGGATCGGAGGATATATAATTCGTTACTTGAACACGACGAAAAAATTCAGCTTCGTTTGGAACTGCAATAAATCCTTAGGAGATGAAGAGTTGAATCGTCAGTTAAAAAATTTGTATAGCACCAATAACAGCAACCTGCTAAGAATTTGCAAAAATTTGAGAAGTTTTGTTTGTTGAGAAACCAAATTTTGATTGGGTGGATCCAGAACGACACGTGTATCGACTATGACTGTACTAGTACATGCCAGCGCGATATCTGTTCTTGTTGGTATTCCTTCATGTCCATCCAGTGCGCCAATTCTTCTGCCCCGCTTGAATTTAGGCCAAGACTGAACCATCCAACCATCTCTTTCTTCTTCGTCACTCCTTTTCTGTTGTAAACTGCTATCATTAGGGTGACATCCGCTAGCTGAAATAATGCTACCTGCGAATATAAAACAATAAACAATATTTTTTTTTGTTGATAGGAAAAGAAGTTCTGGTATACCGCATACCCGGTTTTCATGATGGGTCATCATTCAATACCCTTTTGTAGACGAATCATTTTCATAGGAATATACCTCTCTGACGAGATAAAAGGAGCGATTCCTCACTCAATTTTGATAATTTAGAATATTTTTCAGTAATATTGTTTAAGGTGCCCCTCCAGATGTCACTGGACCTGATATTTTTTCTCATATTCATTGCTATATGTGCCTCTCATAACTACAGAAATTGGGTTGAGCATATTCAAAGTAAAAATGATAGTAAACCGATTTGGAAACAAAAATTCTTGTATTTTGAAAACCATGTGACATTAGAAAGAATTTCATTATACCTTTTTTTGTCGTGAAATTAAGTGAGGAATTTGTCTTTTTTCTGCGAGAGAGGTTAGGAAACACCCTGAATAGTAGGAGAACAAAATTGCATTTACCATCAAGTTGGTATTCAGATTCATCATTTTAAAAACCTTGTTTCTGATTTGCGGACCCATTATTTCTAAATTGACTTGTATTTTACAGCCAGGACTGTTGCCAAACGTTATTACATATTACAAGG
This sequence comes from Gastrophysa polygoni, assembly GCA_963576655.1. NCBI lineage: Eukaryota > Metazoa > Arthropoda > Insecta > Coleoptera > Chrysomelidae > Gastrophysa > Gastrophysa polygoni. The sequence continues at coordinate 7,155,843 of OY755091.1, forward strand.
AAATATTGAAAACGTTGTGAGTTTTAGAATCGATTATCATCATTACAATCAGTAGACAAGAAAATTCACCTGGAAAACGAATGTTTCCTTGAATAGTGGGTTTGGTTGTCCTCTTCTAACACTCGTTTTGTTCTGTGCAAGTTCTTGTCCTGTACTACTGACTAGATTCAACTTGACGTAAGTATCTGGAGCTCGGTTCATGCCAAAATTCCTCAGAAGATAACTAGAAATCAGTAACAAATATACTACCAGTCATGGTCTTTCAATTAATACACTGATCTGATAGATATGAATCAAATGAGCAAAAGTTGGTATCCTGCAGGTGCCCTACTAAGCGTGTAACCAGTAAGCATCTTGAAATGATGGTAGAACTGATCTCTGGAATTCTCAAAAATTTAAATATGTAATATATTAATGTTCACAGGTAGCGAGTAGAACTGTGTTATATCGAGTGCCTAAATTACAATTACATGAATTACATGAAAACAGTCTGAAAGATATGGTAAAATATATCCCTAATTGCTGTCCAATGTAAACACAGAACTTTGATCTCAGTTCTTATAGCCCTTCTTATAGCTATTCTTCTATGTTCACCTGAAGTGTGATCCTTTGATGACTTCTACACTCAGTCTACCAGTTATTGCATTGTAGCACAGACCCAGCAATAACTCGGGAACGCCCCCATGTTGCATTGAATGTGTTGAACCTGTGCTATCCGATCTCGCCAGGCTAAGAAAGTCTCCTGTCAACTGAAACAAAACATCCACCAGTATCGCCAGATGCCACAGAATGAAGAAATAATTGGGTATGACATAATGATAACCTTTACAACTGTACATTCAGATATATTGCAACTGCACTGTACTTTCTTACCGTTGTGTTGGATCTGGGTTCTAGGGTTAACCAAAAATTGTTTTCTAATTCTAGATTGATGTTGGCAAAACTCACAACTGCCTCTCCAATCAATCGTTCTCTCCGCATACGTTCACAGCCATATACTCGAAGTCTTACTCCCATGGAGTTCACGTCCTCTGCAAGAGAAAAAACCTACTTCAGATCTCAGCCTTGAAAGAGATAGAAAGTTTTCGACTTTCATGATAATATGTTGGCGATGCAAAAATAAAATTTAGGTTCTAAAAACATATATGTTCATAATATCATTACCTGGATTGACTCGATGAAGAACGAAACTTTCCATGTACTGAGGATTCTCGCCAGATCTTATTTTGGTTTTGTGCTTTTGTTTCTTGCTGGGTAATAAAATCAACCTCACCTAAAAGTGAAACCAGATTGATTATGTGATAATTACTGCAACTTAATGATATTAGTATTTATTTCGATTTCAAAGGAGCTCAATGAAAACCAGTATCCAAAATTCTTTTCATTTTATAGATTCTATCGTATTCTATATACATATTTTCATCACTGACCGCTGTCTAACAAGCAACAAATAACAACAAATATCGCGCATTGTTTGATCAATTCAAGGTAAGAAATTTTTGAATGCTTTATCAAATTATCAAATCAAAAAATCGAATCAATCTATCAAATTTTCGAATGAACTATAAGAGCTTGCTACAAAAATGAGAAGCATGATCAGACACTCAGACTGCTTGTTTGCGTTTAATTATTCAACAAGTGAGATAGCCTCAGTGGTAAAGGCATTAGCATGATGAACTAAAGGTCACCAGTTTTTTTTTTCATTTTCTGACGTCCACGAAGGATATCTCATGGATGTCCAGGTCGGGTGCTCAAGGACATCCACTGGAGGTCCGGAGAAACCGAAATCATGTCCAATAACCGAACTGAGTATTTAGTTACAGAGAATATCGTAGTTTATAACTGGAAAACAATAAATATGAAGAGTGTATACTATAAGGAAAGCGCGACTAGCCTGCGTGTGTGTGGGTTGGCCGCCACGGTCCCTGCCCGGCAAGTCGCGCGCCTGCAGCACGTGCACGCTCATCTTGCGTACGGGCGCGTCGTACAACAGCGCGATCTCCAGGTGGCCGCTGTGGCCGCCCGACGACGAGGAGGCGGCGCCCGACGACGGCGACTCCTGCTCCTGCCCGCCCGAGCACGGGAACGGCTCGCGCGACCTCTCGTCGGCATCCGGGTGCATCACCACGATGCACTGAAAGAGGTAGTATGAGAAAGGAGAAGATAGAGGTAGATAGATAGATTTTCACTTCGCAAAAGATACATTGTAATATAACTGAAAGGAGCATGTATACCTATACAGACAGCTTATATCGAGAAGTCTTTCATAATCAAATGAATATTGATAGCTGGGGAGTTGATGGTGAATTTATAAACTCAACTAAAATGAGAATTACGAATAAACAATTATAGGGATCAGGAACTAAGAAAGCGTTAATAAACATCAACGGAAATAAAAATTATATGAGGGTTGAAAGTTGTTGAATACTGACTTACGATTTTTGCTCATCTGTCTTGTGTTCAATAGTTTGTTATGTTGATGTCAGCAGGACTGAAAAACCACTAGAATATTCTAGAAAACCTAACAAACCTCACTTTCTCGCGTTCTGTCAACAAAATTTCTTAATTCTCAATAGTAAATTTGAAAGTTAGTAATTATTTGAGCTCAAATCAAACGAGTTCTCGTTCAAGTTCTCAATTATTCTTCAATTCTCAGTTTACTTGAATCTTCGCAAACCCGCCATTAGCTCTTTTAATTTCTAATTCAAATGACAGATGGGAGTTTTTGGTGGAATGATGCAAAGTGTTTTCAATTGATTCAACTAAACCAAGAATCAAACTAATATTTTTGAACTTAATATTGATAAGAAATGTTCTATACAGAAAAACGTCTATGCGGCAGTCATTAAAATTGAGAATTTTGGTTTCTACTGATGAACAAAAATTGCGATGGTCAGTATTCATCAGTGTTCAGATTAGTATCCTCTGTACATTCAACAAGCATTATCAAAGTCTGTCAGAAAATAGTACTTACGTCTCTATTGCAGTTATTGTCTGGTCTTTCATTTTGCACTGGACTATGTTCGGTTTGATAATCTATGCCATGATTGTCAATTTTGGTTTCACGTAAATCCCTCGGTGTCCTAAACATTATTGTAAATAATGTCAATTTCACTTTCCAAAGTAGATATGATTTACTACACGGATTTTTTAAAATATTCATCGAAATTATCTTTGTCCTCTGGTTGTATGGAAATCAGTGCAAAAGTCCAAAAGCGTGTTCTACTTTACTCCCAAAGTAATATAACAAACTAGGCGAATAAATATCCACTATCCTCCATGCTCCAAAATGCTATCCAATGGTATAAATATTGATATTTTTTCGTAAGCTTTTTGATGTATCACAAGTAGGGGTTTGATATTGAAATATTTTTAGTTGAGAAAGGTGTGACCTAGGGGTTTGATGGGGGTGAGTTCTCTTTCACGTTATTTCAGTTTTCCCTTCCTATCCTAGAAACATGTATATAATAAATTCTGTGGTGAAGGTTTGAGACAATTCGTTTTCATGGATGAGACCTGGATCTTTCAAGGTGGAACTGTTGGATGTTCATGGCATGATTCCAGTATCAAAAGTGTGAAAAACAGAGTAGGCGGTTCAAGGTATTCTGCTTGAGTCTCATAAAAATAAATTCAGTTATTCTTTTTAAATTGAAAACGTTAGAAACATGAGTTCTTTCATTTTGACTACATTACTTATAGCAAAGTCAGTAGTTTCTGCTGCCAAAATGTATATCGGGCAGATACTAATTGTTCTCTTGCAATTTTGTTTTGAATAATCGTCGATCAAAGGAATTCATCGTGCCTGAATAATGATGAAGAGAAAACTGGTGCAGCTACTCGGTGTATTTGGTCACAGTATATTGCTTAAATTTGGCTATCTAATTTCTACAGCCAAATTGATAACAGTATTTTATTCATTATAGCGGAAAATCACTCATATGTTAGTTGTTAGATGGCGGCACGAAATCACTATCATTGATAATTGCACAAATCAGTGTTATATAAACGTTGATTCAGAATTAGTAATTTCATGTAATCAACTATGTGTAGGTACAGAAATCTGCAAAAATGTCGCCATCTTCTAGGCCATTCATGCCATTATAGCGGAAAATGCCGTAAGCGTTTTTGGCGGAACAAAATACTATCAGTGACTGCATTCTTCCATTTTTCGAGGCGATGAAGTTATTCTCAACTAACAGTGAACAAGGTATATCTTGTTCAAGGTTCCTCTCCAACTTCCCGTCTCCCCAAATGACTCAGCTCACCTGGGCGACGATCCGGAAACGTTCATCTGCGCGGTGACCTTGGTGGCGGGCACCAGGCCGTGCCGCTCCCCCACCGAGCTGGCGGTGGAGCTGCAGCAGGAGCTGTTGCTGCTGACGCCCGCGCGTCCCTTCTCGACCAGCGAGATCAGGTCGGGGCCCGGACGCGGCGGAAAGAAGGGTCCGGCCGGCGCCGGATCCGGCGGCCCGCTCGTGGCGCCCTGGTCGGACTCCGAACTCGACTCGCCGCCGTCGAACGAGTAGGCCTTCGCTGGAAGGAGTAACGAGTCGGTGAAATGACGGAATTTGTTGGGATATAAATGATAATAAAGTATATTGATCGACAAGTTTAGGAAAGCAAAGTTATACCAAACGAATATACCTGCTGTCTGTGGGTTAATCATGGAGGTGGTTTATGCATTTTTACAGATTTTTTGGATTTTCTCTTCTCGTTTCTAAAAATAAAAATAGAAATAATAATGCTCATTTCAAGATAGATTTATAGAGGTATTGGAATTTTTCTTGAATGTTTGGACGTCGTGAGCTTCAGGAAAGACTTCAATAGGCAAAGAATTCCACAACTTTGCCGTTCTATTGATGATAGGTGCTTGGTAGGGAAAAGTTCGGCATGTCTCAAGCCTGACAATTACTAAGTTCTTTCCATTTGACCTCTGAAGAAACATGCAGCAAATTCAACAGCTTTCTTTGATAAGTTATTCGAAAGGTATTTCTTATTATAGAGCTGAGACATCCACTGTATTGGTACTGGTATATTATAGCAAATAGATCAACATTTTCCGATGAGTATGAGAATATACCTCTACCTCGTATAAATATGTGAGGATGACCTTAAATTCAATAATTCAATTCAACTTCATCAGTTCTTGAATGAATGACGTAAATGAAGTATACATAGATAATATCGCCACATGTTTTATTCAAGAACAGACAGGTGCTTGTATGTCAGAGTGACCTTGAATCGCAGAAATATCGATCCTTTGTAACTTCAAGATCCAGTCCACGATCAATATCGAAATAACGTGTCTCAGTTACATATCATAGAAATACTACTTTTTAGGTCTTGCAATATTCAGATAGGATTTCAGACATTTCCTTTGGCTTCTGACATATCGGTAACCCACGAGAACCTTATTTCGATATTTTCGAGCAATAATAATTGTCCATGAATGATGAAAATCCTGAATACTCATTAGAAAATTTAGATCTTCTCAAAGTGTAGAGGTTGCGAGCAGAAATTGGAATGACAACTGACATGAGCAATCAGAGCCATACCAATCTCGCTAGTATTGATGTATGAAAAAGAGCTTGTCTGTTAGTGGACGAAAACTTCTATGGGTCTTTATGAATGGGTACCTATTATGGCGCCAAAAGGCACAAAACTTCAAAACTTTTAGAACTGTGCGTTTGCCCACTTTACTCAACACTGTTCGTAAAAATAAGCTTTCTGCATTTGTTATAAATACGTGATTTACAACGTACCCTAGTGTACACTGAGTGTATTTTTTTTAACAATAAAGGTACACAGTAATGAATGTGCAGAAAAATGAACGTAACAACTCACTCATTCTAGTCTTGGGAGTCGAATGTGGAACAGAAACAGGCACTGAAGGTGTCAGTCGGGCCGAAACGGGAGGGCACGCTGCATCGTCGCAGCATGCCATGTTTCGGACAGGCGTCCACCACCATCCCTTGTTTTTGACGTAGAGCAGGAAGACGAGCAAGATGGCACCGAGGCCGGCAATCGCTCCCAACATAGTGCCTCCATCTGTTCCTGAAAACACTCAAATGATAACATTTTGTACATGTCAATATTTTCCATGAAAAAATTGAATAATCAAGTGAAAATCTCTCAAATCTTGCAACGTTTGTATTCCGTTTGAATGATGAACCAAATCATGTTTCAAGTTAAAATCAAGCTCGGTGTATCTGGAATTTCAGCATCATTCAAAAGATTGGGTGACATTGTCGTTTGATTCATTCTGTGTAATGAGAATTGCGTATCTTCATTCAAGGCGCAAAATTCATGATTCATTCATTCTTGAAAATTCAGTCTTTTGACCAATTGGAATGCTCCAACAAAATGAGTGCGACAACATGTCCAATAAAAAGTATGTGATATACCGTATATCTTTTCTATATGGTATTAATTCTCGCGAAAAATAATGAATTAGTGTCGAATACCATGAGGATATAAAAGGGTTCCTAATAGGGATAACCTAAGGATAACTCATCAATACAACTCAGGTCTGGTCTAACTTGAGGCTGATTCATTTGTCATTATCTATAACTTGTGTTATTTGTTTTGTTCTCATTCTTCATTATACTATCGTTTTCAAAATATTATCACACACAAGGATTCCTAATTTTCCCGTGATTGTTCATGTTTATTCTTACTGTGCTAAGTTATAACGGAGAATAACAATGTGGACATGATCGAAGAGAAGTAGCCCAAATCATGGTCATGAAAGGAATATAGATAGAAGATAATCACTCATTAACTAATCATTAATTAATTAAAAAGATCATTACCTAATGAATTGAATTTCGTAGTTTTCGAATGTGGAAGAACAAGTAAGATCAGTGTTACACTGGTTATTTACTTCATGTACCTTAGCTTAGATCTGAGTTCTCATCTTACGTGTGATATTACAGCAAGAAAAGTATACTCGTGCAATATCTTGACTCATTTTTTGGAATAAAATGAAAAAATAAAACTGGAAAAGTGTTTGTGATTATAGTTAAATCAGAAAATAATCTATCAAATACGACACGACTGATTAAACTTTGTTGCCCCTCCTGGCAAAAGTTCAAAAAAATCTGTCGAATAATCTTCAATTCATTCTCACTCTGTTGTGATATTACAGAAAATATAGTATGTATAGAATGATGTCAAAATGGGACTGACAGTACAGGACCAACATCAAGAAAATAAAAGTGTCGTATCTAAACAGAAGCTGATTTTTTCCACTGATTGTTCGATATGTATTTGAGTGTCATAATGAATTTATCAGACATGCAAAATAAAAAAATATTGGGGTTCTTTTGAAGAAGACGATGTATACTGTTATCCTCAAAGCTATGAACTGGTCAGTCATTGTATAAGATGATGACTTCATCTACGACAACAAATGAGTTATCTGCTATAGGAAACTCGATCGTAAAAAAGACATAGTTGGACATTCAATATTTTTCAGAACAACATGTGTAAAAGACAGGCATCTTTACTCGGATATTCAAAACCTAAAGAATCTAACAACAATTACATCGCAAGAAGCAATTTTTGAGACGCCCATCACATCACATTTGCGATACACATTTGGATTTTGTTCCTACTTTAATGAGTGAACATATGTTTTTGTTTTATAGTATGTTTATATTTATCAATGAATTATTTTGTTCCTAGCATGAATGTCACATGTTGATTCAATCATGGGTGCGCCCTTGCATCACTGTAATGATAGTCAGTACATCCTATTCATACCCTGGAAAAGCAATTATTCGGATTAAGGCGGGAAATTCAACTAGCACAATCAGGATATTGAAAATTTTCGTTTTGCCAAACGGCAAGGACGTTTGCAAATTCAGGCGCTGCAGATGTTCGCGAAAATAGGGGAGGGGATCGCGCACCGGAAAATCGATGTCTGAGCCGGTGGTGGGGGAAGGAAAGCCTCATTTTTGCGTGGGCGACCGTCTGAGGGAAGGCCGCCAAGGCCGGTATTGTTGGCGCGTGCAGCAAGTGGTTGTTGTGGCCCATATGCCGGAAAAAGTTTGGACATGATCTATGCCAACCCTGTGAGAGAGCACTTCGAAAACGCGTAGGTGTAGGTACCTAATTCTTCTCGAAAGTCATGTTGGGAATTGACAAATACTTACTACTCTAGGTGATCTTCCCAACAGAGGTATCACATGAAAGAATTTTGTATTAGCCCACCATTAATCAGTTCATGACTTCATGATATAAACTTCTCTATTGGTAGGTTAGGTACATATACTTATATTTAACCACGACAAATCAAGTTTGCGGCGATATGAAATGAATAATCATTGACATGAAAAATAAGTCAAGACGACTATGTCGATCGTCAGTCTCGTCAGCACTCGATGCCCAAACAATATTCATAGCATCCAGCAGATAGGTATTTATCACATATTCTCCTCAGCAGGGTAGCTCTGTCTCACCTCCAAAATTTGAAAGTCCTAGAGCTATATTCAATCCAAAGTTTTGAAATTGACACACTGTAAATACAATATCTTCAAACTACTTAACGTTATATACAGGGTGTCCTTAAGAGGTCTTTACAAAAAGCTACCACATATTCTTCAGACCAAAACAATTCGATACAAGCAAACTTACCTCAGTAAAAAGTTGCTTAGTTTGGGCGCTAGACGGCTCTGAAGTTGAAATTTTCAAATCGATTTTGCTTCATAACTTTTGAACGGCTCATGAGATTTTTTTCAAATTTGGTACGTTGGTATAGACTCATCGGGCAATGAAACTCATATCATAATCATAATGAATATCATTCCATGGGCGTAGAACTTGATTTTTTCAGTAAATAAACATCTAAAACTCCTACGCCAATGGAAAAAAATTAGTTTCAATATGAAATCTAAATTATTCAACTCATTCACTACAAAAAAGGTACTCTTGACAAAAGTCGATTCCTCTCATGGTTTCGACAAAATTTTAATTTTAGTGATTTAGAGCATAATTAATAATAAAACGATTAACAGATATTTCATAAATATTGTTCAAAATGTTCACCATTTTCACGTATACAAAGATTTATACGACGCAAAAAGTTGAAATGTACTCTTTGCATAACTTCTTCATCGCCTGTAAGATTATTCGTCGCCTGTTGGATACGTTGCCATAATTGTTCTACAGTATTCACAGGGGTCTTGTAAACCGTAGACTTGAGATAACCCCATACAAAATAATCCATCGGTGTTAAGTCTGGAGAACGTGGTGGCCAATTCACGGGTGCATCATTACCTCTACCTATCCATCTGTCTGGGTACTGTTGGTTTAAAAAATTCCTAACATCCACCGAAAAATGTGGTGGAGCTCCATCGTGCATAAACCACATATCTACCCGATGTTGGAGTGGTAAATCTTCCAACAAATTTGGCAACGTATTTCGTAGATGTTGTAAATACATGTCTCCTGTTATTATTCCAGCCCAAACGTTGATTTTGAATTCGTGTTGAAAATGGTTTATTTTAATGGAATGAGGATTTTCAATTGCATAAACGTGTTCATTATGAAAATTAGTTATTCCTCTTCTCGTGAAACAGGCTTCATCAGTGAACAAAATATTCTTTCCAAAGTTCAGATTCATTTCTCTTTGCAAATTAATAATGAACCTACAAAACATCAGACGACTTTGTGAATCATGGATTAATAAATCTTGAACTGGCGTCTTGTGGTATGGGTATAATAATTGTTCTCTTAGTACTTCATGAACGGCATTCCTAGAAACTTCTAGTTCATTACTTATCCGTCTAGTACTCAATTCTGGATTTTCTTCAATACGGTCGAAAATTTCTACTTCGACTTCGGGAATCCTTACATAACGCTGTCTTCCATAATCACCAGTTCTAGGAGCAAAATGACCGGTCTCCCGAAGACGTCTCTCAACTGCAGCAAAGGTTGGGTGGCTTGGTACGCGACGATTTGGAAACCTTGCCGAATACACCCTCACACTCTCTCGACCATTTCCTTGACAATATCCGAATACCAATAACATATCGGTGTATTCTTCATTGGTGTATTGTACGGCCATGATAAATCAGAAAAGTCCGATATCAACAATCAACGTCAATAAAACTCGACAAATCAACACAGATGAAACTATGGAAACCAAGAATGTGAATATCACTGTTTTCGAGCAGATAATAATAGTCTTCAGAAAAAAAAAACCAGTGCTACTTATTTTCAATAGAAATAACCTATGCAAAAAGTACATCTCAACTTTTTGCGTCGTATAAATCTTTGTATACGTGAAAATGGTGAACATTTTGAACAATTTTTATGAAATATCTGTTAATCGTTTTATTATTAATTATGCTCTAAATCACTAAAATTAAAATTTTGTCGAAACCATGAGAGGAATCGACTTTTGTCAAGAGTACCTTTTTTGTAGTGAATGAGTTGAATAATTTAGATTTCATATTGAAACTAATTTTTTTCCATTGGCGTAGGAGTTTTAGATGTTTATTTACTGAAAAAATCAAGTTCTACGCCCATGGAATGATATTCATTATGATTATGATATGAGTTTCATTGCCCGATGAGTCTATGCCAACGTACCAAATTTGAAAAAAATCTCATGAGCCGTTCAAAAGTTATGAAGCAAAATCGATTTGAAAATTTCAACTTCAGAGCCGTCTAGCGCCCAAACTAAGCAACTTTTTACTGAGGTAAGTTTGCTTGTATCGAATTGTTTTGGTCTGAAGAATATGTGGTAGCTTTTTGTAAAGACCTTTTAAGGACACCCTGTATATGTATACAATCAATTATCATACTGTGTTCCAAAAAGAGGAAAAAATATATTCCAGCAAGATTTATTGATGTAAGAGTACACATATTTTCGAATTCATTAGTCAGAGAATAATATACAGGGTGTCCCAACGAAAACTTTCCACCCGGATTTACTGGGAAATGACAAATTATTTTCTGAAACGCTTAAACAGGTCGATTTCTAGGGGGACACATGTTAGTAATGGATTTAGTCGAGCAACTTCATCCCCCGGACGGGGGCGGCTACCCCCTTGCGAATCATCATAGGGAACGTGGGTCGAGTGATACATCATCTGAAAGCTCTCTTTATTCTCTATCCAAACGTGTATATATTTTTTTTCAAAATCGAATGAATGGTAATTGAAATTAGTGTTGTTGACAGGTTCAATGTAATTAGTCAATATCTTACCTGTTCTTATTCAAATTCAATTTATTAACTATTTTAAGACTCAGTGAGTGGACAGATAGACAATGGCAACATCCCATCCGGTCAGGGAACCCAGTCACCCCACGAAAAACGAAAACAAATTAGTCGGAACGAAGTAAGTAGCCAGGCTGGGACACTATCAATTGCGAAGATCTTTCAACCAAGTATCAGGTTAATGTCGCTATTCGCGAATACAACACTACAAGCGGAAGATGCTCACCCCAATTGTGAGCGAAACGTCCAAAGGAACCTCCTCCACAGAGGTGAACCGATCACGGCACTGAAGCCCGGAAACCATATTACTTATTTTTTGTTCTGTTGACTTTTTCATAGACAAAAAATACCTTTTTTTTATGGTTCGCCTGCGTGTATGTTCTCAGAATGAATTCACAGTTCGCATGATTCTTATGGAAATATCATTTGATTCGTATTCTGTGAGTTAAGTTTCTTCCTGAAAATGGTTTACGCATTAGAAGAACGAATTGAGTTAGTGAAACTTTGCTACAAATATGATGATTTTTACCTACTGATTCATCCAAAGTGATGCAAAACCTTTTCTTCAGAAATAATCAGCTCATGAAGAACGACAACATTTCACAATAGGTACCTACCTTCGTGACTTCAAAAGAGTTCCAATTGAGTATTTTCGATCACTTCAAAACGTACAGTCTGGAAGTGATGAGAAAAAATTAAAAAAAAGAGACAGAGTAAAAAGATAAACCTCGAAGACATAGAGACATACAGGAAGTAATCATGTATTGATCAAGAAAGTTTGATAGTCTATACTTGAATTTACGAACTCGGCAGTCATCATGAATGATTAAACTTTTGTCAGCACACCTCATCGAGCGTAAAATTAAAAATTCATGTTCATCCATCGTGCGCAATGAAGACAATATGGGTCGAGCCACAACTTGCTACTCTATCCGAAGTAAACAGACACCCACACATTCGATAAAACAGCTGAGAAATTTCTACACCCCTTTTTCACCCTACGACGTTACGATCAAATGTAGGTCACAGCAAAAGCAAGTAATTTCACACGTAAAAAGAGCAGTCAAAATAAAGCCTATAGCTTATTTATGTCATTATATAGCAACAATGTGAGATTAATATACTTGTAGTAATAGGATTTTACGAAAAACTCACCACCGATATAAATGTTGTCCGAAATCATAACCATTTTTTTTCTGCTTTGGTTCCTGTCATTTACCATGAGATCTTCTCTTTTTGCCACTCATTTTTCTCTGTTCTGCCTGCGTATGGGTGCACAAGAAATTCAACAAAAAATTGTTCAATAAACACTGCAACAATATGGTTCGCGACCGAATGCTCAGGAATTTCGAATCGTACTATTGCTTGTGGTGTGGCGCAGCGCGCGGTTCGTCCTGCTGAGGCCTAACTTGGCCTAACGCTTGCGTGACGATGGAATGGAGTCCTTGGAATGGATAACAGTTTTCAGGTTACCAGGACGTGCTGTGCGTGAGGACATTCAGGAATATACGGACTCATGAAAACGCCAAAAAATTTGATCGTAATTTTAGTTTCGATCTTTCGTTCACGAAAACACGTATTGATGATTCAAAAACACAGACGGTGTAATGGTGATTGTTTTTATTGAAAATTGTTTCTGCTCAACGTTTTTTAAATTAAATTTCAAATCACTCCAGAGATATTCATTTCTACATGGAATTATCTAATTTGTCATGTTTCACAACTCTATATCAAGTTCACTGGATATTGTCATTATTATACATCATCATTTTGATTTTATAGTGGGTGAATAACACCTTGAAAGAAAGTTCAACGCTAAAAAACCTTGACAAAATTTCGGTAATAAGATAGGTAGGTAGGTACGGTTTTGTAAATATTTTATTTTCAAAACAAGATTACCTATTTGTTGTCTTCACCTTTTACAGGACGCAAAGTCTTGCTCTTCGTGACAAAGATTATCAAATTGATAGATAGATAGATTATAGATAGATATTTATTCGCCACAAAAGATTACACACAATGTACAAAAACTACAAATGTATACAAACTTATCGGACTAGTCAGGGGTAAATGGTTTGTATAATTAACATATTCACATAAGTACATACATATATACTAATGGAAGTAGATACAAACAAAACGGATATAATTGAGAAATACACTAATAAAGATAGATATAAAGCAATAAAATAAAATTTATAAGTCTCATCGACTTTGCAAATGTTGCACACTCGCGCATAATTATAAAATCAATCACTCACAAAATTGTTCAAAATTTAGTTGGACTGAATTGGAGTATATAGATTGTATAAAATTATAGTCGAATGCGCTAACTAAAATTGAGAAATTCGTCAATATCATAGAATTGGTTATCACATAAAAAAGTTTGTAGGTTTCTCTTGAAGTTAGTTATTGTGCTACCTGTATCCATAATGCTTTTTATTTTGTTGAAACATTTAATGCCTATATATTTCGGTGAATTTTGGCTCACCCCAGAATACGGTTGGTGGATAGCTTCGCTATTTCTCGTGGAATATGAATGCACATCACAATTTCTCTTGAATTCTGATTCGTTCTCTCTGACATACATAATCAACTGGAATATATCATCTGATATACATCATATTGGACATTTTGTATGTAATACTCCCAAGCCGTCAGTAAATATTTAATTAATACGACATCTATAACTGCAGACAATAATTAGTGTAAGTAAAGCGGTGTTCATAATCTTCTTAGATGTGAAACGTTTGGCACAATACTACTTCGAAATAATAATAATAATCATTATTTGAATAGGAAATCCTAATATACAAACAATATGGTGAAAGTTGAATGAAAAAGAAAACATAAATAGATAAATATTCAACACACATACAATAACAATACATTCTGAAATAAATAAGTGAGCAAATAATTTTGGTAATGTTATTCCTTACGAGCAGTAGAACTCAATGAAAACAGGTACATATATTCACAATCAAATAGATTTGAATTGACTAATCAATCAAAATAGTCAATCAATAGTCAAGATCAAATTCAAATGAAAATATCACAAAACGTCAGCTTCATTTTGACAAACTGAGTATATTGAAATCGATATTTCGATCGATGATTTCTTAAGAATCGAACAATGTAGTGTGAAAAGTGTAAAGTGATATATCATGATTCCAGATATTTCCCGAATTCAGGATAAAAGTTTTGTGGACTTTTGCATCAGTCATGATAGAAATTAAATTAAATAACTTTTCAAATTAATGTCGTTAGCCATGAACTGAGATTTAAATCCTTATCGTTAAGATTTGAATCTGACATTTCGGATGAAATGAATAAGTGGATACTCATAGAGATTATTCGCAATTTCAATTCTCTACAAAATTGTTCGGACCTATGCGAAGCTTATCAACGAATTTTCTATATTTTACACAGGCTTTCGTATCTTTTACACAGGCTTTTGTATCTTTTACACAGGCTCTCGGATCCAGGCGAGGGGCGAGTCGCCTAGATGTTTATTGATTTCTGAAGGATCGACAACATATCAAAACTCATTCTTAACCTTTAGCCCTCTCGAGATCAGTATATAAACGCGTTGTTTGCCTTCTCATTTATCCAGCTTTGGATTTTTCTGCCTCCGAGGCGCTCTCAAAATATCGGGCACAACTTCAATTCTATGGTACCAATTTATGAAGTGCACTTCCTTCAAATTTGCAGCATTATTTGAAATGAATGGATCGGAAAAAAAAATCCTTCACCGATGGAAACTTTCTGATTCTGATCTGATCTGATCAAAACTTTGGCTTGGCTATATCGTTCAGGGTTGCCATTTGAAATTTCGCAGTTAGGATAACTGTCTCAACTAGAGTAGACAACTGATCTTCCTCCATTCAGCTGAAACCTCTTATTTTATAAAACAAAATCGAATCTTCAAAGCTATATAGCCAATCGGAAGTTTTGAAATTGGAAATTGACACACTATATATTGTATATATGGGCAAGTTTTTCTCACCCTATTATACATGTGATGGTTGTTATCGTCATAGACCATTTGTGAAAGTTAGAAAAACAACGAACTGTATTCAGTATCTGATATGATCAGCGACTTCTCGAGACACAAGTAGTAGTGATCAGCGAATTCATGTCACCCTGTATGAAGTGAATCCTACTATCTTGAGTCTTGAGGAGAAACAAGACATTCAAACTGATTCTGGTGAAAAAACCTTGTTGGCATGCCTTCAACCTTGTTGAATATGCGAATGACCCTCCTGAATAATCTACAACTCTGCTCTGTTTGTATTTCTGGTTGCCTGTCTATCTTTCATAGTTTGTTCTGGGTGTGCCGCAATCGTATATATTATACATACATGTAACCATAACAAGTCAATGCCGCTGAAATGCTGTAATGTTTATTTTTATTTACTGTTTTATTACACTAACGCACATCGATAGATGGGTAGGAATATTCGTAATCCTTATGAAGGAGTGATAGTATGTGGCGGAAGAAGTTTTATCAGTATGTGGAAAAAGACACGAACCAAGTCAGTTCGGCATGGAAAGGTGAGTGATTTTTGTTTTTGCCACTATCATATTGATGAAACTATTAATGAATTGAAAATATTAGTATACAGGGTGGACCATATTAGTGTGACGATGCGAAATAGCTGGTCTTTAGTAAAAAGATGTCTGCATTTTAGGAAAAACTGGACCGTGGAAAAACGGATTGGTGGATTTTCCGAAAATATTTTTCTCTGACTTTAAATTTGTTAAGTATTTCAAAAACACATTTCTTTTTCAATTCTCTCTTGCGGGTCCACATTGGTCGTAGAGCATTTCAGTAACACCGTGTATTTCATTCACATCTTCATAAATGATTATTGAAGAGCAAACCAATTATAGTTCTGTTCGCAATAATTCTGCCGGAAGTATATATCATGACACACACGTTATCATAAGAAGAACTGAAATTCAGTTGATGATATCTAATATATAGGTAAAATACCGAAATGAGCAAAATGTCTGAAAGGAAATAGTAACTACAGATATCATTATCACAAACGAGAAGTAATAATATGTTATATTGGTGTATTCCATATAGGTATTTGTTCGTTATAATTAGTTGTTATGAGTTTCTGGTGGGGCAAATCCTACGACATTCACCATCGTTCGCAATAATTTCCCAGGAATTATTTGTATGCTCCCACTTATCCAATCAATTCCACAAAATATTCCGTTCGTGATATTTTTTTGGGATTGAATTCGAATTCATCGAAAAGTCGGGAAAAGGTCGGTAAATTCATTCAACGATTCTCCATTCAATGATGCATTTGACAGCTTATCGAATATCTTGTATTTCTTTAATAACCTGCTCGATTACCATGAGGGTTTATACGAGAACAGAAATTGATAAAACTGTGAGGATATGAAAAATTGAAAAATTCTTTGCATGCACAGGGTCAACACTGTTTCGAATGCTATCTCCTGGACTCTACAACTCAAGAGAAAGAAAGATGTTTGAATGGGAAGAGCGTTGTCTTTTTTTGAGTACACTATGATTGCTCAAACAGATCTACTCTATCCCCTTTTTTTAGAGTTATCTGAGAAGAACTGGAATTTTGCTCCAAATAATTATTTTCGATGACTCAGTTATGATTCATAATATATTGATGAAAATTTGTATTCGAGGCTTTTAACACCGGAGGAATCTGATAGCGTTGATGATTTCTTCATGCGGTATCATTCTATATTTGGAAGCTCTTGGACATAGCAGAAGTGGGAAGCGAAATAGTGCCCAACAGTATGTACAGTGAGTTTGGCCGAGTATTTTCGAATTTCAGTTTTTTCTGGAACTCCAGTTCTATTACGTGTCTTATCTTGGGTGACCCATTCTATACCTGCCTAACTAGATAAGTTAATGGTATGAGGCAAAGGAATCCAAACTTTTGCGTCCGTCAATTTTGTTTTCATGGAGTTCATATGTTCCTGAATTACCATATGATGGCCTCCCTCGACCAGGTCTTCCGGTGTACCCACTAAAAACTCCACCTCCTAGGGAGGAGTAGGCTCCTCTGGCTCTAGCATCCGGCGACACGTAGGACTATTGGTCCATTGTGATGTCTTATCTATTTGTTGATCTTCAATTTTTACCCATGGAGAGTGAATCCAGAATCCAGTCTTCTACAGACCTTCGTAATGGTACGGTTCACTACTTCTGTAATCTGATCTGGATCCGTGCCTTTTTACGAGCCTCCTCTGGCAAGTTCGTCAGCTTTCTCGTTTCCTGCAATTCTCTGATGGCCCAAAACCCAGATCAGCTCTACGTGATTCCGGTCTACTATATCATGTTCTCACTTCCTCTTCGCTTGACGAAATATCTAACGGAAGACAGATTTCATCTTTCGATGACCCCATAATTGCACGACAATTGAGGTGATTTTCCACTATAGTAGTCCACCATAGATTCCTCTCAGACTGCTAAAGGATAGCTCTACTACGAATTATAAATTGGACAATGAGCTTCCATCGGTGACGCCCGTGCGTGAAAATAATTTACATCAATACTACTCATTCTGTTACAGTTCTCCATGCATCTGTATTTTTTGCCACCTTCGTTTGCTCGTTGATATCAGCATGCGCTTTCGACAACATAATGAAAAGTTTCGATTACCGCTGTATACTCTACGCATCGCCGAATTTCAATCTAGAAGAAATCACATTCAAACCAAATTCGACGAAGAACTCGTCAGTTATCAAGATAAATAAGGTGAATTCTGAAATTGCTCAACGAAACGGTGGAACTAGATTGACAAACACGTCGTCGACTGAATCAGAACTCAAGAAGTTGCAGCTGGACTGGTCCAATGCCGAACATTTACCTGGTAGTGACAGAAACATTTTCTTGATGGACGTACAGTTTTGGTTCAGTAATGAAAGTCTCTACGGAAAAATTGACATGAGCTGCTCAGGAACAACATTTGGAAGCGCAGCAAAATGCAGTACCGTTCTATTCATTCCTCTATTGTCATTGATCATTTCAGCAGTTTTTGGGGTCATAGTGGTGATTTGTGGAAGAGGAGGAAGAGGCTACAAAACAGATATGTGAGTATTTCCAGTAAACACATGATAGCTTATTTTTTTCGATATTGTAGAGTATGAATACGGTAGAAGATTTATGCAGAGTGATTTACCCAATTATGCAAATGATGAAAGAATAGTGCTTAAGAATTGCCTCAGAGAATGTGCCTGAGAAATTTCACTGTAATCGAAATATGGATTTCTTTTTTCAAAGTGATATCCGCAAGATAAGCATCTAGAAGTGCATCTGCCTTGTCAAATACAGATTGAAACACTCTCCTCCGCATTATATTTTGGTGTCGATAACTCGATCAGAAGTATCAAGATGCAGAAACTAAGCATCAAAATCTAAGAAGACATGACCACGCAATCGGTAACAAGAATCAAATCATTCTGGAAAACTGATGAAATCAATTTCCTTCCAATTGAATAAAGTATATATATATTAGTATCCTCGTTTAATGCCTGTTCATATTTGCGAATGTGTGAACGTTGCTTAACTGAAAAAGCATCCGAAGAGAATATCAATAGTTGTTTTCATTGTGTCGATCCTGGAGACACGATACGATGCGAGGATTGGCTAATATGGTTAGAAGATATTTCCATCATTTTGTCTTCAGCTTCACTGAGTTTACACTTCATTTGGTGAGAACAACATACTGAATAATTCTTTTCATTCTCAGGTAAATCACCTTGTACATGAAAAATGTTGAATTGGCCAGAATGAAAATTTATGGTGTCGTGAAAATTTATATTTATCAGTTATGGTTAGCTCAACTGTGTGCCTGGCGGTTTTTTTAGATCCCAGTAAAGGGGAAATAATGTTACACTGAATAATCGAATATTGTATGTACATTTGCTGTTTATAACTCCCAATTTATTTCGTTTTCAGCATGTCTGGGTCTTGGTCCTTCGTATACCCAGTCATATTTGTATCAGCTTTGATGACAATTTTGAGCATAGTTGCTGCAATCCCAGTGAATGATGGCTTGCATTCGTTTTGTTCACATTTTGAAAACTTCACGGGACAGTCACGGTAAATATTGATAATATTGATATAATATATGGGAGGAAATGGAGCATCAGAGTTTATCATATGCATAATCGTAACCATATCACATTATTGCGTTATTTCTTTTGCTTAGGTTAGCTGATTATTCACACTGCATAACAAAATTACAAACTTACTCTAGATCGATATAATGTTATCTGACTAATCTGTGGTTCTTCCTGCTTTCATAAACATTTCCTGCTACAAAAATGATATACTCAGAATGGTGATACGAAGGGGAAAAATAATAGATACACTTTTTATTTCCAAAGAAATACTTGTGTGATCGAAAAGTCTGAGGCACGATCATTCACAAACTCATAAATAATAAATGTTTCTGTTCGTAGCTGTAATCATTTGATGAATCTCTTCACATTGGATGGAGACCGAGTTTTCGAAGATATTTGGGGCATGTGCATCACCTGTTTCTACAGTTATAGCTTTGGAGTACTTTTATGGACATCGCAAATGTCCATAACTATTTTGAGATTTTTACGAGTTGTGGATTTCCAATTCAACTCGATATCTGTCGAAAGCAAAAACTACCAGAATCATGAAGTGAGTAATCGATTCGAACCCTTCTGATGATTGGAACCATATCGATACATTTTTCACATTAGCCCAAATTATTTCAGTCAAACATGCAGAAAATTCACGAGGCTGTAGTGCAGGCGTTTCCTGGAGCGAAGACAGTCACTGAGATCTTGAACGATGAAGATCCTGTCGAAGTAGCCAATGGTTGTATCGATCCTGATGAGGTCACTCAAGTGTAGTAGAAGGAGTACCTAGTAAATGTCTCTCCGGCCACTTCCCAACCCTGTACCTTACATTATCTAATTTTATTTATTTTTTATACTCGATATCATACAAAGCTAATATATGATTTCATCATAGAATGAGGACGCGTGGGTTGAAATAAATTCGTTGAAAATGCAAGGTGTTTTTTCTTGGGAAAATGCTGAGACTGTTGACTTTACTAGTTTTTCATGATACGGTCCGAGCGGCAAAAAACAACAAACATACAACCCCTGAATTTTACATGAATTTGTTCCCACCTACACGTCCTCACTGTATATAATTTAATTTCTATATCGCAGTACATAACATATGCTATATCTTCTCTCTCCTAGGATGTTCGAATCGAACTGAGATATATCTACCTAAGTCAAATCAATGTCAAATTCAAATTTGTTGAAATGTTATATTGATAGGTACTGAAAATAATCATAATTTAATGAAGGCCAGAAGGTTCTATCAATATGTGGAGAAGGAACCTCATGAAGTTAGTATTTTGTGGAAGGGTAAGTAGGTAGATATATTAAAACTATTTGATCCTATTTTGTCTACCCAAATATTTAGAGAGGTCATTATCCAGCCATGCTTTCAATCAATTGTAATATTCGACGTACCATTGGCAGAAGGTACTTGCTTCATCATTCAGCCGCCGGCTCTTATAGTATTCAATGGTAGCTGTAGGTGATTCTTATGAAGTATAGGTAATTTTGCACTTATCAAGCAATGTGTTTTTTTTTTTCGGAAAAAAAATTTGGTATTCAAGTATTTTGACCTCAGAAACCCGAATTTTGCACCAGAGAACGTTCGCATACCTATATTTTTCAAGATTCTTTTTTCGGCCTGTTCAAGATATAGACATCATAACCAATCGGAGTTTCATTCCTCACACAGGATGAATAATAATTTTTATACCTCCATTATACATTGGGGAATCCAAAAAGAAGGGAAGAAAAAGTCCTCGAAGAAGTTGAAGGCAATGTTTTCATATGGAAGGCGCTGTCGAATGAGAATCTGTGTCAGAACACCTAGTTCTTTGAGTGAAAATATCACAGATTCTCATTTGACATTGCCGTCCATTTCCATATGGAAAAAGCATTCATCAAGGATGATAAAGCCATGCAATGAGTTTAAGTTATTCGAGAATGCTTTTCCTTCTTTTGAACTACTTGAAAGAATAATGAGAAACATGTATATAAAAAGTGTCCTGTGTGAGGAATGAAAAAGTCAAAATATGTTTTCATATTTTTTCTTCTCTGGATAGTGACTCAGCCTTCTCGATGTTTTTAAACTTGATCAGAACATTCCTTTTTTTTTTCAGTTCTTCCCGTGTTGATCTTCGTACTAATTTGCTTCAACTCCATAATAGCAGCCTATAACTTTGGAATCATCTTCGATATCTTTAACTACCGCTGTATTTTGTTCGCCAGACCTACGTTCAAGGTAACTGATATCATCAATGCAAACACGACCGAACTGTTAAAAAATATATCGACCGTTCCTGAAGACCCATCACCGGCCGGGCAGAGCATATTGAACCCGCAGGCGATCATCCATTTGCTGTACACTGTCACTGATACAGACGACAACTCATACATGAAAGTGCCGAATACAAATAATTATTATGTGATCGACAAAGAGATATTTTTCGTGAACACAACGATGAAGGCAAAGATAAACTTGAGGATGATGCACACCGTTTTTGCCACCCTGATGATGTGCAATTTGAGTTTATTCATTCCCCTACTGTCTCTCACGATCGCTTCGGCGCTCATTACCTTCGTTATGTTCTGCGGAAGGGGAGGAAAGGCGTTAGCAAGTGATGTGTAAGTTCAAAAGCACCAAATAAACCCACTTTTCTTCACAACAAAGATTATATACACCAACTATATTTCTTCACAATAAGTCTACGTCCAAAGGTAGGTCTGACCATGGAAAACTTTTTCATTTATATAAATACAAGACAACCAACAATAGCAACACATTTGCTCACCCTAGGACCCCAGTTGTCGAACTTAACATCAGCTGTACCAGTATAAAAAAAATATCAAATAATATCGATTTATTTTTACTAAATTTTCTAAATCTACTAAATTTTACGAAATTTCGATATGGAACTTTCAACTCGCAAGAATCTTGGCCTCCAATTTTATTTCTGAAGACTTGTTGCAATCGGACTCCATTCCAAGTGAGAAGGTATCAGATAATCCTATTATACTGGCGTGGTAAAATGGTTCCAAATCATGTCCAGTTCATGTTGGAATAACCTATTTTTGTATTATGAATAAAAAATCCAAAACTTGTCCACATAGCATATTACTGTAATAAGTCGAATATAATATCTCTCGTGGACGTCCATGAAGTATTTCCAAGTACGTATCATTTAAAATGCGAAAAAGAAAAAAGTTTTCAGTGGTGGTATAAGTAAATCTGCGTAGTGATCAAACGTTCCTTCAGTGACATCACGCGCGTAATAGAGCCTATCACCGACCGGTTTAATTGGATGTTCAATATTTTCAGATTTCCAGGATCTTGGATGTACGTCTATCCACTTTTGGTTATATCTCTCGTTATGTCCATACTACATAGTCTCACTTCAACTGTTGTAAGCAGAGGATTGGAGGAATTTTGCTCAGGTTTCAAGGAATATACAGGACGCAAAGGGTGAGATATGCCCTTTTTCAAATTTTATCTATCTTCTTTCAAACATTTCTAACCACAAAAGGATTATTAATTAGGAGAATAGCATGCCTTTCTGATGGATTATATCAGAATTCATTCAATAAAACATTAGAATTTATATAGGGTGATTTACCTAAGAATGCGGAGAATTGTTCAGAAGGTTGTCCCCACCAAATGGAATCTCAACTAAGTGGAATTGAGAGAACTAATAATGATGAGAAAATGAAAAATACGTATCCATACTAGTTGAATATTTCATGTTTTTGGTGAAATCTATATGAACTTTCATATTGTGATTATTTGTTTGATTATTAACTTCAGCATTAACATGTCATTGTTTTTGGTTCCCAGTAAATAAGTAATTGTTTCTTATAATGCTTACTTTATACCAGCACCGGTTATTACTCATCATTTTCAAACCAAGAAATTCATGATTCAGATTCCCAAAACATATTCATACAAAATGTCATTACAATGTTGCCAGTAGTTTCAACATAATCTCAAAAAAATGTGTGCAATAACCTGTATGTTGAATACCGATGTCGTTGCGAAATTTATTCACTCTGTACCCTCACCAAATAGCTGAGAGTGGAAGAGCGTATTTCATTGGTAACCCGATTTACTGATGAAACCGAACTTTGCCCAGGCTGGTCTTACAATTTTTAAACCATATCAAGAAGTTTAGATTTAAAAAGACTTTCAAAAATGTCCCCCCATATGCCGTTACACCATGCAAAACGTTGAATATTTTGAATGTTGAAACATTGATTTATTGTAGAAATTCAATTCCATTGAAATATTCAAAGCCACGTGAAAAAAAATTCAATCGAAAATTTGAGGTCGTTTAAAACAGTTGCATGAAGGAATAATTATTCATTCAATCTTCTAGGTGTAGCAAATACATGAACTATTTCACCAAACAGCAATTAGCAGGATTTCGCTATTTATGGCAGAACATTTTCTCTTGTCACATCGTCTACCCCTTGGGAGTAGCTTTATGGGGTTTGCAGGCTGTTCTGGCCATTCTGAGAATTCTGAATGTTGCCGACTTCCATTTCAAAATGGTCGTGGTAGCCCCGAAGAAGGCAAACTGGAATGAAGATGACGAAGAGGTGAGAAGATATGGTCATATTGATATTTTTTTGAATGTAAATACCAACGTATATTTCTCTTTATGATTGTTTTGTCGTCAAATATTCATCAGCCGCTTTCGAAATATCACAGGAAAAAGTTCTGATGAGAACACTTATCTTTCAAATTGGATAGGATTTATTACCATTTGCTGGAAATCACTGAAATATCTCTAGCGGTTTCGGAAATATCAATCGATTTCTCTTTCTTTCTACAGACAATATAACACTATATCTTTTGTGTCTTTTGAGGAAAGTATATTAGATAATATGAGTGGAATAACCAAATTGATAGTGGGGGTGTGCAAACCTAATGAATTTCCAAACTGAAACCACATTTTCAATGTTTTCATATGAAAACATATTGCATTTTTTCTGAAAAAGAAACAAAGTTAGCTAACATCTTCAGTTCTCGAACTCAAATCACAGCACTATACAAAAACACAATCGAACTGGTGACGTTACCTTCCGAACTATTAGTTACATTCCAATTTTCTGAAAGACCAATGACAATGACTTTCATCAATGCTGCCAAAATTCTCACTATTTCGAAATTGATATCAAAATATCGAATGACTAGTATTTTATATGATAGACACGTGAACAATTGAATGGTACTCTTCATTTTGATATGATGGATGAATATGAATGATGAACAGAAATGAAGAATATTCTCATGAATTTTGATTTGTTACTCTAGCAGAGTTCATCTTTATTTAATCATTCAAAAAAATGTAGGAAGTACCTAGAGAAAAACAATTTGTTCGATTTCGATTTCACACGAAAATGATCTGATCGATACGGGACAATGTCAATCTTTCTTTCGTAAAAGAATCTGAATATTTATAGTTATGATAAAATCGTCGAAAGATCTGCATTCAAAGAAGTTCGAGTGATATTTAACGTGTACCACTCTATATTATGTACTTCTTATTGAATCTTTGAAGAGCCTACTATTCATTGGTTATGTTCGTCCGTCCGTCTCAGCATATATCTCAAAGACGGTACAAACGTACTTCGGATTCGTGTTCAGGAGGGTCGATAAAAAGGTCAATAGATGAGGGGTCTCGAGGTCGTAGGTCAACTTCCACATTGCATCATTTTATCAACAGGCGTTTCGGAAATATTCAAGATATACCATCTTCGGGATCCCCATTTAAAGACGATCGAGCCATTTTTCGACCAATGCTCATTAGAACTTTTTCTCTAATTTTTGATCGTGAAAGCCGCTGGTGAATTGTGGCAGGCAAATTATAGGATACCCTGTACGTTGATTCGATGCTACGCCAATGAATATGCGCACATCAAATCAACGATGACCATTTCTGTATTCGAACTTGTTGTTTTGGTATGTAGGTGGTTTTCGGTAATATTACCTATTCAAATGAATTATGAAAAAATCCTCCTTCTGATAAGACCCACTTGCTCCGATACATATGATATATTCCATATATTCCTTGTGATTTGCAGATAGAACTGGCTTTTCATTCAGGACCATCTCCCCTATTTTATGAAATACTGAAAGAGGTTCAGGCAAAAGAAAAAGCAAAAATCAAAGCTGTATAAAAGAAGCATTAAAACATCTTCAACAATTCGAATCATCTCACAATTATTATTCTTCTTACACCTACATCAATCACCAAGAATTTGGAAAATTTACCTTTCAACTTCAAATGTACCATCTTGGTACATGATCAAATGAAAACTTTTCCCGATACCGCATCGGCATAATCCTGGTCATCTTCACTCATCACCACCGGGCGTAAAGTAGTACTCCATCGCTCTGTTTTCGGAAGTTGAGTGGAATTTTTACGCCCGGCGGCCACTAAAGTCAGTGAGCGAGAGTAAAGTGTGTTTTCCACTTTCAATGAGGCTCATTCATTTTTCTCGATGAAATGAATATAATATGTTTTCAGTGAAAATTTTTGAATTATACACCGATAACTTTTATTGTGTAGTAACAAAGCAGGAGGATTATTTTTTTTTAAATGACACTATCTGGAACTGTATCATTTTGAAGTACCAATGAATACAAATTTCTAAAAAATACACGAACTCCCCTCCCAATACAATCATTGAAATTGCCCAACATTTTTTTTTCTATTTCTCGTTCAAAGTTGCGTTTCAAAAAAATCCCGATTATGCCCACACACTGTGGACAATCACCTAACGGATCAGCCATGCTGAATGTTATGCAATCAAAAAGCTCGGGATATGTAATTGTGTCTTTCGACTAGCTCGACGCGCATTATCCCTATGAAGTTCTGATTCCATGTAAAATTTGCAGTGAAAATAGATGAGCCGATGAAATTGTATCTCAAAACAAATCACTTTTGATGGCATCTGTATTAAACTAGAATATGTCGAAGATCTCTTCTACACCCATTGTATGAAGAACGAATGCCCTTTTGCACCGGTTGTATTCCCGTGGTTCCAGTTGGGTACCTCTGCCCCACCTGGTAATTTTTCAAATTTCTCCGAAAAAAAAAACACCAGAGGTGATTCTTGGCTTTGGATGATTTTCAACTTCTTCAACTACATTGAAAATGCATTCGTAATTGCAGTGGTCACTTTGAAGATCTCATGTGTTTTTGACTTCCTTCACTGACATGCATCTCAGAAAAACAAAAACGAATTCTAACAAACTGGGGTTGCATTCCTCGTAAGTGCACAATATTTTTCAGCTTTCAATTCTGAACATTAGAATCAGACTTTCGAGTCCATACATTGCGAAAAATTATAGATCAGACCTGGAAATTATATAGCTGAATTTCTGATGAAATATTTATCCAATGAGATAACTGATAGTTCTCAGTTGTGGCGGTTTTTCCTGATGATCTACCGCTAATTGTTGAATAAATGAAAGTGCTGGATTGTGATTACTCGAAAGAACAAATATGAAAATTTATCCAAGTGCCAACAGGCGTTTTTGACGAATTTCGACAAAATTCGGCTCCTTTCAAGTGATTCTGAATACTTTCCATCTGAATATATTGATACGCCCAGTGAAGACCATGAGCTCAAAAAACAAAAAGATTTTCAACCAGTTTTTACGTCACCATTCAAACTGGTGACGTAATTATCCAGCCTAGGTATTCGACAGGTCGGAGGTTATGTGAACTTTCTTCTTCTCATATCAATTCTAACGTCGCTTCTAGCCTGTCTGATAAATGAGGAATTTTCGCTTTACTTCTGATTATCTGATTGAGTAATCAAGCAGTTCGGCATGAATCGCGAATTTCAATAATTTTTAAACAAACGTAAGTGAAAATGGTTCGTACCAGAAAGTTACTTCGGGTAAGTATACTATCAAATGAAGAAATAATTCTATTTTGCAAAACAAGCCCATTCCGGTCATTCCACGTGATTTGAATATTTTTCCATCTGAATATATTGATATATTCTGAGTGAAGACGCCAAATTCATCTCTTGGTACATAAGAAAATATCGAATGCACCCTTCATCAACAAGCGACCCATTCTTATCGGACGATGAAATTGAGAACAATAAATAATTTTATTTCAAGCATATGCATCATCATGCAGTTATCAACATCTATACCTACTAATTATAAAAAACAATCATCATCATCAATCGATGAAAGAACATTTCAAAACGAACATCATAATTCCGTATCACAAAACGATCACATCATCAGGATGGCATCAGGATGCTGAGTTCTGATGTGCTTATTCCGATCCCCTTTTTGCCTGAATTCCCGTCCACAGACATGGCAAGGATATGGCCGTTCGTCTGTGTGGATTCTCCTGTGGTTGTTGAGGGCGTCAGCTCGAAAAAACCTCTTCGGGCAAAGCTGGAAGACACGTGATTCGTTACTGGAAGTACTCTCGCAATTGACCTTCTTCTCCTAGCTTCTGAGTCTATGACTGTGAGTGTTAAAGTTGGATGAACCAACTCGAATTTCGATTTCAAGATATTTTTTGGTCTTCTCGATGGTGTTTAATTTTTCAGGAGTGGATATCAACTTTCATTTTTCAAAAACTATAAAGAAAACAATATTTTGTGACCAATACTCATGATAGAATATCGAGTGTTGTGCACCCCAAGGTTCTGTTTTAGGGCCGATGCTGTTCTTGATATACAACAGTTCATTATCGGCTCCAGAATTTAGGGAATTTAAAATTATTTGCAGATGACATTCATATACTTCTCGAAAAAACGTAATGATTTAAATATTGATTCAAAAAAACTGGTTGCAGATTCAACAAATCTTCTTATCTATATGTACAATCAAAAAATTTGTCTGATACATCCAACGATACATTGAATTTCAATCACCACTCCATTGAGTATGCAAATGTAACGGAATATTTAGGCCTTTATATTGATGAAATTATTGTGGAATATGCATACTTAAATATAATCTGGGAAAAAAAATATATCCGATCACATGGATTTTATTTAAAATGTTGTTCCTATGAGATACTTTGAAAATATTTACTTTTTTTATTTATTCAAATTCGCAATATTTGATATTTATCTGGGGGGAGTACAAATATTTCACGTTCAAAGTCACATAAATTCACAAAATAAAACCATCAAATGCATTTTCAATTTGAATTTTCTAGAACCAAGTGTGAATTTATACCAACTTATAGAAATTTATTGAATTTGGTTTCAGTACAAAAACTGAAAATTTGTTGCTTTATTCATTTCGTCAAGAACGAATTGAAAATATCAAGCTTTAATTTTAATGGAGTAAATACAATCCATTCTCATGAAACACGACAATTGAATTCATTGATAACAAATCCTTATAAATCAATTATTAGCAAACAATCAATTTTTCACAATGGAATTATTTTATACAACGCACTGCCGAGTGAATCGAGAAATATAACTGAAGCAAGAAGAATTAAAGTTGGTATGAAAAATATTTGCTCAGGACACTCTGATTGGGAGAAATCTTGCAATTCAATCTATCTATTGTATATTTCATTGATTATACAGGGTGAGTCAAAAATGTGTACCGAGCTTTCTGGGGGTGATAGACCATTGAAAAATAAGTGTAGTTTGATGATTAAACTCATGGCCCAAAATGCATATTAAGGGAGATATATCCTTCCAAAGTTGATAAAATTAAAATAATTTCTCCGCACAACTTCTGAACGATGAAAGCCACCTGATTGAAATTTTGTGCATGAATGTATGTTGTCAAAATACATTTTTTCGTCACACTTCCACATTTCTGATATTGTTATAAAGGGTGTTTTCAGAGGGTGAGTCATGATTTTTTGTAGAGAACTTTTTTCCCTGTATTATTTTCAGTGAAAAAACAGGAGCATTCGATGGAGCGAAGAAAATCACATGAAAAAGGTACTCTTATTCAAATACAAAAAATTGAGCCGTTCGTGAGATATTTGAGTTTTTGTAGTTACATGATATCAGCAGATTTATTTTATTCATCGCGAGATTCATCGGTATAACGATATTTCAGTAGCATTTGCATTTCCGAAGCACTCGCCAAGCATTAGAAGCATATCAGTTTGTTCAGAGAACGAATAACCTGCCATATTTCTTAAAATCTCAGTTGATAATCGCAGTGATAAATGACACAGAAAAGCCACACGAACAAATCGACTACAACAATGTTGACTCGAATGTTGATGACATGAACGTCAAAATTGAGAACAAAATTATTCATCATGGCCTGCTAAAATATTGTTACCGATGAATCTCGCGATGAATAAAATCAATCTGCTGATATCATGTAACTACAAAAACTCGAATATCTCACGAACGGCTCAATTTTTTGTGTTTGAATGAGAGTATCTTTTTCATGTAATTTTCTTCGCTCCATCAAATGCTCCTATTTTTTCACCGAAAATAATACAGGGAAAAAAGTTTTCTACAAAAAATCATGACTCACCCTCTAAAAACACCCTTTATAACAATATCAGAAATGTGGAAGTGTGACGAAAAAATGTATTTTGACAACATACATTCATGCACAAAATTTCAATCGGGTGGCTTTCATCGTTCAGAAGTTATGCTGAGAAATTATTTTAATTTCATCAACTTTGGGAGGATATATCTCCCTTAATATGCATTTTGGGCCATGAGTTCATCATCAAACTACAATTATTTTTCAATGGTCTATCACCCCCAGAAAGCTCGGTACACATTTTTGACTCACCCTGTATATCATTTTATCTATTTTTTTCCAATCCTGTTGTATTTTATGTTAGATTATTATGCATTTATTATGTATTTATTTCATACATATTCCCGTCATGAATAGTAATATATCTTAGGATAATGAACAATAATTATAATTGTAATGAAAATATTTTTTGACACGTCAATAGAGGTTTCTTTTGGTTACATTGATACCCAAAAATTGCAATTGGATGGAAAATTGATTCATTGAAAATTGAGATATTTATGATGAAAGTTGACGCTTCATGGATCTCCACTTCATATCACATAAAATAAGTTGAGTGAAACTATAATTTTCCATCCAAATATTATTCGATGGAAAAAAACCGGCCTGTCCAAACACTAACAATTGACATAGTGTTTGAAAAACAATACTCATGATGTCCGTTTCTGAAAAATAAAAGACCTTGTATAACAAAAAATATCTTGAAATCTAAGTTATTCCATCCAGGTAAGTTAAGAGGGGGTTCAATTTCAGGAAACGCACCCTGTACAGGGTTCATCATAGAAAGCTGACTCGATATGTGGGAAACAACTAGGACTATTCGTCTAAAAATATGTATTTATGGACGATATACGCGAAAATCTGAAGAAATAAAAACCTTCGATTTTTTTTTTGGTTCTTTCAATATGGCGGCGGGCGCGGATTGAGAAAAATTGCGCATTTTGCATTTTAAACACTCAATAACCGTTCTATACAACATATCAAAAATTTAGAACTACTAGACCGTTTGTAGGGCAACTCTTTTTGTCTCTATTCATTGGGTTATTCAGGTATAACCCAAAGTAACACGAATAAATAATATCTATTATGATCAATGATAACATGATTGCAGCTATTTTCATAGATGTACAAAAGAAAAATCAAATTATTTGGTAGGTAATTAATGGAACATTGATGATCACTACTATAAATCGTTTCCTTCTGATCCCACTTACATCACAAGCATATCTTCTGTCGTTAGTGTGTATCAGTCGGTGCTGGTAATATACAGAGCCAGTCAAGAAGCATTTGTCGCAAACATTGCACTTGAAAGGTCTCTCTCGAGTATGAACTTTCCTTATGTGATCCTTCAAGTCCGGTCTGATGGTGTATCTCGCCTCACAGCCCTCGTGAGGACAAGCGAACGGTTTTATTCCTGTAATGAGGCAACTTTGACGATGAGGAAACGATACAGGGCTTTTCACGATGAGGTTTATTTAATTGGGTAGTAGCCGACAGATCGACACGGAAATGTGGATATGTTCTTGTCGGAAAATTTGTTACAGATAAAGTATAGGCAAATATTTGGTGGAGTTGTTTGAAATATCGAAATTGAAACTGTCTAGGAAAAGCTACGATATCACCGTCATTGACTAATGTATTTAGGTATAGGTAGATCATATCCACTTTTCATACTACCAAATTTTCAAAACGATCTATCGATCAGTTTGTCAGAAATGTTTAAATAACTCTCGTCGTGTAAGCCCTGTATATGTTTTGTGGATATCGTTCAGTGCATAGGTAATTCATCATGTATACATACGTGGAAGATACATGAAGGCACATATTTTCTCACCGTCAAAAAAATTGAGAAAATTGGATGGTTCGAGAAATATTTTTTGAAAATCTGAATTTCCACTTAGTGGTACCACCAGAGCTTCAATTATCTTCTTCGACTCGAGAGACTGTTCGAAATATTCGTATTCTCGAAAAAAAAAATCGGTTTTTGATCGAAGCTAAGATGTTATTCGATAAGAAAATTTCACGCCGAAATAATCTCGATATAATCTGAAGTTGAATGTAAATGTCAGTTTACCTATAAAAGTCAAACAATTTCCAGTGTAATTCTATGCTCCTTCTCCCAAGGATGAGTACAAAATTTCCGGAAATTTGTTCAGTTGCTATGATAACGATAAAAAATACAGGTTTTTAATTAATCGAAAATATTTATCATAGGTTTTTGATCGGAGTCTTCATATAGACATGATTAATATCTTCACTAAAAATAAAAAAAATCAGGTCAGTCTGGCATATCATTCACACATGGGAATTTGGATGCAATGTAGAATTAGAATAGTAGACACAACAATTGAAATGTGTCATTCCTTCTAAATCATCTTCCAAACAGGATCAGGAGGGAATAGAGGTTCTGCGAAAGATCAGTATTATCGGAACAACTATAATTTATAATTCTACGAATTTCTCAATGGTATATTGATATGGCACCCTAATCGCCAACCTTGCTCCCATCCAACCGACTCACGGTTTATGTTTATCCAATTACGAAAATCGAGTTTGTTACACCCTTCTTGCAGTGAACAAATAATCACCCCCTTTATCTCTTGATCCATCGGAAATATAAAGAAAAAACTTCACTTTAATATGTGTGTTATTTTAACCTGTCATTCACATGTGCAAAAAATTTTTATTCGTCTCATTTGAGGTACCCAATTTTTGTCGCCAATACTTCCGAAATACATCAAGAGACAAACGAGGAAAGAATTATAATCACCCCTATGTGAGTGAACTATTTACCTTGATGGAACCTCATATGTTGCCACAGATGAGAAGTCTGAGAGTAACTTCTTCCGCATGTTTCACACACATACGGCTTCAAACATTTGTGGGCACGACTGTGGATCATCAATGCTTTGGAGCTCTGAAGAACCTAAATGAATCGTCGATTATAATTTCGTAAAAACCGCCAAGTTCATCCTGAATAACGGATACAAGAAGAGGGGAGATAGATCATCATAATATTGTGTGTGTGATTGCAAACCGCAACCCTAACCCGTGAACCGATATTCAAAAAAAATAAATTCCGTCATATAAAACTGAATGAGCTTCCTTCGAAAATGTGGATAAGTCTGAAACATTTCGAGGCCTACTATTATATTTGCTGAAGGAGTCGAAATTTTGAAAACGATTAGGCCCTTTTTTCGAGGAAATAGGCAACCTTTTCCATTTATAGGGTGTGAGTTATTCAATATCATATATTTCGAATTTTTCACATTTTCCATTCACGCTATATCAAAATGAAGAGTTCATATATTTCATGAAGTGATCCTTCAATGAAAGAACACATCGAATACTTCAATACGAAGTTTCAACGTTGTAACTTCTACAGGAAGACGTCTCTAGGTCAATCAAAAACAATGAAATTATGGAATGAAATATGTTAATCAAAATATTTTGCTTTGAAGAAACATGGCGTCATATATTTTTTCACATCATTATTCTCAGTTGAGTCCCCCATAGTATGATTATATGAACATATTCTGACTTGTATTCTAATGACATTAGACAAAGTAGGTGTATATACATATTCTGTATTATTGTATACAAAACTACCAAATTTAAAACTTAGCTTTTTCCAACTTTATAAGATCCCGTTTTTCAAAACATTCATTTTTACTCTGTCTTGCCCTAATTTGAGCGTCTTATTAAGATCTTTTATTTTTTCCGAGACACTGTTGAATGGCGCCCTGTACCTTTATGAACATAATGTCATATTAATCTTACCTGACCACAGTCCTCACATGTGAAATTGGCTGCATGTTCCTTTTCACGGTGTTTTTCAAGATTGATGATGTTTTCGAAAACTTCGACACATCGTTCGCACTGATATCTGAATCCTTCTTCAATCTCACAGCTGAGTTTACTACATTTTGTGATCATTCCTTTAGGGTATTTCCTTTTTCTTCCTCGCTTCCTCTTTTCTGTCAGCTCGAAGCTATGATTATGTTCGCAGTCTACATTTTCCATCTTGATTTTCGCAATATCAATCATAGGCTGATTGTTATTATTCATTTGAATATTGGATATATAAGTGTTCGATAGTTTGGTAACCGGAACATCGAGTGTTTTTAGGACGTCTTCTATGAGTTTGTTTAAAATTTCCTTATTATCCATGGATTTTTTTTCAATGCTACTTTCGATAACGTCCTTCTCTGAATCACATGAATTCGATTCATGGTATTTCGAAGTATAATGCTTCTTTTTTATTTTGTGAGTATAAAGTAATTCATGGGACTTGAAAGTTCTGTTGCAGTTCTCACATAAAATGAATTTTGGCAAATAAAATAGGCTCACGTATTCGGTGCATTTTTTCATCCAATGCTGTGCAGCATTGATGTAAGAATCGAACACTTGAGAACAATTCACGCATTCATAATTTTTTGCTGTTGTATGTTTTCGTTGATGTATCAGAAGTAGATTCTTTTCGGCATAGGTTCTATTGCAAAATTCACATTGTAACAACAGTTCCGTTTGCACTTTTTCAACGGTTTTATCTTCATCTTGATATATATTTTCGCTTCCATTCCCAGCGTTGATAGAACATTTTTCTCCACTTTGCGAAATAATTGTCTGCTTACATTCCAGTGGTTCAGCAGATTCATATTCAATGAATTCCATACACACTGAGACATGGAACTTCGCGGACAATGGAGAAGAAAAAACTTCGTGGCATCTCATACACTTCCATACAGCTACATCGCTTCTATAGAATTTGGAAACATCACCTGCTTTCTTGCAGTGATTTTCTTTATGTATTCTCAATCTGTTTTCAGTAACGAAATGTTTATCGCAATGCTCGCAGATATTCTTTTGAATAATTTCATGACTAGCCTGATGACGTTCTAAATTATTTTTGTTTACGAATTGCTTATCACAAAGTTCGCAAATGTGTTTCTCGCCTTTATTCGTATCATTCGGTTCAATACTGTTAGGGTCGGTTTCAGGTTTTAAAATCACTTTTTCAGCGTTGAATTCACATTGATGTCGTTGATATTGGTATCTTGTTGGAAAATTAGTCTCACAATTTTGGCACCTTATCATTGTTGGAATATTCAATACAGGTTTACCTACTATCATCCCAGAATTTTCGAATTCTTCGACTTCAACACAATTGACCTCATCCTCGTATTTTCTCAATCTTTCATAAGCGAGGTTCAATTTGTTTTCGCCAGAACAATTAAAAATGATTTCAGCTGAGTTGAGGTATGTCCTAGAAATCGGTTCTCTTGTGTGTGGATCCAATATGAATTGTAATGACCAGACCACTGCTTCATTGTCTGATATTTTATGAACGTTTATATCAAGTTTATCAAGGCTGCTGTTCATTCTTGAAAACTACTTGGATGAGAATATCAAATATTTTGTATCAAAATAGCTTTGCTTTTATAGGAACTTGAAAGACATGAGTAATCATCAAACAGAAATCGCTTTCATTATGGCGGTGAAAACTGAAACATTTGAAATTGTTTGATTGGTTGTTGTTGAGATGTTGTTCAGGAAACCGTATTCATTTTTTAGTCAAACGAGTGTCCAACTTGGGTGCGAAGGGTAGGTACCAATACATATCTTTAAATCTGAACTAAAGATTACTGAACTAATTTCTTTTATTATAATTCATTACTAAAATATATTACTCCTAACTCATGCTTCAAATCTTAGACTGTGATTTATGTTTCAAATGGAATATTCTCAAATATTTATGGGACCACGTGACGCTTGACATTCTCCAACACTCTAACGGGAAACTGATCATATGGCTATCCGGATGAGATACTACAAAATGGTGGGTTCAAGAAAGACGAGAGAGGTTATGTATATGATGTGAAGTTGCATTGCTTATCATTGAGTGATCAGTACTTTATTTATTCAATGATTATATGCCCTATTAAATATTATAGCCAGGTTGATATCATATTGAATTAATTATAAAATTAATTCGTAACTGTATAGTCTATGATCTAAAATTATTTTATCAAGCAATGGAGAAAATTGTGATATTTGGATCTACGGGCATGACCGGTATTTGTGCTGTGGAAGCCGCTGTTCAGAAAGGCAAGGCATGAAATTAGGTTATTTCCAGTTAATCATTTATTTTAATTCAGGTCTCAATGTTAGAGCGTTCGTCAGGGATCCAGCTAGGCTGCCTGATCACTTGAGAAACAGTGTGGAGGTAGTCAAAGGAGATGTCACAGAATACAAAGATGTTTTAAATGCCATTCGAAATGTATCAGCTGTAGTTGTTGTACTTGGAACTCATCATGACTTGGGTCCCACTACTGTGATGAGTGAAGGAATGAATAATATTGTTAAAGCAATGAAAGAATTGAATGTGCAGATCGTGTCTGTTTGTTTGTCTGCATTTCTCTTTTTGGAACCAGAGAAAGTTCCACCTATGTTTCATAATATCAATGAAGATCATCAGAGAATGTACAACATTTTGAAATCTTCTGGTCTCAAGTATATTGCTTGTTTTCCACCACACATTTCAGGTGAGATTCATTCATATATTTTGGCATGCTACATAATGATAAGATACCAATGCACATTTCATTAGAGGTAATAAACTCATTTAGACCATACATTCCATTCCACATTATAGTCAGAGGGATTATACAGCAAATAAGATAAAAAGACTTATTTTTTCATAGTTATAAGCAACTGGATATTTTTAATCTCATCATTTACTCAACAAATATATTTTTGATTTGAATTTCTTCTAATTGAGAGTAAAACATTTCAAACCAAGAATACTACCCAGCTACATTCCAGCTATCCTAAAAAAACTCAATTGAGAAAGAGGTATATAGGTGTATGTAATAATCAGTGATAGAAAAATGCTAAGCTGAACTGACTGAAACAAATTAACATGACACCATGAGAAGATATGATATGCCACTACTCAAAGAATATCATGAAGAGCTAGTCCATCAAGCCTTCATTATTCTCTCATAGATGAAACATTTTATATATGATTTCACACCTCAACTTCTCCTAATTATATATGCCACTAGTTCACTTAATAGACACAGAAGTTAGGAAACAAATTAGAAATACTTCTCTTCTTTGAAATAATGTTAAATTCATATAAAACATGAGATTTTTCAAACATAATTATTCCTTCTTAATTTTCAGATCAACTATGTTCTGACTACCAAGTACAATATGACTCATCTCCAGGACGAGTGATATCAAAGCACAATCTTGGGAAATTTTTTATTGACTGTCTCACTCAACCAGAACACTATGGAAAGGTAGTTGGCATCTGTAACAAACATCCAGAGTAAACTATATCCACTCTCATAAAATAGATATATTCATTTCCTCATTATCATTGGAAAATTGTATTTTTACATTTTCAAAGGTAGCTTTAATCAATAGTTTTCTGCCTCTCTAGATAATGGAGATATGAAATGTTTTCTACAATTTGAATTTTAGGTTTCATATGAATAAATCGTTATATACCTGATGCAAGTGACATTTCAACATTGTAGTGTTTCAGTGAAATTCAAGTCATGATAAATACTGTTTGTAATGTAATCAAGTCATGATTTTAACTCACTTCTGTTTGAGTTTCAGCTATCATGAAATGTTGAAATATTAACCTGTTATCTTGGTTGATTATAGTAAAGGGATGTGTGGAATTCATATATGTTCAGTTTGTAGTTTATGCCTCAAGTATATTTGATATTTGATTTACCTACTGATAATTCATTAATTCATTGCAATCAAAATTTGATGAGCTGCTTGAACAAATTTTATTATATTATAAAAAGATTTTACCTCGTTTCTATTATATCATAAATTATTATCAATAATATTCAGTGAATAATTTTGAAAGTGGCAAATTATTTCATAAATATACTGTACAACCTTTACTTTTACTATAATCACTGTTCATTTTTTTTATCCATGAAATTCTTCAATTTTATTTCTACTAGGACAATTTTCAACAACTGCAAATTTTGACTTACAAAAACTTGATTCTCCAAAATTAATAAATTATAAAATATATATATATATATATATATATATATATATATATATATATATATATTATATATATATTATCATTGAATCATTGAACAAAGAAATGTAAACAACATTGATGTAATACAATTAAACAACAATAATATATATATATATATATATATATATATATATATATATATATATAATATGTTCACACAAAAATTTCCCTCAAATGAATTTCTTGTCAAGGTTTGGTCAGTTGTACTATACCATTTTACTTGATAAAGCTATAGCGTGAGGTAACATTTTGATTTATTCAAAAAATTGTGGAAATCTAATACTTCAATCCTTCATCAATTTGAGTAATAGTAATATTGAGTAATATTATTATTAAAAAGTATATTAGGTATTAGGTACCATCTGAAGCTACTTTATATGGGAGACATTTATTTTCATTTCAATTCTGTTTGTTGTGTATGAAATGAAAAATCATATGTAGGTATTTCATGATCTTATGAAAACACAATCTTCAACAAAATTTTGGTTTGGATGATTGCAGCATGAATAGAAGCAATGGGTTTGAACAAACATGGCAGTAGCAGATAAATTTCATCACTAAGAATATTTCATCAAAGGATATGTATATCTTTCATCAAAAATGTTTTGATTTGATTGTCTGGTAATACATCAGATGGTGGCAGTGGTGGTGAAGGTGGAATTTCTCCTTTCATTGTAGTTTCATCCTTTCTGATCCTATCACCATTCCGGATATGATCCGCTGATAATTTTGGCACATAATTTCCATATATTGAAAGAGGCATACATCTAGTATAGCCCAGTTTATAATAAAATTGTTCTTGTCCCTTTGTTGATAAATATATTCTATCTAATTTCAAAACATTTCTACAGTACTCTTCTGCCTCCTTCATAAGTATTGATCCATAACCCTTCCCTCTCAAATTTTTTATAATTATTACTGATTCGACAAAACATGCATTTTTCATATTAGGTATGATTGATAATTTCAAATGACCAATAAGATTTCTTTCTAGTAAAAGGATAAGTGATGTTGGTAATTCCTTGCAGGAATTTTTTAGACTGTGTAGCCTTGCAGAGTCAGATCTCTTCCATTCATCATTTATAATTCTGCAGCAGTCCATAAGATATTTGGGATGATCATGAAGAGGGAGAACTTCAAGGCTCATCTGAAAAAATGTGCATCAGATTAAAAAAATGGTCCATTATTATACAGTGTAATTGAAACTAATGGGTATGTAGAATCACTTTGTTACTGTAAGGCCAGATAAATGTTTTCATAGACAATCATAAATGTCGTGGGTGAATGTCACGTTTTCCAGTGACTGCATGAAGGATAACTCAATGATCCCATCTGCTCAAAACAGTCGACGTAGGTTTTTTTCATTATCAAAAAATAATCATTCAATATTATTTAGTAATTGGTAAACAATTGATCTAACTCGTCTATCAATATGAATCATTGTATACTTATAGCAGGTTTGGAAGTAATTTGTTTTCCTTGGTCAATAGGTACTATCAAGGTGGGAATATAACATCATGGGTAGTATGCATTGGACATATTGAAGGGTTCAAGTATGTGAATATCCAATGCGAAAAAATCAGTGAATATCATTCGAAAATTGAATAATTACCTTTATCGACTAGATTCCTTATGTTTAGAGTAGGAATATAGAAAATTGAAGTTGAAAAGATTTTTCATCTAAGTATTTTATTTGCGAAGAGCAAAAACATGAGAACGACCTTCGATCATTGAACAGACTAGATGAGTAATCCACATCCCTGGCAATACAGTTTGTTTGGAAGCAACATCTATAGTATCTATCTTTGTCTAAACAAGGATAGCAGGAGCTGATTCTCCCAGCACCAGGGCCGTGTTGTCAGAGGGGGTCGAATTTATTATTAATTCATGATGAAACCAAATTGAAAATCCATAACAATTTCAGTAGTACTTTTCAGCATTTCTTGGTGGGAAAATGAACATCCTTATACTTCCTTCACATTGTTATGAAAAATTCGAATACATACAATCCTATGGTGATTTTTGTAACTTGCTTGTAACCAATAAACTTATTATGACCACGTCACAAGAAAAGTTCAATTCTCAACGCCATGTGAAACAATATACTTACTATTTAGTCAACAGTGTGTCTACTTAGTCTTAATCATAAATAACGTTCAATTTCGATAATGAACATTTATATCTTTGGCGATCAGCGACGATTTACGATTTCAAAGTTCAGTACCTACTAGTGGAAATAATTTTCAAAACAGTGAAAAACTCGTTTTAAAGGCAAATAGATATGATTGCATATTTGAATGTAATTTTCAAATCTGAAGATGAAACTTTTTTATATCATTTCACGATATCGTCAAAAATGAAGGACGTTTCATCTTGAGCAGAATTCATATATTTTGACGCAAAAAATTGATGTCTGATTATTTCATTTCATGTAGATAGATGAAAATCGATAATGAATATGTGTTGACAAGTATTATGACGAAATGTTACATCAACAATAAAATCATGAATCATGTGAAGATGTAGCAAATAGCAGTGTTTCTTATTTAAAACAGGACTGAAATGAAAAACAACCATGGATAATCACACAAATAATTTATTGATTTTTGAATAGGATTGTTTTTGTTGACATACTTCTTACTCTAACTTCCGTTGAATCTTTCAATTTATTTGCTTCTTGATGAAGTCTTACAGTGAAATATTTCTCCAAATTAGTTTGGCTAGTTCCAAAAATAGTCAACGGTAAATTTCTCATTGTTGTGTGTAGGAGAAGTATAGAAATATCGTTATATTTCTTATCAAAAATATTAATTGAGTTCATCATTATTCTCAGTGATTTTTCAGCAGCTTCGCATATTTTGACTACAAATAAGGAAGCATTTATCAGTGCTACATTCTTTACCACAAGACACTGCCGCAGCTGGGTATGGGTATAATCAATATAATCTAATCAATTCAATTTAAATTCATTTTTATCCATTCCATTTGGGAAAATGCTTCAAAATCTCGAATGATACGACAATGGTAACTCACCTATGAAATGACGTGTTTTGATCGCCGGTTCAAATTGTCTTTAACACACCTCACAACGTCTCACCATTATATCAAATCACCAAAACAGGAAATAAACTGAGTTTCTGATGAATTCTGAGTACACAAAACTGAACACAAGTTGAATAATATCGATAAATCAAAACGTAAATAATGACAGATACCAAACAAAGCAATAATCGCCGTCGACTGTCAATATCAAATTGCGGTGTTGCAACGTTGAGCAAAAAGTATTCATGATACCCATGCTGGTCCTCGAGCCCCCAAGAAAGTAAAATTGCTAAGTCTCAGAATAATGTAGCAATATTCTATTAATCAGAACTGATTCATTATCGTCATGACCCAAATTCATTATTATATTTGTGCATTGAACTACATGAATTCATAAAGGACTTTAAATATTATGGACTATTCATCACTTTTTGATGATTGGATATGACAACACTGGCGACGATTGGGTACTAATATTATGATAATTCTGGGAATTCATGTTGGCATCAGAATATTTGTTTTGTGATCCTTCTAGTGGGTTTGTTGTTCGGAGGCAGAACCTGATTCTCCCAGCACCAGTGTCGTGTTGTCAGAGGGGGTCGAATTTATTATTAATTCATGATGAAACCAAATTGAAATTTCAGTGGTACTTTTTAGCATTTCTTGGTGGGAAAATGAACATCTTTATACTTCCTTCACATTGTTACGAGAAATTCGAATACATACAATCCTATGGTGATTTTTGTAACTTGCTTGTAATCAATAAACTCATTATGACCACGTCACAAGAAGAGTTCAATTCTCAACGTCATATGGAACAATATACCTACTATTCAGTATACAGTTGTCTATTTATACTCTATCATTATTTACGTTCAATTTCAATAATGAACATTTATATCTTTGGCGATCAGTGACAGTGCATGTAAGTATATTTACGATTTCAGTACCTACTAGTGGAAATAATAATAAAAAGTGAATAACTCGTTTTCAAGGCAAATAGATATGATTGCATATTATATGTAATTTTCAAATCTGAAGATGAAACTTGTTTATATCATTTCACAATATCGTCAAAAATGAAGGAGGTTTCACCTTGAGCAGAACTCATATTTTGACGCAAAAAATTGATGTCTGATTATTTCATTTCATGTAGATAGATGAGAATCGATAATGAATATGTGTTGACAAGTATTATGACGAAATGTTATATCAACAATAAAATCATGAATCATGTGAAGATGAAGTGTTTTTTATTTAAAACAGGACTGAAATGAAAAACAACCATGGATAATCACACAAATGATTTATTGATTTTTGAATAGGATTGTTTTTGTTAACATACTTCTTACTCTAACTTCCATTGAATCTTTCAATTTATCTGCCTCATATGATGAAGTCTTACAGTGAAATATTTCTCCAAATTAGTTCGACTAGTTCCAAAAACAGTCAACGGTAACTTTCTCATTGTTGTGTGTAGAAGAAGTATAGAAATATCCTTATATTTTTTATCAAAAATATTAATTGAGTTCATCATTATTCTCAGCGATTTTTCAACGGCTTCGCATATTTTGACTACAAATAAGGATGCATTCATCAGTGCTACATATTTCACCACAAGACACTGTCGCAGCTGACCTATGGGTATAATCAATATAATCTATATATATTCAATTTAAATTCATTTCTATCCATTCCATTTGGAAAAATGCTTCAAAATCTCGAATGATACGACAATGGTAACTCACCTATGAAATGACGTGTTTTGATCGCCGGTTCAAATTGTCTTTAACACACCTCACAACCTCTCACCATTATATCAAATCACCAAAACATGAAATAAACTGAGTTTCTGATGAATTCTGAGTACACAAAACTGAACACAAGTTGAATAATATCGATAAATCAAAACGTAAATAATGACAGATACCAAACAAAGCAATAATCGCCGTTGACTGTCAATATCAAATTGCGGTGTTGCAACGTTGAGCAAAAAGTATTCACGATACCCATGCTGGTCCTCAAGCCCCCCAAGAAAGTAAAATTGCTAAGTCTCAGAATAATGTAGCAATCTTCTTCTAATCAGAACTGATTCATAATCGTCATGACCCAAATTTATTATTATATTTTTGCATTGAACTACATGAATTCATAAAGGACTTTAAATATTATGGACTATCCATCACTTTTTGATGATTGGATATGACAACACTGGCGACGATTGGGTACTAATATTATGATAATTCTGGGAATTCATGTTAGCATCAGAATATTTGTTTTGTGATCCTTCTAGTGGGTTTGTTGTTCGGAGAGAACGACTAATTAGTTATGTAATCATAATCAAGCATAAAAACGCGTAGAGTATTCTGTGCCTATGTCATAGTTGAATAAGTGACACAAAAGACTAAGAACACTTCAACCATCTCAGTCTCCGAACAACAAATCCAATGTTCAATGATCGAAGATCTCAGTAGATACTTAGGATGAAATTTCCAAATAGGAAGAGGCCAAAAGAAGAAGAAGAAAATTGATGTCCATGAACATTATGCCGACCTTGAAAATTTTACTGTCATCTTTTCTGTGGTTCAAACCTTTAAGTACAGAAGAGGGGTTCCTTCTCTTCTTTGCTTCAAGTATGTGAGTTGAAATAGGTTGGAGTTAGAATGAAAAGAAAACAAACACGAGCTCTCCAGGTAGTGATAACTGGTAAAGATCAATTTTGGAAAATTATTCCTCATGAATAAACTGCAAAATATGATGTATATATTCACAAAACTCATTGTATTATTGGGAACATGAACATATGCATTATATTTTGATTTGGTGAAATTTCCTTTCTTTTCCAGAATAAGAATATAATATGATGGCTGGCAGATTAGGGATGTCTGCTCCAAGCATCCCAGACAATCCTTTGAGCCTTTCCTGGCATGATTCAGCATGGATTCCTATTCTCAATACAACTAATGTGATGGACTATTTTTCCCAGGGATCAAACCCATTTTTTGACAGGACTTGTAACAATGAAATTGTGAAAATGCAGAGGCTGAATCCTGAACAATTACAGTATGTAGTTTTGAATAGATATTTCACACAATACCTAACAATATCTTTTTTTTCAAAGAAATATGACGGGCTTAGAATATATACTACTTCATGTCCAGGAACCTATTTTATATGTTATTCGGAAGCAGCATAGACACAGTCCACAGCAAGTGACTCCACTAGCAGATTATTATATAATTGCTGGTGTTGTGTATCAAGCTCCTGATCTTGCTAGTGTTCTAAATTCTAGACTGGTTAGCATTGTTTTTTTTTTATATAATACCTATTACTATGATACACTTTCTTTTTTTCTCAGTAATAATATATTCTTTCATTTATGTTCAGCTTTCTGCTGTGCACCACATCCAGTCATCTTTTGAAGAATCTTCAAGTTTTGCCAAATATCTCCCAAGCAAAGGCTATTCCTGGGATTTCAAGTCTCAAAGAGTCAACATTGAGAAAACAAAAAAAGAAGAGAAGCCCAGGGAAGAACCAAGTTCTCTTTTTCAACGCCAAAGGGTTGACATGCTCCTTGGAGAACTCATCAGAAAATTTCCATTGCCCTCTCCCCCACAACCTAAATCGGCACCTATAGCTCCTGTCAAACAAGAACCA
The DNA here is from genome assembly GCA_963576655.1 of Gastrophysa polygoni. Classification (NCBI taxonomy): domain Eukaryota; kingdom Metazoa; phylum Arthropoda; class Insecta; order Coleoptera; family Chrysomelidae; genus Gastrophysa; species Gastrophysa polygoni. The sequence continues at coordinate 7,200,480 of OY755091.1, forward strand.
GAGAATGGGACTGCAGATAACAAAGATATAAAGACTGAAATCAAGCAAGAGAAGATCAAGCCACCTCCAGAAAAAAAGCCAAGAATTCATTAATACCAGTTTTCAGTGCATACTCTTTGTATATATTTCAGTATTGTTTTCAAGAAAACATTGAAAACCAGCAGATTATTCAGAATGAGTTGTCAATATTAATAAAAGTATTGTTGGTATAGAATATTATCATTCCAAATTTTGATCACTGTCACACATTTTCTATTGAAATGGTTTCATGAATTTGGAACTGCAAATGATCCATTAGACAGATCAGAGTTCCAAATAGAAGTACTCATCACTAGTTCTGTCAGCTGATAAAAATTTTGATATATTTTTTGGACACTCAGATGTTACTTTCGCCAATACATAAATATTTGCCCAACCCATAGACATATAAACACAGATTTATACATCCGTAATCCTTGTTGACAACTTTCTTGTAATTCATTATCTACATGTAGTTATCTGTCCATCAATTGCCAGGTGAGTATAATAATGTATTCTTAAATAATTTCAACTATTCCACTGAACAAAAGTTTTATTCATACACAAAGATATGTACATGGAACTGAATGAGTTGATGAGCATGAAAAGAAGAGTAGGAAGATGTCTAAACATCTGCCTGCAATTGGTTACCCAATAGTTGTATCTTTTCTCCTAGTTTGAAAGCTGGCATTCCTAAATATGGGCAAGAGCTACAACGAAAAGCATCCCCCAAATAACAACTTCCACAAGAGGATTTAGGTGCATCAGTAGTATCAGTTAATTTGCTATTCTGTGCTCCAGTAAGCTCTTCAGCTAGACCACAAGAACAATCCTTGCAAGCCTTACGTTTTCCAGTGGTTTTACATACACGAAGAGACGTTGGGTCTGGTTTGATTAAATCATCCTCATCTAATAAATCGTCAGGGTCAATAGTTTCTAAATCTTCATCTACTGCTGTGTCCAGTTTCCAGACTGAGGAAGGTGCTTTCAATGAAAGTTTTGCTGAGGATCCAATCTCGAATTTAGGCTTGTTTGCTGTTATAATACCATCCGAAATTTTGACATTCATGAAACCTTTCATAATCAGACTGAATTTCACCGTGTCTCTCTCGGAAATGTTTGAAATTATCAGTTTTCCACCAGGATTCAGCATTTTAAATAAATGATTCAGTAATTCATTTGTATACTTTTCATCTGGTATTTCACAACATAGTATGATACCAGCTGAGCCATGATGTGTGGTTGGTGCAAGATCGTCCAGATATATAGACTTATGATTCGTAAATTTCTTCAGATTTTCACTCAAATCTGTACCCTTGTTGAGGTGAACGATAATTACATTTTCAGAAGCACTTATATCACTTATAATCGTTTCCATTGTGTATATTGAAAATAAATGAACTCGCTGAAAAAATAAACACTAATGAATGGAGTAAAGTGGACTTTTGATTCTTTGTTTAAATGTCAATAAAAAATACTGTTGTCTAGTCTTAACTTTTTAAGGGACAACTGAACAGCAAGCCTTAGTCACAAAATAGAAGTACGCTATGGGAAATGTGCTATGGACGCGTAGCGTATCTCTATTCTAAGGTTTGAGATGTTCAATATATGTGTTATATCCAGCGTACAGACATAGACTGTTCGACTATATCCCACGGTCTGTGCCGTCTGTGGTTATATTGGATATATATCCAGCCTCTTCTGTGTTCAATTGATACAGAGCTACAGCACAGAAGAGGGCTTTGGCTACAGCTCACCGCAGCCACCGCTGAGAAATAGCGGCGAAGAGATTTGCAGCATGGCACTTGTTTGATCACTTAAATTATTTTCAATATCAAGTTCACTGACTTTAATGTGGAAGAATGTTTTAAAGCTCCTTTTTTTGCACACACATGAAACACCAGATCTGGAATCTAGGTACTAGTGATATCTGATCGTTTCTGTTTGGTAAGGCTTTTTATTCTATGCATTAATTTCTGCTGATTTATTGAAAAGCTTTGATCCACTGTTCATTTGGTATTATTACTATAGAACACAGTATTATAGATATAATCCCTGTTTTAGAACAGTAGAGCATAGAGCATGTTCTAATCACCTCACTTCATACCTTCGTTTTTCAGTTTGGGCTCCAGTTTTTCGCTCCTCTCTCGTTACCATAGCCTATCCCTAGCGCACCTTCATATCAATTACGAGATGCCGCCGAAAAAGAAACAAACCCCAAGGAATGCTTTCTTTTATTTCATGATGGAATTCAAAGAAAGGCAGGGTAGAACATTTAAGAGCATGCAAGAAGTTTCAGATGCAGCTGGTCCCCATTGGAATGTAAGTTGTTTTTGTCTACTGTCACTAGCATGAGAAGTTGTGCTATATAAGTTCATCTTCCAGAACATGTCAAAGGAAAAACGAAAGCCATATGAAGAGAAGGCTCTAATGGAGAGAAACAATGTTAAGGCTGTCAAACTAACTTCAGAAGGCTTGGATATTGAGGAAGTGGAGTTGAATGAAAAGCAAGAGCAAATGAGGATACAAGAAATGAAAGATGATATCACTTGTACATTGAATATGTCAAGCAAAAGTGGTAGAATCAAAGATGAGTTATTCTTCATCATACACATCAATCACTTCTGCTATTGTGAATCAGAAGCTCGGTATTATCCTGCAGAGATTGCCATTTCTTGCTTCAGTTTAGAGGATGGTGTTTTGCCACAGAATGTATTCCACAGGTGTATCCACCCAGGTATATTCTTTCAACCATTCTTCTATGTCGATAAAGATTTTTCATGATAATTTTCAAGGGCTTTTACCTAGAGGTTATGCTCATGAGGCAAATTTACGTTCTAAAGAGACCCACCAACTGCCACCACCAATGTATGGAGAAATCGAAAACAATAACATGGAAGAAATTTATGTGGAAATGAAGAGTTTCTTATCTGTGAGTAAGAATTAATGTTTACAGTTTATTAACAGAATACTTTTTACTATGATTGTGTAAAAAGTTTGTACTTTTTGCATCATAAGCAGTGCAAAAAGTTCTATATTTGGCATTAGTACAAAAAGTAACTTGCTTGTTGCATTGCTTACTTCAAAATCAATCAATGATGAGTAACCATTGAAATTTACCATACAACTGAATATTCTAAAAAAACACCTCAAATTAATCTGCATGGTTGCAGTTCTTAACTTTGTCACAATCTGCAAACTTAAAGCTTCATGCACGAATCACACACTCTTATGCACTAGTTATGCAAAATACTTCTTTCAGACCAAACTATCTGGGTCTAAACGCATGCCAGTACTCTATGCAGATGAAAAAATGATAAAGATGGTGCAGCACATATTAGATATGTGGTGCTATGATTTCAAGGAAAAGAAGCCCCTCTTCAAGGTTTACAACTTGCAATACATGTTCAGGGTGTTGAGAAACATTGTCGCTGGATACGATGTCTGGGTTACTGACACCTACAGTACCAGAGAGATTGAGAAAGATGTTTATGCTTACACTGGTGGGATAAGCTGTGAGGTGAGTATTCAGCAATCATGCTGTCATAATGATTCTTACATTGTCAAAAATGGAATATCAAGTAATTAGGTATTTCAGTTGTTGAGATAAATCATCCAGAATTTCAATTTTGTGTTTCTCTTGCAGAAATGCAGGGTTGTAATTATTTGCAAATAATTTATAGACCTATTATTCACTATACTAAAATATATTTCTTGAATAATATATAGTTCATATACTGTTTTATTGTATTGTATTAAGGATAGTGATTTTATTTGATAATGAAATTTATTTCATAGAACCATTTGCTCTGCTTTATACAATGATTGAGTATCAAAAATGTCCCACAAAATATCCGGGCGACCCACAAACAATTCACACTCTTTTAGCTTCATTATCATTTTCAAGTGCAATTCATCCTGAAGATGTTGATGTGGAAATTAGCAACTACCAGATTGAATAAGTCATTTTCAGTTTGACCGGAAGTGCACCCAACTTTATTTTGATGTTGTTTCTGCTCATCAGTATTGGAATATAGAATAGAATCAATAGTTAGACCAATCCATGCTATTTCATATTGTGAATATTGTATGCATGAGGAATAATGCAAGTATAACTGTGCAAAACCCTCTGGCAACTTCAGTTTTAGTGGAGTTTTTTGATAAAAAACTTATTATTATCATTATTATTATCTGTACCTCAGCTCATAGTTACTTGAGTTTTTAATATATATTAGAAACTACTTCCAACTCAACTCATTACAGATTCATGAAGTCTCTGATGCAGTAGTCTATTGCAGTAGATCTATTGTTATCAGATATGCCTACATTATCTGTGATAACTGCTGTCCGGAATTGCATATTGTGATGGTTCCAGGGACGCACGTGCCAGATACTGCTATCATGCCCGGCTGGACATCTAGCCGAGCCAATTCCATTTGTTCGGGGTCCAGCAAATCCTCGGTAAGAATAAAACAATGAAGATAGAGAGTTTGCAGAAAGACTTATCATGAAATCAAAATTAGCTGAACATATCCTTACTGAAAATGACCCACATATGGCCGATTGTAGTAATATTAAGATCATAGGAAAAGAAGACAGCAACCAAAAATGGAAAATTAAAGAATCTGCTTGGATTCTCATGAACGGAAACAATAATATTGCTTCTAGTTCAGTTGATATAGATAGAACTTGGCACCCACTTCTGAAAATTGAATATGCAAATGGAAAATTCAATATCAATTAATAAAAACACCTCAAAACCAGAATTGCTCAGTCTGCCAAATTGTCACTTTTCATTGTCAAAACCGACTGCACATTGAAAAAATTTTGCGAAGAAAAGTGTTTTAATCGTGTTGAGAACGGGAGCAGATTCGTTCCCGAAACGTCCACTAAATATATTTGTATTTTCAAATTTTTCAAAAACAAGGTGTCACTGACAAATAAAGAAATTCTCTTGTAGGTATCTGAAGGTTCAATTTCAAGCACAGTGACACTTGGGTCAGATCACAAAATCTGACCTTACTGCAAATATATTGAAATAATTTTTAATAACTTCTACTTTATTTTTCAGAAACGAGGAGAGAAAATCCCACAAAAAGTTGAAAAACCTAGAATCGTGTATTAATGAGACTGTCAACGTGCCAAAACAGAGAAATAACCTTTCACCTTCTTCTCCGCAGACCCGCAAGCTGAAGCCCTCGACTCGCGAAGACGACTCCGAGTCGATGCTGTCGTTCTCGAGCCCGTCCGAGTGGGACGCCGCATCGGCGACGTCGTCGTCGAACGTGACGCTGGAGAGCGACGACCAGTTCCCGTTGTTGGGCGCGCGCCGTCGGCCACCCTCGCCGCCCACTTCGCTGCACCACTACTCGCCCGATGAGAGCAGCAGCGCGCAGAGCGAGCGGTCTAGCGTGCGGAGCTACTCAGGCGCCGCCGGCCGTCCCGGGTCTTCGGGCCAGCAGCGGCCGCTCGATTTGCGTGAGTCGGTTTTTTATAACCAGTTGTGCGGATCATGATGAAATAAGAGTGGTGCGCGCTTTTCTATCAATGCGTCGTCAAAAAATCAAACCAAATCGCTTTACCTGGCTAATGGTAGAAGTCAGTAGTTTTTCTGAAGGTGACAGAACTGAAAAAAGTGTGAACTAGAACAAAATTGAAACATAAATAGACATTTGTGCATTCAGAAGAATTCAATTGTTGTATATTTGATCAACTCATGATCCAATGATTCAAATGAGTGAAATTGAAACATTTGATGGACACCATGGAATTTGAAACGCAACTGTGGTAAAGTGGATTGGTCGAAACAAAAGCGCATCAGTGCAGGCACTATTCTTATTTCAGGAAGGTAATGAATTGGTATATCTTTTGTGATCGTACAAGATCGGATTTCAGAAAATTGATAATTAAATTAAAAGAGTCTTTATTATGTTCTCTTAGTAAACACAAAGATATAAGGTTGGACACCCTTTGACACATAAAGAAGGACTTCTAAGAATTGTGAATTCAACTTTTTGTAGCGCCTTCTGACTACTGGGGCCGAGGAAGACCTTTGGGCGACTCTTTAAACAAGGATGATACTGACAATTTTCCAGCACTCGGAAGGGCTAGAGCACTAGCCGGGATACGCGGGAGGAAGAATAATAGGATGTAGAAATGTGATAGCAACTGGAATATGCCGGAAATAGCAACAATGAACGTTCTATGCCTTTTATATTATTTTATTCAAATCTCCGTTCTTGTGAAGTTGAAATTTAGTTTTAAAAACATGAGACAGGCATACTTGAATCTTTTCAAATGTGGAAGGAGGAACCATTCTCATCTTTTGAAGAAGTATTTTTCAATATCTATCTGCAATTCATCACTACTACCTATAAACAATATAATTATAGCGTTGGTCGACATTAAAAAACATCCACCCGCTTGCGTATAGGGATGATTCAATAGAACTGATATTGAAAAAATTAATAGCGATATTTGTCTACCCCAACGAGTTCAAGTCGTATGAATTTCTAACCATTGGGATGAAAAAGACATATATATAAATATATGATATTTTCACAATATTTGTTCAAAACAAAAAACACCTATTCAGTTTGTATAAAATTGAATACTGTGCCCTCGAAGTCAAACATCATGCTCATCAAGAAATTCATATCTGAATTATTCTGTTAAACTTATTAAATATGGAACTAACGTCTCATATTCTCTCCAAGATCCCAATGGTGAGAAAAAAAATGTTCGTGAACTGAAGGACTATTTTCTTGATTAGTGATATGATGATAATCATTTTGTTGGTCATGTTGAAATAATTTGACTAGTTTTATGCTATGAAATATGGTTATGTTTGGATTTTGTTATTTTATGACGACGTTTATGCGAATGTATTAAATATTTTGTCAGACATATCTCTGAATCTATCATACCCAGGACAAGATCTCATCTTCACACAACGTCTGTTTCCAGTTAATTTTATTGATTATTATCAATGATATTTCATGTGTAACCGAGCTGCTCAGCACTCATTAAATCTTTCTCTTGGGTGTCACAGTTATATCATTATTAATCATATAAAATTTTATTTGACTATTCCGTCGGTTCATATTCGAATGAGTTAATTACTTACATCATGAAAAAATATTTAATCAAGGGGAAATCAAACAAAAAAACTATTTTTTGATAAGAAACAACCAAACTTTCAATAAAGTATTTATTCTACTTGATTCGATTTTCATGGTAACTCAATCTTGGAATTTATTGATAATCGATCAATAGTGAAATAAGAACTGTCTAAATTTATAAAAAAAAATAAGTGACTGGATAGTATTTTGTGGGCACCCGGAATATATGTAATAAGAAACAGTGGAGGTCCTTTAGATACCCTGTACCCTGTAGGTACCCTGTGTAGATACCCTGTAGGTAACCGAAGGATAGTGATAGTAAATTTTGCAACAGAGCTACATTACGAGTACAACAATATGGGGGTTTGATCAATCCAGAAGAGAAAAGGTCCTATTCAGACATCAACCACAACGCGCTGTCTGAAAACTTGCTTACACCACAACAATGATGTACAGAACACTGGTGGAGCTATTCTGCCTATTTGCCTACAGCATTTCATTCATTATAGCGGAAAATCACTCAAATGTGCGATGTTAGATAGCGACACAAAAATGAAAACAAAATCAGAATTATTAATGATTGCACAAACAGTGATATTACTGTTCACATGTTTGGAGCTCAGCCCCCAAACATACGTTAAAGCTCTTGGATTCAATTCGCGTAGTCGATGACACAACACTCACCAAATCATTAAACTCTCTAGATCATCGTAGAAAGGAACGTTGATACAGAAGTAGTAATTTAGGTTACTTCTCAATTTCAGATCGAACTACATAATCTGTAGAAATGTCACCATCTTCTGGGGAGTTGCATAAATATTAGGCCATTATAGCGGAAAATTGCGTTAGCGTTTTTGACGAAACAAATTACCATCAGTGACTGCACCATTGTTTTGTACATCGTTTCCACAGCCCAAGGTCTATCTTTTTCCAATTTCTTTTTGATGACGTTCAGATTAGGGAGACCCAGCATCTGTTTGATGAGCGTACAGCACAGCATAATAAGGATTACACAGCAGCGTCACACTCCTCGAATTCTCAAGTACGAGAATTTGACCAACCCTGTATCTCTACCAGTTAACGATATTCCAATGGAGAGAGAGGTTGCAAAACGATCTATATATATCACTTGCTCAAAAATTTTATTATAATAAACAACAATCAACAATTGTGAATATTCATGACACTGTCAATTTTTTGAATAAATATATCATTATGTTACAATGATATATAACACATGGAAACCGGGAATTGGTAATTCGAAGAAATCAATGAAATGGTTTGTTCTTATATGCTCATAGTAACAAACAACTGAATCTGTAATGAATGATTAATTCATTACAATTTGTATGGCATACATTATTTCCTCGTGCAGGAGAATAGACTAGTATCCATCATTGTTTATCAATTTCCATACTACCTAATTACCCAAATTTCCCAATCCGGTCCTGGCACTCTCAACACAGACATGCGCGTATGAAACGTTCCGGGATGTTCACAGTATGTGCTCACTGTATATACGAAGAGTATATATATATATATACTATGAACAATTATTCTATGGTATATATAAGTATTAGATATATTGTCGAAATCAAAGAGTATTCTGTGTCGAAATCAATGGCAGTCTGGTGAACTCAAATAATCATTCCAACATTTTGTTGTTCTATGTCTGATTGTCTATGTCATTTCATTACTCTTATCACATATTGTTTTGTGGTTGATGGTTTTGGTGATGGAGGTTGTTTTTTTCTTGGAATTTTAAGGGAAAGGTGCAGAATATCGCCACATAATTCGTAGTAATAGATATAATATTCATATCTTTCTTCGACTGCTGATATCCATCAAATATTTCTAACATTAAAATGAGTGATGATGATCGTGACATCGACGTGGAAAGTGATGTAGGTATTAGGTATTATCACAACAATATATTTTGTGTGTGGATCAATACCTTTTCTATATAATGTTCGTACGATTACCTTCTAGGAGGCAGATGATTCCGATTCACGACAGGCAACATCTAGACAAAATTCAGGTTATTATTCTCAAGTAGGTATTATTTTGTACAAAGAAAAAATATGGTGTTGTGATAATATGTAGCAATCAGTGTATATATGCCCTTGAAAGGAATGGAGTATAATTCATTGATCATATTATGTTATGATAGGATTTTTCCTATTGTGTGAGATTACAATAATACTCCATTCATTCACCTGTTGTGTTTCCATTGACAGATTCTCAATTTTTCATGTGAACTCGTGTTCAATAGATGGAGGCAATCTACCACCTTTTGTTCATGAAGTTATCATGTTTTGAATCCAAATATTTTTTAAGGCAGAAAAAAGGGCCCACCATAATGCATTGGAGAGGAAACGACGAGACCATATAAAGGACAGCTTCAGCAGTTTGCGAGATTCAGTGCCTGCTCTGAATGGAGAAAAAGTGGTAGGTTTTGTTCATATTGAAATTACCCATAAAATGAATGATATATAGATTTTCTCTCATAGGCTAGCAGAGCTCAAATTCTGAAAAAAGCTGCAGAGTATATCTTATTCATGAGAAAGAAGAATTGCTCCCACCAGCAGGATATTGAGGATCTCAAGAGACAAAACACTCTTCTTGAAGCTCAAAGTAATAACTTTTTTTTTTCATCAATGAAAGTAATGAAACGTGAAAAATTTCACAAAAATATCACATTTATATTTTTGAAATTGTTATATTTGAATCTGGAAGATATTTATAGAGAAACTAAATATTCGAATATTATATCTCAGCAAATGAATAATCTTCAGTAGAGAGGAAAATCAACTGTCCATATTGAATCACTAACTTCTGAATAGTAGGCATGAATTTTGCTTGTATTTAAATAGCTTGTGATATCCATTGATTTAGTCAAATTCATTATTTTGGTGATAATTGTTGATTTCATGATGGTCCAATTGAAAATAATAATTTCTCATTGAAATAATTAAATTTTCTTCATGAGAAGGTCATTGCTGTGAGTTCAATATTGAAAACAACATTTGTTATACATACACTTAATTGTTATTTTGAAATAGCTTGATCACATGAATTTCTGTAATACTGTATCATCAGCATGATATGAAAAATACCCAAAGCTGTTCATTCCTTATTGATAATGTAGATAAGTATATAGCATTTTTTGAAGAATTTGGAGACATATCTTAGTAGAAGATTACCAAATAGAATATATCCTAGATCACAAAAACTAATATAAGGTAGATGTCATAGGTGCTAGTTTGTGAGAAATTATAAAATGAATATTTACTAGATTTCTTATCAAACATTACTTCGTCTATGCATGAAATATAATTCTTTTTTTTTTTCAAGTACGTACCTTAGAAAAGGCCAAGGCCACTGGAACATTCAATTTAGATGTGGATATCAAAGATTCTGTATTCAATGAATCTGAATCGGACACATCAGATGTTGAAGGATCTATGCAGCATAGGAGACCCAAAAAGATGAAAGTGGGTTCTTACCACTGAAGGTTTTAGACTGAGATGTCTATGGTTTCAGTGATATTTCATCTTATTCTTAGGAATTGTGTCTTCTGAATGGAAAACCATGTGACTATCACTCAAAAGACAATATTTTCTGTGTTTTGTTGATCTGGATTTATTATTATTCTTGAAATTATTGTTTTTGTAGATAGTAAATCATACCTTTTTTGAGTTGGATGTTAAAATTCGATCAATAATACTAACGAGAAGTTCATTATATTGAAATAGATTTTTTAGTTATTGAGATGTTAGTGGTCTTAAAGTTTAATTTGTAATTGAGTATTTAATTAAATGATGTTTTCAAATCAGTATTTTTGTGAGAATTCTATCAATAATTTCTATTCATGAATCCACCAGCTGCCCTCTCTATATATGGGACTAGACACATTATTACATTTGTATTATAAATTTTGTGCTGCAACAAGAAAGGAGCGTGTTAAATGAATAGTTATTGATCTCATAACTATGAGTCATAATTCCATCCCAATCAATACTAACTACTTCAAAATCATACTCATCACATACATTGGAGAATATTTATTAAAAATTAAACATATAAGTATCAGCAAGCTTTTTCAAATTTGCATCAACATTTGAAAGGTAATGAAGCACCTTGAGAGATATAAATATTCAAAAAACCTTTTTGATATTCAAATATTTTGTCACAGTATTGAAGGCAAAATATTAAGTACAAAAGCTATGCTGCAATCAGGAACGTTATGATTACCACAGTCCAGAAGAAAAACCTCCTGGTGGGACACGAGCACCACGTGTTTGCTGGGAGGCTTCTGGCTGACTACTCATTTGTGGATGTGCAGTTGTAGTAGTGGGAGCCTTCACTGGACTAGTAGATTTAGGGTCTACTTTGGTGTTGGTGCCTTCCAGGATGGACGAAGCATTCCGTCCACTATCTCTTTTAACACCTTGATTGGGGTCTGGTCCCCCAAATATGTCAGTATGCCCTCCTCCTGGAGGTCTCAACACTCTGCTTGAATTACGAGAAGTATCTCCCAGTCCAATATTGAAATTTGTTGAGGTCATTCTGTAAAAACACTCAACTCAGTATGATTTGATAGTATGAATCATTCAAGACAATGTTTGTGTTGTCTGTGCTCTTGACAGTTGCTGTATCCAGAGAAGGTTGATAAATTTGAATATAGTGTGTCAGTTAGGTCACCTCTGTCATATTAAATGATGGGTATAGGCGAACAGTATCTGTAATGCAAACCGGCTCATACCAGAATCACCCAGAATGAATAAAATGTCGAAGTCAAGTTCAATATCACTTCACAAACCGCATTTGGTGAACATGTGCAAAGATTTCTCTATGCTAGAGCCTCAACAAATGGAGTTTATTAATATGATTCATTCCTAATAAATCTAGTTAAATGATCAATTCATGAATTGAAACATATAGAGCATAATTTCACTTACTTTTTTATCCACAAAAATTATCAATAATCGTATCGAAAGACTAGTAGTTCACCGAACGTCCAACGACCGTGACTGAGAAGAAGAGCTAAAGACACAGAATCGTAAACAAAGGGATGCGATTAAGATGCCTAACGGCCATTGACAACTCACTTGTGGTGAGGGGAAAAGATGGCCGATGCTACCAACATCTTGAAACGAAAGAATATAAAGAATATTAAAGTATATATATACTCTTTGAAATTAACCTCATTCAACTACACCACTACTCCTCCTTTGAGGAGTGTTTTCTGTGCTGAACATCTACAAGTAAATGTTATGTACGAACGAAGCACCGAAATACAATTCAATGATCAAACATAATTACCTGTGAAGTTCGATCGTATCCATGATACTATGGATCGTATCTGTGTGAGGGCTTCGTTCGAAGAGAAAAGACCCTCCCAAACGCATTTTCGTACTGCCCAAGAGAGCCTACTACAAGTAAATGACGTAAATGTACTTTTCGAACGGAGCACCCCGCAATTAACGTCATCAGAAAGAAATCCAAGAAATTCTCGTGACGAATATAGAGCAATCCGGCTCAGAAGTGTCTAAAGAGTCTAGTAGTGTTCTGTGCTACGTTCTTTCTTCTTTCTATATACATGATTCCACCAATTGAACCCAAGGTTTGTAAACCGTGGATTGATTCAGCGTATTTGATACATTTGACATTTGTTTGTAGATGAAATATACCTGTCAGCCGTCACCCTGCATGTCATCTAAGGGCGCGAGACACGCCATATTGAATCTAATCGCTAATCATCAGTAAGTTGTGTTTATTATATTTGACTCCGTGTGAGCTGTGAAGTTCGTGGTATCTGTGAACTTGGTGGTGTCACCCTGAACCCTGTTTCCCTGATTCTTTTCAGAATTTCGTAAAAAAAACTGCAAATTTATCTGAAATTTTTGTTTTCTGGTTATCCATGGGTGTCGAATTCAATCCTTGCTTGAAAAATTGAGAAATGCGTAATACCTATTCTATTATTTTTATCGGAAATGTGTATGTATACAGGAAGATAATCGATTTGTCAACGCGATTTTAGATTACAATTTCGGTACACTAATTGACCTGAGGTGCGTTCAACCATCGCTTCGTGATATTCATGTGAGTGCGTGCTGTTGTAAAATTGATTCGTTTTTCAAATACATTATCTATTCTGGATAGGTTATTCTGAGGTTTTCGGAAACAATTGACAATACTTTATATAAAAATAATAAGACAAAAATTTTTAATATGTCAGGATACATGCCCTACAAGGCATGGCTTAATTGGGTTATTGCAAGTGTAGTGGTATTACGATATGTGAAAATCTTGTGATACTATAATAAAAACAAAAAGTGAGAATAGAAATAACATAAGTGATCCTTGGTAATATTGGAATCGGAAATCACAACGACATTTGGATATTTTTAATTTCGTAATTCATTTTCTTGTGATATTGTACAATATTTATGATTATAAACCTACTTAAATGTTTTGAATACATTTCTGGAGTCATATCAAAACCTTATAGTGAAAAAAACATTGTGTGGGGGGGTCTTATAGTGAAAAATGGAAGTCAATGAAGCTGTTGTGGATTTGAGTATAAGGTAGGTGTCGAACTGGAAATAACTATACCTATTGATTCCTAATAATCTGCTGTGAACTTATGGATCAATTTATATAACTTGAAACTTATCTTTGTCATTCTTATGATTGAATGATAAAATTGATCATTATTGATACATAATTCACTTGTTGATGAACGCATTAAAGTAGTTTTTGTTCAAAACTTTATACAACAATAGGAAGTGTGAAACTGCTTAGTAATTCATACTGGAAACTACATTAGCTCTTTCCATGTAATTTCATAACATTATTAAAAGTTATCCTTACATCATGAATTCATTCTAATATTTCATAATGAATTCATTCCATTTGGCTGTATCACACTGTCACTGTGGTTTCCTCAAGTGCAAAGAATTTTTCATGATTCTTCAGCTTGTTAAAAATATACAGAACAAAAAAAGGCAGGTGTCTAAAAAAACAAAAGAAAATCACTCAAATGTTAGGAGGCACTGATTTTTCCATCCATCCTGCATGCATGCAGCTCCATCTCCTGCATGAATGACTGTCAATTTTTCAATCTATAATTTTTTAATCTTGAAATTGAATTAGGTAATTAAGATAAATAATTAATGCTTCATCAATGTGAAATTGATATTTTCATAAACTGTTCAATATTGTCAACATACAATGTATATCACTTTATTGAGCTAAAAAAATTTATTTGTTCACAGTACATAATTTTAAAACAAAATATTACAGTGATATTACAGTATATGTATATCAAAAACAATGTACAGACCACTGGTGCAGCTACTCTGCCAATTTGCCTATCTAATTTCACCAACCAAAACTCTAACATACAGCCAAGATAACCAGCATTTTATTCTTCATAGTGAAAAATCACTCATATATTAGTTGTTAGATGGTGACACAAAAATGACAACAAAATCAGTACCTATTATTGATAATTGCACAATTACTTCTCTTCGTTCTCTTCTCAATTGATGTTCAACCTACATAATTATGATCTCAAAACGTCAACTATTTGTACAAAAATCTGTAAAAATGTCACTATCATCTGGGGAGTTTCAACTATTATGCCATTATAGCTGAAAATGCCGTTAGCGTTTTTGACGAAACAAAACACCATCAGTTACTGCACCAGTGTTTTGAACATCTTTATATCAAATAAAAATTCCACAAGTATGCAGCAGTAAATGTCATTGAATCAACTGTCAATGTATCATTTGTCCAAAATCTTGATACAATTTTTGGGGTATGTATAGTGTGAATTTGTGTTTTTAGTACTGCCTGTATGGTTTGCTACCAAATGCAAATATTTTTTTGCTTTTTTTGAGGTAGTTGGAATTGATGATCCTAAGGTTTCTTGAAAGCTCTAGATTCTCAGATAGTGTCCAGCCTTGCAAATTCACCAAGATTTAGGCAAAAATCACTAATACAAACTTGATCACTATTACTATGCATTCAAAATTTGATCATTATTCATGAACTGTTTTATTTAGAATGGTTCAGGAGAGAAAATGAGTATATATCAACATAATGATCTTATTTCATCATGAATATCACAAGGTATGTGACACAATGGCAGAGCATATCATTGTCTCTAATTTTGTAAAGAATTCAACAGAATATATCAATCAGAATTAAGAAAGAAAATCTAATATTAGAAGAAGGAGAGTAGGGAAAAAATCTTTTTTGGATAAAAAACTTGGTGACTCCTTATAGTATTTGATGATTGGCTCCTCCTCCTTGGCTTCGGGCATATCATATATTAAAGGAGTCTTTAATCTATGATATTATGCTTTTGTGATATCACAAACTTGATACAGTCCTCTAAATTTTTGACAATTTGTTATGCATCATGCAGTTTTAAGTTGATCTATATGAGCTATCTATTTTTTTTTTGTTTTTTCAAGTTCCAACAGACCATTGCCTTCTCCAGCTGCCTACAATCTGCCACAACAGCCAAACAACGTGAATATAATTCCTCATCCGGTCATCCTAGCACAACAACAGCAACCCATAGTTAACCAGAGAAGGATCCTGCGACCACGAACTGAACCGAGATCGTATGTAGAAAGCCCTGACGTGTTGATAAACGGAATTTTGGATAAGAGAACAAACGGGAATTTGGATTACAGCAGTGATTCCAGTGAAGGAGAGATGCCGCCTCTAGCACCTATCAAGGAGTTGTCTTCTTCTGAGATTCAGCACAGGTTGGATTTATACAAAGTCTTGACAACAATCTTCAGTACATTTCAGAGATATTTCAAATATTATGTTTGCTCAAGTACCTACAGAATTGTATTATTCAATCAATGATTTTTTATTTACCTTTGAAAGCTAAGAAATGAGAGAAATAAGCCAGAACAGGTCGTCAATATCCATGCTGGGTGTCACCACCAACAGTGCTCTCTCATGGGACGATCATGTGAGGTCCATTGCGAAAACTGCTTCACAAAAACTTGGTTTTCTATTCCGTGCGAAGAGATACTTCACATCCCAGCAACTGCTTATGATCTACAAAGCACAAATTCGACCTGTCCTGGAGTACTGTTCACATGTTTGGAGCTCAGCCTCCAAACATACGCTAAAGCTCTTAGATTCAATTCAGAAGAGAGCTATTCGCCTAGTCGATGACACAACACTCACCAAATCATTGACCTCTCTAGATCATCGTAGAAAGGTCGGCGATCTTTGCCTTTTTTATAGGTACTTTCACGGTCGGTGCTCAACGGAAATATCATCTATTATGCCACCACGCGCGATTCCTAGTAGACAAAGCAGACGAGCTCAAGCTGGTCACCCCTACACTGTCAGGCTCGAGACCTGTCGAACATCGCTATACCAAGCATCATTCATCAATAGAACGGCAAAGTTGTGGAATTCTTTGCCTAGTGAAGTCTTTCCTGATGCTTACAACCTCCAAACTTTCAAGAAAAATTTCAACACCTTCCTTCATTCCCAAAATTCCACCGCTGGCTAACACGATGTTCCTCGAACATCATAGGTTTCCCTTTCGTGTTGTCCACAGATAAAAAAAAAAAAAACTTTGTTGAATTGTTTGGAATTTTCCTTTCATCTAGAAGAATATTCACCTAAAATATTCGATTATCAATCCTAATCAACATTCCAACTCCAATCCATTGAGATTGATAATATTGACCTCATCATGTATGGTTTGAGTTTCATTTGGTTATGTAGTTCAAATGAATTCTATGACTTTTAACTCACATCAAGTAAATGAAGTATCAATGATCTATGGCAGCTAGGGCTCTCCTTGATATTGTAATGAACATTGTAAAACAACATGAAATTTATTACACAGTCACTCAATCATTGATCAGTCAGACGTACCTTGAGAACTTTACAATATTGAAATCACCTCAAACTAACTCCTTGAATCTCACTGAAACACATTTGAATGCATTTGTGGTTATGTTGAATGACTGATCAAAATGAATGTTTGCAAAAAAATGTAATTAAATTCCCTCCAACCAAATCTATTGAATGCATATTCATGCATAGAGGAAAAGAAGATATGTACAAAATTTCATGAATATATCTACAATAGAATCACAGTTATTATGAAGAAAATATTTTTTTCTGAAAATTTTACTATCTTAGAAATTGAGATGTTTTGGACTTACTTCATGTGAAGTTTTTTTCTTGAAATGGGTGCAAGAATCACCCTCCAAATATTAGCGTGTCATTGAAGAGCACCCCGTGTGTAGATTATTATTAGCAATAGACCTCAGTAGTGATCCACATTTTCCATTGTGAGCCCGCTATTTTCGCAGAGACCGTGGCTTGAGACGGCTGCGCGAAGAGCTGCGCGCCGAAGAGATGAAGCTCGTCCTGCTGAAGAAGCTGAAGCAGTCGCAGCAGCTGAAGGAGAACGTCGCCGTGCTGCCTCCCAGCGTCCCGGCTTCGGCATTGCCGCCCACCGGGCTGCCCAGCGGGCTCAGCATCACGCCCACCACAGTGAAGGTGAATAATATACTAATAATAATAATTTATTGCGAAATATATAAACAACAACTGAATTACATTAAGTTTCATTGCAGTAAGGAAAAACCCAAAGAAACCATGGACGGTTGTGTATGGGTGTACACATACTACAATAATACATTTCAGGTGTTTGATAAAGTACCTGAACATGTAATTATTGATGGATAACATATTCATCATAATTTATGCAAAATATAGAATTATAAGAACATATATGTAAAAATTTTAAATTTCCGGTAAATATAAAAGTATAAATATGATATAAAATGTATGTGTAAAAATATGAATATGTAGGAAAGCAAAATATAAGAGTGTGAAAAGGGTATGAATGGTATGAATGAATGAATGAACTCATCTTGATATAGACCTAAAATTTTAAACAAATTCAATAATTTCCC
Organism: Gastrophysa polygoni; assembly: GCA_963576655.1. NCBI lineage: Eukaryota > Metazoa > Arthropoda > Insecta > Coleoptera > Chrysomelidae > Gastrophysa > Gastrophysa polygoni. Next base: position 7,218,598 of record OY755091.1, read on the forward strand.
ACACATAATTACATGCATCATGATTTACCTGAGGGTGCAAAAATTTATTCAGTCTCCATCCCCAGTCCCCAAAAAATATTTCATAATCATTAGGCACTGCACGCCCATGATGAGAACATTGACCTAGTGGGGACTTCGGCAATTGCCGATACGTGATGTTGGTATAGCTATGTACGAGTGTACAGTTGATTAACATATTCTCAAATATGAAGATAATCATAGGATATTGAAGGAAGTAATTGATTTTATTAGATTTCCGGGAGTGAACTGTTCATTTGTTCTTGTTACCGATTACATGGTTATATTTCCATTTATTTTGATGCTTAGACTGTACATACTGTTGCTTATGATGCAGTTGGCAATTCCGGCACTTGATCAAATTCAATAAATCTACATGGATTATTTTTCTATAAATTTTGGGATTTTCTTTCCTTGTTTCTATGAAATAAACATAGAAATTATAATAATTCATAGTGAAGACGTGTCACTGGGCTTGGAATTCAACCTTCAGAGACCTTAAAGAGAAAGTCTCTATTTGGAAATATCCAAATCTTAGTGTTGTGGACGAAACTGCGTGCGCAATAATGTTTTTCTCTGTTATATTTGCAATATTGTTCCTTCATTAACTTACAGACGGTATTCACTCGGAAAACTGAAACTTTGAAGGCACTCTAGGTGATGCCATACTCATACACCATTATTTTTATTAGCATTCTTAGGTGAATCACCCTGTATGAATATGTATAACAATACTATCACTGATACAAGATATATAGTTTCAGAGCTACTCATCACAAATGACATTAATAAAAGCAGATTACATTGAAGAGCGTTAGCACTTTTTCATTCCTCACTATTGCTATCTTCTAGTAGAGCTTAGGAGGAAATGTTTGAATGTCTTTTTTTGAGTACATAATAATCGCTGGAACATATCTACTAAATTGACCTTTTCTTTCAGAGATACCTGAGAAAGAGTGAAACTTGCTGCAAACAATTATTCTCGATTATTTGTTTATACTTCATACAATATTGACGAACATTTGTATTCGAGAGTTTCGAAACTCGAGAAATCGTTTTTTTTTAATGGCATATTATTTTTTTTCCACTACTAACCTGATAAATCACCATTATTCAAGGAATTCCTCTAATGACAAGTAAACTATGCCTATGCAACCAATGAAACATCCATTATTTACCGAAACAACGATGTACAAAACACTGGTGCAGTCACTGATTGTGTTTTGTTTCGTTAGAAACGCTAACGTTATTTTCCGCTATAATGGCGTAATAGTTATGAAACTCCCCAAAAGATGGTGACATTTATACAGATTTCTGTACAAATAGTTGACGTTTTGGGATTGTAATTATGTAGTTCGATCTAAATTAAGAAGTGACCTAAATAAAATTCTGGATCAACATTTTTATAACACTGATCAATAATACTGATTTTGTTTTCATTTTTGTGTCGCCATCTAACAACTGACATTGTGATTTTCCGCTATAACAAATAAAATGCTGTTATCAAGTTAGCTGTAGAGTTCTGGTTGAAGAAATTAGATAGGCAAATAGGCAGAATAGATCCACCAGTGTTCTGTACATTGTTACCGAAACGTAAAAGAAATATAGACGAGATGAGAAATTCAATTTAGCTCGAAGCGATCTGAAGGATAAAAAATGTTTTGAATCATGAACAATTATCAATTCTGAGAATGTGAAGAATCATACGTGAGCTGAGCTGTCACTGTCATGTGCTTATTAGATATGGGCATCACCTGAGAGAATACCTATGTTAGAAGACTGATACGATTTATTACTTACATCACTTAGACGATAGCGATAGCATTTGCGATGTTCATGAGGTTTGGGTATTTTAAATCAGTTTAATGAACACTTAATTTTTGATATATACTTGCGATATTTATTAGTATCATCACTGATACGTTTCCAAACGCATCTCTAGTTTATGTTTTAGTAATATGCTGAATGGCATTTCTCTTTCAGTGGAAAAGAAATTCGGAATTAATGAATAAAACATGCTGATATTTCAGTGAAAAATGCTATTATATAGCTCACTTCTCACCTTAGGTATATAATATATTATTTTACTATACTATGACTATTATTTTTCATCTTAAAAATATATAACAGGTGCCGCCCAAGGGACAACAGTCGCCGCAGATGGCGCACTCCAGGCATCCGGTGGCGAATGCTGCGCACAAGATGGCCGGCATGGGGGGAGTCTTGCAGGGCAACTCCAATTCCCCGAATATCATGAGGGTGAGCATGCTTTTACTTGAGCAGCAGCAAAAAGAGTCGCTGCCAGGGGTCATACTAGACTCATTCTGTCAAGTAGAGACAACAATCCTGGCCTCACCTTCAAGAAACAAGGTTCAAGAAGTTACGAGTCTTGAACTTCTCAATGTTGAGTCTATGCTTTGCATTAATTTCGTTAGGTCCCCTATTCGGAGCGAGACATGCTTTCCTTTTTTACCTCTTTCTGCATTTTTTTCTCTCGCCTCATTGTCCTCTACAAAAAATGGGGTAAGTGGCAAAGCCGTAATTCCTAGTAAACATATTTTGGACCTCCGCTACGTGATAATACAACAAGACTGTTGAGAATGTGAAGCTATATTATTCATTCCAGATAAGAATAATTTAGATGGTGTGTATAGCTGAGCCAGCTTGACACAATAAACATATACTTTGAAAGATAAAAAATTCAAAAAAATCAGTGGCGCACATTTTATTGACAATATTATTCGGTAGGGTGCCCCCAGGACGCCACTGGATTTCATAATTCCAATTCAGTTATGGCTAAATCAGCCCCTCATAACAAAAAATAATAATGCCAAACTTCAAGGAAATCGGTGAAAGGATATTTGAGTTAATCATAAAAAAAACGATTTTTTAAAAAAGTTTAACTCTGTGTGTAGAAAACTATGCATTTCCGGACCGTAGTACATATGAAATGAATTTCTTATTTTATGCAGTATCACCCCCTTGATTTTTTGCGCATAATTTCCGAACACCCTCTATACCAATAGAATATTCTTATAATCCCACTTTGCATTAACTTTCAAGTGGCGTCATTGTTGTTTTCAAAAATCTACTATCAATTTTCAGAGTTTTGATGTGAATATGTGCAAAAACATTTGACAAACTTGCACATTGAAACAAAAGTCCAATATTCAATGAACAACAAGGGAAAATACGACTTCTCACTTTTGACAGACAATGTTCAAACAAAAACACAACAAATTCATTAGAGGTGCTCATTCCAGACGACAGATATAAGAAACTAGTGAATGATGTTCCAAGTTTACAACGCCTTTAACTAAATAATAATAGAAAATAACTTCAAAAAAAATATTTAGATCCATTCTGGAATCATAGGACACTCCTATTCATGATAGCATGAATTGCCTGGGATAAGTACATTTGAGACCCAAGATTTAATGGAAAGTTTATATTTCAGCAACAGCTACCAACGCGAGGCAACATCCATGGGCCTCCTCTCAGTGCTTCGCCCATCAACTCTAGACCGAGTATTTCGGTCCCACAGCCACCGCAGCGGTCTTCTATCGGCCGGCCGATAGGTGGTTTTCCACCAGGAGTCAAAGATCTGTCGCCCTCCGTTACCATAACTCCGGCTCCACCCCAAACTGTCAAGGTGAGACATGTCAATAAGCGAGTAAGCATTTTTTGTTTTGTCAATTCAATTCTTTTCATGCTGCTAGACTGTCAGTGGATTAGATAATAAAGGAGTGATAGCCGGTGCTCCAGTGCAAAGTAATGTCATTCTTGAGGTAAAATATGCTTCATTGAAATCAAGTTGAACAACAATTCTTTTTCAATTCGATCTACAGTTATTGTGATTTGTGATAATTTCACAGGAGAGACCAAGGGAAGACAATCAGACTCCTGCTCAAAGACAGGCTGCAGCAAAATTGGCGCTTCGTAAACAACTGGAGAAAACTTTGCTGCAGGTATGTGTGTTTGATAAATTCAACAATTTCTCATATACATAGAAATCAGAAACTGGATATATTCATCTTCCACTGTTTTTTATAGATTCCTCCTCCCAAACCACCTCCACCAGAAATGCACTTCATACCAAATCCTAGCAACACTGAATTCATCTATTTGGTTGGATTGGAGCATGTCGTGGATTTCCTGACAAAAGAGACAAAAATTCCATTGCCACCACAACCGTTTGCCTGCAGTCAATGCCAATCTGATTTCACTCCTGTGTGGAAGTGGGAGACTGGCAAAAAACAGAAAGGTTGGTATTATCCCACCCGTAAATTTTTCTTGTGAAGCATATAATATTAAGCAAATTCATGCTGCTCATGAGTTTAAAATGAAATGTTTTCTATTTATGATACTATGTTCTTGTGTTTTCGTTTTTAGGTCTCAAGTCAGTTATCTGTGAACAGTGTGTTACCAATAACGTGAAGAAGGCACTTAAAGCGGAACACACCAATAGACTGAAGACTGCCTTTGTCAAGGCTCTTCAACAAGAACAGGAGATTGAGCAGAGACTTGCACAAGTGAGTATGTTGAGACCAAACCTAAATAAAAATTGTACCCTTAGGACCATAAATTACAGTTATATTTGAAATTTAAAACGCAAGTATTACGAAACAATAATTTCAGAAAAAAAAACATGACACATTTGAAAACTGAATGCTAATGGATTGTAAACAAATATGAAAAATTAATTGATTGATTGGGCACAATGGGCGAAAGGGTCCGAAACGTTATTCAGTTCCTGAAATTTAACGTTAACTGAAAGCAATTAGCTATTAATCTTATCATTCCTCTTGTGATAGAACTCTATCTTCCGATAATATTGCGAATGCTTAATGTTCATGCTCCAGATTCATCTCATTCGACACATTGAAATCATTGATGATAATCCTTGAAGCTTTACTTTGATGCAAAATGAAATTGAAGTTTGAAGTCAACATGGACGTTGAGGTAACTTTAAGAATGTCAAGTAGGTAAATGTGAAAACTCTCCAGCTTCAATTTCTGAGGGATATGAAACACAGGAGTGATTTTTCGGATATTGAATAAGTTTTGCTATGATAGGATTCATTTCCTTTCTAGAATTGTCTATATGTTAAGTTTAGGAGATAGAATATAATAATATAATTCGAAGCGCCCTCATCAAAGAGGATTTCCGAGTAAAATCTATATTGAAATTTTTTGCTAATCTTATTAGACAAGAATTGAGTCCTGAATTCATTTTCTCTTCTCGTTCCTAAAAAATAAAATAGAAGTTATGAGAATTATTTCAATATATTTGTAGTAAGGACAGATTCGTGATCTGCCCCAAAATGTCACTGCACTTGAAATTTAACCTTCAGATACCTAAAAGAGAAATTCTCTATTTGTCAGTGACACCTTGGTTTTCAAAAAATTTGGAAATACAAATATATTTTTAATTAAAATTAATTGGATTTGAATTGAATCCGCTCTCTTAATGATCTCTTCACCTTATGAACTGACTGCATTACATTTATTTTATATTTTATATGTGTATCTCAATTCAATTCAATCATGTAGAATTTGTAGTCTATATATATATATATATATATACTGGTATAGATTGATATAAGCTGTCTGTATAAGTTTATCTGCTACCTGCGGATGTATTACAATATTTCTTTCGCGAATTAAAATTATATAGTTATCTATCTCTTTGATGGATTTTTTGTTACTGACACTATACTCACTATACTGTTACTCACTATATCTGCGAGCATCTACTATTTTCGTTCGCTCTTCCAGAACGGCGCGTTCACGTCGAACAGCCCCGCCCCCTCGCCCGTCGCCACTCCCGACTCGCTGCCCAAGGCGGCGACGCCCACGCCGGCGCCTCGCCCCGCTCCCACGCCGCCGGCGCACCCTCCGCCGCAGCAGACGCCGCCCCCGCCGCAACCTTCAGCGGCGCAGCAGTCACGCGGCTCCGCCCACAGCTCGGTGGGCAGCAGCTCGGGCGGCCATTCGTCCGCCTCGTCTGCCGCCGCCGCTGCCCAGGATAAGTACTCGCAGCAGAACGCCGCCGCCATGCAGGCGTTGCAGCAGCAGCTATTGAGAAGTGAGTTAGTTGTTCTGCGATCGTTGTGTTTGAATTATTTCTCTCTAAGTTGAGAATTACGTCATGAGATCAGAAGGTGCAGTGAAGTCGGTTGAAAAAAATACTCTGTCAGACAGTGTATTTTTTTATAAAGACGATTCTTCGAAACTCAATTGCAGAAGGATTCTTGGTATTTGCCAGCATAGATGTATTTATATTTTGGCAGCAGAGGTTATTGAGTTCGATATGAGAAATATAGTTGAAATGAAAGATATTACATTCATACTTTAGGAAGTCTGTAAAATTTTTAAGCTGAGTACACAATAATGTGATGAAATTATTTTTTTCATGAATATATGCCCAGAAATCTTAGTATCTGGTTAGTGTACCGATTTTCCTTCATTTTACTAAATGCAATAAAAAGTCCTGAAACCTTCGCTGACCACAGGTCAAGAACTGCCGCCAAAATCATGGTGTAAATAAACTGGTATTTCAACTCCCTATCGCCAACAACTAGAAAATGTTGTAGACTCTTGTATACTTGATTTTGTCGAATTTTAATACCTTCCCAAGGCCAAGATCAAAACTAGATGGCATCACCTCTGTCGTTCTTGATAGTTATCTAGAGACCTCTGGAAATCACGATTTGAATTTGAAATTCATTATGAATTGAAAAATTGAGCCGTTGGCTATCAATCGCTGTCAGATATCCGTCATTATCAGTAAAAGCGAATTTTACAAGATCGAAGATCGTATCGCCACCTATACTCGAGCGTTGCGGCCTTAGTAAGGTTGTTGGACAGGTCTACATGTTTTGCAAATGAACAATTTAGGAGATGTTGTACTATCCTTTCATCATCAAATCATTGTCGCTGACGCCGTTCACGCTCTTGCAGGTCTATCGAGCGGCGTGCCTCCGGCCGCAGCCGCCCACATGCTGCAGTTTTCTCCGCTCCTCTACCCCTACCAGCTGGCGATGGCGCAGGCGGCGGCCAGCGGCAAGAGCGGCTCCGCCTCCAACCTGGCGGAGCTGCAGCGGGCGGCCGACCTTCATCGCCAGTACCTGCTCGACATGATCCCGCCCGGGCCGCAACAGCGCCACAACTGGAAGACATGATCGACGGCGGCGGCGCACGCGCGATTCGGCGATCGCACCTAATTTATTCTCCCGCAAGAAACGACCGTCGCGGTTTCACACTGCCATGCGGAAAGTCGGCCGCTAGAATTGGCGCCAATTTCAAAGAGGATTTCGGAATGTTTGATAATGGAATTCCATGTTCTCAATGATTCCAACGTCAACCCCTATATCAACGTTTATCCATATATCTGATATTACTATATGGTGCATCGCCTATGATGATATTGAACAAAAACGGTAAAAACTGAGAGATACATCCGCCACAAGAGGATGGCAAAAGAAGGATGGAATGTGTTGAATAGGATGACCGTGTGTCGAAAGTTAGTTGCAATACAATAAATTATTGCATGTAAATATCCAGAACTATAAGAAACTATTATGTAAACGCAGAAATTCAGTTTCAAATTCAGATTAATCATTTAATTGTTAGTTGCGGTCATATTGGAATATTAACTTATTATTTTTTCCTTACGTCATGGACGACTATTGGTTGGTTTCCTCCTCAAAGAGACAGAAGTTGATAATATACTTTATGACAGATATGCGCCATATATTAGTATTAGATATATGCGTTTATCCAGTGTCCGCTGTCAGCAAAACTTCTGACATTTTGATAGGTTAGGTGAGGTTCTGTTTCGCCAAATCGCTAACGGCATTTTTCGCTGTAATGGCATAACAAAATGATACTCCATGAAAGATGGCACTATTTTTGCAGATTTCTGTTCAAATAATTGGTATTTTGAGATTATAATCATGTCTATTCAATCGTCAATTGAGAAGTAGCCTAAAATTACTAGTTTCAATTCATTTGATTGTATAATTATCAATAATACTAATCTTGATGTTATTTTTCTGTCGCCATCTACCGGTTTACATACGAGTAATTTTTCAATAAAATGAATAAAATGCTGATATCAAGTTGGCTGTCCGTTAGAGTTTTGGCATCATTTGGACAGTAGCTTCACCATTATTCCCCACATCGTGATTTAAAAAAATCAAAACTAGATAAGCAGTTCAAGAGAAATACCATTACGAAATTGGGGCCAATTTGAAGTAGCCAATTTTTCTGCAGGGCTGTAGTCTGTTTTGAAAGTAGAGAAAGTGATAAACCAATCAATGAAGGACCGATTATAGGCGCATCTTATTTTTTTTTAAATATGATTTGAATATCATCCACCTATTTATTACTTCCTGTACTTCTCAAACAAACTACGTCTAAATGAATATGGCGGTTTTCGTATTTGTTGAACGTAAGACGCGCCATTTTCAAACCGTAATTTGCATTGACTCGAAATTAATGAAAGTAATGTCGCATGTCCGTTCTACGACTTCATACAATTCACAATAGAACATTTATACAAGGCAAGCCACCAAAAAATCTTAATCTAATTGTATACTTAGTTACAAAAGTGATTATTTTTCATGTCACCTTCATATTACTCTCAAGGCTACCATTTCATCCATTTTCTGCTGTCATGTCATTGTGTTGATGTAAAAGAATATTAGTGGGCAAATTTTAACTGAAATATGAGCTAAAATTTCGGAAAAGTAACTCACTTAGGGAGTATTCTGTATTCTTATTGATGATAAAATTGTGCATGCCAGTGACAGGAAAACTCGGTTTACGACTTTTGTTTTCTCCCCACAGTTACATACTGCTTGGCTTCAATAAAGAGATGCCCAGTCCTATCTGCCTGATAATTTTTTATATCATATTATTACGAAAACTGTCAAATTCATCTAGGCACTCTAGTTTTGATGGTCCTTGTGCATAACTTTTCGCGTCGATATGCCTGCTAGTACAGTGTCGCTTCTTTTTCGTGTCTCTTGAGGCGAGTTTGCAAGGCAGCGTTTTCGCTTCTCGCACTCTGGACACGCGGAATTCGAAATTGCAATATTTCTGTATTAATCATTTTGTATTAATTGAAATTGAAAACACACATCAAAAACCTTGTTGAAAAGCCAGGATGTTTGCATTGATCAAAAGACGCAAGCGAGGAGCGAAAACGCAGCATAAAGTACTTACCTTCCAGCTATACACAGCGAGAAAGCAAGAGACGGCTATGTGTTAGCAGACTTAGAAGCTTGTGTACAAGGTGAAAATTTGGCGAATGTGACCAGGGTTCCTATACGAAATCATTCGTATTTTTTCGTCCACTGTAATGAGGAGATATATTTCCCAAAAACGATTTTGAAATATAATTTATGCCAAACCAAGGTCATTTGTGAATATTCTACTACAGAATATGGAATCGCTAGTCGCAAATATTACTGAAATGGATGTTTACAGACTTCACCAATATTATTTTTTTATGCCTCGATAGCAATAATGACTTATTAAACTTATTGCTTCAACTGCATAATAATGATCATACTTTATTTATATTTCTGTCAGGTATTTTTTATTTTGAAATTGTTTTACTTTTTAAATTCACATTTTTGGTCCTCATATTTTGGTCATTCATAGGTCCAAGACTTGTTGCCTGAATTCACATTCACTGAATTTACATTCATTGGACATTCATTTTTGAAATCAGATTTTTTATTTCTGTTTTTTCCATAATTCAAACCTTTTATTTGAGTTGAAACATGTTTTGACTTGAATCTGGCCCTGGCACCTCTTTACAAAAAAATAATTTTGTGCAAGTCACGATTTCCGAGGATAAAACTGATATAATTTTGACGAATTATTCACTCTAAATGTATCAACTGAATCACCCACTATATATCATACAAACCTTTCACCTAAAATTTATCAAACACTCATGAAAATTGAAACCAAATCCAAGATATACTAGAAAATATGACTGGCTTCTGTATATTCCTGTTTTTCCTATCTGTAACTCTTGAAGCAGTAATACATTCTTGAACGAAGATTGTCAGGATGATTCAGGATTGAACTTATTCCATGATTTACTGTTATATAGGTACCTACTATATTATTTATGTTGGTATTTTTGTGATGTGAATACATGTCGTCAAGGAACTCTGGATGTGCCTCATTTACTGTAACACATTCAATGTGGATTTTATGTAATGGTAATGTATTATATGATTTTGCCAGTTTATGGTGTTCTGTAAGCAGAACAATCGTGTTTTCTTCTATCCTATCTGAGGTTTTTCTACTAGTCCTCTTAAATCAACGCTCTATGTAATTTACATCCATAATGTGAACATACAAATTTGAAAATAGTAGCGTTAGTAGTAGCAATCAGAGACATCAAATTATTAAGTCAGGTAAATTTTTAATATAAAAATAGTCAACTTTTCTGTAGGCTGAGCTTAGAACCAGAAGAGACAGTTATGTTTGGAGGGTTGAGATTTATTTACACCTTAGTTTCTGTGTCAGGTGAGGTTCAAACATGTCAGTTCATGATTTCATATTCAGAAATATATTTCAATTTGAATGTTTTAGTTATGTTACTGATGTCAATGGTCAATTGATAAATGAAAATAAAACACTGATATCACTACATTGGCAATTTTCAAATAAATTATAACATAGCTAGGCAACAATTTTCAAACGTCGCATTCCTATTGTAGGTCCTCATTATTCAATCCCCTAAAAAAAAACTGTTTTTCCTATTATCAATTCTTCCTCAGTGACCAGTCTTCATTATTGGTGCTATATTTTGATAAATTTGGAATTTGCTCAAGATCATTGATGACCTACAAACTATGTATTTGTCCACTTCCTGCACAAGATGAAAACGATGTCAATATGAATAAATTATGGATTTTTGAATCGTAATGACTTCAACAGTTAATGGAATTCTGGATAGTTTTATCTTAATTAAATTTAATTCCAATAATATCAGAATGAATTTAATAATATTCTTTACATTATTGAATAAATTCAATTCGAGGTTTTGCACCGTAAAGGAGTTTACTTCTCTACGGTATTATGGCTAACCCGTGGAATATAACCGACATATTCATTAGGCCGGGGGAATGAAAAACACTATTTATGTTTAATAATCGTCAGAACAGGACAATAAAACATGCAATATTCATATTTATTCAAATTGAGAAATGGACGCAGAAGGAAAGTTCCAGAAAAAATATTACACATATTTCGGTAATGTGAATGAAATAAATTTCGAAGAAAAAGAAGCAAACCCATTTTTCGGAATTCTTCCAATAAGCAGGTGGTAAAATACATGTTGCATCGAAACGTCTTGAAAATTGATAGTACTAAAACTAGAATTTTTTTCAGATTTATTGGAAGATAGTAATTATCATCTCAATTCATATCGATCAGATATTCATAATTCCGATAGTTCAACGATAGCAATTCACCGATATATATTTTAAAACGTTAAATCGAATTCCACTGAACAATGGTTCGATGATCGAAGGAACAATGAAATCCTCGATCAATTCAGATTCTGCTCGGATTTTTTTTCCAGTTTAATTTTGGAATATAAAAAGTGGATTGTTTTAATAATCAATTGAATAATAGAATAACCAATTAGTAAGTACATAAATAAATAAGTAAATAAATAAATTCAATTTGCGGTCTCAAACCGTTTGATGAATTCAACTTTTTATTGTTACCCCGTGGAATATTACCGAAATATTCATTGAGCCGGGGAGGGGGCTAATGAAAAACACTATTATATTTATCAACTTTAATCGGTAGAACAGGACAACTTAAAAACATTCAATATTTATATTTATTCACAATCAAATTAAGAAATTGGCAGAATTCCATTCCATTCGATATTTTCATGAAATAGGTTTCTTTCACACCATGAATAGAAACGAAGGTGAGTTCCAGAAAATAGGAAAATGGAATTCTTCCTTTAGTCAAAAATATTTCATGCATATTAAAAATATTAAAAAAAGATCAAAATATTTCTGGTGAATTCACATACAATTCGTTAATGTGAATGAAACAAATTTTAAAGAGATAAAATCATATTCATTTCTCTCAACTATTTTCTCAATGAGAGGAAGGTAGAAGACATATTACATCGAAATGTCTTGGAAATTAATAGTGGTTGAACTAAAACTACAATTTTATTCACATCTAATGGAAGATAGTAACTATCATCTAAATTTCTCGATGGTGCGTTCACATGCCCTAAGTGATTTATATAAAAGATATTCAAAATTCCGATATTTTAACGATAGCCATTTCCTGATATATTTAAACGAAAAATCGAATGTCACTGAACATTGAAATTCTCAATCAATTCAAATTTTGTTTGGATTTTTCTTTCAGTTTGATTTCAGAATATAAAAAGAATTGGTTTGATAATACAATTGAATTTATTTTAGTAATGGTTTATGTTGTGTATGAACTTGTTTCCATATTTTGGCATGTCATAAAGCTTGTGATTTATAGATAATTTAAATGAAAAAAACTAACGATTATTGATAACCTTCACACCACCAAAGCTCACTGTGGTAACAATTATTACCTAGTAATATAATAATAATTTATATATATAGATTAGCCAAGAGTGCATGAAATAGTTTCCTACAGTGACATCAAATACCTACATAATATATTCAATACTTTGATACTACTACACATTAATAAAAATAAAGCAATAACTGATGGTCAATTTTCTTACATTATTTCTTATTTACTTATTTCTACATTCGAAATAAGTAAATTTGTGCGATTATAGTTCAAGCTAACCGAAAGTTCTTGGGTCAATGCTCAAAAATAGCTGACGATGGCTCAGAACTGTCATCCTGAAAACACTTCCAGATGTAAATTAAATTATTGGTCATGATATTACAGGATAACAGTGAAAAGCCATTCGTAGTTTTCGAAATTTATCAACTAGTTTTCAAGTTTTAACATTACTATTGACCATCAGTGTATAAATTTCCCGAATATTATATTGTGAGAAAGATGAAGTTCTTACTTTGAATTCAAATTTTAAGTAATAATTCACCATAGCCCTCAAATAGTGGCAGAAAAATATCTGCAGGAATGAATATGATGTTTCATCCTTATTGTCAGACTGAATGGGAATTCGTTTCATGGAATTCACATCATTTTGATTAAGATCGTTCATAAATGGTTCATAAGTGAATTGGTTAATTTTGTCATCATCACAAGAAATAGGTACCTAAATCGAATTACAGATTTCTGGAAAATTGTTGGATGGAATACTGGAAACTGACTTTTTGGGAACAAAATCTCAATACTCCTTGATTTTTTTTGTTACATTATTTTTTGTCCCTACTACTCACTACATTGTAACAATAAGCGTGTATGTATACTCCTTGGATAAGGTGTCAGATTTTTCATCACAGATAGTTACATTACGAATGTTAGATGGCAACCTCACTCCTATCATCTCTTTATTTTGTCTTTGATAATTGAAATAGTCAATCAGATTGCCGAACCGAATATTAAAATATGTTTCTAGATTATCAAAGATCTATGTACAATATTACTGTTTTTGTTAAAAATCTAGATGCATATTTACGGTTCTGAATGATAATCAAAAGTAGTTTTCAGATGATATTCGATTCGCAACTTTCAATCAACATTCAAATTTTCTTTTTTGCATAATGTGAAATCGAATACAGTTTCATATGATTTGATTACACAATATTATTGTAATATCAGTCACAGGGTTCAATATAGAATTTTATTCACATTCACACTGATTCACACATATATTGCAGTTCTTTTAAATGCTATTATTTCCGACTAGTATTGAGTTTTAACAGCAGGCTAGTTTTTGCTAGTTTCGCTTATTTCTTCAGGTACTTGATCTTAAACATCCTATTATAATTCTCATGTTCTCAAGTTGTTAAGTAGAATGCTGTTTGAGAACTTGATAAACTTGTAGATTTGATCCACACAGTCCTTAAGAAACATAAAATCATATTATTTTTTTAAATCGAAATACCCAATACTTCAATTATATCCTTGAGCGCTATTGTCCATTCTTACGATGTTTGAGAATATTCATATTAAAAGTTCAGAAGGTAGGTATTCCAAGTGGAATTAAACTCTTGTGCATACTGATTAACGTCACCTGAATATACATTTAGCAAACCCGTAGACACCGTTGATAAGCAACAAAGACATAAACACTTTGTAAGCAATATGCTATGAATATGATGTTGATTCAGGCAATCATATATTTCTTAAGGACACCTGAAAGCAGTCTTTGTTTGTGGTAGATCACTTCATTATCACATTGCTAATATCATCATTGTGGTTACGATGACTTCCATAATATTTGGAATGATTTGTATATTCCAAAATTGGTCTGTGCTCTCTTTTCAAATATTCGACACAGTACAAAAATAAGTTTACAAGGATAACAAGTAAATACATTAATATCAAACTGAACATTAAAGAAAAAGAAATATTAAAATCATTAAAGAAAAGGTGGGCATTCACAACACATAACTATATCAGTTGAAATATACAATACAACATTCATTAACAATTTTTATATGAATCTTTCAAACATGTTGGCAAATATATGAGTATCGGCTTAAGCAAACCCGGTGGTTTTCGAAATAAATTTATAACAAATGATATAACAATAATATATTTTTTTTTCATAGGATATCCGTCAGTCTAGCTTGACTTTTGGTCTTTGGTCATATCTTCAATATAACACTTATTTTGTTTGAATCTTGCTCTCATAATACTGATTAATCACATATGAACTGAAATCAAACACTAGTGGTTCATATGGATTAGTTAACAAAATTTCGATGAAATGAAAACAAATCTCGAATACTTTTAAAATAATATACATTCTTAGTTGAAATCGTACTTAGCATACTGATCTTAGCATTTACAACAATATTTGGTATTCTTCGAATGATCCAAATATGGAATATTGAAAAGAACTGAACTAAAAATTAAGAAATAAAGCTATCAATGCAATTATATTGCCATCTTCGAAAATAATATTGTTAATCTAAGTACTTCCATTGGTTTGTTGATTTTGCCTGCTATTTTTCAGGTCTACTGAAAATTTAAACCTTTCATGAAATTTTTACTATTCTACCTCACAATTCATTGAAAGAAATCACCGTACATAGTATTCATTCATCGGGAACTTTTGTTAAGACTCATCAAACATACGGTAAAAGAGCAAAAAGCTTTGATAATAGCTGCACTGTCGAGAAGCTTTCTAGAACATTTTTCAACCTCAATCATTGAATGAACTCGCTCAACTAATATAAAACAACACAAATTAGAAAAATCACAGATCTTGCATATAAATAGAATTAAACTTCCCATTTGTCAAGGTGAAAACAGTTTTTCAAACAATATTTGTTTTATATCACTCGTTGTCATATTCTCTTTCTTAAGAGTTTCATTATCACAGATGTTTTTCTTATTTCTATTTTTCATCAGTGAAATAACTTCAATCTAGCATTTTTAGTATTCAGTATGAAGTTCAAATATATGAAGGTATCGTGAATTTTCTTCAAATTATTTCAACAAAAATGTACGTAACTCTCTCTCATGCATTCCTATAGAGAAACAATATTTTGACTCAGTTTCATCCCAAAAAAAAAGAACTCGTGTCGCAAAGACAAATGATTTTTGGATAGAGATGCTAAGTGTGGAATATGTTTATAGAGAAAGAGAAATGTTATTCGTCATTTGTGAAACAAAGTAAAGAATTAGGAACGTATGATAACAATTTAGTACATGTCAGAAATGTTTTTGAGAGTGATCGCCGTAACATACAGTACGTATGCAAAGTAGCACATATAATTTTCATGAATAATATTGTAACAGGTAATTTTTTTTATTCAATATAGAAAATTTGATAGATATTCAGCTGAAAATTAATATATGTATGTAATTTTGGCTATAGAGCATCGAAAAATATTTTTTTAGAACTCATAAAACTCTGAGTCAACACATCATTAGCTGGAATAACCTTTCCACGGAGACGATATAATGTAATAAATATATACAAAACGTCTACTTTGATCCCTATACAGGACATTACACTTCAAGGTACTTCCTTGGATAAAATATAATCAGGTGCAGAATTAAAATGGAGATGTTGGTAGTTTAATCATAAAATTGTTGTGCTTAACTAGTGTAAGTCTGCTAGGACAAGAGGTAATAGATATTCGTCGGAATCTCCGTCGGTGGGATTGAATATGACTGGGTGAAGTTCCGACAATTTTTTTGGTTTCCATGGTCTATCCATACTATTTTGAATATCCTAAACAATGAGATTGAAAATTAGAACATTGAAAGTGTTGTTAGGTTGTTTTTCTATTTTTCATCTATAGTGATTGAATATTTTTCCGAAAAAAATCAAATTGATGATAGTCGAAAAATATCAACGACCAACTAATTATGCTCGCAAGAAGGGTTCGGTTAGAGGCATTCGACACTGTATTTTTCTCTGCATTTCAAATCTCAAAATCTAAGATTTCAACCCAAACTGTTTGAATTTTTGAGTATACTACATTGTAAATAGATTATGCAATCTTGGACTGATGAAGTATTGAGAAGCAGGGAGAAAGTGAAGAGCAGAGAAAAATGCATGGGCGATGAGGTTTTTCTCGCCAACTTTTATATTTTGCCACTTTGGTTGCTATATTGCCTGTATGCAAACAGTTGCGTCGATAAAGGGTTTACATTATTATGAATTATTATGAATCATTATGAATTATTACCAGACTTTGATTGGAAGTTATTTGTTTGATGAATAAATAAATTTCACTAATGAAACAGAATCATTGCATCACCAACGACTCAGTATACGTTTGGACAATTATGGCAATTGCTTATGAAAGGTATTCAAATAAGACATGGTCCAAATTCGAAAAAAAACTGTACAATACTCATAAATATATGAGAAAAAAAGTATCACCATGGTGCACTCCAACTATAGCTCTTCAATGAATCCTACTTGAGGATATAAGAACCTGTCGGTCTTGAATATTCTCGGGTTCTTGGCGGTATTTGTTGATATAATGAAAATTCGATTGTAGTTGTTTCATAATGAAAGTCTGAATTAGTGAAATTCATTAGGAATGAATGTGTTTGAATTGATTCAGCCATTACTTGATGAAAATCCATAGTAAATTATCACATGAATATCTAATCGTTTGTTGTGATTCTACAAGGAATTAATAAGTTGGAGTATATAAATCCTCATTTGTATTACGATTATTCACACCTGTACCTACTAAATATGAGGGTATTCTATACTCCCCAAGTGAAAACAACTACCAGGAGAAGATGTAGCCAATTCAAGGTAATGAAACAATATAATTATCTCAACTTACCAAAAAAGCATTCTGGATATGGGGACCTGATGGATAAATATCAGTTTCGGCTATTTCTAACCTCTTCAAATTCCCACCGCGCAATCTACCAATAGCTATCAGATTCTCCTCCCAATATTTGTAGCCAAACAAGATAAATTCTTCCAAGTGTTTGCACAACCATGCCGTCAATACAAATGGATCTGGACTTGCATCGAACCATGGTTTGACAAGAATGTAACTATTGTCACTGTCACTCAATGAGTCAACCCAAAAGACACTGCGGAGAGTGTCTGCATAATTGGAAAGATTTTCCACAATTTGTAAATTCACCTGAAAACAAAAATGTAAAAAAACCTCATGATGATCACATCAGCTCTAGAACCAGATTTATTACCTGTTCACAGAAAAATACTTTAAGGTGGGTAAGAGGCATATGCTTCCTCATGACAGTTTCGTGAAGATTACCGATATCTTCGAAAGCGTGTATCACTGTCAAACGGAACTCACACCTGGGATGTTGATGACGAAAATCGATCCATGCTTGGTTTGATGTGCCAGGATGATCCTTTTGTACACTGTGAAGATGGACTATCAGCCTTTTCAATGCATTTGCGGAATTTAATTTCGACAAGAACACATCAGATAACTGATCATAGTCTATGCTCAATACCTAAAATAAATAAATAGTCATTAATACATCAAGGATTTCAAAATATCCTTTCAACTGAATGTGTAGGTTGTCCCTGTATGTTGCCAAAGTCAGTGATGCAGATGTAAATATACTACATGAATATTTTATTTTAGGATTTGTCACATCAAGCAGTCATCCCAAAGCAAATCAAATTGTGAATGAATAGTAATCAGATTAATGTAGTTAGTACCCAAGATTTTTTTCAAGTTCTTGCAACCCACTGTAGCACACATTGTAGGTGAGGCATATACAGCGTGGCCCCTCGCTCGGACCAACCGCTGCTAGGCTTATGAAGATCAAGAAAAAATCTCATCCAAAATTATCAGATATTTGATGCACTACACTAGAAAATTAATTTCCATTGTACAGGATTTGCCATTAATCCGGGGCAAAACAGGTTATTGTTTCAATGGATCGCCCTGTATATTTTCCCATTTTTGTGTACTTGAATACCCAGTATTTTTTATCAATCTCTGAAAATACAGTTTTCATGAATATTTTTCCAGGTCTATGTTTTTTTGTCAAATTGATTGAAATGTGAAAATAACATGACACCGTTGCAGCTGATCCTGGGAAATAAGAAATTTTGGAGCCGACATGAGAGATTATGGCAATGGTGAAATATACAAGGTGATCCAATTAATGAATTATCTAATGTTTTGCTCCGGATTTATGGCACATCCTGTACAATGGAAATTAATTTCTAGTGTAGGACAACAAATATATATGAACTTCAAATGAGATTTTTTTCTCTCCATTAGCCTGGCAGCTATGGTCTGAGCGATGATATGTTTTTTCGCCTACCATATCTGAAAATGAATTATATCAACCCTAAAAATATGACCGAAAGAAATCTATATTGTCGCTTGGGTTGCTAAACTCATAGCAACACGATTTTGTAGTTTCTCACTAGCTAGACACCTTTGACCGACACTTACGTGATGTGTATTTTGACGTTTCACATAATTTTTTTTTTAAACGCCAGTCTGTATCAAGAGAACAAAACAGTTGTGTGTCATACATACAGAAAACGCTTTAGCAGCCCTTAGCTACTATAGCATACTATATACTATAGCAGCCCAAGGGACAATATAGATCACTTTCGGTCACATTATCAGCGTTGATATGATTCATTTACAATTGTTTTTCTTTTCTTTTAGATGATCTCCGTATAGAATCTACATTTGAATGAAGGAACCAAATTTAAACTTATACTTGTGTTACTATTGAAACTGCCAAAAGAGATTTCTCAAATATAATTGTCGAGGTACCGACTAACTATGATATACTGGGTGGCCCAATCAGAACGAAAGAAGGCAGATTTGACATAGTTATCGTCGAGAAAAACGCTCGAACCGATCGATTTTTATTTCGAGGGGTAATATTTTCCGCATGTTTTCAACTTTTTCACTTCAAACCACTCGGAGGGGTGAGCTCCAACCCTTGAATCTCAAATGGGATAAGGGGTCAAGTGATACATCATTTTGAAGGTAATTGAAATCTCTTACCAACGCTTCCTTGTTTCTGGAATTCAATGCAGTAGTTCCCGAGAAAACACGTTTATGAAAATAATCGGCTAGTGATGGAAAGTAACGACTTTTTCCCTTTCATCCCTATTTCTCATTTTGTAGTTAGAACGATGTTCATATAAGAAGTGCCTTATGTGTTTTTTTAAAATCCTGTACTATCCAAGATTACATAAAGAATCATCTATTTTAATGTCAGTTCCTTGATCTCTCAGTAAAATGCATACCTTGTTTCGTTTTCATTGGACCACCCTGTATAATATGTAGATGGCCATACAAATATTTCAGGAGATACTTTACCAAAATGTGTATTTTATTCATCAATTTATTGTTACAAATAGGCATGAATAAAATAACAATAATGTTAATACAATTTCAAGTTAGAAGGCAGAGAAAGAGTGAAAAACTGTAATGATTTACATAACACTACTATGATGAAATATAGCTTGAAGTATAATATAGCATTTTCTGTTCTTAATTTGAACTAATTTCAACACTTTGACTAGTGAAAGTTACAGCAAGTCTGAATGATTATATTAGCATAGTTTTGGGTAAGTAATTATCTGAATTAGATGGGTCACAAAGTGATGATTTTCAATGAATATTATGGTCATCCTATCTCAGGAAAGAAAAAATGATAACTGAATATGAAAATTCAACTCACTTGTAATTTCGTGAATGGGGCAATCAGTATAGGGTCAAAATAATTTGCTTGATATTCATCAGGGTCATCCTTGACAGATGCTAGTCCTAAGTGTGTAATAGATGAAGGATTTAGATTATCTAATATATCTTCAATATAAAGACATAAATCTTCAATACAACCTATACTGAATTTATTCAGTCGTTTCAGTGAACATGTTTTCAATAGATTCACAATTTCATCCAAGCTCCCATCACATCTGAAAAAGTTATAATACAGTGCCTGGCCAAAAATATGCAGCATCTTGAGAACCTTTGTGAAAACCACACTTCCATTTCAGAAAGATTTGTTTGCAATGAAAAAGTGAATATTTCTTTACTCTTTGAGAATAACCCTTCATATGAGAGAAATATCTCATGATTTGATAAAGAATGAGGACTGGAGGAGGAATGAAGAGGTTAAATGGAAAACTTTCTTCTTGCAGTATCTTGACAATGGGTATCAAACGTTTTGATTTATATTTTGTAAATAGTTGTATTTTTTGTCAAGTTTCCATGAGTAAT
Organism: Gastrophysa polygoni; assembly: GCA_963576655.1. Lineage (NCBI taxonomy): Eukaryota > Metazoa > Arthropoda > Insecta > Coleoptera > Chrysomelidae > Gastrophysa > Gastrophysa polygoni. The sequence goes on from OY755091.1 coordinate 7,239,485, forward strand.
GTGGAAGATATGCTAAGTCATGGAAGATACCACACAACTCCATGAATATAACTGGAAGGATTATTACAGATATATGAAAAACTAGAAATCATAAGAATGCAACAAATTCTAATGAAACATTTTAATTTTTCAACTCCAACACCCCATATATCAAACACCACATGAAATCAACTGTGAAGCATCAGCCTGATTGATTCGAAATAACCCTGTATATATTTTATTTATTTTTTTTAGAAGATCAGAATAATTATACGAAATTACAAGAATAATTTGAAATATCTTACATGCTGCCACACTGGTAAGTAGGTAACTCCAATCTACAGTGACTGGGTTCAATAATAATACCCTTCAAATTATTATTTTTCTTCAGTTGGTGTAACAACTGTATGAACTCTTCAACAGACTTTCCAGATAAAGAATTCAGTGTTATTTTTGCTTCTGCCACTATACTTCCAAATGTGTAAATGAAAAATCTGGACTTTTCCTCATCAACATTCTCCAGTCTGAATGTCATTGTGGGCCACCATCTGGGAATACATTGATTACTTCACTGATAAATATAATATATTGATAATTATAGATTCAATAATTATGAACTGTGAACAAGTACTTACTTTGGATGAAAGCTATTTTGTCTCCAGTGTTTACAAACGGCAGAAGCATTTCTTCTGTCTATTTTGTTCAACAAATCGAAAATATCATGTAATAGGAGAGATGGCAAATGAGCCCAATGTGATGTGAAAGTGATTTTCTCAGATGTTTTTGATTTCTTTGGTTTCGAGCAATCTGCACAAGTTGAAATCATTTCTGATTCTAAAAACTGGAACCCGATTTAGGTGAGGGTAATGTGAGCAGATAACAAAAAAAATATTTTTTTAGTTTGTTTTCTTGGCAAATTATGAAACGTATTATTTTATATTGTTAGTCTTTCAGTTTTGAACTCACCTGATTTAATATAATTTCGTTGAAGCAGTTAATACGTGAAAAGGTATTTTATTTTATGAATTTAAACTATCTTCCAGCTTTCACCAAATATAAATACACTACTTGGCATTTTGCAGAAATGTCAAGATCGGGGGGAAATAAACAGCTGGTTTGGACATTTGGACAGTGATGCCAAATGTTTCGAAGATTAGCGATTCATTTTGGCATTATGTCTGTCACTGGTGTGAGAATAGCTGGCAAAGATAGAAGCTAAAGTTAAGAGGTCGACTTGAAGTCCATAGGCGTCAGGATATCAATATTTATGGGATAACAAAGAATAATTGAAAAATTCAGATAGTTTCTATGATCAATATCAGGATGGAAATAGCGTACTCATAAAAGGAAGCTATTTCAATATTCCAGTTGATGTAATTACCAATATTATTAAGAAGCTGAGGAGATCTCAATGCATTTTTATTTTGAGAAATAGATATTCATGTCGAAAAAGAACTTTGGCATACAATTCCATTTAGGGGCACGGACCAGGTACTCTGTAATTTGTCTCAAACTCTTGGTCTCAGTATCTATCTCATGAAATACATCCACTCTCGAAAATCCGCTGCACCTGCCCCTGCAAAAAAGTTATATTGGAAACTACCCCCAGCAGACAATTTCATTTAAGAGTGATAGCACGGGACTAGCACGCTGGAATTCTCTCTCATAGTCCAAATCCACTCCACCCCTTCAAAAAAAAGTTTAAATACAGAGAAAAGTTAACCCAGCTGACCTACCCCCTGGAAGGTAGTTCTTTTGCAGTGGGTGCAGCGGATTTTCAGAGGTGGTTGTGTTTGGAAGTCTGTGAGTCCAAAAAAACTATTTTCGGGCATGTTGCGTACAATAATTATTGGCAACCTCGTAGAATAACAAATCAATGAGACGACACATTTCTTCATTTCTTCATTATACATTTCAATTCTTATTTGAATCAAACAGAATAGAACAGAAAATACTATATATCAACAGAAACATTCTAATTCTTATTTATATTGAAATTTGAGCAATTGCTAATATTGAAGGGATTCAATTTGTTTTGATGTTTGGTATATTTAAATTCCTTTTGTTGAAGCCAGATCAAGAAGGCAAAATTTCCGTTTCGCATTGATTGTTTTCTGATTATTTTTGAATGGTCTTGGCAATTTTAATTTTGATTGTAAGTGAATTATCTCTATATCCTTCAGCCATATTTCCCGGCCTAGTCCGGGAAGTACGTACTTCTCAAAGTTCTAAGAACCGTCCGAAAAAAGAAATGTCTCACGATTGTACAGAATTAGGGAAGCAAGCGAAGAATGCGGAACATGAATTTTCTATCTAAAGGAATCTCCGTAACCAAAACAATACATTTCCGTATCGCGTAAATGTTTCACTCATAGCTGTCGAATGAATGATATTTGAAACAAGAATCAAATCCATGAAGCAAGTACACTGTTTTTTGTTTTCATAATTCACTAACAGTAGAGATGAAAATTTGGAAACTGGCGTGGAAAAAGAAGTAGTAGTAGTGTGTATTTATTGAAATTCCAATTCCGAATATTGTTTTCTTCTCCCACGAGTTCTACTTTGAATACGCTATTTACATTCTTATTTATCATTTAAACTATTTGAATTATTCAATTATTTTTCATATTCTTAAGAAAATTGATGTCCCGACGCTCATGAACGTTATGCCGAACTTGAAAATTTAAGCTGCCATCTTTGTCAGCTGTTTTCACACCAGCATGTCTGTCAATGTTTATGCTTAGATCTCTTATCTAGGATTTATTATGTCTCTTTTTGATCATTCATTTCAGTAACGTCAATGAAATGTCAAACAGTATATATACACTCTTTGGTCAAACGTTCTCCTCTCAATCCACCATTCAAAAGTCAAAATGATAAACATTGAATATTAAATCAGTCATAATAAACCATATGTATTCAATATTCGTCACCGCAGATTGAAATTCAAATTGTGTTGTGGATAAATTTCCTTCAATATATGGATATAATTCACGTCCATTCTTTGAAAACCCAAATTTTCATAAGGCCGATGAATAGATGTCATGTAACCCAATGATGATATGACTTGTATCAATAAGGGCAGTTTATTTCTGTTATGGAATATCCCATGCAAGATTTAGACTGTGATCAAGAAACGACACTCTTATTGGAAAATTCAAGCAATGCCGTAGATATGGATGTTCATACAGCTAGAACTAATAGGAATCCCAAACGTCATAACACTTTTAGCAGTTATTTATGCAGGTAAGAAATATCTCACTACTTATTAAGTATCTACACGGGATTCATGATATCATCATCAAGTGCGTTTTGTAACACTGCATGAGATTACTAAGCAGGATTGAAATTTTAGCTCTTGCAAGATGAATAGCCCAATTAATTTTCCACATTCATGTTTATTTGGATAAATCAATGATTTCCTCAGAAAATCTTAATTTGATCTTGAAATTGTTGGTTGATTTCATCATCATGTGTTCTAGGTATAATACCTATAGCAGATAAGAACTGTTTCAATACCTAAACAATATATTGAAGTTCAGAAAACATCTCGGAAAACATACTTTTTAAACTGTGACTATAACCTTCAACTGATTCTATTTCAGTGATATAATTGAATCATATCTACCTTAATTCATAAATTGAAATGAATCAAATATATCAATAACAATTCCAATCTCAATAGTATCATTATTATTAAATTAATTTTTATTGTTAGATATTATTCACCTTAACAAAACAAGTCAGTATACTTACTCACCTATAGTTTATACCACATGCACTATTTAATTATGCCTATACTATGGAATATCAGTTACCATCTTTGTGGAAAATGCAACTACATCCATGTACTGGTTCCACTGAAGCGTCCTAGCAATATATTTGCATATTGATATATTTTTTCGTGTGCAGAATCTACCAGCTTATTTGGCAAGGAATTAATTTCAGTCAGAGGGAGTATAGACATCTTAAGCTACATCCCTGACCTGGAAAACTCAATGCAGTTTCTTGTGAAAGTATCAAAAAAAATAATTTGGAAAATTTCTTTTGCCTGTGTAGAGCCAAGTAGACTATTTGGCAAGGAATTATTTTCAGTCTGGAGGATTATAGACATCTTCAACTACATTTCTATATTTTTCGTGTGCAGAATCTACCAGCCTATTTGGCAAGGAATTAGTTTCTGTTGGAGAGATTATAGACATCTTCAGCTACATCCCTGACTCGCAGTTGTGCATTTTTTGCGGAAATACAAAAAATAAATTTGTAATTTTTTTTTCGTGTGTATAATATATGAGCCTTTTTGGCAAGGAATTATTTTCAGTCTGGGGGATTATAGACATGTTCAACTACATTTCTGATCCGAAAAACTCGTTGCAGTTTTTTGCGAAAGTATCGAAAAAAAATAGTTTCGAAAATTTCTTTCTTCCTGTGTAGAGTGTACCTGCCTATATGGCTAGGAATTGTTTTCATTCAGGGTGAAGTGTCGTTGAATTATGAAAAAAAAAACAAAAATCATGATATGCAAATATATTGCTAGGACGGTCCAGTTGACCCCGTACATGAATATACCTAATCGATATCATCCAAATATGCTTTTGATGTATATCACTGTTTGGTGATTCTGTTTTTCATTTATTCCTCTCATTCGGTACATTGGAAGCTGGATATCAATATGCAATTCATATTTTCCTTTCACGTTTCCTTATAGGGGGGGATACACGCCACTGCCCAATCAATCGGGTGTGCTCGGAAATTCAGGCAGTTAGTTTCTGGCAGCCCATTTCACATCCGTCCAATATTTGATGTCCTGTGGATTTTCATTTGACGTTTGAACTTTTTTTATGTGTTTTGATTTTTTTGGGAAGTTTGGATGTGGTTAGGCTTATGCTGGTTGAATTTTTTCCTTCCTAATCAATCGAGAAAGAGGTGAAATTCTGTTGAATTGTATTGATGATATACATATAGTGAAGAAGAAGTACAAGGTACATATTATGAATAATGGATCCAAACGAATCTCAAAGTAGCATTGGAAGGACATTGAAAGAGGACATCCCTTTGATAACAAAGGCGCCTAAGGAGACAGCATGGGGGTATTGATACAGACTTTTTGCATTGTACAAACTTAGATCTAGTGTTTCTCCATATGAGGTAGTTATAATTAGTTAATGTTCCAGTTGTTGGTGTTCTGCCTTCCGGAGATGTTGTGGTCCACGAGAACTGAGGCCACGTACCATCCTTTTGGGAAAACCATTACCTAGCCAGTTTCCTGCAAATGCTATAAGAAATCAGAAGTACAATATCATCACCTTTCTGCCTCTTGTCCTTTATCAGCAATTTAAATTTTTTCTGAATCTTTACTTCCTAATCATGGCCACCAGTCAGTTTGTGCCAGATATAAGGATTGGATATTTATACACATATTGGGGTCCACTGGTGAGATATTCACATATTCTGCACACAATGAATACATCTTCAAGTAACTCTTTTTTAGTGCTTTGTTCTTTTGGTCACTATATCTAGAGAAGCCATTGACGATTTACGAAGACATAAGAGAGACCAAGAAGTGAACAATCAAAAATGCAGAAGGTTACTCAATAATAAGGACAAACCATTTGAAATTGTGGCTGCACATAGACTCAGAGTAAGCTTGGGTTTTTTAAATGTTCCATCAAAAATTGATATACAGGGTGCTCCAACAACACCTCAATTTTCCAACTTCATAATGAAAATGTGGAAAATTGCTCAGACCCGTTGATTTCTGATTTGAGAGGGTACAAATTTTCTGCTTTTTTTCATGCCCGTAAGTTCAACCTCCCAACAAGGGTGAGCTCAACCCCCTGATTTTGAATAGGAAAGACAGGTTTTGCTATACCTCATTTAGAAAATGAGACTAAAGACGAAATGACAACTAAAATAATGGAAGACTACTTACTCTTGTTATTATTTCAGTTAATGCTGAAAATGGGCACTATTCACTTCCATGCAGTAAAATAAGTTTTGCTCAAAACATTTACATACACGTACTCAATATTTCTGGTGTAATTTTACAGCATTCATTAATGATCCAAATTCGCAAATTACCAGGGACTGAGGAAAATTTTCAGCTAAGAACTGAGGCACAGGTTTAACAAAATGAGGTAGTGCTCCATCTTGTTGAAAAATGATCGCTTCATGGTCTTCTTCATTCTCCTATACTTGCATGAGGGCTGGTAAATAGCATTCTCTAATAGTACTTGATGAATTCGGCCAGTGAGATTACCGGGTATAAGAAAAAGCCAATTTAGTGATTGTTATAAATACCCGCCCAAACATTCAACTTTTGGGGTTGCTGAGTATGCCCTTCACAAAATAATCTTGGATTCTCATCTGACCAATACCGTCAGCTTTGCCTGTTAACAATGCAGTTGAGGTTAAATGACCACTCATCCAAAAACAGATATTGAACATGTAGGATTATTGGTAATAATTTCACTGACCACTTCACAGAACTGGAGTCGGCGATCGAAATCATCCTCATTCAGTTCCTGAACCAATTGTATCTTAAAAGGATTGAACTTATGTCCTTTAAGGATTCTCCTTATTTGTTGAGTGTGAGACACCAGATACATCAAACAATTTCCTCATACTAAGGGTTGGATTTATTGCTACGTGACCTAAGACAGCCACTTCCCTTGCTTCGTCTCTTTCACACACCCTCTTTTTCTTTCCGACTGAACCAATAGCGTCAAATTTGGCTACCAGTTGCACGACGTAAGCAGCAGATACATTTCTTTCAGGATGTCGTTCGTTAAATAAAGCTGCTGTTACCTGCGCAGAGTCGTTATTTCTATAAAATAATGTTATCCTTTTCATCCTTTCTTCTACAGAATACACCATTTTAATTCTACTATGAATTAAAAACCGCTTTGACACAGTTTTAACGTTCTTAAGAATTCACGCTAGATTCAGGTACAAAAATATGGTCAGTCTACTTTTTAGCCCATTTCCAGCATTCAATAAACTCATAACAAAAGTTAGTAGTCTCCCACTATTTTAGCTCTCAGTTTGCTATCGATGAAAATTTGGAGTCGAAATTTTAGGATCAGATAGTACTCAATAAGATCTTCAAAATGAGGTATTGCAACACCCCTCATCCTTATTCAAAATCAAGGGGTTGTGTCAAAGGGGGTTGGAGTTACGGGAATGAAAAAAGCGTAAAATTTGTTCCCCTCCCCCCCAATCAGAAATCGATGGGTCCGATCGACTTTCCACATTTTCATTTTGAAGCCGGAAAATCGAGGTATTAGGTTTTTGTTGGACCACCCTGTAATTGAGGAATACATTTAGTAGTTTAATGAAAGCGGTGGCATTGTGTTTTCATTTCTGAAAAAGATTCAACATTTTCAATTTTAATAAATTGATAATATATTCATAAATTAATGAAGAAATTATGTTATCAAATTTCATTTTCTTTAGGTTGGTGATATAATCATTGTGGATAAGGATGAGCGTGTGCCGGCTGATTTAGTTCTATTACGAACTTCAGAAAGCAGCGGTTCAGTATTTGTTAGAACTGACCAGTTAGATGGTGAGACAGATTGGAAGTTGAGATTAGCTGTCCCAGCAACTCAAAAATCAGCATCTGATCAACAACTATTTGAAATAAATGCAACTATTTATGCTGAGAAACCACAGAAAGACATACATTCTTTCATAGGAACTTTCACCAGAGTAAGTTTGCATTTTCTTATATTTGTAACAATAGATTATGGGGTGTTGATTTTCTAGCACGATTTAATAAATAGCGATGAAAGCTTGGATTTGGAAAACACTCTGTGGACGAATTGTGTTGTTGCTTCAGGACAAGCTACAGGAGTAGTCATTTATACAGGTTTGGCTTAGCATTTATTGCAGTTGATTCTATTTACGATTTCTAAAATGTATTGTAAATTATTTCAATATCCAGTCATTGTAACATTTCAAAATATTGGTATGGATAATTTTAGAAATATGATCCGTTGTCAACTAATTTTCTGATTTCTGGAGTGGATTTAATTTTTTTTTTCTTCATTTGCCTACTTAAACATATTTTACATATTCCTGAGTATCATTTCTCAATTCTTTTGTATTTATATATTTTAAAATATTCTTTGATAGCCAAAATAATGTTCACAATATTGTTTGATCTTTGAAATGAGGTTGTAATTTTCAATAATATTCAGGTCCAGAAACACGATCAGTCATGAATAACTCAGCTCCTCGTTCCAAAGTAGGCTTATTAGACATTGAAGTAAACACCATAACCAAACTTCTATTTGCTGCGGTAATTGGCTTAGCTCTGATCATGATGGCCTTGAAAGGTTTTAGTGGACCATGGTACAGATACATGTTCAGATTCATATTGCTTTTTTCTTACATTATCCCTATAAGGTAAGCCATGCCCACTTCTGAATACATTTTGAAGTGGATTGCCATCATTATTATTATTTCAGTTTGAGAGTGAATTTGGACATGGGCAAGTCATTTTATTCATGGGCAATTGGCAAAGATCCTGCTATGAAAGGTACAACTGTTCGTTGCACTACGATTCCTGAGGAACTTGGAAGAATATCTTACCTCCTCTCAGATAAAACTGGTACACTCACGCAGAATTCCATGGTTTTGAAGAGATTACATTTGGGCACTGTTAGCTATGCATCAGATAGTTTTGATGAGGTGAGATTTCTGATTGATATGCTCATAATTAATATGTCATCCATAATTACAATTGGTAACGAATTTTTACTTCTACTGCATCATTGAAAAAATCATTTATGCTGTAGAGACATGTTTCAGTGAAATATTATTTATTTTTTTCTCGAATAAGGCAATTGAATTAACAATTTTTATTCAAAGCAGAACTTTTGAATGCCTCAATTATTTAGAATTACTAATTAGAAAAATATACTTTTGGAAATAGTATAGAGTTATATCATTTTGCCAGATGCTTTCAAATCTGGTGGTATATTTTTCACAAAGTGACTTTCTTGATCAACTTGACATTTTCTTTCAGGTTAGTTCAGTTTTAAGAAGCTCATTCAGTATATCTGACAGCTCGAAATTGGGATCAGAAAAATTCAGGCGATCTGAAAACACTAGGGTCAGAGATGCCGTCCAGGCTCTAGCTCTGTGTCACAATGTAACACCAGCGTACGAAAGTAGCGACAAAAAAGACCCAGGTATCCGATTATTTCTCATTTATCTTATTTTTCTGTTGAGGTTACTTTATATTTTGTAGAAAAATTTTTGACAGGGTGATTAACTTGAGCAGTTTTGCTAACTGATTAATTTTTGTTCCTTTAAGTCGTGACACCTTGATTCGAAAGATCTGTCCGAAGTATGGGCGTCATGAATTTTAATATTTATAACTAAAACAACCAAATAGGATCCAAATTAGCTAACTGAAAATGAAGATAACCGTATTGGAAGCAGTATGTGGAATTTAGTCATGATGGCTATCCAGCAAGTTCTTGATTAATTCATTAATTTCTTAGTCGAATGTTGGCAAACTCTCTTGTTTTTTAAATTTATTTTAATTCTTCAATTTTTTACATGAACACTCCCACAGCATCATCATCATATTAGTTTAGATTTATCCTCACATACTTCCACCTTAACTTTGAAAACTTATTTTTTCGTGGGTACTATATTACTGGTTATAACTAGAGATATAATTCACTGGAAATTCGACAGGTGGTCGTTAATATCATTTCTTCATGAAGAACTTTGTTGAACTAGATTCTGGCTCATTGACATCAGAAACCGAGGCTGACCAACACTTGCAGATGACAGAAAATGATGTCATGTATCAGGCCGCTAGTCCAGATGAAGTGGCATTAGTCCAATGGACTCAGGAGGTCGGGTTGGCGTTGAGCCGGAGGGATTTGTCTTCCATGCAGCTGAGGTCTCCCGATGGTAGGCTGATGAACTATACTATCTTGCAGATATTCCCGTTCACTAGCGAAACAAAAAGAATGGGGATTATCGTTAAGGTATCGATTCTTCTTGTCTGCCTTTACGCTATGGTCGCTGAATGCACCATTTTGAATTCCAGGATCTGCTTACCGGCGAAATAATTTTCTATTTGAAAGGTGCTGATGTTGTCATGTCTGCAATAGTTCAATACACTGATTGGTTGGATGAAGAAGTAGGTAACATGGCACGGGATGGTTTGAGAACACTTGTGGTCGCAAAGAAAAATCTCACTGAAGAGCAGTATCTTGATTTTGAGGTATACAAATTTTGGTTTTTCATTCAAGTTTCATCCAGTTCATTGAATAATTAATACTTATAATTCGGCAAAGTTCATTGTTTTCTATCTTTAGAAATGTTGCTGTTCATAGCAAGGATATACAGGGTCGCTGATATGTATGGAAACGGTCGATTATTTCCTAAAGTAAGATAGCTAGCGAAAAATGTTAGGATACAAAAGTTGTAGGGTTTTTTAATATATGATATGACCCCACTTGACTTTTTTCTATGGGGTCACATAAAAAATGTAGTCTACAAAAATAGGCCGCCAAATATTGAAGAGTTGCAAGAAAGAATAAGGCATGAAATTTCTACCATTCCTCCTCACATGATTTAGATTCACTACAAAATTTTGTTCAGCGAGTTCATTACTGTCAGGAGGTAAATGGTAAACACTTTGAGCACCTTATTAAATAGAATTTCAAAGAAAAATTTGTTGTTTATTAAAACTTGTTTTCTCTCTTTCCTCCTGTCTTAACTATTGTTTTCATAAAATTTTAAATATCCTGGACATTCATTAAAAAATACATTTTATTGTTTTAATTGCATTTTAGTCAACCCTGAACAATTATGCTTTTTTTATTTTCTGTAAAAAAATTGTAATTAAATTGTAATCATAATATCCACATACTCCACCTTTTGTGACTTTCATAATAAATATGCATCATTTCGTGCTTTTTCTTTAATAAATTTGAGAGTAGTAAAAAGTTATTTTCAAAATTCGATATCTCGAAATCGGTTGAATTTAGGAAATGATGCGCTTTATCAATGTTGTTCAGAATTTCGAGCAGAATTGAAATGTGGAATAATATACAGGGTGTCCCATTGGAGAAAAAGCAACTTTGTTTCATCCTGACTTTTTGACTCATCCTGTATACTTAATTTTTCATTAGCTTAATGGATTTTGAAAAACCCAACAACTTTTGTATCCTAACATTTTTCGCTAGCTATCTTACTTTAGGAAATAATCGACCGTTTCCATACATATCAGCGACCCTGTATAAAGTAAATATACACAAATGAATAAAAATGATAATGTTATAATGATGTAATAAAAATAAATGACAATCAACATAATTGATTCATGTTAGTTATCAAATTGTAATGATTTGTCCCAATTACAGTATTCTGAGCAAATATTTTTTGAGACTGATTTTAAATCTTATTGTTTCATTTATATTTTCCAATTTATTGGACGGTGTATTGTTCAGAATGCTTGTAAAATATCAATTGTCTGCCAGTTTTTTATTTATGAGCATTTGCTTTCCTTGCAAGTTTCTATAAATTCACAGTTGGTTCTAGGAAATTTAAATTGAAAATTTATTCAATGATTTTATTTTATAATATCAATAATGGCGTTAAACGTTACTAAAACTGAATTGATTTATACCAACTAAAAGTCGGCTTTAAAACAGATCCTTGGGGTACACCACACAACAAATTGTTTTCTATTCATCAACTTATTTTCAACCTATCATGAACTTTCCCTGTAATCACTTAGATCACTTTTTTTCTTCTGTACATTTCGAAAAACTCGAAATTTATCATGTGCATATAGAAAGAATGAATGTATGGTTGATATCAAAGGTTCGCATTTTTTCTAAGATCAATTTCATTATTTCAGGCTCGTTATAATGCCGCTCGTCTCTCGACCATTGACAGAGTTGCGAGAGTAGCTCAGGTAGTCGAATCTTTAGAGAGAGAAATGGAACTTTTATGCATTACTGGAGTCGAAGACAAGCTTCAGAATGACGTGAGGGCGACTTTGGAATTACTCAGGAATGCGGGGATTAAAATATGGATGCTCACCGGCGATAAACTGGAAACTGCTACTTGTATTGCAAAAAGTTCCAGATTGGTATCAAGAACACAAGGTGAAATTTCATTTTGGGTTTTGGTGTTCATTTGCTTAAACATTATGTATATGCTCTTTTTGACACAATGCTATTTATTCATTATGAGGAGTCTAAAATATTGTGCTGACCACATACATGATTTTCTAAAATTTACATGGATAGAGGAATAATTCATTATACTACGTTATTCATTGATTACCCGGAAATCCAAAATATGAAGAAAAAATCCTGTAGATACAGGCTCTTACAAATTATATTATTAGCATGAGGATCTTGGAAACCGTTAGATAGATAGAAAGAATGGTAAAGTTGTGTAATGAAAGCTCAACAAAATCTAAATTGTCAAATTGTTCAAAGGTATATAAGAGAAATAATACAAAATTACTCTCTAAAAACTAAAAAAGTTTTATTTTAAAAGGCTTCGCTCTGAAATATCTTATTTTTTAGTGAATTTTAATGTATTTGCTCAACGATGTACAGAACACTGCTGGAGCTATTCTGCCTATTTGCCGGTCTAACTTCTTCAACCAAAACTCTAACGTACAGCTAATTTTATTCGTTATAGAGGAAAATCACTCTGTCAGTTGTTAACTCTAATGTCAGTTGGATGGCGACACAAAAATGAAAACAAAATCAGTATTATTTATAATTGCACAATCAGTGTTATATAAATGTTGATTCAGAAGAAGTAATTCAGGTTACTTCTCAGGTAATGATCGAAGTACATAATTACAATCCACAAAACATCAACTATTTGTACAGAAATCTGTAAAAATGTCACCATCTTCTGGGGAGTTTCATAACTATTAGGCCATTATAGCGGAAAATGGCGTTAGCGTTTTTGACGAAACAAAACACGATCAGTGACTGCACCAGGGTTGTGTACATCGTTATTTTCTCCAAGGAATCCGATTTTGAATTTTGGGGTAATAATTGATTAACCTGAGTTAGAATATATTCTGTATGTAAATTGAGTGAAGAAATATGTCGCAGCTGATCTCACCACAGCATTTAATTGGCTATAAAAATAGTATAACATGAAATTGTTTTGAAGAAAATCCTATTCTTTTCCAGGTCTCCATGTATTGAAAAAAGTCGTGACTCGAACAGACGCACATTTGGAACTGAATGCGTATAGACGGAAACAAGATTGTGCTTTAGTCATTAGCGGTGAGAGTTTGGACGTGTGTCTTTCTTATTACCAGCAAGAGTTCATGGAATTAGCTACTGCCGCCCCAGCAGTTGTTTGCTGTAGGTGTTCGCCAACACAAAAAGCCCAAGTGGTGAGTTGAATGGATTGAATAAATCATTTTTCATGATATTGCGCAACTATTTCTTCATCAAATGTCGACTCGCAGGCGTCATCAAGGAATACTGTAAGCTCTCATTTTTTTCAAATATTTTTTATCATCAATGTCAATGGTAGACAACACAGCAGCATTTACCAAAAATTGAACCAAATTTCGTTCAAGTAGTCATAGCATTATCTATGTATGATCTCATGTCATTGAAGATTTTCGAATATTCCTTCTTCCTTTTTTCGAAACAAATCATGTTGCTTTGGGAAGCCACGCAATATAATTTGTTATATTATTAATTGATTGGTTTATCACTTATATTCAATGCATTTTGAATAACATTTGAATGAAAAATTCTGGGTTCTTCACTCGCACACTATGTTGAGAAATAGATGCATGATGGTTGGAAATCCTGTCATCAATAATCTTCGGCCAAGGCACACTCTTTTGTTGTGTGAAAACGGAATCCTTTCTCTGTGATTTTTTCAAGACTACTTCGACCAAAAACATCTTTCTGAAGGTCGTGGAATTGTGTTTTTTGAAATTCGTGTTTGTATCAGAACCCTCAAACAGCAAAATAGTTGAATATTTAGGTTTCCTAGAGATGTTTGTATCTCTATTTAATGCATTGTTTTCTCGATTGATATCATTGTCTTCAATTGGATAGTCTTTTGCGGATAATATGGAGAATGATTATTCAAAAGATATTCGACTATCAGTCCCTGGTATCAGGTAACTGATTATAGTGATCTTCTGGAATGGAGAAGTGCGAAAGAAAATAGTTAGTTCGATTGAAGAACTTTGTTTTTCCCATCAGAACCTTTCCGATGTTGTAACGGTTCTGTTATCTATTATGAATAATCATAAGAAATACGCAATTCAGGTATTTATTTTATTTATTGAATTCTAATGACTATTTTTTCAATAGGAATGTTCTGAGCAAATATTTTTTGGTATCGATTTTAATATTCTTGCCGTTAACTCTCCCTGAGTTGTTTATTCGCCTTTTCAGGTTCAATTGATCCAGAAACACACCGGTAAACGTACGGCGGCGGTGGGAGACGGCGGCAACGACGTCAGCATGATTCAGCAGGCCGACGCCGGCATCGGAATCGAGGGTCGCGAAGGCAAACAGGCCAGCCTCGCGGGAGATTTCAGCATTCCGAGGTTCGCCACCCTGTCGAGGTTGCTGCTCGTGCACGGCAGGAAGTCGTACAAAAGGTAATTTTCCAATACATGAATACATGGTGATTTACTAGAGTATACAAAGAAAAAAGTGGTGTATCAGTATGGCATCATAGAAAGTGCCTTCATGATTTCACTCCTCGAGAATGAGTTGCAAAACCCAGACCAATGCACTCTACTTTGAGTAATTCCCGGATTCCACTGCAATGCACCATGAGCAACAAGATATGGGGTCTAAGTATCAGAATAAAAGTAAATCTAACCAAGCAATTGGTAACAAGAACAAAGCCATTTTTGAAATCTAATAAAAATCAATTACTTCATCCAATATCATATCAAAATCAATATCATCCTCGTTTAATACCCACTCATATTTACGAATGAGAAACGTTCATTGAGGGAACTCCTGTCGATGAGAAGAGGTGGGTGGCACCACTCATTTTTTCAGAAACAAGACTGAATTGAAAATTTGGTCAGAAGTTTCTAAATCATGTCGTTTTCCAGCACTGAAACGTGAATACTTCTAGGCCGCAGATTCCACTTTCATTATCAGCTCGAAAATAAGCAGAGCAGAGATTAATTTTGATATTTTCTGATCTTTATGATTAAAATATTGACAACACTATTATTTTGCGTTCCAGTTCATGAATGGTTTTCCTTAATTGATAAGAAATTTCCTCATATGGCATTTCAATTGTAATTTCGCTCAATATGTGTTTATCTTCAGTTTGGTTCAGCAAATCAATACATAGATGCATGTTAGGCCTGTCAAATCTGATATGGCTCTTTGTTGTTCTGAAGAATTCGCTCATTTTCTAGGTCCGATCCTTGACTATGATAGATGTGGCGTGTAGAATAGTGTGTTGAATTTATTGTCCATGAATCTGTGCTGTTTCTTTGAAAAAATATTGTGAATACCACAACATGGATTGAAAAACGGTAATTGTTACTGGCCGCTCCATACGTTTGCAGACGCCGAATGGGGGTTCTGTTCGATGGTCGGTTTAACACGAATTATTGCTTTTAATTTAGGTCTGCTTCATTGGCACAGTTCGTGATACACAGGGGACTCATTATTTCTACAATGCAGGCGGTGTTCAGCAGTGTGTTCTATTTGAGTTCCGTGGCATTGTATCAGGGTTTCCTCATGGTTGGTTACGCCACCGTCTACACGATGTTTCCGGTGTGTATTTTATTCTGCAGTGTATTGCAACTGACTTGAATTATATTCGTTTTACAGGTTTTCAGTTTAGTTTTGGATCAAGATGTCAGTCCTGAGATAGCACTAACCTATCCGGAATTGTATAAAGAGATGGCCAAAGGACGAAGTTTATCTTACAAAACATTCTTTATGTGGGTTTTGATTAGTATTTACCAAGGTGAGAATGTATTATTTTTTAAATTATACATTCATAAGATTTTCATTGTAAGTTTCAATATTATTCCATTCAGCATTAAGAATGGAGGTAACTTTGAATGACTTGACAAATTCCATGCATATGCAGTGTTTAACTTGGAATTCGAAATATTTTGAAAACGGTGAGGTATAGGAATAGATCATAAAACATTTTTACGAAAAATGAAAACAGGATACCGAGTGCTAGAGAGCTTGTATATTTCGATTTTCGTTCCGAGAACGTACAATTCCAATAATACGTAGAAATATAAAAACTCACAGGTTGACCATTTGGAACTTAATTTCCAGGTGGCGTTATAATGTACGGAGCCCTGCTCTTGTTCGAAGATGAATTTATTCACATTGTAGCTATCAGCTTCACATCACTGATATTGACTGAATTGATAATGGTGGCCTTGAACATCAGAGCATGGCATTACCTGATGGTGTTAGCGGAACTATTCTCCTTAGGTCTCTATGGGTTATCGCTGATCGTCTTGCATGATTATTTCGGTAAGTGAAATATACAAGATCAAATGGTGTAAAGAATATGCTAAGGTACAAATCTCCAGCATAAGAACTAAGAGTTCAATTTTCATAAAAAATAACAAAACAAAATTATTAAATTTGCATCTAAATTCAAGTAAGCAAAATTTCTAATATATTTCTCAATGAAGTGGGTGAATATTCCTTTGTGAGAAAATCAGCCCAATAAAACTGACACAGGTTGTAGAGTAGAAACAATACACAATGCTGCCTTGTCCCTGAGTGTTTCTTTGTTTTGGATTTGGGGTTGGTTTCTGAAGGAAACTCCAAATTCCTATGGAATTGGACGCCATCTACTGACACGTATAGGCCCTACGCTTATCTTTATGACAAAGTAGATTATTACAATTTGGTACATTGAATTTGTACATGACGGTATGTCAATATAAGACGAAAAAAGTACATGCAGGGTAACGCGAAAATTTACCTCACAAAATATTCGTGATTGATTTCTCTAGCTTAGGATGTTTTTGAATATTCATCTTCAATTGCAATACAGGATGAGTATTTGTATTTTCAACTCGTTCCTTGTCTATTATTTTTGGCAATATTTCGAATCTATGGAGAGATTTTTATAGTCTAATCCCGGTTTGCATAGACACTGACATCAATGTGAAAAAAAAAAACGCGTTGTTAGACTTTGGTCACTCATGTTATTTCAGGTTAGACTCCATCAGTGTAGTGAAATTTTCACATTTTATGACAGGAGTGATATTTTTTCTTTGGTGTCTCATCGATATCCGAGCAATGTCGAAGCAATTTTCATCGGGCTGATTTCCTTATCGCAATCTAGTGTTCTGCTTAATGTGTTGAGTAGTTGAGTGAGATTCTGAGCTGGCAAATAATTGAGGAATAATGAAATTACAAAAATAGTCGACTTCGTCGGTATCAAATTTTAGAGAAAGGACGAAATGGACTACACACAATTCATTCGACATCCATCAAGCAGTTGTGGGGTTTCAGCAAATGCCTTCTAAATAAGATTATACTCAATGATATACAGTGATACTTATCGATTTGATAAATTGGCTACAGTGTTTACATT
Source organism: Gastrophysa polygoni (assembly GCA_963576655.1). NCBI lineage: Eukaryota > Metazoa > Arthropoda > Insecta > Coleoptera > Chrysomelidae > Gastrophysa > Gastrophysa polygoni. The sequence continues at coordinate 7,257,059 of OY755091.1, forward strand.
ATAATTGCATTTCAGTTTATCAACTGAAAATTTTGCATATTCTCAATATACTGGCAAACATAACTGGGAGTTGTATACTTTGTTCTAATCCTGAATGACTAGTTACTTCAGAGGACAAATCATCTCTGGAAGTTCATTGTCTTCATTGTTCATTCTTTTCTCTGTTTAGGCACTCAAATAAATTCATAAATGCACGATTTTTCGTTTAATAATGAACTCCATTAATACACTATTTTTGGTTCATTGTATTCATAAGCCACTGCTGAAATTAATCTTTATGTACTTACTCTACTACAGAAAAAAAAATGATCACTTCATTGTTTATCATTCACAAATATATGATAATCCTCCTGGGTATCAAATTTTGGAGGAATTTATATTACAGAATGCATTCTGTTTTTTTTTTCTTATTCCAGATTCCGAATTCATAAGGACAAAGGATTTCTTCTGGAAAGTGATAGTGATAACTTTGATTTCCTGTTTGCCACTTTACATATTGAAGTTCTTGAGGAAAAAGTTCTCACCACCTAGTTACAGTAAATTATCATGAACAATCACAGGACTTGTGATAAATCCAGCACATCTTGATAGTTTTCAGTTGACAAGTAAATTATTTCTAATCAAGGATCATTTTAATTTAACCCCCACCACACCTATTTATATCTAATGAATTTCGATTTTATTATTTGAGCTAGATGATGAAACAATGTTTAAGTTTATTTCATATCTCGTTTCGATATACGGCGTAATACTCTATATATAATTTTGTTCCTGATAATTTCGTAATGAATGTTTCAAGAAAACAACAATTTGTTTCGCTTAGTAGACTGGCAATCATGTCTAACTTGAATGATTTAGCTTCAATCAATTAGGTCTTACGAAAATGAATTGTAAATATGTCCTTTGAATAAAACAAGAAATTATCGGAAATAAATATTTTAAAGGAATGAATATTTTCGAGGAACGATTTCAGTCAATTATCCTGTGTTGATTTCGTGTTGACCAAAATGCTAGCAATTCCCGAATAGACTGTTTTGTATTCAATTGTGATAGAAAGTAACTCTAGATTGGCTTCCATGTAATTCATAAAATGATATGTTCATGTGAAGAATATGAAGTTTGAGACATTTTGAATAAAATATTGTGTATTCTATCCCAACTATGTTTGTGTTCCTGCGAATGATAAAAAATAACTATTTCATAGTCATTGAATGTTGAATGTGAAAGATTCGATCCATTCATTTATTTAATATTCAAAGTATCAAAATCTTGCACTGTCAATATTTTATTGGTATGCTGGTGACATTGAAAGATGACATAGTGCTGTATAAAGATTATAGTATACCAAATTTTGTGAAAGTGACAAGAATATCTGTATTCTATTTTCAAGAGGTTCTTAAATCTTCAATGATATATTCCAGCAAGAATCTACTATAATTTATTTCAACATAACATTCATGTAGATATGTGAATCATGATAGTTCTACTAGAAATTTGTATTTGTTATCTATTATACAGTTTATTTACTTATATTACTGAAATATATTATGCTTATTTTACTTCACTTGTCATTTTATTTTCCTCATTTCTACATCGCGGTAAGAACCATCCGTGCAGGCATTTAGGAACAGGACTTGGCGTCTTAAAGTCAGCTCTCCCGATTTCAATGAATGTCGCAGCATCCAGTACCAATAAGCCAACGTGGTTAGAGTCATCTTTACCCCATATCATTGCAGTTAAGATCACGCCATCATCTTCGAACTAGAAAAAAAAATCGTTGTGATTTCTACCATGATAATAGGTCTCGAATAGGATAAAAAATACATGTAACACGTACATTTGTGAAATAAATCTAGAATGATGATTTGAAGATGAAAATCAGATGAGTAACTTATTCCGAAATATGTATTATTGTAAGGATCTCCTAATTTTCTCGAATGTGTCACTGTTTCAAATCATAGTGGTTTTGAAAAACAAAAATTTGTTGACGAAAAAGTACTGAAAAAACGCAAAACCTAACCCAAAAAAAATCTTATGTTGGTGCTTGGTTGCCATAACTTCACTACGAAAAGAAAACCTCATTGAATTAAAATTTGAATCTCCATTTTTTATCTTGTGATTGGACTTACTTCAGCATCGGGCCTTGCCACGAATATTGGTTCACTTGGATAACAGTTTATTTCACTCCAAGTTTTGGTTGTTTTTGTGACGGTATCCACTTTAATAATCTGAAATTTTTCATGAGAGTTCAAAATCATTCAAGGCAAACTAAACTCACTGTTCCTGGATTATCAGCATCAACATCCGAACTGATGGCATAAAAATATCTATATGGTTTTCCTGTGAATGGAAATTAAACGATCAAACTAGGTGTATTGTTGAGTCAACTACATACCCATATGATTCTCATAGTTTATTCTTGGTGTCTCACAGCCCAGGTTACATAGTTTTTCAGGTTTAATGAGCACATCACCGTTATGTAAGTAGAATGCTTTCGCTTTGGTGCCTCTCAATCTGACCAAATTAATATTTATATTTGGTTTCATTGGATCTTTTTTTAGCGGCAAAACAAACCTTGCTGGTCTGCCTCTGAACATTTTAGCATAATTTGGATTTTGCTGCATTGACTGAAAAATAAGTTATGTTTTAAAACTGACGCAACTTTATTAGAATATAAGGCTCCAAAAAGTTGTGCATTTTGGACATCATAATAATTACATTATTATTGCAAACTGTAAAAAAAAACAGATTTATTGTAATGTACAATTAAATTTGATGTTGAATTGAAGGTCCAAACATATGAAAGTTTTACTGTTCTTGATAAAAATACGCTGTTACTTTTCATATAATCTCTACTATAAATATATTCACTTTTTACCATATACCTTCATTGTGTCTATATACATGCAATCCAACATAGAAGGATCTTTGTAGATACAAATATCCAGTATTAAATGACCATCTTTTTCGAACTGGTTGATGAGATGTAAATAAAAGAAGGCTTCAGCATAAAACACATGAGCTAACTTCCCGGTGTTTCTTGGAAGAAGGCATATCCTTGTCTGGAAAAAAATATAATACAGGAATACTTATTGAATAGTTACCAGCAGAACTTACATATTCTTCATGGTACCATCTGAAACATCCTGCTAAGGGCTCATTCTTTAGTTTCGTCATCATCAACCCCACCACAGATACACATAGAGGTTGTTCAGCAATCACAAAAAAATTCTCAGTTATACCTGAAGTGTAACAATCGGGCTATTATCATTTCATCCTTTTTAGGTAAGATTTCTTGATACAAAACTTGTCACCTTGAAACTATTATAAATTTTCGTAAAAATCTTTAAGGTATATAAATATGATGTGTCTTGCAGGTGGTTATTTGAAAATGTGTCATAAAGAAACATTTCTCAGTTCTGTTTTCATCGGAATTCGAGCAGAAATTTGTGAACCCACTAAATGTTGTGATTTCAGTTTGTGATGAAAATTACCTACCAAAAGAGTGCATGTATGATGGATTGAATGGCCATCTTGCTGGGACTGAAGCTACAATTTTTGCATTCTCAAACATTGTATTATCTGGATCTTGAAGAAAATAAAAACTACATAAACAATGTTTGCACTTATGTTATATGCTACATACTGTTTTTATCTTTGCTGAAGCAAGCTATAATATGTTGTGGTCCTGTGGCACGGATTGACAATCCCAGGTTGTACACCGTTCCTTTTTCAACAATTGAACTTAGCTAGTTCATTCAATTCAGAATTCATCACTTACCATCATTGAGGACATGGGGATGTGAAGTATGACTCACAATAGATATATGGTCTCCTAGATTAACTTTACCTTGAGTCTCAAGTGAATCAACATTTATTTTATGAATAATTGGAGTTTCTGTGAAAGCGTACAGCTCATCTCTAAAAGGGTAAACAGATATCATGGCATTGTCTGAAGTTTCTTTCGAGAAGGTGGTAGCAATCCTAAAAGTACAGATAACACAAGATTATGACTAAATATGACTTTCCTGCTAATTTAATACCTTTGGAATATTGTGTGACAAGGATCTTCAACTGACCTTGTTCCAAATTCAGTAAGAACAATCCTCTTTGCAGACCAATTTTTTTGATATATTTCAGATTGAAGAAATCGGCACTGGTAAGTGATTTTACCATCATTGATTCCAAACCTGAAGAAAACGAACATGGAATTTGATTGATTTGACTTAAATACTGGTTCAAGAATTATTCAGCTGTATAGGATTACTTTACCTATGTAACAATGCTGAACTATCGAAGAGATGAGTGAATAATTCTTCTTCGCCAACTTTCAATGAACCAGGACCATTCCGAATTAATGAACCATTTAACCACTTCGGAACATTTCCTGCCAAAAGAAATATGTTCATATCATATCAAATTATACTTGGGAATTTGTGTGTCTCTAGAGAATCATGACCAAGAAATGGCCGTCCCTCATGGAAATTTATATTGGCGAATAGCTCTCTTCTCCAGAGAGTATTAGCGAATATTCGAAATCTGAACAAAAATGTGAACAGTACTCCAGGGCAGGTCGAATTCGCGCTTTGTATATCGTGAGCAGTTGCCGAGGTGTGAAGTAAGTACCTCTTTGACGGAACAGAAAGTGGAGTAGTTCTCACAATGGACCTCACTTGATCGTCCTATGAAATAGCGCTGTTGGTGGTGATTCTGAGCAAGGATATTGACGACTTCTTGTGTGGTACTTGACATCATCTTTTTGGGCATTGTGTGATCTGTCTTCCAGGTGAATATACAAGCTCGAGTCTTTGTTGCATTGAACTTTAGTAGATTTTTAGATTCCCATTTCAGAATTCTTGCAAGATCACCATTTGAGATATCAACCTGTCTCGGTCTTGCACCTCTGGCCTCATTGGATGATAAGGAGCTCTAGAGCAGAAGGTGGTATGAGGTGTACTATCCTCCGCAAAGCTATGGACTAGGCAGGAGGTCTTGTGGAACACCATTTACAACCACATAGAGTGATCTATCCGCGAATAAACTCGATAGTAAAAGACATAGTTGACCTCTGGTGACGAAAACCATATTGCCGTTCGTTCATTGATTGGAGTTGTTTGCATTGCCCATTACTTTAGAGATCACAGATGATAGTGCAATCGGTCTATAATTGTTTGGAAGGTTCTCGCCATGGAACAATTTTTTTGTCTTTTGAATATTTTTTTATTTTGCCTAGTTTTCGAGGAACCTATATCTCTGGACCAAAGAAGAAACATGGGGAAAAAGAGCAAATAAACAAGGGCCTTGAAACCGATTGCAGCATGTACTAAACAACTTGATGATTCTCATGTCTGTGAATTTTTCGAGAGGGTGGTACATTCATCTTTCAGCTGAAAAATGAATATTAAGTTGAGTTCCGCATTTTGAAACGAAAAATATACATAACGTTAATTTTATTATTATTTTCGATATAGAAGCCTTTTCCAAGTCTATATAATTTTTTTCATCACTCAGTTTCGTAGCTACCAAGGTGGATAATCAGGCAAAGAGTTCAATGAATCGGATTATTCATAGGTGGAATTTGAATGAAAACTAGAATGTCCATCATGTGGTCTGTGGATAATAGTAAAAGAAGAGTGTACTCTAAGTGCACTCTTAAATCATAGCTCTAGAAACATAGTTGAATCACAGAAGAGGGGTTGAATGTTATAATGGGAATGAGACAAGGTGCCAATAAATCATGGGAGGAAGAGGATTTGACATGAAACAGTGTGGTCAGATAGCCCAGGCAAATAAGACCATTCAAACCGAAAATAAGAAGAAACACCGATAACAATATAACCTATTTCATCTGGCAATTTGACGACTCCACAATTTTCATTTTGAATTCTGATTCCCTACATTTTCTTCAATATCAGAGAATACGGAAGTTCCATATATATATGAGGTTCCACGGATAATTCCAGAAATAAGTAGGTATTACATGAAGAAGGGCATCTGGCAATGAGTTTTATAACGTTCTTAAACTTTTTCAAGCCTCAAAATGGTGAAAGACACAAGCGTAAAGAAGAAAAGAAGATCAGCAGGTCCCGAAAATGAAGTTGAGGTTGACATTTATAAAAGAGTAATTGAGTATGAAGATAAAGAAGCTTCAAACCGAGAATGTGGAATGGACGCAAAAATCTATTTTGAGGTGTGTACGGATATCAGAGAAATGTTGAAAGAAATACACAGCCAAAAGATACAGGGCTCTGCTACACAAAGTCTAAATAAAGAAATGCAAACTGATATTTTGGTCAAGTTATGCATTTTGAAAAAGCTGAATAGAATTGATAAAATCAGACATGTAGTTGGAAGAGAAACATTAACAGCAGAGAAACAAAAATGTGATAGTATCAAATTGAGTTACCAAAACCTACTGTATGAGTTGCACCATTTAGTAGCTGAAACAAATAAATGTATGGCTTTCAAGTCAAAAGATGAAGACATTGAGCTTGTTTCTCTGGAAGAGTTCATGAAAGATGCACCAGAATCTCTCTCAAAGAAATTCGAGAAATTTGATCCAAGTCACCATGACCAATCACACAATCTGAGGCTGGCTCGTCTTGAATGGGAATTATCTCAGCGCAAAAATTTTGCACAACTTTGCAAGGCTTTGGAACAAGAACAAAAGAATTTGGAAGGTGATCTACTGGGAAACAAAGAAAAACTCAATGCTTTGAAACCACTTTTGTCAAAGATTGTAGAAACAACCAGACCACTTCAACAACATCTTGGCATTTCATTCAGTGAGTTACGAATTGAACATAATCTTGCTCATCTACTAGCGGATCCTCTCTATATGTTTTATGTTAATGTGGTTTCCTACAAAAGTGCATTCAATCTCAGTTTGGATGTAGAAATCACTGGAGATAAAGATGAAGCTGTTATGTGGAAAGAAATAAATGAATCTAAAGACAATAGTCTTTTAGAGGATGAATCTGATCAAGAACCTGATCAGGTAGAAGTTGAAGAAGTTGTAGAGATAAAAAAAAGACGTCACAGAAAATCTGTACAACAAGTAGATCCCATGGAAGAAAAAAAAAGAAAGCTTTTGGTAGTACATCCTTTGAGTGTGGAAATAACAGCAAAAGTAAACTCTGGTTTATCACTTGCCATCAAATTTTGTTACCATTCCAAACTGAAAATGATTACAGTCACTTCGAAAACAAATATCCCTTCAAGCATAACAGGCCAAACTGCTCGTGACATTCTGTGTGGTGAAAATATTTTGGGAGAACTAATGAAAGGTGACTCTGGACTTGATAGTCCAAACCCAGTAACACTATTCCAAATCAAAAAAGTGGGTATTACATCTTTTCAGGCTTTGGTTCCTCAAATTGGTCATGCTTACAATTGGGCACAAAGAGTATGTGGTATGGACTTCATTACAAATAAAATGAGTGATGATGAAATGTGTAGCTCCAGTGTTGAAAAAGTAATTAATACACTTTTGAAACGTCTCAAGTCGAGAAGTGACTTAGCAAATCAATTGCAACAGTTGGACCAAAACACCTTACCAGTATTACCCAGTAACTTGGGCTGTCCAACTTCACAGACTTGTTTGAAAAAGTGGGGTACAATCACTTATCAAAAGTATTGCCAGTCAAGTTTTACGCAACAGTATGTGGAAGAGGAGCTTGTGCTACCATATGATTCTTTTTATTCTGCTGAACTTACTAGAGGGGGAGCAAATCTTCAAGCCTTGATTGTGCTGAAAAATAATTTTCCTTCGGCCAGACCTTTATTTTCACTTTGTTTGAGCTTCAATGGTACCCATCATTCCAGAAATAATGATGCAATCAGAGATATGGAACAAATTGTTAATTTGGACTGTGGAAAAGATGACCCAATATCATGGGTCCTATCTCTACAGCTTGCTTATCTTTGTTTATATCTTGATGTTTATCTGGAAACAACTGACAGCAAGGCATTTCCACAGACTACCACTTTTATCAGAAGAGTATGTGGCAGGAACAGAAGAAGGCCATTCAGGTTTAGAAATATGGGAAATGGAATATTTTCACAATATTAATTCCTTAAGGTTCTTTGTTCATTAAATATTCAGTTCAATTACTGAAATATTCATTGTTCTTTGGCTAACAAGAATAAATAAATCATATATATATATATATATATATATGTGTATATTATATACAGGGTGTAATTAAATAAGTGTAAAACATTTGAGGGGGTGATTCCTCATTGAGCATTGGAGCATCCCATGTTAATAAACAGCCCCTTAAAGGGGGTATATAAAATTTCTTTACCAATTTTTTTCACAAGCACTAAAAAAGTTATGGTATTTAAATTAACCTGACATTTTCTACTACCAAAGAGACACTTAGCCAGTATTGAAATTAACCTGACATTTTCTACTACCAAAAAGACACAGCCATAATTGAATGATTAATGGGGCCTTCATGGGATGCTCCAATGAAGTTTCTTTATATGAATGATCCTATCTTTTTCTCGATGAGGAATCACCCCCTTAAATGTTTTACACTTATTTAGTTACACCCTGTATATTTATATATATCTTATGATTCTTCAATTTCTGTATCTGTTTTTTTGGCACTCACCTGTGATTTCTCCTTCTATTGGCTGAATAATCTCTTTTTCACAAGATCTCAACCAGACATTAACATCACAATTTGGATAGAGATCAACTGAACACTCACATTCATCTGAGCATTTGGATCCCTGTAAGTATATATTTCAGCAGAGATTTATCATTGCACTATTTCAACCAAAAATATATTACTTTGTCAGAGGGAAAACTCAAATATTTTCTCGCTGGTAGAGGCGACCACGTGAACACCGGAGAGCTAGCTCCTGAAGGGCAATTTTCATCATCAAGGTGTAGTAGAGATGTTTCTCTTTTGCTTTCGAGAGTCATTGTGCACAGATAAGTCTGAAAAGTTTATGTGCGCAATATTAGAATTTCGATTATTTCACTTTTTACCTTGTATGTATATGGGTCATTATTCTAATTGAATTACTGTCCAGGTCTCATGGGGTGCATGAATTTGAAGGTCGGTTTCGGTCGATCTTCGTGGAATACTGACCTAATATATTATGTTATACAATCTTGTTAGAGCTACTACTTAGAAAAATGATGATTGAACAGTATCTGACTATATTGGGTGGCCCAATGAAAACGAAACAAGGTCGACTTGACAGTTATCGTTCTCTGAAAAAAAAAGCTTCCTTGTTTTTGGAATGCAATGCAGTAGTTCTCGAGAAAACACGTTTATGAAAATAATCGGCTAGTGATGGAAAGTAACGCTTTTTTCCCTTTCATCATTATTTCTCATTTCGTAGTTAGAAGTGCCTTATGTGTTTTTTCAATCCTTTCCTACCCAACATTTCATAAAGAAACATTTATTTTAATGTCAGGTCCTTCTCTCAATAAAATACATACCTTGTTTCGTTTTATGTATGTATGGACTAGTGATCAGAGACATTCAGATCTTTATTTCAGATTAACACAAACATATTTTTTTTTATACTATAATTAATGAATCAGAAATCCACCTCTTTGAGATCCAAGATCTGGAAGATTCGTCCTCCTTCGTTATTTGTTGCAATCAGATATTGACATTTTGTTGTCAGTCTAAAGTATTATAGGTAGATGTAAGGTTTGAATAAATTCGTGGGAAAAGTCATGTTGTTCTAAAATCTGATACGAAAATATGACAAAATCAGAAAATCGCCTATCATAGATTGTGATTCATGATACTAGGAACATGGCGCTATATAGTGAACACAAAATAATGATGAGACCAAAATAATTGTAAAAATTTCTAGAGTTTCATTTATCGAAAATTAATGTATATAAATAGTTGATTTTATTACTATCTACTGATCATGTATCATTGATATCACAAAATTATATTCAATTAACAAAACTTAATAATGCAGACGGATACATTAAAAACTCAGGAATTCCATTGATAAAAAGAAATTGATAATTATATGTGTTCTCAATTTCTGTAGATCAATACCGAACTTATAATCAAGTTTTTTTTTACATGTCCGCAGTTCAGTGTCGGCTCGTGATCCTTTCAACGAGGAAGCTGGAATGAGAAATGTGAATTTGAATTCGATGAAAATAAAACTCCACTAAGGCAGGTAATTCACCAATCTGCAGAACAGACAGATGATCATAGCATAACTAACTGTTGTCCAGCACGAACCAACGGAGAGGTTTTAGTTGTAACGGACCAAAATCGTATTCGCAAAACCGGGTAGTCAATGTAAATGTAAATGTTTAGATTGAAAGTAAATATTGATGGTGAATTTATTTTGAATAACTGTTGGATTTTCATAATTCAAGAACATGGTTAACAAAACTGAAATTCACTGCACGGCAATGTCATAAAAATCTTATAATGCTATCTATATTTCCGTTAGAAATTAAGTGTGGAATTTGATACTTAATTTCATTTGAATGAACCACAAATCCATTAGATTAGTCACATTTTATTCAAAAGGAATTTTTACTTTGGAAATCGTCATTAAGTGCCTGTTGAATAATATACCGATTCTTTACTCACATGGTTTATAGGAAGCAAGAATACATTTATTTTAGGTAGAGGTAACTATCTTGTCGAAGTTTGAAATGAACTATCAGCAGAGGTATTGTCGGCGCTTACATTATTATTATTGATTTGATTGCTTGTTTTATGCAAACATATTTACATTCGCAATTCGTTTCTCAAGAAAACATGTAACACACAGGCTGTCCCATGGTCGATGATCCATTAGACGTATGAGGAAATCGGCTCGAAGAATTATTCTGAAAATTTGGCTACATCATAGTAAAATAACTCGTAGTCGTAAAACGACGAAATTCTCAGCGATGTAATTCAAATGAGACACAGCCTGAGTATTATTGCATTTTTGGATTCGTGATAACTTTATGAATCTCTAGCATATTGAGAAAACGTTACCATCGACAACTAGCATATATATGCCAGAAATTGTCTTCCGTCAACGTACGATTAGGCCAAGCACATTCTGCTTGGTCTCAATGCCAAACACGCTATAGTGCCAGACGGATTACTGCTGGGACAACCCGTATTTTATTTATTTTATATATGATTCATCGTAAATATTATTCCAGTGTCAAATTTATTCCATAAATATTGCACATAGCGTCTCAACAGAAAGTGTGAGTTTCTCTATTTTGCATAGCAACAATGGTATTCCTGCTTGCTATATTGGTATAATAGCGACATATTATCTTGGTAATATGGTGTTAACTGAAACTGAAAGATATTTTTACTCTTAGAACACTCCGTAGAAATATCTTGAAACTATATTAATAATAAAAGGCATAAGTAGGTATATTTTATACAGAATAACGTTTGCGGGCCTAAACAAAACTATCAATTTCTCTTATATGAAAGCCTGTATTATTCAATTGGGGTTGCTTTCCTTGTAGAAAGGGAGTCAGTAGATTGCGTTGATATTTTATCAATAAAAATTTACAGTGTGACCACAAACTAATAATATAAGAAGTACATAAATTAGAAAAATATTTTTTCAAATGGAAGCCACCTAATTTTTTTGGTTGTTTTATCTTATTCAGCATCAAAAATAAGGGTAACTTCGTGAAGTTCTCATTCACTATGGAATAGGACAATCTCATACGCGTATGAGATTGTCCTATTCCAGAAATTTGTAGTTTTCGAAATATTGACAATAAAAATTTTTCCACTATAAAAATACTATTTGTTATCATAGTTGATGGCCACGACATGAGTGGTCTATGTATATTACTAATCAAATATATTTTATATATGTTCTCTACTAGATTCGTTCGACAACAGCATATTTTTAAGTTTCTAAATCCTTCTTTGACTTAATGAGCTGAACCACCTGAACCAACTAGAATTATTTACCAATTTTCAATATTCAAACACGCAAAACTGAGTCTATTTGTATTTACATAATAGAATGTGACAAGGGCATGGCACATTAAAATGTTTTGCTGATTTTTGATCGCTTTCGTCTCTCCATATATGGTCGTTTCAATTCGTCTCTCTTTCTCTCTGAGCACAATCTAGTAGAGAATGTATAATATCATTTATCTTTGGTACAAACCAAGGTGGATATAGGATGGTGAAATAACTCTTCAATTGTTTCTTTCCAAAACATGTAGACCTGTCAAACGACCTCACTAAGGCCGCACCACTTGAGTATAGATGGCGATACGATCGTCGATCCGGTGAAGTCAAATCCGCTTTTACTGATAATGACGGATACCTGACAGTGATGGATAGCTAACAATTCAGTTTTTACATTTATGTTGAATTTCAAATCCACATCGTGTTTCCAGCATTTCCAAGATAACCTTCGAGATCGGCATAGGTGACGCCACCTAGTTTCGATCTTGGGAAGCCTTAGCAAGGTATTGAAATCCGACAAAATCAAGTAGGCGAAGGTCTACAACTTTTTCTAGTGGCTGCTGGGTATAGGGAGTTGAGACACCAGTCTTTATTTACATCATGGTACAAACAATCATAGGTGCTTCAGAAATATTAGTATTTTTGGTCTGGCATCATGATACTATAACGAGTTATAGTATCATGGTCTGGCATGTGCATGACTTATCCTTGCCGTCTCTGCCCATCTTCCTCATCTAAGCCCTTCGACCATAAAACAAATTATGGTGGAAGTCTCAAACGGTAAACTTGGCATAACTGCAAATATTACCAATGAATCAGGCAACACTGATGACTTTGCCCGAAGCCGGTCTATAGCCGGTTCAATGACGGCTAATAAATGAGAGGAATCTAGTTAGTAAAGAGTGAACGTACTAGATATTAACTGTTTGATTGTATCATGACCGACATAACCTAGAGCCTGATATTAGACCATGATGTAAATAAAGATTGGTGTTCCAACTCCAAGTTGTAGACTGCTGCCTACTTGATTACATCGAATTATAATACCTGACTAAGGCTGCCCAAGTTCGACACTAGATGACATTACCTGTGTCGATCTCGAAAATTTTCTTGGAAACTCTCGAAAACATTTGAAATTCAACTCGAATACAAATATTGAAGCGTGAGCTATACGTTGCTGTCAGATATCCGACATTATCAGTAAAAGCGGATTTAACTTCACAGAATCGACAATCGTATCGCCATCTATACTCAAGTGGTGCAGCCCATGGACGTATACGTCCATGGTGCAGCCTTAGTAAGGATGTTTGACAGGTCTACTTGTTTTGGAATCCTGTAGTAGACCAAAGAAAAGGAAAAGAGTGAAACGACCGTTTCTGTTTACATTACATACTGTCTGTATAAATGTAAACATCCAATGAATCAAGCAAAAGTTGTTTTTATATGAAATAATATGAATATAAATTGCGTTATTTGTAGCGATTTATTCAGTCCTTCTTCTGAAGTTCATGTCACACAATGTGGGCACATGTTCCATCTACCCTGTTTAATGAAATGGCTAGAAAGGTGAGTGAAATTTAAAATCTCAGTGATCTGAAATGTATATATATATATATATATATATATATAAAATTTGATCAATTTGTAGATCCAAGAGTTGTCCTCAATGCAGAAATAGGGTGACCAAGAATACAGTTAATAGAGTTTATTTCAATCTAGCAAATATTAGCCATGATAGCTTTGATATTGGAACATTACAGAACAAAATCACTGATATGCAGCTTCTTTCATCGGAGACTGATAAAGAGAGGAAAATGCTCAAAGAAAAAATACACAAGTTAAAGAATCAACAAATTGCCTTAAGGTATATCATCTTCTCCTTTTTGTTCGAAATAATTTATATCTGCAAATTACTATACTCCATTTTTTCAGAACAGAGATAGCAAATCTTGAAAACAGCCAGAGAGCCAATGAATCTGCTATTCATGCATTGAAGGAACAAATAGTTTATTTCAAATCAAAAGCCAAAGATTCTGATAGATTAACTGCAGAAATAGTGAAATTGAAAAATAATATAAAAGACATGGAAAATGTTCAAATTGCAATCAATGGTACTAGAGATCAAGCAAATGAGATGATTAGAAATCAAAACGACATTGATTCATTGGCAATCGTAGCAGCAATGTTGAAGAAGTAAGAATAATTATTATTTACTCAAAAATTGCTACAATCTTTGATATAGTTTAGAGAATAAATGAGTGTTTAGTTTTATTGATAACTTCACATGAAATATACAATGCATCTATAGACATTTTGTGAAAATCTCATTTTCTTCTCTAATTTCATCACCCTGTATCTCACAAATGAAGTATTAGCTGACCTATGTTCACATGAAGAATTATTCTAAAAATGATCTAAGGATTATCATAACAGCTAACTCAGTTTGTTTTGAATTGAGAGTTAATAATATATTTTTATTGAAAGATGTCTGGTCACCAATATTGTTGCGTATATTTTTTAGAAATTTGCTGGAAGCTCAACAAATGAAGAGAGAAGCAGAAACTAATTTGAAAAGAGCACAGTACGAAGCTAAGAAATACAAGAAGGAGTGTCTAGATATCAACAGTGAAAATTCGAATCTGAAGTAAGTTAATGATCTCATGAAAGCTTGAAATTCATGTACCTAAATTTTCTAGAAGAGAATTACAACAAATCAAGTCAAAATATGAGAAAGAAAAACAATTGAAAAGTAATGAACTGAAACACACTGAGAACTCATCTACTGACACCACAATATCCAGTGTTCTTTCAGGCCATAGTTTAATTGATAGAATGTCACTAGAAAACACTATTTCAAAAAATACATCACTTCCAATTGTAGGTATAAAGTGAAATCATGTAGAAGATTAATCATTACTGATTTTGTTCATGCTTGCAGACTGAAAAAGTTCAAAATATCATTGATTCTAATTCTCCATATTTGCCAGTGAAAGCAAAGGCTGTTGGCATGGATTATAGAACAATCTTGAATGCAAAATACACCACATCAGTCAAACCTTCTACTAGTGGCGAAGGAGGAAATCCAGGAGTAAGTTACAAAGTTGTGTAATCAATTATTCATAGTGATTTTGCAGTTTTTCACCAGTTTAATTGAATGGTGTCTCTTGTCAACTGAATTTTTATTTATTCAAATGGATTTGTGGGTTTCTGTAGAAAAAACAACTTTATTTCAAATGTTTTTTGAATGTCCCAGTGTTCTTGACTACATTCAACTCTCAGTTATCTGCTGTTATATGTTCTCCACCATTTTTATAGGAATTAAGTATTATTAAGTATTATCAGTTTAACATGTGCAATCTGAAAAATTGCAATTATCTCATTCTATGTATAAACGAACTTTTTCAGTATAGTATCTTCAAATCAAGTGCTTCCAAACTTGGCAACAGGATATCAAAACTTGACGACAAGTACCCTGATCGTGGATTTATCAGTTACAATGGATTAGGGGGATCTAGCAAAGAAGACATATTCCCATCACCAAAACCTCTCCAGACTGGCCTGAAACGTAACAAAACTAGCTCCATGACATCTTCCAAAAAGTTTAAAAAACTGGCTCCTGTAGCTTTTAAAGCCAAAGTTACAGATCATTTTGAATTGTCTGGTCAGTGAATCTTATATTTTTATTATTTATTATTTGTACACATAAATTTATACTATTTTTGTAAACTGATTTTTTTAAATACCTCTGAACCATAAATACTTACCTACTTTTGAATACACCACCAACATTTAAACGCCAGGGCATAGTCAATTACAATTGATCTACAACAGCAAATCTCTTGAGCAAATACAATATTATATCCCTGGATAGCCTCTATGTGGTGAAAGTTGATAGATTTATTCATCAAGCACTGAATCAGGTGAGACACATCCAAATAATATATGAGACTAGACTATGCCAAGATATATCTTCATCACATATATGCTCAAATCATGGCCTGAATTCACTGATATATAAGGGAGCAGCAGAATATAAAAAAAACTCTCCTCCAACATAAAAATATTGAATGTAAACGAATTCAAAATTGTCATGAAGAGACCCAATGAAAGTACTATGTATCATTGTATCGGTCAATAACTGTATTATTATTACCCTGATTAATTATTATCCTGATTTCTACTACTGTGATACATCTATTTAACTATTCCATTGTGTCGAGTCACTAATTTTGTGCCTTAATTTTTATATTTAGAATTTATCTTTATAGATTTCATATGTGCTTTCCTAATGGATTTTTTATATGCCCACGAAGGGCAAAAATGTCAAAATATTTTTTTCATATTTTTAGATAGGTCTCTCTTCAACAATATTTTGGGATGAAATAAACGCAAAAAATAGTAGGCAACGCACACTGGTAATTTACATAATAAGTATTGACGTGAAAAAGGATTTAAGCAATATCAATAATATATATTCTCTTTGAAACCTCATGTAATCTTCCATATCTCAATGATTCTGACAGTAATCTGATTATTGTTGGAGATTTCAATATTCCAAATTAAGTCTCCTCTATTCCTAAAGGACTAATGGACAATCTCGTAAATTTCAGCAATTTTATGGGATTGAGTCAATATAATTCGATTCTGAATTGAGATGATCGTACTTTGGACTTAGTTTTCAGTAGGTCAACAGTTGTTGTCTCTGAATCCAATGATCCTCTCCTTCCAATCGATACTCATCATCCGCATTACTAATTGACATCAAGTTTGACTCTTGTAGCACCAAATTTGATACAGATTGTATCGAAACTTATAATTTCAGAGAAGCAAACTTTGAAAGATTGTATCAGGACCTTTCGGAAGTTGATTGGTCTGTCTTAGAATCCTTAGTAGATGTCGATTCAGCATGCACTCAACTTTATTCAAAGCTAGATAGTATTTTCTCGAAGAGCGTTCCTACCAGAATAGTTAGAAATTCTTCATTCCCACCTTGGTTTACTAGTCCTATAATGAGGAATATAAAAGAGAAAAACAAATAAGTCCAGTTTACCTAGTTCAATGTATCTCAATGATGAAGAACTCAATGAACCCTTGGACATTTTGAATTCGTTTGCGACCTTTTTTTAATCATCTTTTATCACCTCAACAGATTATGTAGCTGAGGAAGTAGTCGATAACACACCCAGTTTAGTCACTCCGATTATATCAGAAGATCTTGTTCTTAGAGCTTTGAAAAGATTCAAACCAAAAATGACTATGGGCCCAGACGGTATACCATCTTTCATACTCAAATGTGCAATAATAATTGCACTATACAAATTATATTGCAATTATATAAATTACTCAATAACAAACTTGATCGTCCCCATTTTCTATCCCTCATTGATATACATGTTCCTCGGTTGCCTGTGAGAGATGAATATTTCTTTTACTTGCGCACACCTCAATCTACTGCAATTTTCACCTATTTATAGAATATGTTCAGATTATATGTCTTCTCAAGATTCATTTGATATCCTCTATACTAATATTACCTGTATGAAGAGAGCATTATTGTAGTATTGTTTGTGTGCATATAAGCTCTTTTTCTCCTCGCTTTCCATATGCAGATGGGCCCATCTCCATTCACTAGTGTGATAAATTATCTAGTTTGTCCTAACCTAGTTTGTATCTAAACTGTAATTTTATATTAGACGTTTATTTTGGCTGTTGGATGAATAAAAAAAAATAAATATTCTCTGAATATCTCCTGAGCTTATCAATGTGGAAAGTACATTCAAGTCACTCAACCTTATCGAAAAAATAGATCCCATATTGGCGGTCACTTAAATGATCAGGAAGTGAAATATGCTGAACAGTATCTCCTGCAGTTATGCTTGTTAATGGTTCCTTTTGATATATCTCACTGCCTGAATTACAAAGTTCCTGATTCAACAACAAAACACACACATTTTTCATTTACTCTTGTAGATGCAACACTAGATATAACCAAAAGGGTAATTATTCAAATTAGCTCTATTCTCAATAAAACAGTGTTCATCTCATTGCAATTGTTGATAGAACTAATTTTTCCACAAGCCAAATCTTGTGCAGAGTAAAGAGTATATCCATGACACAAAAATCTCTTTCAGATGTCAGTGGATGCAATAATCACTTAGTTCACTTAGTTTCCAGTGGTAAATATTCACCAGTTTTATGAAACAGGTGGAAAACATGTTTGGAAATATTTTTGCCTATTATTAAAGAGGTAGGTGTGACGAAGAGAAACAATATAACTTTAGAAATAATTTATTTCACATCAACCTATTTTGTACCCTTCGATTCTCTTTCTGCTTTCCTTTCTGCTGCACGTTTCAACTGCTGTTTGGTACTCAGATTATGCCTTTTAGAAAACCTCTGGTTTTTCAAAAATTTAGCATCCATCTGAAAATAAATGTGACATATCATTTTGTATCTCTTCCACAACTTTTCAATGGGTATTTTTTTGCCAGGACAGTGAACACAATGCTGGTAAACAAACAGAACATTATTGGAGGTTTCCATTTTTGCTACATGAAGAGCCCTTCCAACAGTAAACGGAATACTATTGAATGATATGGAATGGCACAAATCAAATGAAATTACGTGCGATGCTATGGAATCGCACGTTTCATGCCTTGCATGAACACTTAAGAAGTTTCAACTCTATGAATATCAGTTGTAGCTTACTTAAAAATTCATTCAAATCTCAAAATCCTTTCAGTTTAGTTGATGGATGAATCCACCTTTACAAAAAACAACTGAAATTCAATTCACAGATGGATAATAAAAACCACAATCATGTCTACCATATTTATATTATGTAGTAGTGTTGTTATACTCACCCCAAGGGTAGATTCATGACGGAACCTTTTTGGCTTCTTGATTCCATTACGATGGGCCTTGCGGTCTGCAAAACAATATGTATTGAGATATTGATCTAGATCATGAAAATATAGTAGGTACTAACTCTGATTGTGATTGGTATGATTCTTAGACTTAGCCATGTCGAAGACTGCAGATATCTGAAAGAAATTGCCAAATGTTAGGTTAAAGTTGGATAAAAAAAAATCAAATGTCAAAATAGATTCAAAATGAAAGAAATATAATGACCACTACAGGCATTTACAAATATTATTGTATTTTAAAATTATTTTATTGTTCGATTATTGAAATTCAGATGAAATAATCCAGAAATATATAATATCACTTACACAAACTCTACAAAGAAAATATACACGCCTGTCAACTGTCTGCCTGAAATTCGAAAGGAAGATATAGGGTTACTTTATTCTTCTTCTATGAAACTGAAATGGTCCCGTGATGTTATGAGATACTTCTTCTATCTTACTGTCCATTGTTTAATTCATCACTGAACCACATATCACCTATATACAGATAGGAAATCTGTGACTGAACTCGCTGCTTTTATAGACTTTTATTATACACTCGTGAATGTTTGAATAGAAACCTTGGACATGTCAATTTCATGGATAGAAGCATAATGAAGTGGCTCGACCTTCGGTGTTTTAGTGTTGAAAAAAATTTTGGTCACCGGATGTTTCTTAATTCTTCAATTATTCTTGGATTCACC
The DNA here is from genome assembly GCA_963576655.1 of Gastrophysa polygoni. Taxonomy (NCBI): domain Eukaryota; kingdom Metazoa; phylum Arthropoda; class Insecta; order Coleoptera; family Chrysomelidae; genus Gastrophysa; species Gastrophysa polygoni. The sequence goes on from OY755091.1 coordinate 7,276,622, forward strand.
ATTTTCAGTTTTGAGAAGTGGATGCCAAGTTCTATTCTATATCAACTGAACAAGAAGCAAAATATTATTGTCTTCATTCAGAAGAATGCAAGCAGATTCTTTGATTTTTATTTTTTGGTTGATATCTTCTTTTCCTATGAATTTAATATATCACTCCAAAATCGGTCATATATGTTGTCCAATTTCAGTACAGTTTTAATTTTTTGGAAAATCACAATGTACTAATATAATATTTTCTGATGAAATAACTTAGACTTCCGTAATTCAGTTCGAAATGAACTCCGGAAACGATTATATTATAATTGAGACATATTTTATTATTTGTTATCGTCATGAGAAATAAAATGAGTTTGAAATACTTTCCAAATGAGAACAACACTTATGTAGATTTGAATAATAGGCACTTGAGAAACAATAGACTTTAACTTTGTTACTGGGTTTTCATGAAAAGTCGTTTGTTTTTGTAAAAAATATTCATTTGCAAGTGTTTACAATTACTTGGCCGTTCAACCAGTGTTACCTAGATCACGTGATTATATTTAGCATACGAAACGCACAGTTTCTGCGATCATTGGCAGATCCTGCGTTCAACCTCTTTCAGTTTTTTTGCACTACAAAGAGGTGTGTCGAATGGAAGGGTTTGTTTGAACTTCTTGTAATCTACGATGTAGGCATCTTCTTCATCATCGAATTCCACGCAAGGTTTGAAGCGGTGGCCCCAAAATATATCTGAATTCGAATACGAAGTTCTATTCTGCGAAACATGCCCGGTTATATTTGAACTTCCTTCTGCTACGGCTATGATTTCAAATCTGTAACAGAGTTTTGGCTTCAACTATAATTATAGATATACACAGTATGTGTCCCAGCTAAAACTTCATCGGAAACAAGTGAAGATTGCTCGGAACCGTCGATTTTTATTACAAGTTGACCTATTTCACCGAATACGAGACTATTGTGCTACTAACCCTCTCATCCCATGTAACCCTATTACAGAATCTTCATTGAAAAACCCATACTTATGATACATAAATCATTTCAAAGCTATTTCAGTCTTGAATACAAAATGATGTTACGTAATCGAAAATCGTAATTAATGGAAAAAAATGGGATAGAGAAAATGGATTGGTGCTTTTTAGAGCTTCCCAAAATTAACATTCCTTTTTCAGGCCACTGACATGAAATAGTATATCACACACCGAGGTGGGAAGAGATTCATTTCTGTCGTGAGGTTAGCTATGATCTCGAGACAGGAATGAAACTTCCTACCGAGGATAGTACACTATTTCATTTACAGCCATCATATTTCAATCAAAATTAATACATTTCTGTTTCGTTCTGAACATACCTAAGACACTATATTTAACGACAAATTACTAAGAACGCGGTTTTCACAGAATAATCGAGTATAGATATATTATTACCGTGACTATGGGGTATACAATTTTATTGTCATCAATATAAATAAATGTCAGATAAAGTCAGATATTGAATTCGCGGAAAATGAGGGCGGGAAATGAGGTTGGGAAGTTGAGGTGTGTAATGAGACAGTTCCCAACCTTCAATGACGTTAATAATGACAGCATTACACATATGGTTGTAAATGAATTGACGTTTCGCGGGCGGATTCGATATCGATATCGGATTCGATATCGTTCATGTACTTTTTTGTGAAACTCACTTCGCGGCCTCATTTACCTAATGGCCACAATCACTACAAGTCCGAATTTACTTTACAAGGATACATAATCAATTGAGACAGATTTGTGAATTTTATCTTTTCTTTGTACTGTCTGTAATATATTGTATAGTATATTGCTGAATTGGATAAAAATGGCTCTCATTCTTGACCTTTCCGAGACCAAGATATAGTATAGAATCGCCAAAAAATGTTGTATGTACATCGGCGAAATCATCTCTTTGTGCCTCACCTGGATATTGCCTAGCCTCGACTGCGCATTCGCCGCAACTTTCTGATTGGGCCGAAAGAGAGCAATTTTACGGCCTTGATACTAAGAATACCATTTCACGAGAAATTGAAAGGATTCCTTGAAATAGGAACCTGAATTCATTATCCTCTAATTAGAAAGCATAATGTGGTTATTTTAAAACGCTATTCTTTCAATTGGAAAGTTATAAGTTTTTCAGAGTATTCTCAAATTTCAAATGTAGGAACTTGTCGGTTTTTTATTCTAGGCGACTTATGGAACCTGTTCCAAATCAATCAATATGAATGTGTGTCAAGCACTGGTAATGAAGAACTGCTTTGGAATTCTCTACCTACCAATACAGCTGGATGAGTGACAATAAAACAATGCAAATTTAGTCCTCTACATCATCAGTTCTTTTAGAATTTCATCATTCCGAAGGATATAAATTTCATGCTTCAAACTAACTTATTGTTGATCTCACCTAGATTGAAGAATGTCCAGCGGCCGAAACGTCCAAAGAGGACTGCTTTCATCGATCACATGTTCAATTTGTAGAGGAAAGATTAGTAGACCATGGGGTTCGATGTTCATTTGAATCATCTCGAATTCAGTATTCGGATAAATCTGCTCTTTATCCACGAAAAACAAAGAAATATATGTTCCGCACCATATCTTGCGTCTGAAGTCATGTATTCGGAAGATAAAGCGCAGTTTTCCATCTCGCATACATATCTGGAAAAGGTACATGAAGCCATGTTTTGTCTATTATTTGTTCTAGGAGCGGGCGGAAATTTACTCATAGTGAATTAATATAAGTAGTATAAGTTTTGGAACAGCAGGGAAAAAATAACATATGAGAATGTGCAAGCTTCAAAATTTCTTTCCTCTTGAGAATCTCTACCAAATGACTTCCAACGTCTATTGGCGTGCGTTGACGTTCCAGTTAAGCCTCTGTGAAAAGGAGTGTCGCTATCGCTAGACGGCGTCGTATTTGTATAAGTTGACCGCAATCTTTGAGTATTCAACTAATTAGTGTATATAATCAAAGCCGCAACATATCTGGTGAAGAGAGATTATTCTAGATTCAGAGACGCGCTTTTTCGGCAGAATTCTGTATCATTCAAGTTTCGCGCTTTTATTATTTTGCTTTCAACCTTCTTTATTCACCAATACCTTTTTATCACCCGCACTCGGTAGGAAAATTACTATCATTGTTACTCACCACAGCTTTTTTACTGAATACTGATGATGAAATATTCGTGAATGGTTTCGATATCTTCACATACACGGTACTGACTAATGCTCCTTGTATAGCTACGCTCAGAAGAGATTGTAAAGTCATCAATATCCAACTTCCTTGACAATGTTCCGTTGGAACTCGATATCCGTAACCAATTGTAGTTATAGTTTCTACGCTGAGGAGAACGTAACCTGAAATATGCTGTAGTGGAAAAAATTATGTTCTGAGGTTCACTATAAAGCTGATTTACTTGACGAAAGTTTCACCATACCATATACCAATTGTCAAAGTAATATCCTTTCGTTCGATGTTCAAATTGAAAAAAATGTGTCTAGGTATACCCTTTCTGCATTAGGTGTTTTCATTCTAAGTTCCTGACTTCAATTCCTGTTGTTGAACAATGATTTAGGTTATTATGATGAATGAATCAAAAAGTCATCAACTGGAGAGAAAAATGTTGAATCTGATTCACTCCTAAATTGAGATCGGTTTGATTCATAATTTCAAAATAATCATTGACTCAATTGTAGCTTATTGAGAACTGAAGACTTCAAACCATATTTCTCACCTGTTAGAGTTTGAGTATTCTCGATACATTTGTTGGTAGCATTTGGTTGAAGATCGCCATTCACATACGCCAAAATCCACCACAAACATCCAAAGAATATAAAACAGCTGAAATTCACCAGAAACAGGGCAATGATAATCCATCTCCACCGAATCGTCAGTAATGTGTTTCCTAAATCTTTGATGTAGAATATATTCTTGTGATGGAGTTGTGTAAGGAATGTGTTGAGCCTTCCAGATTTACTGATGATCCTCGCTAAGTTGAATTGCTTTATGAAGGTCGATCTAGCTTTACTAGAATGATAAAAAAATGCCGAGTAATTTTTCCTGACCTAGCGAATTTGATAGAATTTTACATACCTGAAACTACGTTTCCTCAGTATCAATACTGCTCTTGGATGTTTGCCCTTTGTTATTTGTTCTTCATCTGAACTATCCGAGAATTCGTCGAAAATAACTTCTTTGTACTGGTCCAAGACACTGTCGTACTCTAACATTCCGATCATGTATACATACTGGAAATCAATTGAATAAGTATCTAGGTGGTGCCTACTTGAGAATTCGCTATTGCTGATCACAACTTTATTGATTAGATATTTTCTACAAATAAATCCTATGGAACTACTTGAGATTATGTGTTTATAAATAGGTGATGCAAGTTTATAAAGCCCAAGGATATCAAATCTATTGTTCGTCTCAAGGAGAAATCTGTGGTTGGCAAATCAAGTAGGTAAGTAGATGGAGTCCTGGAAATACATCAAAGTCGCAGTCGCATTTTCATTCTTGAATATTTCAGATTTTCACAATCATAATAATAGTTGTGTTCTTCTTTCGACATGCATCTTGTGAATAATTTCTCGTAAAGCCTGTGAAACAGTTTGTTAGCTAATTTTCAATTCGATATGAAATGTTCATGGCTTTGCCAGCAGTACTAACAACATTATTTCTTTTAACTTGACAAAAATCATCGTGTTCTCGTCGTGTTCTCAGAATCAAAATTTGAGAATGGCCATTGAATCATTCACAACAAAGATCTGATTATTCGACAGTAATAAGTCACAGTTAAAATTAAATGAACAAAGCCTTGCCGAGTTAATTTTTCCTTTCTCTCTTATCCAGCTTACGAAAAATTAAAAGAAATAGATTTTGACTTAGTGTATTTTCAGGAGTTAACCTTCCTACCTCATTTCTTTTTCCTGATGCAGGCTTGACTCTAAGTGACTTCAGAAAACCCCCGTATAGATGGAGTAGAGATGATCACATTAGTATTTCTTAAGTTGAGAATTCAGTATTATACTCAGCTCGTCGATTATGTTATGAGATAAACTTTTCAGAATAGCAGGACAGGATAATATATTCAAAATATTCGAAGTAAATCTAGTAAGTGAGAAAAATAAACGCCATATACCAAGCATTTATAACTTTATCATTTAATCTAGCAAATCTTGCAGTGATGACATGTTTACTTTTTTATCAGATTATGTGATTCAATCTGATGTAGAAAGTACGTAGGCATTTCGATGGTTCCATGATTCCATATTTATTATTTAATATTGAGTTGAATATTTCTTGAGTCCTATTTTGCGAAAGATGCCATCAGAGCATAATAAACCTGATGTAAAACGCAAAATTGGGCGATTCTTGAAATTTGTTGCTCAGTAATTCTGTGAATGACATTGTCAACAAACCTGCGGCCCGACAGGCTAGTCTTGATCAGTCTCATGAATAGAATTAGAGCAGCAGAAACTGAAATAACCGTAATTGATAGTACGGTAATTTTTTGTTTATTTGCTTCTATTCTGGGATGACGTCATGTTTCCTTTAGAATGCTCTTAGGACAATTCTAAATGAGGTTGCAAATTTTTATCTCAAGCCTGTGGTTTGAGATAATCATTGTTTCATATGAAAACTGAAATCCTGATTTTTTTTATTGATGTGTGTTTCTGTGTATTTCTATGTTTTTATATTTACCTAGATTGAAGTGTATGACTTTTCGTATACAATGTTATATTGTCTATTGGAAAATAAAGACCTTATCGTATCCATTAGTTGCTAGGAGAAATAGTTATTATGACTACAGAAAATACTATGTCATTCACTATAGAAGAACAAATAATGCCTTTCTCCTAAACTTAATTATTTACAGTGAAATCATGTATGTTAAAAATACATATAATACATACATAAATACAAATAAATACAATGACATATAAATGAGATATAGGTGGATGGAAAAGATAACCAATAATAAATAACATGAAGATGAATCATTTCACAAAACTGAGAAATAAAATGAAATCTCAAATATCTTTTGAGGAATGAGCAATATAGTCAATTGTGGATATGAGATTGACTTCCTTCCGCAACATCGATAACGTGAGGAGGTACTCAGCTATGCTCTTGATAGCTTCAGATAAGCTTCATCATTATTATATAGAACCAATAAGGTTCTCTGTAATAGCAAAATGAATTTTACAAATCCGACAAGAACTTTCTGCTTACTCAACCGCTGTTTGGTTCGTCGAATGTGCTGGGTGACATTTCCTCGTACTCCTCTCGCAAAGAATTGGTGAAAATTTATTACATTTGGAGTGTAAATCATTCAACCCTCTTCTCAAATCTGATTCTAATGTTTCATTAAAAATGTTCTCATTTTCTCCACAATCCCTTCCTGCAAGAACATTCCAAATCATGATTGTGAAATGTCAGCCCATGCCATTTTTTGTTACTGCCAGAGTGAGATTTACCGAACATTTGCTCTTAATAACTTCATCAAGGGTATTACCTATCTCACCTCTGAATTTATTCCAGGGCGCGTTTTTTTTCCTAGCCGATATTTCCATCGCTTGTATTTTGGTTATTGGCTTGCTGCCAGGGGCATATGAACATTCGATAATATATGCTTGATTGAGAAATCATAATGATTGATGCTTTCTCTGGCGTGTTTCAGTCTTTATTTTTGTGCATTCCAAAAAATATACAGTAATGGTGTGAACACATTTAGAAAACCACATTCATTTTTCAATCTTACATTCTACATTCGACTCATTTCAATTCGAAGGCCTACACTTTTCTCTATCAGCATTCGATGGCCAGTCACAAACGTTGGTGATGGTATGGAAGACAGTTTCTGGCTTGCAACTGAATACCATCGGTTTACCATGAACGCATCGGTAATACTGAAAGAGATGAATTAGAGTGATGAATTTCATGATGTGACAGATGTCATATAAAAGAATATTATCTATCATGCGAGTAATCTTCTGGTGAAACGGAACTTATAAATTAAGTACGTATCATGATACTGGTGACATACAAGTAATTTTTATGACTAACCCAATGAGAGTGTTTTGGTTGCATGGAGGGATTATTGCTTGTAATTATCCTCTTCTGAGAAGAAGCTTGACTGGTCGTCGCAAAAACATCATTACCCAAAGAGAGAATGCAATTGTGGAAAAATGGTTGTTTCTAGGTCCACTTGAACAGGTGTCGAGCAAGCACGTATAACAAAAATACATGATGACCTATGTCTGACATTCAGTAGACGGTTCCGTAATATAAATACCAATAGAATAAACAGATACTCATCGCTTTTGTTTGCAATAGTGATTTGATTGGAGACGCAAAATATTGAGAGATACTCATTTCATTACCTTATCACAATCTTCATGCGGCATGAAATCTCCCACACAGTCTGCATCTATCTCATTCGAACTTGTGGAAGATTCAGTACTAGGAAAAGCAGAAGAAGCAGATGAAGAAGATATTTCTTGAGGTCTTTTCGTCGTTGAAGATCGAACAGTCGAGGATGCAGGAGACGATGTCGAAGTTCCTGGTCTTGGCGTGGTGTGAACCAGATGGGAACCATCAGATGATGTCGTGCTTGAAGGTCTGGCCCATTCAGGCTTAAATGATGGAAAACTTCATGTTGGTAGTAGTAATTTGCTGGAGTATTTTGTTTGTTCATTATGATTCTATTCACTAAATTTCTTTCGAGTGTAGTCCAGAAGGAGAAATTTAATTATACAAAAAGGAAGACTAGCTGCGAGGACTGATAATAACTGATGGAATTGCGTAACAGTGACTCGAAACAAATATGTGGAAATTAAATAAGCCTGGTAGAAACGCATCCTAGACGAAAACAAATCTAGTTTGTGTCTTAATACTGCCTTACCCTTGGTGTTGTGGATATGGTTGGTTCAGGTACGTCGTAAGTCTTCATATTGGCACTCAGAATGTGAATTAAAACATTTTCTGGACCGCAGATACCGTGGAAATCATCCATATCGATTGCCCAGGTCATGGCACCGCCATATCCTTTGGACTTGATCCAATCCATTTTTATCTGAACCGATTCTGGATCTTCATATCCCACCCACTGGGTTCCTAAGACATGATTATGATCAATCAATGGAATTGATCCAACCAACACCTTATCAATGACATAATTCTCCATTTTCCTCAGCTCCTTGACGAAGTGGAAGATTACTTTCCATTTATAGGAGTTTCAAAAAGATTCCTTTAAATTCTTCAATTGATTCAATCGAAGCAATATAAAAAAAATATCTAGTGCTATAACGCAAACCGGTGCATTCTCTCGTTTTCTTGAACAAATTACTTATACATGAGATCAGGTTTACAGTAGAGAGTGTAGAGTAGAAATACATAAATCCATTCGATCTCAACTGCAAATTTAGGTTGGAATTCAACAAAGTCGCTCCTATCGTCGACAAAATTTGTGACAACAACACAGGCACGAAGAGAACTTGTTTTAGGGGTATTAGGGGTACGTGGAGTTGTAAGTATGAGAAACCGTAAACTACATACTCACCTTTGTAAGCATATGGGACATTTCCCTGCTCATCCCATTTTTTTGTCCAACCAGAATCTTTATTCGTTATTTCTGGGCATATCTGTAAGAATGATGATGTTCATCCACGTAACATTCAGACTTGTTCTATTACTCACCTCGTAGTAGGCCAAAAACCCTGTGGCATTTGTGTAAGGTCCTGGAGCGCCTCCACCAGCTTCTTTGTTTATATAAGTTCCAGGATTATAATTGTTGTTGCCTGCGCTCAAGGTGAATGATCTTCCATAGAAAGGAATTCCTACAACTAGTTTTTTTGGGGAACAGCCGAAGTCAACCCATAATTGAAGACCGTCGTTCTGAAAAACAGTAAATAGGAACGGTTTGAAGTTTCGTTGATTTTCAAGCATATAAACCATGAGTATATATAATCAGTAGTCTATTCGTGAAAAAGATATTCTGGTATGTGATTATTCGATTTGAATTGATTTCAGAAACGTTTCTAAGCAATACTCAATATAAATATGGCATTGTATATAATGCTCGGGCAATTTGGAAATGATTCTTAAAAAAACATCCTATGATACTTCTTGACAAAGATATACAACATTGTCTAGGGGGTTAGATATATTCATTTTGAGCAAAGATCATTTTCGAATTGCGGGGGCATTATAAATAATGCCCAATTAATCACATGTCCATGACATATAGGTATACATATCAAAAATACCCAGTTGATACAGGAAATAGAAAAAAAAATTGACCCACATGTTGATAAACTGAACTATTGTGGACTTACAACATTGAGTTTTTCGTAGGCCCATTGGTCATGCGGTCTTTTGTATAACGGGCTGTGAGAATCTGCAAAACCTGCCCAATTACCTCTCAGATCATATGACATAACGTGAATTGCATCCAGTAGCCTGAAGAAAAAAAAATTCAAGATCAACGAGGAAGGGGAACTTTTATCGTACTTGCAAAATGAAGCTGCTTATTGTGCATTGGTATATTATGAATAAGCGCCATCTTTCGAATGCAGAGATACTCTTTTTTTGCTGAAGTAACTCCAAATAAATTCACAGCCTTTCAATAACTGAGTTTGCAATACGTACTGCGAATTCATTCATTTCAAGACAAATTTGAAACGTTGTTTCTGTTTCTGAATAAAATATGGCTCCACTCTCCTACCAGCACCCACAATTTATCAAAATATACCTACGCTTAAGTGCTTCAGTATTAGAAATCTCGAGACAACTTGGCGAAATGGCTAGGAGAAAACTGACACTGAATTTATTCTCAGCAATAATCCCTAAACATTCATTGGGTAGTGCATTCGACAGAGGATGTGAGAATGGAGAATTATATTTGCTGTACATTCATTAAAATTCGGACCTCTTCTCAAGGCACCAATAATAGGTGATACGTTTGAGGATGTTTATGAGAAATGAATAACACTGTTTTCCTCCTTCAACATTTTCTTATTTCTCACTAATCAATTTGTCAATTAATTAGAGTCGATTGAACTTACTCGCATAATTCTGGGACATGGTATCCTTCTTGAAGACGGAACTTTGCAACGGGCACTGCCATTGTGATTTCCCAGTTCTTTCCTACTTTTTCGAATGCCCTCCTCAGTTCCTCGACGAAGTAAAAGAATTTGTCTTTATCGGAGAAGCTGCCTCCTCTATCTGAAGCTCCGGGGTATTCCCAGTCCAAATCGAAACCATCAAAGCCATATTGGATCATAAAATCTGTAGAAATGAACAAAACGCCATATATTCTCACTCGAAGTAGATGAGATGGAAATGTTCAATGACATACATAGTACATAAGATGAATTGAGAGAAAATCGATACATCAAAATTAAATGAGTATTACAAAATATCATTTCTTATTTCGTTAATTCACCATGAAGTACCCCAAAAACTAAAGGACATGAGGGCCTCATATTCCTCCATCAAACTACCTATCAAGTCGTTCGAATGCTTTTATTCAATTAGATATTATCAATCACTTGAACTGAAATTTGAAATATGAAGAGGTGTATTAGAAGTTCAAATAGTATTATGATTGATTCACAAAAACTCATCACACATGAATTCAAAATCTGAAGATTTCATATTATCATGTGAAGTGAATAACATTTGAGTAAACAAATCATTATTGAACGTTCCCTAATAACGTTATATTATTTCGTATTTCGAAATTTCTTTCCATTTTACATACTCCGATAAGAAAAATAATTAGTATTCATTTAACATTCAAATTTGACCAAATGAATTTTCATTGAACTATCCATATTATTTGAATTTCTGAATTGAAATACCTATGGCAGAATACAGATTTTTTTCACAATAGCGATGAAAATCATCACAATGATGTAAATGAAGAATGAACTTGTCATATTATTATCTCAATAACGGTTTCTCACCAACAACGCTACTGATGAACGAGTCTCTTCGTGATTTTTCTGCAACCATGGCAGAGTATTTAGAACCTCCTTCAGCCCATCCTCCTACGGCTATTTCTAATTTCACATTTGGATGGCTCTTTTTGATGTTTGTGAAGTTTCTGAAGCCATCCTCGTCAACATCCAGCTGAAAAAATATACATCGTCATCTATGTAGTGATAGGAACTGAATTATGCTGTTCGATACAGATCCATCATTTCCCCCAAATGATGAATCGCGTTGTATGTATAAAACAAGATACAGTCCTTGAAACGCTTTTTTTCTTGATAGGTTTCTCTTCGATGCCTTATATAAATCCGAAGCTAATCTCTCTGGATACTGAATGAAAAATGACTTGATCCAAAATTGTTATAATTATAATTGTTCGGCTGAATCAGCAGTTCAAAAAACTTGATATCGAATCGATATGCTTTTCATCCACCTGCGACTGAAACTGACTACATAGGAAATATTCATATGCATCGAGTTATGGCGTTCGTGGAAACATCGTTTTTGATTCTGGAAATTATCGTAACTCACCTCTGGATCTATGACCAATACTCCCCAAGTTTTGTCGTCTACGCCAATGAACGAATAGATAATATGAGTACAAAGGTCAACTGGGATGTCGTCGATTGCATACTTTCCTATTCCTGGTCTGTAAATCGCCCAGTTACTGAAGTAGCACACCACTTTCGCAGGGGTAGCATCTGGAAAGAGAGATATCAGTTGCGATCGACAATAATCTTCCATCAAATGACTGTTTTGCCTGTTATCTTCAGATATAAGACGAAATTATTGTCGGAAAACATCTCATTGATAACATTTACTATGATTTGACAAATTTTGTATCGTATTGAATTTCCATTGTTGGAATAATTTGTTTCTACATTCAGAATTTCTAGGATAATTTTGCATACAATGAGGATTCGAAATTTGGTAAGCTTGCTGTTGATGGATGAGAACATGAGTGACTATTGATAAATTGTTTTTTCTTCATTCACAAAAATTTCTGAGCGATACAATTTTATCGTACTTAATCCGAAAGAATGTTTCTGAGCCATGAAAGGAAGGAATGTTTTGAGTAGGAAAGTTTTTTTAAATTGATTTCTCAAACCCGGATCCACCTTCGATAGTTTTTCGGGATTGCCGCAGTGAAGAATATGAGAATAAAATATTGAGAATGAAATATTGTATTCCTTACCTGCATAGTGTAGAGCTATAATTAGTAACGCTGATATCCACGCTGTGCGCATCTTGGCTAAAACAATAAAAAATAATACTATTTGAGATGAATGAACGCATTTTATAGACACAGATTCCAAATTAGGATTAATTTCCTTATCGACAGAAACTCACAACAGATAAAATATTCTGGGAAGGATGACAAATTGTGAATTTTGTTTTGATTGATATTCGTAACAGTTTCCGTGAGGGAAGATGCACGAGATATAATCATAAGCACGTTTCGAGTGCCTGAAAATCCTTATTTTCCTGATAAAAAACCCAATTCATAGGACTCATTAAAATTTGTTATCAGTAAAACTCATATCCATTTCGTGTTTTCCACAACAGATTATATCCATATTGTATCCTTGTAGATTGTAGATGATATGGGAATGAAGAATCTGATCACCGAAAGAGATACAAGGGGTGTCAATCCAGGGAAAAGTTGTGCCATTTGGAGATCAACAAAATACTCCACTGAAGTTCGAAAGATATGAGATATGCGTATGAACAAAAATTCTGTAAAATCGTTTTTACATTCACCTCAGCTCGATGGAATATATACGAATTTTCAATTTCGTCTCTCGATCTCTTGAAAATGATGGTTATAATAATTGATAAAATGAATAATTCAGTGAGAAATAATTATGAGAAACAAGGATTTTGTTGATCAAGCGCTGAAGCGACTTTTTCCGGATTCAACCCATCCTGAATCTCTTATAGTTACTACCATCACTGATTTTTAACATCCTGTGCTATGAAAAATATGAATTCAGGTATTAATGGTATCTAGCATAGCAAATTTTCTGAAGGCAATAAATATTCGTTTTGTTTCATCATCACTTCCTGATATCCACTCACCCAGTAGACAAATAAACTCTGTTGGTCACCACTAGAAGACGATCGTGAGGTTATTAACTTTGCCGCGGGGATCTGACCAGTAACATTAAATGTTCAAAAGCGTTTCTTTTATAGGTACGCATGTGAAGATGTAGATGTAGTTGACATTTTTTTTTTCGAGTCATCGACCAGAGGAGTTCAAGATACCACAATGTATCGACAATAAAAAATATATGAAGACTTGTCAGGAGACTCACCCTCGGAATTTTAAGTTGCAGCGCCTTTCTGGCAATGATAATCGAGATTGGAAGCAGAGGCGTCATTCGAGGGGTCTGGGGCCTCACTTGGATTTATTCTTAATTCACTATTTATTTTCAATAAATAATAATAGCGAAAGCAACTTTCGGTTATTCCATTTGTTTTGTGTCACTGTTTTGATAACCATTTATTCATAAATTCAAAGAATACGTGCATGAGTTCTTGAAAGACTATCAGGTCACGATATCTGTTGGTGTATTATACCTGCCTAACCCTGTACAATTTCTGACTTATGGGGTGTTGGTTGTACCAACAAGGGAGTGCGAATGTACAAAAATATTGTATATGAATGAACACGATGTTCCTCCAACATTATATGTTTCCCTTTTGTGTTGTCAACAAATAAAAAAAAAATAAATACAACGGCACCTTCTATCTCCTCAGTTACCCCAGTAGGTATCGGCCAATTGATGTATTCTTACCAAAATCAACTTGTAGTCTCCTACCCCCTAGATGAAAAATGAATGACATATGGGATAGACTGGGCATCACTAATAATATAGGAAGAAATGGGATATTTATAGAATATTTCCATATAGTTTCCTACGAAAATCAAGATGTTTTCTAACGACAGCTGTTGCATGACTTGAAAGTATTATTTTGCAATTGAAAAGGATTTCGACAAGTAAAATACCCCACTATATTGTCGAATCAAATATATAATTATTAGACATTCCATAGAACATTCCCAATTTTATTACATGAATTGAACATTTTGAAGAGGCACAAGCAAAGCTGAATTGTGATTCGTTGTATTAGAATCTATTCTATATTATTTCAGGGTGTAATGATTTTGTGAATATTTCAGTGTTCCTTTCCCATCGGACGTAATGCAATTTGTGGTTTGAACTATGGACATCTCTAGTTCATCGTCCGTCCATCGATCATCGATCATCATTTCGTGTTCCCACAATGAACTTCGTTCGTGGTAGCAATATTCTCATTGATGGATTCCGCATTTCTTATTGGAAGCTTGATATGTCTTAACGTTGCTCCTCTTGAAATAAATAAAATTATACCACTGCTTGGAACATGTTTTGAGTATGGGATATGCTGACAAGATGCACTTTTATTATGAGGAGATACTCAGATTATTCTCGCTCTGAATGGTTTCCTATCACGAAGTTTAATCACAAAAGGAACCATCATCATCTGAAATGGAACAAAGAAACAGTGATTTTTTCCGATTGACAAGGAAATGTGGCTATTTTTCATGGAACAATTCTCAGATTTTTGTTGATATAACGTTTTGAAACACATTCAGAAGCTGCAGATAATGCTACATTCAATAAAAATAGTGGAGTTGAAAATTTCAGTGGGGGAAAAGTGGCAGCTGCCAGATACGCGTTCCAATTATTTTCTGTTAATATATTCTGATGAGTAATTGTTATCAAACATTGCCACTCTATCAATAGTTGATGACTGATGATTTCATACATTGTTAGAGTTTCAGTGAATATCTGATATTTCCACTATCATTATTCAGAAATGAAACGAAATAACACTCAAAGTCAATCAGGAAAAACTACTATATCATTTATATGTTTGGATATTTTCTAGGGCAGGCGGAAGAAATGAGAGATATGACTGAAATATCCGAGGCAATATCTCGAATATCGTCACAATAAGATCATAAAAAGTGACTTAGCATTTTTTTGTTTGCTCATTTTTTTCATCGTGTAGATCCCCTCGAGTGGGCCACTTGGTATTTCTAATTCCTATCATGGCATATTATAATCTTTAAAGTTGGTGATAACGACAGGTGAGGATGTTTAATATTCTCTATGGACGAGCACACGCACTATTGTTTTCCTAGTTACTCATTAACATTGGTGCTGTACTGAATCATAAAAATAATCACTTATATACAGTGCGATTCATGATCAAACAAGGTGTCAATAAACTCTCCTGCCAAACGGAAACTGAAACGGAAAATTAGGCGTTATTTTATGTCGATTCAACCCTACAGTGTAGTTTGAATCCATCAGAGTATGATAAGATCACGCCCTATGTAAATTTCTTTACTGAGATTACAGGCGACCCATTGGGATGGCAACACCGACATTTCCAATTGATTCTTGTTTGTTTTCGTCTACAAGAATTGAACCAATCGTCATTATTAGAGGCTCATACTTATATATTCTCATATAAGTAACGGATTTTCCGAATTTATGGATATATATACAAAAAGTACACTTCGGTAGTGCAATGATGTGAGATTTCGGATGATGCAATCGTCGTCCAGGAGATCGTTATTGATGTTCCATTTTGACTGCTGCATATCTTGAAATCAATTTGAGAGATGCAAAATGTTTTTGAACCTGATTTGTTTTGACTTTACACTCGACTTGCTCTCTTCACCAACAGCCATGAATCACCCTGTATTTCAATATAGAAGGACCTTCCTTGATTATTGACCTAGGCTGGTGAAAATGGTGAGTATAGTGTGGAATGTATTGTGAATATCAACATTGAAAAAAATATGAACTTGAGGGGTTTGATTTCCTAGGCTTTTGTATGATGAAATTTACATCTACCATAAAAGAAATAATGCTGGAAACTATGGGACAATGTAGCATTCCATTTACTTTCAACAATTTCAGAACAATCTTCTGTTCACGTACAGGTAACATTCTTTTGTTGATGTTGAAATTGTGCGTGTATCTGTGCGTGTATCTATGCTGTGCTGTGTATGAATTTTCTGACATCAAATACTCGAGATGTCAGTCAATGTACACTGAGATTATGATAAATATATTCTCGAATTCATCACCTACTTATTTTTTGACATCATAATCACATCTATAACGATTCTTTTGAACCAAAATCACAAGACCAGTTTCAGTTTCAATAGGTCATCACTATATACTACTCTATTAAAAAATAATTACTGAATAGTTTTTCATTGTTTATAACGCAGTCGAAAGAAATATTTTAGAATTGATAACCTAGACGATTATGTTTCATTTAAGTGGTTTAAAATCTATGGAGAATACTAAATAATCGTGAGAAGTCGACTCATAAGAAAAATAGAGATAGACCGTCCCAAGTTTCTCCTTGAGTGTGATATTACCAATGGTTGGAAATGAGGAAAAGGACAACTTGAAAAAAATCGGTAGACGATGTGAAAAGAGATATAAGTGAACTGTGGAACAGGATTCAGAATGATAAACTATTTGAATATCCGTAGGTAGTGTAGTGAATGATTATATTCAATCAGTAACCGTATAGGAATGAGTTCAGGAACCAGCTCATGATAACGGTATAACAAACGGCATAACAGTACATTATTGGATTGATTGATCATCGCAATGAATTTGATGTGGGCAATTCAGACTGGATGTGGTTGAAATCAATATCCAATTATTGATGATGATGTGACAGTTAATTTTGATGACGGTAGCTTCAAATGAAATGGAGGCTCCTTAAAATAAATTATGTTCCATGTAAGACAGAGACTTCTCTATCAAGGAATCATTAGAAGTGTTATTCTTGGTTTCTTTTCCCAAACCAGAGATTTTCAAACTAGAGATTATACTATATACTCTCTGTCAAAACTGACCACGATTAGTGTGAAGACATTTTATTTTAGGATTTCCTGCGTTTTCGAATGAATTAAATCAATTGGAACTTACTTGAAGTGATCACCAATTATAATCTTTCATTAGATTATCGGCGAAATTCCACAGTAATATATTTATCTCATTACTTACTCAGAAAAAAAAATGAAATCAATATTCTCCTTCTTTTATGGAAATCTTTACAGGTATGTTTCAAGTGACCCTGATTCACAATACGTCATTATTTGTCATGAAATAAATCCCTAATAGTAGATTTAAATTTGGGTTTATAAAAGTGGTCGTAGTTGGCCACGATTACAACCCAAGAATGAAATCACCTTCTTGTTGGATGAACATTTCCAATACCTAACCCGCACAAAATTATTTTTCGAAATCGATCGAACAATACCGTTGTTACAGGGGTGGTTAGTTCTTAAGGAGTATTATTATGAGAGGACGAATTTCATAGTCATATTCGGGTGTTAATTTGATTGTGGTAAAACTTATGACGAAATATTAATCACGGTTCGGTAAACTGATGGGAAGCTAAGTAGAAGGTTTTGGTATGGATTTTGATGTTTTCAAGAGATGAACTATACGATAACAGAAATGTTATTATTTCCTCAATCCAGGATCATAGAATATGTATCTGATATTATTGGAAATCAATGAATAGTTGCCTTTACTTGGTTAACGAAATCGGAAGGAGCCTTCAGAAAAGTAGACTGGTCACAACTCCTGACTTAGGCTGATAACCAACAAGATTCCCAAAGTTAGTCAGCTAAGGACCTCACCCTAATGTCATTATAGCTTTTCATGGTATTCTTGATCCGTCAGTTCTATCCAACCTACCCAACCATGTGTGTTCATTGGGTTCGATCGAAATTGCCCAGAAACGAGTTTGGAGCAGTTGAGTAGACATAGTTTCACTAGCTCGATGGAAAAATATGTCCGAAAATATAAGCCGATAACAAAACTCCGCTTTTTATATAGCACGCGATATAAATATATCCATTTCAAACGAACAATCGCATGTGCTTTGGACTGAAACGGAACTGCTACGCATTTCCCGGAGCAAACGAGCTCATTTGATGTCCAACTCGTTTACCTGAGTGCTCAGACGGTCTTTCATGGAAGGGTCGAAAGTTAACCGGAAATTTTCCGGATATCCGATTCGGTCGAACTGGAAGATCAATCGGACGATCATCCCTTGATCGCTTCGGAAATCTGCTAGTGAGGTTATAAAGCGGAAAAAACACATCGGCTGTAACTGATCGGTTAATGAGAGAAAGGTTCGATCCAGTAGCACATGTTGAAAATGCACATGTACAAGGCTGCGTTATCAATAAAGTTGGATGATTTTGTGAAATGGATCTGGAATGATTCTATTCCATATCCTTCTTTGGTCATTATTATTGATCTTAGAGACCGTTTGAGGAAGGCCATTGTGTTTTAAGTATTGTCCTCTTTTGGTTCTATGTTGTTCTACCTTTTGTCATCTAATAGGAGTAGATGACGAACTGCAATTTATATTTTCACGATGAAAACTTATTCATATTGCCCTGATGATGACAGAATGAACTGTTCAACAACATAGTTTCTATTACTGATGACCCAAACCCGAAGGAACTCAATTGGAAATCATGATCAAGAAATTTCGACGAAATTATGATGAATCTGTGAAAAAAAGTACTTATAATAGGACTGATTTCTTGATTTCAAAATCCGAATCAGTTTCAACAATTGAAAAAGAAAAGGATCCTGATGAAATATGAATTCGATTGTGGAGCCACACACAAAAGTTCACCAACTACTTCAGACCACGGTAAAAACAGTTTTATGGACGGACTACTTCTGAAGAGCAATTTTTTCACATGTAGTAGTTCTCTGAGAACCAGCATCAAAACATGAATGCGAAGGAGATCTGAGGAGAACTGGCGAAATAGCACACCAGGTGAGAGACAGGCTGTTGAAGATGATACTCGAATGATATTATAATGTATCATCATGACAGAGACTGAAGTATATAACACTGACAAATGACTTAGGAAATAAAAATCTTGTGGAGCCTTGACGATGCTTTGATTGAAGCCTAGACAGTGAAAACTAAGCGAATCCTAGGGCTGATACAAAAGATCTGAAGAAATCTGTTCGGGCCGTTGCAAGTGCAAACTGTTGCATATCACATTCCGCTCCGCTGTACTTTAACCGAATGGATAACTATCACATCAGTATTCGATCCAAGTTATTTCCTGTTCTATCAAATCCAGAATACTTCCTTTCGCATTCCTGTCCACTATTCCTATCCGCCAATTCACGTACACATGATTTCTCAGAAGCAAGATCAGAAGACCGAACGTGCATGCAGTTTTGTGACCTTATCGGTGTCGCATCGGAGTTGAGATACACAAGGAGTTGAAATAGTGACGTGTTATGACGCACTCACCTCCGCAAACTGCCGATCGATAGATTCGTTTCATATAGCCGGTGCACCAGGATGTGTTTGGAAATAGTGAGAATAACTGATTGAAATAATGAGCAGGACGTTCAATCGTGTGAGACCAAGAAGAAAACTGCGAATCTGAGAATTTTTTGCAATTTTGATACCTGATTGCGTGCAGAAAAGACGTAAAGTTACCGAAAATAGTCACAAGCCAAGAAATTATGTGTTTTGACCTGAAAAATACTAATAATGCTGAGTGTACTGCATAAAAGGATTGAAAGAATTATATATACATCCATAGTATCATATTGTCATGGTGATTTTCGATTTTTCGAGTGTAGATGAGTCAATTTGAATTCACAGCGTAGTCTAAAAAATGTTATTTTTGTTCCACCAAGGGTGCTTAACTTGTACTAGTAGATATCCAGTACATACTTTCTCTGCTTTTAATAACAGGCTCACACAACTGTGATTATTTTTTTATAGCTTATCAAAACCAAATTCAATATGGCACGTGCTAGTTTCATTAATTGAAAAACTAACATATCACATTTATGGAGTTCAATATCGTGTTTGTATATACGATTAAGTTACTGAATTCTTAGACAAGATATGGCCACTTATGATTTTAATCAGCTTGTGATATATTTGAAACGATCATACTCGAAAACGGCACATCTGATCGCAACATAGAAGGTATATTTTTTGAGTGAAAATCTCAGTATTCATGATCTAGAACCGAATCGTTTGAAAATATGCATATGATGAAGCTAGAGGAATATTTAACGTAGTCCTGAATGAAATTATAGACTTATTTCATCATCACTGCACTGTGCATATTATGTATTTCAGTTCATGTACCAAATTGTAATATTTTACCTCATGGCCTTTCAGAAATATTTAGGAAATACCATCTTCAGAATTCTCTACTGAGGAGATCTTTGCCTACCTTAGGAGCCATTCCATGACCCATTTTCTTTCGAACCCTTTTCTTATTTTTGGTTGCAGAAGACGCTGTTGAATTTTGGAAGTCTAATTATGTACATTGTACTCTGTACATTTCTGCAAATTCTCCTTCGACGAATTGATTGTTTCGTTTTTTTTTGAGGATAACAATTACTTAACAATTTCTAGATCATGATTGATATGGGTGAGTATGCCATCAATATGACTAATTCAGATCGTTAATGAAGAGGAGGAGCAGGAGTGGTCCCATTACCAAGAGGTACTCTTCTCATTATTGTATTCCTCCACTACCAAATTTCCCATTTCACCACCTGATGTCTTTCATCTTGAAATGATTTCAAGATGACAGACACAACTCAAAATTCATGATGAACAATTTTGCACGCTGGGTTCTATGAATTCGAAAGCCTTTCATAACATATGACTTGTGAAGGAATTTTCTGAGAACAAATTGATGTTACCTCAGGATAGTATTTCTTTCAATGCATGAAATCAACAAGTGATATGCGAAAAATATGTCAAATAGTTCAAATGATGACGGAGAAATAAAAACTCATCCAAGATTCATTTGGCTCAGTCTAGTAAACTGAAGAGGCCGAAGGGCAATCAGATTATATCCAGAACAGTTGAAGTGCTCCTTTGTTGGAGTACAGGCATCCAGATTCCAGACCTCACTAGTTGCATTCACCAGGTACGGAAGCCCAGCTGTCGGATATCTGGGTCGATACCAAAGGGTTGAGAATCATAATTGGTTTTTTGATGTTATCAGTACGATGTTTTTTAGTTACGAAGTGTGAGTTGTGAGATTTTCTAGAATGTTCAAATCGTTACTCGATTTCATTATCAGGCCCAAAATCCGTCATGTCATTTCTTGTTCATCAACAGATTCCATAGATTAATCATTCCGAACTCCCATGAGTTTGTGATTCGTGACAGGTTTTATTTGGAGTTCGTGCCTTCATGATAAAGGTATATTCACGTACACTCTTGGGATTATGATCGGCTCATCATTTCACATAGGAAGTTCAAAAGCAAATTAGATTAGAATGGGGAAATCAGAATCGCAACATATCGAATGAAATGAATACCTTTCTATCTCTCCTTTTTCACTGATTATAACATATGAAATGAATCAGTAAAACTGCTTGCTAGACTGAAGGATTATCATAGACATTCAGGTGGCTCAGTTGAACTTAGACTGCTAATACAGCTGAAGAGTAATATTGAAATATGCAGAAGAAAATACCAACATTTCCATTCGATCATGGAGTTGAACAATAACTAACACTCTTTGTATTCTATTAATGCCTTTTTGAAGGAAAGCGCTTCATCAGCAAGCATTTCTCAGTTCAGTACTAGATCATATGCAGGAATAATCCCAGCTGAAGGCAAACAAAAAGATTATTGTCTTTTCGCACATCATAACAGATATAATTATGAATTTTGCGGTCCAGAGCTCAAACTTATCACATGCTGGCACAGGACACTAATTTCTCTGAAATATCTAAAATTGCAAATGGCAAAAATTATGACAATGATACCGAAGGAAGTGGAATTGAGACACAATTATTTTGTTTCAATTTGTTTCAATCTGGAGGAACGATAATAAACTTTCTGTCTGTATGTAAGGGAATAACAAGATGATGTATCCACCGAATACATTAAGAGTCATCGAACATGATCGACGACTTGGTATCTTCTCTACTACGACAGCAACGAAAGATCCACCTCTGCTTTTTCTAGTTTCATTCCATCCTTTGATATTCACCTTCATAAATATAGACACTAAACAAGTAGCCACTTTCAATTCTTCTACTTTCTTGATCTGCAGTTCACTGGAATACTCACTGGAACGTAGTTGAATCTTTTCTGGGAACATTATAATACACAGTGACCATCATAAGTTTTACCCCCTATCTAACTCGTTACTGAAGTCTGGTTAGGAAAATCGCAGAGATTTTTATATGAATAGTTTGAATTTGAATAGTATATATTTAGTTGAATTTTAAATCGTTAGTGGAGAAAGTCTAATTCAATGGATTTTTCTGAATTCTATCGAGCGTTCATACTATTCATGACTCGAGAAGATGGTAATATTATGAATGTTCGCGGAATGGAGGTGTTTTCGTTTGAGATTACTTTTCACGGAAACGGAACCACGTTAATCTAAACGCCAGACGATACAGTTCGGTCGTTCTCTTCTATACCCTCGACGGAGCTTCCGCAGCTCGTATATAATTTATCATTTGCGCACTCCTAGCGCTTCCACCATGTTTATTTCAACCATTTTAATGGACCGCATTTGTTTCTTCCTTACTCGCCTACCTGCCCTGTTTTCGCGATGAGTCCTGTAACTTCGCGACAAATCATCGTCGACACTGATTTTGAAAAAGAATAGCGCAACGTGATCAGATGCCGCGAAGATTATTGGTTCACATTGTGAAAATAATTTTTTTTTAACTGTGGACAACACGAAAGGGAAACCTATAATGTTCGAGGAACATCGTGTTAGCCAGCGGTGAAATTTTGGGAGAGTAAGAAGGTGTTGGAATTTTTCTTGAAAGGTTGGAGGTTGTAAGCATCAGGAAAGACTTCACTAGGCAAAGAATTCCATAACTTTGCCGTTCTATTGATGAATGATGCTTGGTATAGCGATGTTCGACAGGTGTTCTATATGCTTGATATTTTTTGTCTTTCATTATCAGAACACAGTGTGTTCACATGATAGATATAAACACGGATGTATACTGATGCCAAACTGGTTAAGCGTTAGTTCTACTGAAGACATCGGTTAATATGTATCAGAATCGATCTGGTGAAGCTCTTTATGTTTTCTGAGTGAGGTATACAAAAATTCTGAACACACTAGGAATGTTTCGGAAAAAAATATTATCTACAAACTTGGTTCTTCGGAATTGTATTGGAATGTCCATTTTCAGTAGAATCAGAGGATGACTAAAAGAAGAAAAATGAGATAATTCAATCAATGATTTAGGAAAGGGGAACAAGGGCGGAACTAAATCAACAGAGATAAGAATAAAGAAAAGATAGGTTATTGAATTGATTAAGGAATATACGGCTCCTATCAGGTGATTCAACTATAAGTTCGCTCAAAACCTTCAGCACTTTTCAACTTTGCAGTCAAAGAATATTGCATGGGAGAAATGAGTTGAGATGTATCAAGCAAAACGAAGGTCATTGAATTCGATATTCATTAAGATCTGAACAAGAGCATTCTTGTGGTGGTGGTAAAGGGGATAATCAGCCACTAGAGCAGTACAGTAGATTGACAAATATAATTTCAATCATCTGAAAAAATAATGAGTCAAAACAAGTAACGAAATGAAAATAATAAACTGCAGAATGTCTGCAGAGTGTGTCTATATCTTTGATTATTCGAAGGATGTCCAGTCCAATGATTCCAAAAACCAGTCAATATTTCTCCTAAACTGACATTTTTAATTGTAGGGCAGCTACTCGATGGAAGCAAAAATATATTAGATTCTATTCTAATATTTTCACCCCAAAATATTTACTATATAGTATCGCGCTTACCACTGAAAGCAATCCACTGTTCAGAAGTCCAATTAATAGTAGTGAAAGATTGTCTCTGGCAAATTCACAGCAATTTCTGAGACTAATGCTCACAAATTATTTTTGCCTGATGATCTTATTATTGTAATGATAATTGTGTAAAGGTTATGCTAATGTGAAGGCTTCACATCTATATTCTTCTAAGTAGTTTAAGAGGAACCAACCATATCAGTTCATATCAACCGGTAATGTTAGATAGCAGACTCTAACAATATAGTTTCCACAACGTACCTAAAAAAAGGGGAAAAGTATAGGGCTGGTTGTGATAGGAGATATAAACATATAAGTTTCAAATCAACTGTATTGAATGAATCACGATGAGACAAACTTATTCAATTCGGCTTATGTCATATGAAACGGTGGATCGTTCGGATATATTCGAATAGTATTTCAGGTCTCAACTTTTGCTTATATATCCGAGATATTTTGTACGGGTCCCTGCAGTACACTTCCCGTGCGTTGAATACTTTCTATCTGTTTTGTTCTCATTTATATGCATAGGTATCTTTCTGGGTCCGCATCTCGCCCTCAGTCTCTGCACATGGTTATTAGAACTTTAGATTCCTTTCATTGCTAGTGATTTTCCAGTATATACTTCGAAGAAAAATGGTATCAGCTGCTTATAATAGTATTAACGTTGAAGCCGAAAATAGTCTTATCCATTGTTTGTTTGCGAGTAGGTATACTGTTCAATCTTCACATAACCAACTCAACTTTTCTTCAATTGAGTACATTTTTGATATATTATTATCGGCGAGGCAATACCGTTTCTCTAGTATAGAATGAACATATTTTCATTCTTCCTGACCTTGCTTTGAACAGCTCGAAGGAAGTGAAAAACAACCTCTCTTTTTGTATCCAGACTGAGATATAAAAACCTGCCACGGACCTAGCATGTTCCTCGATGAATTGGATATATTCAGTATTGTTTTTATTCCAAAGGCATATGGTTGAATGTCTTCGTCGACAAAAACGTCTCGACGCCTATTTCCCTTATAAGTTGTGAGAGAATTGCATCTTTGTTATTTGCTTATTCTTGAAAGCCTCAGTGGGGGTTTACGGAGTTGATTCACCATCGATCTGCATTAACACGATGGATATATGAGGGGGCCCCCAGAACTGCAGTCTCCAAACAGTTACTGAAGATTCTGGATTTTGGTATGCAGTTGAATATATGTGTTTCAATTCACAGATAGCATGTTGACCTTCCAATTATCACAATTGTGCACCTATGGTAATGAATATGACTATCCTAAGCGGACTATTTCAAGATGATAGAATCAGTCAGTCATCATCTTCCCAAGCAAGATCTTATGAAGAAGTTTAAAGTGTTATAGATAGACACGAAGTAAAAAACCATCTGAGTGATTGTCTTGATTACGAATTTTGAGTCACCAATTTTGATTTGACTACTTCCAATGTAGTGAAAAATCGACTCAATCGAATGTTGACAGAAATTGAGGTATTATTGAATGATATCCGCGTGAAATTCCAAGTGCAAGTATACAGTATCGGTGCAACTGCGGTTACTGATATACATGAGCTGTGATCTTGAAGAAGAACAATAATGAAAAAAAAGAATTCGAAATCATTATAAGAATAAAAATTTAAATTGATCAAGTTTGTTAGGCAGATGATATGGGGATCGTAGCTGTTGATGAAAGTACATTGAACACATATTCAGATATGTATTGAAAAAATTTGAGAATATAAAATATGAAAATAAACCAAGACGGAACAAAAGACTATGGTGATAGGACAAGAGTAACAAGAGCATACGATATATCAACAAGATCAAAAACTGGACCAGGAAGTGACCAAATCAACAGACAAATAACAAATTGCAGCAGGGGCAAGACTCAACAGAATGGAAGAGAGCACTTTTTGGATTAAGAAACTGAAAAAGATTCTGAATAGTTCAACTCATTATATTTGAGAATTCAGCAGTGCGATGCTCATAACATCCGACCACTAAATCAAGACCCCATTACAAAAATTGAAATTATGCACACATCACTCATATCATTTTATCTACATCTATAGTGTATAGTAGTAGATATATGAAATAAAAAACGAATAAATCGAAAACTTGAGCATGTTGAGAAAAGCGGGAGATTTTTCATACTGAAACTGTTTTTTTTTATTCCGAACCACTTCTGGGGACCGAGATTACCAAAGCGACGCCCGGATTGGAATTTACGGTAACGCTGTGATGGTAATATATATATATATATATATATATACAGGGTGTCCTTAAAAGGTCTTTACAAAAAGCTACCACATATTCTTCAGACCAAAACAATTCGATACAAGCAAACTTACCTCAGTAAAAAGTTGCTTAGTTTGGGCGCTAGACGGCTCTGAAGTTGAAATTTTCAAATCGATTTTGCTTCATAACTTTTGAACGGCTCATGAGATTTTTTTCAAATTTGGTACGTTGGCATAGACTCATCGGGCAATGAAACTCATATCATAATCATAATGAATATCATTCCATGGGCGTAGAACTTGATTTTTTCAGTAAATAAACATCTAAAACTCCTACGCCAATGGAAAAAAATTAGTTTCAATATGAAATCTAAATTATTCAACTCATTCACTACAAAAAAGGTACTCTTGACAAAAGTCGATTCCTCTCATGGTTTCGACAAAATTTCAATTTTAGTGATTTAGAGCATAATTAATAATAAAACGATTAACAGATATTTCATAAAAATTGTTCAAAATGTTCACCATTTTCACGTATACAAAGATTTATACGACGCAAAAAGTTGAGATGTACTTTTTGCATAGGTTATTTCTATTGAAAATAAGTAGCACTGGTTTTTTTTTCTGAAGACTATTATTATCTGCTCGAAAACAGTGATATTCACATTCTTGGTTTCCATAGTTTCATCTGTGTTGATTTGTCGAGTTTTATTGACGTTGATTGTTGATATCGGACTTTTCTGATTTATCATGGCCGTACAATACACCAATGAAGAATACACCGATATGTTATTGGTATTCGGATATTGTCAAGGAAATGGTCGAGAGAGTGTGAGGGTGTATTCGGCAAGGTTTCCAAATCGTCGCGTACCAAGCCACCCAACCTTTGCTGCAGTTGAGAGACGTCTTCGGGAGACCGGTCATTTTGCTCCTAGAACTGGTGATTATGGAAGACAGCGTTATGTAAGGATTCCCGAAGTCGAAGTAGAAATTTTAGACCGTATTGAAGAAAATCCAGAATTGAGTACTAGACGGATAAGTAATGAACTAGAAGTTTCTAGGAATGCCGTTCATGAAGTACTAAGAGAACAATTATTATACCCATACCACAAGACGCCAGTTCAAGATTTATTAATCCATGATTCACAAAGTCGTCTGATGTTTTGTAGGTTCATTAATTTGCAAAGAGAAATGAATCTGATCTTTGGAAAGAATATTTTGTTCACTGATGAAGCCTGTTTCACGAGAAGAGGAATAACTAATTTTCATAATGAACACGTTTATGCAATTGAAAATCCTCATTCCATTAAAATAAACCATTTTCAACACGAATTCAAAATCAACGTTTGGGCTGGAATAATAGGAAATTTTATAATTGGTCCTGTCATACTTCCACAAAGATTAACAGGAGACATGTATTTACAACATCTACGAAATACGTTGCCAAATTTGTTGGAAGATTTACCACTCCAACATCGGGTAGATATGTGGTTTATGCACGATGGAGCTCCACCACATTTTTCGGTGGATGTTAGGAATTTTTTAAACCAACAGTACCCAGACAGATGGATAGGTAGAGGTAATGATGCACCCGTGAATTGGCCACCACGTTCTCCAGACTTAACACCGATGGATTATTTTGTATGGGGTTATCTCAAGTCTACGGTTTACAAGACCCCTGTGAATACTGTAGAACAATTATGGCAACGTATCCAACAGGCGACGAATAATCTTACAGGCGATGAAGAAGTTATGCAAAGAGTACATTTCAACTTTTTGCGTCGTATAAATCTTTGTATACGTGAAAATGGTGAACATTTTGAACAATTTTTATGAAATATCTGTTAATCGTTTTATTATTAATTATGCTCTAAATCACTAAAATTAAAATTTTGTCGAAACCATGAGAGGAATCGACTTTTGTCAAGAGTACCTTTTTTGTAGTGAATGAGTTGAATAATTTAGATTTCATATTGAAACTAATTTTTTTCCATTGGCGTAGGAGTTTTAGATGTTTATTTACTGAAAAAATCAAGTTCTACGCCCATGGAATGATATTCATTATGATTATGATATGAGTTTCATTGCCCGATGAGTCTATGCCAACGTACCAAATTTGAAAAAAATCTCATGAGCCGTTCAAAAGTTATGAAGCAAAATCGATTTGAAAATTTCAACTTCAGAGCCGTCTAGCGCCCAAACTAAGCAACTTTTTACTGAGGTAAGTTTGCTTGTATCGAATTGTTTTGGTCTGAAGAATATGTGGTAGCTTTTTGTAAAGACCTTTTAAGGACACCCTGTATATATATTTATATATATATATATATTTATTATCATATTATATATATAATATTTATATATATATAAGACAAAATAAAACTCAAGGCAAGAAAAAAAGTGAATGAATCATCATATATGTCCATGAGTGTGATAAGCCCATTTTACCCGGCGACCGAAACCGTTCACCTCCCGACGCCTCACGAACCCCGCCGGCGTCTCGCACGCTCACAACGCCGCCTCTGCGCCGCCGCCGGCGCCGGCCTCACCGTTCCCGATCAGTCTGCCGCGAACCTTGCGCCATGTCGTTCTGCAGCGCGAGAAGCGCCCCCGGCAAGTAGACCCCGCGATGGCTCTGCCCCCCAAGGCCCCCCTGCCGCCCCTCGAGGGGCCGGCGCCGCGCCGGCCGCTCTCCTACCCCTGTGGACCCGAGAGCGACCTGGAGGTGACGCGCGTCCTCGCGCCGAAGAGGAACTCCGACCCGATGGTCGCGCGGCCTCGGCCGCAGGTGAGGCCTTTCACCAAGGAGTCGCTGGAGAAGCTGCAGAAGAAGACGGTGCAGCTGGTGCGCGAGTACGGGTTCCAGCCCCGCAGGAAGCTCAGCGTCGAGGACGGGTCCAGGCTGCCCTCCAAATACGAGCCGTTTCCCGGTCGGCTCTACGGCAGGCCTTTGGAGGAGATCGACAATTTCATTTACGATGAGGTGGGTGCGAGCATTGCAGTTTATCTGTTTGTTTATCCATTCGAAAGGGGACTGATACGAAAGGGCCAAGGTGATGAGATTTTTTCAACGACTTTCATTTGTCGACTGACAATACTGTCATGGACTTTAAGACAACTACCGAGGTTCTGGTCATCACCTTGGTGAAAATCAACCTGGTCCTTCAGCGCTTCCGTACAATTCAGATGAAAGATTCAACATTATAGCTCTAGGGTTTTTCATTAGACGGCGTGATTACAGCTACAGTAATTTGTCACGGAACCAATTCCAAAATATGCATGAAATAATATTGATTCAAAAGAGAAATATATTGAAATTGGCCAATTACAAGAGGTGAAAACTTTCAATAACAAGTGTGAGATGGCTAGTTTCCAGATATATTTTCAAATCGCAGGAAAACACTTGAACCACTTTTCTCATTACATGCTCCACATTCATTTCACATAAAGAATCGGCTTCGCATAAATATGAGCTTGCAGGAGGAATAATTATTATCGAAGCTTCTGACCTTTCCGTTAGACCTTTTTCTTCGTTGTCCTAAACTCAAATCGGAAATAGCAAATTGTTTCAAGACTGTTGTCGAGAGAGAGTTCAATGAGGCTCTTCTCTTATTGCTAATTGAATTCTGCTGGAGCCTGAGCATGGGAAGGATCTTGGATCCTCGAGAAATTTTTCGAAATCATCTTCCCCCAAGTATTTTTCGAACCATTCGTATGCTTTCATGGGTGTTCTGTGAGACGGGTTTTGTGGAACCGAGATTGCATTAGAGGTCGCGTATTTGTGCAACTCGAAGAAAAAATCTTCACAACTATTATCATCATCACAACTGCTGCTTTCTCCTCACATCGCAATCTTCGCGGAAGATTCAAGATGTGCATATTTCTGCCTTGCAGAATCAGATTAAAGAGACTGTTACAAACTGTCAAATAGTTCGACCAGAGTAACGATTCTTCAGAACCATAGTCTAGCTAGCTGAATTTCCGTCATGGAATCAACAGCTATGTTCTTGTCCATGTGCAAGTAGTTAAATAGGAAAACAAAACTGGTAATGATTATAAATGGAATTTGCTCGGGAATCTGTCACTCGAAAGGATAGTAATATTTCTAAAAAATGCCACTTTTGCTGCCACTTCCAGCCGGTAGCTAGAGCAATTCGGTTCAGCATTTACTCCACAATAATAAATAATGGATAACAGGCCGGATATCTACATATATGTATACCAGAAATAACAAGAAATAATTGATCATAATTTTAGTTCTAGAAATAAATTTTTCCTGTGAATAAACAGATCGTGAGGCACTATGAGAGCTTAGACAAGAATAACACTACTTGTTGAAAAAACAAACAATATATCTCTCCATGGAAGCCTACTTTGATTTCAAACAATATAAACCAGAACACAGCGAGCCGTGCCGAAGCGAGAGATTTCATAATTTTTATTCCTCATTCACGAAACTCTGGAAATACACAAAGTCAGTTCCCCAGCAGGCATTCAATTATTTGTGTACTTCATATCGTGTCGTGCAAGATAAATGGTGGTTATAACGGTTCAGTATTGTAGCAGTAACAAGATCATCAGGTTGTGCCATATATTGCCGCAATATCATCAATTTCAATATTCATGGTGATGATTGAATCTATTCTTTTGGCACTTGCTCGTGCAGGTCATTCAATGAAATGAACTATACAGAAATCTGAACCTAGGAAAAGAGTGTTAAGGAGGTGAAAAGAGATCTGAGTGTTGTGGTAGTCATAGACTCGAGAGGAGAGGCGAAATACAGAAGGAACAGCTAACAAAGCAAAGGCGATCAAAGCAAAAACACGAAAACGCTGTCGAATCATTGAAAGTTCCATTTTCGAAAGATAAAACAGGTAGAAACCAACTATTGTTCTTTGGAACACCTGAGCAGCGCCAAGATTATAATGACAGAGGCCTGTATCATCAATCTCGACTTAATGGATGAGGACAATGCAGAGCGAATACTCGTGAACGCGTCTACGTACAGCCACTTTGAATGTCGTGAATTCCAGGAAACTTCGTCGATTTGTTTGCTTGCAGGGGAATCAATGCGGCTTTGTTAGGGGTCTATCAACATATCTCGCCAGTCTCGGCACCTATTTTACCGCATTTCGCGTCGAGTTCCAAGAAATAATAAGGTTTTCCCTTACACGAGTTCCCGATTAAGCTACTATGAGGATTTTGCGTATAAATCCTTGGGTATTATTTGTCATGTTTACATTAAACGCACTCTCAGCGATGCCGCAGCGTGACTTCAGTATCATAAACGTTTCCTTCAAGTGAGGTCCTCATATTGCGTTGGTATACAGTGAGGTCAGCATGAAAAAATCATTCCACCTTTATCTTTTGAGCCATATGAGAAGGACCACGCATACAACTATAAGATTTTTGACCTCACCTAGTACATCATAATACTCCCTTTTATTGTTACCTGACAGCTAGTATCCCATGTCAATAAAACTGGACGAATTGTTCATATCGCAATTGATACGGAATAGAAAACAATCAGAACTGGATTTTTACGTCGGAATCTTGATTTGGCAGTTGACAGAAAATGTTATTCAACAACAACAAGGAAAAAGTAACAATAAGTAACACTTTCACAATAGAAACAATTGCGTCACTATTGCGCTCAATAAGAACTCACCAACTAAAGCAATAATTAGTGACAGCTCTGAAAATGAATTTAAAGTTCAAGATATTTCTGTTAAGAATTCTTATCCGTGCCAGAAGTATAGAATAAAACTCATACTCGTACTATTGTACGAGTAAGTCATCGAATTCTACTATTTTATCAGCTGAGCCTCCTTGTTATGAAATGACCACTCATTACGCCTATTAACTGAACTGTGCTTTACATGTAAAAAAGTTAATTTTGTCTCATTCCAGATAACATAATTTGGCTCCAATATCTGCGTTTGGGTTCTATAATAAACAATAACTCGCATAATCTCGAACAATTTGTTTTTGTGAGTATCAAAGCTTCATTACGGAAACTTACTGTTTCCTGATGCTTGAATTCAGGGTCAACTCTTTCCATTCTGTTTGAAAGCATCTCGAAAAGATTATATCTGATGCCCCTTTCATAATATCGAATAGTTGAGTGCGAAACACCCCGTGTACAAGCTGAGAAACTGATGATTTCGAGGAATCCCGTCTACCATTTCAGCCCTGGAAATACGATACCCGCCAGGATACCGACTATCTCCTAATTGAATCTGTATTGGATAAGATTGCATCGAATGAAATTTGAGTTGTTTGATTGGAGAATGACTATAGGTATCTCAGACTCAGCGATTGGAGATATATTCAATATTGATTTTCCCACAAGAAAGTACTAGAATACTGTGCGTATTTGACACAGGATGTCACTCACTTATCAGCTCGTACTAAGTGAATACCAACGTTTCATTACATTATCCATTTACAATGTAAATAAGATTTCACTCATAGTTAACGAGTTTATGTGTCTTGGAATTTCATGGTTCATGGTGAAATGCTCGCAAGAATATTCTAGTAAACGAATTTCAGAGCGGAAATGTTCTACAACAGAAAAAATTAATGTAGCACAATATTCTAGCTATTTAATATCTGAAGCCGATGGAGTTCGGCTGATGAAGGTGATTCCGAAAGGGATAATCGCAGCTAATTCAGCACTTTGCATGATAGTAGTAGTCAAAGCCCGAAATATTCCTTTAATGTTGTGAGCGAAGTGATCTTCTCAGATATAAATGAATTTAATGGTTCTCTTTGAACATACCCTAGCATATTCAAGGAAGGTTTTGTAGCCATATCCCAACATGCACAGAGTACTCGAATCTGACCTATTTAGTGTAAGAGGCTGCTGTGAGGTGAACCATAGTTTGAATGATTAATCTATGGATGAACTACTTCTTGGAGTAATAAGAAATCCCAGCTTCAGCAAGGCTGCCTTAGCGATGTTCGTCTTCGTCATATGATAGTGCCATGACAAGACATCGGTGACGCAAAGCATTTCCAAAGTGTCAAATCGTACGAGGTTCCTACCACCTCATCTTAGACTTTCCCAAATCTTCTTTCACTGACCGGAGCTGTTGCAATTCAATAGTATAGTAGGGGAGGCAAACCATGAGTCAAAAAGGTAGAATTCTAGTCATGAGTTTCACTCGGAGTTACAAATGCTTGGAGGTATTTTTTTGATCTTAGTTTAGCCAGTAAACCGATCAGAAATTGAATTGTTGCTGGAATCGAAATATCTCGTGATTTTTGAATTGGAGACGTTTTCCATAACTTTTGGAATAACGGATAGCAAACCGTCTGACAGCGGATATTAGACAAAGTTCCACACAAACTACCTCGGAATGATATATTCCCTGGTTGTATATCAGTGCAGATGCGTCTGATGTTCATCATGTATCTAATGAATATGAAAAAAAATGAGGATTATAAGGTATGTAACTAGGATGAACCTTCATTGTATGAGTCCGCAGACAGTCCAAAGCAATCCAGGAATTCCAATCGGGGAAGGAATATTTCTTCTGATCATGATTGAGTGCAGGCTCTGGATTATTTTGTGCCAAATGAACAGTTGTGGAGAGATTTCGGAGACTTCTTCAAACAACTCGAAATATATGCCTGAAAAAAATGTCTGATTCTGAAAGAATCTTAATTACTGCGGGAAAAACGCTGACAGCCATTGAAAATGAAACAAAGGAATGAGGAATCCATTTCGTTTTCTCCCGCCGGGACTACTTGAAGAGTTGCTATTCAGAAATTCCTGGAAACCAGTCCACAGTTTCACATTCTAATTTAAGATATATCCCTGCTTCATCACAAATATCAATTTGAATATCATTTGTCAGTCCTTCAGTTCAATGTGAACAATGCAGATAGTATGAGATAAGATTTGAAATTCTCAGTCATCTAAACAGAGGTCATTTTAGAAGAAAAATCGAATGTCTGTTTACTCATCATCAGATATTATTAACCTATTTGAATCTTTCTTCTCTCATCTCTATCAATTATACACAATGTAGTTATCAAATGATTTCGATGAATTGGGAAGTAATCTCATACGTAATCTCGGATTTGGTACAGTTTCTCTTCTTTGATTTATTTCTTTGACTAGGCAGTGAAGTTTTCAGTACTCTTGTACTGCCGAAAATGAAAGTTCTCTGATATATTTGACTAGCTCTGGTATGAAGAATGATGCCATAGTTCCATCTCTGAGAAGAGCAGACAGTTTTTTTCCTTCGATACCTCTCATTCTAATGGCAGAAACAAATGAAAATATGACAAATGAAGTGTGCGCTCAGATCTATATTCTAATGCGAGTCGTACCGTTTCAATCTGCCGATCAGCAGTCAGTTTTCCAGTTGGATCGGTAATTTTTGTATTCCTTCATCTCGTCTTTTTCAAACTGGTTGACTTTTTCAGAATGGAAATTTATCTGCTGCAAAATAGCACGAGTTTCATCATTATTAACTACAAAAAATCTGCCATCATCAGGAATTTAATCCATTTTCTTCTCTCATTTCGCTCTCCTTTGTATAGTTTGTGTTATCGTCATAACATCAAATTATGCTTTTCTGCTAGCTAAATAATGCTTCATGAAATATTGAAGGAACAGCTGCTACTTCCAATACAACTTCTTTATAACGGAGGATATAATGAATTATCTACCCTATTAAATCCTAACATGACGTTTTGCATCACCTTTCAAGGGCGGTAAATCATCCACAAATAACCTCAAGCATCTTATTATATATTATATTATATTACATCACATATGTAACATACAGGGTCGCTGATATGTATGGAAACGGTCGATTATTTCCTAAAGTAAGATAGCTAGCGAAAAATGTTAGGATACAAAAGTTGTAGGGTTTTTCAAAATCCATTAAGCTAATGAAAAATCAAGTATACAGGATGAGTCAAAAAGTCAGGACGAAACAAAGTTGCTTTTTCTCTAATGGGACACCCTGTATATCATTCCACATTTCAATTCTGCTCGAAATTCTGAACAAAATTGATGAAGCGCATCATTTCCTAAATTTAACCGATTTCGAGATATCGAATTTTGAAAATAACTTTTTACTACTCTCAAATTTATTAAAGAAAAAGCACGAAATGATGCATATTTATTATGAAAGTCACAAAAGGTGGGGTATGTGGATATTATGATTACAATTTAATTATAATTTTCTTACAGAAAATAAAAAAAGCATAATTGTTCAGGGTTGATTAAAATGCAATTAAAACAATAAAATGTATTTTTTAATGAATGTCCAGGATATTTAAAATTTTATGAAAACAATAGTTTAAGACAGGAGGGAAAAGAGAGAAAACAAGTTTTAATAAACAACAAATTTTTCTTTGAATTCTATCTAATAAGGTGCTCAAAGTGTTCACCATTTACCTCCTGACAGTAATGAACTCGCTGAACAAAATTTATTATTATTTACACTAAATGTATTTTTGACATGTGTTGTCAAGATCATCACTGTCACACAGACAAAAGAACGACGCGGCGTTGTTATGGAGCTGGAAACTTCCAAAGGTAACTTGATGGACTATGAACTTAATGGACTAACATTTTTAGATAATTTATTATAAGTTATTTTCAAAATTCGATATCTCGAAATCGGTTGAATTTAGAAAATGATGCGCTTTATCAATTTTGTTCAGAATTTTGAGCAGAATTGGAATGTGGAATAATATACAGGGTGTCCCATTAGAGAAAAAGCAACTTTGTTTCGTCCTGACTTTTTGACTCATCCTGTATACTTAATTTTTCATTAGCTCAATGGATTTTGAAAAACCCTACAACTTTTGTATCCTAACATTTTTCGCTAGCTATCTTACTTTAGGAAATAATCGACCGTTTCCATACATATCAGCGACCCTGTATAATATGTGCCGAATATTCTCACTTACCTGATTTTTTGTCTAGTGCAATATATGAATGATATGCAGTCCGGAGACATGAAGAAACTCATGAAAAAAGCATCATAAACTTTCATATCTGCAACAAATTTTTTTCCCCTTTTAGTTTTTAATGAATGACAGTAAAAATTTTTATAAGCTATTCCAGCTTTGCCAATAATCAATTGAACGTGAAAACATACACACTTCGATTTCTCACGATTGTAAACATTTTGAAAGGATGCTTGTTTTACTTTTTTGAAAATTCCTCACACACAGAGTAATCCTGGGATATTTTGGACCTGTTGCACTCGTCGCCATGCCAATACTGAAAACTGAAAGTCGTGTACAATTTTCTAACCAATGAAAGGTTTATGAGTGTCATATCACACGATAGCCACAGGAAAAGTGATATTTCACAATACTCGTGTTCTCATTCATTCTGAAAATGCTGGCATGAAATCTTTAACTTTCCACACTAACGCTGTGAAATATATCAAACTGGATACGGAAAGCCATAATATACCGTCGTTCTGTATGGGAAAATTCAGATCGATTTTCAGTGCAGGAATGGTATATCCGCATTGGGGTGAAGTGGTAAATAATAAAACATGTACAACTATGATATTCGAAACGTCTATTCCAAATGCTGTGATTTGTAATTGATACGTTATCAAGGGGTTAACATTGATCTGTTAATTGATCAACGCTTGGCATGAATAGTTAGAGAACAACAATGGCAAAACAAATACATAATAACAAATAATGGTTCAATATTCTGGTCAAACTCTGGATGGATAATGGGTGCAAAAAACAAGTACATGTAAAGAATCTGTCGTGCGTTCCATCCTTTATATATTGAGTATCAACTCAATATCTCTATATCTCATCAGAAAACTATGATGATATATAACTGCCATCCACTCGTATACTCAAAAGCATAGTCAAAAGTATAGTCAAAAGCATTCGTTCAAATAGAGGGAAAAGACACAATACAAGCAAATGGTTATGATTAGTGTGATTATTGATATCTGATGAATGCAAAGTTTGACTATTTTATTGGTAGAATTATGTACTGAATTATTCGATATTATTATTATTAAAGTCATTTTTATTCGATATGCATGGAATGGACGTGATTCAGAATCAAGAATTACTATAATCACACAATTTATGTAAGACCCACTTAATGAATTGAGTGATAGATTGAATCAGTGCCAATTGGTGTTTGGGGTCGGTTTTCAAATTTACATATTATTATTGATAGTCGTTATGAAATGAAGGGGTCGTTGAGGTATGCTATTGTCTCAAATGAATTATGATTTATGACACGTCGCAGAAATCTGATAGTGTCTTGGTACAAAAACGTCTCTATGCCAAACTGAAACTTCTTATCAATCCCGGGCAGTGAAAACCATCGTAAAAGGAAGAAAGCCACGGTGATTTGACATATTGTCGACAAACACGGCACTAGAGTGAGAAAACACTTCCATTAAATTTACATACATCCCCGTGTTCGGCCTAGGTAATCAATATACCTACGTAACCTCGAAAGGGCAGAGGAAAATGTCCTATTTGTCCTGGAATTTTATGGAAACTCGACCCGGCCATACTGAATTCACTGGATCGTATATAAAAGAGGGCGAAATTCAGATAGTAGTTTGAGAGCAGGTTAATGTTTGGTACCAGTGCCTCAATTAGATCAGACACCATTATTTTTCTTTGTCTAACATCACTTGTTCGGATATGAGTGCTTTTTAATCTCGAACGAATTGATAACAGCAAAAATCACAGACATATAAAATCCTCTACGAAGGAGACAGCTTAAGATGAGTTTGATATATTTGCTTGTCTTCTTGGCAGATAACCACACTATTGAAGGACACCAGCAGATTCGATTTTCCTCAGAAACCTCATTCCCAATTTGTTTCTCCAATTATGACCACTCTCGTACTCAAAAATTGGAGATAATCTTTATTTAAAAACGAAATTTTTGGTTGTTCTTCTACTATGCCCAATCCTCAATGAAAAAGTAATCAGAAATAAGTTCAAATCATAAATACTAATTGATTCATCAGAAGAACTTTAGAAAATCACAGTCGATGGTTATATTATCTGCTATATTGAAATTTTTCATCATGGAACAGTGGCTGATTCTTGCAGATAATTTGTGGAATGATATTCTTAGGAGAGTTTGATTTCTCCAGTAACTCTAACCTAACCTAACCAATCCTAACCTTGACTTGCCAGATGTGCCAGATTGTGTCCTTTACCGTGATTCTATAATATGTTCCAAAATGTGAGTAGGTTTTTGATTCTTCATTCTAGTATTGATGGCTTCTAGTGACAGCTACTTTATTTCCTCTCTTTCACACAAATTTTCCCACCATTGCTGCTGAAGGTCAAATATGAGTAGGTATCTATTATACTTACTATCCAAAAGCATATCCATAAAATTCCAATCCACGATCTGTGGATATCTACCGAGTGTTATTCTTATTGACAGGTATGAATAGCATTACCTTGCTATATTGATTGATGACATACAAAGATAATGAGGCAAATGGCGTTCTCATTCATCAGATATATTTTTTGTTCCACCCCCTAATTTCCAGAGAATAATAATGGATCTAATTAATCGTGGAACGAATAGAATGGACGATTGATGTGAAAGGCACCTCCAGAGAGCTGCTAAATATCGCTCAATTATTATCAAAAATTCCTATTGTGAAGCTATGGTGTTTGGAAGTTGTTAGGAAAATGAGACCTGAATAGAACATTGCTTCAAAGAGGAATCATACGGTGTGTGTGGTGCATAGACAGGATGATTTTTTGTTAGAAATAATGCCAAAATGAGAGAGATCATCAAAATTTTTCATTCAGAAATTCTGTGGAATTCCAAAGATGAGTACGCGATATCCAAATTGAGGTATACCTACTGATATATGATGAAAATTATTATTTCAATGTGCCCTGGACGCATCGAAATTGAGATTGATTGAATATTTCGGAAATCTAAATATGTGTTCCGTACTAATCATTCGCAAATGGATAACAATCATTGACGATATTTCATACACTGCATATGCAAAATTTTCTAAACACCGAACACCTGCATGTTGCTGTGCTATCAATATATGACCTGAAAGAATCATTTCACGTACTCAAATTTCAATAACTATGAGGACCAGAAATATCATATTTCTCTCACAGCGATTAGTGTGAGCAAATGGTCATCGTCACCATGTTCATTCTCTGCATATACCATATGAATGAACAACCATTTTCTGGGAATTCCCAGTAAATACTGAGCTTTTTGAATATGATACGCAATAATTCATCGCATACATTCAAAAATGTATTCTTGAAAGAACTAATTTGCAACTATATTTGTTCGAAAAATGAACAATTCCCAGAGACAAAGAGATCTCTCGGAGTTCGTGATGAATCGAGCATATTGTAGTGCAATTTTGGCGCGAATTATTGACTAATAATGACAAAATTCTCTACTCAGATCGAGATATTCACCTACTTGGCCCAAATTGACATTTATCTCCTATCTCCTTACATGTGTTCTGTGATGATATCCACTATACATTCTAGCCAGCCCATCAAAATTAGATTGCACTTGCTTTTAGGGGCTCGTTATCGATACTTTGTCGACCCGATCATGAAACCTCAGCATGAGATGTTTCTCACCCTAGCAAGAGCCACTTTAAGTGATTGAAAGATGTGCGGTGACAAGGTGATCGATACTTGGCTGTACTTGAGTATTGTAGCGTATCTGTATTTGAATATTCTGTATTCAACGATAACGAATATATCAAGAGGAATCAGCTACTGATGGAATCGAAAAAGTAGCGATTCCGAGTGTTTGGACAGCAGCTCCACTGGATCCATAGAGATGTGGTAGAGAAAAATTTGAAACAATGTCAAGTTGTGAAATTATTCATATCAATAATAATGATTCAAAGCAATCAATCGAAAATAAATATCTCCATGAAAAATCCATACGAATAGTACTTCAGAAATCAAATAATGGGGCAGAGGCACTGATAGGATATATATAATATATAAATAATATACCAATATCATTTGCAAAGGTGTTTTTGTATCGTTTCATCTTGTGTTCATTTTCAATAGAAAGCAGCGACTAACATTGGGTAGGTAGAGTGAGCTTATTGAAGAACGTCAGTTTCTATCACATGGTTTGACCCTGTCTTAGTTTGATGAACTTTGAACTAGTTCTTGAAGGAGTAGATATTTTCCAATCTGAAAATAAGACAGAAAACAGAATATTCAAAGCGGGTAACTAAACTTTTTTTTATAAATCATGGGTTTTTCTGTCAGAGAATATTTTCTTTCTGAATGCAGGAAAAGTACTCCTTCGTTATGAGTGGAAAAAATCACATCAATATTTTGAATTTAAACATAACTGGCGTTTTGGCAGTTCGATTAAAATTCATTATATGTTCAATCCAGAATTTCATCACCCAAGCAATAAAAATCTGGCCCGACGTATCGCTCGAGCAGAAAATTGGCGTATGCTGCCAGTTTCCATGAAAAAAATCATGATTAAAGTTCTCCCTCCTTTTGAATTTGAAGGCTGCGTGAAGGACAGATCTCGAGACATTATTCAAAGCTCTCTGATATTTAATGAACTCTTCATATCCCTACCGCAGACGTAATTGAATATTAAATATATACATATATATACAGGGTGTTATAATGGTAATGGGAAAAAATATTGGATGAAATTCTCTGCAAGAAATGAATAGAAGAATGAAGTTTGTAGTGGTTTTTGAGACACGAAAACTACGGGTCTTCGAAATCTTTGCATTTTTATGCAAGTATGTGTGTATTAGATATGATGTTTTAGAATTTACAAATCTGTTTTTTTTTACTTTTGACAACACACGAAAGGAGGAGTCATAATGTTCAAGGAACATCGTGTTAGCCAGCGGTTGAATGCTGGAATGCATGAATGCATCAGGAAAAACTTCACTACGCAAAGAATTCTACAACTTTGCCGTTCCATTGACCAATGATACTTGACAATGTAGGGGAGACCAGTCTGAGCTCATCTAGATTGTATACATGGACTTGCTCGTGATGGCATAATAGACGGGGTTTCCTTTGAGGAATA
Organism: Gastrophysa polygoni; assembly: GCA_963576655.1. Lineage (NCBI taxonomy): Eukaryota > Metazoa > Arthropoda > Insecta > Coleoptera > Chrysomelidae > Gastrophysa > Gastrophysa polygoni. The sequence goes on from OY755091.1 coordinate 7,317,840, forward strand.
GTTTTCGAAATTAATTTCTACGATGTTCTAGGGAGGTCAATTTGTGAGTAAAATTACTGACTAGGTGAATAGCTCTCTTCTGAACAGAATCTAAGTGCTCCAGTGTATGTTTGGGGGCTTACCTCTTCATATGTTGTCGGCTCTTCATAGGATTCAAATTTCAGTAGACATTTTATCAGTTGTTCTTAGGAAATTCGATATCAACATGTGCATTTTCATTCGTAATTTTGAGATAGTTTCAACCTGTTGTTCATTGTATAAGAGATATTCCTACGTTGATATCAGAACTTGTACAAAACAGGAATTAAATTTTCCTCGCAGGAGAATTTGTGAAGTTTTAATAGCTATGCAGTGTTCATATTTCACAGAGGAATATTAACAGGAGTCCCACTCTATCCTATTCTCATTTTTATTTCATCGCTACTAATGATGCGGTTCTAGCATAATTCCTTCGTGAAACGTGAATATAAGAGGCCAGTTTGTAGATGATTTGTGGACGAAAGCCTTTGCTTTCGTTGAAATAGAAGGAATAGTTCAAAATACTTTTGTCTTGATGTCATCTGAGCCGACACACACGAGCGATACGATTAGTCATGATACTGTACGTTTCATGATTGTTGTTTCCTGTACGCGCTTTTGGACTATAACGCGAGTGAATTGCCAAATCTGGGATAGCTTGTCTTTCGATAACTTACTTTCATTTTCTTGATATTGGCGTGGCTAAGCTGTCAGTGAAACGTCAGACAGACGCCATCATACTATTTCCTATGTACATACACTGATCTCAATAATTAAACACTACTTCAGAAATTCACGGAGTTCACTTCCTTAACAAAGAACGAGGTAATAATCTCTCTCTCTTACTGCGAATATTGTTCTTGTTACTACAGCCGCTTTCGAGTTCCAATCATTTTCCTCAGTGTTGCCGAGCGTCTAAGAAATAGGAAACAAAGAAAAAATTGGGGACACATTCAGCAAGGAAATAATCGTGACCTATGGTGTTACCCAGGTACAGTCTTAGGTCTTATTCTTTTCACAATATATCAATAACTCATTAACTTCATCTCGAACCCTCGATAATTTCCTATGCAGGTGCGTTGCAGCAATATTGTTTGAAGGTAATAATTGTGATAATTGTGGAGAGAGGTTCAGCATCAAGCGCAATAACTTCATCAAGTGAATAAACACACCGAGCTGCAGAAATCAAATATTTGACTATCCACATCGATATAGTTTCTCAAAATGGTTTTTCCAGATAGACGAAGAAGATTATAATATTGATGTATAAATTCAATGTATTCATGGAATTGAAATATCTCTAAACATGGAATAGGATGGGAAAGATAAAAGAAAAAGTTGCTCATTGTGACACAAAAAAAATGTGAACATGATCATTATAGAAGAGATATGTAATATCTTGAAGTATTGTATACATAAATCTTCTCGGTACGAGATAATAATTTCGTGAAATGAATTCTCATATATTTCGTTACTTATAGAATATCTTTCAAAAATCTTAGAACATTACATGAATTAGAGAAATCCAATAAATCCTATGGGCTGATATTCCTGAAATATATTGGACTGAGGATTTATTCTTATTTAGTTCTTTATGCTCGGTATATGGCGAATTTCCTTATGCGGTACACCAGCGAGGAGATTTTGTATGTTTTACTATCTGCCGTTATATTTTTCTGTCATTTTCATTACACATGCTGTTGGATGAATGTTGACTCTTTTATAACTACTGGACTTTCTACTGCACATATATTGCAGATAATTATATTATATCTTTTGGAACTCTTGGAACAAATAGCAAGAAGCAATAGCAAGATTATAATAGTGGAGCGAGTTTTTTGAATGATCATGTTGCATACTGAAGTTTTTCTACATCAAAGTTGAACAACGGAATTTAAACAAAAACTCTCAACCATTTCACGCGGCGTATTCGACCATTATTAGCTATTTCAACTATATGATTCTTTCGATAGGTTCAAGTTTTTTCATAACAGAGGTGAACAGATTATATAACTTGTACAAAACATTCTCTCAGTCTGACGAATTGTCACTCTTTAGTGTCAAGAGACGATGCGAAACGATTTCGAAGAAAAACATTTCCTATTGCGTTGAAAACGAAGGCATATTCGTTCACGAAACATCCACTGAGATAAGTAGCAATTTTGATTTTTGTTGGAAATATAGTTTTCTCCCAATTTTCTTCAAATTGAGTTGTCACTGACGAAAAGAGAATTTCTGTCTCAGGTATCTGAAGGTTTAGTTTCAAGCGCAGTGACATTTCGAGGCAGATCATAAAATCTGTCCTGACTACAAATATGTTGAAATAATTATTATAATTTCTACTGCTGTTCTCAGAAACACGAGAGAGAAAATCCCAAGAAATCTGGAGAAGTGAACAGGTAATAGATTTTGAATTTTTGATCAATAGGCGCATTGAATATGTAGCCTTCCACTCCAAAGTACAATAATGAATGTGCAAGTGTAAGATTCCCAACATTTTGTATTTCTTTGTTGTGAATATCATATTATGATATTTGTATTACAGAGGATACATGCCAGTTCGAGCGAGTTCAAAGACAACGTGTCTGAAGAGAGAATAATTAATATTCCTAGCAGGCCTTCTGCTATAGGTATTTTCTCGGGAAATTATGGACCCAACTATAAGCCAATTTGCGAGAATGCGGCAACGCGGTAAATATTTATTCAGGAGCATTTCGTGTCTGAATTTCCGTGATACTATTGTTCAAATAATGCACCAACACTCATACAGAAGCCTAATTTTCTTGGATTAATAAATACTCTTGCCGGTTTTTCCATCCAATAAGGCAGGGACCGAAAATACGACTGTTTCAATATTGGAACATGTATTGCAGTGACTATTATTTGCTCATCGGATGTGTGAAACTGAGAAATTGGAACGGTTTGAGTCTATTGAATCCGATGGAATGGAAAACGACAGGTGGGTGTTTTCCAGTATATTCCGCTTTCTTCTTCATTCAATTCTGAACAACAATAGCCCGAGACGATTATGTGTGAAATGTTATTTTTTGTTCTGATAAGATCGGCTTGAGGGATAAGACAGTCCTAGAATGGTTTGCTCAGAAACAACATCGTTATGAATTGCGTACCGAAAGAAAAATTATTTTGAAAACAGCTGAAGATATCTGTTATCGCAGGTAGAAGAACAAACTTCCAACACAGAAGCTATAGGGTTTTCACGCATAATATATTCTAAATATATCGATTGAAAGAAATTGATTACGCAACATTTGAGAAAACTACATGAATTGTATTTTTCTAAATAGACCGCCATTGAAATTATTAGTTGAAATGGAAGGTATTTTTATCCTGATTCCGAATTCACACAGTTCATTGACATTTGATTTTATAGTGTTCATCAAATTTTGTTTACATGATTTTATCTTTACCAGGCATCAATAGTACAATATCTTGTGCCGAGCACTGACGAGCACTGCTTCGAGAGCACTGAGCACTAAGCACTCTTGAAAAGTGCTCCGAAATCTCGAGCATTAGGCAACTTCATTCACAAAATCGCGATCTACAAGCACTTTCAAAAAGTAATTCGACCAACGAAGCACTATAAGTACTTCTCCAAAAAATGATGCGTACACCTGCGATACTTTTTCATTCCGAACTACTGTTATAAAAAAAAATTTTTGCTTGCACAGTTCATCGCCGAAGATGAAAAACCACAAGGCGATAACGGTGTCACCACAACACAGTATCACTTCTGACATAGTTTATATTATTATACAAGTTTTATAAAATGCTGTTTTGGTGCACAAGTTTCTCGAAGTTCGACGAGCAAACAATTTTTAGTAGGCTGGGCAACACTGGTGAAATGGCTGCAGTGACAAGTATAACTCCGGTAGTAAGAAAAGTATCGTGAATGGAAGTAAAAGTAACATCAGTATATTACCATCCTCTCAGTTCCATCCATGGTTTCGAACAGAAAATCAGAACGCATATGTATGTAGTAAGTACTCCAATTCAATCCACAAAATCATGTTCACACCATGGTGTTCATGACATATAACAGGCTGAATGCATCTAGTTCACAATGTAAAGTTTATTGGGAACACAATATCTGCTCATTCGTGTAGAAAAATAGGTTTTGTAGCACCAATAATGCTTTTATTGAATTATTCGTTGTTCGCTGCGATCCACCTTGGCTGCGATCGAATTGTGACATTAATCTGTTGCACACAACCTCATGACCCACTTCCATAGTCCGCTGTCACATTTATAATCTCCAACCGAGCTTGTTGAATTTGATTATTCAACTGAAATAGGGTCCGGAAGTAATATGAAGTTCACAAGTTAGTGAATTCAATCTTGTGTTAAAAGATATGGCATTTAACAGGATACAAAAGTGAAGAATCATTAAATTACAACCGGGACCCAACTCAACTTGTTCTTGACCCTTGGGTGTGAAAGTATAAGATGCAACTAAGATAATTTATCTTTTTACACATCCAAAATGATATGCACTCTCATCCTGAATAGACTGCATTTGATGGAATTAGAGATACTTTTGTTTGTTTTCAAATTTTTTGTAGGAAAGTTTGTTCTCTGAGTGTACGTTTCGAAACAGATGGCGAAAGAATCCCATTAAGTTTGTGTTACTTGTCTCAAACTTCGGCGACTAAATGGTACCAACATGATAGTACCTGTTTATTCGAAAGGAACACCTTTATTGTCGAAAAACTGGAGGATAGTTAGCAAGGAATCCAAAGAGATAACAAAGAAAATAATAAAACATTTCGACACAAATAGATATGAAAGATCGGATAGAAATGAATATGAAAGATCGAGCTGAAATGAAGAACTGGAATTGAAAAGACATTCCACACCGAGAATGACGAAAACACACATGAATCGAAAAAGTGGAGATTGGTTTTATATTTATTTCTATATTATAGAAATAATATAGATAATATAATATATAATATATAATTATATAAATAATAATAAATATAATATCTTATATTTATTCGAATCAGCGCTTGCATGCACTATGACAATAGATTCGTGTTTCCTCTCCCAGAATCAACAGATTTCATCCGGTCTTAGACCAATGTTTGAAGTATTTTTTGAGTCTGTATATTCTTCAACGTTACTAAAATTTCCTCGGCAACCCATAATTGAAAGTCTATAGGAGACTTTGATATTCTTTACAAGGGACACTATAAACTTTGATAACATAGACAAATCTGTTCTGCGGGGTTAAACCTCGCCTCATTATGCTACTGGGTTTTTATGACATATCAAAAAGAATGAAGATATCTGGGCTATTATATCTATACTCATACTAGCAGACACATGCAGGAGGAAATAACCACACAAAGACCCCTTCACAATCCTAAATGCATTCCATTTGTCACTATCTACACCAGCAATATCAATATACCAAGATGAATGAAAACATGAAATGATCATGCAAAGCCAATAAAAATCCAAATCCTCGAGGATCTCTGGGTGACTAGCGGTAGATTTTCGGCTGAGTTCATGCTGTAATTAGTCCCAAATGACGGCTTCTACAGCAGTAAAAATGGAAATTATTGGACTCCTGAAAATTCATATTCCAACAAACAACAACTCCTTCATCAGGTAGATCCTCGGTTGATGGCTCGAGTGGAATACTAAATAGGTAATTCTTAGGACCGTTTCAGCTCGGAGACAGCGTAAACGAAGTATTTTATATAAAGTTTCTAGGAAATTCCTCGATAACGCCTGGTGTTGATGGTTGAATAGTAGGATTACATTATTTGGATTTCATTTTCGCAACTAGATTTCTCGTTCTTTCAGAATTTTCCGTTATTTGAAGGCATTTCTATTCCCTCTATATCCTCCATCAAAAATTATGTACTGTATTTCTTGGTATTCGTGATTACGCCTGGATCAGTATCATTACAACTTCATAATTCCTCTCGATATACATATTCGAATGGAACATATTGTTTCTGATATTCCAGTGAATCCTGAAGATGCATTTCCGATGGAATGAAATCAATGGTTTCCGGAAGCGAATCACTATGCGAATTTCATGCTGTATCAGGTGTTTTCCGTATCGAATGACTCTATTGGCGCCCATCATGCAAGCTGGGATTAAATGCGATAAATCAACTACCTAATCGTTAGGTATCTATACATTGGAACGCTATGTTTATTCAATTAATCGTTTGTACAATTATTGGAAACTATCTGAACAGATAATGTGTCACTTATCAATAGTCAATTATTATAATGTTCATCACCATCATCTGCTGGAATGGGGCATCTAGGAGAAATGAAAGAGACGCCCATTCTACTTTCAATCGGTATTGTGTGCCGCCTTCACGATTTTTATTTTACACCACTAACGTGATATGTTATAACATTGATATACAGTTTGATGTGAATCATCATTATGGTGAAATATCAAACTTAAGAAACGAGTATATATCTATAATCTGTCGGAATGAGAAATAGGTGAACCACTTGCAGCTGCCTTGAGGGAGACAAGTATTCACTTCACTGATCTGGCTCGTTGACTTTAGACATGAGAGCCCTTCCACAGATTCTATATTATAATCTAAGAAGAGCATTCCTGTGATATGAAGTCTTCTACCTCATGGCATTCGCCAAAATAGAAGTGTGTGCATGATGGGTGTATACATTGTTTTGTCTTGCGATGGTTCGACCTTCTGGAGGACTACCCTCGCGGGGAATATTCTAAATTCACGGTTTTACATTTATTTGCAGAAGAAATAAATTCATCCGACATCAAAAAACATAAACCGTTATTGTTTCGTTGCTCTGACGAATCTACAATAAAATTAACAAATTCGAAACACTGAAAAGACGAAGAAGTAGTAATTGTCTGTAATTTTTTCGAGGAGGTGGTACCTTCATTTTTTAGCTTTTTTTGGGATTTTATCTTCTTGTTTCTGAAAACTTGTCACTTTTCAATGAGAAAACCAACTGCACATTGAAAAATCTTGAGAACGGAAGCAGATTCGTTCCCGAAACGTCCACTAAGATAAGTAGAAGTTTTATCCTCATTAAATATAGTTGTATTCACAAATTTTTCAACAACAATGTGCCACTGACAAATAGAGAATTTCTCTTTTGGGTATCTAAGGGTTTAATGTCAAGCGCAGCATTTTGGGACAGATCACGAAATCTGTCCTTACTACAAATATATTGAAATAATTTTTAATAACTTCTACTTTATTTTTTAGAAACGAGTAGAGCAAATCTCACAAAAAGCTGAAAGAATGGAAGTAGGAATTGGTTGAAAAATATACTATAACTAAGAAGTGATCACAACTAGGAAAGATTTGAATGTATACTTGAATCTAGATAGAGGTTTGTTAGCTCCTTGATTACCTCAGGTAAAATATCTAAGAAAAAAGGATTTGCTTATTCTGGAGATAATGAAGTTCTCTATAATAAGTATTATTCGATAAAACAAATATAGCTTCAAGTATAGATCAATCCATTGAAAAATGTCTATGGTAGCGTCCATATTGCTACGAAGCACGCCTATCTGAACATCACGACCGCCTTTGTTCGCCTTGGCGTTAGGAAACATTCGTTTTTTTTTTGTTGGAAGTCATTCTCGATCGAAAAGTGAATTGAATTCTTAGCAGGGTTTGTTTGGGCTTAGTAGGGGAATGAGTGGCTATTATCGAATTTCGATAACTTGCCATATTCTGTTGAAGGGCGTAATGGAAGGAAATTGATTAGATGATGAAGATGGACGTCTCTTGCGAATATGTTATGATAGACTCCAGTATTCCGAACAGGAACTCCATTCTCTCGTACTCACAATAATTCAGTGAAATGAACTGATTGGCAACCAATAATTACGAAATAGTATCGTCTTTCCGACTGGAACTCATCTGTTTATTCAGTGTATCAACACTACGGTTTCAAGCACATGTTTCTCTTCGACAAGAGATAATTTCTGAGACGAATTCATACCAAGCCTGTCGAAATTGTATCTAAGTTCTTAAGGGCACATTCCTATCGTTGCAGACGATTTCTTCGTTTCAATTCATTAGTGAACAATGCATTAATTCGAGTAGATGTAAGTTGAATGAGCACTCAGCGGAAATGTTATAAACTTCAGCATGGGACATTTCAGTGGCAACAATTAATGAAATGAAGTAACACTTTCGAGGTCGTGTAACAGGCGAGAACCATCTCCATGAAACGATGAAAGTATCCTAGAGTTTACCAACTAATTATCAAGAGAGTCTAGCCCGTGATTGCGATGAAAAATCAATCAATTAAGAAGCTGGACTACGTTTGTCGATTCCGTGTGATCACTCTTCTTCAGTTTAATTTCAAATGACCTGAACAGAAGAGAACAAGTTTTCGAAAAATAGAATCTACAGGGTGGTCCAGGTTATAGTAGTAATGATTCACCATTTGATGATCTATCGGAAAATAAATCGACATGTATAAAATATTTTTAATAGCATTTGCTTCCTAAGGAAGATACAGCCCTTCATAGTTCAGTTTCAACAATCTGTTTTTTGCTATAACTCTCAGGGTGATGAATCGTTTTTGAACAATTTTGGTGAAAGCACTTGGCAATTTATAATATTTTTTTGAATTGACATATTCGAATTTCCTGTTCAATTTAGAAAAAAAAAGTCTCGATTGTGAAATTGGGGGTGTCGTTTACGTGATGATTGATTTAGTAAGATAACAGGGCAGAAATTGGATAGTTCAGATAATGGAGAAAGAACTTTACTCCGTCACTATCCTCCGGTCCAATAACGAAAACTCAATGTGCTTTACATCATATTTGATTGATTTAGTATTTCACCTGAAAGAATGAACGCAAATAAATCGATGGGAGAAATATATTTCATCATTCATGATGATGCAGATGGAAGAGTCGAATTTTGTGGATAATTGTGTAAGATACCAAAATTTATTTTTTCTTGTTATTTCAAAGAGAAACGACTTTTATGGTTTTGACGATATCATCAGGTATATTTTTCCAAAGAATCGTCGATTCTGTTTCCAATTTACCAATTTTAAGTATTGTAATTACGCAACTTTTTTCTGTTCGGCATATTCTTGATTCGTGAATCAAAATAGCATTTCAATTAAAAATAGTAGCATATTATCTCAAAACTAAGCCATCGTCTACTTTCTATTTCACCTACAGGATTTCACAAAATCGTTTCTCAACAACGAAAAGTAAAGTTGAAGTTAGTTATCTGTCACGGCAATTAGTGAGTGTGAATTTAGGCTGATAATAATGCATGGCTACGTCTTCATGAACTAGTAGCAGTGGTAGTCCTCAAAATATTGGATGCTACCTTGATATAGAAATACCACTTCAATCCTTGAAATGAAGTGCGAAATGGTAGGTTCTATGATCAGTGGTGAAAAAATGTTATCATGCATGTCGACTTATGTTTCGTTGGACCATCGAATGAAGAATTTTTGCTACTATACCCTAGACACCCTGGTAAGTAAATTTGTGCAAGCCGAATATCCAGCGAAATCGAAACCGTGTCAGTAGAATGTTGAAAAATACCAAAAATCACTTTATAAACGACTGGGCAACAATCAGGCTGCAATGCGGGTCGGCGAGGGCTTGCGTGACGATTAAGTCGCAGATTATGAGTTGCGTCACACACTGCCTCGCTGTTCATTCAATTTCTTGGTTTAGCTTTACTTGTCAAGGAATTAAATAATGTGATAACGTGCACTGTGGGGCTATGCAGAAAAGGAAGTCAGTTTATTTCATTCAATTCAAGTTTTATGAGGTAAACCGAAGCCCCCCACAGTGCTGTTCAAGATAACTAAAGATATTAGTTTTCAAAATTATAACAATGATTCTCGTGTACTGATTTGTTTCTCACAACAGTTTTCCAATATCGTTTGATACTCCACTGTACTGGCTTCCAACATCCCAGCCATCCCAGGTAACTGTGTCCTGTCGTTTCATGGGGCACAGGGTGATTCCGAATAGTTTTTCAACACTCGACCATCCTGAAGACTGTTTTGTACCTAAAACGAATATGAACATTCTCTATTCCATTGAATCATCTATTGAAGTTATCACTCGGTATCTGCACTTATATGCATCCTGCCTCTCAAGGTACTGAAACAATCTATATTCCTTCCAACTACGTTTCATCATCGACATCATTTGCACGATTCTATCAACATCCTGAAGATTTTATTTTGACATATTCCTTTGTAGATCCTCATCCATTTCTGCATCAGTGTCCGCTCTATTTCTCTTCATGAATCAGTGGTATTCTGCGTATACTGAACATTTCCTGGATCTTATCTTGAAATCATCGTCATTTCGGACACGATCTGAATTTGCTTTCAATCATTCGTTAGCCGTTTTAACAATATGTATTTCCGCAGTTTCCAGATTGGATGACTCAGTTCAGTTGCTCCAATCATTCTAACGCTGACTTTCCTAGCTCCACTCTATTGAAATCAACCATAGATTTAATGAAATGGGACATCTCTTGATGCTCATGTTATGAGCCAGTGATTCTCGCATCCTTCGAATATGGAGATTGGTCGTTTTATTACTCCATCATTATGGAATTGGAAAGGTTGATGGCAGCAAATATCTCATGGTCTAAGATATTTCTCAGCTACCTTTCTGGATTCTGGACCAATTATACTGGATCTGATGCTGAATTTTTTATCAAAATATTGCCAATAGTTGTATCACATACCTATAATTGGGATTTAATTCCTCTGAATTTGTAATTAAGAGGAAGATCATAGAGTGCAATTCAAAATAGAAATCGATTAAAGCAATATCGACAAATCATCCGAACAAATGAATTGCACGCCATTTGTATATTTGATAACTATTCAATGAGTATCAACTCCGACAGAAGCTTTCATATCCATACCTTTTGTTCATTGGAAATTGAGAGGTCAATTCATTGATGAAAGGAAGCCAATGTATAATTTCTATAATTCAAGTGGAAATATTTAGTTTCGATCGAATATGTGTGCTCTACTCAACTCTCACATAGTTGTTCATAATTTCAGTTGATGATAACTGTTCATGACGCAATTGTATCATCAGCAGCCTGATGCATTGATTCACATTCGTAATTCTACATTGTTCTTCAAATCACGGAGAGATCGCTTATATTTGGAGTTTTGGAAGACCATGTATAATGCTCAATCAAATCCTCTCATAGGATGCCTCCATAAAGCTTTGCTTTTTTTACACTAATTAGTGATGAACAACAAAACGAGCAGGTCGCAATTAGTGGCGTTTTGCGTTGCTTCGCAATCAGATTTATCTGGATGTTATTAGTTTACACCTACCACGTGTGAATTTAACAAACCGCTGAATTTAACATCCACCCAGTGCTGAATTTTTATCATCAATACATGAGAAATTTTCATTCGTAACGTTTGTTTTAGTACATTATATTCTTTGATGTAACGCGTCATATGTATGAATGTATTGATACTCTAAATGGCTAATGGCTCAACTTATTGAAAAATACTGGGAATCGAGCCAAAGTTTTGAAAATTCCTTCGGCATCACGATTAACCAACAAAAAAGTTACGACCTGTATCTGTAGCCACCTGTACCAGAGCTATCGACGCCATCTTGGAAAAAAATGCCTGATTTTTTTAGTTTCCCAGTAACTGTCAACATCATCGCGATTTTCAAAATAATTCTCTACGTAATTATCAACTGGGGTTCACCGTTTTATTGCTGTTACCACCACGTTTCGGTATGGGTGCAGAAAAGCGGGAGTCAAATGCTCGGTTAATTGCGGACATTGCTTTGATGTATAGTCAATGCTTGAAGTGTCGAAGAGGCCGAAACGATGGGATCTGAGATGCTTGTCGACTCCCACATTTCATCTGTCCTAAGTGATGGATATGATGATCTGGACGATCCCGGCCCGAGTATTCTTGTATGATAAAGATGCCATGCCATTTAACAAAAGACTCCACAAGGAGACTGATACAGAATACTGATGAATGTTTTTTTTTCTCCTTATCATCCAGACGGATTGCAGTGAAATATGTGCAAAAAGTGCACCTATTCTCGAAGATGGCGGCGCTAGCTCTACAGGTATAAGATGAAGGTAATTACAAAAGGAACCTTTAGACTAACATAAAAAACTATGGGTTCAAGTACCACCATTCGTCAGAATTCGTTAGATCAACAGCATTGTCATTGGAAGAAATAATGGTTTGCAGTGAATTTGTTAGGAGATTTGGTGCTAGATGTGTGGATATCATGACATGTCTGAGTATATTCCTTGAATGAAATTAATTTTCAGAATCTTATGTTGCACATATTTTCAGAGAGAGTAATATAGATTCCGAAAGGAGGTAATCTAAAAAAACCATTCCATCCATGTTACCCATCAGAATGAACTTATTCCACGATGTTAGTCAAGTGGTGTATCGAATGCCCTAATACATATAAAAAGCTTTCCGATGTAGTCACACTGAATCAGCATTATTGGCAATGTGGAAAATCCGTGACTGGTTGGAGAGTAAAGTTGTGTGAAACTAGACTGCTTCCCGCTGAAATCGATGAACAAATATCGAGCAGCGAAAATAACTTTCGTTGTTCATGAAATCAATTTGTGTTCACGAAACCAAGCCACAGCGTATCAGTCATGAGGTCAATATCGTTTGAGGTCAACAAATACCAGTGACAAATACACAACAATGGATTCAGTGGTTACAGGGGTTGCCTATTGACTTTCGAGTTTATTTGTTTGTAACGATAAGCAAATGGCAATACTCTGTTCCATGTCAGAACTAGTGTATTTCGGGCAAGGACGGGTTCAACTTTAATTTATGGAGGGGCAGGGTAAAAACTTATCGATGCAATAGAAAATATATTCTCGAACAACATTTCATTGGAAGAGATATTATAGAAAAATCATCTCCACGTGAACCACCTGTGAATCCACACTTGATTTTGATTTTCATTATGGAGACGTAATCGAAATTAGTGCATGGTGCTTGGTGACAGAAATCACAAATATCTTTGTTCCGAAGATATAAGCTGTTGAAGTCGTGAAATCCCTGTATCTATTTACCATGTTCCAAGAACATCACTTTTACCCTCTAAAATCATGAATATTGATCCTAATGGATTCGGTCACGAAATATCTCGATTTCGGAATTAGAATCCGATCTATATAAACTCTTTCAGCGACACTAGAGATTTCGATTCGAACAAAAAATGTCCAATAGATTATACACTAACTCTCTTTTTTATGAATGAACAAAAATCCTCTCGAAGTCTCACAAATCTTTTATCAACCTTTATTTTTATCGCTATATGCAGAAACTTCCTATTGAATAGTTGATATGAAACTTTGCACAAATATTGATTTAGCGTAGAAAACAATCAGTTGGCATTTACGTCAGAATCTCGAGTTGAGTAGTTGACCAAAAATTCAATATAAACAACGCTGTTAGTAACCCAGTTTTGAGATCAATCAAATGAATGAATCCATGAGCTAATTTTTTCCACAGGTCTGTAGGCTGAACGTCCTAGCCGTAGTAGCGCGCCACCATCGCTATTAGATCTCATCATTATATCATCATATCTCATCATTATCTGATTCATTATCAAGAGAAATACAAGGTTGTTTCCCTTTGGAAAAATTCATGCAGTATTTGACATGGGCGAATGTTTATTTCTGTCCATGTAAATTCAATCAAACTCCACACGTGCGAAGAAATGAAAGCCTCTGCTCTATGTAAAATTTTGTAATCCATTGAAAGTCTATGAGATGATGACTTCTACAAAGTTAATTTGATTATAGTCTACACCAATCCCATGAACCAAATCCAACCAAAAACAGTATTTCATTTCCAAAGCAATATGATGAAAAATTATGAATTGAGCATTGGTGAAAGATACTTCTCCTAGCGTTGCCATTCCTGCGGGAAATCACTCCGCCCGTTTGAAAGTTAGATCTATCTTATTTGCGAGCATTTAAAAATTGAGAAGGCACTAAAAGTGGAAATTGGACTTCGTTGGATAGCAGAAATAACGGTTCGAGTAGATTTATTAGATCTGCAGTATAGATGTTGCGGGGTGGTGTTTGTGAAAATATTCAAGAAGACAACAAGATCACTGATATTGTACATATAATGCCATGAGGGTATTCGATAGTTTGAGAGACGGAGACAGGTCGATACTATGAGTGGAGATCTTTCAAGATATTTTGAGATGGGAAGCTGGAAATTCAGTACAGGTCAATTCAATAAAGACTCGAGCTTCGTATCTTCACCAAGAAGGCGGATCGAACAATTTCAAAATATTATTAACGGTTTGCTTGAAGGCTCTATCAAATTCATTTTGAGAGGACACAAAGCAAGCTGAGAGGTTTTTTTTTAAACTCATCTCCTCAGTTGCCCAAGCAACACTCAGAAGCCCCGAAGGACTTGTGCGAGTGAAGGAGACGGGAATCTACAGTTTATACAAGTGGAATCCAAACAACTGTGGCATTTGGGATAGTTCTATGTAGAACTTCATGATATACCTTGTAAAGTGCATGAATAAACCCAAATCCAACGACCAACCAGGAATCGAACCCACGACCTCATGATCACTATGATGTCGCTCGACCATCTCGACCACCTGGCCGCCTAAACTGGTCACTGCTTGAGCGTTGAGTATTCGATAATCTATGGTTTCTCTTGGAATGAGGACAGCCCGACGAATGTTCAAAGTGGAAGAGTCATTATACTATTCATACCTATACCATCAATATGTTATACAATTATTTTTGATGTTGCTATGATATGTTGATATTCTAGAAAAATGCCTGTACGAATTTTCATTCCAATAAGAAAAACTGTATATCAATTAAGTGAAATAGAGGTTATCGGGTGGATTTAATACGATAAGCTTTCCAAGTTTTACGCTGACGAAACCGTATAATTTCCATGTAAATACCATGTAAGGATGTATGCACACTTGAGTAGGGGAGTTCCAAGAAGTTTGTACATCCTAATAGAAGTTATAAATCTCTGCTGAACTACGAACTGCGAGCTGAGTTTAGCTTTATTGTGAAGCAATAAATCACACGCAAATTGTGAATGATAAGCTCGCTGAGCCAATCAACTTGGGTATACTGCCAGAATACTGCAAGATAATTATTGGAAATTGAGGGCCTTCGGCATAAATCAGAGAGATAGTGCTGTTGAGTGAATAGTTCGATAATAACGCTTGCACTGCTTATTATCATTGTGAGGCATGAATTATACAACGTGAACCCGGCTGAAATTTCACTGGTATGTTGGAATTGATAGATATAACTACATAGAATATAATTACCTGCAATAGGTTCTCGATATTTGGTGTTTCAAAGTTCTGACCGAGAAGCGATTTCGTGAGATCGAAGCACATGGATCGGAAAGACGTCATCTCGTTTTCATCAATCATATAGATGTCTTTCCATCAGTTCTATGATGATGATACTTTCAAATTCCTGATACGTCTTTTACCGTTTTCCTGTTTACATTTTCATTCTGTGCCATCATCCGTATTGATTCAATAAATCCCAATCCAGTTGAAACTCCAGGGCGTTATTTTGTGGTTGATCTTGAAGTTTATGTCTCCAGGGAGCAGAGGAAGAGGATTCCTTAAATTCCTCGGGGATGGTCAGGAGTATTTATTCGCAGAATACGGGAATGCATTTCTTCATAGATATGAATCTCAGATGCAAACTTTGTGAAATCAATGGAAAAGATTTTAATCCATGAATATATCTGTTGGAATATTGAAATATTTGTATAGCCCACAACTACTCTATTCCAGAGAATAGTTAATTCTCCACCGTTCCTCGGTTTATTATCAAAGAGATATCAGTATATAAACGTTCACTCTAAACAGTTTCATTTCAAGTTAAGGTGATGCTGGAGTTGAATTTTCTTCACTTTGTACCTGCCAAATTTTTTTCGACTGCAATATCAATGAATCTCTTTTTCGAGGCTAGAGGCGTCGTCTATTCTCCCCGTTGAAGGATATGACAGCGTCTCGAATGGATCACATATCGTGAGATGCATAATTCAAACGGCTATAACTTCTCGGTCATCCTGTGTTAATTACTGTCTGTAAGTTTTTCGAGGAGGTGATACATTAATTTTCCAGCTTTTTGTGAGATTTTCTCTCCTCGTTTCTAAAAAATATATTTGTGGTAAGGACAGATTTTGTGATTTGCCCCAAAATGTCACTGCGCTTGAAATTGAACCTTTAGATACCTAAAAGAGAAATTCTCTATTTGTCAGTGACACCTCGTTTTTGAAAAATTTGGAAATACAGATATATCTAATAAGAATAAAACCTCCACTTATCTTGATGGACGTTTCGGGAACGAATCTGCTCCATTTCTCAACATAATGAAAATATTTTTCTCTTCGCAAAATTTTTTCAATATGTTGTCGGTTTTGATACTGAAAAGTGACAATTCGGTAGACGGAAGAATTCTGGTTACATTGTGTTTTCATTCATGACATTCTGGGGCAGATCACAAAATCTGTCCTTACTACAAATATATCGAAATAATTTTCAATAACTTCTACTCTATTTTTTGGAAACGAGGAGAGAAAATCCCACAAAAAGCTGGAAAATCCTGTGGTAATGTTTACATACGCCCCAATGAAATGATGAGCAACACTCACCTTGATATCTGCGATATACGTTTATTCGAGCTGAAATCTTCTTCAATTCCTCACCGATGTTAATGTTTCAACCAAAAAATGGCATAGGCGATTACAGCAGGGGTAAATGATCCATTTTTGTCGGTGAAAACAATCTGGCTGAGTTCGTGCTATATTATCAGCCACATTTACCAAGTTCATGAAGGTTGAAAACTCCCTGTTGACTGAACGTGGCTAATGCGGGGTAAAATGTAGATTTGAGCGGTTGTTTTATGTGAGCGGTTTTGCGACAGTATTTGTAACGATCGTATTTCATATTCCATCCAATATTTCCACATTCGGGCTACCATGCAATTAGGGTACAAATCAACGAGTTCATCTGCGTCGTTGATATCTATTTCAATCGCAATAATGAGACTTCTAGAGAATTATTAGGTGATATCAGAACACAAGACTTTGTTTACTCTGAGATTGAGATTGTAATCCGTTTACTTTGAGATTATTATTAACCCTAGATTGATGAATGGATGTGCATCATTCATTGAATCTCAGTATGTTATGAATTTTTTGTACATCCAATATTATAGGTATTTCGATTCGTGATGATGATTCCTCATGCATGTACCAGTATTCAATACATCGTTAGATTGCAACAGAACTTTGGAGATTGGACCTCAATATTTTAGGATCTCTGTACTATATTATATCAGCTTTTGAAAATAGTCAGAAATGTATCTTGATATTGAGTCAACAACATTATGTCTCGAATACAAGTCTCATAATTGTGAGCGCCATAGTTACTTCAACAAGAAAAACAATAGGAAAGAAAAAAATATATCCGTCGAGCTAGGTACCTACTCCAAGAAGTGAGATATATCATGATCTCATTGTGAAACAAGATAGTCAATTTATTATTCTCTTCAACAATTCGAAGGGTAACGATCGAACCAACTGCCAACAAATTATGAAAACGACAATTTGTAAGATAGTGCTAGTCTTGTCAAAGGAACATAAAAGAAATTATCACGATACAGCAAGCTACACTATACGTATTAGCTGCAATTTGGTGCACTTGTGTGAGTTCATCGTGGTTGGAAGTTTCGAGAGATGCCAATTGGCAGTTAGAAAGAGTCATATTTC
Organism: Gastrophysa polygoni; assembly: GCA_963576655.1. Lineage (NCBI taxonomy): Eukaryota > Metazoa > Arthropoda > Insecta > Coleoptera > Chrysomelidae > Gastrophysa > Gastrophysa polygoni. Next base: position 7,335,672 of record OY755091.1, read on the forward strand.
AAAAAGTCATAAAAAACATATTTCTTCACGCTTTATATACACACAGGGAAGAAAAGCTTCCATAGCTAGAGTTACCCGAATCGATTTGAAAATATACGTTTTTCATTGCATTGCTCTGATCATTGATTGAATATAGATATTTTATATCTTGGCTCCTGATATGCGATACCTTTGTGATGTGATTTGGTTTTCTTCTTTATTCGACCTATTTGTTTACATGAACTGACAAAGTTTTCATCCATCATTTTCCATGGAAGAAATGATATATCGTTAGCTTCGTATTATTGCACTTCTATGAACCCAGGAATACTTCTTCCGAACGCGTAGATGGAAATCCCTCGGAAATCGGAATGCTTGATTTCGCCTCGATCGCGATTGTGAAAAAGTTTCGAACCTCGCTGAATCGCTCCGATTCACATTCAAACCTAATCCAGGAAGTAGAGCGTGGAGCATGGGTTTGATAGCTCTGCATAAGAGCTCTATTGTTATACAATCGGTTTCACCCGAGCTATTCTATACTCGACCTCACACAAGTTTTTAGTTTCGAGAAGTTAGATTCTCACGTAAAAGTGGCGCTACGTGAAAAAAATCACAAAATATTCCATTATTCCAAAAAAAATAGGTTGGTGGCCTCTCTATGGATTTTTACTCAATTTGATATCTATATGAATGTGAAAGAAATGGTGCGATCGACAATTCCGATTTCTCTGACAGTTTGCATTTCAGAATCGTATTGAGTTATCTGGATGAAGAAATGGAGATCAAACATGGTGGGACTAGACTAATTCACAAATGTTCAATGATGATCAACATTTCAGTGTATTCAATCATTTCCTCTTTTGAAGGTAACATGACAGCAAAAATTTCAAATTTGAAATTCGGTTTCTATCCATAATTTGTGGTTTGTCTCGTTTTCAGAGGTCACCGTGTATATGATCTGATTAACTTTGTCAACTCTATTTGACTTCCGTATATTATTTTTGTTCTTTCCAGCAGGAAATAATCGAGAATAGAGGGGTTCCAATCATGGAAATGAACAATAGAAAGAAAATAGTATCTGCATGAATTTTTTCTGAGAGTACTTGCAAACGTGGATCAACACGGATGTATAAACATGTTCCATGCACGCGTTCTTTATCCTATTCTAACTGCAGGAGTTTATTTTCACTGTTGCTACTCCTACACAAAAAGTGGAGCTATTTCGTGTACTCGTTACAGTTTATCTGACTCATCGAAGCGATAGCAGGCTGAAAGAGAAAATAATCACACCTGATATAATCGAATGATCACTTACTTCAAAATCAGATGGTTACGATGGGAACCCCATTTCACTAATGATGATGAGCCTGTCTTGTGGAAATGGCATTACGGAAGAATGTTGCATCAAGTTACGGAGAAGAAAAAAAAAATGAAAATTTCTCCTGGCACACATTCTTCGTTTTATCGTCTGCCGAGTAAATATTGGAGGACGGTTCAGGAATTTTGAATGTCTAGTCTGCTCGAACATTCAGTAGTGGCGTTCCCCAGAGGGAATACATTTATTGCGCAAATAGGGAATCACTTGATAATGAAAGCCATTTGGATGATCATGTATATACCTTTCATTTGATGATCATAACTTCAAAATCGGGTTTTCAGATGATTTCTTTTTTTTCCTTCTGATGATTTCTTTTCTTTCTTCGTTCTGTGTGTTAACACCAAATTTCCAAATGGAATAAGAGCTGAAAGAAGATGTGTCAATATTGGAAATATGTCGAATATCTCGGCGATGACCCGTTAGAGATGATTTGATGTCCAATTCATGTAAATAAATCTGTGCGCCTATGAATTGTTACCAGTTGGGCAACCTTCAGATATTGCAGCTATCATCTTTGGTATCCAACTTCATTCAACCGACTCGGTTATTATCGATAATTATCGAAAATATAGATGATCAATTGATATTGCCATAGATATTTCCAGGTGAAAAATCATTCGCAACAGTTTATTCATCATTTTGAATTATTGTTGGAACAGGAGTACACATCAGTATGCGTGCGATTCAAGAAACACGTTCTCATTCTTACAGAGGAAAATTATATGATACAATAGAAGGCACTACTTGTCAAACTCTCTTTGATGATGTTAAAACATTCGGAATATTTAGATACCTACTTCTATCCGACCAATTTTTTTACCAACCGTTAGAGTTTCGGGCAGTTCTGTTTGTTATAAAATGATTGATGAAAATAACAGTGATACATAGTATAGATTATTCTTCTCAAAATAACGTGATCTGGAGAGTATCAATTTGAAAATCATTTAATGTTCAACTCATCCAATATGTGAGATATTGTCACCAAAGAACGTCCTGCAATTTTTCATTATTTCAATGAAAGTGTACCTTGACTTCGACTTCCTCAATATATGTTCAATCCCCAAAGATAATCTTGTATTGCTTCGATTGATTTGGATATGGGTTTCATATTGATTTTGAGTCCCAACAAAAATTCATATTTGTCATAATATTGTACTCAAACTCTTTACACGGGTATTGAAAAAAAGCTTATTGGTTATTTCACTGCTTTTCATTAGATAATAGAAGAATATCATAGAAATGTGATCAATTGAATTGCGGTGAATGAAACACATCAAATTAGTCGTGAATACTAGATAGACCTCTTTCGTACGATGTGAATATTTCGTTATAGTCTCTCACATTTGGCATTCAAATGCTGCTGAACCTTTTCGGATTCAGTCCGATCAACTGTAATTCATCTTCATTTCGAACGAGTAATCCGGTAGAGTGTTTTATAATTTGATATTTTAAATTCCATGCGATGAGTAAGTACAGTAAGACAGATGGGAAATGTAACTGGAGAAGTTGGAGACAGTATGAGGGATCACCTTTGTATTAACGTTACATTATTGTTGATACCAACCATCGTTGGAGTTTTGCCCATTTTTAGATTTCCCTGCATTCGGAACCTGTTGATAGATTAATGAATAGTCAATGACAATAACTTGTTGTAGTATAAAGATGACAGAAGAAAATTAACGAAGGTATGAATTGTTGCTGATATTATATACCACGTGTGGTTCGTGCAAATATTCTGTTCCCTTTGCAACTGATATGGACCTAGTTTATAGTGAGAATCGACCGCAGTAAAAACAAGAAGCATCTAATAGACTTTGGGTATAGAACTAATACATCAAAACAAGTAGACAATCGTTCCACTCAAAGATTATATTCATTCTGTGGTTTCACGTTACACCAACAATACCAATAGAGGAAGCAGGCTTTCATGCTTTGAACTCAGTTAGATATAACATAGACTAATGACAATTCTTTCCAAGTACTATTCAATATTGATCTAATTGAATTGAACCCAAATTCTTGATAGTTTTCGTGTTCGTCATTCACAATATCAATCAAACTATCGAAAAATAGTAGATACTTTTTTCTCACATGTCCATTGGATTCCTAGTCCAGTGCCCAGTATAAAGCGTTTCCGATAGTTTAATTGAATTTCTCTATTTCCCTAGTGGTCTCTGGTAATTCAACTGACCTGAATTGGTATTTATGGACACTGGAACAATTGGTGTAGTTCTAAAGGAGGCATTCCTCTTAGGGTTACTGTGATATTGGGGAATCTCCAATCACGGGAGTAAGTTGCAATCAAGTCCAAGAACATATAGAAAGTCTTACGCGTACAGATAGAATCGTTCCTTCTTGTTAATGTTATGTGTATTTGTGAAGGCTTCGTGATTACGTTGATCAGATCTTATTGGTAGCCCATATTCTCCAAGGTATTTTTTTTGTCATTGTCATTCATCAAAAATCACTTGAGAGAATGAATTAATGAAAATGAATCCATTTCTGCTACTACTTGGCTCCGATCGTTTTAGAAATTTGTTGAGTTGTTGTTGGTTTTCAACATTGGAGATATAATGTACAAAATGATCAACTGAATTCAAATGGGAAATAGCTTCCTTCCGATTGATTTGAATGCATAAGAGATCCCAGTTCCCTGTGCAGCATCGAGTTTTGACAACGTGTTCAACCACAACAACAAATCTGGAACACGTTTTCTGCTCCAAACAGTTGGCGAAGTTTTCGTTATATGCAAATTATATTCGAGATAATTTGACAACGAAGCCAGTGATCGTACATGACATAAATTTATCTCACTTCTCACTCCTAAGTTATTTGTTTATGTCCTACAGGGGGTGATTTCCAATCAGAGCACAAGTACGTTGGTAGTTCATTGCTATAGTCCAGATCATTATATTTCACCAATATGAAGTGAATGTTCAGAATTGAATACCTTCATTACCTTTCTGTGTGAAAATCCAAGTATCGAACAACATGCTGAATAATTGGCTTGAGTACCTTTTTTTGTAACAGGAAGTACCTCATTTCATATTTCATAATTGGGGATGAAAGAATTTTCGACATATTTCTGAAAATTTGAACCGAAAAATTCATGGCGAAATTCAACTGAAGTACTTGTAACGGTGATACCAAGCACAAATATTGACCACTTCACAAAGAAAGGAGTAGTACCTGTGATATCTTCATAACAAGAGATACTTCGAATATTTCTCGATTTATATCTGTCACGGCAGGTTTGCTGTGGAAATCTGATATCAAAAGCCATATCGTTCATAATTTTTTACCTTTTCATCGGATGAGCTTAATATTAACTGGTTTTCTTATCACTTCAGAGATAGTATATAGTAGATAGTGGTGCAATCGCTTTTTATTTGCATTACTTTGGATATTTTACTTGTTCTCTCTTGATTTCTTTTCGATTTATCGATCAGTGATTCCAAGTGATTGAGCTTTCATCCTCAACTGAGTTCATCATGTTTTCATTTTAGTTCTTGGTTGAATTATTCCAAATGGCTTTTTCATAAGAATCATCCATTCTGTAAGTTCGATCCGTGATATTGTCTTCGCTTCTCCAATATTTCTGGCCATTACAGTTGAATATTGTTAAATCGAAGTCATTTTAAAAGTCTTCTCGTTTTCATCTAGTTACCATATTACAAACAAGAATATCTAGTTTCTGGCAGAGCTGCTCAACATGTTTTCATCAGTTTAACACTTCCTGTCGTGAAATGTATTCATTATCTATCCTGGTTCGAGAAATCAGGCTGCTATTTGCAGCCCTTATCTGGCATTTTTTGTCGTGCGGAGAGCCATAGTCGTTAATATTCATCAATGTCGACTTCTTAAACGTTATGATGGAATGTTTTCCATGTATATGCGACCAAAAGAGGAAATAGAGGAACGAGATGGTGAAAAGAACGAAACGATTTATCGGTATCTGATATTTAACAGTAAGATTATTATTATTGTTATCATCATTTTTCCTCAAATGAATGAAAATTTTATTTTCGACTGTGAAAATTCAATTCTGCAGTTTTCAAATTCGATACAACCCCAGCAACTTTCGAGAAAACAGTCACTCCCTGTTTTCCGAAAAGTGAGTGTAGTATATTGTGATTTTTGTAGTAGATTTTGATGTGACAACTAGAATTCAATTCTAGAAATTGTCACTGTCAAACGATGGTGTCCATAGATACTGCGAGTTAAACTGTCGTTACATTAGAGAAATTTGCTATATTTACTTATCATGGATTGATTTCGTAATGAACAGTTCAAAAAGTAACTCACTTTTAATCACAGTTTTAATGGTAATTCAGAGAATAAGAAAAACTGCGTAGAATGATGAATTATAACGTATATATTTCCATCCTAATGGATACAATTTTTAATAGCCTGTGACTCATGACAGCATTTTTATAATCTTGTTGCATATATGCATCACGTTGGATCGATTGATATGAATGGGATCGGTATAGGTAAAAAACGTGAGAAAGTGAAAACACAAAATATGGTGTCAAAGAAAACCTGATATTATGTTGACCGGTCAGCTAAAATGACTATATTTCTATCAGGCACCTGAAAATTACTCGTTTATTTTATTGATTGGACTGCGAGTCTCTACGTCATGATTCTGCATGCGTTAACCGCGCCATTAGGCACACGCAACTGTTTGAATAGACATCATGCAAATGGACTAATGGCCCACCACAAAACATAAACAGAAAGAAAGAGGTCAAATATTTACAAACTGTTGTATTGGCAGACTGAATAGTATTCATACATGCTGAATAATAAGGAATCCTCACTGATTAATACTCAAGAGTCTATCACCATCACGCCAGTGACATTCCAAAATTAAATCATGTGAAAATAGCCACAAATGCGTTGTTGGCAAGGAAAAGCCAACTTTTTTACCAACATTATTGCAGAAGATTCCACTTCGGATCCACAAGGCCAAGACTTTCTTGGTGTCACTACCATTGATAACAATAGGTCTGGAATTATCTTCCTTCAGTGCATGATTAGACACATTATGCTTGGCTTTGATGCCGACAAATTGTTCATCTTTCCATACAATCTTGGTGTGCTTCCTTCTAAGTGGAAGGTAGTTAGAGTCCAACCGATTCCAAAGAAAGGACATAAAACCTCTGTCTAGGCCGATTGCACTTCCATATGTGTGAACTCAAGAGTAACGTGAATACCAATCAAAATCGAATCATCCGAAATCTATGGAATTTAAAAATCGTGAACGACTAGCAGTATGGCGTTTGTCAACATAAATCAACAGGCAGACCTCTGCTTTCTACGTGACATAAATGTGACAAGCGTCATTCGAAACATGTGACATCAAGAGAAAATCTTCGAGAAAGGAGTCACACTATTTCTCTTCACATTGGAAAAAATATCGTAATGAATATACAAATGGAAAAATATGAAAAAATATATCATTTGGATATCATGGTGTGAAAAAATGTGAATGTGAAAAAATCTTCTTTCACTGCTCAAAAGATTCCATGTAAACTCTCTTTATATTTTATGAAGATATTTATATGAAATATTCAACGTCCTAGCAACTCATATTTTTATCACATTTAACATTCAAATAATAAAGTACTGATGGTGCGAAAACAACCGGAGATTTGTGTAAAGATCTCAGAGCCTAAAAACAAATTATGCAGACAACTTTTAAAAATACATCTCTAGTTCTACCGATAAATTTTCTTCCAAACCATGAAATTACGAGGCACGTTTTCATCATGAATTACTGATTCCGACAAGCGGAGATTTAGTGGTGTAGTTCAACCAGATGGGAAAACTTCACGCTCGAAATCTGAGCCTCATGTTCAACTACTATTTCGAATATCTCATCATGCTACAATTGAAACGATTCATAATACACGGTAAGCCACGTACCATTGTCATGTCCTCTAAATTATAACGGCGTCAGATGTATTCATTTTTGCACCATGACTTTTCAGCATACTATAAAACATTAAATGCATAACAAAATAAATGCAGAAGTTGGACGTTATGAAAGATCGGAGGTTCTTGGAACGTATGTATGTACATTGTGTCCAAGATTAGGAGGGCCGGGTATCTCGGAAACTAAAAGAGATACAGATTTGGTTGGATGGTAGAAAAGTTGCGCGATTGAAGCGCCAACAAATTCTATGTTTTGATTTCAATAAAACAAAATTTCTCACATTCAAATGTCAGGTGCTGACTCTATACCGTCTGACAGCAATATCAAATTCTTGGGACATAACAATTTGAAATTCACGAATCACATAAACATGATAAACAAAAAATCATCATCCCGCTGTTTTGCCTTCAGGTCTGCAGCTAAAGAGTAAGGTTATGCTGCGGCAAAAAATGTCTTTTTTGCTCTCATTGAGTCAAACTTGTAGTACGCAATTCAGTTTTGGGGTTCGTGTAGTAATGGACTCTTTGAGAGTGTTTTTTTGCTGCAAAAGCGAGCGTTGTTTTATTTGTGCCAAGTAAATAGGTTGACTAACACTAACCTCGATCTACATTTTGGAAGCTACATGTCTCATATACAAGAATACATCTTCATATGAAAATAAATGAATCTATCAATAATCATCCCTAAATCCATACTTATTAAAGACTCAATAATTTACGGCGGTATCGAAATGTATGATAAACTACCTGCAGATATAAAGAACATGAGTACTCTTGAAACTTTTAGGAAAAAGTCACATGAAAGACTGTCATCTAAAGCCTATTACAATCTGACAGAATATTTTAATGACGAAATGATATGAAATTGAAGATGCTTATATGTAATAATATGTGTGTACTTTTACCTAGGTGTGATTATTATATGTACTGTTTTCATGTTTCGAAACTTGTAAACCCACTTGTAAGAAAAACCCACTAACTACCTAGGTTCAGAGTGAACCTCAGCCCCCAAACATACGCTTAAGCTCTTAGATTCAATTCAGTCGATGACACAACACTCACCAAATCATTGACCTCTCTAGATCATCGTAGAAAGGTCGGCGATCTTTGCCTTTTTTATAAGTACTTTCACGGTTGGTGCTCAACGGAAATATCTATATGCCACCACGCGCGATTCTTAGTGGACGGACCAGACGAGCTCAGGATGGTCACCCCTACACTGTTAGGCTCGAGACCTGTCGAACATCGCTATACCAAGCATCATTCATCAAAAGAACGGCAAAGTTGTGGAATTCTTTGCCTAGTGAAGTCTTTCCTGATGCTTACAACCTCCAAACATTCAAGAAAAATTCCAACACCTTCCTTCTTTCCCAAAATTCCACCGCTGGCTAACACGATGTTCCTCGGACATTATAGGTTTCCCTTTCGTGTTGTCCACAGATAAAAAAAAAAACTTGTGAAATTTCAACATAGCTCTCCCATCTGTTCTGCAGACGCTAACTTAATTCATTAGCTATTCTCAACCTCATTCTTTGAATAATAAACCTATGAGCAATCGCGATGATGGCTCTTTACTGTAGTGCTTTCGACTTACTCTCTCAATATGGGTACTAAACCAGAAATACAAAAATGCTATCGTGGGAGTTTACTTGATATCGTCGATTGATGCTGTGAGCAGTACATCTACTGTTATCTATTTCGTCATCTACTGTTATATTTTTGTTTCATTCTAATTGATGATTCGAAATATGTCGATGGTTCAGTAAGATGAGGAGTTCAGTTTCTGAGTGCATAATGAGAAAAACACCATTTTAAATACTTGTATATGCTCGATCTATACTATATTTGGACAATACATTAAAGCTGTTTTATTTTGTCAGGTTCCTGTAAGTATTCGATGATGCTTGGTGAGTAAGAGTATAGCCTTATTTGCGAGAAGTAGACAACTAGAAGAGAGTTTGTTGAAGGAAAATTACCCGCAATGATGATTTCAAATTCGACTAGAATGACAAACTCTCTACTTTTTATTCACCTTCTAAAGCATCTGAGTAGATAGGTTTTTTGGATTTCAGGTAGCTGAGAGGCATCATTTTCTTATTCTTCTGTAGTTTCTATCAAGGGTGTTCAACTTTTTCAACTCTTAGGTGAGAAATTAATAGACTCAAAAAATATTTCTCCTACGACTAAACTCATTATTCTCAATGCTCCATTTCAGAGAGGGTATCTGACTACAGTAATGGATGAATATTTCATATTTCAATTTCAATGGGACTAATACTCTGAAAGATCAGCATTCAGGAAAAACGAGTGAAAGGAGATCTTTTCTTGGATCTATCAAGATGAAAAATGTTGAATACATTATCTAGCACATGACACTGGAATCTAGATTTTTATCACATACTTACTGCCTGCGTAGATACAACAAAGGTGGGAATACAACAGGACTGTATCATTGTTTATCATGTAAAACACACAACTATAGACCCCCAATAACAGGAGTTCACACTTTTTTGCATGAGTTTCATATCCTGAATGCCATATTCCGAAAGTTTTGCATGTTCACTAAATATTTGATTATTTGTGTACAGGATATCCTTGGTGCCCCAAACTTCAACTATGTCTTCGTGTGGGAGGGTATATTTATGAATAGCAACATGGCATCTACAGGAATTTCAAATAATCTAAATTTGAAGATCAATGAATTTCTGAACACCCTGCAATATAGATAATAAAAAAAAGGCGAATGAATGTTTCACTTGATGCATGGTGTCCGTCAATGACATATCGTTCATTCATACTACTTTCTAATGATTGCCTATATTTTCTTTCAAACATCGAATGGAATCGTTCTGAACCTCCTCAATCTACTAAATGATTGAACCATATAGTTTCCATTTTTTCCTGATACGATCAGTCAATATTTCAATGAATCAACCAACTTATACTACAGGATGTCCTAGGATTTAATGATAGGACTGCATCAATTGATAGAAAAACCTACTCAATGAGAAAAGTTTTTGTGAACATAAGTAGTGGAAGGCGTTGGATGTGAAATTAATTTGCCTACATCAGGTTGTGAACAAAAAGAATTACTCTAATACCGACAGTTGATTCATATATATCGATGGATATCATGGACTAGAATCAGTTACAGGTTGTCAGTTTGAAATCTGAATATTCTGAAGAAATACAAATTGATTCGATCGTAAAAAAATACTGTGTGCAACACATGCGGAAAGTATTGGTTACACTTCGTATGGTTGCAGCTCACTTCTTCTTCTCGAGCTCTAACTTCCATGCGTCGTACAGCAATTGTACACTTTCTGCCCTAGTAACACCAACTGGTCTTAACAACACCTTTGTTTTTGCTCCTTTCATCTGATGAGGCCAAAGGTGCGAGAGGTTGACACTATAAATGAAGATGTGGCAAGAATTTCGCCACAAACACATTTTGACAACGTCACCATGTCGAGATTTTAGGCATAGGCATATCATATCACGAAATAGGCATATCGCTCAATATGTCTATTTAATGAATCTTCCGTAGCCGATCTAAATCATTTGATATTCTCTTGTCCAAACCATGCCCAACATCGTTCTAATTTTATAAATAGTTCAGCCTCACTCAACTCACCCAACCAATTTTGCCAGCCATCTCCGATGAAAAAATTTTGAATTCAATAATAACGTATTTCTTGTCTGTAGTAAGTAGTTCTTGACGCTTACCTTCAAGAAAAATCCCAATACCTCACTCCTCACCCAACTATGCTAAGTGCAACAAATACTTTTTGCACATGTTAGACAATCTGTTCTATGATGGTATAAATGTCGATGGGTTCCTTCAATATATTCTGATTTCAAAATCAAAACTACAGAATAATTTTGAAAAATATCACCATCGAATGCTGGTGTCCATGAAACAATTTCCTATGATTACTGATCATAGAATAATTTCTCAGTCAACAGTGCAATAGTTGACCTTTTTGCACCGATTACAATGAATAAAAAGTAATAACTTCAAATACTTTTTTTTATTTTCAGCTTAGACCTCCTCTACCTCATCTAAATGGAGCCTTCTATAGGCTATGTCAATTAGAAACTTTCCGTTACGATAGATCCCTTCATTGACTGCTAATGTTCTGGAACACCCTGTGCAAGCATTCAGCAATGTTTCCGATCCCTTTGTGCGCACAGTCTTTTTCTTTTTAAAATTTTAATCTTTTTAAAATTAGAACTATAATACTCTACAGCTACTAGTACATACTAACTTCATAGGTAATTTTACATCAAATAAAGAATTTTTTCTTTCTGGTGGCCCGATTTGAATTTCGGATTGTCTATATCCTCTAGCCCCTCTTCAATCCCGCCTACTGTTGCCAAGCGTCACAATTTGATTTCAATGAATAACTGACACAGCGATTTCGAAACTCTAGAGGACAAGGACGCATTTGCGATCTATATCTTCAGATAATTCATCACAAAAAATTTATATAGTCACACTTTCCTTAAAGTGTATCAGATATATGCAGGTACATATTTTCGTACACTCAATGTCATCTCTCGATAGTAGATTTGATTCATGCGTTCCATAAATTCCTACATCCATTCCGACCATGCAGCATTAATCAACTGATGGTCTGCATGGATTTCAGTTTCATAAAAATTCACAAGTTTCACCAAACAGTGTTTCTCTGTCTGAGAATATATACATATTTCATTCTGATCATTTTTTTGGGAATATGCAGAGCTCGTTATTCTGAAATGGATAAGAGCACAGTGGAAGTTGATCCTATAAATGGAACACTAAATGCCGAGTGGGAACAGCGTAGTCACAAAGAAATAATTACCTAGGAGAAACTTTTTCAGATATTCGCGTCCTGATCTCAACAAAAGAACCGTGTGTTGAATTAATGCTTGTTTGATTTATAGCAGCAGACTGTGCTGATACTCTGAATCACGTGAAAATACACTAGACGTACAATTGCGAGATATGTCATCGCCCGCAGTTATTGTTTCACGAAGTGATAATTTATTTTTCTGTCCTCCAGTTTCCAGTTCCGCATCACTAACCAAACGCTACATCAGGAAGTTAAACATCAACGAGATATAACTAACGTTTACACATGCCTTTTGCCATTCGACTTCATGCCTGAAGAATCATCTACCATATTCAATTTCTCTCCAACTCAGATATCAACAAATGATTGGAATGAGTTGCAAGCTTATTTTCGAAACATCATCAGAGTAATCGTCAGAAACAGTATATTTTGTAAAGTACCTCATATTAATTTGATGAACGTCACATCATTAATGTTGACGATGATTCAGCTAGTTCAGGATATAAAGCGAGCTACTATAATACTTCCTCTAGATTCATTTGGAAGTAGAAATTTATACGAATTCAGTTGGAATTGCTAAGTGAACTGATGATGTTAAGAAGAAATGATTCAACAAGAGGAAACTTTAGAAAACATTTGAATTTCAGGTAATAAGTACCTAACATTGATTCCATAAAAGATCTTGAAATCATCAGTACGATTATTCTTTCACATTTAAACTCCAATTCACACGAAACTGACATTTCCTATGCGAAAGAGATTTTCAAAAACAAAGTTTATGAAACTCTGGATCAACTGACTGACTTTAAAATTGTTTGGCCTCACTGTTTTTGCAATATTGCCGACGTGATTTCTACTGAGCTGAACTGATGAAGTAGAAAATCATCCTCAGATTGAATGAACTCTGCTTTCCGGTTAGCCTCTATTCATTATCGATGCTGTCAGTAGGCTCGAAAGCCCAAAGAGGTATTAATCACACAAACACGAAACTTCTTAGACCTGTTCAATCAAATGCCTACTACTCCTAACAACGTATTAAGAATTTGTTCGCTTCCAGGGCATAGCAAGATTGATCACTCAACATGAAGTCTTAGATAGGCTGAGAATATGGAGAAGAAATTGGTACCTATTGGAATCTTGTTGGGTACACAGTATGATGTGCCCAAGATGTTGACATTTGCAGAATCTGTGTGAAACTTGCAAATTTCAGTTAAGAGTTTCATCAAACTCAGACAATGAAATTTTATTACGAGGTGCCATTCTTTCGAGTTAAGAGTTCGAAATTCAGGTGAAATGGATTGCTCATCGAGACTTCTTGAAGGAATAATTGAACATCCCCTTCAGTTATTATGAGTATATATTTTTTTACAATCCAGTAGCAACAAGTTTCAATTCACATTTGAAAAAATTGATGATAATGACAACTGAAAATTTCCATCTATACTTATAATATTGAATTCCGATTTGCAACTCGGGATTTGAGCGAGAAATAAAAATAAAATAATATTGGCCCTTCTACGGTTTCGTAGAAATATGGCCGTTCAAAATATCATATGTTTGGAAAGAGCGCAGACTTGAGTTAATATACGCAACTATCGTTGATATTTATAGCACTATCAAGAACGAAGAAGAAAGATTGTCAAATTTGTCACACTCACCTTTCATTTATTGTATATTTCTGATATAGCTTTGATGTAAGATCATATTAAGCTGACAAGAATGGTCCTCTCTGAATCGTATTTCAGATACGCCGATGAGTCTACAATCTACATTGCCTCTGGTATAAATTAGAGTGCCTGATGGATGCATACGACAGTTTTGATACAGAAACTGATGTTGAATGTATCCATCCCTCTGGCTCCCTTTCACATCCATTTTGTGCGATTTTGTTTACCCTATCTCACTTTCCGTGCTTATTGATTTGACATTTTCACATTCAGCGTGCCAGCTGATCGACTTTAGCCCTTTGTCATTTCATCTCATTGTTCGGTTGTTGAGTAGTTGACAATGTTTCAGTGGACGAACAGTGTTTTTGAAGGGTCATGAAAACATCTAAACGACACGAAATAGTTAATTGTATATTAATGCTGTGAAGTTGATCTTTCTGGACTGATTCAGAAGAAAAAATAATTACTCACCTACTGGCGACTTGAAAAAGACGAGAATAATAGATATCTTCATAGATATCTTCATTCGATTCAGCCGAATATAGCATACATATTCAATCGACAATACAAACAATGAACAAAATTCATAATTCTGTCGTAATTTAATATGCATCATTGAAGTAAGTGTAGTCGTTGAGTAAATGCGCCGTGAGATAATTACGAAGAGTTTGACAGAAAAGTATGAAAACGGCTAATCAAAAAATTATATTATAGTATTGTAGTATTGTGAGTGGAGCGATTTGTCAATTGCAAATTCATTTATTTATCCCAAATTTTGTATTCGGGTTTATCGTTCACATCAAATTATTCAATAAAATACATTGTCAACACGAGTGATACAAGAAATTGAGATTTTTCAAGTTATTTGAAACCTCACTGAAAACGGTTCTATTCTGAACCTTATCAGTTTAGAAATATTGAATGAGAAATATTTCTCATTAGTAGTAAATTGTACGTTGGGACTGACAAAACCCAATATTTTCATTCCACTCCATTTCTTCGAGAAAAGAGCTTCCATCAAAACATATAAAACTATGTTACATTATAGAATAGCTCCATATCCATTCTCAGAGGTTTATTCGAATACCGAAACAGCTATTCGACCACGAAGAGTTTGTTATTGTTGCCAAATATCTATTGCAGCATTATCATTCACTATTGAATACCAGTTTTGATAGTTTCGTATACAATTGTGATAGATTAGAGCTTGCACACTTTTGAAACAACAAAACGTCAGTCATCATTCTAAATGGCTTCCTAAAGTCGATTCGATCCGCTGATTGAGTGAACTGAGTTTGTTATAACTGTAGAGGGTTGGGAAAATGTGCGGAAAAAACGAAACACCCTATATCAGTATCTTACAACCTATAAGATAAGACCCAACAATAAGTGAAACAAACTAGGTGAACTCGGCTAATTCCATTATCACTGTGTTATCTCTGATTGAACATCTGGCCTTTGAGAGTGTCCAAGATCTACCTTATTGTTTTCTTTGGATTTAGATCAATTCCTTTGAGGTGGTTGGAATTGAAATTGCAACAGTCACAGTATTCAGTCACAGTATATCATACACATCTATTTTTCCTCATAAGGATAATATACTGTGGCCCAGTATATGCATATGACTCCATAGTGTTCAAGTGTAGACCCATTTATAATCTGCTGCAAAAATCATTTCAATTACAGTAGTTTATTTAAGGTCCGCAATTATTATTGTTTACAAAATTGTCAGCTCTCCATTTTGTATATACCGAATACGTTTTCCTGACTCATAACCTAGTGAGATGTTGAGAGTTTATAAATAAATATTCGATAGTGAATTTCCGATGAATCCAGCATCGACCAGAGGATGAATTTTCATTCAATGGCACAGGGAACGTATTTTCGTTCACGATTATTTGAATTGTCATAATATATCTCGAATGAGTGATATTTTTCATATAGCAGTATACTATCAGGATATAACCATCACTCACCTATGAATTCTTGAATATTTTCTTTTCATTTTACGACCGGGAATTTGAAAGCTCCAATTTATGGGCATGTACTGGCGGGCAAAGGCATATATTTCTGAATGTTTTCGTCAGTGACGAACGTATTTTCCAATCGATCTGTAAGAACTTTTACAGTCTGAAAAATTATACCATAACACATGGAATTGCAAGTTTTAGGAACTTATTTTTACGCGCCTTGCAAATGCACCCGTTCCAGACTTTCAGACCAAACACATTTTCACATATAGTATTTTTTCCTGTTCCAATACTTCAATTCGTTAATATAGACAAAATGTTCTTTCACTGATAGGTCTTTCATTTAATTATTCAACCATAGTGAACATATTTGTATATGTATACTGGTGAAACATTCTCATAGTACAAGGTAATTTGAAGAGAAGAAAAGAATTGCTAATGTATTGCGTGTATTGCCTAATATATATCAGGCAATACACGCCTATATGACAAATATAAGTGATGTAGGTATACGTATTTACAGCCACATCAAGTAATGTACTGAGTCAAGGTATTCCCGAAAACATTGAATTCATTATTGCATAGAAAGAACCGTAATTACTACACATCACGGAAATTACTTCAAAATTAAATTCAATACAACGATCAGCAAGAGATTTCAAATGAAACTAGAGGTCATCCTCTCAGCACGAGCATCGACACAATAAACTGTAAACATCAGTTTATTGATATATAGATATATTGCTATTCTGAGAAAAAAATATCTATGACATAATCATGCGCACCTGAGATGACACTACGAATAAAAAGAAAATCTGACGGAACGCGCGTTTTGAAATAAAAATAGAGGAAGTGTCTCCGGATTTTTCTGTGAAGTCAGCGATTTACGAATCGCATTGGGGTTGCGGAATCCTTTGATGAGCCAACGTCGACAACTTACCGAATTCATTTTCCTCCAATTGTCCTTCTCTCCATCGAATCAAATGTAAAATACAAAGTGTGATACATCGTTGGAGAGATAATTTTGAGTGGAAATCAAAAACTGCGAAAAATATGCAGGGTGCTATTCGAAAGCAAAAATCAGTATCGTTTCCAGAGATCTTGGAATTTTCAAATTTTTATCTTTCGAAATGGCTGAGATAATCCTTTGGAACAGGTATACTGGAACACCCGGTGTATGGGTATATGGAAGTGAAAATAGGTCACATAGTTGCACTTTTCAGATTGCACCCATTATCGTTGAATTCGTAATGAAGAACGCTATTCGAATTTGTAATGAGATAATATGCAAGGTAACCTATTAAAAATGTTCATTTCGAATGTTACATTATACGTACTAGTTTTTTGTTGGAAGAGAAAATATCGGCCAGTAGTTAAAATTCACTGAGAGAAACAGAAGTTGGCTGTCCAACAACAACTAACATTTTTGATAAACATCTTCGAAGGAGTACCAAGTCTTATCGTAGTGTTGGATTTCATATCATAAAATATGTTCAAATATGGTGTTCGGAGTAGAAATTCGAATGATAAATGCTCGGTCAGCACAGATTTCAACAAATGTGCAAGAGTCAACCCATGAAGGGTTTTATACCAAACTGCAGGGGTAAACTGCTACCTTTATCAGAGATTCTATCAAGAGTACAATATCAGTAGCAGTTATCAGAGATGACTATGTTTGAATTCAGAACGTCAATTAGAAATACTCAATCAGCAAGGATTCTTGAAGAAATACTCAATAGTAACAGAAGTGATTCTATTAATGGCATATTTATATCAATTGCTAATAAAATATGGAGCGAAGGTTCGAATCAGGTTGTTAGTCAGCGAAATTCAAGCTTGGTCACCAAATCAAACACACCCAATACGGGTGGGGGAATTAAGGAAGAACATTTTTTCAAATTTCGGTATGAATTATGCGATTAAAGGTGAAAAGCATTATAAATATGAATTGGTCAATAGATTGAACGATACACGACTGGTATCGAGTGTTGATACCGGTAGATTCTCCCAATCCGCGTCGGATACAACGATGTTGAATTTATTTTCCAGACTTTCTGCGTTGTGTCGAAGAGGTTCCGGAAGAACTACATCCACAGATTCACCGCCACGAGTTCGTTCTTCTACTTCAGTCCCTTCAATCCGTTCAGGAAGATATGTATATACCTGTGCACCAATCAATACTTCGATTATTTGGTTATGGCTACAATATTGCTCAACTGCGTCTTCCTTGCCATGGCCGAAACAATTGAAGAAGCCGAGTAAGTATCAATAAAGACAATTCATGTCGCATGAAATACCGTCTCATACTCACTGTATATCTGATGAGCAATGTAAATAGTTGGGCAAATTAAAAAATGATTCTCTCTCAATATAGATATATCTAATATATTCCTTGATATTTTCCTTACTCATCGCACTATAAAAGCTCCTCGACAATGTTGTATATGTTCGTGAGGAAGGATTGTATAATGAAATGTGGGTCAGTGACATATTTTCTCACTTCATCATATCACAATCTCAGATATATCCATTTTGAGGAAGTATGATTATCAGATTGTCTATAGATATAATATGAACGATATTTTGCACTTTAGGCAGCCGAATGACTTGCATTCGTTTGAAACGATATCTGAAACGATATGTTATTCTATCTGTTGAGGTATTACTAGTTGATATATTCAATTGCTGTAATATATTACAATGAGTCCTTACGAAAAGTAGACGTCCTGAATAACTCTGGAGGAAATGATTCGCTGAAATATCAGTGAAACAGCGATCAAGTGAACTTGAGAATGAATTCATTCAATTTCAGTTTTTGAATCATAGTTCATAACCTTCAGGAGATAAGTAGTCCAAAATATCTAATAATGATCGCCCAGTTCTATTTGAGTTAATGGTAAAATTTATAGAAACAGTTTCTGTGGGGAATAGAAACTATGACCCTCAGCGACCGATCAGAAATACAGAAATAAAGCAGTTGGGGTGACCGTTCCGGGTGGTTTTGGGGCTGGATAGATAATACCAAGCGAGAAAGAAAAGTACCTGAGGCATTCTAAGTTGTGTTCATTAAATTGTTTGGCCCACAAATGTTATCCATACAAAAACGATCAATTGCATTGTATAAGAGCTGAAGGAAGATGATCCTGATCGGCGGTTTCAGTTTTCTGAGAATTTCAGTGAACTCGGGACCAGAAATGCCGATTTATTGTTGGATATCTATTCCGTCGAAGAATCTTCATTTTGTTCAAAATCAGGGGAAGATGAATACACACAATTGTATAGGCTGGTAACTAACTTAAGGGATCACATTGCTGGACTGTCTTTCATTCCAGATGATTTTGATGGCGAAAGTGAATTAGAACTTCCAGAACATGTTATTGATCCGACAATTATTACGCGAATTCTTGTTAGAGACGAGACCATCTGAAGGGCAAACTGTTCTTTCAACAATATGTATTGCCATTAATTGATTTCTGGATACTCGATTTGCTGAGCCATGGACTTGGAAAAGGTTTCCTGGAATGGGATCGCCGTTGACTGACTTGGATATGTTCAGAAAAGTTCACAGAAAATCTGAAAAACGGATTGTTTTCATTCTCGGAGCTCGATAACGGATTGATGAAGAGAAGAGAAATAGGAGGTGAAGTTCAAATGTTCCTCCATTGAAATCTCGCTTGACGTATTTTATCAATTTTTTCAACAGATTCATCATCTCCAGAGTTATTTGGAATATCTAGACTTAGTACTTTTATCCGACTAATTCCAACAGAACAGAAAGACAATTTCGCAGAAAAATATTCTATGTGACTTCTGCATCTCGATTTCTTCAGAGAGTGTGAAATGCTTTAATTTACTATTAGTTGAGATGAAGAATGAAATCATATAATCTTTCGGTTGGAAAATGAATAGTTGCTGATAATTCACCATTGTTCTAGGTATATTTTTTTAGCAATTTATACCCTCGAGATGATAATAAAGACGATTGCGAAAGGTTTCATATTGAATAAATACACGTATCTAAGAAATCCCTGGAATTGGCTGGATTTCGTCGTTATCACCAGCGGCTATGCTACCATCGGAATGGAAGTTGGCAACTTGGCAGGGCTGAGAACTTTCAGAGTGCTCAGAGCTCTGAAAACAATTTCCATATTGCCAGGTAAGCGACGAAACTTTGCCCTCTAACCCTTTAAAGTCTAGGAAAAATAAACTTCTACAGAAAATATTCATCCATAGGATGAATAGGTACAATCCATTATTGACTTTGAACAATTGTCAGAACTAAACTGGAATACGGGTCCATAATATGGAATCCTATATACACTCAATACTCTTCTAATATTGATATGGTCCAAAAGAAATTCTTGAAATTCCTAAGCTTCAGAATCAACGGAAGCTGTGAGGCTGTGATTATCAGGATTTGACTTTATATCATTGGAAACACGAGAAAATCAGGCTTCTGTTTTATACTTGTATAAATTATTCAATGGTAAAATTGACTGTCCCGCGTTACTGTCGCAAGTTGATATTTTTGTTCCAAGAATAACAACAAGACACAACACTACTTTCTCATGCAAAAGAGCCCAAACAAACTTAATGTTCAAGGCGCCAATAAATTTTATGTGCAATAATGCAATCAAAGTTTCCAGTGTCTGTGACTTCTTTTCGTGCAGTGTTTATGAACTCAAGAATAAATCTCGTGCGCATCTCTGAATCTTCTTTCAATTTTTTTACTTTTCTTCACTTCTATCCTTCTTTATATTCTTTATCTTAGTATTCTTCATCTTAGTATTCTTCATCTTAGTATTCACATAGGGTTTGTGAATGACATTCCATTCATAATTAGAAATTAATGCTACTGAATCTTGTATTGTGATTTGTGAAATTGCTCTGTATTATTATTATTAATGCAATCCATTCGTTGAAAACCATCTCACATAACAACAGATAATCATTAAAAGGGGGATACATATACATGAATTTATTAGCTAGCGATAGAAACATTTTTTAGAGTTGCACTAGAACGAAATTACAATTGGAGACTATAGTATTGAGGAATTTTATTTCCTATGACTACCTTCTCAGACCAAAAATTGCACTTTCATGATATTAGTTTCATTGTTTCTTGACGACTTTGGAGTCCAGGAATTTTCATCACTGAAATCACTGGTATGATTATAAATGAAGTTGATAGATGTGGATATTGGGTTGAAAAACGCTTTAGTTCTCAGCATCATGAACTTCATAATCATGTGAATTATTCAGTGCGGAACTTTCTGAGGCACAAGGTCATCCAGATAATCTCATTGAGGAAGGGATGCGGAATGCGGATTTTCCAGCGGATGGAATTCGATAGCAGAGGCGAATAAATCCACGATTAAACGGGATGGTAGATAACTCGGTGACACACAATTTATATTCCAGGGCTGAAAACCATCATTAACGCGCTTCTTCACTCATTCAAGCAGTTGGCAGAGGTCATGACTCTCACCATCTTTTGTCTCATGGTCTTCGCCCTGTTCGCGCTACAAGTGTACAAAGGGGAGTTGAGGAACAAGTGCGTGCTCAAGATGGATGATCATAATGCTTCCTACGAGGCCTGGTTCAAGTAAGTCCTTTGTCGTAGCACACAAAGCCGAAAGTTTCGGAAATATTTGATTGGTATTTTCGAAACTATATGCGAGCCGAAATGAACTGATTCGAAATTAATTCGTTGATTTGACACAATGCAACTGTGCAACAACAGGGAATATACTCATTTTCGTACGAATTGAAGAGTCTGTCTGACTCGTTTCAACTATAAAAACTTTAATCTACAGAGTTGGGATAAAGTATGGAACCAAGTTAATATCTTTCAAACAAAATGAACGATATTTATGAAAATGTGCAGGTAAGTGCAATGAAACAAATTGCATCTGATGTACATTTTTATGTTAATAATATACTTCCTATTTAACCGGAAATGTCATCAACTTCTTTAATTCAAATGGGACACCCTATTTGTTTTCACAGATTTCGAAAGAGCTTATTATTTTGAATTCATACATTCTGAGTTCAGTGTAAAATTTGTAAAAACGAGGAATATAGCACTTTGATCAACCTCCTTCGAGTTTCTTTGCATTAGAGCAAAGAACTATTTAGATAAACTAATTGATATTGTTTGCACGCATAGTAATAAATAAACTAGTACTGTTTTGTTCTCCAAGTGTCAAATTGACGGAAATAAATTTTACAATCACCATAACCGATCATCATTAAAATTTCAATACGCTCTTTTTCCCTTAATTGAACTATTCTTAATTGTACAATTTGGGAATTGAACTTCTATTTATTACTATGCATACAAATAATATCAATTAATGTATCTAAATAGTTTCATGCTCTAATACAAAAAACTCAAACGATGTTGATTAAAGTGCTATATTCCTCGTTTCTACATTTTTTTTCACACTAAACTCAGTATGTTTAAATTCAAAATAACAAGCTCTTTCAAAATCTGTAAAAATATATAGGGTGTCCCATTTGAATTAAAGAAGTTGATGGCAATTTCTGTTAAACCGGAAGTATATATTATCGATAAAAAAATGGACATCAGATGCAATTTGTTCCATTGCACTCACCTGCAAATTTCCATGAGTATCGTTCATCTCGTTCAAAAGATATTTACTCGGTTCCATACTTTTTCCCAACCCTGTATATGAATCTTGTAATAACATTCAGAACAAGAAGCGACTGAATGTCAAGCACAAACCTGAAAGTTGATACTTATCCCGGGATTAGAAGTACCAAACTCCGAAATGAGAGTGTAAATATTCAGAAGGAAGTCGAAGTTCCAAGATAAAAAATTGGGATTACGGTGAATGAAATCAATGAATGATTCGTGACTCTTCCAAGTTTCTATATATAGATCCTTCTATCATTATTTATATTCTTGTCAAATCTTTGATAGGATACTTCCTTTACATGCTGATGTGTTCGGTATGAGTATGATTCAAGAAATCTCAAACAAGTGGCCAAGTGGGCAAACTGGGAAACAGTTCTTCTGCGGCCTCAGATACCCTGTGCTCTGTACCCCACATTAATCTGTTCATTATACGAAATTCATTTTATTATGCGAAGCAAGAAAGGTACATCATAAAGAGGCTCAGATGACAAATGAGTCTCGTTCTCTGAGTGAACGTTAATGGAAAAATATGAGATCCTTTCAGAAGAATAATATAAGTTTCCGCATCGTTCAATATGAAATTGAGTGCATTGTTTCTTGTTTGACAGATATTTTTATGACCAGAAGCGGTATGATTGTACCTGCGAAGAGGAGTATCGATAGAAACGTTGAATAATATTGTATAAAGTGAAAGAAAGCCGCAAGTGAACATTCCATGATTTAGTGGGAGCTTGATAAATTGTAGTAATAGAGCAGGTAGTATTCAGAAAGGCTAGGCAATTGGAGCCCCAGCCCTTCTTTGACAGTCTCTCCTCTCTTCATGTCTACTCTCTTCAAGTTGGTCAGCTTCAGCTTGTCGATGTCAAAGATATCGAACTCTTCATGCACCAATGAAATTATGATATGTCTCAAAATGCAGAATATTGCATGACGTATTGTACTTAAGTGGCATATCTCTGAGGTCATTTGCAGGTAGTTAAAGAACTATACATGTTCGATTTCCTCTAGAACTCCTATGTCATCTACAGAGACCAAATATCACACAAAATCACACAAAATATACGCTCGGTCTCAACACCAATAGTGCTCTCTTATGGACAGACCATGTGATGTCTATTGCGAGAACAACTTTACCATAACTTTGTTGTGAAATACAAAGCACAAATTCTACCCGTTCTGGAGTACTGTTCACATATTCAGCTCGTGAAAATTAGCTGAAGCTCTTAGATTATATTCAGAAAGGAGGTATAAATCCGCGCCTAGTCGGTGATAATACACTCACGAATTCTTCGACACCTCTAGAACATCGTTAAAAGGTAGGCGATCTTCCCTTTTTTCGTGGATATTTTTATGTCCAGTGCTCATCGAAAATCTCATTTATTATTTCACAAAGAGTGATTTCAGGTGAAGAAAGTAGATGAGCTAGACAGGCTGATCACATAGTTAGGCTATGCTGTTGAGCATCGCTCTGCAAAGCATTATTCATCAAAAGAACGGTCCAATGGATGGAATTATCTGTACAGTGATACATTTACACATTTGTTACGACCCACAAACTCTCAAGAAAAAATTAAATACGTTGCATCACCCTGGATACTGCAGGAAGGGCAATTTTCAATTAGTTGATTATTGTCGGTAGATTTCTGCCTCAACTGAATTATCCCATCATATGGCGCATTATCTGAAAATTCATGAAGAATAGCTATACCATCTCTCAGTGTTGGTCAAATAGATCATTCATTATCTATTATTATTCATTAGTATCAGTTGTTCTAGCGTAATCAAATCTATTTCATCAGTAATATAATCGGTTCAACTACATCATCTCCAACCATAAGATAATTCGAAATGCTGCACTTACTCAAACCAAGTTCTACAACATATAAATTAATTCGGACCCCTATTTCCTTCTCCTTAACCCATAACGAAGTCTGACTACATGTCACACTGTTGGCTTAACTCATCTATGATATTGAATTCGTTATGTCATAAGGAATGAGCCCCTGGTTCTATTCATTTTGCGTACAGCATACACGTAGCACAGAATCAGCAGAAATATTCCTTTGACGTCATTGAGAATTCGGTTGGGGTAGCTTGAATATTGGGTGTGCTTCAATTTCAAGAGTTGGGCATCGAATCCCTTGTTTGGATTTCCTGTTATCATACGTTTTCTTTATCATGTAACGCCAACGTGTAACTATCCCCTATTCCAAATAATTACACTTCGAGTGTCGAACTAACACAATATACAATTATTTACTTTGCTCCAATGAATTCTTGATAACCATACGAGGAATAGAAAGTTGGTAGAATGAGACGTTGAACAATTCTTTTGAATTCTGTCCTGTTGAGTTTTTTCGTATTTTGCTAGTTCGGAGTTTCCTCTCGAGAATAGGTATCATATTATATGTATATATCATGATCCAGAATTCCAATCGATTTTGTTTTCCATGCCAAGTGAATCGGGTGTAATGTAAATAGCAACAATCACGCAAAAATTTCATAAACTGATTCAGAGACCCAAGTTTCGAACTTTCATTTCATTAGGGATATATAATACCTATTTGTGCACATGGTTTAATGAAGAATTTGGAGGCAAATTAGATATGTTTGAGAAATATACAGGAAGACATTGAAAAAATGTCGGGGTTACTTACGGTCAATCATTCATCAGATACCTCCTGTAAATTCAAAATTTGTTTACCTTCGAATGAAAAAAACTGCAGGTTGCTATATTTCACCCGGTGTACGGAATTGTACTCATCAGGTCAGTCCTTAGCTGATATATATTTTTGATATCAAGAGACATTCAATGAGGCCATCTAATACCTCCATTTGATCTTTTTCATTGGAAACCTAAACGATTCACGAGGTATTCTCGCTAACAAAGAATTTATTGGGGCTGGAAGGATCGATATTAGATAGTCATTTTCCTACATTATGTGTTTATCAAGCTCCAGACGCGCGGAGATAATGATTTCCTACTCCTGATATATAAATAGCTCCCATGACGTCATGACGTGACCTGAGACAATTATTAGTAGGTACACTCTTGAACCCTTCGTGAACCGAACGTGGTGGATAGATGTCATCTTGCTTCCAGTAGCAGTGCAACCATCTCAACTGCAAAAAAATCATACGAATCACTAGTTAATTAGTAAATCGACTTGGTTAGTTAGGTTAGGTTGAAAATGTTTCCTGCAACGGGCTGCAGCGAAGGAAACATATTCAAGCTAACCTAACCTAACTTAGGATCGAACAAGGATCTGTCATGTCACAAACTCAAAGGATGAATAAGCACCGCCTTATTCTCTAGATCATCTTTTTTATCTGATGGAGCGAATAGTGCGAAACGGAAACAGATCGATACTATCAATGATGATCTGGCAAGGATTTTTGAATGGGGATCTCAAAATCTAGTACAGTTCAACCTGTTTTGGAGTACTGTTCACACGTGAAATAGAAACATGAATGAGTAAAACAGAAAATAGTATAGTCGATTCACTCATGACGGGGTGTATAAATGTCATGAGGCTGGAAACACTTCAATAATTCCTTGCGTCAAATTCATTTAATTTCATTGCCCACATCGTTCCGAACATAATCAGCAGCTGGGACCTAATGCAATTTTGATGCGTTCCGAAGTCCCTCACGTTCACCAGTAATATCAGAGACTCGACCAGCAATATCAGGCTGCTTTGCTTTTTGGATTTGGATGGAACTAGGTTTTAAGTAATCCGCACTTGTCGAATCGCATATAAGGTATCTTGTTCTGGGATTTTCATTCGGTTTTCATTCTTCAAATAAGGGCAAAAAACAGAAGTGAGAGAAGTTTCTGATTTACATCTCTCGGTCGGGAAATGAGGTAATGAGCTCTCAATTCATAAATTCATCAGAGTTCAGAAGGAATTTGAGAAAGCATATCAGATGAACTGACAATTCAGGTGGAATACTATTATTTATTGACTTCTTGGTTCCATTTGTAATAATTGTCGGGGAAACGCAATGATAAAACACATTTTTAACTCTGACGACTATACTGTATTCTTTATATGTTCCCACTCTGATTGTTTTGTATCCACTCATTATTTTGTGTATTTGCCATCCAATCAATGTCACTCAGTTATGAATTCCAACTGATTTGTAACTGAAAGCTGTTTGTCTAGTAGGATTTCCCATTATTCAATTCAATGTCATTCATCATCTCATTATTGTTGTTTGTCCTGAAAATGTTCTAGAACATTTTCTTTTGTACTGTGCTTCGTCTAAAAGATTTCATCTCGAACGATAAAGCTGTTTGATTCGATTCGATTATCAGAACAACAAGTTGATCTAGTGGCTTCCTTTCAAGTTGGACCCAGGACCCCACCAAATGGCTGAGGCGCAACTCGTCAGGGGATCCGTACTTGTGCGGCAACGTGACGGGCTCGAGGCACTGCCCCTCCACGCACACCTGTCTCTGCACGGGCGACAACCCCAATTTCGGCTACACCAGCTTCGACAATTTCTTGTGGTCGATGCTCACCACCTTTCAGCTCATCACGCTGGACTACTGGGAGAACGTCTACAATATGGTGAGCTAGAGACTTCGTGGCACATTGCGGGATCAGCAAAAAGTGATTATAAGAGCTATTTAATGCTCTATCAGCACAACGGTGGAGGAATACACGAGAAGCGAAATAAGATATAATCTATTTTCTACATTGGAAAGACACAACCAGATAATCATGATCTTAAAAGAATGTTTCATAGCTTCTATAATTACCATTTGATTTATTCGTTAATCGTATCGGTAACGGTATATTTTGGTTACTAATTAGTAATGACTATTGTTATACTTAGTAGCGAAATCAGCTGGTTTTGCATGTATAAAAATATTGTAAAGACAATAATTATTTTTTATGAGCGATGGGTGATTACGCTCAAAATACTTGTGTTTCATTGTTAAAATCTAAAATTCTGCTAAAATCGACATATAACATATTGTATGAATGTTGTTCGGAATATTGAATGTTATGCGAGATCATCTGTTTGTGGAACTACTAGAAATATCTTGTCAACGATTATTACGAATTCTGCATGATGAATCAATCTAATTACAGTCACTTTTTCCGACACAGATCTAGTGAACAATTCCACGCAATGCCTGCAAAATAGTAGTGAGTACTAGTGAATTTCAACCAATAGATCCAACTTTTGGAGATCTTCTTCTGTTGTTCCATCACAAAAAAATTAAAACCGTTTGCTTCACAAGTTGAATTTTGAATTGAGACTGGCTTCTCTGCATCATAGTTGAAGATGAACCATCGAATTGTTTCCACAAAACAATCCAGAATGCAAATGATCAGTGATCTAATGGCATTGGAGACGTTTCTGTAATTGAATCTCATGAAAGAAATTACACTTCTACCATAATTCACGGGACTTCTCTTTAGATTTCTCTCTGGACTCCATGAAAGTCAAGTACTCAATCGAAAAACTATTTCCAAACAGCAGAATGAAAAACGCTACCACACAGCGCTCTCTGGAAATGTTCAGCTATGTTCATATTTTAGCTCGATGTGAATGATCCCCACTAATTAACGTTTTCAGTCGTGTATGGATCCAATGAATCAGAGTTATAATGGAATAACTCAAAACGAATCTGGATTTGAAAGTGCCGTCCATCGCGGAACGAATTTCATTATTCAGTGAAGCAAATGCCTTCTATAAAAATGAAAATCACCAAGCATGAGTAGCGAAATTCTTGAGATAAACGGATAACACTGTTTATGAACATGCCTAAGTTATCTCAACATTTCCATCGACTTGGATTTATTACGAGCAGCAACGCTCGTTTATAAGATGTCCATACTCAATCTTCAGAATGTTATATGCAGGCTCGAAGGAAAAACTTGCTCATAACTTTTTACCTCTTCGCATAACTTTTCTTGGTATTTCGTATCGATTTGGCTACCCTCAAGTTGAGAATATGAGGGTGATTGAATTCATCATATCGCAATGTCATATAATGTCAAATAGCTTTCAGATAGAGGAAGTAAATCGGGCGTCAGATAACAAGCTTCGAGTAAGCTAGAACTTAATAGGGTCGCATGAAATTCGTGACGATATCTGGCACATTTTCGTTAACTTTGTGCTCTAGATAGATTAAGATAACAAAAATCATCGATGTTACAAAGGTACAGAGGTGGAATAGGAATTAGGTCAATATAGTCTTCTATATAGTCTAATGATATCTTTTGAGTTTCATGGAAATGATATCAACCAAATGATTCAATAATTTTTTTGTTACAGGTCTTATCAGCTTGTGGGCCCATAAGTGTCACATTTTTTACAGTTGTAGTGTTTTTTGGTTCCTTTTATCTCATCAATTTAATGTTGGCTGTGGTAGCACTCGCTTACGAAGAAGAAGCGGAAATAACCTTGGAGGTGAGTACATAATGATTACAAAGTAGTACTCTCAACATGAGGCGAGGAAGATCCGCTCATTGAATTCAACCATAATTAAAATAATCATTTCATCATCCATCTATTGAGATCGTTTAAGCTTCAGCAAATAAGCACCAATTCTTGTAGTCCTTATGGATCATACATTATTCGTTTTTTACTTCAATCGATCTTATAATGTCCATGAAAATATCATAACCAATGAATTTCAGGAACGAAAGAAAGAGTTGGTGGACCACCGCGAAGACTCCACCTTCAGCTTCGACCCCTCCAATTTGAACGTAAAAAAATTGTCGAGGCAAAAAATCAAAAAGATCGATGCCAGGAAGGGTGTCTTGCTCTCGTCCTACACAAGAAAGAAGACGAGGCGTAGGAAGAGAAATCGCAGCTCGACCAACGCGGCGAAAACAAATTCGACGGAAAATAATGGCAATAAACAAGAAACAAAAGACTCAACTTCTAATAAATCGTCGCCGAAGAAAAACAGTCGAAGGTGGGTGAACCCAATTCCGACAGACCATTATTTTTTCGATTCATTTCATTCTTGTTTGTGGCAATGGCCATTAAATGTACGAACCATTTTTGAACAGTCAGAAATAGCATAGAAAGGTATTCTGAACTGCGGCATCTCTTCAATCACGCGGAAGAACATTCATACATCGAAAAAAAAAATGATTGATTCTTTCGCCAATTTCTTCAATGACCATTTTTCACTTCCGACAGAGCATTCTCAAACAAATAATTGTAAAAACTGATCTTGCCGAGTGGACAGGTTTCAAGAGCGGCAACTCACTCTGTTAGTTCTCAGATCATTACATCGAGATATTCTATTGTAGGTACATATAAGTTCATCAACGATTTTTTATTATTACAAATTTCAAATCGGATATAATGATAGTATTATTGATAATAATCGCTTTTATCGATAGTAAGTGAGGAATACAGATCATGACGGAAAAAATCGAATCCCTGTGGGTCCAAACAACTCTTTTCAAATGCTCTGAAAGTACTTGTATTGAAACAATTGAAGCAAGTACACATCAGCTTCAACTCGGTGACAGTCGTTTATACAATGATATGCCAGTCAGGATTTAATGTATTCTTCTTCCTGCCTTTTAGGTCGGTAACACCAAGCCGCAGCCCCAGTCCTAGCCCTAGACATAGTCAACACAGTCAACAGAGCCAGGAATCGTCTCGTCCACAGGCGTTACCTCTAACTCTGTCGCATTCTCTCCCGCTCCCCAAACAAATGAATGTTAGCGATCCCAAGCGAACAGATACGCTACGTCCACAAAACACTCTGGGTGAGTTGGTTTGGTACTGTTACGTATTGAGTCCTTCATCTTGAGTACTTGTTTTGAGCTATGAAGGTCGGAAGATATTGCAGAGAAACCGATATTTAACATCCATCTTCAGACGAGAACACTCTTCTCATTCTTCATTGGGGACTTTGTTCCCTGATTTTGTGCCGAAAAAGTATGGCATAACTCCCTCCCAGAAATAAAATATATCAGCCACATGTTGTCATGGATAAGAAGGAAGCTTCACAGAGATATCCGTCGCTTCGTGAATGACTTCCTGAAGTGGCATACGATTTTTTCGTTACTAGGATGAGAAGACTTGCCAGTGGGTTGGTATAATAGATTCAAAGGTCCAGTCCTTCCACTCAAAATTGTCGCAGCCATCACACATTGAGCTACAAACGAGGACTAAATCAATTCAATGACAGATATCGAATGGACGACGAAATAGGTTTTAATAATAATAATAATAATAATCGTTTATTATTTACCATTTACAATGAAATAAACTTGAATACATCAAATGCACACCTATATTAATGTGGTAAATAATTGGTACAGTGTTAGGCCTGAGGCCGATTCTACCACACTGCCCGAAATTCTACCACACTGCCCGAAATTCTACCACACTGCCCGAAGGGCAGTGTTTTTAGCAGGTTTTAAGCATCGAGAATCCCTCGATTCTAGGAAATCCTTCCTTGTTTGCTAACTCGATTGGTCTTGGTCTAGAGTCTAGACTTAGTTGAGTCGGTGTCGCTATCAATAAAAGGCCGGATATGTAAACAACAATGCATTTTTTTGGTTTTAGTGACGAGTTCTTATATTCATGAGCCAAAATGGAGGATGGATGGTTTCTCGCTGATACGTCAGTATGATCATGCAGTTTCGGTTGTATATCACATGTTGGAAATTATACCATATTCACCTCCCGGTAGGAAGCCTCAAAATCCTGGTGTTCAAAATTTCATTGTATTATGAGTCGGGTGCGTTTCTGTTATGGTATCTAACGCTATAGCTGCGCCATACGTTGCCATGCGTTCATAAACAAATTATTATATAATCGTCAGTTGATTATTATGACCTGTGGAGCCTTGTTTATCTCGAATGAAATACAACTGAACATAACGAAAATTCTTCATAATTTGAAATATGGTTAGTTAGTTATCAATTTATGGGGAGGTACTCATCTATTCTTTCGCGGTCTCAGATGATCGATTTCCCAACAACATCATATTTATAAGGTCAGATCACACCTAAGTTGGCACGTATGAAAAAAAGAACCCCGTAAGTTAATCTGTCCACAAATCCCAGAGACAAAAAAATTGTCAATAATTCAATCCATGGACATCAACAGATCTTTTGATGAATTGAAATTACCTGATCCAATACACTGTAACGTATCCATCTTATTTTCCTCCCGATGAACACGATGTTCCTCGAACATTATTCTGAGGGTTTCTTTTCGTGTTGTCAAAAGATAACAAAAAAGTTGGACTCAAAGTTTATCTCAGCTTGTGAAGAAGTTTTAACATTTGGGAGATTACTAGCACGTGTTTCATGATGGATTCAATAATGGAACATTTCATTCAAAATCATTGTTATGAGAAGATATTACTTGCATCACTGTTCCACTTACTGAAAATAGAAACAATATCCCTCGCTTTGTGATAGAAATGTGAAAATCGCCAATCTCTCATTGAAACTCCAGCTTCCATGGAGTGAGCTAAATGCGGTAATTAGATTCGCCTGCGTCCATTGTAAGAGAAATGAAATGGTACATGAATTCCTCCTCCTTACTATTCATATTTTACGATCTCATACATTCGACTCTTGGAATTACGCCAGTTACAGGATGCAACATAAACTTGAACAAACAGAACTGAGAAATTTGAGAAGTGTCCTAAAGTATCCTCGAAAGATTAATTTCTCCTTTCATTTGAGCTCCAGCGCTTTTGGTGTTTCAACTTTTCTATTGTTCTTACTCCAATATTCACCGTATGCTTCAGATCCTGAAGAGGTTCGTCGCTTTCAAGCTTTCCGGTTGATCATTCAGATAGCACTGAATCATCACGGTACCGTGTGATCAACAAATATTGACTTGGTTTTCACGAAATGAAACAGTTATTCAATGATTATTCTATAGTTGATAGTTATTATCAACTATAATATAGTTAGTGATCATTCGTCTCTTTTGAAAAAATCAATCAGTTCGATAGCTGGTATACGGTAACCTTGATATACATTTTCAATTACTATTACTTTTCGTAGGTCCAAACCCGAACAGGTTAGGTCTCCAGAGTAGGCAAGCCAGCAGTAATAGTGGCCAAAGCAATAATAGAGAATCATCATTGGATGATTCCGGAGTGGTAGATGACCATGAACCAGAAGGTGATGCTACATCAGAAGAAGTGGGTGCTCATCACACACCTAGCAGTAGGGTAAGCATAGCATTTTGTCATCAACTATGAGATCGCAAATTCTCACTTGTTTCAATAACTGTCAACTTTCATTCAGAACATAACTGAATGAAATCATGGAAAATTCAAATGAAGGCTCTGCTCCCTGTTTATGAACAGAATCTACATTGGAAATCATGAAAAATCTAATTGAATGCCCTGTTCCACATACATTTACATAATCTACATTGAAATCGAGTCTACGGTTTTACCTAACTAGAACTGATTCCACTTCCATTGTAATATAGCCCCAGGACTGAACAAATCTTGGCATTCATCATCCATATTATACGATATTGCATTTTGTGCAATGCATACTAATGAAAACCCGTCCCGTTCGGTATCGGCATAATGTATACTCATGATAGATACTGATACTGAATACAGCTATGTCAGCAGCATCGTACAAGCTATTGAATCGAAAACAGCATTACCAGCCAAAATTGATCGCTCCAGCCGAATAGTCTTGGTTCATCAATTATCAATCTTCATACATTGTTATCAGATCACAGCTCTTATGTTTACGTTGATGTTTGTCTCTTTATGATCATTAGATAGAGAATTCTTCAACATTTCATCATTCTCAACATTTTGAGCATTCAAACAGAGGTAGAGGTACCAAATGATATTACTATATTACAACTTGAGTAACCGAAAAAAAAACAAATCACCTACGAATATCAACCTAAAGGTGTTCCTTTATCGTTTCACTATCAAAAAGGATTTATCAGTTCAATATTTTATATTCCTTATTCTCACATCAACTTTTATCAATCATGCATTAGTAGCCAATCCTTATAAAATATCTTTCAGCAAAGTTTGAATATGATTATCATATTCTAACTACCTCAGTTTGGAACAGTTGAAACAAATTACCTAGACATCACATAGATCATGTAATTAATCCAATTAATATAGTTCATAACGTTGTCATTCTCATAAAAAAATGAGTGAGTGCAGTAACAAAGTTCACGTCCTGCTATCGCATGAACCATATTTTAAAATTCTTCCTCAAAGCAGGTATATTGAAATCCCTGAACAGACACATTTCTCGTAGTCCTACACAGAAGTTAGTTCTGGGGTTTTCATCCTAACTGTTGGAGGGTCATAAATATGACTGCGGCGTGATATCGATTTTTACTATTCAAGAGGATATACTCATATAAAGCCAACACCTGTTACACTGTAATATATGCCATGTATGGGATTCAGTCAAATTATGAGAAGCTGAAAATAGTTCTGCTACTATCTAGATTAGTTCATATTGAGATCCTTGATAGACATTCTCCACAAATTATAGGTAGGTACTGTGGTTTATTTTCCTTCCTGACCGAACCTAAAAACGCTATCATTTGCCGAGCCCTGTTCAATCAACTGAGTCACGTACAGTATCATATGCTCTATTCGACTTTTTATCCCAAAATACTGGTTAACAGAGCTCTGATATAGATGATAAAAAGTTGCATTACGGTTGATTGAAATAGTTGAATGCTTGCGATTCTATGTTCCGAGAGATTTTTGTGTTATCCTGTCAAATTCATCCAGGTACCTAATTTCGTGCAAACAAATTTTCAACTCGATTTATATTTCTTACAGAGGATAGAAGTCACACCAGTCACTGTGGCAGTAGGTTCGAAAGAAATAAAAGTTATCAAGTGTAACGGCGTCGGTGGCTGCAAGAAGAAAGATTTGTATACTCTGCAGCCAGACTATCTTTCACATATTGTTGTCATAAGTAAGTGTACATGAAATTCAGTCAGAAACATTGATCTCTCTCACCCACATTTCATTTGAGATTGATGTATAATGAATATCACTGAAATTGTCACAATTTCAAATTCCTCGAATAACTCATACGTTCAAATAAATCATTCCATAGATTAGAATTATATTGAGCCAATTTTCAGAAATATAATGAGAAATTACGTTTTTTATTTGATTATTGACACTTTACTTCTTCGCGCACATGGTCACAGAATCTGCATCGCCTCTCAACTAACCTGATCTTTCAAATTATCCTTTGAAACCTGATCTTCAACTGATAACAATCATACATGATGAATGAGATCAACAAATAGATGTGTTAGCTATACATCGATATGAAATATCGAACAATTTCCGGCCATCTGCTTTTTTATTCTCTTCAAAACCCTGAAAAATATTTCGATTCCACAACAACTGTGTGAAGAGGAAGTTTTAGTTCACACTGAGTTAGGTTCGGGATGTCTCCAATTTCTGTGAATGGTACAAAAAACGATGACATAACAAACGAGGATTGTAAATCGAGGTCCCGTTTTCCTCAGACGAACAGATACCAGACAGAAACTGTTCGGGCTGCGAAAAGTGCTGCATGGACTACGAGGGCTGGCTGCAGTTTCAGCAGGGCCTGTACCAGATCGTTCGGGACCCTCTCTTCGAACTCGCCATCACGGTGTGCATCGTCCTGAACACGATGTTTCTCGCCATGGAGCATCACGGAATGAGCGAGTCGGTTCTGAGAGCATTGGACATAGGCAATAAGGTGAATAGCAAATCATGGACTGGCACAAAAAAGAATCATGAATTGACACAGAATAGAATGGTGGTAGTATGGCCCAAAATATGCAAAAGAGTCTCAATAAACATTTGTCCGCAAATCAACGGTTTCGGATATACGGATCCTAGTCAATGAGGGTGATTTAAAATAATAATAATAATAATAATAATAATAATAATAATAATAATAATAATAATAATAATAATAATAATAATGATAATAATAATAATAATATAATAATAATAAAATAATAATTATAATGATTTCAATAATAACATGGATAATATGTCTTTATTTATACCAATGGTACAAAAGGGCGGAATCCAGCCACACACATTCGAATAATGTAGGAGGCTGCTCTTCTTGGAAAGAGTTCGACAGTCCTTGCTTTCTGTTGTTTGTAAATGAATATCATTGGTTTTTTGCATACAAACGCAAAATGGTCCGTATCTCCGAAACCGTTAATTTGCGGACATATGTTCATCAAGACTTGTCTTTTTATCTTTTGATCTATTTTAGACATCGATGTCAAATTTAGGAATCTCGAATTAGTCAGAAATAGCATATTCTTCATGCATGAATGACACTAACGGTTAGAACAATTTTGGCGATTTTTCAATGTGTGATCTTTTTCACAAGGTATATTCACACTCATTTCCCAGCTTCTTGTGAGATTTTCTCTCCTCGTTTATAAAGAATAAAGTAGAAATTATTAAAAATTATTTCAATATATTAGTAGTAAGGACAGATTTTGTGATCTGTCCCAAGATGTCAATGCGCTTGAAATTAAACCTTTGGATACCTAAAAGAGAAATTCTCTATTTGTCAGTGAAACCTTGTTTTTGAAAAAAATTTGCAAATACAAATATATTTAATAAGAATAAAACCTCTACTTTTCTTGGTGGGCGTTTCGGGAACGGAAGTAGATTCGTTATTATTCAAAAAGTTGTTAGTAATGCCCGCCTTGTTGGAAATTTCCTCTCCTCTCACATCGTGTAATATTGTGTAATACATCAGGGGTTATTTCTCCTGTTACTCCAATAATGCGATGGCGTAACGTTTGGAATACTATGATGATTATTTCGAAAGCAATATACGATTTTATTGAAGAATGTTTTTGGAACAATATAAATAATCCAAGCGATAATAACTATCATGCATCCAGAGCATTGCCAGTTTTTATTTCAACACCTATTCCATCAGAGATATCACTCAAATCGAATACAGAAAGGAAAATAAATGAAATGCTTTTAATTACTACAAAATGGTCACCGCAACATTTCTTGTTTCAGGTTTTCACTTCCATTTTTACATTCGAGTGCTGTTTGAAAATTATGGCTCTGAGCAAAGACTTCTTTTACTGTGGATGGAATATTTTTGATTTGATAATAGTGTCTGCAAGTCTACTCGATCTCATATTCGAACTTGTTGATGGATTGTCAGTTCTACGAGGACTACGACTTGTGAGTTAATCATAAACATCACCAAACAAATAATTGGAATTTAATTTTCAGCTACGAGTGCTCAAGCTAGCGCAATCATGGATAACCATGAAAGTACTTCTGAGCATTATAATTAGCACGATAGGTGCTCTAGGAAATTTGACTTTTGTATTAGTTATTGTTATTTACATATTTGCTGTGATCGGAATGCAGCTCTTCGCTAAGGATTACACAGAGGAAAAGTTTTTTCCTGACCCAGTTCCAAGGTAAAATCAAAATGCTATTTGTGGCATCAACGTTTTTTTTTTCTCAAACCGACCGAGTGAGAAATAAAATGAAGAAATAATCCTTGTTGATTCAGTATTCATATTTTCATAGTAGTTAACTGGAGTGATTTCGATGAAGAAAATTACTATAGTTCTAAAAAATTAATTTAAATGCAAGTAAACTTTTTTAGGTGGAACTTCACTGATTTTTTCCATTCGTTCATGATGATTTTCCGTATATTATGTGGTGAATGGATTGAACCTCTGTGGGACTGCATGAGAGCTGAGAAAACTGAGGTTTGTTCTTAAGTTTTTGATTCCTCATCCAGAATGACAAATTCAATATACAAGTATGTGAACCGATATCGAAAGTTTTTCACCGAGAATGGAAATTATCATTTCTCCTAAACTGCTAATTGCGGACATATTGAAGTGTGAGGATTCAATGCACACAAAAATGCAAAGAAAAGTTCAATCAGTGAACACTGTGTCCATAATATAATCCACTTACCCCTCCCTGTTACCCTTTGAATGTTCGGATTTTTTTTTGAAATTTTGGTACTTCAGGAGCTTCATTTCGACACCGCTGGAAAATATGATTTTTTCAAAATGATCACAACCAATTTGAATCGATAATTGACAATAATCTGGATAATTAAACATGCTCCAGTTTGCCAACAATACAATAACCATCAACTCATCTAGTCTGTCCTATAATCGAAGTATCCAACCTATTTCGCTGAAATAGAATTATTCATTAACATTTCATGGTGCATCATTTTTGATTCGGTTCACACATAAAAATACTACTGAATCTTTTATAAAATTGGATAATCACTTGTTTAGGGACCTGGTACTTGTTTGGCTGTGTTTCTTCCAACCCTAGTGATGGGTAACTTCATGGTTCTCAACCTCTTCTTAGCTTTGCTACTCAACAGTTTCAATTCCGAAGAACTGAAGACAAGAAAGGAGGTATTTGATGATTCTTCCACAAACGTTGTTTTTCGTATGTTTATATTTGCATGAGTTTTGTTGCAGTATTAATCTATACTTATAAACTGCTTTCGACCAGTCTCCCGTAAGTTGACGAAATCAGTTGAAAAATTATTATTAAATGTTGTTTACTTTTGCATGCCTTGTTTGTTCCTACTGAAAGCAGATCTATTTTGAACACATAACCAATATATAGGTGAGTTTCATTCATTCTTCTGTAATCGCTGCAGTTATTCATTGCTCAATTCATTCGATCATCTGGAAAGCATCAGAAACTCAAAAAATCCATCTTGGAAATTTCGCAACAGACAGGCAGGTTTAATTACATTCCAGGCATTATGACGCTCATGAAACTAGCATGAAACATCCTCAAATAGTCCTTCTAATACTACTAATAGCCCAACTACTGATGAACGGCTGTGAATAAGCATTCCCAGATCAACGCTTCTGAATACTCGATCAATGCCCTTTCTTGCTAGCAAGGCCCTATCTCGAAAATGAGCTCCCTTTGAAGATTCCAGAAGAACAATATGATAATAACACGATGATTATACTCTATAATTGCTTCACTTCCACGCTGCTACTATACGCGTGTATTCAAAACGCAAGAAATAACGATCTCATTATGCAGGAAGTTGGCGACGTTTCGAAATTAGCCCAGAGTTTCCAGAGAATCAGGGATCTGGTGAGGAAACGTCGTATTGCGGAACGAAGGCAGAACGAGAATAATTCTCGTCTGGAACAGATTGTGAGAGAAGTGATGCAACGCCATGCTGAAGAAGAAGCTTTCAGGACAGGTATGTGTGTGATAGAATTAGGGTAGAATGAATTCGTGACGGCTCCGATGCCCTGGATTCTCCACACATATTTGTGTCTCGTAGAACACATACTTGCCGACATTCGTAAGAGTGAACGTAAACAGACTGAATCATTATGTCCCAATCTGATTTGCGAATAGGTATGATTTTCTCATGACAGGCAATATGATGCCATTTCTCAGTGGTATGCGAAGAGAGATTCTCTCTGGAAAAATACACACAAGTATGGCATAGAATCGTTTTATACCCGCTACGTTTTCATCATTGAGAAAATCTTGGTGTTGAGATTCTAGCCATGTATCTTACGATTTCAGATTGATCTAACTTTTTT
Source organism: Gastrophysa polygoni (assembly GCA_963576655.1). Lineage (NCBI taxonomy): Eukaryota > Metazoa > Arthropoda > Insecta > Coleoptera > Chrysomelidae > Gastrophysa > Gastrophysa polygoni. Next base: position 7,374,695 of record OY755091.1, read on the forward strand.
ATTTCATCACTAAGGCCGAAAGAGAGGAATACAAACCAACTTCACCATTATACTTCTGAGATCTCTCCTTTTCTACCTACCTACCTAGTATGAAATATTTGAATCTCAATATATGTAGAGATGATTTTTGCTTCTTGCTCCAGATTCAAAATCTAGGATAATTAGAATAATTTCTAGATAGTATCCTCAAATTTGAAAAACTATCAACTGTGTGTGAAGTCGGAAGTCAAGTATACACTTCTGATACATTTCGAATTATCCTGAGTGATTTTCATAGCGCTTCCTATTCGTTATTCTATCTCTGAATTGATATAAAGAATTGTTATTTGGCTTCATAAAAATACCAATAATAGGTCCACTTCATCATACGGAGATTATGAATCCAGATAATTCTGTAGGTATATAATTCATATGATTATCATGATTTGTATTTCCAACAGAAAAAGCCCATACTATAGTAGGATTTCCTAGGGATAAAAGAAGCTACCAGGAGGCCATGAACAGACCAATATCAATCATTAGTTATGATCCTCCAGAGTATCAGGTATACAAGTCACTAAATATTGGAGTAGAATCAATAACTATTCATGATACTTACAGGAAAGTTTCCCTGAAAATGAGTCGGGTACCAGAACCTCAAAACTATACTCGAGTCTGATTAATACATCAGAAGACAGTGAAATTACAGTTTCCCATAAGAAAACAGCTGATATTAAACGTCTGCAGAATATGTCTTCAGATTTAGGAACTACTAATAGTAGTAAAGGTTAGCCAAAATAGTTCAATTCGCATGAAAATATTGTTTCTCTTCCATATACTTATGAATCGAAAATTCAATGAAATATCGAGGTATCTATTTAATGTCAGAAGAATTGTTTTTAGTCACAGGAATCGTATATACCTATCTATATTATTCCAGATGAAAGTTCGAATTTGATTCCACAAAGCAATAATCGATCGACGGAATCCGAAAATGAAGAAGGTGTAGGACAAAAAGTGAAAAACTGTGATAAACCTAATGTGGCAAGTTCAATAGATATGCCTTGGCAGACATTGGTGTCGTATGTAGATGATTTAACTGTTGGAGGTAGAAGGAACTCCAAGGGACAATACGTAGATGCGATGGGTAGTTTCCCAGGGTTTGGTAAGAAGAAAAAAGCTCGCGATGCTCCAGACTGCTTTCCTTCCAAGATATACGAGAGGCAAGTTGATCAACTGGAAATATAACTCAAATTGAACGATTATTCTTGATTTCCAGATGCACTTGTTTGAATAAATGTGCAGATACTAAAATTGGCAGAAAATGGACACATATGAGAAAGCTTGTATTAGAAGTGGTGGATACTTCAGCCTTCGAATGGTTTATTCTAGTTTTGATTTTTGCCTCGAGCGTTACTCTTTGTTTCGAAGATATACATCTAGACGAGAGTCCAGAGCTGAAGAAAGTGTTATACTGGACGAATTTGGCGTTTTCAGTAATTTTCATAATAGAGATGTTTCTGAAATGGGTTGCCTTGGGGTTTTATAAATATTTCACCAGTTTTTGGACTTTGCTGGATTTTCTCATTGTATTCGTAAGTATACTCCATTCGAATCAAACTATAATTTCATAGGATGAAACTGAGATGTGACTGATTTCCTTGGCAAAAAACATTGTATATCCTCATTCCAAGAAATTAGTTTACGGATCATGAAATCCTGAAGTGATGAAGCTTAAATATGACAATTCACCAAAAGAAGGAAAAATATGTACAAGGTTATGTTTTCAGGTTTCTCTGTTCAGTTTACTCATAGAAGAGAACGAAAATTTGAGAGTCCTTCGTTCCTTGAGAACTTTGAGGGCGTTGAGGCCTTTGAGAGCAATAAGTCGATGGCAAGGCATGAGAATAGTAGTAAATGCCCTCATGTATGCCATACCAAGCATTTTCAACGTACTCTTGGTCTGCCTGGTATTCTGGTTGATTTTTTCTATAATGGGTGTACAATTTTTCAGCGGAAAATTCTACAAGTGTGTTGATGACGAAGGAGAGAGATTGGATATCAGCGTAAGTATAAATGACTTTTGATTGATTTTGATCACTATACACCATAATTGATGTGTGAATTATTGTATATAGATAGTGGAGAATAAGTGGGACTGTGACAATCAAAACTTCACCTGGATGAATTCAAAAATATCATTCGATCACGTAGGAGTGGCTTATTTAGCACTTTTTCAAGTCGTAAGTTTGATCTATATTACATATACATATTGATATATTCTTCTTTAGAAGAATATCCCTAGCGTTGGGCTCCAAAAAAAAAGTCCTGATATTTTGTTTTAGGCAACTTTTGAAGGATGGATGGAAGTAATGGCAGATGCAGTAGACGCTAGAGGGGTTGACCTACAACCCCAAAGAGAAGCAAATCTTTATGCATACATTTATTTTGTTATATTTATTGTTTGTGGCTCCTTTTTCACCCTCAACCTATTCATAGGGGTTATTATTGACAATTTCAACATGCTCAAGAAAAAGGTACCTAATAATCCATATTATTGCATGATGTATATTGACACAAATTTCATATTCCAGTATGAGGGTGGTGTGTTAGAAATGTTCCTGACCGAAAGTCAAAAACATTATTATACAGCAATGAAAAAATTGGGGAGGAAGAAGCCACAGAAAGTTATAAAAAGGCCGATGAATCAATGTCTGGCTATGTTCTACGATCTGTCAAATTCACGACGATTCGAGATAGCAATATTCGTGTTGATTTTTCTAAATATGGTATCGATGGGTATTGAGCATTATGGCCAACCACATACTGTGTTCTTCATTTTGGAAGTCAGCAATGCATTTTTCACAACCGTGTTCGGTTTAGGTGAGAAAATATGAAAAGAGGTCAACCTATGCTTTTTTTATCTATTAACATACGAATATTGAATTGCAGAGGCAATAGTGAAGATGATTGGGTTGCGGCACCATTATTTCACAGTTCCATGGAATGTATTCGACTTTCTATTGGTTTTGGCATCCATACTAGGCATCCTTATGGAAGACATCATGATAGACTTTCCCGTATCTCCTACTTTACTCAGAGTAGTCAGAGTATTCAGGATAGGCCGTATCCTACGATTGATCAAGGTAAATATCCATCGCAGAAAGCTTCGATTTGCTGATAATTCGAATAATTTCAGGCTGCTAAGGGCATCAGGAAACTGCTCTTTGCGCTAATAGTTTCTCTGCCAGCTCTGTTCAACATAGGAGCGCTTCTCTCTCTCATAACCTTCATTTATGCCATCATAGGGATGTTTCTATTCGGTCACGTCAAGCAACAAGGAGCTCTAGACGACATGGTCAACTTCGAGACCTTCGGAAGATCCATGCACCTGCTTTTCCGCTTGATCACTTCTGCTGGATGGAACGACGTTCTAGAATCCTTGATGATCGAGTACCCAGACTGTGATCCCCATTTCAGAAATCAAAGCAATGGTGACTGCGGTTACCCCCTCTTAGCAATAATATATTTCACAAGTTTCATCATCATCAATTATATGATAGTTATCAATATGTATATCGCGATCATCCTCGAAAACTTCAATCAAGCCCATCAAGAGGAAGAAATCGGTATAGTGGAAGACGATTTGGAGATGTTCTATATCCGTTGGAGCAAATACGATCCCCATGCTACCCAATTCATTAGGTTCGCCCAACTGTCTGAATTCATAGCTTCCCTCGATCCTCCGCTGGGCATATCGAAGCCCAATACGGTGGCATTAGTAAGTTTTAACTTACCAATAGCTAAGGGCAATAGGATACATTGCCTCGATATTCTTCATTCTCTTGTCAAGCATGTGCTCGGGCATGTGGAGGAGACAGAAAATTTCAGACAGGTATGAGAAATTTTTTTGGTCGTGATATTGTATCGATTGATTTCAAATATTTTTCTTAGCTACAAGAACAAATGAGTATGAAATTCAAGAAACAATTTCCAACGAGGAAAGAATTAGAGATCGTGTCTTCTACTAGGATATGGAAGAGAGAAGATAAGGCAGCAAGGCTCATACAGAAGTCTATCAGAGATTATGTGAAGTGAGTTTTTATCGCCTTTTTTTCATATTAAACCAAAATATCATTATAATTGACTGAATATGCAAGTTCTTGGTTATACCTTTCCTAGTAGTTGTTTATTCAGATTCCAATCATCTTTGAAAATTATTAATGATTTTTCTGTGATATCGAAACAGTGAATTTTTGGAATAGCTATTTCATAGTTTTTCGTATTCGTGAAACCATTATCAACTTCATTTATTCAAAACACCGTCCTGATTATGTTTTCACAGATTCTTAAAGCTTACTTGTGTTTCGACTTTGTTTCAGATATCATATTTTTTTTCCAGAACTCTAAATAAAAATATCATAAGTTGCACTTGGTTTGAACAAAATGAACCAGCACAACAATTTCTGTTCTTTCAGTGTCAAATAATGATTGAACAGTAAAGTAATACTGGATAGTGCTTTGCTTTCTCTAACCTCAATAATAACCCTGAAGTTGACTCACGATATATTTTTGTATAGTTATTGTATGTAAACCGACACACGTCAGCACTTTACATCTCCTAGTCGCGGAAGTATACCGCCGTTTTCGTTTCAAGATATCATTATGAGGTAGTCTTAACGTACGCCCTCATATAATCCACTACTATTTCACTCGACCCAGCAGCAAACTCGGCGTGCTCACCCCGGTGGCCTAACTTTTCACTTCCGTTTCCGCAGACGAAAGAAGGAGAAGGAGCGGGAAATCGAAGAGGTGGACGAGACGACGCAAACGTCGTCCCCCGGCGGCGGGTGGCAGGGCCGCCTGTCGGCCTTCCTGCACGTGCATCGAGGGAGCCGCGCCTCCTCTCGCAAGTCCTCCCGGGCGTCCGACGCGAGCGACCTCAGCGAGCTCGGCGGCCCCTGGCTGAACCTGCCGCTGCTGTTGCTCTCCAGCGCCGCCAACATGTCCCCGGAGGAGTTGGATTTGTCGCGCGACCCCGCCGATGTCAGCATCAAGGTCAGCGAGGCCACGCCCGATTCTGGTAAGGAAGCGTAAATCCAATGCTAGTGTCTAGTGGCTAAATATGGAGAAAAAAAATCTAGTGAACTGTATGTTCTGGTCTGCCCTATCTAATCAATGATGTCAGTTGTTTTCCTCTGTCAGACATTTGTCAAACCTATATAACCTAGGAACTCGGAATTATACAGTATCTCTACTTTCAGCGTGGTTCAGTCACAGCATAATTACGGTTATTCAAGTTTAGAACTTATAAATACTTCATGCAGATATGTGGCGACTGACCACAGCCCTAGATGATACATGAGAGATGATGAGATGTTCACGAAATACGGAAATCTGTGCATTCGTTTCGTTACATTCCTTCTCGAAATGGTTGCCACAGACACCAGAATAGTCCCTAATTTCATGACGCTCAACACCTGAATTAAATGAGAGGTAGAATCAGTATCAGTAGTACAGATTATCAGCTTTTGGTCAGGGCTCTGATTATCGCACCTATAACACTCAATATCGAATGTATCCGCAAAGAAATAACACTCGGAAATCCATGAATGGAGACGGTTTCACACTTTCTGGATGAACAAAAAGGTACGGCACAAAACTACAAAACTACTATACTAGGAACTCAACACAAATCTATAAACGGAAGAAAAATTCGAACAATGGAAATTGAAGAATGAATTTTTCAAGCAAAACACGATACAAGACACGGTTTCGATTTCACACGACAGTTTTTGTCAACTTAATTGTTGTTACATATCCATAATTTTTGAAAAAGTGAGAATCATTTCGTCCGATACAGAAACTCCATCGGGTGATCATACACTCAACTGAGTCACAGATCAGACCAGAACATGCAGATCACTAGAATGTTTCTATATCTAGCCGACAACGTCTAATACTAATATATGGCGCATAACTGTCCTGAGTGTGTTCTCAACTTCCGTCTCTTTGAGAAGGTATCCAACCGCCAATAGTCGTCCATGACGACATAAGGAAAAAATGATGACAACTAAATATTTTCCAATATGGCCGCAAATTCTGTGATTTCTAATTCGAATTTGAGGTATCTGCTTTTGTGTAACTGAATTATTTGAATTTGAAACTGAATTTCTGCGTTCCGTATAGTTCTAGTTATCAATATTATGTAATAATCTTTGTCCCATGTCAGCTCTTTCCATATATGTGAGGAAGAGACACATGACATCATGCACTGAAAATAATTCGACCCCCAATTTTCCACAAGATTTTCAGGAATTTTTCACTCCCGGACACCTTTGGTTCTATATCCTTTCATATTCTCTTTTCAATTACACTTTAGGCATTCCCCATAGGCACCTATATCGCTGAATTATTTTCGATCTTGTTTATTCTCTACGCAAAATTAGTTTTCGATGTGATTAATAGTAAATCATCATTCTTTCATAATTGCCTAAATGATCAATAAGTTTGAAATAGCGATTATAGGCAGTATTTTTATGGAAAAGTACATTAGCAAATGTTTCAGCCACTACCCCTGTCACCCCGTCACCTTCTTGTCAACCCCGCCGACGCAGCATCTACAACTTCCCATTTTTCCTTCGCCAAGACGCAGTAGAGAACCCCGAAGAAAAAACCTCACCAATCAGCGGGCGAAAAGAGATCAAACACGCTAGTACTTCCCAAAGCCTCCATCCGGGAATGGCAGAGGAAACGAAGCCCAAGCGCAGTAGCATCATACGACGTAAGCGCGGCGGTTCGGTGAAAGTTCGGCCGACTTCGGTAGCGAGTGGTGGGGGGTGTCAAAGAACGCAATCCGAACGGTGCAGCAGCACTGACGTGAGCATACTCGTCACGGAAGCTTCCCCTGAGAGTAACGTGGTGCGTCCTCCTCTGAACAGACAAAACAGTGAGGCTACAGTAGTACAAGTTTTAGTTCATAGAGAAAGCGAGGAATACAATAACGAAGAATTGGAAGTACGCAATTTTTCGGTACCGGAAAACATTCCTACTGTCAACGATAATATTTCGACTGATGTAGTTGTAGACTTGAACAGTACGGAGTCCTGCAGCTGATCTTAGCTTTAGGTTTGTTGCTTAGTTATTAAGTTTAAGGCAACTAGGCCAATAGAGCATATTGTATTACTGCGACTTTTTTTAATGAAAAGACAATCAGTAGATAAACTCGTTTCTTCAACAGATAAAAGGGCACAAATAATACGTACCTACTTACTTTTCAAATTCAACTAAACAGTTCCTGTGACTCTTGGCTATGTAGCTAGATTTTCTTGATCAATTATAAGGGGTCCAAAATATAAAACACATAAAACCGACTTCCGGCACCCGGTTAGTAACAATAGTAGAGATTTCATTCGTAGATAAGTGTGGTGAGTACCAGCAAATTGGTGTAATATACAAAGTTTATTTGCATTGAACTTTTGATCGTGAACAAGATCATTCAATCACATCTTTCTCAATTATCAAAATCATGCTTAAAGTAGGTAAGTCAAAAAAATAATGTTCTTGTGTCAAGTTCAAATTTTCTCGATCGATAAAACAGTTCATTTTGCTCTTCGCGCAAGATATTCCCTAAGGGATGTAGTCATATATCTTCCAACTAGTTATTTTCATGTAAATATGTTAGCCAAGCAGAGGTTACCAGACTCATAGCGAAAAAATATACATAATAATAGTTTTCTCTTTTCTGAACTATGGATGATATATAAATTTTGTATCATATGACGAACTATTAAGATTAGTTTAATATAGAAAAGCAATATAAGGAAAGATATCCAAACAGGACGAGTACCGTCATCAGCAAAGATCACAGACACAAAAGAATAAATTTGCAATCATGCATTGAATTTCTTTAAATAGATTTCAAACCAAACTAAATATTGAGTTGCGGTAACATATCAATAAGGTTTGGTTTCGGAAAGAATATATACGAATATTTACTTATAACTGATGATATTAATTGATTTTATATTCAATGGGATATATATATTGCATAGTTCAAGGAGTTTGGCAACCTATTTCATACAGTATGCTCTTGGGTAGATAAGTGATTTCAGTTATTTATTGGACGGCATTACTTTCATGTGAACATTGCTTCAGAAAAAAATTATTGCCTACAATGACTTGAAACTCATATCAGAAGCAAAGTTCGCTATGACTGATACGTTGTGATTCTTTTGATTTGTACAAAGCTGTAGATTAAATTCTAAAAAACGGAAATGTTTTAGGCATTGAGAATTTTCATAAATACTATATTGAAGTTTGAAAGTTGTAGTTGAGGATTGCTACGTTAATTTTTATTGTTAAATATCATGGAAGCAGATTATATTAAGGTCAATTAATTACCTGATGAAGAATATCTTTAATTTATACATATAAATCGTTGACGAAGTCATAAAAATTACTAGAATAGATATTACAAATATAACGAAATAATATTTTCAGTGTTATTTCCCTCTACCGATACGTCTTCCTCCTTCTTTTCCTTCTTTGTATTGAATGAAGTTCAAACAAGATTGATTGAACCAGACATATTTTATTATACACAATGACACAATACTTCACAATGAATTTATTCATATAACTATGATATACAAGACTTGAAGACTATCACAGTTGAAATATAGTTAATATATAATTATTATGAGAAGAATATTCAATGACAATGCAATAGAACAATATATCGTTATATAAAAACTATCAATTGTGATCGTGAGGCACATATATTCGTCAGAAGTAGTAAAAATCCATACATATATTTGTATTGCTAAGAAGCCAAACTTCAACGTCAATAGAGAGTATCAGTCAAAAACGACGGATAAAAATTAATAATGATAATAATGATGATAATAAATTCAAAAATTCACTGGGCATTGAGATCATGGATAATAGGATATGATATTAGATAATAACGGCTTAGCTCTACTATTTGTTCGTTACAATTAGGAACTTTGCCTACTCACAGAAATGCACAGGCCTTCAATTTTGATAATCAAGAAATTAAAAGTATTCGAAATTATACCAATGGTGTGAGAATGAAGTCACGTTCTTCAATAGGTAATGGTTCCTTAAATGTTTCGAAATCAGGGATATTGAAGTGCTATATTGATTTAACATGGGATACATAATCAGCATCAAGAATCCACTAACTTCAAGGAACATCGCATACAAGAACATTATCGACCATCCCAGATATTTTATTTGTTCAGGTGCCATTCATACATCCTATCGGGTTGAATAATTATTGCACTACGGATTTTTTCTTGCAGAGATTTGATATTTCTATATTTTTATAATCCTGGATGTGTCTTTCAGGACAATAGATCAATCAGACGCCAAAGATAATTAGGTGGTTAATTGTAGCTTTGTATGGAAATATGTATTCAATGTAGGTATTGGAATGGTTGATCAACCAGAAATTATATTACCAGAAGTAAATTATGATCAACCTGGACTTTTTATCACATATTTTTCTCATTTCAGAAACCCTTAACTCTAGTAGTTACTCGAATGCGTGTCTGCCTTACATTCCCCCAATTCATTTCTTATTTTTTCTTCAGAAACAATAACTTCATTCTTAGTATCGATATCACTGAGTGATCATAAATATATTAGACTAATGATAACTGGCTGCACATCTATAAAAAGATTGAGGTCTGAAATATGTTTCATAAATAACTGAGAGTAGAGATATTTCTTCAACAAACTGATATAATTCAATCCAGTATCATGCAATTGTGAGAATAGGTAAATATTCATTCATTATTCAGTCCGAAACTAGTAGAATAGGAGCGGAGAAATATATATTCGTATCTTCTGTTGTGACAAAAGGCCTTGAAGTATGAACAAGCATAATTGAAAAGCACAAAAAATAAATCGAATTCAGCGTATTTCCTCAATTTGTTCAGTTTCCAGTTTTCCAGTTTTCAGAGTAACACTTCAGGTAGGAATGTATTTGGTTCAGGTAAAACTATAACTAATGCTGCAGCCATTATAGTGTGCCACAGACTATGCAAATATTTATAATTATCTTTGGTTTGCAAGAATGCATACATAACCAGCCCCGTGGCTACAATTCCTGCTCCTATCGGAATATTATAGTACAGATACCTCCTATTTGCAAACCTCGTTTTCACGATTCGGTACTTCAAATACCAGCTAACTGCAATAATCAAAAGGCCACTACAAACAGGAAGAGTGAATATCCACAAGGCAGTTTTATTCACCGTTGTACAAAACGCTAAAATAATAGCACCTACCATGTGTAAAATTGACTTTTTCGAATCCGGTAGATCAGCGATGGCAATTAAAGTCACCCATATCGCCAAGAGAGCACAAAAAAAGTCGCCAAACTGTAATGCAGACAAACGTACTAAGCAATAACTTATTATATTTTCACCTGCGTCACAAGCGTGGTAAAATATCGAGAAGAAACATATGGAAAAGTAGCAGATTGCTTCTATATAGTATTTCCTTTTGAAGGCAACATACACTGCCGGAAGAAACATAAGATTGCTCAGAACCAAGAGCAGTAATTCTATAACCACCATGTAGTATGGAGTTGCTTGAGAATCATCTGAACAGTCCCAACCTAAAAAAAAAAAATCGGGTGTGGATATCACGATTGTTTCATGAACTTTCTCCACCTCAACTAGGAATAGTTTCCAGAATTCACACATTTCGAAAATTTCATCACCAAATAAACTATCAGCTAAGAAAATTTTCATCTAAGGTTTTTTTTCTAAGGTTGCAGATGATTATTCAGTGTGTTATTCTCAATGAAATGAGTTGAAAAAATGTGAAATTGAAAAATATACATGAAAAAGTGATAAAAAATATTTATTTTCAGCAATGCCCTGCTAATGGATACATCCATAATAGTATACGCGTTCAAACGCTGTTCAACCAAATCACAATACCTCCCTCTCCTTCATGAGAAAATGACAATTGCTAATTGTTGCAATCTTAAAGATATCAGTCTTTGAAACTTGTTGAATCTAAATTTAGTTGAGCTAGGATACTGGGTCGCATCTATGCAGTAGGTATGTAGAAAAGAATTCAATTTTTATTTTTTGGTTTCGACATTCCTAAATATGAGCTGGACCAGACAAGAAATGTTCGGCTCTTTTGGAATTCGTGAAATAAGGAGAACTGAGATTTATACAATCGGGCGATCTTTTTTCTCAAAGAAAGTGAGAATCAATAAAGTTCTAGTAATTTTTACCCCATAGCCATAATATCTACATGTTTATTTATATAAGAAGCTCCACATTTTTCGCCTCATAGGGTAAGATTTCCGAAAGATTTAATTCAATATCCCTGCTGGGTGTCACCACCAACAGTGCTCTCTCATGGGACGATCATGTGAGGTCCATTGCGAAAACTGCTTCACAAAAACTTGGTTTTCTATTCCGTGCGAAGAGATACTTCACATCCCAGCAACTGCTTATGATCTACAAAGCACAAATTCGACCTGTCCTGGAATACTGTTCACATGTTTGGAGCTCAGCCCCCAAACATACGCTAAAGCTCTTAGATTCAATTCAGAAGAGAGCTATCCGCCTAGTCGATGATACTACACTCACCAAATCATTGACCTCTCTAGATCATCGTAGGAAGGTCGGCGATCTATGCCTTTTTTATAGGAACTTTCACGGTCGGTGCTCAACGGAAATATCATCTATTATGCCACCACGCGCGATTCCTAGTACACTGTCAGACTCGAGACCTGTCGAACATCGCTATACCAAGCATCATTCATCAATAGAACGGCAAAGTTATGGAATTTCTTGCCTAGTGAAGTCTTTCCTGATGCTTACAACCTCCAAACTTTCAAGAAAAAATCCAACACCTTCCTACTCTCCCAAAACTCCACCGCTGGCTAACACGATGTTCCTCGAACATTATAGATAAAAAAAAATAAAAATTCGAGGAGAGTGAAGTGAAGTAGATTCAGACATGACGAATTGATCGCCCAAATAGTGACTGAAAATTTTCGTTCTGCAAACAGCATAGTTAGCAAGCAAAGTTATGTTTAAGTTGAAGGCATCGATGAGCATTGATGGAAACATATTCTTCTGAAAATTATTACATTTCCAATTTCCGTTCACAACCATTTGCTAAAATGAGTTCTCTATAATATATGTATGTGTATTCAAAGTCTGAAGAGAGATCGTAAGTAGTAGTCATTTACTATTGAACCTTCACAAAAGCTAATGAATGATGGGAGACTGACAGACTGGGAAAGTCAAGAATATTCACTAACAGTGGTGATGAATTTGAGGCATTGTGGCGTCAGAAAATAATTTAGAATGTTCAGACCACAGTAGGAAGAACTGCAGAAATCAGTATCTACAAAAAATATTGCCATAAGCTGAAGAAAATCACCCCAAAAATCACCAATAATGAAGGAAAAATAAATTAAAGCAGGACATATTGGAATCTTGATGTTCTGAATCAGAAGTTGACTCAAATTTTGAATAATTCAACAGATTTGCTATCAAAGCTTGATTAAAATTGAAATTTGAGAATCTATATAAGTAAGATCTGGACAAATTATTTTTATCAAAATAAAATATTTAGGTACCTATAAATATAATAATCAAAAAGCATCAAAATTTGCCTCATAATATTGTGAAAAGATGATTTATACTTATTCAAAACTGATCTTATGTTAATATACTCACCTCTGTATTTGTTTGTGCAGACACAAGTAGAGAAAACGACACCATCTGAGACCATATACATACACCTTCCATTTCTAGAACATTGCCCAAAAATACAAGGATGTGACCCAATATCGAAGATAATGCTAGAATTGCAAGTCACGGTGTTGTTTTTTAAGCAGGGCCCATCACAGTTACAACTATTACATCCTCCAGAGGCTATGATTTGTTTGCTGCAATTTGCTGAACAATGCTCACAGCTCCCTTCTATCATACAATTGATATCACAATCCTTTGTACAGTCTTCATACTGTGCTTGACAATGTGGAGGACAGTTACAAGGTACGCAAGTGCCACAAAATAGTTTGAAAGTGGCATACCAGAGGCCACTTTCAGGATATGGAATGAGGATAGTAGAATTCTCAATGGTTTTGTTGAGAATGAGCTGTGCAGGTTTTTCTACACCATTTGAAACACAACTGTTTGGCCAAGTAGGGACCTCTATAACTCCTTTGCGGAGACAAGCTATAATGATTTGATTTTCTGGTTCTGGTTCTAGAACTACTTTTGAGATGCTTCTTTTTATTCTTGGCTTGAAAGCCATGATGAACTGTAATGTACCACCAACATCAATACCATCACGTATTTTAAATTTCAAAACAGAGAAGTGGGAGTTGGTCATATTTATAGGAATAGCAATTTTGGAATTCAATTCTTGTTCTAATTCATAAGAAAACAAAAAACTGTCTGAACTGGCTTCACGTATAAGATCGTATTGCTTGTATGGCACCAAATCAGTAATCTTGAAATTATGGAATGTTTTAGTAATTGAATTATTAAAGAAGGTTTCATTTTGTAGTAATTCATAATCCTCAAATTCATCTATCAGTTCACTGTTCAATAAACTCAATGTGAAAGACAAGTTGCAATAGCTTCCTTGTTTATAACTATCATTTGAAACTAATAGTTCCAGTTCAATATAATACCAACCATCTGGTTTGGATTGAAAATGAACAGTAGCTGAAGACACACTTCCTTGGAATGTTTGTTTGATTTTATGAATATCTGGAGTTGGTGGTTTGTTTGAATCCATTCGGAGTACTACTTGTTTCACATTTTCAGAACAGTAAATATCATTGATTCTCAATATACCATGATCATTTCCACTGGAAACGAAGAATTTGAAATAACGACTCTCAGTTGATTCCAAAATCACTGGAATTGTACTACCATCAGCAATAATCAATGGACTATCAATTTTTTTGATGTATAAAGTTGCTTCCACATCTGCATAGCAAGATGGTCGCAATCCTAGAAAAATTACATATTGAATTTGAGAATGGGTACAGCCAAATTATTGAATTATTTTACCTTCTTGTTGAATTGCATTATATTTTGGATCTACATAAGATAGAAAAGTGGCAGCAAAATAAGTTCCTGGCTCAGGAGAACTAATATTGATATATGATTCTTTATTATCTGTTTTCATCTCCAAGTTGAATAACTGAGATCTTGTAATATTTTTGAATGTTTTCGGAAAAGGTGAGCCATCTGGATTTATTACAGGAGGAGCACCATTTTTGAGATATAATGAAACATTTCGAATACTGCAGCCTGGAAAAAATAACAATAATCAATTACACTTAATTTGCTGCTGTTCACATTTCCATACCAAATATAGACATTTGTGTTTCTGCAGCTTTGAATTTGAAAGATGCAAATAGTGTATCTTGAGGCACATTCAAATGTATCATAACAATATCCTTATAGGCTTCATATGATTCCAAAAAAGATGTAATAGTTCTTGCTCCAATTGTCACATTATTAGAGTCAGACAATCTCACAAAAACTATGAGAAATAATATGACATTCAGATGCATCTTTACGGAAACTATCTCGGGATCTACATAACAAAAATATAGAATTGTGATATTTGGAACTGAAGATACCTGCCTTTGGAAAACCTTCGAATACAATATCTTCCTCTATATATTCATATTTTCAAAAAAATGAAATGGATTAGGATATAGAGAAATTGTATATAATGAACATGGTGATGAAAATATGAGAAACTAAGTAACACGGTTACACTTATTACACCTTTCACTAGGAGTATATAGAAAAAGATATCCAACAAAAAAATTAGACCAATGTGAATGATATCAATTAGAAAATGTCGAAACTCAATTCAAATTGTCAATTTGATTACTTCTGAATCTTCTGTGTTCTTTTTTTTTAGTTTGTGTCAGTTCAACCTTTGGCTTACTTTTGAAAGCTTATTTGTTAAAGAGGTGTTATAATGGTTCTTAACCCGTATGTATGTATAATCTGTGTTCTTTGGCCAGATAGCCCAGGTAGCTAAGACTATTCAACCCGAAAAGAATAATCTGTGTTCTTAACCTATAAATAGTCAGGATTTATTTTATATTTTAGGAATCAATCAAATTTTGAAAATATTCATGATGATTTCCGTCTCGTTTATATCGAGGCTGTTGAACAAGCAACTCAAAGGACAGATGAAAAGTGAATTCCATAATTTCTTGAAGTGCGCCTTTTTTATCAATTTTCTTGTTGCAGAGTTTTCCAGAGGTATCACCGATGATTGTAAAAGACAAAATGACATCTTCAGTGCAGAGAGAAATAGGCAGAGGGATTCGATTGGAAGAATAGAAAAGATCGAAGTTATTTATGAAGGTCAACCCTCCAATGAGGTGTTAGTCATGAATAGGAATATATCTACTCCTTATGATTGTGCAAAACGTAGTAACCGTACATTGGTCAAGTTCATTATTTTCAAATGATTTTTTTCTAGATATGGGACAGATGGTACAAAACAGATCTGTGGTAGCATTATTGAATGGTGAGACCTTATGGCACATGCACAAACCAATTCCAGACTCTTGTAAATTAGAACTTCTTCATTACCACATACCCAATCCTGCATTAGTAAATAAAACATTTTGGAGAAGTTGTAGTTTCCTATTAGGTGCTACAATTTCAGATGCATTCAAAGATACTGTTGGTCTGTGTTTGCATAGCTTTCCTAGTCCAAATGGTGATGCATTGTTCTATCATTGCCTGTCTATAGTATTCATTGATTAGTTTTTAGTGAAATCAGGAAGTTTTGTTTATGATGTGCAACTGTCACTAGATGATTGGAAACCAACCACATCAGAACTGAAAGTCCTTTCCATTGAGATGATCAAGTTTTGTCAACAAGAACTATCTATAGAATGCCTTGATGTCTCTACTGAAATTGCTTTTGATATTTTCAAGAACAACCCCCATAAAACTCAACAGATCCCTAATATAGCTGAGAATAATGGAAATAAAATAACTCTTTTCAAAGCTGGGAATCATATAGACATATCTAAAGGACCAATGGTGCCTAATACAAATCAGATGGGGCGAATCACTGTCACTAATGTTATAAAATTGGAAACTGATATTCCTGGGGGACCAATATACAGGTTTCAAGGAGTAGCATTGCCAAGTTCCAATGTGATTAATCATTTTGCTTATGGATTACTTGAAGATAGAGCAAGATTGCTAGTAAGTAATAATAGTATTCAACACCTATCTGTATTGACCAGCTGGGAAAACAACATAAACTCCTCTAAAACAGAATTGCTGTCACTTGAATTTTCCTTTCACAGTTCATGGTCTATGAAATTTTTCAAGCTACATACACATGCTCAAAAAAAGTTTATCCTTACAAAGATGAAAAACACTAAAAAAATGTGAAAATCAAGATCTGAAGAGTAAATTCATTTTAATCATAAATTTTTCTTACAGAATCCTGCTCGAATACCTGGTAGCCAAGGAATAGAGAATGATGATAACAGTTTTGTTGCAAACATGACTGCATGAGAGTAACATAGTTTTTGGATTCTTACTTTGTAAGTGAAAGTTTCAAGGTTGATTCAGAAATAAAATTTATTGATAAGTTATTTTATCTATCAATAAGTAGTATTGTTCCAGATCTTAGAGCTTCTTGGGGTAGTCCTTAAGACCTATGCTCTAGATGTTTAAGGTGTACAGAAGATACACATTCTGAGTATGGTAGACTTCTTCAGGACCTTAAGGGATAGGATAAGGATAGAACCTATGATTGAGTTCCATTTCAGGTCTGCATAGGATCAGTAAATGATATATCATTGGCATGGCAAGGTCAAAAATATAGAATTCACAGTTTTTTTTTGAATCCCTTATGTGATGATATTGATATCTTGTCTCAATTTATAAGTTTCTGCCATGAGGCTCAATTTTTTTTTTCATTTCATGTCCACCTTCACATCAGATTCATAATTAATTAGTTTCATGCTTTCCAAGGTCATCCGCTTCCAGATGTTCCCGATTCGTCCTGTCATGTATTGAGAATTTTTAGACCTCATTGCTATAATGAGAATTATTCTAAGATATATATAAGATGGACTGAGATCCAAATAAGATATAATGAGAATTATAATTGCATGCAAACTAATCAGGTTCACAGAGAAGATATGTTGGAAATGGACAGAGGAGATTGTCTCTATAGAGTATTCATGTCACAAATTTCTATGGTTTGTGATATTATGCAGTTTGAAGCTATAGGTATTCCCATCCAAGCAGGTAATTAATATTTCCAAATCGAAGAGTTCCGAAGGGACAATGTACATAAATTATATATTAAGAATACTCAAGACATTTAAAAATAAGTATATATATATCTCTCTATGAAGTTATATCAGTTACGGCAGCCAATGAAAATCAAGACATCATACCAAAAAGTTGTTTCAAAGATATCTTCTGAAAATCACTGAATGACAATATTCTAAAATAAAAATCACAATAATAATCATCAACCGGGAACTATTGATTTCACATAGTGACGTAAGTAGGAGTTGTCATAACTCCACAATTGTTGTCCTTAGCAGACATCAGAACGTAGCCGTCATTGCCCCAGTAATTCGACCAACTGTTCTTAACCAACCAATAGTCTTCTCCGTTCATTGTTCCATATCCAACAGCTAGTACGGCGTGATCTAAATCTGTCTCTTTGTTTCCACTGCAATGGAAAAAACACTTGATTATCTGGGATGAATATAATAGCCAATTCTGATTCTGATTCAACTGTTTATTTTCCATTGGACTTGGTATCTTAATTATTCACATATCAATTCAGTTTTCCTCTTTTGTCCCTCAATGAACATTCATGTTTCTTGGAATCAATACATATTAATTTAATTCAATTGGCCAAAAGGAAATAAACTGACTATTGAAATCATATGAAAAGTTGTTTTTGATGGGTATTTCAACTCCATAGTTAATTCTACAACTCTTCCGAATAATGCTTATTATAATTAATTGGCAGTTTTTCACGTTCAATAATTTAGGGGGTGAAGATTGATAAAAATTTCATCACACGTCAAGAAGCTATGTAGTTAACCTACCTCTTATTTATAATAGAACTCTATAAAAAGAATTTGAACCAAAACTCCTTTAATCACTGAATTCAAACTAAATATACCATTGACTGTTGATATCGATTTTTTTCCAAACAATACCTGCCTACGCAAATTCAAACAGATAAAAATCCGAATTATCAAAATTTCACTACTAAATTTCAAGTTGAAGTAAAAGTAAAAGGAGGAACAGAAATTTATTATACTGCATTTGCAGAATTATCTGGAATATGCCATAAAAAGCGTTTTGTAAGTGGGGGTCATAGATTACTTGTAGAAACATCATAGGGATGAGTAATTAGCCCCGAACTACGATTGTAAATCTGCCATTGGTAGTTGATAAACTCACCATTTGGGTTCATAATACACCCCGTTGGAGTAGAAACTGAACGTTTTGTGACTGGCATCGATTGCAACACTGATGGGGCCATGTTTGAGCAGAGCCATTCTCAATGCATTTTCGTCATTCGTGGTGACATTTACCCAACCAGTAATCGTAGCTACTTTCGGGACTTTTTCTGCGTGACAGTATCCATCCTGAAACGAAAATATTTCAGTTTCGAATATTTTGTATTTCTAGTGAATTTCTTTGTTCCTGTTGTTTCAATTTCTTATTTATCTTTTTTTTTTATCTGTGGACAACACGAAAGGGAAACCTATGATGTTCGAGGAACATCGTGTTAGCCAGCGGTGGAATTTTTGGGAATGAAGGAAGGTGTTGGAATTTTTCTTGAATGTTTGGAGGTTGTAAGCATCAGGAAAGACTTCACTAGGCAAAGAATTCCACAACTTTGCCGTTCTATTGATGAATGATGCTTGGTATAGCGATGTTCGACAGGTCTCGAGCCTGTCAGTGTAGGGGTGACCAGCTTGAACTCGTCTGGTTTGTCTACTAGGAATCGCGCGTGGTGGCATAATAGATTATATTTCCGTTGAGCACCGACCGTGAAAGTACCTATCAAAAAGGCAGAGATCGCCGACCTTTCTACGATGATCTAGAGAGGTCAATGTTTTGGTGAGTGTTGTATCATCGACTAGGCGAATAGCTCTCTTCTGAATTGAATCTAAGAGCTTAAGCGTATGTTTGGGGGCTGAGCTCCAAACATGTGAAAAGTACTCCAGGACAGGTCGAATTTGTGCTTTGTAGATCATAAGCAGTTGCTGGGATGTGAAGTATCTCTTCGCAGTATCTCTTTTTTGTAAGATTATTGTTTGAGTAGAATATTCTATAGAATCAGAATACCATATTACAATATATACCCTATGATTCCAAATGAAATAGTTCGTAGAATATTATAATTCACTTCAATATAATGCTGTACTATATATTCTCCAAACGTTACTTACTTGACCCAAATAGGAACCATATTCTTCTTCGGTTGGGATACCTCCGTGTTTCATCATCCACTGGTAAACTCTGAAGTCTTCACCTCCATCACATCCATTATTGCCATATCTGGATGTTGAGAATTATTAATAAATCACATATGTCTATCATATATCATGACTTATTAGTCTGATATGTACTCATTGAATAAGCATTAGCTTATAGAGACCAGTGACAAGTATATTTGCGTCTTACCCCCAAGTGCAGTCAATCAGAGCCTGTTGTGACAGACGAATTAAATTCCCACCGTTCTTCAAAAAGTAGGCCCCTTCGATTGATCCAACCGATCCAAATGACCAGCATGAACCACAAACTGATTGATCTGAAATAAAAAAAAATATATAGTCTCAATATCTTGATACTCAGTTTTTCACTCTTCTGTCACTACTTTTCATACAATCATGATATGTTCTCACCTTTTACTGGGGTGACTGCTCCATATAACCTCCAATCGAACTGGTCGGGCATAGTTGACGGGTCTATATCATTGTATGGGAAAGGCTTTCCGCCATTGTATACTCCACTGTATTGCTTTCCTCGGAGAGCTTTCAATTCCGACTCTGTCTTGTCAGCGAGGTGGTTTACAGTCAAAGTATAACCTTGAAAGAGAAAAAGTTCCTCAAGAGGAATCGCTATGACATTAAGAAAATACTCTGGCCATGCACTTATCAAAAAGGCATCAGAGACAATTTTGGAGCCAAACCGACTTATTATTCATATATTGAAGCTTAAAATATTTGTACATCAATTATTCCCACCTTTGTTTTTCCTGTTGTGGGCATGGATGAACCGTATATTTTGCATGAAAATGGATTTACGAAGGGTATGTTCTTTGATATTTCCGTACTCCTTTCCATGTTTATGGGCGAATTTGCTGAACTCAATGTCGACGTGAGCAGTCTTTTCTGGTCTGATGAACTCTGCCATCGGATTGAATGTGTAGATGTGTTTGTCACCGGGTCCTGGGAACGAGTGGCATGTCAAACCTGGAAAAGAAATTATCGTTGATTCTATGTGAAGTTCCTGGAGAATTTTCGTGTATAAATGAGCCTTGCTTACTTGAATCAACTTCGAATATATTTTCTGGAATATCGTTCACCTCATAAGAATCATATTCCAAGTAGTAGTGATCATAATGGCTTCCCAACAAAGAGTTGAATCCTCTCATTTCATATCTAGAAGATATAATTATCATAAATGTGTGTTGAAAAATGTTTCGTAGTGTTTGCTTCTTCTGATAGGACACTTATCAGCCAGGGTGAATAAGAAGATGGACACGTTAGAATTACTACATAAGCTGGACAAACTATAAACCGGACTGATACAGAGATAGGTATGGAGCAAAATGATAATAAACCTCTGTTTGAGCAATTGATAACTTGATAGGTAGTGAACAATGGAATTTGGGATGTGAAGTAACCTGTAGTAGTGATAGTATAGTTTTTCCCGATGCGTCCCCTTAACTTCATCTGATTTATGTAACTCACCTCAATGGCACTGGAAGCTTTGCAGAGCTGTTATTTGGATCTGGCTTGTACACCAACCACATTATGTATCTATTGACCTTCTGGCCTACGATATCGGTTAGATTCCATCTCTCAGTTTCAATCCCATCAATGGTTTCTTGTCCTGAACAGGTGAATCCTTCCAATGATGGCAATATTGACTGGGGCTTGATTGTTTCGTCCTGAGTTCCATTGACTTGAAGGCAAGTTTTGACATTCTCATCCTCTTCAGTGGTGACAGGGGCAATTTTCAGGCTAGTACCGTAGCCGTAAGGTTTGCTCAGTTGATAGGTTTTTACCATATCGCCGTAATAATCAATGCGAGATCTTTGGGATGGGCCATCATACCTACCGATGAAATGGAATTTGAGTTTGCTCATCTACCTATGCCTATACAGGGTCCCGGTGATTTCATTGGGGCAGTATTTCCATTTTCTAATATTATAAAGCTAATGGAGAAAGAATATTTTTGATAATTCCAACTGCTTGGCTGATTACATAAATAGGCAAAAATTTTCCTCGGCTGAGAGAATATATGTGAACAGAATCAGCCATTTTCAGTTTTTTCAAAATATTTCAGCAACGTCTGAATTACCCATTTTTTTCGAATTTGATCAACTGTGTTTCACCGTTATAGAAATAGCAATACCTTCTCTGTGACATTGGCGGACCCTTTATGCAACCAGAATGATACAACTACGGTAATTAACTTATGGACTCACATTTTTTCAATACGGTTAATGATCAATCACAAGTTTAAATTCAAATGAAGATGTATTTTTGTGTCAAAATAAAATCGATTTGAGTGAACGAGTTTCAGTAGAACTTTCAATAGTAAAACTTCCGTGTGAGGAAATATCGGGTTGTTCTGGTCGAATGAAAGTGAAGACAAATTTATCATAATCAATTTCATATTAGTTGCCGCCTGTACAATTTCAAAGATTAGTGGACCAAAGATGAGAGTGAATTATTGACATACATATAAGTGTAGGGCAGATAATGGTTATTTCAATATTTAATTGCATTATGATTGTTTTCAATATCGATTAGTATCAGATTTCATTCACTCCTATTCATGATGACTAGCCAGATTTTATGATAACATTTTTTCAATGAATTCAATAGATAGATAAAACGTTCAATAGGTAGATATATGTGTACTTATATTGATATCAAGGAAATACTTTGTTGTGACACTTGCGAAATAATTAATTTTGAGCCTACATATATGTTTTTACTCAATTGATGCTCACTTTCCAGTTCTTGATCGAACTGATTGATGTCACAATTTGTTTTTGTTTTCACTGGGGGGGGGGGGGAAAGAAAATTCTACTTTTCAGATTTTCCATAGGTATTTCCATAGATCCGAACACACGGATTTCGGAAACAGCAGCTCAATTTTGAATTGATTTGTTCCCTCTGAACTTATCTTTCCTTCTGAAATCTGAGCATTGTTATGTAAATAATTTTGAGCCCTGACTCGATACAACCTCTGCGACTTTCACGACATGAGTATTTTAGCTTTGTCAACAATTTTCCTCACACATCGTTAAATAAATGAGGAAAATTCAAATTAGGTCAATGCGTCGCGAACTTCTGTAGGTACCTATTTGAGTAGTTGAAACAATGAATGAAGTTATGGAAAAGAATCAATTGTATTCGTGAATCGATTCGACAGTTAGTGAAATAGTTCTACTCTATTATGCAGTGACACGTCGATTTTTATTTATGACTGGTTTTTCTGATGGTCAATTGATGTACACAGGATAAATTACGAATATCATCTTCATTTTTCGAATGGAAACACATATTCTTCATTTCATTTTTAAATTAGGCATCGAATTATAATTATTTTCTATGTACTTTATCCTCTATACCCGAACTCAACAGGTATCGTTAAATTCTCGAATGAACATATCACAAACTGAGGCCTTATCCTTAAAAAACAAGTCGATAATAGTTAGTGGTCAACAATTTGATTTCTTGTAAATCGGACGTTTTCAGACCACAAAAGTTGTCAATTAAATATTGTGAATTTCTCGATAACAGTTGAGTTTCGGTATAGGACATGAAACATATTTAAAATTCAATACAGAATTTTGAAAAATGAAGTTGAAGGTCGTAATTTTTTTGGAGGGGGCCAAGCTGTATACATAAATTCATTATCAGAAAGGGCCCAAGGAAAAATCGCAGCAGAAAATATTAAAGATCGACGTATCCGAGCGTTTTTCCAAAAAAAGCAAACAACTGAATTATAAATGAATTTATTCTAACCCACGCGTCCTTACTATATGATGAAATAGACTCTTTATGACAGCGAAGTCCATTTTCTGACAGTAGGTTTATGCATTATGTTTCATATTAGGTTCCATCAGAAGAGTGAAGAATAATATTTCTGCCTATTCTTTTGATAATAATAAATTCTGGACAAAAAAATGAACATTGCCTCTATTTCGAGAAATAATGCATACCTGATACGACTTTATACAGAAAATGATACGATACGCATCACCAGTAGAAAAGAAATTGCATACAGATATCACATCAACACAGCGCAGAGGAATAATTGAGAAGAATCAATAACAGGATATGTGATGTCTCACCAAGCATAAAAGGGTTCATCGATTTCTGCGTAAGGAATGTGAAGAACGCCCTTGACCACATAAGTCTGGCTCCACACAGGTGGATTTTGCGGGTCGATAGCTGCAACAAATTGAAAATTCAAACAAATATGTAATATAGGTATGTCGGTTTCAATAAAAATCTGAGTTCACAACGACGACGGCCATGTCGACAAGTGGTTAGTTTGAATCTTTGGTGCCTTTGTGTTCACATTCACCGAAATATTTACCTGTCACAACAGCTCCAATAAAACACGGCAAAAAGGCCAACTTGATTAACCCCATTTCTACGAGCTCTGTATCTGTGTCGAACCAACTCGAAGACTAAAGTCTGAACTGTCTGATATGAGGTGCACAGTTTATATTGTGAATATGAGCGATAAAAACGATAAGAATGTTGGGTCAGCAGATGCTGATTTACTGGAATCTATACCACCAACTTGAGCACATTTCGAGTGGTGTTCAACGCTAATAATGTTATCTATCCGCCCCTATTGACCTGTGAACATAGGCGTAGTGTAGACGTGATATTCCCGAGTAAATCATAGAGAGGTAATATAGTTATGGAGTAACATTTCGTGGCATCACATCAGTAATTGTTAGATTATGCTTGATCTCAGGTATAATTATTATTTAACTAAAAATCACTTTATAGAGGTGGATATTCGAATAAGAAATGTGATATAATAAACGTCTATATAACGATTCCAAAAATAACCATATATATATATATAGATATGCATCAAGTCATTTGTTGTACAACCTATAGTGAAAGAAACCTGCTATTATATTTCCAGTATTTCCATGATGCAGGTAAAAAAATATTTAACGGTTCTCACGATTCTCACCTTTATTTTTTCCAACATCACTGTCTGGGAGTAATTATATATAACATCAATATATTTTACGAATAGCTATATAGGTATTATAGCCATTCTATATAGGTGCATCAATACAATTATTACCTGATCAGAAACCCAATTGAAAAGTATGGTATTGGTCGATGGTATGGCGGGTTTTAGTATACGTCTTCGTAGATACTCGATCTCAGTAATCTCCATCTAAAAGGTACTCACTTTTTCATCAGGGTTTGTCCTGGGGTAAAAAATATGAAACCCTTCATTCCAAACCCTGCGCTCACAAACTTGTTCAAGACCGGAAGGTCTCCATAAGTACCTACTAATAAAATGCACTTTTATATCTACTCTAAAAACTCCTGAGACATCTATATTCATTTCAATTTCCGATACAATTTTCATCTCAGAATGAAACAAAAGGGGGTTGCTACAAGAACAATTTCCAGAAATCAACTTCGCACACAAACCCTAACGCTGTGCAAGAAGTCTGTGATGTGGGATCTACCTATCATATGTGTGGTCTGAGCTGTACCTGTGGTGGAATCTTTTCGTCATACTTACGAAACCCTTTTAGGCGACGAGTTTTCAATGGTTCATCGTTTGTTTTGTCCAGAAACTGTTTTTTGTAGAGATATTTTCTGAGCTAAGACGAAGTGTGGTGAACATATAATATTTCTGAATTCTTGATATATCGCGTGTCTGCCGACACAGCATATGCTTTTCAATTATATTTCCTTCCATACACCCAGTTGAACATCGAACACACCTTATCACGAAGTTCCGAAACATTTTGCAACTTGCATCCAAAAGAAAACTCGTATCGTAACACGTTTCATCAGAACTTGATGAAATAAGGCATATCCTATGCGTCATATAATAAAAAAAGAGATCTTGAGGGGTACACCGCCCCTTCACCATAGTTTATTCAAAATCGGCCTCAATAATATTAAGACAATAATTTTGGTTCCTTTTTTTGCAGTGAGACATAAAAATACGCAGCTTCTTCTTTCAATTTAAAATTTTGAAAGATATTTTGATAATATTTCAAATAGAAAATGTATATCGTGATAATATGATCAAAAGTGAACTAAATAAACCAAGAAATATATGATACAGAGAAATTATCATTCGATATTAAAATAGTAACGGTTGAACCCTTGAACCTAGAGTAGTATTGTTATTGAATTGAAATGTATAAGACACCCAGTATATGCCTACTAATATGGTTACGACGTCAAGAAAGTCGAAGAAAGTAGTTGAACAAATCTTTTGAAGGTTCTAGTCAGCAAGGTGCAAAGTGATTTTAAAACAAATGAGACAGTGAGATCAAAAAATAAGAACCACTGAACAAGAAGCCAAGAAACAAAGAAGAAGAAAAAGAAGAAGAGAGTTTGTGTCAGTAGCTGTCAATTATCAAATTATAAAATTTGCCGATATCATTGTGATTAACTTGTTCATCTTGTTTTGTATCTTATTTCAGCTCCAACCCAAATTGCATATAAAATGAGTTTGGCAGATATTTGTAATATAACAGATTATGATTCGAACAGAGGAGAACCAAATGATTTACATCAAATGTGCACCAATTTTACCAGCAACATGAGTCTTGGAGTACCCCCATTTGTGAACGTAATAACAGCTTCACAATGAATTTATAACGATTATAATACAACTTTAATTTTTCTCTCAGCCAGCTGTTAATATAGGAAATATGACCAAGGATGATAGTGGACGATCCATAAAAATCAACTTTGATCACGGTACCACAACACTGGGTTTCATGTACAAAGGAGGAGTTGTATTAGCAGTAGATTCACGAGCAACAGGAGGCCAATTCATTGGTTCTCAAACAATGAAGAAAATTGTTGAAATTAATGACTTCTTGTTAGGTAAGTTTTTTGAAAACTATAGAAATATAGCTTCTCAAAATGTAAATTTCAGGAACTCTTGCTGGTGGTGCAGCTGATTGTGTATACTGGGACCGTGTTTTAGCCAAACAGTGCAGAATGTATGAATTGAGAAATAGAGAAAGGATTTCTGTTGCTGCTGCATCAAAACTAATGGCTAATATGGTGTACAACTATAAAGGAATGGGCCTGTCAATGGGAATGATGTTGGCAGGTTGGGATAAGAGAGTAAGTGATATAATATGAGTTGATTAGAATTCATCTAATATGGCAATGTCATGAAAATGCTGAGAAAAAGATTGTCTATTGATCATACATTTTAGAGCAATTGAAAAATTGAAAAATGTGTGTTCAAAGTAGATCTATTGAATTTTATACAGTGCCATTAGTTCTTCATATTCTCCATTGTCATATTGCTCATTTCAGTTTTTTTTGTGTTTCTGCAGGCCATATAATATATTGAATTTCATTGAAATCATTTGATTTCTATATTATAATGAATGATTATTTTATTAACATTCAGGGTCCTCAACTGTACTATGTAGACTCTGAAGGTACTAGAACTCCTGGCAAAATATTCAGTGTGGGTTCTGGATCTGTCTATGCTATTGGTGTACTTGACTCTGGATATAAATGGGACCTAACTGATGATGAAGCATATGATCTTGGTCGCAGATCAATCTATCATGCAACCCACAGAGATGCCTACTCCGGAGGTATTGTAAGGGTGTACCACATGAAGGAAACAGGCTGGGTGCACATTGATAATAATGATTGTAATGATCTGCATTATAAATACCAGGCAGAAAAAGAGGATTTGGAAAATACTATTGTTTAATTTTCATATTTTGTAATCTGGAGGATACAATAAACTTTTAATATCATTTTCTCTCAACATTAATAATTAATTTCACTGTTATTTAAGTTTTCTATCCTAATCTTCATTGGTTTACAGCCACAAATTGAATGAATACAACACGGATTTTGTGTTATTAGTAGTAATATTAGTAGACAATTTTCCAAGCAGAAGGTTTGATACATTTGCAATCTTTGCAAAGTTTGCAGAAAGCATTGAAAGTTGTTTCTACAGGGAATCCTAATATTTCTCTCTCCTCTTGAATGCGAAAGGAGACAGTACTCTCATGAGTTCCAATAAAAAACCTGGCATGAGAGCATATGATCTGATCTATTATTGCTACACCACCATCTCCATATTCTTCTATTATATTTGGAGGTGGATTATATCTAATTATTTCATATGTTGGCAAAAAATGGTGAAGTTCTGCAAATTCTGAAAAGTAAATTCAAAAATGGTGAAAATATTTAGTTGATATGAAAGTAACTTTAACCTTTTTCAGATCCATCAGATGCAACAAATATTTTATTTAGGTTGGTCCTTTTTAACACATTTTCTAATTGTTCTGCTACATCTTCTATAGAAGGAGATTCATTTGGTCGGTTCCTAAGGAAATCTCTTCTTCTCAAGTGTATTCCCACATAGGGTCCACCTATGGCATCTCTTCGAGGCTAAAATTCAAATAATATCTAATCTACTCAAAATTATGATTTTTTTTTTACTTTCTCATCTGTCCATTTCTCAGGCAACACTGTGCCATCTAAGTCATCATAAGAATCCAAAAATTTTTGACGAAATTCTGCTGCAATTTTTTTCAAATCTGAGTTGAATCTCATACTTCTTCTAGCTTGCCAGTAAATTTTATTACCAAAGAAGTCATGTAGAGCTACTTCAGCGTGGTCTATTAAAATTGTTCTGGAATTAAAATCAAACTCCATATTTTTTTGGATTTTGTTGAGTTTTCAAGAAATATGTATAAGTATTGATACAATTTTATTATGGATCAATCATAGATTCAGTAAGAGCTTGAATAAAACTAGGATAGTTTCCAAATGCTTTACAGGCACCAGAATAAGCCTAGTGCAAATATATATATATATATATATATCTGATGAATAAATCAGTTGATTGAACATACTTGGCTGTTGTATTCAGAAAAAGTTTAGTCAACATAGTGGCAGGACCATGAAATGATAAACACTGGGAATGTTCAACAGTGATATTATCATAGAAAAAGAGAGTCAAATCTTGTCGATTCATGCATTTCTCAAATTTCATCCTTTCCTCAAAATTTCCAGTTTCAAACATGTGTTTGAAATGTTGTAGAGTGTAAACTTCATCAACAACTAATTTTGAGTACCTTCTTGGATATTCTGAAAAACATTTTCAATAAGTTATGGATCTAGATATCATCAAAAAGTTACAGACTACTGAATAACTCATGCATTTCTATAACTGGTGCAAACATCTGCAGGCTTTTCAGATCAAAATATAGTCCCCATGGTATGTGTTCGGGTGTTTCACTATTATCCCAATGTACTAAATAGGACCATGGTGGCAAGACCAGTTTGAACTTATTGAGCAATCCATTTGTTGACTGTTGCATTTTATTTGCTAGGACGGCAAAACGCATGTAGACATCTCTACGCAAGTTGAACCCTTCTGGTCGATTAACATCATAGAGCAAATACCTGAGAAGATAATTGGTAAAAATAATTCATAGAAATGTAGGTTTGGGCAAATGAAAAGTACCTATTGGATTGGTTACATGATTCGATATTTTTCAAACAGACATCTTCTGCACTACAATATATAGAAATTATTTGAAAAATGGTGACAAATTTGAGCCACATTGAAGATAAAATTCATTGTTTCATGCACGTTTCATGCGAACTCATCAATATTTTCGAAATATAAACCCTATGTTCCCTGTTTTCTTCTTATTTTCTGTTTGAACCCTGTGTGCCTGTAACCTGTGAAGAACTATTTGAACCATATATGTATTAACTACAATATTGACCAAACGCCATAAGAGCAATGGCAATTGGCAACGATGATCGAGGGCGCATGCGCAAAATTCAAATTTCATTCAAAATTCATTTTGGCGCATGTGCATAAATTCATCCTTGCCAATTGCACTCTTTTATTTTGACATCAGATAGGCTGTCCTTATTATCAATATTCGTAGTTAATACATATATGTTTTGAACAAATTTAGTGTTGGCAGATAATTTCTTTTTTCAGTTATTTGAACAAGATTATCATAACGATGTGGCCTATGGCCTATGAGATTTTTGTTTTTACGAAGAAGAAACTGTCAACTGAATGTCAAGAGTGTCAAGTAGCCGAGCTACTCGTCGTGTTGTCTATGCGGTTTGTCAAATTGACAATAATTGATCAATATTTATAACAAAGTAATAAATATTGTTGATGTCGAATACACTCTGGTTTTTCTGTTCTTCTGGTATTATACGTAGTGAATAGATAACTCATTGTTCGAAATGGCAAGTAGATAATTTATAGCTTATTCATAATTATTATTGCTTTGATAATTCATTTGCAGCCAGCAACACCCCCTCAAATATCACCTGTTGAAGAGCAGGAAAAATATCTCCACGATGCTCTCGGTGTCGTCAAAGCTCAAGCTTTTCATATGAAACGTGCTTTAGACAAGAATAAGCTCATGGATGCTTTAAAAAATGGAAGTGCCATGTTAGCAGAACTTAGAACATCTCTTCTATCGCCTAAGAGTTATTATGAGCTCTGTAAGCCCAAATCCTATATTTGTTCGAGTCATATTTTCTAATTTGATATGTTCAATAGATATGGCCATATCTGATGAGCTGAGGCATCTGGAACTGTACTTAGTAGATGAATTTCAGAAGGGTAGGAAAGTACCTGATTTGTATGAATTAGTACAGTATGCTGGAAATATTGTGCCGCGATTATATCTGCTTATAACTGTTGGATTGGTTTACATAAAAACAAATTGTGCATTGAGAAGAGATCTATTGAAAGATTTGGTTGAAATGTGTAGAGGTAAGTTCACAAATTTTTGTTGGATCTTCAAACTGCACATATTATAATGAGGTGGATATTCATTTCATCATGGAAATAAATTGTAAAAAATATTGAGAAGTGTGAAAAACTAAATTTCACATATAGTAAACACTAGTAAACTCCTCAAATTTCAGCTATGATGCAATTCAATGTAATATTTAATATTTAAATTTTCAAGGGGTCCAACACCCTCTGAGAGGTTTATTTCTGAGAAATTACCTCTTGCAATGCACCAGAAATGTGCTTCCTGATGCGCCAGACTCTGATGGAGGAGACAATCCTGAAGGTACTGTCAAAGACTCAATTGATTTTGTTCTGATGAATTTTGCTGAAATGAATAAACTATGGGTCAGAATGCAGCATCAAGGTCATTCAAGGGATAAACAAAGTAGAGAGAGAGAAAGGGAAGAATTGAGAATTTTGGTGGGCACTAATTTGGTTAGGCTAAGTCAGCTTGAATCAGTCACTTTAGCAACATATCAGAAGTCTGTATTGCCTGGTATTTTGGAACAGGTGAGAAAATATATCTTTACCTTCAGTATGATTTAATAAAAAAAAAAATAAAGGTGTAATCAAATGTAATACAGAAATCATGTTTTTATTTATAAAGATTCTTATTGATTATGCCTGTTCATTTGAGAAAAATATTATTATATAGTTTGACAAAAAAGATAGTTATTCATGATTTTTGATTGATTATTTTTTCAAGGTGGTTAGTTGTAGAGATGCAATAGCTCAAGAATATCTGATGGAATGTATAATCCAAGTATTTCCTGATGAATTCCATATCCAAACCTTGACCCCCTTCTTGAAATCCTGTGCTGAACTTGAACCAGATGTGAACGTTAAAAATATTGTGATTTGTTTGATGGAAAGGCTGGCTGCCTTTAGTCAAAGATCAGAAGCTACTGGAGGAGAAGGTATAATATTTAATGTTGTTTCCACTATGAATTCTCATTCAATTGGATCATTTTCATTTTCAGAATCTAATGTCCTTCAAGAAGTTGAGCTGTTTGAAGTCTTCTCAACCCAGGTATCATCGATAATTGCAAATCGCCAATATTTACCTCCAGAAGACATGGTGGCTCTACAAGTGGCTCTGGTCAATCTAGCTTTG
Organism: Gastrophysa polygoni; assembly: GCA_963576655.1. NCBI lineage: Eukaryota > Metazoa > Arthropoda > Insecta > Coleoptera > Chrysomelidae > Gastrophysa > Gastrophysa polygoni. The sequence continues at coordinate 7,406,150 of OY755091.1, forward strand.
AAATGTTATCCTGACAGAATTGACTATATTGATAAAGTTATGCTATCCACTGTGGAGGCAAGTATAACTTAATAATAGTTTGTACAACAAGAGTGGATACTAGAATCACATATTTTCTAACTATCATTGTTGTATGTTAGTCATTTCAGATAAACAGTGATCAATTGAACAGATCAATACATTCGATGTGATGGTCAGTACAGGGAATGTAGGTTCCATATATTTCAGTTGACTAAGATTGCCTACTCATCCATTTTATTGTTTTTGAAAGGGTTAGATAATAGAGAAATCAGAAGTAGAAAAATTATCAATTATATGAATGTTTCTAGTGATGGGGTCATGAATCATTTTTGCCAAGTTCAATAAAAATGAACTGAGCTGAATATAAAAAAACATGGAACTCATGGGAATTATTCTATAAAAGCACAATAATTCTCTACAACTTGAGCACACAAATTTTCACAAAGATCTTTGAAAATAATTCATTTACCATCTTCAAAACTGTTCAAATCAATTACTAGCAGCTATCCTATTTCATTTTGACCAGAATCTTCATTTCAAAATTACTTTTTTGATGCCTTATTGCAAAAAGCACTCATTAGATTGTTTTATCTTTCAACTCTAAATATAAAATTGAACTATTTCCTATTGATTTATTGAGATTTGGGATGATTGTTATTGTATATAATGTGATATATTTTCCAACCAAAGATTTCAGGGTGAGATGATAGTTCATTCAGATTTCAATATTTTTTAGGTCTTTCAGCGATTGGGACTCGAACACCTTGAATCGCATTCTTCTGTAGCTAAAGAACTACAAAAACTTTTGAAAATTCCTCTGGACAATTACAACAATCTCTTGATGGTACTCAAACTCAAACATTATGCTGGTCTGATGCAACATTTGGACTATTATGGCCGGAAATCTTTGAGCATCTACATTCTGAATAATGCTTTAGATAATGAAACCATCATACCAACAGCCGAGGAGGCTGAACAAGCCTTAACTCTGTTGAGCACTCTGTTTTCAGATAAGAACGAACAGTCAGCTATGGATGTTGATATGGAAGAACTTGCCGAGGAGCAGTGTTTGTTAGCCAGGTTCATACACCAGTTGAGATCTGACATCACTGATGAACATTATCTTATACTGACTACAGCAAGGAAGGTTAGTGAATGTTTTGTTCTATATTTCACAAGTTATCAGTTTGATCAGTAAAGTCGCCCAATGTGGTATAGTTTACTGAAGTGACATCATCCTCTAAAACATTTCCCAAGATCACTTTGATTCCACTAGCTATAGTTTCCAACCCTTGCATCAAAATTGATATATCTCTCTTGTTTTCAACATTGGAGATGAGATATTGTATAGGGTAGTCTGTAGATTCTGTAAATGCTCAGTATTCATTGCAAATAGTTATAATCATTTTCGATTACGAGGAATAGTAAGGGGTTTAATCATCACTTTCAAGAAGAAATACAGGATCATGTCTGAAAGGAATGAGATGAAGAATGTCGTAGAATAAGAGAGAAATGAGAACTCAGCTTTCCTGCACAGATGTTTTCAGATGTCGTAAATATTTTTCCAGAACAGAGATCTGATCCTCATCAATGTGTTTTTTGTGATGATAAGTTTTTAGGGAAGGACCAAGAGACTGCTCACTATGTAATTTTTGGCAACATGAAGGATGTGTAGGACTTGAAAAAGAAGCACTTTTGTTGTTTGTTTGTTTCTTACAATTTCTATGGTTGATTTTTGAATAAGCTTTATGAAAAATCAACATTTGAAATTGCATATTATTTTACATGGGAATTTGAGAAAGTGTTTTTGTTATCTCAGGTTTTTTGTGCTTTTACATGATTCTATATTTTGGTGACATGGAACATTTATCAATAATAACTGAAAAAATAATTTTTTGAATAGAATAATTTCCAAGTTCATTTATTTCAGATTCTGAATACAGGAGGCCCACTCAGGATAAAGTACGTACTTCCCCCCCTCATTTTCCAAGCCTATCAACTGGCTTATAAATACCGCGATATGAAAGACGAGAAGTGGGATAGAAAGTGCACGAAAATCTTCCAGTTCTGCCATCAAACCATCACAGCTCTGGTGAAAGCAGAACTGGCGGATCTGCCCTTGCGCTTGTTCCTGCAAGGTGCCCTGGCCATCGACCAGATAAAGTTCGAGAATCACGAGACGGTAGCCTACGAGTTCATGTCCCAGGCGTTCTCCTTATACGAGGACGAAATATCCGATTCGAAGGCGCAGTTGGCCGCTATAACTCTGATCGTGGGCACTTTGGAGCAGATGAGCTGTTTCTCGGAAGAGAACTCGGACCCGCTGCGCTCCCAGTGCGCTCTGGCCGCCAGCAAGCTGCTCAAGAAGCCGGACCAGTGCCGCGGCGTCGCCACGTGCTCGCACCTGTTCTGGAGCGGCAAAAGTTGGGCCAAGAACGGCGAGGAGACGCACGATGGGAAACGCGTGGTGGAGTGCCTGAAGAAGGGAATTCGGACTGCCAAGCAGTGCATGGACGTCAGCGTACAGATCCAGCTGTTCGTCGAACTGCTCAACCACTACATTTATTTCTTCGAAAAGGGAAATGAGCAGATCGACGCTGATATTCTGAACCAGCTCATTAAAAAGATCGAGGTGGAGTTGGCGAACTTGGAGTGTTCCGATGAGTCCGAGCAGATAACCAAGCATTTCAGTAATACTTTGGCACATTTGAAGTTGAGGATGGAATCGCCGGATGATAGGGACCTTTATAAGGGTGTTAATTTGAATCCGGATTTGACGGAGGAGGATAGTAGTAGTAAGAAAGTTGAAGCTAAGTAGGAATTTGTTATGCATTATATTGTAGTTATGTTAGCATTTATGGTAAAAATAGTATTGAAGGACTCAATGTAACTAATCTGTTTTATTTTCTAGTTCAATATATACCATGATCATATCACAAAGCACTGTTTTATATATACGTACAGGGTAGTACACAATAACGCTGACGAAATGATACCTATTGCAGTATAACAACGAAACTATTTTTCTTTTTCAATTTGATCGACATCCCATTGAGTATGGTGGATATGTAGAGGTCTTTTGAATCGCTCCTTCAGAGTTTTCTCGATATTTGGTAGAAAGAGATAACTCAATTTGAATGAAATTCGATAGTCATAATTACGTTTTTTTCTGGTAGAGGGCCACTTGAACATTCAAAAACATCAAAATATGCAAATCAATCAATATGCTTAGGAAATGATACAATTCTTGGTTAAACCTGTGATGAAGTTTTTTATATGAACGTTTTTCTTTCAGAATTATTGTAAAAATATCGTTTCTTGAAATCAAATCATTGAGAAAAGAGAAAAGCGGTTAAATTGGGCTCAATCTTGCTCATCGAAAATTTCAAATTATCGAAATCAATGGAGAGGAAGTAACGTTTGAGGAAAATCTAAAGATACTGATTACAAAAATTCACGTAATGAAAAAGTAAAAAGCGGTGTGAAGAGTAAAAAGTTTCTTGTGAAACAATTCCGCTAACAAAACTTCTACATCCCCTCATAGCTATTCAATGTCAATTATATATTTCCAGTGAGATTGAAAGAATCTAAATCGAACTGTAGATGAATATACATACGGGGTCCATTTTGAGAAAAAAAAAACATTTTGGCTTCATTTCCTGGATATGAAATAAAATTAGTCAAATGTTATATACGGTTCTGTTTCCATCTTACCGATCGATAGCTTAAAAGGTAAAGGTTAAAGTGGGAATTTTCGATTTCGTCCTTATGCAAAAACTTTGGGCTGTGAAAGTTTTACGATATTGAATAACCATATATCATAATGTAGGTATGTGGTTTGAATCTGTACCTGATTCCAAAATTTTGCTGTGATGTAAAACGCCCAATATGAAATAAATTGTGGTAATGTCAATGTTGTCAATTCATTTTGACTCATTTCATCACTGATCATTTGTCAAATGTGAAGATGCAAAATTCAAAAGATGTACGATACTGCTTATACAGCAATTAATTTTATTTCGGCAGTCTTGGTAAATTATTGTCTGCACTTGTTCACCTACATGATATTCTGTAGGGATCCAGAAAAAACGTGCATATTGTTTCCCTAGACACCCGGAAGAAATATCCGTGAGAATGAATAAGCAAATTACTAGTGGCACGAAGGAAGTCGATACCTACATCGAAGTTCTTGAAAATCAATTGTTCTTCGCAGTACTAAGAGGAAAGCCTAGCATCAGATTTAGGAATAACTTGAATACCTTTTACTTTTCGATCGACGACGAGTTGGTATACGAAAATTATTTCAGTGATTTCGGACCTTTGAGTATTTCCTGTGTTTATAAGTACTGTTTGAAGCTGAGAAAATATTTGCAATATGCGAAAGGTCTCAAAAGTGTAGTTCATTACACGAGTGACCACCCTTATAAAAAAGCTAATGCTGCTTGTTTGATGGGACTTTTCAGCGTCATATATTTGAAAATCCAACCCAAAGATATATGGAAGGTACTTCAAGAACTTGGTCCATATAAGTGAGTATTAGGAATATAGAACCAAAAACTATCACGATTTAATGCTCTCTGCATGGGAGATGAGGGGAATCGGGACGATATAGGATACAGTAGGAAACAAAGGGATAGGTGGAAAAGAAAGGTTGTCAGCTTTAGTTGATTGATATGTATAACAAAAAATCATAGTCGAAACAAACGAAATATAGCTTTCTTCCAAACAAGAAAATACCATACCTTATTTTTTTAAAAAAATGGAACTCCTAGAAAGAAGAGTAAGATCCTTATTTCACCTAAATTGAAGAGTGAATAGCGAAACAAACTAAATTTACATATGCATCCATCGTACATCATAAAAATCGAATTGAAACAAATAACACAATTCAGCTTACTTTCCTACTCTTATTCAAATATGATTATGGACAATTAGATACCTCATCTATGTAATTATAGAATAAATTCCAATGTGTGATGTTTTGCATTACTCTGTGTATTAGAGATAGAGTTACAGATAGAGTTGGAGTGTTCAAACATGAATCAATCATGTTGCTGTATTTCTCTACGCTGTTTTCGAAAATGCGGCGTGGTGATGCTGCATTACAACGTATCGTTTTTTGAAGAACAAATATAAGAAATGGCAAGATATGTTTTTGTAGATCTTGAAATTGTGTCAATAGGAACACACAATTTTCTTTGAATAAACTCTTCATGGGCGTTATAGTGGTATTTACTCTTCAGTAACTCCAAGGTAAGGGTGTCATTCCTTGAAGGTAATCCCATAGAAATATTTCATTCATAATTAGGATGAAATGATGAACTTTAATTTTTTTGATTACCTGTTTATATTTGATCCAGTTATCCTGAAGGACTCAAATCGGTTCAATTATTGTACGAAAATGTTTCACTCTGTGTACGAAAAGTTATAGCGAATCAATGCAGAACCAAATTTTGCATCCGACCACCCAATAAATACAGGATGTTACATTTGAAAGAACGAACTTTCTCAACTTTGAAAATTATGTAATTGGTCGTCCAATTTTGGATACCCTGTATGCGATAAATCAATCGAGATATCTGAGAATGAAAATAGATATGGAGAAACTTGATGGAATTTATTATGAAATTTTCTTAGGAATCCAAAAATGCAATAATATACTAGGTGTTCTATTTGAAATTAGAAAGTTGATGGTACATGGTCATAACTGGAAGTGTTATGACCATGAACTTGAAAATATTTCAAAATGGAAGAGAATGTTGAATAACCCTGAAGTCCAAAAATTCAGAGTTCTGACTTCTTTCTAACCACGAAAATTTCTAACGAACGGCTACTTCAGCTCTGTCAGATACCCAACTTATTTTTATGTGATCTTTTCAGACCTTTTGTGGATGCGTCCCAATGCCCTATCGGCTTCACGCTGAAGATAATAGATTGCTTGCAAGCAATGTACAAAGCACTAACATTCAATTTCGTCGATTTCGAAGATTTCAACATACAAGAATATGACCTGTATGATAAACTTCAGTATGGAGATCTGAACTGGCTGGTCCCTAGAAAATTTTTAGCATTCCTAGGACCTGCTGACAACAAAAGCGCGCATCATCCCGAGTTCTATTTGAAATATTTTTTAAAAAATGATGTGAAGACTGTGATAAGGCTGAACACAATCATTTACGACTCTTCGGTGTAAGTATAATAGTTATGGCAGCCAAGGAATTTGCAGGGATTCACGACAGTATACCAGTTGATGGACGATTTGAAATTTCAACCTTGTGCTAGAAGATATCATATTTCGGAACGAAGGGAAGTTTGATGAGCATCATATCTGATTTTGAATATTGGTTGGGAGAATCAAAGAGTCACATCATAAATATTCCGATGATTGTACTAGTATGGTGATTTATGAAGATTACTCTAGATGCAATCCTCAGTCCGATAAAATTATTGAATGTAGAATACTCTCGTGAAACTCTGCAAAATGCATGTTGCTAATTCATCATCAAGACTTGACAACGCTTATCCATTCTGAAATAAACGATGTTGTAGCTTCAATCAAGTGGGAATTCAGCATTTCGATTTGATATTTCCCGATGGTACTACTCCACCAAAAGATATTCTGCTGAAATTTTTGACCATAGCAGAGATGGCGCCGGCTGCTATAGCTGTACACTGCAAGGTAATGAGTGGTAATGTGCGCGAGAAATGAAAAATAACGATTTTAATGTTCGGATTCTCTGGATTCTCTTTGAATACCAATTTGACCCTTGATATTTCGTATAGGCTGGATTGGGAAGAACTGGTTCTTTGATAGGAGCCTATCTGATGAAACATTATCGCCTCACAGCCAAAGAAGCTATAGCATGGATGAGATTGTGCAGACCAGGTTCTGTGATTGGTCAACAACAAATTTGGTTGGAAAAAATCGAATCTTGGTTATGGAGAATTGGAAGTCAATACAGGTGATTCCAACGGTGAAATCTCGCAGAAAATAATATTATGCTGTTCAAAACTTCATTATATATTACGAAAGCGCTGGACGGACATGGTGACTTTTTTTTTATAATTGCCAGTTTGAACTGGCAATTAGCCCTAATTGCCAGTTCAAATAGACCTGTCAAATAGACCTTATTGTCAGTGTGAACTGGCATTCATCCCTAATTGCCAGTTCAAACAATTGCCAGCTCAAACTGGCAATTAGCCCTAATTGCCAGTTCAAACTGGCATTTATCCCTAATTGCCAGTTTAAACTGGCATTTATCCTTAATTGGCAATTAGACCTAATTGTCAGTTTGAACAGGCATTTATCCCTTATTATCAGTTTGAACTGTTATATATCCTTAATTGCCAGTTCAAACTGCCACTTAGCCCTGATTGTCAGTTCAAACTGGCAATTATAAAAAAAACATATCATCATGTTCGTTCAGGGCTGAACGGACATCATGAATATTTTTTTATAAATGCCAGTTTGAACTGGCAATTAGGGCTAATTGCCAGTTTGAGCTGGCATTTATGGCTAATTGCCAGTTCAAACTGGCAATTAGCCATAAATGCCAGCTCAAACTGACAATGACTGCTAATTGCCAGTTCAAAGTGGCAATAATAAAAAAAAGTCATCACGTCCATTCAGCGCTTTCGTAACATATATTCAAATATTATTGGGCATATAAATTCTATCACATGGTTCTGGATGCAGCTTACTGTAATTTTGACAATTTGAAATTTTTTCACATAATTCAATCGAACAAATAATGATCATTTAAAACGTGACCACGAAATGTGAGTTACATGACATATGAAATGGCATATCAATTACAGAATATACCTATTACAAATGATTTCTATTCATTGCTTCAACTTTGAATATCACATTGAATGTATCAATTTCACAATCTGATGATTTACAAGATGAAGATAAGTATTTTGGTCAATCCTCGGTGACGCCAATTTTAATTTTCAATTGCTTTAAACCATAAAAGTTACCCTTGTTGAAGAAGAATCCAAAAGTGGTCAAAAAATAATTTAGTTTCTGTACATAAAAATAGAGAGTTTAGAAATATCTAAATAATAAAGATTTTTTGGAAGTATCAACATTTCTGAAAAACCTTCATGTCCCATTTGTATACATTGTATATATGTTTAGTTCGAACTTTACCTGAACATTGATATTAGAATCTTTGTATGTAATTTGTTTTTGTTTTAATCTAATAGGGTCCGAAAATATGGGGCAGGAGACAAAATCCCCAAACACAAATATGGCATTTATAGCAAACAATGGCCAATCGAACGAGAAAAGATCATCGTAGAAGCCAGAAAACGAATTCAGTCGACATTCACGAAGTCTCAGCTGGACAAATTGGCCAGACAGAAGAAAATATCAGCCAGTGTGGACGCGATAACTAGGAATCTGAAACAGCAGAAGAACAACACGAAGAAACTCTCCTCTGAAACGAATTCATACAAGAGCGTATCGCATATGATTTCCTCCGCGAACGATTCCATCAGAAGCCATCAGGCACCCTTCAATATGACTACCATCGTAGGTAGACCAATGCGGATGAACTTAGACCCAAGAGTGATGAATTCTAAATCCGAATTCCGAGAAATCGAAGATGTTAATTCTTTTGACGGTAATGACGCTGCATACTCCAATACAAAGGCTAACATTCCGAATAAAGTTGTTGGGAAAAATTCCTCAGATAAACGAGGTAAGAATTTGACCACACAAGGAGATAAACTGAATGAGATCAAGGCTTCGTGGAGAAACAATAGGGTTCTGGGTAACGATTTGGATAGTTCGATGTTAGAGAATGTGAGGTATAATAGGAGTCAGCGACTACCCACTTAGAGTATTGTGGATATTCTATTTGGAGATGTTGTCATTGTTCCAGCATTTGTAGATTTCTGTATGTGAATATAATATTGATGTAAAAATGATTATTAAATATCCTATTAAAAATCATCCATTTTGCTTTTGCATTTTCCTGTTTGTTTCGCAATTGTGAATTTGTTCTCCACGATGGAGTAGAGCTGTGAAATAAAAGAATGAGGTTACTTCAAGTTAACATTTATTTTTTCCAAACACATTTCAAAACAATATATCATAGAACATTTCGCACAAAAATGTCCTTGAAAACGAAATGAAATTCAAGCCAATTTTTGCCGACATCGCAGAAGCATTAAAAGTAACGATCAGACATGACATATCTAACGGTAAACTCTTAAAATTTTACATAGAATTCTAAAATATTTATTGTCTTTACACAACAGTGATGTTTGTGAATTTCAAACGCATCCATAAAAACCAATTCGAATTCTTCTATTCTATAAAATTTCAACAATAATAGTACCTAACCAGTAATGAATGTTTGAAGGAAGAAACTTAGTTTTTTGTTTTTAGATATCAAATCAAAGTATTGACCATAAGTAGGAAGAAGTCGAAGTATATGAATAACGTATTTACATTGATTGGTGTAGGTAGTTTGATCAGAATTTTCAACAATGATATGCTTATTCTAGATCTATTAATTAGGTAATTCTAATTTGACATCAGTGTTTCCAAATCTATATTCAACACACATTGTATATGTACAAAGTTCGGAAGACTTTTGTGACTTTGTCATCTTAGATCAGACTAAATTACATAAAAAAGATATTATTTATCATACATTATTTCATTCATTTTAGAATTTAGCAGGTTAGTGATGCTGATATACTGGGCGAGTGAAATATTATTTTCAGCTTTATGAACAATTTCTCTATCAGTAGATGCCTAGATAAGTAAGTTGGGAAAATAGTTATCTATTCCAACTACCTATCATCTTGATATCAAATAGTAGGTAAAAGTATTCTTATCAAGGTGAAGATGTTTTTTTACCTTCAAATTTGAAAGAAAAATGTTCTCACAAGTATGATTGAGTGTTTATTTTGACTCTTTCATCACTCTTATCTAGTATTTGATTACGATCATGTCACTTTCAACTCGAGCTCAGTTGAAAATCTCGGACAATTCAACATGCTTCTTCATTATCTTCCTCTACTCCGAATATTCGAAAATATTTCGGATTATTACTCGCCCTGTATATTTCATCACTGTAATAGCCGAAAAATTGATGAAACTCTTGGTTACGCTACTGAAAATTTCTAAGGGAAATTTTTAGGAAGGCCACAATTTCGTCAATATTTCTAATAGTTATATTCTGAAAACAACACAAGTTATTCCAATGATGATTTGTCAGAGGAAGGTTGCTTTCCATCCACATGATCTTATTAAAACTGATATGTTTCTTGTTGTAGATATTCTATGATTCTATCATAGATATTTCCTGATACTGGAAATATCAGTGTATTATTGTTGTTTCATGGGGAAAATTGATGTGAACGAATACTTGAGATGAAAACTGTTGAACAACAAATACTTCACAATATTGTGAAGAAGCAAGGATTCCCAGGATGCATAGAAAATCGAAAAAATAAACTAATTCCAGAATGTCATTCATTGATAATTCAGGACATCGGCACAATATGCAGAAATCTTTTTCAGCTGATGATTAGTTCTACTGAAATTTCAAATCAGTAAATATAGATACCAATATTCTAGCTGGATAAAGATTTTGAAAACTTCGAACCACTTCCAAATCTTTTTGTGGCTCTGAATCAGGTGAGATTTTTGAGGTCGATCAGACATTAGAGATGTCTGACTAATCATGAGCGACACACCTCCATGAAACTATGATACTTTCCATCAAATAATATATCATACGCTGTATACCCTATCTATACCATGAAAATTTTGGAGGAAACTTTCTCTGTATACATTATGGTAGGTATTCATTTACATTTATCTGCCATTTTCTCATAGTTAATCAATGTTCCATTTTTTCGAAGCCATAGCCAGTAAATATTGATACAGTGAGGTGTGATTCTGATTCGGTCAGTGCATGTTCTTCCGAATTCTTTCAAAGCCTCATTTATTCATATTGTCTCACTTCCATTTCTTTATATTGTCTTACTTTTCACTTCATTTGGATGATATATATTGCATTGAAAAAGGTACCACCATTCGGTATTATTAGTTTTGGTGAATTCATTTGCAAATCACTCTGTATACAACCGAGGTTTTTCAGTTGATTTCGACCGATCAATCAAAGCATCAACTTTCATAAATTCCCGAGTTAAAATAATTTTTGGAGTCCATTTTTCTCACAAAACCTCCCGAAATTATTGTCATGAATAGTAGAAAACAATCAGGAAAAGATGTTGGTGGCTTCGAAACGAATGATAGATAGAACCTACACTGTTTCTCTTACGATTATATAAGTATTGGCGACAAATTCGAATTGTTCAACATATTTAAGTTGTAAGAAGCGCGTGCGTACTGATTAACAAACAACAAAGTTTCGAAGAATGCGCTGGTTCAAAATGTCTTCATAAATTATTGATAATGAATTTCATGTGATATATTAAGTAGTTTTACTGAGCCTGACATACCAAAAACTGAACAAATTGAAACCTAGTGAAATGCAAAAGGACAGTATATCACAACATGAAGTTCTCTATTAATCAGATCATCTCACATCTCACGAATCTCCATCCAATAAATCAGACATTGCGTGAAACGAAAGATCCATTATGCGAAACTACACGAAATGACTAGCAACCTGAACAGATAACCGGATCATTTCTTCTTGCTGCTCTTCATCATCGGGAGAATATCACAGTTGCAGGCGGCACCGCCGTTCCCCTGCTGGCACTGCTGCGTACACCAGGTGTTGAAGTCTGCGCGAGGTCGACTGGAACTCTTCAGCGTTTGCACCGTGAAGTCGCTGTAGATGGAGATGGTCTCGTTGTAGAGCGAGCACTTTTGGCAGCCGTACAGTCTGTAGTCATACTGGACGCAGAAGAAGCTGCAGACTGGGACAGAAGGAGATAATATAGAGGATTTTCACGGAGGGTGTGGCAGCTGGACATTGAACTGAATAATCCTACTTGCATATGTCATAGTGATATTTATTCATCAAGTTTTTGGTGTGATTGGGTGATTTTTGTGATTTTATGAATTTTATAAGAATATCATTTTTTCATCCACTAATAATCAAACATCGTGTATTTTCATGATGAAACGATAGGGAAAGCATTGAAACTTTCATAATGTCGTAGTCCTATCATATAAAATTATGCAGTCATCATGCGATGGTTTTTTTCAAATTTTCTTGGACTTACTCATCTTGACCAATGAATCAGAATTGCACAATGAAAGCGTGCAATTGCAATGTCGTAGTGCTGTCTTATAAAATTAAGCAGTCATCATGGGTCGGGTTTTTTTCTCAATTTCTCCAGACTTACTTATCTTGACCTCAGAAATCAGAATTTTACAATGAAAGCGTGCACAAACTTATATTCTTCGAGATAATCGACTCAACTGTTTTCGATTATTTTACCTACAAATTTTCCTGCTCGTACCGTCACACATGGTACTTGCATTTTAGATTGATTTTGCATCTTTCGAGAATGATTCAATCCACTACCTTCGTTCCTTCTTCGAGATGCGTCTGGTAATGTGACCATCATCTCCTCCCATTCATGATTATGATCTCCGTGAATATTATGAATCCACTATATTATTCTAGAACGAAAGGTCAGAAATGCTGAGGAAACTTATATGAAACATATTTATGACAATGACAAGAACGAAACAACGTTGATGTTATTGACTCGGTTGAGTGAAGTTGGTGACCGAAGATTTGTAGCTGGAATATCCCGAATTCATAGTTGTGGACTTTTTTATTCATGTAATCGACATCGACAACCATCGAAAGACTACAGTTGTCGTTGTCGACGATGAGCGAAACTTTGAATACCTTTCGAATTCGAGTATAGGCGTATTACGTGAAATTTCAATAAATGTCAATGGTTATGGGTGGAACTTGGAATAATAATGACTGAAATATTCATGGTTGTGAGTGAAAAAGTGTATTTCAAGCACTCGTTACATTACGCTATGCGGCTCGTGCTGAATATCAACTCGTGCGGAATAAGTCACTTTCCACACTTATGTATGTATGTAATATTCTATTGCGTACGTTCATAATATGATAATAATAATAATAATAATAAATTTCATTCGCCATTTAGGTACAGTGTGTACATATGGTAAGTCAAACAATACATAAGTCATATGATACACTAAAACCAAATTGTAGGACATTGAGTAAAAATAAACTGAATAACGATCGTATGTATAAATAAAATCAAAACGGATCTGACGACAGCACAACACAAGAAACATATTTGAAAGTGAAACGATTATCAGTATAAATAAAATCATAAACTGAGTACAAATGAACCACGACCATATATAATTAAAATCATTGAATTGAAATTTTATCACGGAATAGGATGACAGCACACTACAAGTAAAATAATTCACAATAATGGATCATCCAAATATTCTTGATAGGAATAGTAACATTTTTAATTTACGTTGGCAGTTTGTTGTAGAAACTCAATGCTTCATAGAGAGGAGAATTTTGGAATTTCGTGGTTTTGTGGTTTGGTATTTTTAGGTGACTACCATTGCGTGTGTTGTAAGCATGCGAAGAAGCATTGGTATCGAAGGATTTCAAGTTGCTTCTAATGCATTTCAAACGTTTCAAGATATAGATGGATGGAGCAGTCAACAATTTCTCTCTAATAAATATTGGTTTGCAACTATCTCGATAGTCCATATCAAATATTAATCTCACGATACGTTTCGGCCCTATGAACACTCTAACAAAATCTTTACCACATCCTCATGACATTGTGTTGAAGGAAATGTGTGAGTATACCATTGCATAATAAATGCTCAATAAACTCTCCTTGGCTACACATGTTTTCATCTGCTCAATAGCAAAGAATGCTGAATTTAGTTTCTTGCATACATGATTGATATGTGACATTGTGACATATGTGATATATGGTGACATTCGGGTTCCTGACGTCAAGATACGTAAGTACCAAAAAAAAAAATGGGAAACAATTGTTTTGGAATAAATATTATCCGTAGTGATGGAAGAGAGTGGAAGAGGCTCACCTTGCAGAAAGTCCGGTTGTGTGTGGGCGACGGTGCCGGCGTCCGTGCAGTCGCACAGCGGCCTGCCGAGCCCGTTGGCGCACAGCACCGTGCACGCGCCGTGCCGCGTCCGCCGGTCGAACTGGTCGCCGGCGCCGGCCTCGGCCGTCTCGCTGGCGTTCGCGTCGCCGAAGCGCACGGGCAGCGACTGGGGCGCGAGGTCGACGCAGTCGGCGCCGCATGGCGCGCCGCCCAGCCCCGACAGGCACAGCTCGACGCAGACGCGGCGCGCCTGCGAGCGCGTCACGATTGGCTGCAGCGAGGCGCCGTCGAGGTCGTCGTCGAGACGCGGCGGGACGACGAAGCGCGCCGCGGTCACGCCCACCAGCAGCAGCAGCAGCGGCGGCGGCAGCGACGTCCTGCAAGCGATACACGTTTTTAATCATCACAAATATAGGGTGGGCTTATCTGATTTCTTCAACCACAACTCGTAACGTACAGCCAACATTTCGTTGTACCAACTTTCTTATTTTGAGTACAACCCCTTGTATATTATTAGTTTCATGGATTCTTCAGAAAATTCTAGACATAATTCATGTACAATGTCCCATACTTATCTCCAAATGATTCGGAAATATCAAGTGTTTTCAGATGTATTACAAAAGAAAATTATTTTATTTCACAAATTTGCTACATTACACTCAATACTTATTTCCAATTCAGCTCCTAATATTGAGAAAATTAGCAAAAACAGATAATTTGTTGTCTGTCTGCATGACAGAAGTGATCAGTGTCAGTGCTATTGTCGTTTGAATTTCGTTAACTATACGTAATAATATCAGAAAAATGGTTCATTTAACAGAAATGCACGAAATAACCATTCTACGAATTCAGACAGACGACAAGTTGCTAAGGCTATGAGTTTTTCCCAACACGTTCTCATTTATTCGTTATCGAATTCATTCCATTCGGCTGTTCCACACTGTATATACATATTCAAATCAACAATTCTAATTCAAATCTCAGTATTTAAAATATGTACAGCAGCAATGACTTAAAACTTCTCAAGTTATGTGATTCTCTTACAGTTTTTGTAACTTATTGAATACATTCAGGCCTTTCAAGAATAAAGAATTCATATAGTTTTATAAATCTGTTTTTTCAATATGGAATTTTTGACCTTTAGCCATCAATCTCATTGTTCAATACAATAAACTTATTGAAATATTGTGGTTGCAAGCCCATCAAGATTTTGAATATGAGAATCATTGCCAAATAATGTAAATTTCTGCAAACTGGCATCCATTTTAATATTCTATGCATTTTGAACTGAGGTGAATCGATTCCATTTGAGAATTATTCTCATACCGCCGTATTGTAATTTCTGTAGATGAGATTTATTTTGTTTTGATTTAATAGTTACATTAAAGTAGCACAGTATGCAAAATGAGGTTTGATAATGCAGTTGTAACAAGTGATTCTGGCATTCAGTGACAGCAAGTTTACAGCCCTCGATATTAAATGCAGTTTTTGTTTTGCTTATTTCGTTTATAATATATTCGGCATGACTATCTAAAGATAATGTTCTATCTACCATGAAATATTTCATTTCTGATACAATTTTTAATGCTTCATACCTCTCAATATCGATGTATAGCTCCTCGAAACTCACATGATTCAATCTATTCTTGGCTGGTATAATCATAGCTTCAGATATATTACCATTCAATTTCAATTTTTTCGTTTTCAAATAAGTGTTGATTGATTTTAGAAATTGAATTATTTACTTATCATCAGCTATTTCTGAATTCTCATTCGATGTATACAGGAGGGTATCATGAGCAAATAGTTCAAAATATGGAAACCAGGAATATCAATCGAATCATTGAGATAAATAATGTACAACAACAGTAATTTAAGTTGCTCCTCAATTGATGATCGAACTACATTATTACAATCTCAAAACATCAACTATGTACACACAAAATGCAAAAATGGGTACTGCAAAAATGTCGCCATCTTCTGGGGAGTTTCATAACTTCAATGCCATTATGGCGGAAAATGCCGTTTTCGGTGAAACAAAACACAATCAGTGACTGCACCAGTCTTCTGTACATCGTTATAAAAACTTTCAAAGTTTGGGCCGTGTTTCCACGGGCCACTTTTTGAAGCCGACATCAACGACAAAATGTGTTTCGTTGTCGCCAGGGTGCAGTTCCATTTACGGCAATGTATGAACTTAGATGATTTTCACATGGGCGTTTTTTCGTCCACTGACCACTAGTCGACTGCAGCGCAGACCTTTTTACATGAGCCACGTGCAGTGCGTCCACTTTCTTATTGTCAATTCGTTAGTTATCAAGATGGAACCGTTTGACATGGACATGTTCATACCCGAAATACAGGCGGAACCTGCAATCTGGGACTACTGAAGGGATGTTTACAGCAATCGAATTCAAAAGACGAATGCGTATTGGCTACACACCACACACTTTGACCACATTTTAAAGTTGGCGCGACTACAAAAGAGTGGTTGGTTGGGACCACTTCAGTGGTCGGACTGTTCAAAATTCGACTTTCACAGATTCATAAAGTTCGTGAGTAACCTTCAAGCGTTTTACTGTAGATCGCAGAATGATTCTAACATCGACTCCATTTATGGAGTTATATAGTGACTACAGATAGAAATCTCTTATGGGTATCAACAGTTTTATTTATTTGCAGATATTCTAAGAATAAAACATTGGCCTCATTACATACAGGGTCTTATTCGTCGCATAGGTACCTTATTGTCTCAGCCATTTCATCCTCTTTTCCCATGCTTGTCGCAGTATCACTCTGCATTTGTGAAATTTCAAACTCTTGAGGTTTCAGCATTTGCTTCATTTTCTTTAGATTCTGGTCGCAAGGTTCTTCAGTGATTTGCCTTCCTCTCTAATTCGGTGATTTATTTTTTCCTCTACTTGGGGGATAATAAGGCGTTCGAATTTTTTTGATAGACCTTGTTACCCGCCAACGGCACGTGTAGATTCACAATAATTTTCATTTAACAACACGTGATTCTGATATATTTTTTGTTTTTTTGGCTTAAGTACCCTTATTATTTATATTACAGGTCTTGTTTTACCCGCAGGTACCTCAGCCCTATTATCAGTGCAGGAAAGATGACTGCTGAAGAGTTACATGCATTCGGCGATAAAACTTGGAAATATCAATAATGGACACTCCACTTAGCCATGATATCTTTCCGAAAACTGAACGTACAGATCTTTAGATTCTTCTCTGATTTTATATGCTCAAGTTGAGTGGAAATATCTGGAATTTGAAGAGCAAGCAGCAGATCTCACATTCAATTGAAATTTTTGATTCTTCCTGTTATTCAAACTTATCCATCTTATGATTCAGAACAAAAATGATTCAATATATATCGACGATTCTGTAATTCTGGATATAATTCAATAATGTGAACGAATCCATGTAGATGTGTGGTGAAACAGCCGATTTTTTCGGCAGAGGTCGACTAAGTATTCAGCCAACCGGAAAATAGCATCCTCTGGTGGTGACATTCGATGTTCAATTGTTTGTTCGAGAGGGGAGGACGGACGCCAGCATCGCGACGTACTGATGGAACTGACTGGAATTTATGATGCTTCGAGGGGAACATGATATATTTGCCTGGATGATGACACTTATTAAATCGTTTGCTCTACTAATGCCCCAGGATTTGGTCTTGTTAGTGTTATAGTACTGAAGTAATTGCGCATTAGCTGACTGCAGTTTCGCAGCAGGGATAAATTGAATTTTTGAAGCATGCTGAGGAATTCACTACATAATTTCAATTTCGAGTATTCAGTTTAGTGATTTTTGCTTCGACCAATATGGAAATCATTGGATCTGACAAATATTTTCCTGAAATATACCTACTTGAACGTTCATGTTAATGTTGCATGGATGAATATTGTTCTTTATTAAGTATGGATATTTTCTGAATTTTGCTTGAAGGCTGAATGGATGACAGTTCAAATAAGTGTGTGAAGAGGTGTCAGCGGTATGAGCCGTTTTATTTTGGACTTCTTGTTGAACTGGAAACAACGTTTGAAACCTTAAATACCCCAATAAAATTACTCTCAGAACATTGAAATCTCATGATATGAATATCCACACACTGAAAATAGTATATTTTGCATTTTTCTCATATATTTATGTCATATTATGAGCAATGGTGTGTCGAACTCAATTCTTGTCAACTCTTGTCACGATCTTGTGTTGAGTTCAGTTACAACATTTATTCAATGCAATAAAACATGATCATACTTGAAGATAAACAATCAATCACCTGCAGAATATAAGGATATGCATTTCAACAAATGATGAAGAGATGTGTTGAAAAGTTTCTTGTTGAAAAGCGTACTATTCACTGAATGATTTTCTCAATGATACCTTTTGAAATATAGTACTAGGAATAAGACGAATGAGTAATAGTACAGTTCGAGTTTTTGTTTGTGTTACTTGTTTGAATTCATGAAGGATATATTCAAGCGTTTGTTTGTGAAAGTGAAGATACTACATTTTTAATTTTTTTTTCTGCTATCACTCGACTCTCCCTGCACCTTGAAAAGAAGAATGTTCAATGAGTGTCAAAATGTAATTCCTAAACTAACATTGATGTGAGGCAAAACAAAGAAAAAACCATTCGAGTCATTCAAATATATTTGAAATGGTGAGAAAACTTCTCCACTAGTATTCTTGATTATCAAAATCTATTTACATATTGATTGGATCACGGAAATCAATCCATATTTCTACTATATTAATGGGATGGCAAGTTATAAGCCAAAAAGCAATCATTTCTGATAGTTAGGATTTATCATATATCCTCACCCGTTCCGATATCAGAAAATATTGATTCCAGCAAAACCTAATCGAGACTGCGCATGAATTCTTTCAACAAACTGAGAAGGCGATATATTATTAGTATCGTGAAGGACAAAGATGCAATATGTATATAAAAAAATGTCGAATCTCACAAAAATTAGGTACCTACTCAGTATAGTAACTTTCAGCTTTTGCTTCAACCTTTTACTATATTTGGATGATATTCAAACATTACCATGTTTTCAATGTTTATCATTATCTACCATGAGTACATACCTATCAACTCAATCATCAGTCATAACATGGAAGTTAAAATGAATAAAAACGGAACTTACATCAGATACTGCATGTTTACACTGTTCTACAACGGAATTCCGGTTAGAACTGATCTAAAACTGGTAAAATCAATGCACGATTTTTATATAGACACTGAATCAGTTATCGAGTTATCTCTGAGTATGAAAATTTATCATCCATTTAGTGACATATGGAAGCATTCGATATACGTACAAATATCATTTAGCATATTACGTATTACTATCCTAATGGACCACTCAACGAGTTGAAAGTAAGTATCATTTTCGAAGAGGAGTTATTTTTCTACTCTCACTTGTATTCCTAGGTACTCATTTCCTTATTTTCGTCAACAATCAACAGAATTGAATGAATAAGTAGTCAATTCTAGTTAGATAAACATACTTAGGTATCATTCCATAATCAACACTTTCAGGAGTCAATTGAAGATGCAAAATTTTGAAATTGGTTGAATGTTTTGAATTCAGGAGATCATGTATTCTCTCTATACTTTATGTATTACTCTTCATATAGATTGTATGTCTGAGAACTGATCGGGGATAGAACAATAATTGTTTTGTGGAATATGGAATAACGATGTCGAGTACTGAAATGGAGATCAAATCCATTGATTTCAAATTTTTGTCTTCCTCTGAAATCGCAGGTGGGTTACAAATTATTGTGTGTGGGGGTATGTTGTACGGAAATATGCAAATAACTCTCCCCGTATGGCTGGAGAGCAAAGAAATATTGTCTAGCTTCTTGTTTTTCCTTAATGAAGATTCACTTTCTGATTTGGAATCAGCCGAACCATGAAAACAGATACCTGAAAAAAATCTATGAGAATGTATGGATGCTAATATTGGAAAAGAAAAATAAGTTTCTGCAAAATTTTAACCAGGATATTCTTCATTCATGGAGGCAAATGTAAGGAGAACGTATGATAACGCGGTGAGGCTTCAGCTTTACATACACCACGGTTTTCTATTGCCTGCCTTATGGGAGCTGATCGAAAGTTTGATCAGCAGTCATACATGAGGAATTGCGAAAGTAAAATATATGAAAATAATAGGGATTACTGAGGTTACTGTAAGTTCTCCTGTTTTGCAAATCTAATCTGATCTAATCTGATCACGTAATTCTTTTCCTGTCATCACTGATCCACACAATAATTGAATGACTTGAATTGAATCAATTGCTACAATTTCACTCGCTAATATGTCAATGAAACCACTGTGTTTATCTTTTTATGAAACTTGGCTTTCCAATACTCATCTACTCTTTTTTAAGTCTTTCAGTATCTATCAGTCTTATTAGAAACGAGGAGAGAAAATCCCACGCAAAGCTGGAAAAATGAATTTACCACCTCCTCGAATAATAACTTACAGACAGTATTCAGTTGTAGTGCATAATTTTTATCCAATCATGATATCAGAGAAACTGCTGCAAAATCAATTGCTCAAAGCATGGCGCGTCTTATCGAAAAGGCTCACAAGAGGCTCAAAAGATAGGTCTCGTCACAGAACACACAATATTGTGGTTGGTCTTCTTACGGAAGAAGAAACAAGTAAACTGACACTTAGAGCTCACTCCGTTTTAATTTTATGATTCAATTGATTCGAGTAAGTTTTCGAATATTTTATAGAAATCATGAAACGTAGAGATGTGTCACGAGAATCGCCACTAAATCATACATTTTCGAAATGATATCGATGCGTTTCTCTGTTCGTGACAAATTATGGAAATGCAGCAATGGAAGGAGGTTGAATCTCGTCTCATTGCTGTGATCGATTTGCCGACTTATTTGCAGATGGTTGTGGTGGTCATGATCACAATACCATCGTTGCATGAGCTCTTTTGTACATTGTCACTCAAATAGAATACGTAAAGGAAGTCTCTACTATATTAATCACGGACAAAGTGCGATAATTCGACACATAGTGCAATTTCATACGTAATCCAGGAAGCCAGTGAACTCATTGTTCTCTCTCAACTTCTATTGGTAGACATGCCGGTAGACGTCTTGCAAGACATGCAAAACCCTAGTGCATAATTTAGGCTCCAACGATTTCTTCCGAAATTGAATAAATTCAGACCACAATCTGAGAGTACGTTCTATTCGAATTGATGATGAGGGAAAATTTTCGAAAAGAAAGACATCATAGAATTCGGGGTAGGGAAGAGTAAACCGGAAAACCCTTTTTTTCCACCTTCGCTATTGAAACCACTGCAAGTATAAGGTGTAAGAAGAGCATCATTGGAGAAATACGCCAGCAATGAAGTTGAGTGATCATGTGCAAATATTTGCCTTATGAAACTCAAATAAGGATTCCAGTCATTATTATAATATTAACCATTGGTCGATTTTTATTCAGAATTCTATTGTTTTTCGTTGAACGCATTTCTTCATTAGTTGTGATACTGATTTTATTATACAAACCAAATGAATAAACCATTGCAATTGAACTATAAATAATGAAAGCATTAATTGTATGTCTTTTCTTCATGAAGACATATTTCCGTTAATACCAATAACGAAATATTTATTTTCTACCTCTAAACTGGAGAAGGATTATCTCATAATACTCCTGGAAGAATGAGTAAATTAATCTTCATAGTTTCCCAATACGTATGTTGAATTGAAACCTGAGCCTGCAAGAATAATGTCTCCTTGAAAAACTATAAAATCGAGTGATTTAGAATACTATAAAGATGAAAGTAATTAATGGGACGGTATCGCATACTCCTAATCAATTCCAACCGACCTCTAATCTAAACGATACAAATTAGCAGAGACTCCTCTGGTGACGATGAGAATTAAGTGCCGCCGCTTAGCGGTTATCTCGGCAACGCGGCGGCAAGCGCTTTAAATCAATTACGGAAACACCAATGGCGGCCGACAGCCGCCTCCACTTCCGCTCTCTCCCGCCCCCGTGTTTCCGCTGACGTCACTCGATCGTTCGAGCTCCCAGCACCCGGGAGCGGGGCACCGAGGTCGAGGGGCGGCGGGTGGAATTTTCGGCGGGGGTGGGAGTTTTCAATTTCGGAGCGTGAGAGATTTATTGGGAGCTATCTGGGACGCTGCGAAAGTTTTCGGGAGTTGGACGGGGTGTGAACTTATTGTATGATTCTCATTACAGTTACATTCTTCGATACCTGCAAGTTCAATGATGATCAGTTCATTTATCAGCGAACAATTCGTGTGGTTCGAATCTCCGTTGATGAAGTATTTGCAATTAAAGTTGTTGAAATACTCACAGTCATGCTGAAGTAGATGCCTTCTATCATAATGTTTATATTTGTAGTATGCCCAGCTGGAATTATTCTGGACCATTCAGACCATTATGTTGAACCAGAAGGTATTCATGCAGCGACAGATGCAAATTCGTCAAATATCAAAATATTATATAACGCGGTGGCAAACTAATTTCTAGACTACAACCTCAAGTTACGATACGATATGTAGACCTTTCATACTTTGTAATGCTTCATATTGAAATTGATGATATATATATATATATATATATATATATAGTCTTCATATTCAAGTATAATTCAAGCTTAGTGGAACTCAACTGGATGATGTACATCTCAAACTGCTGATTGCAATCTCCGAAAGGAAGTTTGTTAATTTACATATCTTTCAACTCACGAATACATTGTCAACGATTTCTCAGACAACTTCAACCATATTTCATATTTTATCTGCCTCATAAGAACTTCTACGAGCTAGAAGTATCATCACGAAACTTTCTTCTTTCAGAGAGTTTCGGAACATTTCTGTGAAACTTGTTTTAAGGGCCGAGATGAAGTTTTGAGATATTTTCTGAAACTAAACAGAAACTTGAGATTGAATTTTCCAGACTCACAAATTAGTTTTTCAGTATAACCATCAGTGAGGATGAATAAGCTTCAACGGAGCATGTATCTATTTTTTTTATTTTCTGATAGTTCTGAAAAACAATCATTTGAAGACCTTTAATATCGAACGTATTATCTTCCGTATCGTACAAAAAAATCTGTTCATGTTTCCCTGAAACTTCACAGAATACTAATAGAGCGAATTGTTCATTGGGAAATGTAAAATGTATTGATCCATCGAAAGGATTGATATTCTGCGCTGTATGTGGTTGCAGAGAAACAAATTATCCTGCAGGTCAGTAAACTTTCATCTGATACGGAGTCGTAGAAGTATCACATTTTTCGCAATTTCTGACGTGTATAATATCTCCCGATGTATATCTTCTATATGGAAATTCCGACTTCATGAAATAATACATGAATATCTGTTCAGAAGTATCAATCTCTTTCGAAAAGGAAAGAATCAGGAATGGAATGATGGCTGTAGGCAATGACGTGATTTTTCGAATGACAGTATCGTGATGTCATTATGATTCTGTCATTGTGGGATACCCTGTATACATATCATAAGCAGATTACACGATTCTATTTTTAGCCAATGAATGTATCTATTAATGACCCACAATTGGTGATAATTAGGTAGTACCGCACACATTATGAATTGCTTGATTTATGAAATCAGAAAGAAATATTTTTTTTTGCCAGAAGTCACAAAGAATTGACGAATTGGGATGCTCTCACGGCAACATCTATCAACAAAGAATCATCATATTATTCAATATTTGGTTGTCAAAGTGGTTAATTCTATATCCACAACTTTAGCTGCAATGCCCTATTATTTTAGCTTCCATTACCTACCATTTCAAACCCATCCAGCTACCTCGCTGTTCTCCCTTTCCATTTTAATTAAAATTCTCCTGTTGCTCGTCCCAAGGGTGGTCTCATTATCAACGTCAGCTGAAAAACAAGAAAAAAAAAACGGAATTTATCGATAACATTCCTCGAATATAAAGATGAAAACTACACATAAAAAAGTTAGACTGATCGACTATTGTCGATAGAGCACACTGAGCGAAGACTGTTAGTTCATAATCATATCATATTCACTAAGTCACATTATTGAAATACTCACAACTACAGTACAATATTGTTGCAAGTTTATTATGCAGGGTGTCCATAATGAATTATGCGACGGATCCAAATGACCAAAAGTCACAAGAGATATCCTTAAGCAATGTATAAAATTCATCGGTGTTGGGCATTTACGTAGATTTTATATTGTCACCCATTTTATTGTTACTTCACTTCAATTTTATCAATATGATCAAAGTTGATCCATCTATGAAACTTACATAGATAGGTGTGTTAACTTATTCCCAAAAGAAAGACAATGCAAAAGTCTAGATTCTATCGGGCGAGCCGAAGATATTTCTTTTCGTGTGGAACAACAGAAACTATCTAACCGAAACCCACCCTCTCCAGAAGGGACGCCTCTCCGGCAAGCTCAGCCCTTGGGGACAGACTCCACCCTTGGAGCAGAGCCTCCCACGCTGACGTGGCGGGGTGCGCGCGGCCCCGATCTAACTAGGTCACCTAGTTCTGACCTTCCGGCAAGGCTCCCATCCAGCCGCAGACGGCACATCGCTCGGTTCCCAGAAGCTCCAGTTGCTGCTCTCGCTCGACATGGCGTCCAACAGTTCCAACTACAAATTGAGTGCTGCCGTTGCTAACGCCAAGTACAACGGTGAGTGACTTTTTCATATAAATAGACACGTTCCGAAGGTGGTACCATAAAATGAGAAATAATCGAGCCTCTTGAGCGAATAACGCCGCTTACTATCATTTCTAGCTGGCGCTTGAGATTCCTCAAGTTCTAGACCTTTTCAAATCGACATTGAGGGAGTACCGCACATTTTATAAAGTGTTCCGGACTAACATCCTTTCCGCTGGTCTTCTTTCTCAAGACAAACTATACTTTCCTGTTGAGGTTGATCAAGGCCTTGAATCTTTTTTGGTTGAAAGTGCCAAAGAGATCTTTGACAAGTTCCTTTTGGAAGTATAGACTAAGGCCACATAATCGTTCTGGTTCAATGAGAGGTGTTCATTTTCTTCCAAACCCCGACGTGGCAAGGTCATTCAATTTTTGTAGATACCTATCACCTTCGAGTTGATATGAGGAAAGCTCAATGCATTGATGGCTGCTTATGTGGAATGATCTATCGAGGTTGTACTGAATACACCACTGAATACAACAGTTTGTCCAGAGACTCAAGGTATTTGGCACAGAATGAGAAATAACCAGAATCCAATCGGCCTTAGTTGCTATGCGCGTACTACCGTGACCTAGAACTGTACTCTGAATTCATCCTGAGTTTCGCAAGTATAGCAGCGATGGGTGGGTACGGATCTTAAAATCATTTTTTTCAGATTATTCAGGCTACACGTCATACGTCTGAAGTATTTCCCTTTTCGTATCGCTATGGAAGTAGATATTCGCAAAGGACGCCACGTTTGTACCTTCAAAAGGTGTGGCAATGAAAGTTATGAAACATCGAGAAAATTGTATTGTTCGATATGTATTATCCAATGAAGGGGTGCTGCGCGTGCGTTAAAAGAGTGGAGGGGTCTCTAACAGTCCATACATTTATTCTTTGGTTTTATCTTCATCATCTTCTCTTTTTTCGCTATGAGAATAGTCAGTAGTCATCCGATGTATGGACGGTCTCGATACTATAACAAATTGGTTTGTCGATGCGCCTGGACTCAGGGATACGTGGGTCAAGTTCGAGCAAAAATAATTCGTCCAGGGACAGAGGCTTTAATAGTTTTTGATTTTGATTGTACTACACAAAGCAGGTATATGCCACTAAGCTACAGTTTACATAGGTTAGGTACACTGCACCACAGGCTTATACTAACATCAATACTACTATCGACCTCGAAACCGGATGCTTTCGAGAGCAAAAACGTACGGAGCGAGGCTTTCAACAAAAACACCCTAAAAACAGATATGGCGAGACATCCGTGCGCAGCGATATATACTGGGTGAATATCTTCGTTACAATACATACTATTAGGAAACATATCAGAAGCAACTATTTGCACAGTTATCGTAACATAGTATATATTTTTTCAACTCTCTCATTACTCATTCCGATAATATAAACCTGCCATATCGAATCAACCTTCTGAAGGAAAAATGAAAATCAGGTTTGTAGCCAGATATGATGATTTCAGCAGTTCTGTATTTTGCCCACTACGACCTTTACTAAACCATGATATGAGAAGAAGTAATCTAGATCTTGCTTTCCACTGTTTCAATGAGATATATTATCTTGAGCTTGTTGCTCTGGGTTTTTTCTTCTCGTAGACCTAGACACAAGACTCGCCTCGATATCCATTCAGTGACCGAACTGATGTTTCTTCTTCTTCATCACAAAATTGTGTGATTCTTCGAAATTCAAAATTCTTACTTCTTCAGCTTACTTTCCTTTGACTCTGGTAGTACTATAGTAGGGTTGTAGAGAGAAGATAATTTTCTCGTTGAGTGAGTGAGAAGAACTTTGCAAAATCATAACTAAGTATTAGCTTTCCTGCCAGATGCATTATTGTTTTCACATTTCGATCAGTACCAAATTGATTCTTCAAACACTGTCAATAAATGCCTATATTCATTTATCTATTTATCAATAAATTACTTAATGCACGGATGGGTACAAACGTATGCACATTTCATACTCGTGAAAAATGAGTACCCATTCCGTGCTTGTTGTACAATTTACTAATTCTAATCGAAATCAATTACCACGGCGAATGGAATCGTTCCTATAGTTCATAAATATAAACTTGGAAATGATGGGCGATTTTCACGGCAGTACGTTGTGATTTCAATAAAGGTATTTATTCCTGAATCCGATTTCTTCTTCCTCAACGATAGCTGAGAACCACTACTGAACATATTGGACTGTTCTCAAGATATTCAGTTTTGAATAGTTCGCACTGCTTGGGGGTCCGAATGTTTTGGGAAATATTATATATCTCATAATTCGTCCACAAAAAATTTGCGTCTCACAGTTATATTCGTCACCGTCATATTTTTATTGAATGTAGGTAAATGTGGGTAAATATACCTGCATGTGCAACCTGGTCTGTCGAAATTGGAACAATTGGAAATCATACAACAATAGGTGAATTCTCTACTTCAAATTCGTCATCTCATCCACTTTTCGGCCAGAAGCCATCAACTTATCTCACTTAAACTATAGGAAAAGGCGAGGAAGCCATGGAACAATATGTTCTCATACAAACACATCAGAACAATGAGTTCATTCATTGTTCAGGATATGAATTGTCTTCTTTAATGAATCCCTTGGCAGAACAATAAAACAGGTGATGCAGAACTGATGCTAAAGAATCAGAAATCTTCTTTTAGGATCGCGCTCAACAGCTATAAATTATTTATGTCAAGAACATTCCCTTTTCTCTGAGAATGAAAAGCTTTGTTTTCAGATGGTGGTGCTTTCACTGAGAGTTTTTTGTTGTCACTCTGGAAATTTTGTACCATTATTAAGTTTGACGTATTTCTTTCTCATGATCATTTTCATTCATATAACCAGAGGATAAAGGATTTCGATGACATTTATGCAGAGGAAGTTTTTGGTTTCCTCTATCGAAGACATCCTTGTTCCTTGTTTCGTATAACCAAATTATTCGTTCTTTCTTTGTTTTTCGGATAAACACAAGAGAATCCTCACTTTCGATCAGATTCCTTTTCAGCCAACTTGCCAAGTACAGTGAAGATGCCTGTTTGATCTCACTCATACTTACTCACTATAAGTAAGATTTTCTGTTTTTTGTCAAGATAAAGCTTCAATTTATCATTTTGTTTTGTGTTTTGTTTCTGTAATATTTCATTTTTTGTAATAGATTATAGAATGCTTTTATATGCTTGAGGGCCAACCCAATGATAAACACTAAGCCGAGTTTACTGATTTCATTTTAGTTCGTCAATAAAGATACATGAGATAATCGGTACAATAGTTTGCATTATGCTTCAATATATATATATAGTTAAATAACGAACCCAGGTTTTTCAATCAACTCTTATAGAGTCGGAATATTAACCATCTAATTTCGTTGATCCTGAGTCCGAAAAATTGTGAATAACGAAATAGTTCATTGAATAAAATCAGCACATTTCATGAACGTTCGAATCTAATGGGATTAAAGACACAGGTGTAATCAGGCTATACCGATAGATCAACTCTCGTGGGGAGTGACTGTAACCAATTACATAATTAATGACCAATTATTAAATCATTCATGCCCAGATCTGACCTTCGTAAGAGAAGATAGTCTAGTATAATAATAATTCCATTATTATCATATATGTATTTCGGAATTTAATATTCAAATCGTTCAGTTGTTGTAACTTACATGGGTTCATGTTGAACATGATTTTCTCCTTCTTCTCCTTCACCACCACATCATTGTCCAAAATAGTGAAAAATGAATGAATAATTAGGAAACAAAGCACGTTCAAATGAAGAATTGGAAAAATCGCTATGAGTGGACTAGAAAAGAGATAATACCGAATAAATGAAAATGATTTTTTATTTGCCAATACATCATAGCATAATTCTTCATCTGCCCGGGTAGCTCAGTCGGTAGAGCATTGGACTTTTAATCCAAGGGTCCAGGGTTCAAGTCCCTGCTCGGGCGATTTTTTTTTTATTTTTTATATTAAAATCACAATGGAATTGCATTTTCAACAAGACTTGATTCAATGACTGCATAAAGTTACCATTTTAGAAGTATGTCATCACTTTAATATCAGTTTGGTATGACTTGGTATGATCTAACAATTTTTAATCAAACAACAAGTAAAACTGAGTGTATTTGTTTCAGCACACTCAAGGACCAAGTAACTTTGATAAACAATAGATTTGAGATAATAATCTCACACTATTCGAATAAAAATAACTGAGAAAATGTCGTATAATATATTCCTCAATACAATGGCATGACACATGAGTCATGTAATTTTTCATCGCTGCTTCTTTTTCCTATGGTCTTTTCAATTCTATTTCGATTCGCATTTGGGCGTCATAATGACTGCAATATTGACCCGAAATATAGAAAGAATCATTTATATACCATTTTGAATAAGAAAGAATAAAACAAAGTGAAGAAAATAACGAATCTGAAAGAAACTGCGCACGACTTGCTGGACCCAAAACTATAATGGCTAGCAGACAAATTTGAGATTATGTTTATTAATCAAGATAAACTGTCTTTGAATTATTGGCGATTTTACGGAATTAAAAAAAAAGTCTCCGATGTCAATGCTGACACCATGCCGTGACCAGGATTCGAACCTGGGTTACCACGGCCACAACGTGGGGTCCTAACCACTAGACGATCACGGCTACTAGAGACGATGGATGACATTGAGATTTGTTTGTACACTACATGAAAGTTCATTCTCCAACCGCTATAATGTGATTTAATAGATATATGAATGGATTGTATCGTAATTTGTACACGATTTCTCGTTTCCTACAAGTTATCAGTGTTGGCATGGCAGCAAGTGCAGTTAGTTATGTAAAATCATCTATGGTCAAAAATGTTCTAAGACACTTACCTATCTACTCTGTCACCGTCAAAATGCAAAATAAAAGTCTTATAAATACATAGAACAAGGATTCTAAGGGAATCCATTCATATGATGAATTCATTGCCGTAGAAAAAGGTGATTAAAAAGTTGAAAGTGAACGGAATGCTCATTTCCCACTGTATTGGTGGACAAGTAGGTGATTATTATTTCATCCAATAAGTAGGTAGGTACTCAAAATTATATACATTGTTTCTCAGTGAAAGAATTAACAACCTCCTTCAAATTTGAAATGATAAGAGGAAGACTCCTTCAAAATGGATGGCGAGTATCTGCAGCGTTTTAGTACCCTGCAGCAGGGTTAACTTCTCTACGGTGCCTGTAGCTATTCTCTTTCTCTTTATCGCATAGCCTAACATCATATCCTCGATTATATACAATTTTAATACTCAAGGACAATAATACCTAGGTATATGAGTTCATCCGGCGCTTATATATCCAATCGATGAAGATATTTTCAAAAGAGACTGTGTCCGATACTTACCACATCATCATAGACTATTGTTACATATTACTCTCAATAATAAAGAACACATTGATTCATCCTTCCAGAATTTTTGTTGGAATGAATTGGAACGAATTCATTATTTATCATTCGAACAGAAATGGAAACAACTGCAATGTAACCCAAATAATGAATAAACCCATAGCCGGACTCGGCTATGACTTACTCATTGATGCATTCCAAAAAATAGTATATTTTGTTGTCTACATCTCCATAGCAGACAGGTTCATCTATCCTATACCCCCTCGTCACATTTTATTCATTCAATCATTTCACTCCCCTGATACTATATGAATCATTTTTGAAATTTCAGTTTTCTGCACAGAAGCTATCTTGAACACTACATTCATAATATCTGAAAGACAACCCCAAACGTTTATTTTTATCTGCTTACTTCTCCATCAATTCCAATCCTGACACTCTTGTTTTTTCTCTCTACTGCAACAATGCCACCGATATGATCAACCGAACGCCACATAATTTTTCACCAAACTAAAGCCCTATTTCCCTGAATTATTATTAATAGCCCGGCCGCTGCGAAATCTTCTCCCGAGGGACTATTTCCGTTCCCTTTGAGCGACAAGGGTAATACCCAGTAATACCACACTAAATAAACCAGGGAAGTGGGATTACTGATGAAAAATTGCGATGGTTTTCTACGACCCATCAAACCAAATCTCGTTTTTTTCCCTCCTTTATCACGCTCATTCGCTCGAAGATTCCCTGAATGACAGCAAGATGAGAAAATTGAATATCGTTGCCTCTCGAATTGATATATTATGTCTTCGCAGAATGTACAACATCAACCATATGGAATGGAAACAACTATTGTTATATTTGAAAACGGTATACACCAAAAGGATGAATTCTTTATAGACAAGATATAAAACTCATTGAAAAGTGTGTAGATAACGTGTATAGAATTGAAAATTTGGTGAGGATGGCAGTTCGAGTTTTTGTTGCATTTAAACCTACTAAAATTAATGCCAGATCATCAGATCGTCTTGCACATTTGGACTTATTGGATGATATAAGAGTTCTATGAAGTGTACTATCATTCGCAAAGCTATGGACTATGGACAAATCCTTTTGGAACACCACCATTGATAGTCATTGTATCGGATGAGTCTCTAACCACCATTACATATCTTGCTATCTGCCACATATAGTTGAGGCGGCGGGAAAGGCTTTTGGTGCCAAACTCGGTCGAATGCTTTATAGATATCCAATGCTACAACCAGATTCCCCATGTTTCTTGATTGACACCTGCTACATAGGTGTCACGTAGGCGAGCAAGTCTCCTGTTGATTTTTAGTGACTTAAGCCATACCTATTGCCGATCGATCATTATTCTTGAGTTTTCTAGATATCGGAGAATCTCGATGTTGTTTCCTTTTATCCATTACATTTGAGATCACAGATAGTATATATAGTGATCGGTATATAGTAGTTATGGGATGTTTACTTGCCCTCTTTTAAAAATCGGTTGGACTCAAGCTAGATTCCAGGTAGGAAAGGAGAAAGGCAGTTCACTGAGTTTGTATGAAAGGGTAAACACCCTACAAAGATCTAGCATTAGTTCTGGGACACCTTTGTTGTGGTATTGCGTCAGACGCCATAGCGTTTTTTGATAGAGGCCAAGCAGAATTTGCCTAAATAGGCGTTGACTGATTGCAACAGAATCTTATAAAATTGAAGTCTTCAAATTTTGCAAACTAGGAATTTCCAACTAGATTTCTGTAATTCAAATCTAGGGATAGGAATTTAAGGAATAGGAATTCTAGGTTCTGAATGTTCCCTCAGGTTGGTATATTATCCTCTTCAATCACATGTGATCAAGTTACATCCTTTCTCTCCTAAAATTAATTCATACATTAGTATATATATATATATATATATATATATATATATATATATATATATATATAGATTCCTCGCTGAGGCTTATAGACAGAGAATATACACTTCTTGTATAAACTCTGGCTTAGACAAGCCTCTGAAAGTTTTTGGTTCAAATCTCCCATATAGCCATTGTCATGGTCACCTATCAATTTTCGTGAGCATCTGGTGTAGCAATTTCGAATGGAAATTCCTGGAGAGCAAGTGCACATTGTAACAAATAGTTCGAATATAATCGTCCAAAAAGGACCCGAGGGATTTTTAATTAAACCTAGCGTTCCCTCTGTGGTCCCGATGAAATTCCAGAGGCGTACTCATTGTCCATTCCATAATCAAAAAACAAGCACAAATATAAATTCGAACCCTAACCCCTGGCTCAATGATATGACAATTCTTCATCAAACTTTCCACAATTTCACACTCGATTCATGATTTGAATATATTATCTGTTGACGAATATTTTCTGACCAAATGCCACTCGGATAGTGATTCAAATTTCCTATGCACGTTTTTGCAGGTTGCTATAATATCCTTTATCCTAAATTATTCAGTGATTACTAGCTGTTTTTCGGATATTACTGAAAATCGCGATTTTCATCATATGCTCTTCTAGCTAATTCATAACCACATGAGGATAAACCTGTCGGTTTGGTTTGTTTTCGAAATTTATATGCTTCCAGTGGGCTAACGCACTCTCATCCGCTCTGATTAAATACGAAAAACTTACACTTACAGCAGAATGAGACATTTCATAACATCGCGAATTCGAATATGGGCTAGGTATATGAGTATCCGCTTAGATGAAGTTCATCTATACCATTTGAACGTATTTGATTTCTTCGGTTGTGATAATGGAAATTCTTTACCACCTTTTGATGTAAGAACTACGTTTACTCACCGTTCACTCCTCCTCAAGCGCTTTGAATTTAGGGCTATCTCAATATATAGGTTGAGCCATTTGGAATATATTATTTTTTCTGTCATTAAATTATTCAGGCAAATTCACAGCTATACATTTCATAATATTCGCTGAAGAATGTTGTCTGGACAAACAAGATAAATTCAGATTTACTCGATATCAAAAAATACAAATTTAGGATTTCTAGGTTAGGAATGGAGTCATTAGGTCCATTGAAATGGAAACTATACATTATAGAAACACAAAATCTATCGATGTCCGAAGTGTTTGATATTTCCTTGATGTTCATTATATGAAAATAATTCACGACGAACAAGTACAGTTTGGATTCATGAAGTTTACTTGAGAATTCAATCAACATGAAAATAGATAATAGCAATGATGAATTCAGAACATAATTTGGTAAATATTCGAACCGAGAAAATCCAAGTGAATCGGCTTGTTGTCTTCGATTCTGATGCCCGCCACTGAGGTTACTGCTTTTTCGCAATATTCCTCCCTCGCGTTGAACAAGCTGTGCCTGCTTGTGGAGCAGATGTTGCCTGACGGGCCCTTCTCTTCTGCAATGTTCATCCAGATCGGAGGACGGGAACGCCGGGAATTGGAAATCATTCACTCTGCCTCCTCGCTGACGAATAATTGAAATACCTCTGTCTGTTGGTGTATCAGGGTCCGCTCCGCTACCGATTAAAACGAATACTTTCGAAAATTTTCACTCTATATATGAATACATAATATCAAGTTCTCGGACATTCTACAATTCTCTATCCTTTCTTTGTAGAAGTTTCGAAAACTAATCTGCTTCCGGCTCAACCCACAAAATTAACAGCTACTCTTCAGTTATTCTGATTTTTTCTAATTTTTTGTTGGAGACGGTAGCAGATTCGTTCCCGAAACGTCCACAAAGCAACGAGCAGATATAATACCGAAAAGTCAGAAGAAATAAACCTTCCACCCTTTCGCAATTATTAGCAGATATTACTTGATTGAGTGCAATCAATATCTGGATGTTGGAAAGAGTCTCTACAGGATTATTTTTATTTCTCAGTAATATTTGAAATGATTTTGATTCAGTTCCGATGGTCTGCGAACTCATTCTACAGGTACTATTAGTCGATGCTTCATTAAATTAGGTAAATCATCCCAGAATCCATTATTTTCGATGGACAAACTTTAGGTCGAGAATATAGGTGAAAATTATATGATGATGGAAAAAAGAGTACGTAAGTACTTTGGTGAGTAAAGTAGTGAAAACTCATAATCAAACAGAGTTTGATGTCCAGAAGGAATAGATTAGGTGAGTTGTATTTTTGAGGATTATTCACTAATTATGTTGGTAACGCAAGATAGTGAAAGAGAATAAACTACATCGTTTTGCGAGTTGAATTCAAATGTGGTTTCCTCATCCATTTTCAGAAGGTTCAGCCAGTTTCATCAGTATAAACCGGATGTTTTTATTGAACAACTCATTCCTATTGGTTGAAATAATATATAATATAATATAATATAATATAATAATATATATATAATATATATAATAATAATATATAATATAATATAATATAATAATATATAATATCAATAATATTTCAAATCATCATAGTACTTTCATAAAATAAACATGCATTGAGCTGGATTTCCTGTGAAGCAAGCTATCAGTTTCCGAAATGAACATGCATGTGGAGTTCATAATTCTATCATAACTATTCTATGTATTGTGTTCACTTCACAAGTGCTTTCCCAATTGTTTGATAAATTGTTCTAGTACATACTCTTCGAGATACAAATTGAGTAGTGTGAATGTAAAATATGAAAGATATATAACGACTAGCATTGGATCGAAATGAGAGCATGACAGTGATGACAAACATCAAAAAGGTTTTCTGTTGAGTCAATACGCCACAAGACTGGCTCTGGAACGAATGAAGATTGCGAAAACAGCATATACACATTGAATAAATGTATAAAGAAATGTTTCATTTTATGGTTGATGTGGAGGGGTAGTTCTACCTAGTTCTACTAGCATCATATTGGTATTTTTTCTTGCAAATCCCACTCACTTCAAACATAACCTCATATGATAGTAGGTACCTACTTATATATATATTCTAGTGTCGATGATCGTGAATGATCTGAACCAATAAAAGTCGCTTATGCATGCCCTTTTCCAGATTCATCAAATTCATATTTTATTTCCTGTATTTTGGATCCAGAAACAACTATAACACTATAATCTGGATGGAAACATTCCTCTGTTCCTATATCGAATCGTCTAACATACCGATATTTTTCAGATATCATCCCATACGAGGGCGCAAGTGAGAAAACGACTCATGAGTTCTTGCAGAAGATTGTTGACATCCTCATGGATTATGTGAAGGCTCAGAATAACCGCAACGAGAAAATCCTGGACTTCCACCACCCAGAGGACATGATCAAACTGTTGGATCTGAAGGTTCCTCACCAAGGCGTCTCACTCCAGCAACTGGTCCACGATTGTGCCACCACTTTGAAGTACCAAGTCAAAACGGGTAAGGTTGGCATATGTATTTTATATCACAGGTTCTACAACTATCTCTGCAAACGTCATAGATAGAGATTCACTTCAGGCTCAAACTTGTTCATTTGGAAAATTGAAATAGGTACGATGAACAAGCATATCTTCTTAGCGAAAGGAAGTGATATCCATAATCGTTCTACCTTTCACGGATGTATTCCACTGCACTTTTTTTATTTTTTATATCTTTAGATTATTATTTAGTTAAAGGTTCATCAACTACTCTCTTCAAGGATTAAGCTCAATTTATGAACTCCGCAGCCGTAGCCGCAGTTGCCGTTGCCGTAGCCGTCGAAGTTAACCAACTTTCACCTTCGTCTGCGGACATCCAATCACAGATGAGTACCAGTGACAGCTAACAGAAGAGAGTGATCACCTGATTTATGGCTTCGTTTCGTTTAATTCATTCCTATAAATTGCACACCACGAGGACGAATTAGTTTGAAGAATGGCTGAAAATTGAAGTCCCAGAATGATCATGCCTTTCATAATCGACAATACAGAAAATTATTCGTTCTGTGCATGCGCCTGCAACGGCAACGGCTACGTCAACTGCGGCTAC
This sequence comes from Gastrophysa polygoni, assembly GCA_963576655.1. Lineage (NCBI taxonomy): Eukaryota > Metazoa > Arthropoda > Insecta > Coleoptera > Chrysomelidae > Gastrophysa > Gastrophysa polygoni. Next base: position 7,442,369 of record OY755091.1, read on the forward strand.
GGCAACGGAGTTTATAAATTCATTTTTATAGAATCTAAAACAGCAGTATAAGATGGCGGAATCCAATTTCATTTTATATTTTGTTCTCTTTACCTGGCTGGTTTTATTGAAGAACAACGAATTTGAATACCACCAGCTCCTTATTTTCTTGATTGTATGAGTACTTTGAAGAATAAATAGAGGTATTTTATTATTATTATCATCATGTTTATTATTATTAGGAATCTTAGTAGATCATAGACCTTATTTTTTTAGCTTCTGTAATCTCCCATCATCCGAATAACGTATTTCCCATAAACTTTGGGATAAGGCTGCTCTTTTATCAATTTCCTCTCCACCCTCGACAGGGTCGACATTCCCTCGTGTTCAGGAACTGTCAAAGTCGCAACACAATATCGGATATACTCACCCTGCGGCACCCCATGTTTCTGAATGGGCTGTTAATAGCTCACCCGCAGATATACGCCGTTGATTCAATTGATATCTCCACCAGGACTGTTTAGAAAATGTTTACCCTGTCCGCAAAAGATGACATGTAGTTTGATTTCATTATTTCGATTATATACATACATTTCGTGTTTGTATTGCTACTAGGCTACTAGTGAATACCGGACGAATATCGTTCGTCAAGTAATTGTCATATTTCATTCAAAGAAACCTGATTTTTCCATTCTGATGAAGACGTATTTCTTTCATCTCAGGAGATCCCATTACTAATATAAGAAATCTGAAAATATGGTAATGTATTTTGAAGGCTACTTGTCTAAAATAGGAAATAAATCAATCTCATCTCAGGAAACCCCAATGCTAATATAAGAAATCTGAAAGTATGGTATGCTTGCCTTCAGTGTATGAAATAGAATAGTGAAATTCTTTCCCATAGCTTTGATGTTGATCTCAATAGGATGAAATCATGAAATTATGAAGGGAAAATATTAAGTAATAACGGGTTCTCATTTAAGACGAACTCCTCGCTCTGTGGTAAAGGGAAAATATAACGAAGGGTGAATTACACCAACTAGGTTGATGAATAGTCGGAAACGTGTTGAGTTAGGAATTGCATGATAAAGATATAGGTATGTACGATATTTGGGAAAATTTCAAATGGATTATCATTGGACCCGTGTCCTTCATTTTCGATATTTTCAAAGCTGAAAGCAATCACACGTGGAAAAAGATAAGAAACTATTCCTTTCAAAATATCCAAATTACATTTTGTTGATGCACAAATGTTTATAAAACCTTATTGAGATGTCGGTTTACATATACATCGATAGATATGAAGAAAAGTTCTGTGAGAGCTAGAGATCAGACTCACCGAGGGGAAAGGAATATTCACCGAATTTCACTGAAAACGTTATGAATGAATAGAAACACGGTTGCGACCGCAGGGGTTCCAAATTGAATGTAATCAATGCCGTTTTGAGGCGCGAGAGCGATAATAAACTAACAATAGGCCTCTGAGGACTTTGACGCGTGCTACTGAGGATATCCGATCCGATACTCTCTTGCTGGCGATGATCATTGGCGTAGAAATAACTAGGGTATATTAAACTCAAACAGCTAACCCTATATATAATTCGAAATATCTATTGGACTATATGGGAAATAACTATGTATAGTTTTTTGTTTTCCACTATTAAAATATTTCGATTCTTTGGAAATCATATGTTTCGGTTGATTTTTAGGCTGGAAAATACGCACTAGGAACATTGGTGTTTTGTGAGGATATCGTATTGCATAGGTACCACGAATAATAATAAGATAAACGAGCAGGTTGACGAAAAAATTGACAACAGAATACTATAGACTTTTGATATTAGGTTATCGATTACATATTAGTAGCACCGTGTGAGCCATCGGTGGAATGTCGAGAGAAGGAATTTACTGAAATTTTCAGTCTGAGTTCGTCTAGTTTGTCTGCCTCGAATCGCTCTTTGTAGAGCAATAGACGAGATTTCCATGAGGGCCGTTCATGGAAATCATTCTTGAAGAAAGGAGATATAGCCCACCTTTCTACAATGTCTAAAGGTCGTGAGTAGAGTATCACCGACTAGGCGAATTCTGAATGAAATCCAAGAGCTTTAGCTTATGTTTGGGAGTCGAATTCCGAACATGTAAACAGTACTCCAGGACAGGTCGAATTTGCGCAAAGGACCGTTCTGACCAGGACTACATGATCGTTCCATGAGAGAGCACTTTTGGTGGTGATACCGAGCATGGATTTTGACGACTTCATAGGAACAGTGGTACTGAACTTCTTTACTTGTACCAGTCTAATGTCGTTTTATAGTCAATGCTTATACTCATACCTTATTTCTGCTCCCACTTGTATTGCCTGATATCTTTTACAATCTGTATCAAAACACATTAGATGCTTTCAACTAAGATCAATATCATCGATACAAAAAAATAGTCTATAAATAATGTAGAGTTCATTGAATCGTTGATAGCGTGAAATAATCATTATAAAAACAAACTCGTAGTATAAACAAAACTTATCGTATTTTTGCCACGCCAATGTCCCCAAAACAAACTTCAAGTTCTGTTTCCTTATAAAATCTGTTTGCTTTCATACCGGCGAGTGGTTTGTAATTCAATGATAATATGTTATCTACCCCCTAGCAGATTGTGGCTGGAATAATAATAGATAGTTGGGGTGCATCTTTTTACCCCGGCTTACATAAATTTTCCAGATTATTTCGCATGCGTCCTGGTCCCGATAACTCGACGAAGCGGCTAATCTGATTTAATTGAAAAATTTAATTACACTCAACCGCCCTCTGTACTCATAGATGGGATTGAACAAGGACGTTTTTGACGGAAATTTCGACCTGCAGACGCTATGGTTGATAATTCCTTTGTTAATTGAAGCATTAAAGTTGTCGTGGTTGATGAAAATTGATTTTGAATTGAAACTTTGTCTATACTAGTCGTGCTTTACTCGTGGATGATTTCGTCGGATGATTCTAAAACTCATTTGCAGCATATATTTATATTCTCAGTCGAAACTCTCGTTGTAGGATGTCTAATATTGTTGAGCGATTGTTTTCGTACCACATTCGTATACGATAGCGATAGAAAAACCTGTTATCATTATATTTATCTATATATATTTAGTTTCAGTTTAGTTTATCATTCAGGTATCATGACGTTCACGTCGTGAAAACGCTTCTCATATGATTTGATTTCATTTTGTTTTGATTCCATGAAATCCTTATATTTCTCTCCCAAAAATAAACTGTAGAAACCATGTTGAAACCCTGCCTATTTATTTCAGTATACCTTCGAATGAAAATATTGTATCTTTTCATTTATTGGAATTACCTGTACCTTGTCATACCGAATGGGATCTAAATATTATAATCGAATTTATAAATCGAAAGCCAATGCGAGAGCCAATGTTACCTTTCTGTCCATTTAATCATCTCAGATTCAGAAGACTGTGAAGACATCATGAAAGAAAGGGCCTGTACATGATAAAAACATAACATACAGACAGTCTTGAAATTTCAAAGATACCCTGTATGTGATCATTCTCAACCATCTCTAGTTCCTCTCATTGTTCCTTTCGACCCTTTGTTCCCAAGTTAAAACACGGGATTAACAGAAAAAAAAATAATATACGTTTCAGGAGCATCTGCGTTCGCTTCATAACACCAGCATAAAAAGATAAGCACCGTCTGTGTGCGAGTGAATATTGAAATGACTTCGAGGCAGATTGCGAAGTTGGATGAGGGGGTGAAACTGGGTTGAGAGATTCGCCTCCCCGCCACACCAGGGTTAAAGTGCTATCCTGCTGTAGGCTATTCGTGTCGAAGACTCCATTCACGTCAGGTTGTATAAGCTTACCGAGTTGAAATGTGGAATCGATATTTGAAGGATTTGGGGATGTACGAATGTATGAAAAAGCTGGAAAACTACTAAGAGGAATACTACAGGGTGTCCTTAAAAGGTCTTTACAAAAAGCTACCACATATTCTTCAGACCAAAACAATTCGATACAAGCAAACTTACCTCAGTAAAAAGTTGCTTAGTTTGGGCGCTAGACGGCTCTGAAGTTGAAATTTTCAAATCGATTTTGCTTCATAACTTTTGAACGGCTCATGAGATTTTTTCAAATTTGGTACGTTGGCATAGACTCATCGGGCAATAAAACTCATATCATAATCATAATGAATATCATTCCATGGGCGTAGAACTTGATTTTTTCAGTAAATAAACATCTAAAACTCCTACGACAATGGAAAAAAATTAGTTTCAATATGAAATCTAAATTATTCAACTCATTCACTACAAAAAAGGTACTCTTGACAAAAGTCGATTCCTCTCATGGTTTCGACAAAATTTTAATTTTAGTGATTTAGAGCATAATTAATAATAAAACGATTAACAGATATTTCATAAAAATTGTTCAAAATGTTCACCATTTTCACGTATACAAAGATTTATACGACGCAAAAAGTTGAAATGTACTCTTTGCATAACTTCTTCATCGCCTGTAAGATTATTCGTCGCCTGTTGGATACGTTGCCATAATTGTTCTACAGTATTCACAGGGGTCTTGTAAACCGTAGACTTGAGATAACCCCATACAAAATAATCCATCGGTGTTAAGTCTGGAGAACGTGGTGGCCAATTCACGGGTGCATCATTACCTCTACCTATCCATATGTCTGGGTACTGTTGGTTTAAAAAATTCCTAACATCCACCGAAAAATGTGGTGGAGCTCCATCGTGCATAAACCACATATCTACCCGATGTTGGAGTGGTAAATCTTCCAACAAATTTGGCAACGTATTTCGTAGATGTTGTAAATACATGTCTCCTGTTAATCTTTGTGGAAGTATGACAGGACCAATTATAAAATTTCCTATTATTCCAGCCCAAACGTTGATTTTGAATTCGTGTTGAAAATGGTTTATTTTAATGGAATGAGGATTTCCAATTGCATAAACGTGTTCATTATGAAAATTAGTTATTCCTCTTCTCGTGAAACAGGCTTCATCAGTGAACAAAATATTCTTTCCAAAGTTCAGATTCATTTCTCTTTGCAAATTAATGAACCTACAAAACATCAGACGACTTTGTGAATCATGGATTAATAAATCTTGAACTGGCGTCTTGTGGTATGGGTATAATAATTGTTCTCTTAGTACTTCATGAACGGCATTCCTAGAAACTTCTAGTTCATTACTTATCCGTCTAGTACTCAATTCTGGATTTTCTTCAATACGGTCTAAAATTTCTACTTCGACTTCAGGAATCCTTACATAACGCTGTCTTCCATAATCACCAGTTCTAGGAGCAAAATGACCGGTCTCCCGAAGACGTCTCTCAACTGCAGCAAAGGTTGGGTGGCTTGGTACGCGACGATTTGGAAACCTTGCCGAATACACCCTCACACTCTCTCGACCATTTCCTTGACAATATCCGAATACCAATAACATATCGGTGTATTCTTCATTGGTGTATTGTACGGCCATGATAAATCAGAAAAGTCCGATATCAACAATCAACGTCAATAAAACTCGACAAATCAACACAGATGAAACTATGGAAACCAAGAATGTGAATATCACTGTTTTCGAGCAGATAATAATAGTCTTCAGAAAAAAAAAAACCAGTGCTACTTATTTTCAATAGAAATAACCTATGCAAAAAGTACATCTCAACTTTTTGCGTCGTATAAATCTTTGTATACGTGAAAATGGTGAACATTTTGAACGATTTTTATGAAATATCTGTTAATCGTTTTATTATTAATTATGCTCTAAATCACTAAAATTAAAATTTTGTCGAAACCATGAGAGGAATCGACTTTTGTCAAGAGTACCTTTTTTGTAGTGAATGAGTTGAATAATTTAGATTTCATATTGAAACTAATTTTTTTCCATTGGCGTAGGAGTTTTAGATGTTTATTTACTGAAAAAATCAAGTTCTACGCCCATGGAATGATATTCATTATGATTATGATATGAGTTTCATTGCCCGATGAGTCTATGCCAACGTACCAAATTTGAAAAAAATCTCATGAGCCGTTCAAAAGTTATGAAGCAAAATCGATTTGAAAATTTCAACTTCAGAGCCGTCTAGCGCCCAAACTAAGCAACTTTTTACTGAGGTAAGTTTGCTTGTATCGAATTGTTTTGGTCTGAAGAATATGTGGTAGCTTTTTGTAAAGACCTTTTAAGGACACCCTGTATACTGAGAGAGGGGAAAAGATAACTTAGTGAAAGAAGCTCATGCAAGGAATGATGAGTGAAGTCAATGTGTATGTTCAGCTGAATTGACATTTTTTGGGTATAGTGATCGTGAAAGGATCAATCTATGGTGCAACGGAGGCACTGCTAGCACCGAAGAACAAATTATAGTGAATCCTCACGTGAAGGACGTTAAATCATCATTGTAGTGACGATGTCCAAAAGGAAGAATCCTGAAGCAAGATGTTCCGGGTGATTCAATTCTGACACTATAAGTATGTGACAAATGTGTCAGTTCGGATCGACGATCGAAGGTCATTCCAAAGAGCCAATCGCAGCTTATTCATCACAGATATTATTGAGAAAAAAAAAGTGCGCTACATTCCTTCTATGTTGTGATGTTTGAAGTGATCTTGATTATAATTTCCAATGAGTTTGCATATCGAGTAAGACGTCACCTTATGTCAATTTGGCCTGATGCCAACACTCGCATTGAAAAAACTTGCAGAAGGCCTTTATTCAAAGGATGAAGATTATTTGCCTATGTTTTTTTGTATGGTTATCACTGGTTGTTTAATTTGGTGGCCTTAGATCGTGCAAAAACAGATCATACCAGAAACTGAGGAGGTACAATAATACTTATCTGTCGTTCACTATAATACATGACGAATGATACTCCGACTAATTCAAGCATATGGAAATACTTCTGATCCCGAGCATTATCACAGCGTGTCACAAAACTGATGCCTGTGCTTTCAGAATGTGCCACAAATAATTAACTTAATAACTACATTCCCATGGTGTTACAAAGGTGTCCTTCTCAGGATAATAATTTTAGTTTTGTGATTTTAAAATGGAAAAGTCACTAATCCAATCGAGATCACGTCGATATATTGAAAGTATTAGGTGAGAATTTTAGACATTTATCTTTATTTATTTTTATTATCAAGCTTGAAGAAATTGTATTGTATATTAGGATGTATCCTACCAATAAAGATTTCATTCATTCAGAATAACGAAGGACCATAGGCAAATTTTCCACTCTAAATTTTCAATTTGTGCACGTTCCGAAAATACGGGTCGTCAGTTTTGAGACAACCCGTATAATGAAAATCATCTTACTGGTATCGGGCCCTTATGTGTTCATAAGAGTAAGACTACACATAGAAACTTTCAAACCGTTATTTCTATTCATTGAATTCCCCATCATTATGTTCACCAATATTCTCCATATGCTCCAATTCATTCAAGAACTATTGAATATCTGTCATTTTGTTATTTTATAACTTTGTCAAGATATTTAACGTTTAATAAATCAAAAACGGTGAAAAGTAGGGGTAAAATATTTATAATATATTTTATCAGGAAAAAAGTATCGTTCCAAACGTTCAACTACATACAAGGTTCTCATTTGAAACATATATTATTTTTTGTATTTTCCTGAAATATGCTCGCAACTGTATTCTTAAGAAAATCCAGATGAATTCAGTTGATAAATGGCCCAATTTATTCCGTCACGCTATTTTTATTCATCAAACCGTCAACTGTACCTGAACTATGAGATTTTCTCTTGGGAGAGAGATTGATTGAAATTTACATATTCACATATTTTAAAATTGAAATTAGATGAGAAGAGTTGTTTTGGACTTGAAATCTGAATGAAATTGATGTCGAAAAAATTAACAGATTATTTATGATGAGAGATGTAATAAAAAATAGTACTTACTTATAGATGAAATCGATTAGTTAGAAGGGAAGGAAATATGGAATATGAGATCAACGATCAATGAAATAATTTGAGTAGAAAAAAATGCTCACGAAATTTCGACATATCTCTGTGTGGAGAAAAAAATCCAACAAAAATTGATAAATTAATGTCTCGTGTTTCGTATAGGCACTCACTTCATATAGAATGTGGTCATATTGACAGAAACGAAATCAGTAAATATAGGTAAAAACTCGTTTTGAGCTAGTTATGCGCATTTCCAATTATATAATATTATATAGTTTATTATATTTCTGAACGACTAGTTCACAAGAGTCTAGCTACAAAAATATTTGGAGAATAAGTTAAATCGAGTGTTCAACTTGAAGTACAGCATCAAGTTCAGCTTTGGAAAATATTCGTTTCCCAATATTGCATTGGACTGTTTTACCAACTGAAATTAATTTTAATTCTGCATCTCTGTTGATCATTTTCATTTTCAATTCTCATTACAGCTTCTCTCTTCATTCTTTCCAACTCACAAATGCTGCAGTATCTGAACGTTGTTCAGTTTATTGTTGGAAAGAATGTAAAACTGTGCATTCCAGCAGTCGCATAGGGAGGAAAATTCGAAGGGAGGCTTTTAATCCGGCGTGGGACACTGACTGGATCACGGATAAAGACGGGCCCGCTTTGAGTGCCCTTAATTACACTTCTCTGGCGGCGGGGCGCAAACTTTGCTGTTTGCGTTGTAGGGTTCAGAGGAGAGCGGGCTTATCACCGACCTACGTCATTCAAAGTGGAATTTCGAACTGTTCGAGCATGTTCAACTTCAATTTCGAACTTGAAGTTTCCAATTGGAACCACAATTGGAGCGAAAAATCTCGAAATAGCTTCAGAATGAATTTACATTTACCGATTGATATTAAACTTATTGAAATTTTTAGGCAATTCAGTTCATGAATGCAATTGGATCAGCACTCATTCGCATATAACGATAAGGCATGAAAGCACATCAGCATTCCTTCTTTGATGTGATTCAAATTGAGCCTCCAATTTTTCAATTGGGAACCCCTCAGTTGGAGAACAAAATCTTGAATTTGATTTCGAAGCAATGAACACATTCCGACTGATATAAAACTCATTCAAATATGAATCAATGAACAAATGTATTTCAAGTATCATAATTATTCAAATATATTTGTAGTAAGTACAGATTTGTGATCTGCCCCAAAATGTCACTGCACTTGAAATTAAACCTTTGAATACCCAATATATATACTTGTCAGTGACACCTTGGTATTCAAAAAAAAAATTGGAAATACATAAAAACAAAACTATTACTTATATCAGTAGATGTTTCAGGAACGAATTTGCTCCCGTTTTCAATACAATTCGAATATTTTCTCCCGAAACGTCCACTAAGATAAGTAGAAGTTTTGTTTTTATTAAAGGCAAAGATTATGTATACATCATCTTTGTTGAAGGTATCTCACAGACAGTATTTAGATCTCCCAATTCATTGAAGGCAAGGAAAATTTTAAAGGAATTTTACTTTCATGAGATGACATCTCTTGCTAATTTTCAGACTGACCTCTCCTCTTGGAGATTCTTAGGATCGATTTTTCTCATTAAAAAACAAAACAACAGGAAACATTCTGTGATCGATGGTATTTTCCAAAATTGACTCAAACGCTGTATTGCACATAATGGTTCTGAAATGCTTTTGTTTAAAAAGTACTCAAGTAGAGAAAATGTTTCCCATTACATTTCGAATTTCATCTTGAAGACTTTGTTCACTCGATATATTTGTCCTAATATGCACAAACCGCATAATGATCATGATCTAAAATCTAAAAGGATATTTCATTATGCATATCAGAGATGATGAGGCGTATGATTCAGCATTATACACTTCCAGTGTGAGGTCTTCTTCTAACTAATCATATCCCCAAACGATACATTTTGGAACCTTCAGAAGAAAAGAATCCTTGAGACTGCTTACTGCCAACTCTAGGACTAGACTGAACATTTTCCAATTGTGACAAAAATGCAATTCCCATATTATATGCTTCCATTCTGAAATATTATCAAGTTTCGCCCATATTCTTTGGATGACATTACAAAAATAGTGAAAGCTTTCGATGCACTGAAATTATTGGCAAGGTGGACTGTTGATGCTGTAGGGATCAAAGATTGAACTTCTTCAGATTGAACAGACGAACAATGAACAACGGAAAAAATATTGAAAAATAGGAATACTCTATCGATTTGTTGAATGACATTCAACAATTATGAATATTGATACAGTGCCACGGGAGTCTTGGACCATAATATCATTCATGTGATGTTTTCGATAATATGACCCACCAATTCGATAACGTACGACTGAGCTAGCTGATTCTACCCTCATGTCTGCATCGTGTTATTTTCCGAGCCGCTGGACATGATTCCTGCTGCATTCAGGAACAGATTAGTACATAAAAGCGCGATTCCTGCCACTCAACTCCCCCTTTCTTGACGGGAGCTTTTTCTCTATCCTAAGCTCCGGATTTACTAAATGATGCCATATGTTGCATCCGGAGGAATTGGGATTCTTACAGATATGGAATGTGACAGCTATAGATCTGGGTGTAATTGATTGTTTCTCAAGATGAAGTATACTTTTGGATATATTATGTGGTGAATCGACATGTATTCGTCTCCTCTTCACTAGGTTGAATAAGACCAGGAAACCACAATATATTTCATATTATTCGAAAACATCAGGTCTCTGAAGTAATATCCGAGGTCATTTCGACAACTGGGTTGAAAAGCTATAACTTATATATTCCCACATGGAGGTACAAACACTGAGAGGCCACCAAGTTATTTACCAAATTCCCTGGTCTAACCTAGATAGAGCCAAAGGACGAAGAATACAAATTAGGATAGCATCAATTTTACTAACGGAACAAGCCATTTGTTTCGATGACAAACTGTGGAAACTCTCCTTCACCAAGTTCCAAATCGAACACGAAGCTTCTAGGTATAACATGAAAACATCTCATATTCCTATACCATGGTTCTTGATATTCGCTCTGAATCATCAAAAGCATGCATCAGGAATATTATGATGGAAGATTTTGGGTCACATGATTCATTCATGGGTCATATATTTATTAGTTAGTCTCATATTCAGTGAGATTATTTGTACTTTGATATTTCGATTTGTAAATCGTTACTTACCTGAATGTAACCGGAGATTTGTTATTCCAGGAATAAAACACGTAATAATTGAAGATCTTATGGTATAAATGAAAAAATTGTATATGCATTCGCAAAGTGTATATATTCTGATATATATATATACATATTTCGTTATCGTTCTAAGACCTGAGTGCATTTGGAAGGAACTGTTGACAAGCAAAACGTCTCATGAATTATATCACCACCAAACGGAAGATTCTGCTGACTCCACCGAAACTCAACACCCCTGGATTCCGAGATGTCGAACGAGCACCGAGGTTTCTTAATTCCCATTTTCACTGCAAACCGCAGTCAGACTTTATATTCAAACGCATAAACATCTCTCTGTAACTTATATTTTCAGTTTATAATAAAAAGTTAATTTTTAAAAAAGCAAGTCCGTCGTTGCCGAACTTATTTGGCGCAGTCGGTAGGATTGCCGAAATCACCGCGAATCGATCGGAGTGATTTTCGTTTCAACGATTAATCGGTAATCGAACTTTTAACATCGTGAAAATTAGTGCTGGAAGAAGTTAGAAGCAGAGCGGCTCCTTGGACCTCAGGACACCCTGTCAATCGTTGACCTGCCAAAGATCATTCCAGCCCTGTTTTTCGAGAAGAGGAACCACATTGTTCTCTTCTGCAGGAAAGAAGTAGTTGGAGAAGACAGAAATCGCTTTTCTAGCACAGACTTCCTATAGTGGTAGAGGCGATGACCAAAGGCTTGCTTTTTATGTAAGTGTGTACCAATTTTATGTCACTTGAAAATCTTTTTGAGAGGTTAAACCAATTGTCTTTAACTGACTCAGACAATACCGATTCAACCCCTTCTAATATTCAACCCATCGTTACCCAAAGTAATTCAGATTTGAATATTTCATACAATTCACCAATTTCAACCGATACTAATAATATGGCTAACCCAGCTGAGACAGCACGTTTCAAACCAGAATATCTCAGTTGCGTGCCTAACTTTGATGGTAATCCAAATGAACTGAATAGATTCTTAAGTACTTGCGAGTCTCTAATCAATGCATTCTATGACGCAACCAATCCAAATAATTTCCAAAATTTATTTTTATTGAACTCACTAATAGGAAAGTTAAGTGGCAATGCCAAGCTCGTCACCAATATACAGAGCGTGACAACATGGAACGACTTGAAAGACACTCTTTATAGGAATTTTGCGGACCAACGTGACGAGGCTTGTTTAAACAGAGATCTCGTAATGCTCAGACAGTCACCAGTCGAAAAACCGCAACAATTCTTTGATAGGTGCTTACAACTTTTGAATCTACTGTGCTCATTTATTGATGCGCACGAACCTACTCTCGAAGCACGTACCCTCAAAAGAGATTTATATAATAAATTAACCCTAAGAACATTTTTGTCTGGACTACGTGAACCGTTAGGTACAACTATTAGAAGTATGCGCCCAGATAATTTACATCAAGCGCTTCAATTCATCATACAAGAGGAAAACGTACATTATTATCAAAATCAAGCGAATAGAATTCCCAGTAGACAAAGTCCACATCATTCGCGAGATACTCGAAGTATGCAGTCAAGAAATTCAAATAATTTCAGTAATTTCAACAGTAATACTCGATATGATCAATTTCAATCACCTCAGCCTTCCCAAAATAGATTTCCATCCCAACAAATCAACATCCAACCCAGAACGAACAACCCACCTCAGAGATTTTTCCGTAATTCTCAAATATTTAGGCAGCCTAGCCAAAATCAAAATGTATTCAAACCGAATACTAACCAAAACCTTCCAAATCCTACTCCTATGAGTATATCCACCAGAAATACATATGTTCGTCCTCCGCAACAAAATCATTTTCGTAATCAGAGTCGTCCTCAGAGAGATTTCATCTCTGAAGAACTCTATAATGTCCAAACTGATGAAATTGATCAATCGATGCCAAATACTTCAGTGAGTAATCGTAATCAGCAAATGGATTCTCAGATATTCGAAAACACCTGCAATATGTATGATGACGATGGAGCGAATTTTCAAGAACAGCCTCAAACCTCAAATCAAACATAGAGCCTCCAGTTATATCAATAAATAATTCAAATACTAGCGAATTGCCATATATCACTTTGCCAGAACATAACCTAAAGTTTCTGATAGACTCAGGTTCAACAAAATCGTTTATCGATCCAAATTTAGCATTTAAAATATATCCAAATACCATTCAAAATGACCCGTTCATAGTTTCAACAGTATTTCAGAAATCAGCTCATAAATTTAGCGCATCGATTCCAATCTCAAATATATTCAAAATCACCGGAAATCTAAAATTCTACTTGTTTAAATTTCATAATGTTTTCGATGGCCTAATCGGTCTCGATAATCTCAAACTGTTGCATGCCGGATTAGATTTTGATAAAGGTTACTTGATTACACCTCACACAAGGATCAAGTTACAGTTTCATAAAATTCAAAACCAGCTTAATCTAATATCAGTCTCACCACGTTCAGAACAAGTGATAAAAATAAGAACAAGCATAAAAAATGGCGAAATTATCATTCCTCATCATAAAATACATAACTGCGAGATTCCCGAATGCCTCAGCGTCGCGAAAGACGGAGAAGCGCTGACAACTATATTAAATAACACTACACGTAATATTACATTGGATTTCTCGGAACCTATTGTTGTCGAGCAATTTGATAGAGTTAGGATAAAAGAATTCAATTTCAATAATCTTGACGAAACGGAGAAACCGAAAATTGACTTATCTAGAATTAGAACAAATCATTTAAATATCGAAGAAAAATGCATGATCGAAAACTTATGTAAGGAGTATTCAGATATTTTCTATCAAGAAAACACTTCGTTAACATTCACTAATAAAATTAAACATTATATAAAAACAACCGACGAAGTCCCAGTCTACACAAAGACATACAGATATCCCTTCATCCATAAGCGTGAGGTCGAAAAACAAATAAACAGCATGCTGGACCAAAAAATCATCCGCCCCAGTTGTTCACCATGGTCGTCCCCTATTTGGGTAGTGCCCAAAAAAGCAGATGCTTCAGGTCAGCAGAAATGGCGAGTAGTGGTGGATTATCGGAAATTGAACGAGAAAACAATCGACGATAAATACCCACTACCCAATATTACGGATCTATTAGATAAACTGGGCAGATGTCAATATTTTTCAACTTTAGACCTCGCTAGTGGCTTCCACCAAGTAGAAATGAATGAGGAGGATATTCAGAAGACCGCTTTCAATACGGAGAACGGACACTATGAATATCTCAGGATGCCATTCGGCTTGAAGAACGCCCCCGCAACGTTCCAAAGAATTATCGATAATATCCTTCGTGGTATACAGAACGAAAAATGTCTGGTTTACCTCGATGACATTATTATTTTCTCCACTTCCCTTCAGGAACATTTAGAACGTCTCAGAGTCGTATTCCAACGTTTGCGAGAATCGAATTTTAAGATCCAAATGGTCAAGTCCGAATTCTTACGCAAGGAAGTTGCCTATCTAGGTCACATTGTCACTCCTGACGGCGTAAAACCAAACCCGGATAAAATACATGCTATCAAAAATTTTCCAATTCCTAGTACACCCAAACAAATCAAAGGCTTTTTAGGATTATTAGGCTATTATCGACGTTTCATAAACAATTTTGCAAAAATCACTAAGCCTCTTACAAAATGTCTCAAGAAAGGCGCAAAAATTATTCATGACGAAGAATTCAAATCCTGTTTCGAAAATTGTAAAAATCTTCTAATCAATGACCCTATTCTCCAGTATCCCGATTTTTCCAAACCTTTCAATCTCACTACAGATGCGAGTAATGTTGCTCTCGGTGCTATCTTGAGTCAAGGACCCGTAGGAAAAGATCTTCCAGTGGCGTACGCCTCACGTACCCTCAATGATTCCGAGAGAAACTACTCCACCATTGAAAAGGAGTTATTGGCGATTGTTTGGGCTACCAAATATTCCAGGCCTTACCTGTTTGGTAGGAAATTTAATATATTAACAGATCATAAACCCCTTCAATGGGTATTTTCTCTCAAAGACCCAAGTTCTAAATTATTACGCTGGAGAATGAAACTCGAAGAGTACGAATTCAATAATTATTCCATTACCTATAAAAAAGGGAAAGCAAATACGAATGCCGATTCTTTATCACGTATAGAGTTGCATACCAAAGAAACTGATAACATTTTTTCATTCATAGATGAATTCAATAAAAACTTAGCAAAAACTCAACAAGAAGACAACATTTCCACTCAAGTACAAACCGACAATGATTCGATAAACAAAATTGATAATAATGACGAAGACAATGACCTCCAACATGACAACGATGACGTTACTGTTCATACAAACGCCGAAGAAAATCCCATAGTAGAAATTCCCATTTCGGAACAACCTGTTAACTTTGGTCAAAATCAGATGATCATTCGTTCAGTTTTACATTCACCGGCAAGACCGAAAATAACCATACTTTTCGAAAAGAAGCAACGAATTAGTATACAAATTTCTAAAAATAATTTCGACCAGGACATTATCGACGTTATCAGAGATTACATTGCCCCAAACGTTCAGTATCATGTTTACTTTGAAAGTCCCGAAATATACGAACCCTTCTGCGAAGTAGTACGAAAAAATTTCAAATGGCCCTCTCTGAAATTCAAAAGGTGTAAAATTAAATTGATTGACATTACAGACAAAAATCAAATTTCGGAACTAATTCAAGCATATCACGAAGGTAAATCAAATCATCGTGGTATTGAAGAAACAGAAAACCGGTTGAGGCAAAAGTATTATTGGCCAAATTTGAAAAACTCTGTGCAGACATATATAAACGATTGTGAAATATGTCAACAGAGTAAGTACGAAAGACGCCCCATCAAGACTCAAATGAATATCACGCCGACAGCAACGAAACCTTTCGAAATACTACATATGGACACTTTTACATTGGAACAAAATAAATTCTTGACAATAATTGATAGTTTTTCCAAATACGCCCAGGCGTACCACCTTAATTCTCTGGACTCTACACAAATTGTAAATCGCCTAATTTCGTTTTTCTCACATCATGGAGTACCGAAACAAATTGTTGTTGACAATGGAACCGAGTTCAAAAATACCGTAATCACTGAACTATTAGCTCTTCACAAGATAAAAGTACATTTTTGTTCGCCCAATCATCCCCAGTCCAATGGCCAAATCGAAAGATTTCATTCCACCGTGATTGAGCATATCCGACTTCTGAATACCCGTGGATTCTTAAAATCACCGATACAAATGAAAATGACATACGCTATACTAGCTTACAACCATTCGATTCATTCTGTCACCAAATTAAAACCAATCGATGTAATAAACGGACACCTGAAAATCGATAATCCTTTTGATATCGATATAGAGCAAATTCTAATTAATGATTACGTTAACGAACATAGGGATAAAACCAAACTTTTATACTCGCATATAAACGAGAAACTTGCCGAAAATAAAGAAAAACTCATTTCTAAATTAAACACAAATCGTGATAATCCTGACCTATTTCAACCCGGTTCAAAAGCTTACATAAAGAAACATATCAGACAGAAAACCTCAAATAAATTCAATAATCCCACTACTATAACTAATGTAAATATTCCTGGAAAAACAGTCTCAACGCCACTTCAAGAAAAAGTCCATATGGACAATCTGAAAAGACCCCTGAAGAAAACATATGACTTCGATAAATAAGTGAATTCATTTTATTTCAGATTACCTCTCGTCTTCGGACTTCAAGATACAATAAATTTGCAAAACTTAGAAAATAACCCAGGAATAGTGCCGCTCAAATTAGGAACTGCCAAAATTGAAGATTTTGGTCACACTCTGATTCATTACTTCGATTTGAACCCATTTATCATGGAAATCAATAAATTGCACCTCCAAACAACAAATCTCATGCAGTCACTAGAAACCAGTAAAGCATATTCCGTTGATATTTCAAATTATGTAAAAATCTTACAACTAACGAAAGAAAAGACTGAAACTAAACTTAAGGAAATCATTCCACATCCTCAAAGGATGAAACGAGGATTTTTCAATGGTATCGGATCTATTTTTAAATCAGTAACTGGAAATTTGGACGCTAATGATGGTGAACGATATGAGAAATTGATAAAGGAACTCCAAAACAATCAAGTCAAATTAACATCAAATGTTGGGAAGCAAAATTCTATATCAATCGATATGATCAATAAATTCAATCGAACTATTCAACAAATTTCACACAATGAGAAGTTACTACAAGAAAAAATTCTGCAGGTCGCTTCAATTGTCGAAAAGGCACCCTACAGAGAAAATTCTCAGTTCATCAAAGATATTTTCAATCAATTGATTAATATGTACGAAATTATCACATCTGTTTTACAAGACATAGAAAATTCATTATCATTCTCCAAATTGAACGTCATGCATCCTAGTATCATTAAAACCTCTGAACTGTTTATTGAACTATCAAAATTACAAAATATCTATAATTCCAATCAATTACCATTCAAAATCACTTTAGAGAATACTCCGAATTTCGAGAAATTGATAAATATTGAATGTTTCATTATGAAAAATAAGATTACCTATTTACTTCGAATTCCTATCACAAATCCTTCTATTTTCGACTATTTCCACCTCTACTCTGTTCCTGTATACAGTAAAGGTCAGTTCAAGACAGTTATTTCTAAATCTAAATATTTATTGAAAAATGGTACACACTTCGCATCCGAAGGCGATCGTTGTGCCAGGGCCGCACCACGATTTTATGTCTGTAAGAAAGCGTTTATTCAAGAGATCTCCGAAAGCAGTCCTTGTGAAGTCCAGCTGATGGACATGAACTCCGCATCCACATGCCAGTCAATCAATGTCCAAATTACCAAGCCCAAAATTGATCAATTAGAGGAATCTACTCGATGGATTGCGATATTTCCGAACAAAACAGCAATAGATCTCAAATGCCAGGATCAAGAAGATATTTCCAAAATTATAGGAACCTATTTAATCGAAATTCCGGCCGGATGTCACATTACCACCAGCCAATTCAAAGTGTACAGCGAACATCATGTGACCAATGCAAATCAACCCATTGTTTTTCCCGAGCTAGATGAAGGATCAGTTTCCACATCCCAATCGAATTTGGACTTCCAAATAGACGATATTAACCTCGACGACCTCCACGACCTGAAAACCCAGCTTATTCAGAACACTCCTGAAATATCCTTCACTGCAGGCAGAATAATTCGAGCACCCAGTATATGGAGCCTAGCTGCTTGCATC
Organism: Gastrophysa polygoni; assembly: GCA_963576655.1. Classification (NCBI taxonomy): domain Eukaryota; kingdom Metazoa; phylum Arthropoda; class Insecta; order Coleoptera; family Chrysomelidae; genus Gastrophysa; species Gastrophysa polygoni. Next base: position 7,460,826 of record OY755091.1, read on the forward strand.
ATGATCATCACAGTGATAGCAGTCTACATCTACAAGAACTTCCTGCATTACCGATATCAAAAACCGAAGCCAGTCCAGCCCTCGAGACAACTCGAAGAAATCAACCTTCCAGTCGTTCAACTACCCCGCTGCACTCCGTAGTTGAATTTTTGAGGGGAGGAATTATATCACCACCAAACGGAAGATTCTGCTGACTCCACCGAAACTCAACACCCCTGGATTCCGAGATGTCGAACGAGCACCGAGGTTTCTTAATTCCCATTTTCACTGCAAACCGCAGTCAGACTTTATATTCAAACGCATAAACATCTCTCTGTAACTTATATTTTCAGTTTATAATAAAAAGTTAATTTTTAAAAAAGCAAGTCCGTCGTTGCCGAACTTATTTCATGTGCGGAAGGAAGTCAGTCATAGGCGCATTATATTTCGATTGATTTGGTTATTTTCTCAAAAAGCATAAGATTGTTTGTGCAGTTCTGCCATATGATACTATTGGTTAACTAATTGAAATGTGTATGATCCTCACACTTTTCTCAACATCCACTTCCAACGTGGTTGATAGAGTTTCAAACCCTGATCACCTGATCACCTGACTCTATTCAAATTAGGAAATCAATGTATTTTTGGAGTTTTTTACTCTACTTAGTAATAGTCTACATGTAAATATATGTCTCTTGACAGACACGCGTGATGAGATCACAGTTTTTGATAATGTAAAAATTGTTCATGATTTTTTGGCCAGTTAAACCAACAACTTCAGATGTCACAAGGTTCAACAGAGTACTTCCTTCATCCCGAATTCATCTTTTAGTCGGCAACCGAACTCCCCAACCAGTATCACCAATATTTACAGTGTATTACAAAATGCGTCATAGGAACTGATTAGATAAACAAAATGAACTAGGAAATGAAAATCAGTATGTACTCCACGATAAATACCAAATAGCTGTAGTAATTGAATGTCGAGAGTCGAGCATCTGTTTTCAAGATCAAACACGTCATTTGTGTATTAAACATGAGGAGCTTTTGCACTTTTCAACTTTCACTTTGAAGTGATACTGTATTTAGGATTTATACCATGTGGAAACCACTAATTGGAATAAATTATTTTTGTCGTTATTTCAGATATTTACGACATACACTAGGAAACGTCAATGATCGAATGCGATTTGTAAGGATTGTCTACAAACGAAAAACGAAATATACTGTGTGATTCAGTCCAGCACATTATTCATGACATTTTACATGTTCAGAAAGTCGTCGATAATCTTTATTTTTCCAATCCTTCCATAAATGGAGCAAGAAAAAAATTGATGCGATAGAAAGTTTACAGAAAATATTATAAATGTCATTTAACTTTCATAAATCCAGCCGATGGATCAAGATGATTATTCAACTATATAACACCATATAACACCATACATCTCATCTTGAGAGACTCGTATTCCTTCCCATGGTTATTATATTATATACGGTAAGTCAGATAATCAATAGATGTCATATATTCTACTAGCTGTAGCCCGCCACTTCGTCCTTGTCTAAAAATAATATTTTGGTTCATATTCATAACCTAACATTTTTCACCTCGAATCAACTACTCCTCCAGCGATATCAACATCAAAGAACAATATCTTTTGTCGAAACCGGAAGGAAATAAGCCCGCAATTCGAAAGTCCTTTTTCTAAATCCTGCAGTCTCGTCCTGCGACATCCGGGCCATCAATCTACTATTATGCCGGGCTATTGCTCAGAATAATTGAATGTCAGTGGACTTGAAACAAAGACATTACTGCCGCCTCCCGCACACCCTACGCCGGTGGCACGTGACCTATCGGATTAGGTTTAATCTCCTCGTCGGAGGGCAAACATCAAGAGGATTTTTACTGAAAATCCTGTTGGAAAGTTTGTCCCTGTGACACAGATCTGATGCACTACACATTTTGTGATCAAGAGTACCATTTCGCATAGGTAACAAATGAATTGAATTGGAATTCATGAAAATGTATCGCAGGAGAAGACGATAAATAGGCTCGAATCATCACTTCTCGCAAGTGAATATCGATAAAGATTAATTATTTCAAATTCATTCAACACCACACCAATTCGTCACCACTGAATAAGTTGAACAACTCCGATATTCAAGGTTCCACTCCTGTTCAATGATAACTACACCTCGCCTAGCTCCTGAAAAAATCTTGTGGATAGTTTTTTCATCGTGCTAGACAAATTTGAATAGATACATGGGCTGCCTGGAACCCAAGGACTGCATTCAGGCCCTCTTCTGCCATTGACTATATAACTTTGCCAATCGCATATATCAGAGAAGAAGTATCGAGTAATGTTTTCTGAATCACAATACAAATTTTCTCTGATATAATCAGTAACTGAATTCGAGATGGCACTCTTTGATTTTCAATGTGTTCTGTTATAGGAAATAAAACTTCATCATTCGAAATTACGCAATAATTCTTCATCAGTCCATTTGTACCTGTGTCTCCAATTTACTACTTAATTTACTATCTTTCGCAGTATAGAATTCGAATTTCATACGGTATCCTTTGCATAGCCTGTTATCACTAGACAGATCAGTTAAATAACCTGGTCTGATGTCAAAGTCCAGAAACATATGCAATTTTCATCCGAAATATGACTTTTGAATCGCACGTTTTTATCAAAGTCATTAAATCAAGGCAACCCAGAGGTGTCGTCACAAAAGTGCGAACTGAAATGAAACTATGTTCATTACGACGTTTTTAAACATATAAGTTGGATCTGAAATGCAACTTGTGCTTGTTACAGATCAGTATCTCATCATAGGTTTCATCACCGAGATCGATTTCACTCATCCCCAGACTTCATCACAAGAGAATATTCTTTTTCAACCAAGTATCAATCACTTTTTTAGGGAATGTCATCGAATCCAAGACACACGACATCTCGATTGGTGAACTCGCAGGTCCGTCTCGAAATTCAAAAGATAAACAGTGTTTCATGCCATATAGACATCTTTTGGAACTGATGGAATATCACCTAATTTTTTGAGATGAAACATTGTACGATCGTGAAATTTTTGTGTTTTGGCATCCCATCCAACCGCAGTATTCACAGAAGCTGATTTATCATTCGTTTCGCCTCAGTATATTTTGTGATGATATTCCTCAAGTTATTACTATTTATTTGATAGGCACTCCTAATTCCTGTGATTCGAAATAAACCTTGGTGAAAAGGACAGTCATCTATGCTATATATTTCTGAATGGAGTATCTGGAGTATCTGGAGTATCTGGAGTATATGGAGTATTCCTGTAATTTGAAATAAACCTTGGTTAAAAGGACAGTCATCTATGCTACATATCTCTGAATGGAGTATCTCTGTGATAAAAAATGGAACATGTGATATGTAGCAGTGATAGAGCTGATCCATGTTGTGGTCGACTGGGTAAAATGAATCGATGCCCATAGCAAACATAACAAATGCACGAATTCATTTCATGTCTATAAAAATGAAGTATGTTCTTCAATGTAATGCGATTGAAGTTCAGCCTATATAAGATCAATACGTACAAACGGACAAATCAGTTTGTTATTTCATTCAATGAGTTCAACGGCAAAAATATTCTACCAGTTAGGTCGGGCATGTGAGAAAGATGAATCAAAGTCATTATCAGAGTAAACACTGTTTTTCTCGTGCTATTCTTCTATCGTTCTTTCTTTGTTTCAGGTCATCCTCATTTCTTTAACCAATTATCGTCAGGCCTTGATCTGATCTCTATGGCTGGAGAATGGCTTACTGCAACTGCCAACACCAACATGTTCACTTACGAAATCGCACCGGTTTTCATTCTGATGGAAACCGTCGTTATGACACATATGCGAGAAATCGTCGGAAAAAACTGGAGGAAGGGAGATTCTATCTTAGCACCAGGTGCGTCCCGATTTGATTAGTTAACTAACCTGAAGATTTTTTAACGAAATCAGTGCTGATCTACTTTATTAATCAATTATAGGATTAATCAAATCCTCCTGAACAATGTCCATACTAAAGGTTGTATTTACTCACTCTACTAAATATTTTCGAAAACTGTTTTGAACGGTCATCGCATGAAAGTGAAGTTGGTGAATTATGTCTGGATAAAAATCCGTCCACTAATCATTTTCAGGTGGGTCCATATCAAATCTGTACGCATTTTTGGCAGCGAGACACAAAATGTTCCCCAATTACAAGGAAAAGGGTATCGCCACTATTCAAGGACAGCTCGTTATGTACACATCAGACCAGGTGAGAGCAATTCCAATAGTGCTATACGTCGATATTTTCTTCAGAAAGGTCTTGTTTTCTAGAATTCCGAGATTCAAACTTGGCTGAAGTGTTGAATTCAGAAATTGGAAACTTTTTCAATAGTCCATCATTCTTGTACACCAAATTCTTGTACAAAGATTCAGCTATCGAAAGTGATGGGGGTATGGAATATTGATAACTTTCGAAATTCTTGAATCCAACACCCCTCCAAAGTTTGAATCTCATACCTTCGGGACTCTGATGGAATACTATCTAAAGAATACGTTGACAACTGGTTTACAGTATTCATTCATCACAATTCAATTCATGATTTCATGTATTTGCTATAGTCCAGGCGGATTGGTCGTATCGTATATAATAATCGAAATGATTATGCCAATAATAACGGAATGAAATACTATGGGCTGATTTAATATTGCCAAATTTCATTCGATTCGATAGGAATCCATCAAATATAAGTGTCGAAGATGTAATAATAATAATAATTGTTCATTTGGAGAAAATATTGATAAATTCAGTAACAAAGGCAGTATGCATATTTCTCAAATAAACAACGATACCACAAAATCAAAGACTGTGTGTTGAAGATCAAGCTTGTATGGAAGTGGTTTTTCATAATTGTATCATATAGTCTAGTTATTCAAATTTAATGAATTTTGGCAATCATGATGCATCTGTTGTCTATCGGGTGGTTGATGGTATTTTGTATGCGGAATTATTCCTCCAAAACCTTGGAGATTCGAAAAACCTAAATTTGTCTCTAGAAACATAACAAACATCAATCATCAGTTGGTAGGGAAGGAAATTTATGAATTTTCGAGTTTCAGTTAATGTCCAAAAAGTGAAGAAAACTATAGCTGTTCTTCTAACCTGCCTAGTTACATTTGTTTTTCCGACAGATAAATCTTTTGTACAATAGCTTTTTTCTTGATATGTTCATTCTGTGCTACGATATGGTATTATGAAATCACTTTTCCTTCCACCAGCTAGTTTTACAGATATTTTGGAGGTGATCTATGAGCTCATTGCCCACATATAGACAATATCCGACAGTCGGAAATCGAAACTAAGAGATAATTCTTATCTCGAATGCATAATAAGTATCAACTTATTTTTAATCAAGAACTAATGAAAGTTAAACAATATCTTAGAGATTAGTTGAAACTGATGCATCGACTGTAATAGAAACCAATTAGATCCACGAACAGTATCCATGTAGGATTGCCATTCACAGTATCCATCACTAGAATAACAATAATATAAACCTCATATAGAGTATGTAATGAAAGCGAAAGTGATATTGAAGTGGTAGGGAACGCTTGGTGCCACTGGGTGTCTGATGCTTTCTCTCAGTAATACCAGGTGACTCTCACGCATACCTTCGTTAATTTCCATTCCACATTGAATCATAACATACACGGAATATCTCTTGCTGGCAAATCTATACTTCTCCAACATGTACCCACTGGAGCACATTCTTCCAGAGCCATTATTCAGTCAAATCATGTGCGTCAGTCTGCGGCCTCGGTACCGACAACTGCGTCATGGTGCCATCGGACGAAAACGGGAAGATGATCCCCTCCGAGCTAGAACGCCTCATTGTGGAGAGGAAGAACAGAGGACACATTCCCTTCTTCGTCGCTTGCACTTCTGGTACCACCGTGCTGGGTGCTTTCGATCCCATCAACAGCATCGCCGATATCTGCAAGAAATATGGGATGTGGCTGCATGTGGACGTGAGTCTTTATTTCTTTTATCAGCACAATCGGAAGTACTATAGGTATGCAAGGAAGTAACACTGAACCAGCAGATCGCGAACTGGATTCAACAAGTCATAACAGCAGCGTTGCTTGCGAAATCATTCCTTACTAACTTATTTCGAATCTATCAGAAAATCAGCTAGTATAATAACTGATCAAGATAACATTGAACAGGTTCGTGAAACTCACTGAATTCCAGGTGAATATCTGTGTTGGAGTAGAATCTGGAAGTTTGATAATCATTTTGGATTTGACCTCATTTCAAGAGTCAACTAGTATGAACATTTAGATAATTTCAGGCTGCATGGGGAGGTGGATTGCTGCTTTCGAAGAAATATAGGCACCCAAGATTGTCTGGAATTGAAAGGTACGAAAATTAGGCTGATAAAAATTGCAGTAAACAGTAGATAGGTTGAAAAAGAATCATTCGAAAGGAACAATACCTATTTACCCTTCGAGAATCAACTTAACTGAATGAATTTTCTGTTTTTCCCTTCCATTTGTGCCATCAAATTTGGGTCATTACTCTGAATCAATACCTATCTATTACTATCATATTTTCATATGTTGGAATAATGTTTGCCCCCAGTTCTTATTGGTTCAATGAAAATAATTTAATTTTCATAAATTCAACGGTTTGAACAATGTCCGAGCTACCTCAAAGTTTAGTGAGCGGATGAATAATAAAACATTTTTTTTTAACCGTCTGATTATGAGTATTACCTCGATACAGATAGGAAAATAGACGATACAAAAGTTTTTTATTCCTAATTTTTTCCGCAACTCTATAAATGATACTTACTCAGACATTGGACATGGCATGTTTTCTAGAGTCTTAGTCAAAATGCTAGGAATAATATAATTATTATGTATACATGTGTCGCAAGTATGAATTAACTATATCTACATATCATTGTCAAACAATAGAGGTTTTGTTTGTAACTGCACAACTCTTCTATATTCTGCTGAAGCACAATGCCTTTTTCATTATAGTAATGACTTTATGGAACAACGTTACTTTCCAGCATGGACCATAATTCAATTGGAAATCCACTTAAAACCGCAATTAAGGGATGACAGCACCAAATTAATTACCCCATAATTAATCAAATCGCGACCCTTATTATTTAGGAGTAAGGTGATGTGTGAATGCTAGATCGGAGTGGCATTATGATTTATTCACAATGATTATTTGTGTGTTCATTCAACTTTTTGTCGTTCATAAGTCGGTCGATCGATATGGTACAACTAAATATGATTAGAATCTCATGTCAATTGATCGAATTTTATTTCACCGTTCAATTGCACAATCCTATAGTTGCATGTATCGATCTAATCAGATATATAGCATAAATTATGAATGTCCGCCTCGAATGACATCACAGTAGTTCTGTAATTGCTGCATTTCAAATACTCAATGTTTCATCAAAGGGATGCCCTAATCACAGACTTATCTCAGACGTGTCAGATCATACTCAATCATGATGCATCGGTCGCACAACAATGGTTTATTGAACCGTTAATAATTAATAATTCAATCATTGATGAACAACATCACGAACCATAATGGAGCGAAATGAATGATAAATAGTTCGGTATCATTGTCATATCACAGTACATAGATCACTCTAATTCTAGTAATTTCCCGATAGTACAATAACATTTTATCTCAAAAATAGATCATATACTATCAGTTTCAAAATACTTATGGAATAGAACATTTCGGAACCTTTTGGAATTTCGCGATAGAATTAAATTCTTTCAAATATATGTATCAAATATATGTATATTAGGATTCCTATTTCATTAAACAATTTCAATAATATTTCGTGTGTCTTGGATGGCGTACATGTAAACAAGTGATACCATAAACTATCTCGCTAGGAAGTTTTGTGTGTTTCGCTTGAAAAGAAGTTAGTTATTCTTTCTTGAGTTGAAGTCTGAGGATGAATCAATTTAATTTCGGTGCACGATCTGCATTTTCCGGACAACTTGTGAATGTTTCAAAACGTCTTGATGGAACGAAGCCTACGATGAATCAAGTCATCCACGTCGACTAAACGTGTGATGAAACTCTGTTATGTAGTGATACAAGTTATACTTCGAATGCAAGTTGAGTATGTTCCAGAAATATATAATGAGATTTTCTCGATTATCTCTCTTTTACTAGAGTTGAGACGAGTATTGTCAATTGGGATAACTTTGGGAAAAATATATAATATGTAAAAATGTAAGACTGTAGGAAAGATTTATCAACTGAAACGAAATGACTTTCCATCATAAATAATAGTTTTTCTCCGCGAAACGCATATTTACATTTTTCAATGTTTCTCACCTCCCGTATCCATTGACCCGTTCCGATGCTGTCAACGCTTTCATAATGGATGAGTTTAAGTCAATCCAAAAGCGTTTCACCCCCGAGTGCTTTCGGCACTTTGATATAGAGAGAAGTGTTTTTAAAACCCATAAGTAGTTCTGATGCAAATTGATGCACACTTTAGAGCTTATCAGGGGTTTTGCGAGCGGGGAACCTTGATCCGATTATCGATTTTATAGGGCGGCTTCCTAGCATTTAATTCCTTCTTCCTCCTATAGAGGCCTGTGGTATGCAGTCACGAATTCGCTGGGAAGAATAATACAAAAAATCTGTCACGTAAAAATGTGAAATGTAAATTGTCAAATGTTGGCACTTCTAAACTTCCATGAGTTTGATGAAGATGGAGGAGATAATTATTGCCGCTTTTTCTTTCATTCCAAAATATTCCATGAAGAACATAATTTGTATGAATGTCAATCAAATTTCAAATGGAAAGTATAACTTTTTGTTGAGTGTTATAACGTTTCAGTATAAAATAAATTCACCTTTCTAAAGATAAACCAATAATATTTTTGATTCACAAACTTATGATTTAATTCAGATTTCAATGAATTCAAACGCTTCGAAATCACTCGACATCAGCATTAAAACAAAAGCAAGACACAAATATGAGTATAGATCCTCATAAGTTATACCATCAGATACCGTTTGATCTTCCATAGCACATTGCCCAGATTTGTGTTGAATTCAAAACAGGGGATAATATTACCGGAACTTCCAGATTCCTGTAACTCTCTCCCTGCCAACAACTGAAACACAAAAAGCAAAAGCTTGTCTCTGAATTTCCTCTTGAATGTAATCCCTGATTACATGAGAATCAACATCTGTTCCTCTGACAGGATGTCGTTTTGAAACGGGTTGGATTGATCCTGATGTAATGTTCATTGTGACGACGACTACGTATGATGTATGTTTTTATCTGTGGGCAACACACAACATGGAAAATATTTTGGAAAAAACTAACGATTCATTGATCATTCATCTAGTCGGCGCTCAAGCTTCTCGTCTTCTTTCGATGATCTATCAGACATGTTATTGAGATTTATACTTAGCCCCCAAAATATATAAACATATGTTTACACAATATTTATATAACGCAAAATTAATTAATCATTTCATGGTCGTTGCCAGTTAATGTAAAATAAAGGAAAAAGAAAAATGTATTAGTAAAATATAGCCGTGAAATAATAATTCCTTTTTATTATACAGGGCAGACTCAGTTACGTGGAATCCCCATAAACTAATGGGTGCTCTACTTCAGTGTTCTACCATCCATTTCAAAGAAGATGTAAGTACTTATGAGATAAATGTTCAACAGAAGTTTCCTTCTATGAATTTGAATTCCTAACATTGCGAATGTTCCTTAGATCTAGAGAAGATTCCATTTGGTAGATCACGCGGTAAAGAAAAATGTAGAAATCTGTCATTCTTATTGCTTTGTATATATTGATAACAGATATCTTTCTGAAGTTAGAAGAAAAAAAAACTAATCGAAAAACTAATCAGTGTCCTAGAAGATGAACAAAAATAAATGGGAATATTCTCAAAAGGCGCCCCACTAAGATCTTTCAACTGATTATTGATTTTTTTATTTGCTTATTTGATATTCAACAGGGTTTGCTCATGAGTTGCAATCAGATGGCTGCCGACTATTTGTTCATGCAAGACAAACTTTACGATATCAGATATGACACAGGAGATAAAGTTATCCAATGTGGTCGTCATAATGATATTTTCAAATTGTGGTTGCAGTGGAGGGCAAAGGTAAGGAATATATTTTTACAGACAGTATTTAATATATTTCTGTTGAACAGTTACATCTAATATCAATACATAGTGTGTTTTCCTGCTACCAACGTGATTGAGTCACCAGATGCTTAATTATCATGATACAGAGTGTTGAACTTTATTTATTGGCCCACAAGATGCAATCAGTAGAATTTCACTTAGAGGGTGGGTTAAGCTGAAATCTGTGAATTTTTCTCATTTTTGAGTTGGGAATAGTGAAATTGAAAAAGTTTTCGCAATAATAATGAATCACTTCCAATTCGATAAGTTTTTTTAGAGAAAAAAATCATCAAGAATCACATTTGAGAAATAACTTCATGAAAGTAAGGCAAGATTTTCTCGAGTAGAATTGCTTTTTGTTCAAAATTCTACTCGAAACGTGAGCTTTAGAAGCTCAGAATACAACACCACAAAATAGAAATGGAATGAAATGAATCATCTTACAAGAGCTAACTTTCTTGAAAATTCGTGACGAGATTAGAAGTAATATTCTACGAAAGCGCTGAACGGACATGATCACATTCATTTATAATTGCCAGTTTGAACTGGCAATTCGCCCTAATTACCAGTTTAAACTAGAAATTTGTAATATCGATTATTGTACAAAATTTTACCCAGCAATTATCTCCAGGCTTTTCTAGAATATTCACGAAAACAACCTTCACTACATCACATTCAGATCTTGCGAAGAGAGCATTTGATCACTGACTATATCATTTATTTTTATATAGTCAATGATTTTTTGACTCACACATTTATCAAAAACTCTCGACATATTTGGTGATTTCTAGAATTTCCGAATACCCTGTATATCGTAGGTTTAATTCGTCATAGAGGATGACTGTATATTAGAAGATGTAGATATAGGAATCATGTATTCATATAAAGAGAATAAGTCACAATATGTTATAATAATAGTTATTAAACAAAAATGCCACCAGTGGCGATCTTGAAGCCATGGTGATTATTTATTAGTTTAAATATCAAGAATTTATAATCGCTTCTATCATCTATCTTCTTTTATCATACATCACGATTGATCTTAAAAAAAAAAAAAGTTCCCCAGGTGAGGCTCGAACTCACAACCCCGGCATCGCTCACGACTACTGTCTTATAAGTACCGTGCGCTAACCAATTGCGCCACTGGGGAGATGGAAACTAAATCCTATTTGATGTTACTAATACAAATAGGCGTCATAATAAAACGTGTGTTTGATTATGATGATATTACTTCAAATCATTATTTCAATAGTAATACATGATAAGTGGTGAACTATAAGAAAAAGTACACCAATCAGAGGCCATTAACCTTTGTACCCGTACAGACTTATCGTCATCATAGATAGGTACCTAGCATGCCTCTGGATCTGGAATCTGTTATAGCCAGCGACGTGTATAAAGAGAGGCCAAATCTCAATATCCAAGATTTCAAATACTTTCACACAGACATATTTTATTTTATTTTATATTCATACATCAGTGGTCCATAACTAACAGATATATTAATTTTCTATGTACCTACCGACACTCATATTCAATTCTAAAATGACATTTTTCCAAGCACAATTTAATATCGCCCCATTCAACCCCATTGGAAAGACAGCAACCAATTGAAAATTCCCTCACTAACATTAAAAATTTTTTTTTCAATGAACACAGTATAGATATATTAATAAACTTTACACTTATTACTAGAGAATTGATTATTATTTCGATTATCATTTCGAATTTCGAACTTCTAGTCATATTTTGAAACTCATCTTGAATACAATCTCAGAAAGCTAAAATTTTCAAGAAGCCGAAATGAATTTTCTGTAGACATTAATCATATACATCTAAGATTGGATATTGGCGCGGAAAATGCAATTCGGTAGGAATGTCTACCTAAGATTCAAGTAAACCTCTGTCAGAATGAAATAATCTACCAAAATAACATATATATTTTTTCTCTGTGCAAATGAATGATTCTCCAGAGACTTACTTGTATTCATGTCATTCATAATAGGCATACGTGATGATGCATTATAATAATGGATTGAACTCTACCTTCTATAACGTTTCAAGGGGGACGAAGGATTTGAAGAACTCATAGACAAACTGATGGACCTATCAGAGTACCTTGTGAAAAGAATCAAAGAGCAGCCCGATAAATTCTACTTGATAATGGAACCCGAAATGGTCAACGTTTGCTTCTGGTACATCCCTAAACGTTTACGCAAAGAACCACATGGACCAGAAAGAGAAGCGAAGTTAGGGGAAGTGAGTATGCCTTTGAGATATACTCACCATAGATGTTCTTGATTCCATATAATATGTCTAATGGTACGATTTTTTCCGCACTCAGATGTGTCCTCGACTGAAAGCAAAAATGATGGAAGAAGGAACTTTGATGACCGGCTACCAACCTGACGATAGAAGACCCAACTTCTTCAGGAATATCATCTCTTCGGCTGCAGTCACCGAAAAAGACGTCGATTTCCTATTGAGTGAAATGGACCGACTAGGTCAAGATATGTAAGAAATATCACCACTGATTCAAGAAGTCTGGAATGTACCGTTTTCTCGTTGTCTAATCACTCTTAATTGTATCACGGAATTTTCCTTAATCACCGTCTGTTGCACAAGCTGAAAATGCGATATGAAATTGTTATGCGTGTCTGCATGAAATTAATCAATGAAATATTTCTACTCTAGTACCCTTGAATTTAGTCTATGATGAAAACTACGTCCACACAATACAATAATGCTAGATAAGAATCATAAAATAGTTCCTTGGTAATGTCATTGTTGGTGAATATGTCAGAAGGAATTGGTATACTAGACCTCTTCAATTGAGTGCAAGTGCTGCTTTCCCTGATCTGAATTACATAAACTTTCTAAACCACGATCAACTGTTTCGAATCGAAAGTTTTATTTTCTGTATCACATTTTACTAATCTGAATATCAAGGTAAACTGCCTGAATTATCGTTGAAGTTGAACTGCATAATATTTGGATATTTATTGTACGATGAAAGCCCTAGTGATATACTCTTTTCATTAAGAACTTGGAGATGTAACTGAAAATTCCGGAAATGACATGCACATCTTGAATTGAGACACGAATTTGTAATAATGACAAAAAATACCAATAATACCCACTGTAGTCAAATAGTGTACCTATTCGCCCAAAATTAGAACAAAATATCGGAATGAAAATGACAATGGAAGTCAATTACCTACATTAGTTGATTCAGCAGATGATAAATATTGAATGATGACGGTAAATAAAACAAAGTGAATGTATTTTCACGTAATTATGGAATAGAGAAAATTTTGTGATACTATGTACTCTTTTGAGATAAAAATGTGATGAAAATTTCGTTCCAGATATTAAAAAATGTTCTCAGAAGTCTAAATATTTATTCATATATGTGCATACAATGTCATTCAAAAAATCATCAAAACGCACGAGAAGGTGAAACTTTTTTCATTCTTGAAATGTTTGAAAGTATTTTGGATATTCGTTGTTTTTGGGTTATTGAAAAGGTTCGTTACAATTGGTTACCTATTTCTTCTCCATTTATAAACAATGCAGATTGGTACAGCAATTGAAATAGTGGAGTGAAGCTATACAAAGATGAAACGAAATCAAAAATCATAAAATATTCTTTCAGATATTTGAAATGAAAAAATTGTTCAGTTTTCGGAATACCAATTATGGGTAAAAATCTGAATAGATCTGTAGATATATTCAATTTGGAGGTTATAAATAGGTGTATCCTTTCGAATAAATGATAAAAATGTGTAGCTAACGCAATAATTGATGTATAGAGGAGACTTATTTTCAATCTAGTATTTTTCGCTCTCATTGAGTTAAAAATTGCAAAGAATAAGGCGCTTCCCTATATTTATGTGAAATATATATATAAAATGTTATTTCTTGAAAATATGTATGTATTCATTGAATGTTTATGATGTAATTAATTATGATGAATGAATGTGAATCAAACACTATACATATATAGATATTTGTTAACTTTTTGTAGTCTATCTGGGATATATTTATGAATAATTTTGTTGATTACTATGTTGATATTCCTGTTTATAGTAAATTATAATAACTATGTCTCATAATTATATGATATACAAAAAGTTGTTACAACTGCCAAACGATGATATATTATTTATTGACTAGGTACTCATATCAGTTGTAGTGAATATCAATTATACATTATAACAACAAAATATTGAAAGTCTTCCATTTTAGAGTTATACAGAATGAAATAACGAAGAATACAGAGATTAATTCAGTGATTCGTCCTCACATAATCAAGTGTAAACTGAGTGAGACAAAAAAAAATATATAAACTTTGTCATTATATTCGAGCACACCAAATCAAATCGCATCTCCAATCAAAATTGTCGTGGCAAGTATTCGGTCGGCGACAACATTCGATTTTGACCATCAAAATAATACTTCGTAATACAATACATTGAAAAGATCAACTCCAGAGTTTATGAGTAACAAAATACAATAAACTGTGAACATCTCATGATATCTCTTCTCGTTCGAAAGTTTCTTCATTCGAACAACGTGCACACGAGGAAAGTAATTTACTCAATTCGATTTCCATAATGAATTTATTATTGCTCACGATTGCGTGGTGCTGAGATTACTATATTGTTAATACTCAGAGATGGAAAACTACAGTAAGATCTTTCCAATTGGAAAAAGGCGTTAAAGTGTTATTTTATTATCTTATCTTCATACTCCGTCTTGTTTCTTCTGATGAAGTTGTCAACACCGGGAGACCTTGCGACTATGAAGTACATGCGTTTTTGTTTCAAAAATGAGAGACGTTGCTGCTCGGTGCATATCTGGGGGAAAAAAAGCGTAAATATACTCGAAATGCTCTGAAATTTCGCAGGCACTTTCATTGATGCACTTTCAAATAAATTACTTTTTGTATACATACAAGGTGATTCATCTAATAATGCTAATAAAAAAATGGTGTATTAAAATGGCACCAGAAACAGTGTAGGCAAAATTTCAGAGCAATCAGAATGAATTTATATAAGATTATCCTTTGAGCAGCGATATACTTTTCTGACTGATGCAATCTACCTCGAGTGACCTCCCGATGTTAATCATAAGCATTGAGATATAGGGTCTGAGCTTCACAATGAAATCTGACCAACGATATCAAGAACGAGTTCACTATGGAAATCCAATAAAATCAAAAATTTCCTTCTAATTCCTAAGTTCATCATCGTTCAATACTAACTTATAATTTCGTATGTGTAACCGTTGTTAGAATGGAAAAACTTGTTTACTTGAAGTCGTAGCTCGAGTCACGATGACAGCAAATGAATGCAGTTCCCTCTTCAATGTTGGGTTCGTTGTTGTTATGAATTGAATTGCATAGTATCATGTTCGTGATCAGTTGTTTAATAATGGTGCCTCTACGTCGTAATTATGAAGTAAAATTTGTTGTTCTCGTGAATACGTTGAAAAAGTTCGGCGAACGAATACCCATGCCTTCCGATACGTATGCCTACATCACGTATCGGAAGTCTCAATAGCGAGCTCCGCAAGGACACAGTTTAGTAAATAAATTCTCTATACTGTGGCAAGGAAGACGACCATCAGGGGCGTGCATTGCCTAATAATCATGAGATATTTTTTCATCATTTCTTTTCAATTTAACTCGGTTGACTCCTCATTTGGTGGGGACAACCTACTGAATGAATCTTGGCATCAATAGGTGAATCACCCTGTTCTATATTGATTTACCATACTAAGAAATATTATTTTTGTTAAAACTTACATATTTTCCAAATGATGAAGTTTGAATGTAATATTGAAGTTTTTCTGTCGCTGTTCTACCCAGATGATCTGATCTGTATTTTCTCAAGATATTCTATTAGAAAATGACGCTACGAAGAACTGGAACTCAATTTCGAAAGCATCGAACAGTATTAATTGATATAGTGATAAATGTGTATATTGAAAAGAATTACATGTTGGAAAAGTCAATACAAGTTCTTTTCCTTACCTTTAATATAACATGGGGCGTTTCATTATAGTTTCGAAAAGTTTTATTAACTTTAAACTGAAGTTTCGAATGGAGCTGCTTTCGAAAATACTACTACTGATATGATTAGATTTATTTGAGTCAAGCCAGTGATGTCCTAGGGGTAAATAAGCTGTGATGATATTATGAAAAAAAAGCTCCCCACTATGTTTTTTTTTCTAGTGAGTATCATCATTTTCAATCATATTATAGGTTCTAAATAAATATTAACAATCATCTAGCAGCAAATTCGAATTCAAAACCCTATCAAAAGTAAGAACCTATATAGGGCGTGATACCTAATTATATGTATATATGCATACACACTTTAAAATGAAAAATTGATTATATGGTACTACAATTCTTATAGCCCGGCAAGGATTATAACAACTACAATTGATGGAATCAGAACTGAAAAAGTTTTACTGGATGTTGAAATATTTATCGTACTACTAACCGCACCTCATGAATATGAGTAAAATGACTATGAAGCTAATCGATAGATGGCGCCGCTTACAAACAACAGTTGGAAAGTGGTAATGATAAATATAGTGGGATGAGAATTAGCGTAACTGATAGGAAAAGAAATGGATTCCTGACCTACGCTAGATGTGAACTGGAAATAAAAGGTATTTCCATCAGTAGACGTGGTCGAATGAATCATCTATAAACAAACATATTAATAATTTTCAACGAGAAGACTCATCTTGATATTCTTGATTAGGATGGTAACTTCTGAATGTGGTCTCTCAGAGTGTCAATTGGAGTTGAAATAGTAGAATCATACTAGAGTTTCGTAGACTTTCGTAAGATCACCACACTGACGGGAAGTCGCAAGATTGCTATCTATGCATGGCAACTACAGTTGATATGTGGTATCTTTGCAACTCATTGGGGAAGTGCGATATTTCGGACATCATGCACTCGCCAATAAGTACCAGTGTATATTTTTTGTGACAACATTGCGAATTCGCATTTCCATATTGGCACCTCCCTACATAATTTCCCAGCCACCGTAACTGCTGATACATTGATCACTTCTATATCAGGATTGCTTTATTTTGTTCTCACTTATTTCATATAGGTAGGCCTACTCTATTTCTTGACCTCGAACAGGCAATCGATATCTATATGTGTAGAATACTATTTCAATCTATCAAACTATGAAGTTGTGTACGCACTCAAGAAAGAATCATTCAGAAGAATCAACATTCAATCGACGCATTTGTCTCTGGAAGTTGAGAAATCTTTAACATCTTGAATTCATTTTTGGAACAAAACGCATCTTATCGAGTAGGTAGAAACCTCTACAGGTACCTATATTAGTAGGCAGAAGAAAATCATTAATGCATTCAAGAATTTTCAGAAAACTTGTTTTTCTGCTAGGAACTACATCTTGAATATTTAGTTATTTAAATATTTCAGATACTTAAACACCGGTTTTATATGAATGCGAGCGAGAGATAATAAAAACGAGACCTTGATACCTATCAACAGCAGTTTAATGTTAGAATCACAGTGTGCTAGCTCGAAGTTCTATCAGAATTTAACGAAATGAAGTGTTTCTTGAAATATTCCAAATTTTGTGATTATCCGATACAAAACCTACCGTACGGAGTATTTTCTACAGAAAAAGATGTAAGTTCACAAAAACTATAAAGAAAACGTCATCGATACCTATGTCCTTGACCTGTTAGTGTATATTTTGTTCACCAAGAAAAGATAATATCATGTTATGCTTGCAGTGACGCCATCATATCACTAAACATTGATGGTTATTCAAATCTTCCTCATCAATAACAACCATTGATACTACCCTACTAAAGAATAAATATCAATCGACAAAATGTGTCAAGAACGTTAAATGATGGTGGTGTCAAAATCTTAGTTACTAGCGACATCTCCCATTCAGTAGTTACAAAATAGGCCCCTCGTGTTATTTCCTATGTAGATTTCTTTTTTACGGAATCGTTTGGTTTCATTTGAATGGTTCTAGATGGAAATAAATACAGTCTCAAATCGATTGATGGTCATTCTGCCTCGATAGCAGCATTCTCAGATCGTTTTTTATTCTTGAAGAATCATTAGAACTGAAAAAACCGTGGATTTGAAACGCAGGATGATACTTCATGGTTACTCCTCAACTATTCTAGAAGTCAGTTTGACAGATGTAGATACGACAAAATCTGCAATTAAATATATACAGAATGACAAAATATCACAAGTTGAAACCATGAAGTACTTATTAACAATTCAAAAATTAATTGAGTCACAGTGTGCCCTACGTACAATAATGAAACGATTATGATTCCAGCAGACCTAGAGTTGTCAGAATATTTCAGAAGCTTTCTCCAAATGTGTCTTTCTTCGATGTTGCCAACAAAGTTGCCAACCATCAGAAACCCATTCTTTCAAGTTTTGAAAGCTCAATTTTTTTTTTATTCATTTATTTCACAGAGAGAAGGGCAGAGGCTAACGCCTATCATGCCCAAAAATAGTACAAATAATTGTATTTAACACACAAATAGTAGAATATGCATGAAATATATAAAAATGATCTAATTGAAAAATTGAATTTAATATGTAAATAAACTATTGGATAAGACTACATTCTGTCTAGCTGTCAAATCTGTTTTTGGACAAGTTTATAGAAGAAGCACTAACTACATTCTGGGGAAGTGAATTCCACTGGTGAAAAACTCTATCGGGGAAGAAGTGTTGCCTTGTGGATGTCTTGAAATTTTCTCTCGAGAGCTTGAGGCAGTGACCTCGAAGTCTATCGTCTTCGTTTAGGGAAAACAAATGTATATCGCCTTCGCTCCATCGGGATGGTGTTCGTGAAATATTATTGATTCAATGTTCAACAATTTCTTTTTACAGCCTATTCACCAAATAGGTGTTGCTATTGCCGATTCGATATTGAATTTGAAAGAAATCGCGCATCTTTTCACCGGACCGGAACTACGGAATCATCAACATGTATTCAAAGAAGTGAGTATACATTTCATTCAATCTGTTCGTTACATATCATTCGATATTATATTATCATTTTATCTTATCATTGCCCTTGAGTATTCAACTACTGTATAATATGTAAAATCGAAAAGCTTCCCTTTGCCTTTGCTCTACTGGATCTCGATAATTTTATCACCATCGTATCACATGATGTTACTCTTAGAATTTCTTTCACTTGCTCTCTCAATTTTCCAATCAACACCATTGAATCTGAACTTCCCTGGATCTCTCATCTCTCCGGACTCTCTGTTTTTTTTTTCAATTTTCAGCAAACGTTGAACGGTTTCATGGCTTTATCTCCGAAGGCCTGGAAAGAGGCTCGAGAAACAATCCAGTCACTGCTGTCATATGACAATCCTACCATCCAAAACAATCCAGAGCTTCTGAGCAGGTACTGCAAATTAGTTGATCATGCTCATCAACGGATAACAAACTTAATTACATCTGTTTACTTAGGTCTTTTACTCTTCAAGCAGATGCCATCATGCATCTTCCAGCACGCATTGGCGATTACACAGACTTTTATTCTTCCATCCACCATGCAACCAATGTAGGAATTATGTTCAGGAGCAAAGAGAACGCCTTGATGCCAAACTGGTGAGTACTTATACGGGATGGACCATTCCAGACGATCCAGCCTGAATACATCCGATATCGTTCCTTTCCCTTCGCCTTATATTCAATATTTCAAAATATTCCAAAGGGTGAACATGGTATTTCGAAGGCAATATGCGAAAATGAGACACCAATTCATAACCTTTCAAAGCTGAATAACACGATCAATTTGAAATTTTTCTATTGTAACGGGTTATAAATGACATAATATAGTATATTGTTACGTT
The DNA here is from genome assembly GCA_963576655.1 of Gastrophysa polygoni. Taxonomy (NCBI): domain Eukaryota; kingdom Metazoa; phylum Arthropoda; class Insecta; order Coleoptera; family Chrysomelidae; genus Gastrophysa; species Gastrophysa polygoni. Next base: position 7,480,961 of record OY755091.1, read on the forward strand.
ATTGTCCGTGTTCGGCTTCTATAAACACTCTGTAGAACACTTAAAACGATTTATTCAACGAATCTTACAAAACACAATAACAATTCACTTCTAGACTAATTCGATCTCGCCTATTGCTCGATTCACGGTTCTAAATCGTACTACTCCTCCCGGCACATCATTCCCGTATTTATATCGAGATACACATGATTCCAGAACCCTCGCGAACTTCAGGTAGATTCTTAGTATTTCGCGATGATTCTGTCCCTTTTCGGTCGGCCGACAATTATAGTGGGCGCGGGTCAACTTCTCCTAATGATGCTTCTCTAATCTCGTAACAATATTATGCAATGAGCACAAAATGATGGCCATTTTGAACGAGTATGAAATTTGCACCACGAGCCGAAGGCAAGTGCTGCAATTCATATGAGTACATACTATACTTTTTCTATGACAACATATCGTTCACGTTAAATACATGCATACATCGCAAAAAATTTGAAAGAAATAAACTGATGATATTTCATTACTCCGAATTCGCCGCTAATGGGCTTTCTATCTTTGACTTTTTTGGTTTGTAACCGTTAGATTGCCGCTTGAGGAATGCTTTCAGTTTCGAATATTTGGCAATATCTATATCATTATAGATACTAAGAGTCTTTCTCAGCATTTCTGACCACATAATGGAAATTTCCAATTTTTTGGCTAAGTCGCCAAAATAAGCCGTCAAAACGTTATCGGAAAACGATTTTGTCTTTTGATCTACCTTCTAATCCAAAAAAGGTTATAAGCGCGTTGATACATACTCTTCGACGTTTCCGGTAATGAATTCAGTGTTGTTACCTTCGCTGCATTCATTATGTTTGGAGTTGTCAAATCTGAGTCTATATCACTATCAGTTTCCATTTTAATTGATAGTTTTTATAGAAAACAACTATGCAATTACTCGTTACCTACTAAAATTTTGACAGAAACGATCTGCTGACATTTCATCAATTTGTTGCTGGACGTCATTATTTGACAAGCCGTAGTCGTCGTGATTTTAGAGTGAGCCTAGGCTTAACACGAAATATTCCATTTCGCATTTGTTGCTTAGCAACTTGCCTAGCAACCCATGCAAAAATGAAATTCTGTACAAAATGTGCTTGTTTATGATTGAAGTTACGGTTATAAAATGAACATTTATCGAGGTCGTCGTGGAAAAATACTCTATCGATATAAGATGTTGAAAAAATGAGCAATCTGCGAAAATGAGACCCAATTATAATCAAGGGGAAATTACCTTTCAAATGAGTTATGACATGACAAACTTGTTTTCACCAGCTCTATTTGGAAGGTTTGGTTCTCAAGTTTGAGCTATTCAGGATTTTGAGTTGGCCACCAGGATCTCGCTACACTTTTTGGCTTCAATATAGAAAAGCAATCAATAACGGATCATTTTGACATTCATAGAAGTATCCAATCAACATTTAATCACACCGATATTGCAACGTGCTTTCGGATATTTATGAGAATGATTCATCAATAATCACTATTGAAAAAATTCAAGTGGCGTGGTAAATTATTGCTTTTCCACTAGGAAATCTTTGCCTGTTGGTTATCACGGACGTGCCAGCTCCGTGGTAGTATCTGGGACGCCGATCCACAGACCTCATGGACAAACGCTACCTGTCGAAGGTCATTACTCATATTCTGTGAGTGCGAAAATATCCAATATCGAAGTCTTTCAATTTTACAGGAGCTCCCCCGGTTTTTGGCCCGAGCAGGTTGATGGACTTCGAATTGGAAATGGGCTTCTTTGTTGGAGGTTCCACACAATTGGGTGAGCCTGTCAATGTTGAGAATGCCCACGAACACATCTTCGGATTTGTCATTGTAAACGACTGGAGTGGTAAGCAATAATTCACACCTATAGTTCAGTTTGACTTATGAGGGACTTATCGAGGTAACGCACGGAATCCTGAGCAGGCCGTGGTTCTCAGAATTTTTGCGATGAGAATAACCTCAATTAATCACTATGACCCACATTTCTTGATATGATGAATTTTACAACTGCAAATCTTTTACTTTCGATATTTTGCAAGGAAGGGAGAACGTGAACTTTCGAAATACTGATATCGCATCAAAAAACCATATATCGTCCATAGATGATTTAGAATACCTATTAATGGACGATTAATATTTGCTACCAGCAGTTGACCAGATTATTTCCATAGACCATAGATTAATATTGACCTCAAATGAAATCACAGACTAACTTCAAACTCATCAAATTTCACACTCAGCAGATTTATCGTTGCCGTATTTTGAATGCGCCACAATAAATGTTTTATACTATGAATGCCCGAATATGAATCGATGATATAGCTTGGATGAATGTCTGCCTCAAATTAGACCACAGATTTTTCAGGATGCACTCTCGCACGAAATGATAATTGAAATGATGTATAGCAAATATCACAAACTGTAGTGGAGCGAAACGAATAATAAATAGGTCGCAGTGGTCGGAAATGTGCAGATGGGAGGGATGCCACTGTATAAACTCACTCTAGTTCATGATCTGACAATGAATTTTATAACCTCATGATTCATCAGTTGGTGCATATAAAACATTGTTTTAGCAGTAAGATATACCTTTTGATTTATGGTCATATAACTTGTGACTAGGCATTATTCTGTAACTAGCATGAGTTGCATTTTAGATTCGATTTGGACTTGACTTGTGTGAAAACGTGTAAAAACGGTACGAGTTAATTATTTTCGATACAATTTGCCCATGTGTCAGAGTTCTATGATGAAATAACTTCATTTGAATGATCTCTCTCAATAGAGCTGAGACAAGTGTGATTAACTGGGTGGTTATTGAAACCTTCACTTTGACCAAACGATCTTGTTTCAGCGCGAGATATCCAGAAATGGGAATACGTCCCCCTAGGCCCATTCTTAGCGAAAAATTTGGGAACATCGATATCACCATGGGTGGTAACCACCTTCGCATTGGAACCGTTCCTCACCGACAATTTTCCTCAGAGTCCGGAGCCTCTCCCATATCTGCGACACTCTGACAACTTCAATTTCGACATCAAACTCCAAGTGGATATTACACGTGAGTAGATGCTCGACGATTCGAACGGCTCAATCTAATTTTACTGATTTAAAGCGCAAGGAAATAATGTGTCTACAACGGTGTGTCGGTCGAACTACAAATATCTTTACTGGACTGCCAAACAGCAACTGGCTCATCACACCATAACTGGATGCAATTTGAACCCCGGAGATATGATGGCTAGTGGAACGATAAGTGGAGAGGTATGTTCTAACGAATTTCAAGCTTGTTGATCTGAAAACCATCGAGATGAATAAAAACATACCTAGCAATGATGATACAATGCATATCTATTTCGTAAAAAGATGACGTTTCCTAACCGTTTCCTACGATGCATGCAATCATACTCTAATTCAAAAATTCAGTTATTTGGGATGTACCAGATTCACCACAAACGTGTGACGCAGGGTGATGCATGAAAGTGGACAAAATAGAATCTAGTTGAAATGTCTCTCGTCACTACATTTTCTTTCAATTATTATAATATCATAGCTCTGTTGATAGTATCATCTCTTGCTGTAATAAAATGTCATTTCCTTGGAAATACGATTATTAGTCTACCTATAATTACCTAAGCGTATCAAAACTGCACGTGTAAGGTTTTCAAATTTGAAAGTACGGAACATTTGAAAAAGCACAAAATTTTGTGCAATTCCTTCATTTTGATATGGATCCTAACTTAGTATCTTCATAACTATGTGCTCACACTTCACAAACATGTCAACAAGTCCAAGTCAACATAAGGGCCGATTGAATTGAACATTCAACATCGCTTGCAGAATCTCACCATTCCCAATATCTCCAAATTGAAACAGTTCCTATTCAATTCCATCTTTTTTGCAGTCCTCAGATTCTTTCGGAAGTATGCTGGAGCTATCCTGGAAGGGGACCAAACCTCTGACTCTATTGGACGGATCACAAAGGAAATTCTTACAAGACGGAGACACAGTCACCATGAAAGCAATATGTGAAGGAGATGATTACCATATTGGTTTTGGTACTTGCGTTGGAACATTGTTGCCTGCAAAAAAAATCACATGGCTACCATGAAGAACCAGCGATGTGTTTTTCTGAAGGCCAAGATTTCTAACAGCAATAGAAATATTTCTAGTTGTTTTGATGTTTTATACCAGGCATGTTGGTATTTGACAGCAATAAAATCATTTCCAGTATAAAAGTTTGTTGTATATTATAATTTTATTCATTCTGTAAATCGATATCTTCCACAAACCCCTTCTATGACAGCAATGACTATAGTTCAAGGTTGAACAGTCCAGTCCCGCAAGTGAGGTTATTATCTGGAGTTGGCAGAGTTCCTGCTATCGATTTTTCGTTGAAACGATTCAAACAGCTTGAATGATAGCATTGCTTGTCAGCTATATCAGACGATATCGATATGGCGTTATTCGATACAAACACTGATGATAGGTGTGTGCATATTCCATTCAGTTTTCAAATCTGGATCGATGAAGTAACATTTACCAGTTAACAGAGTGTGAGAGGTGAAATTCAGTGATTCAGTGTGATAATTGAAGTATTTCACATCGAGTATTATCATTAGGTTTCAAGTTGATGATTGGCACTGACGAATTGGCATGGCAAAGTTTGCTCCTGTCCAAAAATCTGGATCTCAGGAGAGAAATGACTTGGTAGCCTACTGGAGTGTTCCACTTCTGGATGGAGTTCATACTGTCGAGTTTGAACATGGTGGTACCAGTGGAAAAAGAGTGCTACGAGTTGATGGTAATGTGAGTTTCGATTTTGCTTTCAACGAAGCACGTTGAGAGAAAATTCGAATATATTTTGTTTCAGGAAATTTTCAGAAGGGAATGGATGTTCAAACTAGTTGGAGAAGAACTTTTCTACCTGGGCAAGCAACAAGCAAAATGTATACTGAGAGTGGACCCAATGCCACACTTTGCCTTCTCATATAGTTTATATGTTGATGGAAAGCCTCTTCAAAAATTCACAGAGAAACAGTCTCAAACTATCAGATCGTGGGCGGTTATAGTAGAAGGAAAAAGATATCGTGTGGTATTTGGTTAGTATAAATTTATAATTCATCACAGACACGTAAAATAACAGTGTAAGACCGCTGAATCCTTTTCGAAATTTACTTCGCTGGTGTATTATCAATTATTTTTTCGCACTTCATGTTCGTGATTCGTTGATGACAGTTTTTAGAAAGTATGTAATGAAATCTTGATCCATCTGGAAATTAAATTCGGAAGGTCATTTTCTCGTACATGAAGTCTAAATGCATTCAAAGACTTCTGAATAGAATGCCATTCATGAGAGTCAAGTAATATTGAGCGATATTGCAGTTATAGAAGATAAGTGTAAAGAAGATATTAGATGATTCTTTCACCTATATGACTGTATCTGTTGAAATATTTTTTGCCTTGCATAATTTCTGTCGATTTTCATTCCAGTCGATCCATTTCACTCATTTTACAAAAGGAAGCAAAAAACGTTCATATACAAAACAAATGAAAGATAATCACTGTGAATCGATATTATTCAGTCATTTTGTTGTGATGAATAAATTTGTGGAACTGTCAAGTGGATATATGGTGTTTTTAGGTAGATATAGTGTTATTTCAGGGTTTCGCAACAATATTGAAATTAAATGGCAGATTTTAAATTTCAAATAAAAACGCCTGCTCAGTTATTCAATTCGAAAAATATGAAACATTACCTAGGTAAGTAAACGGAATATTATCTATTGAAGAAAAATCAGATCGATATACAGGGTGTTCACAGTGTTTAGTCATCCATTTCAAAAACTTCGTAGAATTCGTAGAGAGACGACAATCTACCAAAAATCGTTAACAAAAAGGTTGCAGAATGAAAAAGAGATATATAATATTAGATTCTCAGGTCCAATAAGTCAATGAAAATTATAAATTACCGTATGTATCCATAAGTGAATACAGTTTAAACTCGTTCAAATAATTATCCGGCAACTTTCATGTAAACTATTTTTGGTAGATTGACTTCTCTTTACGATTTCTACAAGCTGTTTAAATTAGTGACTCAGCTTTGAGAACATCCTGTATAGAGCCTTAAAACAAAATAAGGGTAACAATCACATCTCAAACCAATACTCCATACACACAATTCAAAGATATTCAGATGTGTCCATCAATTAGTGCGTAGGTTTATAAACAGTTCCTATCAACAGAAATCAAAGAAAATCTCCCATATATATACCTAGATACGTACTGACTGGGAAAACAGTTATTTCAATTGAAGCAGAAATTGTCCATACCATTTCTTGTGCTTATCAATTATTTTCTCTTTTCAGATAAACAAACCTTGACTCTATACGTTAACGGGCAAATCATTGACGCTGAAAGTGTTTTTGTCAGTAACGGAACCGAGATGAGATTTACTCTGGGTACATCGGCTGCAATGATCAAAGCAGCATCAACCGACAAGAAGGAAGGTGTTGTACATAAACTTTTTGTTGGTGATAGCCTAGTAGAAGAAGATGTTCTTTGAGAACAATGAAACGATGATTCGAGTATTATGTAATGTTCTGCTCTGCTGGTTCGGTTTCTTGGAAATCACAAGAGATTCATCGTTTGTACCTGATGTTTATAATACACCTAAATCGCAAATAATGTAACAATTCTTTGACTTCTAAATGATAAAAAAATTATTGGAATGGCATATATGAAGGCATATAATATACATATAAATACATTTATACACACACTGTTTTTTCTGTTTCGTGCTCCCTCTATATAGATCGAATTGATATCATTATTATTAGCACTGTGAAGTATTGTGAATAATGGGAAATTATGGGTATATATTGATAGCAACGAGGCCTGGTTCAACAATTTCCGGCGCTCACCCAATCACAACAAATCACAATTAAGTCTGTTCAACCATATCACCTCAAAAATACATATCCAACTGTTACCCTAAATCACCACACCCTCCATCCGAAAGCCAGCATGAAATATCTTTTGGAATCATATCAAAATGAACTTCAGTGCACATATGGAATCATAATATCGAGAGCGAAACACTCGAGCTGTTTGATATATCGTATGGTAAAGATATTGAGTTTAAAACAGCTCAGAGAATTCATGAAACTTTACGTCGACCAATGATATATTACGGAAGCATCACTAAATTGGAAGAATCTGCAATGAGAGAAGAAACCACAGCAATGAGAAGAATGTCACCCCATGAGTCTCATTTCTCCCATTACTGTTCCTGGTGAAAAAAAAGGAAAGAAAGAAAAATTACCAGGAGATAATAAGAAGATTGTGTTGAATGAGGGACCGTACAACTCTTACAAGAACCGAAGAATGAACACCAATTCTTTTTTTTTAACAATGTTGTTTCAAAAATCAATCCAAATGTATTCAAATAAATCTTTTAGCTATGGGTAGAAGGACCTTGGACGATAACCCTTAGCCAGAGCGAGCCGAGTATTATAAATTCACGAATTCAAAGGTAGGTGTATGGCCTGTTTCAGAGTCGGCCTAACTCCGTTATTATTGACGTTATGAGCTGGGTTCAATGGTTTAATGATTTTATTCTTGGCGACCACGATGGGAACAACAAAAAAAAAGATAGTCGCGTTATCGGAATATCGTATGAAGAGAGAAGTTTCAGCTGGGAAACAGTTTATAGCTACCTTCAGAGAAAAACTGGAAACAATATCTCGAAATGACATGGAATATCCTTTCATTGATCCGTACTTTCAATTCAATAAAATTCTTACAGAAACCAAGAAAAGGGCAACAAAATATTCAAAAGTTCAATAATGATTGATAATACGACCATGCGATCGTTTGAAGGTGAAGGCCAAAGGCATATTGTGGAGTTGAATAAAGCCAACAAGATGGAGACGAATAACGGAGCCAGGGAGAGCCCACCTCCGTAATCATTATTTCTATTATCAAGTCAAGGGTTTGAATTGAATGAACATGTCATATAATATACTATAATATCATGTCACGATTGTTCGAGTCCCAAATTATATTAAGAACGTAAATATGGTGTTCAATATTGCCTTATCATATATCAAGGTTTACTAAAAATTTCAGAATTTGTTGGTAGTATTAAATAACTTCTTTTTCCTCCAATCTTTTGACAAGACGAAAGGAAAAACTAGAAACCGAGGAACATTTATGTGAGCTGCCAGTATAGAGAATGTAGGAAGGTATGGGAATTTTTGTAAAAAGTTCAAAGGTAGTAAGCCCCAGGCATTGTCCTTCTGCATGAAGAAAAATAGTAGGCTGTATGAGAGTCTCAGCCTACTAGTTTTCCACATAGAATGACAATGACAAAATATAAAGAAATCTAGCAAAAGTTTAATTAGACAAATATTAAAACAAACTGATAACTTCAACTCTTTCTTAGCGACTTATTCCAATCTATTCATATGGATATGCAGATATGAAAGCGTAAAATTAGTCACTTTTGAGAGTAATGAGTTGAAAGGTAGTGAAAAATAACTCAAAAATGGTTTAAATCTATGCGAAAACTGACGAAAGAAAATCAATTCTGATCTCCAATTCTCCAGGTTTGACTTCATTCCTTACAATGGAGTGAAGTCTGGGGTGGACATAAATGAAACATTATTATAGAGTGGCGATTATTTGGGTGAAAGTTCACTACATTTTTTCCAGTGTATTGTTCTCCTCTTTTAACGAATAGATCGCACTAGACATTTGGAGATTCTCTGATTTTGTTTCTTTGGTGAATCCGGTACGTCGCTATGATGATGACCTTACGAAGATTATTCAGAAAAATTTGTTTCCATGACAAGAGCTAACAATTTTCAATCTCTAATTGGACGTAGATTGCTTATTATTGGAAATATCTGATATTGAATAACGGAATATAACGAAAATATCGAACTGCAGAGGTTGAAATGTCATGAAAACTCCTCTGCACTTGAGAGAACTTCATAAATAGCAAAATACAGGAGTGCATGAAGATGTATTGTAGGTAAGTATAAGAAAAATCCAAAAGAGGTCTTTAAACAACTTAGAAGCTGATGCCAGGCAGGACCCATCATTACGTAATATATTCTAATGCTAAGTTAGTGGAGTTAAAGATGTTTCGATAGTTCATGACAAAATGCCAATCACAAGTCGACATTCTCCCTCTAGTTTAGCCCTTTATGTTGAGCATACAATGTTATTTCACAACATTCAACCTCTTGGTGGGTTTTGGTCAGTGAACATTTCACACTCTTTGCATAGGTCATCCTCTAGCGTTACCTGATACCATCAAGACCGTCCAATATTTATGACCAGTTACGATAACGCCCGACTCGTTAGTCTTGGTTACGTGACTTCACCTCTTCGTCAAACCCCTCTTCTGTGTCTTCGTCGTCATTTGATCATCTTGTGGTAAACCACGGACTTTTTCTTTCGTTGCAATCCGACCACACCCGACCACATCCGAAGCTCAAGTTCAGTGACAACGCTGCCAGCCTACCAGATCGCCCACTGTTCGAAGTGCTCACTTGATACAACAACTTTTCCTTTCGTACAAGGATCGCAGTTGGCGGCGAGATTACGACGGTGGCTGTGAGAGTTAATCGAAACGAACGAACCGATATTTCGGCAACATGTTGCATATCAACAATTCATTTTCTTAGATATCATTCCGTATCACGCGTGGTATAGTTGAAGTGCTCCACCTGATGTGATTCTGTTGCTCGGAGTATTCTGTATTTTGATACGTCACAGCGCCAAAGGTGAGTAGGTATATCATCTTTTCGTGACATCCGGTATCCTGGCTGTCCGAAAAAGCTGAGTATTGTTTATGCGCATGCGCTTGTGTCGACCGCTGGATTATTTGACCTCTACGTAAATTACAAGTTGCTTGTCTGAGGTAACGTTAAAATCTCCGACTGGTTTTCTTGCTATATTTGAAACGAAGCTTGGGAAGACCCGTACAGTTTCCGAACTATTGGACTGAATGATAGTATTTCATATTAAGGATATTGAAAATTAACCATTTTTTGCAGCTGGAATCGAATTTAAATGTTACTCACGCTTTCGTCGCAGTTGTTACCTAATTTGGCCGATTACATTGGTGTTTTGACCTTCAGCTGGTTTCGCCTACACTCTGTTTCGAATCACCTTGTTATATTCATGGGATATAATGTATGATTAGTCGATTACTATACAATACAAACTAACATTTGAAAATGCTTCCCAAGGGTGCTAGCGCCTTGCATAGTTACGATCCAAAATGAATTATTTTCGAAAAGTAAGTATTATGGAAAATTCAAAATAATATACAAAGTCGTGCGAATTACCTCTTGGGGTAAATATGAAAACGTTATTTTGGAAAACTATGTGTATCGACTTGACAGAATGTGCCGCAAGATTTAGGAAGAAAATTGCGGGGCAAGATTTCTCAATCAAAATGTTACAGAATGGATAGAAAACAATGTATACACATCCTTTTATTTTGTAATTGTCGAGTGTACAGTATATCCAGCGAGTAATTAGTTGTTAGGTAATGCATAATTCATTCTTAAACTTCGTCTATTGTGATAACAAGAGCGCACTTTGAACAATTCATTGCAATTCTCATTTAATCGAATACGTGTTCCAAGAATTCAACGCAACAATGAACAGTAAATCATGTGAAACTCCCAAAAGAATTCAACTCACACTAACTAAATAAGTAACACTGAGTATACAGGAAATTATCTTCATATTGAGCTTTCTTCAAAAATATTCTTCACCTATGGAGCATACCTAGAAAAATAATAGACTACCTCCTCGATTAACCTACAAACCATCAGTATTTAAAAATTAAGACATTTCAAATCTCCTTTATAACTCATAATATAATGCTGTCGTCATATTTTTCTGAATAAAAAATTGAATTGCACGGCATTCATCATATACCGATGATCTAACCAAATTCAACGAATCAAATTTTCGGGCAACATCAGTGATGCGCGCGGTTGAAGTTTCGACATCTAGGCTTTTCATTCTTTCTGTAGAAATTTTGAAAGATCGTTCCCACATGACAAATTTCCTTTCAATTACTTCTCCTCATTTCATATGTCAAGAGGTGTCAGCAATTTGTTCAATTTGTCGATTTATTTAGTATATTTTCATATATCATAGAATTCTGGATTATTTTTTCTTTTTTGTCTGCTGGTTACGATAGGAAATAGTTGAATTTCACGTCAATTGATTTATTCTTCTCTAGAAATAATTATCTTGCATGGGAACTATGAGCCAAAGATGAGGGTTGTACAAAAATAGAAATATGGTGATCAAAATGTGCGTGTTAGAATTTTATACGAGCATCGGTTTAGATAGCAATAAATAATCTTTCCCATGACATCACCAGCATTCGACAGCAATATATTGCACTGAGCAAATTTCACTAGTTATAATGGAAAAATATTTATCGAACTTACTCATTGTGATATTGAAATAATGTAAATGGAATGGAATAGGAGTCTGATTCTGAACGCTTCGTAAATAACCTGATGTACAAACTCATACCTACGTGATGTATTGTTTAAGGGCATCTTACTGGCAAGTGGCAATGAACTATTTACACTGTAATTTGCATACTGGTTAACAATATACATGTGAATAGTTCCCATGATAGTAATAGGACCACGTGGAACGTATCCACTAGCATGTTCTGGGAAACAATAACATAAAATCCAAGTTTAATTACTATACATTCAACGTTTATGAATCGTCAGGAAACCAGTATAGAACAATGACTAATGACTACGTTTGTGACTATCGAAATATTCAAGTTCTAGCTCCGTAAATATGAAGAATTCAGAGTGGAAACAATCGATATTCAAAGTACCAAAACTAGGTACCTATATTGATTGTTTCAGAAATTCTTATAAAATATAGACAGGCCACCATTCACTCTGATGGCTGAGTTTGATGACCTGCATATTATAAATACTAGGTTTTCCATATCCAATAATAACAGGGTACTCGATAACATTCTTGTTTAATATTTCACAAGTTGTACAGTTCTGGGTTATTGGGGTTGGTTGCATGAAAACGTGATATTTTCGCGAATTTATGTGTAGTCAGTGATGTTTGGTTCTGGATCGATCACCACCATATCTTCAGGTTAGGTTGCTATTATATATTCCCATTTTAGAATCTTTACAATCGCATTTTTTCTTGCTTCGTCACCAACCCTATCATAATTACTATAATTATTTGCCTATATTCGTCAAAATTATAGAGTGCCTGAATGGATTTGAAAGTTTTTTGTTTAAATAAAAATGCAGACCTCGATACAATCACTCTAGTCAACGTTAATATGAGTCTGTAAGTATTGTCTTCACTTTGATTGTGACACGATGCTTTTTTCGTATTCCTTGTAGTTTAAGTGTTTTCCGGGAACGGAAATGGAACATAATGATCCGTTTGCATCTTTGCTTCATCATTTCTCAACATATTAAATCATTTCTTGCAATTTTCACACTTAAAAACATGATGAAGAGGGGCTAAATTTTAATTTGAGGAGGCTGAGCCCTCCTATTCCCTTCTATTTCCACTCCATGTTGATTCTTGATACAGAAGCTGTGAAACTCTTGAAAATGTAATGTTGTCAATATTTTTTTTTTCAGATTAATATCAACATGAAACTAAACGATATCACTCCAGCTCACCTGAAACTACTCTTGGCCTGTCTTCTGGTGAGTATCTGCATATACAATTTTAACATATACCTTTTTAATGAAATACTCATTACGAAATACTAACATTTTCTCTTGTATTTGCATGATATTTTCATTTGATATATTTATCAAGCTCCGTTATAAAAATCAGTGGTGCATGGTAATTTCATAAAACAATGTACTGCAAGTTCTCAACGGATGAAAGATTCAATACAATGTGTTCTTTCATAATTGGTGATGGATGTTTTGGATATAGACAACTATATAGAGGAGACAGACAACTGATGTTCAATTTGATTTGTATTTCGACATTTTGGCTTGCTAACACCATCATGAGCTTCAATTTTTCTTGTGAGAATTTTCATTCAGATTTCCATTATCTTAAGAATTTTTTTTAAGGATTTCTCGATCATCATAGACTCATGATATTGTATACAACATGACATTCCCTGTAAATTATGATTGTTATCATTCATGTAAATATGCGCTCTATACCTGAAGAATGAAGATTGATTCCTTATATATGAGTAGCATTATACAGGAATTTTGTAGACTAGTGTTGATATACTGTCTGTATAGTGTTGATATGTTAGAGTTTCCTATATTTTACCATACTCGTTCTTCTAAAAAATAGCAATCAATCGTATATTTCTTCAAATAAATAACATTTGTTGTAGATGATAAGTAGCATTTGCAGTAGATAAAAAATACATCAAATTATAGACGATAGACTAGATTTCCTTTCATAAAAAGCGATCTCAAAATCAGTTTCTATTATTTTTCCGCAAAACATGAGCTTCAACGATGATGATATTTAGGGAGTCTCTGAATCTGAGACAATAAAGACCATCTATCTAGGTTCCTAGAGCCAGATTTCAGTTGCCTAATACAAGATGTTTCAAGAATGAAGATATTTTGGCCACTTCGAAAAGCAATATATGCAAAGTAATGAGAATATTCCTCTGAATTATTCTTATCAACCTCGTTGAATAACTTCTCCTGTTCTCTGATAATGAACCATTTCATCGATATACGGTTCAAAACAATCATGAAAAGTTTAACTGAAAGTTATGTTTTCAGATGGAACCCCTTTTGTATTTCCACATTCCGGAACCCAATTTCAGGCTGACGTTTTATGTATAAACGCCCCGGTTTCGATATAAATAGGTTCATTATATTCATCTCTTTCTGCTCAAGGTTTAAGTACATATTCACATTCATTTAATATAATGTTGTTGAATATAGAGTGTTCCATTCGAAACATTGAAGTTCATACTCTACTTTCTGGTAGAATCAGCAAAATTGTATTTTAAAAAAAAAATGAGGTAAATACATGCCAAATTTTCAGAAAGATTAATTGCCTATAGTTCGCTAGAAATCATGGAAACCAATGTATATCATATCTAATCGAATTCCTGTCGAAAGCTCAAGAATCCTTATGATACTATACCGTATCCTTAAACCTCCACAATATCATTTCCTCTATTTTTTTTTCAGTGGGGTACAACTGTAACTGCCAGAATAGCAAATGAACCCTCTACAACAAGTAAGCTACAACCTTCAGTTAAATATACTACTCATCTCAAGTAATCGGATGAATTGTATGTGACTTCATGACATTCGATAGCTAGACAAAATTGTTGACGATATTTTTTATGAAAGAATGGACATTCAATGTTTTCTGTTCGGTGAATTGCATATGACATTCTATCCTCAGTATCATCCTACAATCTTTTGATAGTAATCAGTGATTTATCAACAAAAGTTAGATTCAATTATTGTCTTATTCGACATTTTGTGAAATGTACTGAGGTCCATTTTTGTTGTCCCATTATCTATGATGATATCTTGTATCCTGTACTACATCAGTGGATTTGGTGACATTAAAAATACATTTGCACTCGGAAGAAATTCATGGAAATATCCAGTGGATACTGGCATCGAATGAAAAAATGTGCTTTCATGTAATAACTAATTTCTACAAACACTGGATGAATAATGGCATGTTTCCGCTCTGTTATATAATGTCACTCATAAAGTGAGAGAACAGATCCAAAGAAAATATGACCGATAGGTATGCACATTACAATCTAATCTGCACATAATAAGAGGACTAAAGCTATAGCATGCCCACCTATTCATGGTATGACTTAATAATATTTAGAACGTTTACCAAAGAAAGTGAAATTCGGGTCAGCAAATCTCCGTGGGGATAAAATCAAATATGTCCATGTCAATTCTACACAATCGAAGTCGCCATTGGTTTCACTTTTCTCGTTAATATTATGTCATCGATTCAGATGACCTCTGGAACGTTGCACATCAAAACAATTACAATAACCTGTGTGCGTACTGAATAAAATTGAAAAACTATGTACAAATATCGATCAAAGTCTGTCCATGGCATGGAAATGACAATATTTCATGTAGTTATAATGAAGAGATATTTCAAAAAGTATTGAAATAATGATAAAACTTTAGTATAGTATTTGTTTCATATGTGATATAGATTCTGGACCTATAACGTGATCCACATCACTGTCAACGTTTCAACGGCTCCATTTTTTTCTTCAGGAACTACATTTGTAAAATGATGATAAATATCTATCCATATTTATGAATTGAAGAGTTGAAGAATTTAAGAGTTGAAAATTTCATGAAGGCTTGTTTTATAATCATAGATGAACTTAGATGAACCGTTTCATCTATGTTACAATAACCATCTAAGTAAGCCTAAGCGCCACTTTGTTCTGGGTGAATATTTGCGTCTGAAATTTTGGTATCGTTCAGAAAATTGAAAGACTTTCGAAATAAGCATGAATGTGAATAAATCTTAACATACAACCAGAAATAATTTTGACCAAATATGTCACTCGTATCACTGTGATTACTGGAAGTGTTTCTCATAATTCTCAGGTGCACCAGAGGACACCTCAGACATCAGAGTCGAATGCAACAGCGACGAAATCGTCCTGAAAATCAACACCAGGTCGGGGCGGTTCAACGGTATGATTTATCCGAGAGGATTGTCGAAAAACAGCTCGTGTTTGAGCGAATGGGTTCAGAGGACGGCGCCGATAGAATACGCTCTTCCTCTCAGAGGGTGCAACACAATGAGCACTGAACTTGTAAGACATTCTTCATATTGTTCTAATATGATACATGTCATAGAGCTCTCTTCCTTCAGTACTCGATATTGAATTCGGTGGATAATTTTGCCGTTTTCGATTATTTCTCAACTACGATCTGATCAAAAAGAGAATTTCGAAAAATAGTTACTAGATGAGAGAGTCGTGTATTTTCAGATACCTATGTTCTTTTCTAGAAATCACTGCAAATGCATCTGATTATGACAATTTCTCATGAACCACTGAAATATACATCGTCGAAAAAAGACCGGATTCTCTGCCATAATAAACTGATGGAAATAATCTGGAAAATTTGCTAAAGTCAATTGATATTTCCAAGCCAAAAGGATCAACTACACATGATAACAAACTATTATTGAAAATTGAAATTCACCAGGAATCTTGACTCAAACACCTACCTACTCATCAGTTCAATTCTTACCGTCAATTAAAAGAATTATTCATTTTCTAACCCATATTTGCCGTTCAAAAACCACTTTCATGTCTTTATATTCGATCGACCTACCACCTACAAACGTATCTGGCATCCTACATCAATTCAGTTCATACAAAATAATTATTAGGTAATCGGTTACTTTATTCCTACATGGCGACTTGTTCTCTATAACTGATGGACAACCTGTATGGGTACGTGTTTAATGGCACATTACGAAATTGTTGATTTCTGGCTTCAGTATATCAGAAAACATCATTCAGCAGGAATGTATTTCGCTGATCGCGATATAATATGTTAAAGTGCTGAAAATACACCAAGTTAAAATCTATACCTATCTTTTCATTTATCGTTCACTGGTTGAGAGGCAATATCACTAACTGAATGTCGGAACTTGATTCATCCATTTTGATCATTGAACTGTCCTGTGAATCACGATTGTCGAATAATCACGTATACTACGAACGTAGATCACTGATTGTTTTTCTTCGTTTGAATTTCTCATAATAATGAAGAAACTCAAGGCTTCGATTCCGAATGTAGTCGGTTATTTTGAAGAATACTATGATTTCTTTCAAGTTCATAGAGTTAATGTTAGCACAATATTCATAGCCTTCTCATGAGACAGAATTATCGAATCAAAAATTCACCAACAAACTCAGAAGCAGTATATAGAGAATAATTTAGAAGAGGCAGAAGAAACAAAAAGTGAGGTGAAACTCACCGTTTCACAGGCTTCACGAGGAATGGTTCGATGTACGTAGAAAAAGAACACCAAAAAATAATAATGTATTTCAAGGTGGGAATTTTACGAATTCTTCTTCAAGTGAAGATGCTACCAACACATACTTTCATCACATCAATATTCCATTTATTTTGCCATCGTTCATGCAGAACGGACGGCAAAGTTAAAGAATTCAGATACCTACCTATACTCTCAGAGGCAGACGAAAATATTAGTCATGGAAGTACTCTCACCTTGAGTAGATTCACATGACATCATCGCCAAGGTAAGAAAACAAATCAACTATATGCCAGCCAGCCAGAGCGATACGCGCGATGTCTTCGTTTTCTTCTTTTACTGCGTCGTGAATGCATCGAGTAGAGAGTCAAAGCCTCACAGACCCCTACAAGGTGACCCAATGAAAACTATACAGTCACAATGTTGTATCTTCAATTTGCTCGTTTGCTCTTGAAGCTGAAATGGTCCAATCCAATCTCTCGATTATAAAATAAAATCTAATGTACAAATCAGTAGTGCATGCAAGTTTCTCAATTTACAGATATGATAACAAACAGGCATATCATTAGGAGCCTACGATTGAAATTTGCAGCATCATCATTGGTCACACCCCGTAAAACATAAAAATTCCAGGTTTGCGATTCATCGTCAAGTATTGAATAATATGTTCTGATTCCTGGATTCTGCTTAATAGCAAAATTGTAATATGTAGATATATGCTTCAGATGTATTTATGCAGGAAGGGCGATTTGATGTTTGGATTTTCAATATTTTGTTGTCTCGAAACAATAAAACGTAGTTGAAAATTACCTATTTCATTTATTGACGAGGTAGGCTGAAAACAGATTCATTCAGATCAGCCTAACAGAAACTCTCTGGTTAACTTTCATTTGAGTATCATCATGTATGCAAAAAATCAGATTGAATCATGAATAATTTATTTTCTCGCAAAAACAAGCAATGAATATAAATCACCTGAATGATTTTTTTTACAGGACGATGGTGGTATTGAATACTTCAATACTATCGTAGTTCAACCACACTTGAAATTAGTGACAAACCAAGGAAGAGGATTCCACATCAGATGTCGATACAATACTAGGAACAACACCGTTATGAATGATTCTCTAAAAGTAAAGTAAGTTATCGTTTCAAGAATATATTGAAGGGAATAGATTGTTGATGGCATAATTGATTCAAATCATATTTGATTCAAACTTTTGATGGATATGGACTTAGATGAGTTAATTGCTATACTTATTGCATGATCACATAATTCATTAATTGATGATTGTTGTGTATTATGCACCATGAATTTATATATTTTTTTGATAAATTGTTCATTGGTAGATCATTACATCTCTATTTGAGTAATGAGAGGGTCTGAGATCATCTTGACTGCTTATCAATGATGACGCATAAACCACATCTGATTTGTATTTGTATCTCAAACATTTTGTAAATATTCGTCCTTAGACACCTTTGAATATTGAAAAAGGCAGAGATTACTTATTCAATAACATATCGTAAAACGAAGCGAGTAGTTATTACCCTCAAATATGTCTATTATGTCTTATGTCGTCCGATTCATATGAAATAAATATATAGATAATACCGATTACCAAGATAAATTCTATTATGCGTAAAAGAATTAAGAAGTGAATAAATAGCATTTGAAACTGAAATGAATGATCTCATAGGAACAGGTGTATTAAATGTTAATATATACCTGTAAATTTGTTCGACTATCGAATTCTAACGATCACTGGTTTTGATGCTATTATTTTGCTTCTTCGTCTTTTTTCAAATGTAAGATAATATGCTATGGTATACAAGAAGGTATACTCATATTTGGTACTATATTCAACTTTGATGAAGGGCGAAGTTCAGCCTGAGCTGTTTTTAAACGTAACCGGTTTAAGTTTGAATAACAAAATATCTAGAAGGTCCTCAAGGAATACAATTCAGTTAGGTACCCGTACATTTCCAAAGTGAAGCTGTACTTTTATTTGCTTGATTTCAATTTTGGAATAGATCAAATTGAATATGATATTTCAGTCTGATGTCTGCCGACCTAGTTACTGCCCTAACCCCCATGCCAGGCTGCAGCATGAAAATCTTCTCGGGCGACCCCACGCAAAAGGAGGTCGCCGAGAACGTCAAAATCGGCGACCTTCTGACGTTGGTCGTGTCCCTCGACGACCAAGACACCTACGGAATCCGCGTCACCGACTGCATAGTCAAAGACGGCCTCGGCTGGGGCGAACAGAAGCTCATCAACGACGAGGGCTGCCCGACCGATTCGGAAATCATGGGGATGTTCCACTATTCCGAAGATCAGATGAGGGCGTCGGTGCAATTTCAGGCACACAAATTCCCGTACACGGCCTCGGTGTACTATCAGTGCAACGTTAAGCTGTGCTTGAAAGCTGACAATGGCTGTGAAGTCATGGTAGGTCATCCACGCTATACACTCACTTGTACAACACCTAGTGATAGAATGAATGAGCGGGCAATTTCAGTCGAAATTTTGTACTTACTCATTTCGCCCACAAGAAAGACGGTGAGAAAATTCACCTTCCCTTATCGGCCCGTTTTGGGTTGTCTACCATGTTTTCATAGCGTTGACCAAATGGCGATGCATTTCTCACTCATGATAATTTTTATACCTTCTCATTACTTTCAAGAAGTAAAAAAGAAGAGAAAACATCCTCGAAGAAGTTGAATCCTCCAAGAATTTTGCATTTTGGATTCACCTTTTTCCATATGTCAAATGAGAATTTGTGTCACAACAACCATTTCTGTGAGTCGAAATGTCACAGATTCACATTTAACAATGCCTTTCATATAAATGAATGTAAATTCGCCTAATAATTGATGAGCTCAACTTCTTCGAGGTTGTTTATTCTTCTCTTTGACTCCTTGAATGAAGATATAAAAAGTTCCTTGTGTGATGAATGAAAGGGGCCCAAGAAAGGAGGAGAATTTTCGTACTGTTTTCTGAATTACTTTTTCTTAATTCCATAATTTTGATATATTGTGATATTACTTTAATTTCGTTTGCACTTCAACTCTTTCATAGTAAGTCTATAGAATTGCAGCATTGAATTTTTCATTATCACCTATATCGTATTCATTGCATTTTAGGAACCGACCTGTAGTACCAATGCAGGCGGCAACAGGTTGCGGCGCCAAGCGACTGGACAACCGTCGTCTTCTGATGCTACGGGCGAAGGCACGCCTGCTACCATCGAGGTTTATAGTGGTTTATACGTCAACGAGGCCAACGACCTCTCCAAAGCGGAAGAAGACGACTCCGTCTATAGCGAGAAGGTGAATATTTTGTCGTGCCGAACATTCTTCTTCTTCTATACTTTAAACAAGTTTTCATTTTTGTTCATTCTTTTCATTTTTTACTATCTCAATAACAGTACGGTTTCCATAAGTCGGGATTTTCCGGACATAATTGTTTTTTTAGGCGTCCAGGTATAAAATTGTTGATATGTCCGAGCGCCCTGAGAAAAAGAAAAATATTTCAAGCTCAACTATGTCGGTTACCTTCATTGTCATTTTTTATAACTCTACCAATGATTCGAAGAGCTATTTCCTCTAGTTTTAAGTGGATGTATTTGAAAGACTTGAGAGACAAAACTGACTGAAAGAAAGACATATTTCCGTGTATCAAAGTAACTTCTAGAAAGGGGGTTGATATCGAGGATAGTAAATTTTTTCACCAATAATTTTTTTGTTAAAAATGGTTATTATTGGAAAATTCACTCTAGACCACCATAATTGTGAATTGTCATTGCCATAACCATACTCAGAATGCGAATGAAGAAAAAATACTTTATTTGATTGCGGATCACCATTGATATAGTGAAAGGCATGAGCTGTTCTGATTTTCACGATTTTACACTATATCTCCCAAAAAAGTTGATTTTCTAAATTGAATCCAAGGAACATGTCATTTCTGATTTATTCATACATTGAAGTTATGTTAATGCATTTCCAATAGATCTGAGCGAGCGAAGCTCTCATACATTTAATACACTGACAGCGCTCTCTACTGGGACAATCATGTGAGGTCCATTGAGAGAACTGCTTTACAAAAACTGGGCTTCCTGTTCCGTGAGAAGAGGTACATCCCAGCAATATGACCTGTCCTGGAGTAACGTACTCATGTTTGGAGCTTAGACCACAAAAGTGCAATGAAGCTCCTAGATCTTATCCAGAAGATATTATTTGGATAGTCTATGAAATTACGCTCACTTATTAATTATCCTCTCTAGAATTGTAGGATGGTGGGCGATCTCTTCCTCTTTTATAGATATCGCCACTGTCGGTGCTCAACGGAAATCTTGTCTATTTTGCCACCACAAGCGATTCTACGAGCTCAGGCTGGTCATCCCTACATTGTAGGTTCGAGACATGCTACTAAGCATCATTCATCGATGGAACGGCAAAATTATGCAATTATGTGCCTAGTAAAGTCTTTCCTGATGCTCACGACCTTACAAGAGAAATTCCAATAACTTCCTTATCTCCCAACATACCACTACTATATAAATAAACCTGATAAATGTATGTATTTTAATTATTATTCAGCCTTTCCATTGTGAGTTTTCAGATGGTTGCTGAAATACATATTGAGGCATTTCTGAATATAAAACTACTAATTAAATAATTTATTTCAGACTACAGATCAATTCTGCATATCACCCAGGAATTTCGCAATAGGAATTTGCATAGCAGGGCTCATCCTAATGTTGTGTGTTATTGCTGCAGTATTATGTCTTCTAGCTAAGCGGAGAAGAAAGGCAACCTCACATCCTGGTAGTTCCATATACAGTGGCCCATATACTAACACTGCCTATAGCCATACTAGTTGAATTCTGCCAAAAGATAGCTTCCACATGAATCTTTCAAACAAAATTCACTCTTTGGAACATAACCATTGATCACTTCAATGAATCCACCTATTCTCTCAATTCAATTGTGATTGTCAATGAAACGAAAGATGCAGAATCTGCTGTTAATTTAATTGCAGCTCAAGTGCCATATTTGGCTGATATTGCTCATACTATTAATTGACGTTTTTTTTTTAATCTTACTGCATTGACCTCATTCTTTATTTTAATTCTCAGGTTCACGATTTATCAACCTTTTCACAGTATCAATTACAATATTCTGAAGGCCCTATTTCATTAAAAGAGTAACTGGAATGTTCCTGTCTTATTGTGTAAGCTTCTTCTTCAAGGAATATGGTGAAGGTATTTCATAGAATCAGCACAGATTTTCTGAAGGTATAAAAATGATATTACCTTTTCAAAATCTTCAGATGTAAACTTTTCCTGAAACTTGATATTGAATAGTTTCAGTGGAAATTTAGACGAGATGTAATTTTTTAATGAATCTGAATTCATGTGGTTTTGAATCACAGCTTCATTGTTTTGATGTACAGATTTCACAATGAATCTCTGGTTCTCAATCATACTCGATTTTACTTATACACTAAGGATATTTCGAATAGACTTGAGGATTGTATTCAGAAGGGTGCTTAATAAATATTATTTCTTTAGTTATCCTTTTTTATTACAACCAACAAAGGTAAGTAAGGCTCTAAATATACATGATCATTACTAAATATTTCATCAGGACTCACAAAATGCACTCACAAATTATTATCAATGATGTTTAGTTTCTTTTTTGAAATATTCTTTCTCAATTCTCTCTACAAGGGCTATCAGTTTTGGGTACCTCCTTATTATTTCCGCCAGGTCATTTTTGGGCAGAGGAGTTGTTAGAATTGTGAACAAATGACCAAAAACCAGAGCATCTAACTCAGTAGGTCTGGGGAGAAATCAATTATATGGACATTTGAAAAAAAAGTTCATATGCATGCTTACCCATATTCAAAAAAATAATGTCCCTCATCAAGTCGTACACTGAGTGCTTCACAACATTTATCAACTTCATCAAATACATCCTCCATTGTTTTTTCATACCAACCCATTGTTGACAATTTTTTGATGATTTGGTTTCGTTTTGATCTATTTTGGATATAATTAAGTGGCCAGGGATATACTGAACCATGTCTGATACAAGTAATTTCATTATATGTTTCTTGATCAACCCAACAAATATAGAGCTACAAAATAATATGTCAGATTCATACAGAAACAAAAAATTGATAACTTTAGTTGAACTTTAAGAATTGTTACCTCAGCTATTTCCATAACATTATGAAGCAGTGACATGAAAGCTCTCAAATCAGTTTTCTGCTCGCTGTCCAATTTTTCCGTCAAAGTTATACCTTTCCCATTGACAAACTGTACAATTCCATCAACTTCTGCTATAACAAATCTACCTGCCTTTATGAATGGAACTTTCAAAGTTGGTGACATGGCTTCAGCATTGGGTTTTGGTTCAACAGTATAATCTAAGTGACACATTTTGAGGAAGGCTTGAGCTGCCAAACAGTTTGCATTATCTGGTAAGAGAATTTGTTCCACTTCATAAGGCTGGAATAGCTTGACCTCTTTTGGCCAAGGTTCCTGTGCTGTGATTCAAACTTCAATTATTATAGGTGGTATGTATTTGTTGATAACAATGATTTGTTAGAAACTTACGTACCTCCGAGTTCAATAGAAATTTTTTCTACTAAAGTCATACTGAGTGAATTAACATACAATTCAAGTAAACATCAACATATTAACAATTTCAGAATCTGGAAATGAATTTGAAAGCTAATTTCTTTTTTCTGTTTTTTTTTGACTGAACACAACCAGTTACTGCTTCTGTTACCATACCATCCAGTTGTTATTAGATATAATTATGCTGGTTACTCGTTGATATGATACTGTAACTATAAAAGAATATATACGTGTTATAACACGTATATATTCTTTGCTATGATAATGCACACATCGCAAGAGTTAAACTGATACTGGCAAAATTACATAAGGTCATACGGTCTGATTGACTCGGATATTGTCAAGTACAGAAGAAGAATTGTCACTGTCAAATGTCATTCTTTTTAAGTGAGAATAAGAACTTCTCAGTCTGTCAAAATTCTCTTAAACCCACAAAATGTCGAAGAGAGGTATGTTTTCCACGAATCTATTGAAAACTCAATAATCATCGGAATTTCTTAATAAATTTCATTAAATTCATTTCCAAACTGTATTCAGTCGTGTTTCTAATCATTTATTTTTCATTTAAGCGCCAGAGTATTAGGACAAATTCGTGTTCGTTATTGAAGGTTATGTTATTGTGGATTGAAACTGTTCTTGTTTTTCAGGACGTGGTGGTTCCGCAGGAGCCAAATTCAGGATATCCTTAGCTCTTCCGGTTGGCGCTGTTATCAATTGTGCTGACAATACTGGTGAGTTTTTCATAATAATGGTCATACCTGTACCGTGTATGAAGGTATTCATAGTACATTCATTATTATCAAATTATACCATACATACCAAATATACCATAAACCAAGAATCCATCCATTTACATCATACAAACAAGTTTGCATTCTTTCATCTTTTATAAGGATAATGTAGTGTTGATGAATGATTTATGAATCCTTGAATATTGTCTTCATAAATAAGGTTATATCAATGTTCAGTGTACTTCAAAACATCAATTTTGTTTGTAGGGGCCAAGAACTTGTATGTCATTGCCGTACAAGGTATTGGTGGACGTCTCAATCGACTCCCTGCTGCTGCAGCAGGTGACATGATAGTAGCCACTGTCAAAAAGGGTAAACCAGAATTGAGGAAAAAGGTCATGCCTGCAGTAGTCATCAGGCAGCGTAAACCATACCGCAGGAAGGATGGGGTCTTCATATACTTTGAGGACAATGCTGGTGTTATTGTCAATAACAAAGGAGAAATGAAAGGATCTGCTATCACAGGACCAGTAGCAAAGGAATGTGCAGACTTGTGGCCAAGAATAGCATCAAATGCTAGCAGTATTGCTTGATTTGTTATATTTGTGTATCTATAAAAGTTTTGAAAGAGTAAACCCATTCTCACCAAAATAATGTTTTATTTCAATAATACCATGCTAGGACATTCATTCCTATATGACATCAGGTAATTATTCTCTTGTGGCCAGTTTCTAGAAGAACTATTTCTAATTTCAAAGAAATATCATCTGTTATATTTGCTTGTAGTGTCCAACAAGTAGCATAGAACATGACTTCATGTTTAGTTCTGGAATATGCGATATTTTCTAGAATTGATTCTTTCACCTACAATGAGAACAAGTTAACATTTTCACTCCTTAGTGACAATAGTTATTAGATACACACGCAGATAATAAAATAAGAAGTTATCATGTTGATACATCATCATTTGAGGGGATATATATGCATATCAGTGAAGCCAGAGATCATTGAGTATTCAATCATTGGTAATCTCCAAGTGATTACTGCATTCCGAAAAAATGTATGAACTAAAATATAACCATTAAATTTTTACCCTACCTTGAACTCCTCTATATAGGCATCAATTATGGATTCAACTAAACTGGCAAAACTTGATGTATTGTGGGAGACAAATAGTTTTTCTGGTGTTTTCTCTATCTGTTTCAGGGCTCTGATTTGAGTTTTAAATAGTGACAAAAGTTCTTCAAGACCCTTCAGAGATTGCATGATGATGTACAGATTATTCATATACTCCTCTAGTTGTGTTGTCAACTCTTTATTATCTGATTTCAATATTGCTATTTGCTTCACACATTTAGCTCCCCTAATATGATTATCATTCCACTTCTGAATAGTATTATATAGATCAGCGGCGATGTCCTTAGCTATTCGAAGGCTTCCTGTCAAGTTTTTCTTTGGAGAAAATAAAACTTGACTTTGGGGTACTGAAATATGATTATTTAATTTCTTCAATTCAGAGACAACTACCTATATATGAGAGACGTTCAACATATACCTGATAATGAACGAAATTGTGATGAAGAATCATTGTCATTCATTTTAATTAAGATTAATCTACGATTTTCTCAATCCAAAATATGAATTCAAATCATGAAAAAACCTAACCTAGCACTCTTCTGCTCACTTCTCATGTGTGTTGTTCATATCAAGCTGATATAGTTGTCTATGGTTGTTCACAGATTATGATCATACATTTACGGAGTGTTGTTTGTCGATAAAAAGTAACGGCATCGGCAGGTCCTTAGTTTTGACACATTGACAATATAACCCCTCTTCTGTGCCCTTGACGTTCTTCTGATATTTCTGATCTGTTGACAATCGATGTATAGTGGTTGTGAAACTGTTGTTCGAATTGTTATGATTGTACTCGTGATTGTATTCCTTAGATGAGGATCTAAGGTCTATTCTAGACGAAAAGTAGAAATTCATGAAACTTTAATTTCACCAAGTTTTCTAAATTTTATACTTATGAATAAACTGTGTATTCTCATTCACCTCATCGTGCCCTAACACAAAGTTAGTTGGTATTCTAGGTCTCCCCATGAGTGAAGAAACTGAAATTAAACTCTTCTCTTGCAAAATGGAGAATTCTGATATGGCTTTCACAAATAAGGAACATTCAAATTGGCACCAAAAAAAGCATGACATAATGTTGGATTTAGAACTTATCAACAAAAACACTGAATCTGTGGATCAAACTCCAACACCAACCAGATTTATTAGGAATTGTGAAGAGGTCGGTCTTTTTCAAGATCTCCAGCATGTCAATCCTTTTGATGAAACATTCAAAAAGGCTGTAGATTCTGTTAAGAATGGTGGCAGTTTGGAGGTACCAGAAACAAACAATTCCAATGACACATTGCATACTCCACATATTTTACCCCACATTGAAGAGAATCAGAAGAAAATTGTCATTCTAAATGGTAAGCAGGTAACATCACATTCCTATGATTTCACAACAAATGAGGTTCAGACAATATTTATGTCCAAACATCCTGCAGATAAAGATGATAAGCTGATCAAAAAACAAATAATTGAACATATCAAAAAAAATAAATTGAGAAGTAAAGAAGACACAAACAGTTTCATATCATGTGTGCCATTTGAAGATCTAACAAGAAAGAAGAAATACATCACCAATCTGGAAAGTGAAGATGAAAGTGAATCTAGTTGCATTGAGAAGATTAGGCAAATACGAGAGATGAACAGGGCTGCCCAAGTAAGGTGTAGAAAACGCAAACAACATCAATGGAAATTGATGGAAGCAGAAATCAATAATCTCAAAGAAGAAAACAAGAAATTGAAGTCTGAAAATATGTTCATCAAAAAACAACTCATGCATTATCTACAGAAAAATAGTGCAACTAAAGGTTAGTGATATTAATGATTGAAGTGGGTCAGTCACTTCTATGATCACCAAATCCTCTTGTTTTAATCCTAGATTTGATTAAAATGCAGCTAATGATTCAATTCATTGTTTTTTTTACAGAAACAGATGCTAGTGTATCAACAACCAACAGTCAAGAAAGACTTGAAGATACATCACAAACCTGCGGAAATCAAAAGTGCCTCAGTCCCATGATAATTCAGTTAATACCCAGTGAAACTAGTGTGTCAATACCATTGATACAAAATCAATCCTCTGTTGGTCAGAAATCTCTGAAATTAATTTCAGAGGAAAAAGTCATCACAAATAAAGTATTACAAATAAAAACAAAACCATTTAGGAAGATTGTTCCCATAATAATTATTGACAAATAGGTGGTCATTTTGTGAAAGCTTGTTACTCATATTAAAATCAAAATGTCTGTTATGACAAACTTTTTTCCTGAAGTGATCACATCAGGACAGACTTATGATGCCACTAAGGACTGAGAGCATAAAAGAAAGAATAATGATTACTATGCTCCTCTTGAATCATTGGGATTCCAAGTGACATAAGTATACCACAAGAGAAGCTTGAGAGAAGAAATCATTTTTGATACAAAAAAATACCTTTTGTGTTCTGTGATACAACTCATGATTCTGCCAGAAGGAATGATACATGGGGTTGGGTCTGAAAGTTTGCAAAATATCAATGGAATATCTGAATTCATCCTACCTACTACTATTATTTGGATAAAGATTTTTCTGGGTCATAGCCTAGACCTATTCAAAGGTACCTGATCATATGAAATTTTCATATTGATAGTAATATTTACTCTGTCCAAATATTTGGGGATTTTTGATATGAGGCAAATATTTTTCATCAACATTTCAGTTGTACAACAAGAAAGTCAAAACGGATTCTCTGTTCATTATGACGAATATGATAATTGTTTGGATCACAAGATTGTCACACCACTGATGCATAAAACAGTTGGACAAAAATTCTTCACATATTTGAGACCAGAACCATGAAGTTATCTACTTAAAAAACTTAGATCTGAATCAAATTTCAGAAAGTTCAAGAAAAAAAATCAAATTATCAATTGTTAATGAATTCCTCGAGTTGAAGTAATGAGGCAAATAGATATGTAGACAATCCCCCTGTTGGTCTACTTTCATCCAGTCGTCTACAAGAAATTATATATTTGTACTTACATGTACTATCAATATTGTATAAGTGGATATCTATTGACTATTTTGTTCAATTTGATGCATTTGGAATCTGGTAATTGTATATTTATTCTTTGTGATGTAAACATACACAAATTCATATTTCATCCACATTTTCATCATACTTTAATAATCATTTATACTCATATATACCTTTCATTACTTATATACCCTCTTCTCAGTTATGTACTGTGTTGATTGATTGATCTATGTAAGTATTTATTATAACTCTTAGAAACGATCTCTATGGTATCATTCAATTCACAATTGATTATTAATGATAGTCCATTAGTGGAAGATGGAGCACTAAACTTGGGTCAAATTTTATGATCTCATATCATTCATATCTATCATACATATTAGTAATCTGTGGATCATACCCAAAAAGAGATAACACATATTTCTATCCAAAAGTTTTAAAAAATTTCTAAAGGTACAGATTTTGCAACTTTTTTTGTAGAAGTCTGTAATTTGATGAAAATTGATAAGACTAGGCAACGCGGCGATGGATTTTCAAAAACAAAAAAAATGAAGACAGCAAAACAATCACAGATTTCCTTTCTGGATGAATATATAAGGTGTTCCATTTGACAAACCTAACTCAGATATGCCACTGTACAATGGAAAATAATTTCCAAATGAACCTCATGTCAACTTACACATTGTATAAAATGTTGTTTTTTTTATCTTGGATAGATCAGTCGCTATCTTCCGATAGCACACAATCAAAATTACCTGGTTTATTCCATTCCATGTTTATATATGTATGACTAGCAGATCAGGTTCTTGAACACACAAGAGCTTGTATTTTATATCAGTGAATATCGAAGATATATGCGAATGGCTTATAATCTCCCACATTCATAAACATTTCCTGCATGTGCTCTAATACTATTTTTACCTATAATAGGTGAATAAAAGGAATATCTTGACTTTCATATTGGTTTGTTCATTTCATTTACAAGATATTTTGCTACCTTTGACTATTTTTCACTTCAACCTTCTCTACTACATCTTTCTTAGCTATTGGATTTGTTTTTAAAAGATTTGCTTCCTCTCTTTCTTTGTCAAATAGAGCCCTAACTTCCATTAGCCTATTATTTTTTGAATAATTCAGTACATTGGAGACAACTTTCTTTTTGGATTCAAGAATGGATAGCAGTCCCCAATTCCTTGATTTTTTTTCTTGTGACTCCAAAGTCCAAGCTGCAGTTTTCACTTCATTTTTGAATCGTTCTACTTCTTCTAGACTAACATTTTTGCTAACATTGAGACCTCTTTCTAGAGGATTTATAATGTACATTGCATTATGTTCTGGTTTAGTAATGCTAATTGCTTCATTCAAACACACAGCTTTTGTAGTAAAATCAAACTGTGAATAATACTCAAAGAATTCACATAATAATGACTCCAGCGACTCGGTATTTTGTGTCCTTGACTTCAATTTTTGAAGGTCTCTCAGGAATGAACAAGTGATACCATTATCAAGTACATGTTGATCTTCAGGACCTGAAAAAATGTATTTGTAGTTTGAACTTTGAAAGCAATGAACTTTGTCACTTACCAGCTAAGCTTGTTAATTCATTGAGTGAAGGTAGTATTGGTGGAGAATTCAGTGGTTTTTGAAGAAATGCCAATACAAGAAGTGTTAAAGAAAAATTTGATATCCATCTTCCTGGTGAAGAATTTGTGAGTCCTACGACACTGGCCCATTTTCTTATTGCAAAAATGAGTGGTCTCACTCGATCATCTATTTCTCCCATCATGTAAAGGAAGTCTGACATATGAACTCCACTCCTGTGAATACAAAATTATTTTTTGAATTTTTCAAATCATTTTGCAAATCAATGTTCAAGAACTTACAAATTTGACATTGATAGATCACATTCTACATCAGTCAGTTGTTGATGATACTTTATTATAGGAACTCTGGCTTGAAGAATACGACGAACATTTCCACATCCAGGTAAAAACAAATGTATCATGTCACCCACAGTTTCCATATGTCTTTGTGTCACTAACCGCTCTGATCCAATCATTGGCTTACAATGAAAAATCAGCCTAGAATCATTACTATTTTTCTGTAAAATATCAATTGAAAGTTTGGAATATTTTATTTATACAAATACACTGACTTTATTTTCAACTAGTCTCAGTACAAGATCCAAGTCACAACCCATTTTGCCATATCCATTGACACTTGATCCAAATGGGAAGGCTCGGGCATTAGGAAAGATTCCACAAAGGGCATCTTCTATTTGGACAGCTGTTAAAAATCTTAACCTGACACCAACATCATTCAACCTTGTAAGTTTGTGTAATACTCCCAACTGATCACAAACCTAAAGAGATTTTATTATTCTGAATGCATGAACCCTAATTTTCTCTTACACTTACAGTATGACATTTCATTAAAGCTTCTTTGATTTCATCCTCTCCAACTATAGTTGTACTGTTTTGAACTATCAATTTGGCAGATTTATTTTGTTTCAATTTTGACAGTTTTCTGTTAGAAGCCCTAAACCATAAAAAATGTGATTGAGATGGAACTGTCATTGTCTCCTCCAAGTGTGAACTGGTTTGTAAAACATTTTGTACATCAAGCTCTTTTTCAAATTCCACGATAATGAAATGCTGAAAGAATAAATATTATATATGTGTAGCTATGAGAAAACTCACATATATACCAGTGGTTCAATGCCAGTCGAATAATGAAACATTTTTTGAATAGTTCCTATGGAATCACAATATGAATGCAATTCCTTGAATGATTGAGCTGACTGAACTTGTACCACTATACTTCTCTTGGCTTCTTCTCTTCTCATATCTATCCTCTCAAAAAATGGGACAAAATTTTGTTTTTGTGATATATTTTCATGTTTCTTGTCTGCAACAAAAATTATATAATTCCTCAATTCATGTTATACAATATCATTTTATCACAGTTGTTTAAACATAAAAGTTTCAACTGGAATAGGAGATTTCATCTCCTTGGGCTGCATCATTACCTTGATGAATAATAGTTAATCAATATAATCATCAAATTTAATTCAATAAGTAAACTATTTTTTTACTGTGCTTTGGCACATACATAGATAGATAGTACTAACTTTGTGAAGAAAAATGTCTTCTCTTTTCTTTATTCAATATCATTCGTGTGCTTTGGAGGATTTTCTCGACGGTTAAAATTTTGTTCGGACCAATCATTCTACATGAATATGTAAAAAAATAAGATAATTGGAACATTCTCAAGCCATCAGCATGACAATTTTTAACAAGAAAAATATTTATCCGTTCCGTTAACCTCAATTTAATTGTCAATATTTCTTCTTCTTTGTGGCGACTGTGACGAGACAAATAGGCCAAGATTCTGAAAACGCTCTACCTGACAAGTAGATTTTGGCAGGATGTCCACTAGACAAATTCAACAAGAGGTCATGAGTCAAAAGACTAGAATGTTAAATCTCAAGATTCAAGATCATCAAGTCAAATGTCGATGTCAAATGAGTGTGCAATTTTTTCTTCGTTGACCTGTAATAATTTTTCATTGTTTTTATTGTATTCTTTATTCAGCTGCTAATCATTTTGCAAAAATTATTGAAAGAGAAAGGGGCAGCACATACCAGTTATTATAAAATTACTATGGGTACTGTTAAAGTTGTTAATGACGAAGCACATTTCCTTACAGAGTTATCAAACGCCTCTGCAAGACTTGTAGTAGCTGATTTCACAGCATCATGGTGAGTTTGAACATGAGCTATCACTATTGAATAATTATCTTCTTTAATACTCATCAGGTGCGGACCATGTCAGAGGATAGCTCCAGTATTTCAGCAACTTGCAACAAAATATCCAAGAGCTGTCTTTTTAAAAATAGATGTTGATCAGTGTCAAGAAGTTGCAGCTTCTCAAGGTGTATCTGCGATGCCTACGTTTATCTTTTACCGCAATAAAGTAAGCACAATTCAGATTGATTTTTCTTTTCTCAAAATAATAATGTAATTTGTGGTAGATAAAAGTAGATCGAATCCAGGGGGCAGATCCTACAAGTCTTGAAAACAAAATTCAACAGTACTATGGAGGATTGGAAGAGACTGAGGATAGTGACAGTGTAGCAGGACATGTAAGTACAACAATTGGGATGTCATGGTCTCTTATATTTTTTTCATGGTGAAGGTCCTTGGTCAGTATATTATTATCATTTGCAGATGGACTTGTCCCCATTCATCACCAAAGCTCAGTGTGAATGTCTCAATGAGAGTGATGACCATCCATTTTCTAACTGTTTGACATCAGGAGGAGGATTTTTGCAATCTGATTGTGATGAACAAGTTAGTTTTTATGAGTTTATTAATGCTATCTCTTGTCTGCTGTTATAAACTATCTAATCATTGTTTTTATTCTTGTAGTTGATAATATCCATAACCTTCAACCAAGCAGTGAAAATTCATAGTTTGAAGATTAAAGCCCCAGCTGATAAAGGGCCTAGGACTATTAGAATCTTCATCAATCAACCAAGAACCTTAGATTTTGACCTTGCAGATAGTTACACCAGTGTTCAAGATCTTGAGTAAGCAACAATATTAACTTGATAAAAAGTTTGTTTAAATTGACCTCATAACACAGTGCTTCTTAGATAGTGTTGAATTATGTTACTATTTTATTTCAGGTTGACTACTGAGGCTCTCGATGGAAGTCCAATAAACTTGAAATATGTTAAATTCCAAAATGTAAACAATATCCAGTTATTCATCAAAGATAATATTGGTGGAGGTGAAGTTACCCAAATTGATCATCTAGCCATGATTGGATCACCAATTAATACAACAAATATGGGAGATTTTAAGAGAGTTGCTGGCAAGAAGGGAGAGAGTCACTAATGCATTTAGTATTTTCAAATACAAATCCAATACTTTATGAATATTTTCTAAAACATTCAATGAATATTATCAATCATGATTTGTAAGTACTCATTTATGAAAATTAAAAAATCATTGATAATGAAAATAACAGATGAGCTTTCTTTGAGCTTTATTGCAAGTTGGCATGGGAATTATGATACAAAATTTGAAATGATTTTTAGTTGATTTGAAATGACATGAATTATTATCAGTCATCATCCTCACACAAAATGGATGTTCTGACATCAATTATACGTGTTTCATATTTATAAATCTAAAGATCTACAGAAACTATCAACTCTCTTGTAGGTGAATGAGAAGAATCATTGTCCCTATTTCAACTAATTTGTATTTCATAGGAATAAGAAAAGTGAGATTTTGTACTTGCACCCTTAAATTTCCACACTGCATAAGTATAGACATCCAATAAATTTTCTAATTTGTGATCTGGCCAAATTTTGGAAATATTTGCCTCAAGACTAGATTCTTGCTTTATTTTTAAAAGCACAGATTTTAAAGGAGGTGAAATAAAGTCTTTCATCTTTGACTTATGGTGTAATTAAAATTTCTTCAAGCACTGCATAACAATATTTCTTATTTTAGTCCTCAAGGTTTCATCTGCATTACATACTACGTGAGTACTATTGTCTTCTAGTTGTATTAAAGCATCTTCATCTTGCTAAAATTGAAAAATTTAATCAATGGAAATGATGAAATTTCATGATATTTACCAGATGAATTACTACAACCCCTCCTAAAGATTCAAGTTTTGCATCTGTGACACCTTCTTGGGATAACTTCTGCATAAATTCTGTTATATTCAGTGTGCCCCACTCATATTTAACTAGCTTATCAGTCTTGGTTTCAGAGGCAAATTCCTGCATACCAAACACAAAATTGGTAATTAATAATCAGTAATTGGTAAGACTGAAGTTAAAAAAGTCTCACCTGGATATTATGCACATTGTCTTTCACATTAAGTGTTCCAGTTACAGTGGACAAACTTATTCCAGGTTTCACTTCAACTGGAACAATTTTTTGTGCAACATTTGGTTCGAAGTAAACTTGCCCTTGTTTCCTTTTGAGAGGTAGATTAATAACCTATAGAAAACAGCACAAAAATCAGTACTGAAGGAGTGAGAAATTCAAGTGTTTAGAATGTTCAAATACCAAAATTCAAATTTCAACTTTCTCTCTGTTTGATTAAAGATATTATAAAAATAAAAGATTTGCCATGAAATGAAACAAAATTGCCATAAGATATCTTTTGAGATTGCACAAAAACCTGGAAACGTATCAAAAGGATGAATCAAAAGTTTGAAAAGAATTGTATTCATGTAGTAGTAGCTGTAATGCACTTACCTCTCCCCATTTGTAAGGAATCACAGCACTATCAGCATTTGCCCCAATGACTAATTCTGTCAAATTAGGTGCAGAAACTGGAGGTTGAGTATAACACTCAGGTACCACTAGTGTTTTAGGTTTCAAATCCTTGATGAGTTTGTTAGCTTGAGTGAAATTCAAAGAGGTGTCTATAGCACAGTGTGCAACTTTTATTTGTAGTGGTTGGTATGGGGCTAATGCTTCGATATAATCAAAATCTGGTTCTAAAATGAAAAAAGTATGATTGTATTATTCTATTTCTAGTCAAAAAGTGATTTACCTGTGAAGACAATACAGTTTCTTGGATTGTTTCCCCATAATTCTATAAACTGGACAACATCTCCATATCTCAAACTAGGATGACCACAGAATACTACACAAGGCTAGAAAACATTAACTATAGATCTATAGCCGAGTCAGATTTCAAGAGGCATATAGACAAGTGAATTTCATCATTATAGAAGAATGCCACTGCCATCCTAATTTTGACAATTATCTCATCTATAATGATGCAAATTTCATCGCCTTTATTCTTTATGGATGAATGAAACTTAAAATGATATACCTCTTGGAAATCAGTACTGAATCCATCAGAATAAATATGCTTGAAATGTTTCAGCTTATTATTCTTCACTAACAAAGCATGTGGAAAAGGTTCATCAGGAACATACACTTTGTTTTGTTTAACAGATGACAACCATTCTGCTAAAATATTGGAATAAGCTAGAGACGTGTCACCGACAGGTGAAACAAAAAACATCGGACAATTCGACACTCCTAATTCTGCCATTTTGCCTGATAAACACTCAAAGAGATCGTATACTACTCCTGTGGGATAGCAAGGTATTAGTACATTGCCACCTCCTCGAAGAGTTAAACCTAATAAACATGTCATTAAAAAACAAGCATTTTTGATATACTCTGAATAATTCACCTACAACTACACACAAGACCCCCAACATAGAGTCAGGATTACTTATTGGTGTTTGTGTAAGATCTGTCATTATGAGAACATCTGCATTTTTTAGAGACTGGTGATCCATGGGCCTAGGATGTGTAGTTAATGTGCTAGATCCACTTAGATACACTACTTTTTCATGTTCAGTACTTATCACCCAATTTGCTGATCCCAAACAAAGTCCAGAACTAGCTGGAATTACTTGAAGAGCTCCATAGACATCCTGAAATATTCATTTATGAAACTACAATTTCAATATTATACTCCTTCCTCTAATTCTTCAATTTATTGGACTCATGCCATAGTCATGAGAGACTGTAATTTGACTGCAAATGTGACTGTTGACTATTCATTTGGAAATTTAATTTAATCAATTAATTTTTTCAATTACAATATGATCATTTATTTAGAGAATGGGGTATCTACTGATATATAAAATAAATATAAGTATAGTACTGATTGAAATTATTTTTCTCCTTGTGTAATTTTCAACAAGCAATAATCAACTTTAGGTTAATTTCGAAATATCTTGCAAAAATAACTTGATGCTTTGATAATATTGGAACTAAAAACATGTTGAACTTACAATTTTTTCATTGTATCCCACCATCTGTATTCTGGATAAGCTAGCATTCACATCCTTCATATTATAAATCTGCCTCCATGATTTTGGCTTGAAAGATTCATTCAAAGGGTAAGGACATTTATGAACAAAGTTTTTCCATTGAGAAGCAAAACTCGATTTTGGACATTGTTCAATATAGACAACTAGTTCTTCCAGGAGTAACCTAAAAAAATATCAACTGACTACTAAGTTGAGTAGAAGATGGCGAGAATTTTATTCATCTAAAAATATCTTCATATTCAACAGGTGAATGATTATAAAACATTGTCATAGGTTGCATGTGAATAAACTCATACAGGAATTTAGACTTAGGATCTAATTGATGAAATGGAAAAGAATTTTCTAAAAATCAATCAGCAATATCGTTATAGCATACTTTGTCTTTGGTTTCCTGGAGGTAGGGTTCCATCAACTATACTAGAAGCATACATCTTTATCCGTGAGAATAGTTTCCTCCTTTGAAATTATATATTATGAAGAGATATCTTACCTTCCTATTTGTAATGTAGGTTCTGTTGCATATACAATTCCTTTGAAACCAGTACCTTCAGTGATAAAAGGCAAAGCCATCATACATAAATAGTTTGATATAAGGATAACATCTACTCTTGAAAAGTCAATGAGTTTATTTAAAGGTGGACAAAACTCTGGAGGAGAATCAACAAAAACTCTATCACCATTTTCCTTCAGTTCCTAAAATATGCTTGTATATTATTGTTTGTAATCAAACCCAATTTTGAAAGATATTATTTTTTCCCAAGAAACATTACTATTCAACAATCTAGCATAAAATATAACAACATGAGAATTCATGATAAAAAAAAAACAATAGATTAGAAATGATAAAAAATGAAACATACAATTGAACAGGAATTCATTTCATCATTGAATCCTAATGATTTCTTCCAATCAGAATGTTCTGAGAAAATATTTGTTGAGACTGATTTCAAATCTTGCTTCAGTTCTATTTTTCATTTATTGAGCAGAAAAATTGATTGATTGCCAATTTGATTTATAAGGATTTGTTATCAATGAATTCAATTGTCCTATTTCAGGAGAATGAATTGTTATAACTTCATTAAAATTCATGTTTGATATTTTCAATCCGTTCTTGACAAAATGAGTAAAGTAACAAATTTTGAGTTTTTATAATGAAACCAAATTCAATAAATCTTCAGATTTGTATAAATCAACAGTTGGTTCTAGAAAATTCAAATTGAAAATGCATTTGATGGAAGTGACTTCAAACGTAAAATATTTGTATTCCCTCAGATAGATATTCAATATTGTAAATCTGAATGAATAAGACATAAGTAATTATTTTTCAAGTATCCTACAGGACTAAAATTCGGATTTTGAATGAAATCCTTATGATTGGATTCAGTTTTCTTCTCAAATAATTTATATGCATGGTCCACAATAATTTTTTGTACATTAGCATAATTAATGTAGTTGTTGAAATTTAATGTATTGCTGGATGTATCAGACAAATTTTTTGATATGTTCATACACAAAGGTTTGTTGTGATTAAGAGTTGACTTAATAATTTGTAAACATGATTATATTTTTTTAAAACACTCTTAATATCATTATGATTTTTTGACGAGTAGATTGAAATTGTATCATATGCAAATAATTTTAATTCTCCCTACAATTTTGAAGCCGATCTTAAATTGATGTATATTAAGAATATAATCTGCCCAAAAACAGAACCTTGTACTACACAACACTCAACATTCATTAGGTCACCTTGAATATAATTCACAACAATATATTGTTTTCTATTCATCAAATAATTTTTGAACCAATTGTGAATTTTTCCTCTTATACCTATTGAGTATACTTTATTCTGAAAAATGTTATGATTCAATTTGTGATTGGATATCTGAAATGAACTCCATGACATCTACCTCAGTATGTTTTGACCTATGTAATCCATATTGACCATTATACAAGGGATCATTATCCATAATTTTTTCTAAAATTTTAGAGAGTGGAACCTGACTAGAAACTGATTCACCATTCTAACATTAATACTTACTCCCTCTAAATCAGGATCTGTGGTATCGCTTGGCATCCAGGTTGGCAAATTCATCAGCTTGTTCGAAGGTACAAATGATAAAGGTAAGAAGTTTAAAAGTGACTGCATGGAGAGACCACAGTCTAGCATCATCGTTATTTCCCGGAATGTTAGTATATGGCATGGTTTATTGGGATCGTTGCTCAAACAATACTAGAACATACAAAAAATATAAATGAACGAACAACTGCTTACCTAGGAACTATAATTTCTTACCAATTTCATTTCGTACAGTATTTATCCCAAATCTACTGGTTATATTTTATCATTCACCCATTTATTGCGCGCTTGAAATGCGTTTCTTGAGATTTGATGATTTCCTAATTATGCAGAATTGAAATTGTCGCCATGCATTAAATTCAATCATTCGTTCATACGATTTCAGTATAATCTTTGAGATATGATGACTATCATGTTATTCAGTAAATTATAGTCAAATTTATAGTCAATGGTAATGGTATTGTTTATTTATTTCATATGAGATTAAAGTTGGTTATTATCCCTTTTTCTTATTTTTTGTTGCGATCTTCTAATTCTTTAGTCAGATTGTCATTCTACCATTGTGGTCATGTAGTCATTTAACCACTGACAGAAGTGACAGAGGTTTTTTGTTCAGAATGGTTGATTGTTAATTGATTGCTTCATAGTTTCAGTTATCTTTATGTATTACCCGATCTTGCAAACAATCGTGAGAAAAAAGAATCTGCATTGAAAATTCAAATCAAAATGATATTTCTGAAATCAGACTGGTAGACCCGATAATTACAAATAATCACCAAAATAACCAACCTAATAATGTAGCGCCATCTGTTAATCAATAGATTCCATGTGAAGACGAGGTACGCAGTGCAGTACTAAAAAGTCAGGACCGTTGATAGAATCAGGGATTTTTTGAAAACAATGTTTCCATGATTTGTTGATAGATGACAGAAGAATGTGATATTGTATACAGTGGCTTCAGTAAAGTTACTGCATGTAATATTTCAATGAAGCCGTTGTGATATACACACAGTAACTCATCATGTACCTATAGTAAGAAGTTTTAAATGTTTGAAAATAGATGTAGTGCAGAATATACAGGGTGAGTCAAAAATGTGTACCGAGCTTTCTGGGGGTGAGAGACCATTGAAAAATAAGTGTAGTTTGATGATTGAACTCATGGCCCGAAATGCATATTAAGGGAGATATATCCTTCCAAAGTTGATAAAATCAAAATAATTTCTCCGCATAACTTCTGAACGATGAAAGCCACCCGATTGAAATTTTGTGCATGAATGTATGTAGTCAAAATACATTTTTTCGTCATACTTCCACATTTCTGATATTGTTATAAAGGGTGTTTTCAGAGGGTGAGTCATGATATTTTGTTGAAAACTTTTTTCCCTGTATTATTTTCGGTGAAAAAACAGCAGCATTCGATGGAGCGAAGAAAATTACATGAAAAAGGTACTCTCATTCAAATACAAAAAATTGAGCCGTTCGTGAGATATTTGAGTTTTTGTAGTTACATATATATATATATATATATATATATATATATATATATATATATATATATATATTTACATTTGCAACTACTGTGATCACATGCTTCTTATTGAATATTATATTATTGATGTATTTGCTTATATGATGCTCACAATGATAATAATGTACGTATGAAACATAATGAAATGAGTTCGCAGTTATAACTGATCATGAACCCATAGGCGTATGTACCCTCTCAGATTCTGGATTAGATTATCAGTGTTAAACCAGTCCAGTCAGAAACTATTACCACATAGTTTGTTATAAGTACTGTGCTATTACTATAGGAGCACTATACGATATCACTGAATAAAATTGATTTATCACCTATATATGTTGTATAAACAACGCAGTCTGAGCACTCAAAGTATTTTATTCAATTGATTTTCTTATGGATTGAGTGCTACTCTTATGACTTACTATGCCATCTTGTAAAGGTTTTGAAGGTCAGCTTTGGTTGAAGACAGTTCTTATTTTATAATGATTTATCATCATTCTTATTACCACAACTCATGATATTATTATAGGTATTATTGGATTCCCTTGTTCCTATTTTCGTTCTGCTTGAAATTTTCAGACAACCCCTGGAAGGGGTCAGTACAGTGGTTCTCGGTATGGAACCACATATTATTATTTTGAGCATTCTATATTGTTCACTTGTATATTATTCATGAAAGAAGTATAGAAACATATCCGTTAATTTTTCAAAAGTAAATAGATACCTACGTTTTGTCTGTTTAGAGAATTGAAAGTGAAGCTGGTCGGTTTATAAAATTTGAGTTTTCCCCGATTTCCTCATCATTTATTTCAAATATGAAATAAATTGTGGAATATTTGAATGTCTTCCTTCTATACTTACAGAACAATTATGAATGTATCTAAGGTAGTTCTTCAGCTCAGAGAGAAAGACCAGTTAGACTTTACGATCTGTGTAGCGTGAAGGGTCAATTTAGAAGGAAGCGTGAACAAACTGCGGATTTTCCAAGTGATTAATTGAGTTTAATTCCCTAGTATTTTTCAGCTCTCTTGCTACACCCTCCTTAACTTCTCGCGCTACAGAAAGAATGTTCAATTAAGAACTTTTTAATTTGTCTTCTTACGGGTACGTCTCCTCTGTCATTTAAGAATTTTCTTTAATTATACGTTTCACGTTCAACTCATTTAATTAGGAATCAAATAATTGTCTGCCTCTCAAGGGCTACAAATTATTTTTAATTAGACTGTGATCAGGTCTTAATGGGGGATCGAGAGATTAACTTTCATTTGCTTTTTTATCGCCGAAATGAAATATTCTCTGGAACGTGTTCAACTCCCTTACATATACCTATCCGTGAATGCGTTTCGCGATTTCCAGGAAAAATGTTCAATATAGGTGAGGTTTTCCTATATAGACCTATACTGGGTATCCTGAATGAAAGCAAATTATCAATGTCAAATGCTGGATAAATGCATAAATGCAAATAAACTGTCGTTATCAGAACAATATTCGATATAGATATGCGCTATATCTATATAGGGATTTAGGTAGCATTTAGGTAAGCATAAATTGGCAGCTTCAAAAATAGAGCTAACTATATATATAGTATGGAATTCTTGAATATATAGAAATAGTAACTTACTGGCCTTGATTATATAGCAGTGAAACTGAATAGTTACTTTGTGAAATAATTCACTATTCAGAAATTCCATTTACGCTGCTTGAAATCAACTTGAAGATTCCAAGAATGATATGGTTCCAACACCTACACCGGAAGATTAATGAAATATTGAAACATTTTCTGAATCGTTATTGAGATCTCCTAGTTCATCTATGTATACCCTGGAATCGCTTGTGGTGACATGATAAACGAGATTTCCGTTGAGCACCGACTGTAGAAATATTTTGGCAGAAACAAATGATCTGACATAATCATTTTGGTCATTGTGAGATCTACCTTCCTGCTGACTATACAAACTTGAGTTTTTGTTGCATTGAAGACCTACACTAGGTTTTCGAATCCCCATTTCAAAAATCATTCCGGATCATCAGTTTGAGCTTCCACCTGTCTCCGACTTGCACCTCTGGCTTCATTGGATGATATTGGAGGAGGCGATATGAAGTAGGTATATACTATGTCATCCTCAAAGCTATGAACTGGGCTGGAGGTCGCATCCAACAAATCATTGATGTGTAGCAATAACAAAATTGGTGCCAAGCTAGATCCCTGTGGAACACCAGCATGATATAGTCCTTGTATCAGATTAAACTCGATCTACCATCACATTATCACTAGCTGGTGGAGCTACTCCTATCCTTCTCCCGTATTCAAATCTCTTGATATTGGCCAACTTTGATAAACATGTCGTGAGCGAAACTTTAAAAACTGTAAAATCTGCCAGCCGAGTCCCCAACCAAATTTGCAGAGACACGTTTTTAAATTTGTCAGTGTCGCCAACAAATATTGGTATATTCTATGAGGTTATGTGTGATGTGTTACTGTTTTATTAGTTTTTTTCTTAAAAAACGGAGATTTACAAGGTTTATGGAAAGGAGTTTTATTCTATTTTGTTGAGAATCAGAATGAAATACAAAAGCTAGGTAACATTTTTACCTCTATATGTAAACCTGAGAGAGATTCATGTTTCTACTGTGCAAGGCGGATTGACCTCATGTAAAAATAAATGTAATGATCGTTTCAGACTTCAGAGTGATATATATGTATTTTGAGAGGTGAGTATCAAGTTAATACTTCTTATATATAATCTTGTAATTGAATCAGGTATATGTAGTTATGAATTGGAATTGATTATCAATGCTGATTCCATACTTCATGTATTTTCAGGATTATTTGCATACCCTAGGATTCTGTGATTGAAATAAAAGATAAGATGAGTACTCGAAAGACTTTATTCATTAATAATTGCTGCATCAACAGTAATGACAATAACTTGCAAATTGCAAATGAGAATCAAGTGGTCATGAACAGTGGAAGTAGAAAAGTTGATAAAAATCTTACTTCATTAATCAAAAATATTTCTCCAATAGAAATTAGGCTCAAATGAAAATTCATAATTTGTGTGGCACCTTTCTTCAATTTTTTCTTCCCAATGGCTTCGTTTTGAAAATGTTTTTCACCAGACACATCCATTTGGGGGCCAACTTGATGCAAGTAGAAATAACTCCATTTCAGCAATTCTTCTTTGTCCTGAAATCGGAAACGTATCAGCTTACACTGCTCTTCCTGATCATTATGAATGCTCATCAAATGATGAATTCATTTGAATATTCATACTAACTTTGGGTACTGAAAAAACATGCGGAGTTCCGATTTTTTTTTTGTGTTCCACACACGTTGCAACAACTCCAGTCCATGCTGATAAAATGAATTCAATCGATTCATACACAATGAAACTAACACATTCAAGATGTCTTCATCTGGGAATTGATAAATGTTCTTTATTAGAAACTAGAAGAAACAATAATTTTGTATTTGTACCGCGTCCAAATTGTTACGGGTTGACAGCTGTCATTAACGGGTATATTTCAACCGGAATGTTGCCTGCTTTGGAACTGTTTCGTGATAATTTCTCGATGTTCGCGTCATCTATTGTTAAATATGAGAACCCCACGCCATCTGCTAGAATTCAATTGTTTTTGGACTTTAAAGTCTGACAAAACAATTGAAGAGTGAGTTCACCAGCTATAGTTTATTACATCAATATTAGAATATATCAGACGTATTTATGTGTGGTTCTCCTGAGTTCTAATGGGATCTCATGAACATATTATTATTATAATATATTATGAACCAGCTCTCAGCAGCAGGCACCATAGAGCAGTGATGAACAGAAAAACAACCACCGACAAAATTTCATGAGGCCTTTTTATCAGAACGCAATACTACGGTAACAACCCTGTTTAATCAACTCAAACTCTGTCCCTGTTGAAAGCAATCATCAGTGATGATCTCTCTTTCTCTCCTACCGCGTTTCGAATTGTTAAATTGGCAACAGAAAATGTAATAAAGATCTGAGGACCACACACGTCGGTGCACTGATTGGTTCTCAGGCCCCTCCTACTTCGAAGGCGGAGCCTGTCACTGAGGGGAGCGATGAAATGGTGGGGCATAGAAGAGGTGGTAATTTCACAGGTGGAAGGGGTATAGGCAGGCGTGGCGAGTCAGATAGTAGGGAAGGTGTCAATTTGGCGAGTACAGCATGATATATTGGGGATACAAGACTAGAAATTGATATATCGTCCTTTCTTTGTAGTTTACGACTCAGTTTTGTTTCGATTTGTTACGGATTAAATCGGTGGGTATAGTAAATGTTTCGAAACCAGATGTGGTTGCTGTATTAACATAAATATGTCTAGATTGTTCAGGTTACGTCTGCGTTTATGTTCTCATATTCAATGAGTCTCATCGTCTGACCTGAAAGATTTATCTCTCGCGCTTTGTTATATAGGTAGGCAACTATACAGATTGCAGAATATTCTTTTATTCCAGTCGAGCTTGAGTTTTCTGATTCGTATTCTTATAAGTAAGTTTTCGTATTATATTTTCATCAATTTCGAATGACAAAATGCATAT
Source organism: Gastrophysa polygoni (assembly GCA_963576655.1). Classification (NCBI taxonomy): domain Eukaryota; kingdom Metazoa; phylum Arthropoda; class Insecta; order Coleoptera; family Chrysomelidae; genus Gastrophysa; species Gastrophysa polygoni. The sequence continues at coordinate 7,525,627 of OY755091.1, forward strand.
CATGTTCAAAAATGTGAAGCCTATATTTGCATCTTCTTGCTCTAGAGTCTTTCAACTTTCCTTATAGGAATACATATATAAGCTTATGTACGTATATATGTTTGATAATTTTATAGTTACTATATTAGGTATATAGGTAGTCACCATCCAATTTTCCTTCCTGAGATGATCTCTCACTACTTCTATGTATGGAGAAGGAACTTTGGTCAAAGTGAGTTAGGTATATAAATATAATAAAAATTATATTCAGCAACTTCCCATCACTTTCTCCAAAAATATATTAGGTTTAACTATAACTCAATAGAATTTATTTGATGATGAGAATTGAGGTTGATAATGAATTTTTTGTCTGATACGCTATACCATTTCACTTCACACATCATATATATGTTTAGTAAGAAGATGTGTTCTCGCTGTTTCTTCTCAAAATACTTCAGAGTACTACATTGTAAACTGTGATTTGCCCTATCAGCTGACAATTTACTATATACATCTCACTATATCAAACTCTGGAGTTTGATTGATGCTGAATACCTATATACAGGGTGAGTCAAAAATGTGTACCGTGCTTTCTGGGGGTGATAGAACACAGAAATAAGTGTAGTTTGATGATTAAACTCATGGCCCAAAATGCATATTGAGGGAGATATATCCTTCCAAAGTTGATAAAATCAAAATAATTTCTCCGCATAACTTCTGAACGATGAAAGCCACCCGATTGAAATTTTGTGCATGAATGTATGTTGTCAAAATACATTTTTTCGTCACACTTCCACATTTCTGATATTGTTATAAAGGGTGTTTTCAGAGGGTGAGTCATGATTTTTTGTAGAAAACTTTTTTCCCTGTATTATTTTCGGTGAAAAAACAGCAGCATTCGATGGAGCGAAGAAAATTACATGAAAAAGGTACTCTCATTCAAATACAAAAAATTGAGCCGTTCGTGAGATATTTGAGTTTTTGTAGTTACATGATATCAGCAGATTGATTTTATTCATCGCGAGATTCATCGGTATAACGATATTTCAGCAGCATTTGCATTTCCGAAGCACTCGCCAAGCATTAGAAGCATATCAGTTTATTCAGAGAACGAATAACCTGCCATATTTCTTAAAATCTCAGTTGATGATCGCAGTGATAAATTACACAGAAAAACCACACGAACAAATCGACTACAACAATGTTGACTCGAATGTTGATGACATGAACGTCAAAATTGAGAACAATATTATTCATCATGGCCTGCTAGAATATTGTTACCGATGAATCTCGCGATGAATAAAATCAATCTGCTGATATCATGTAACTACAAAAACTCAAATATCTCACGAACGGCTCAATTTTTTGTATTTGAATAAGAGTACCTTTTTCATGTAATTTCTTCGCTCCATCGAATGCTCCTGTTTTTTTACCGGAAATAATACAGGGAAAAAAGTTTTCTACAAAAAATCATGACTCACCCTCTGAAAACACCCTTTATAACAATATCAGAAATGTGGAGGTGTGACGAAAAAATGTATTTTGACAACATACATTCGTGCACAAAACTTCAATCAATAAGAAATTATTTCAATTTTATCAACTTTGGAAGGATATATCTCCCTTAATATGCATTTTGGGCCATGAGTTTAATCATCAAACTACACTTATTTTTTAATGTTCTATCACCTCCAGAAAGCTCGGTACATATTTTTGACTCCCCTGTATAAATATATAAACCTACTTTCAGTCTTCAAATATCTCGAAAAATCATATGACTATATCAGCCATCAGGGCATTGAACATATAACGAATTTTTCGTCGCATAGCTTTTCTTCATTTTCTCTTCTTATCATATTAGGACAGTCATCAGGACGGACATATTACCCCTCTTCCCCCGATTTCTTTTCCATTTTTCAGTTCTATATATAGCATCTTCAAGGAATTTCATCCATCTACCTATATAGATATAATTCCAGAAAGATTTACCATCCAAAACCACTTTTTCGCTGTGGTCCTAATGTGGAAGCATCAGAGGTTCGGTGTTCGGGGCTAGCTCTGTGTGTAAGCAATTTCATCGGCCCGAATTTTCTTCGTCTATTTGGATTATTGCTCACCTACTGAATTTTTCATTATCGTGTATCGCCTCACCATTCCTATATATGATCAGCCCTCCAAGAGTTGCGCCATTATGGTCGTTTGAACCTCTCTCAGAGCCCACCCATATATCAACGAATTATTTGAATTCATTCTTCTTTTTCATTCACTCTTCTTTTTCATCTGCTCTCTTCTTGAAATTTTCGTTTTCGATTGTTTTGGAAGCGAAAGTCTCACCGGTAACATCGACATCTTATTCAAAAGTTTCGTCTCTTGACCAATTCCTTATGGAACTATAGCTACTTTGGAGTTTTCCAGCGCCATTACTAGATGTCTTTTCTCACTGTCGGAACACTTTTGAGACATTCTGAAGTGACTCAAGAGTTACCTATATAAAAACATGAAGTTAGGGCATATGTTACGATGACGAATAAATAAATCTGAATATAAAATCGTTATTATCATCAAATTTCAACAAATGATCACGATTCCAAGTTTGGTATATAAGTAGGTATACAATAAGTAAGAAACTAATATCATAGATTGCGTATACGTAATGATCGTATTTTTCCCGAGTAGTAATTTTTGAACAAATGAAGGAGAACAAAAGCTACTGATGGCCGTTATTCGAACAAAAAGTAGACAACCATTTCTTCGGAAGATCAGAGAGCTACCTACCGACTTCACAGTCCATCGCGATTGAATAAAATAATGAAGACGCCTTTGACTCCATCCATGCGCAAAATAATTGATCATTATCGACTGCGCGCTAGCAAAAACTATAGCTTAATCTTTGGGAAACTTATGGCAACTTCAAACGATCCAGATGGAATACTAAGTGAAGTATTTTCTATATCAGTTGCATTCTTTACATCAAACCAAATTATTTTTTGAAATTAAATAGTAATAATTATATTGCATGACATTCGTACATTCACTCTTTGAACTTAAATAATGCCTAAAATCTTAATGATGCCTGCCATATTATCACAATACGTTTATTAAAATACTTCATAATAAGTTGATAATGATGATAATTATAATGATAATTGCCTAATTTTTTTTTGCATTGTAATACACATTACAATACAAGTGAGGCGAAGCATATTATAGCTTGCGCTATTCTAACACAACTTCTATGCATCACCAATGAAGAATTACTTACAATAGAGTACTTGAATATAAAAGCAGTGAATTACATGTTCTGTATATATACATATACATGCCACCCCCTGACCCCACAAACAAGGTGGATATAGGAAGGTGCAACAACTCTTCAATGTGGACCTGATGTCAACAATTTTATTTACTAAGGCCGCACTGCTTTAGTAGAGATGGCAATACGATCGTCAAACTTGTGTAGGGAATTTATAGGTTATAAAACGTATTTACTCATGGCTTCAACAAAATTACAAAAAACTTGAGGAACAAATTGAAATTTGAAAAATAATTACTCACCGTATGATTTTATGAGCTGGACTGGGACCTTGATCGACAGAAATGTGAATATTTTCGAGTGAAAAAGTGCCGAAATGTCCGAAATTTCTAAACAACTGAAGTGACGGGTGGCTACTGTATACCGACTACCGGATAGTATTTATGTTACTCGAACTCAGCGATAGCTAATGGTTCAAATCTTACATTCGTGTTGAATAATTTCAAATTCAAATGGTATTTTCCAGAGTTTCCAATATAATCATCGAAATCAGCATAGGTGACGACATCTGGTTTCGATCTGGGGAAGCCTTAGTGAGGAATTATAATTCAACATAATCAAGTAGGTGAAATCCCACAACTTTTTCTAGTGGCTGGGTATAGGGAGTTGGAACACCAGCCTATATTCACCTACGATTATGTTGATTGAACTGCTATTCGATGGAAAACAACAAAAAATGTATTTGCTTCGGAGTATAAGCCGTCTATGAAAAATGGCGAAGGTAAAAAAAATCTTTGTTGAATTGTCGATTTTCGAAAAATTTTTCATTTCCACCCCGCTATCTGTCAAAATACATGCATGGAGAAGACAAATTCTCAACGGAAGCACCCCAATGAAATATTCGTGAAAACCGATGTAAAATCTCATACCAACAGTTATTGTTTTTTTATGAATCAACAACAAGGAAGGAAAATCTATAAAGTTCGTGGAGTGTTGTTGGAGAAGACGAAGATATTGGAATTTTTCTGGCATAAGAGACGAGAGTTTATTCTTTTCATATTAACGTTTTTCTCCATATATATAGCAGAACGATAACATTACAAATACCTATAAGCCTCACCATATCATAATGTGAAAATACATCAGTCAGCGTAAATATATAATACCTATAGGTGGGTATAGTGGGTATGCATACTACTTATATGGCATAAAAATTACAGAGAAGCTCAGTTGAGTAACGTCCATTTTGCAAAACAGATTACACATTTTCCCAGTATATGATTTTAACGAGATGAAACAACATATATCCACAATATATTGATTGTTTAGTATAGGTAATGACTTTCTCTCTTTTCCGTAGCCTTCGAAGCTTTCTCTTCTATCTTTCTCTGTCGTTGCGACCATCAGTATTGAAGGCAGCCAACAATGAAATAATATGCACTATAGATATATGTTTGTATTTTGTATCATGAGTCAGTTAGTGTGTCTACAAGATCATTCAGTTCGTCAGACTGATGTTGAATTATTCGTTGTACATGTCTTTGTAGTTAATTATCGCGATGTCGATTCGAGCACGCATCAGGCTTAAATTATTATCAATGTCTTCGTTAACTTTGAGTGCCGTTTGACACTTGGGTACCATGTTGCAAGTTCGATAATAATTATATGCCCTATATATGAGTGAGGTATGATTATCAGTATCTAACATAATATCTGGAATCTAAATATATGTAGGGTCCCAGCTCAGGTGCACCCCCAATAAAAATCCAACCGTTCAACCGAAAACACGAAGAGGCACCTAAACTTTTCTATTTGAAGAGACACTCAATTATATAGTATATTATGTATTTCAGTAAATTAATTTAATTCATTTCATTTTATTCATTATTTATATAATTTACATGGAGCTTATTATTGGAAATTCAACAATAGGTTTGATGGGATTTTTTGAACGTCAACGGAAATATGATGAAAAAAAATTGAACGATTTAATCAAGACTGAAAGGAAGGTAAATATATTTCATCAATCATTACAACACGATTGTAATCGAATGAAAAAGGAATAATTAGAACTTCAACTCGTCAATATGTTGTCCATTCTGAGGGGAATATTTCCTTGCTCTCATTTTGACCTTATGAATCACGTTATTATTGATTTGTGTGCATAAATTTGTGATTTGTGATATATTTGAGATTCTCACATATTTGGCGACTGATTAACCTGCGGTGCTTCAAGGAGCCCCACAAATGAAAATCTAGTGGTGTGAGGTCTGGCAAACAAGCTGGCCATAGTTGCTGTCATCACCATCAATTCAATGAGTAGTTTTTATCCCAAACCGATAAGTTCATTGGTCTGTATAATTATGTACATGCAGGACATCCATCTTGTTGGAAGAACATATATCGGAATATAGATATGGTGATGAGAAACTCTTCTGAATTTTTCTCTAATTCATTCGGTAGGAAATGTAGGGAATATCTTCCGCCATTCAAATTTTCTTCGCAAAAATATGGATCCATTGCCGATTTCCAACTACTCACCCAAACGTCTATAGACCAAACCATCTCAGAATGACCAACTGGTATCCACAGCGTGGATTTTTGTGTTGTTGTGTTTATTTTATAGTGCACCATTCCACCAAACACCTATATACCTACTACTGTCCATAAAATGTTCCGATAAAACAGTCTGCCAGTATTGCATTCACCTGATGTGATCCAATGGCAGAATCTAACTCTTCTGTCATAATTCCCAGAGACCACCATTCTCGATTTGAATGGATGTAATTGTAACCTCATACCCAAGATATCAAGATTTGCCATACCCATGCTGAGCTGAAGGAAGGTTTATAAAATACGAAACTCAAAATCAGAGATACCACCGGAGGAATAATCGCACCGATAATGACAATGTTACTGCCATATATAAGAGCTTGACTCGCTCAGCTAAAATTTCTCATGCTCCCATCACTATTCAAACATCTCTTCGACCATTTATATTCGTAGTCGTTCGAAAAAATCCCATCAAGTCCATTGTTTTTGTATTTGTAATAATGATTTACATTTATTTAATATAGCGATTTATTCAATATAGCATATTATTAGTAAGCATCATTAAATAATATACCGAATGACCAAATTTCAAGTCATTCTATGGAGCGGGTAATTGAATTTTTATTAGGGGTCATTTCAGCTTAGCTGGGACACAAGGTATATTATACAGACTAAAGAATTTTCAAGAGCGGAGATGGATATTTCATGAAACAAAAATAATAATTAATGGAAGGCATTAAATTATCACTTTTCTGCATTTGATGTATTTGAATATTTCTTTCATTTTACTCTTGTAGATCTCTCTGATATAGATTGGTATATGCCGGATTGATAATGAATCATTCACCTCGACATATAATAATTTCTGGATTTTTGTATTTGTAATTGCACAATTATATGCATTCAGATACGCCACTGAGAGTCAGTGAAATGATTTCCGTTTGAACAAAGAGCATTTCAATTAAGGATGAAATGATAATTACAGTACTTGCGTTTCTATACGACAGAATTGCTAGAGAAAATGTAATCAATCGTCCGTGCACATGCTTCTAGGAAACAATCGAGTTTGTGGGACACTTTTTGTTTTATGCAATCGGCTTTGACATCACCACACCATCAATTTAGTCGATTGCATATCAGCAGTTCTCGAAATGAGTGTATATACTCAATATGATTCAAGAACTGATGATGATGATTAATCATCCCATCCTATAAAAAAGAAAATAATAATAGAAATATGAAGATATATAGCTGATGTAATACATGTGAGATATTGTCACTTTTTGTTCATTCTTAGTTGGGATTTCTGAGGATTGAAACACATACGTCAAAGACTTGAATATAAAAACAAAAGTGCATAAATATACAAATTTATTATCCAATATGGAATTCAATTGTGTGAATTCTTGGAAATGCCAACAGGTTGACACAAAAGTTATAAAAAAACTACTTACAGCATATACACAAAATTTGGAGATGTCTCAAATGAAATGAATAAAAACGAAATGAACAATTTTCAGTTCCTTTCGGAAATCTTCGGAGTTAGAAACTTGCTAAATCCGAAGGACATTGCAACTTTGTCTTCATTCAAACTTTGTCGTATCTACGTAGTTCCCGAAATCCTAGTGGTGGGTTTGGAAATTGAATTACCCTGTACAGGTTTGCTTATAATTGATGGTTCAATGTCCTATTACGCAAAACTGACTCATCTCGTATATGATTATAGGAAGCTGATGATGAACACTGTCAATTTAAAGCAATCAACTTCTTTGCATATCGAATTAATCAATCCGGGTTAGCAAAAAGAATGATTAATTCTCAATTATCTGATAAATAAGTATAAATTATACAGAAAATTCATGAGATTTGTATAGCTTTTATATAGAGTCAGTATTTTTGCTTTGATAAATCGGAATAATTGAGTTATTAATTAACAGCAGCCAATTAGGGATTAGCTGCGAAGAACTGAATAACATAGCGAGCTAATTAACGCCTTTATTATTTTCCACTCGACTACTTTATGAAGACTTCAATTAAAACTTTTTGCACATATATTCTACTCACAGGGTAATTAAACCTGATGGCTGATGATTAGGCATTCTTTCATGCGTTAAATGATATTAATCATATCAACTTACGTATAGAACATATTTTCGTTTACTCACCAGTCTTATGTCATTATAATTTATTATACAGTGCCTTCATCTCAAAACTTCCCACCCCTATTACTTCTTTTAGCCAGGGAGAATTTGCCGTAGGCAAAAAACACGTCAATTCAGATATCGATATCGGAAGTTTGAAACCAGTGCCAGTGGTATTTTAAGTTCAACCCCCTAACACCTAGCTACCCCCACTTGATGATTTTAAATGCCACCCCCTATCGTGTAACACATCAATTTGAAGATCTTAAAAATCCTCACTCAACCCCGTTTAGAAAACTGAAATTGGACGATCTGTTCTTCTTGTAAACTAGGGCAAAAAGAAAATTAATTATAATAAAAAATAAAATGATAGTTATTGAAATTCAATAAATGTACCTCACTTTATTAGGTGTTCAAAATGTTCACCATTGTTAGGTAAGCAAAAGTACAATCTATTCTCGAATTCCTGTCAGACTTTTGTAAATGTTTCGTTATTAATTTGTTTGCTTATGTGCTGCTAAAAGAAGTAATAGGGGTGGGAAGTTTTGAAATGGATGCATTAACATGGTACCAAAGATATAGCTCTGGCATCATTTTAATCCGGGAAGTGTCCGAAAATGCTTCAAATACATGCAAATGCAAGTTATGCGGTAGGTAGATACATATTTATATCTATCCTTCTGATTTCTGAATTTCTTTCGACGGACACAAAGAGCATATAGGTACTCAAATTGATATTTGGAACTTTAATTATGATGCTCTTAACCTCATCAACAAATAATAGAAACAATTCGTTCTTAGGCAGGTCTTTTTTGTCTCACTCACCTTTAATATATGTTTGAAGCAGTCAATTGATTAGCTATATTTACTGAAGAGTATTCAGTTTTATTTCTGTATGCAACAATTCAATGAAATCGAATAAATGATGAGACATATACATCTCGAGAACCAACAGAAATAATTGAACTGAACCACAAGGTTACATTATGAAATGATTGAAGTAAGTATATAAAATTGGAATCAAATATAACAAAAATAATAGTAATCCATCTGACCTACTGAAGATCCTTCAGCCATCAAGTTATATGTATTCATACAATAGGTACCTATATAATCATATGGAATGTAAGAGATGAACCATTTGAGATCCACACAGAAATATTCGATCTGAAATATTCAATTCGGCTTCCGACGGTGATCGTCATCGAGTACGAACCTTGAGAATATCAGAATGGACGTGCATGATAGTCTGAAGAATACAAGGCAAATGATAGGCCATCAAGTATCAATCTAATTTGTTTCGATTCAATCTCGTCGAAACAAGACATCAATCTAAAAGTACTCATACACTGGCAAACACAATACTCTCCATGAAAAGTCAGTGAAATATAATTGACATGCACCGCATCTTTCTCATTTCACATTTACATGTCATAAATATAGGCAGTAACATGTCGAAAAAACCTTGGAATGGAAAACACTGATTCGCCTTCACGGAACCCACCGCCCATCAACCACGCCCCTTTGACTCCAAGCCCCGCCTTCCACAGCCTTCCAACGATCAGATAGTTGTGGAGGCTCGTGGTGTGTGGATCGATAGACGAGAAGTCCGATGGTGATCTGTAAATACTTGACTCTATATGAAGAAGTATAAATGTGTTGCGTGGTCCGAGAACTGTTTCGTGAAAGAAAACCGCGCGTGTTGAACGAGATGGCGTGAAAAACCGGAAATGGCGGCATTGGCAGGTAATCTGGTAGCCCATCCTCATCACTTTTCCAGACCGACTATGGAAAGCACAGATGGGTCCGTGTCCATGGACTCCAGCGATAACTTCGACAAGGATTCCTTGCATATCGACGACGCTAGCTGCTGCAGTGACGACACAGTCCTCTCCGTCGGTAACGAGACGCCTGTTTCGGAATGCAAAAGTGAGATTCTGTCGTTCAAAAACATCGAAAACCACTTGAACGCCATCAGCCACATAACGAACAGCACTCTGGCGTCCGACTCTTCCGCCAGACACTCTTCTAGTCCTGTACATAGTTTATTTAGCCCTTCTAGTACGAACTCTTCTTCGAATTTTCGGCATAGGGCTGCTGACAATGTGCACAGGAGCCCTAGTAGCACCAATTCTAGTACGAGCACCAATAAAGACTTTTCTGACGATGAGGCGAATGCCGCTCGGTTGAAGTTTTCCATCGATAACATCTTGAAAGCGGATTTCGGTAGGCGTATCACGGACCCCATCAAAATCCGAAAGACTGTGCCAAAAAGAGTGGTTCCCGAATGCAGGGAAGACAGTAGAGTGTCCGCGCCTATAGACTTGAGTAAGAGTGAAGAGAAAGATAAGAAGGACGACAGTCAACCGATCCTGTGGCCAGCCTGGGTGTATTGCACTCGCTATAGCGATCGACCAAGTTCAGGTAGGTGCCTATATATTATATTTAGATTTTGTTCACGGCATGCCTTAAGAAAACACAATTTTTCAGGTACATGTCTTTTTCTACGGCTATTCTGGAATGTGACTCTTTTGCACTATTTTTTACACAAACTGATATTCTCTACTATATATATGTATTGTCAAGACATGCACCCGCATCTGTGTGGAATAAACTCATAGCGCGATTGATACAAAATATATGAAACAGGTAATTAGAAGTTGATCTTTATTGAGTTAGACAGTCGACCAAAATGTTCGTCACTAAAATAAAATATAAACAATGCATCGGATGAAACAACAACAATTGATTGAAAGCACAGCATTGGATTGAGATCAAACGTCAACATTGGGAAAAAACTTCAGATTCTCCAAACTGAATGATAAACTCGAATGAATGAAAAGAAGAACTCACAGAAAAGTTTCAGGATTGGTACAATGGAAATTGGAACATACACTTTATATGTTGATGTCATGAATCACTATCGGATTCCTCAGCACTCAAATCGTCTTTCACTCTGATGATAACTGTTTTGACATGATGGGAGAGTGCTGACATGAGGTTTCGGCATTCCTTTGATTTGCGTAGATATGTTTGCCGATGTTCTTCATCCTAGCAGATTCCATAATCACTAATCTATTTTTTCCATTATAGTTGGACCTGCAATTCATTAGAATTGTTCTCAACGTTCCTAATGATTAATAATTAAGTATAATCCGGATATTCTTTCAATGTGTCTTTGATATATTCCAATGTTGACACCTCATTGTCATTATATGAAAGTCTATGTTGGCACAAAATGCGAAGAATAGTCCACAACATCTCCGTTCTTATGCTGATTTTAGTAGGCTGACAAATTCTCTTTATAATTTGGGGCACCGAACCCATTCATTCTTGTCCTCGAGACGCTAATAACTTTTTGAAATGATTCCTTGCTTGCGTGCAAATCTAACTGGTGGAATTGCAAAACCAAATACGAAAACAACATACTAAACACAACAACAACACGGTACTGATGCACTACCGTGAAATATTAATGCGCTATAAGTCACCGTATGAATCTGGTGAAAAGCTGTAGCCAATCAAACATTCAATTTCAAGAGTTTGAAAAAATGCGACAATTGTACTATTTATGCACCTTTTCACTTGACAGCATATCACGTCCACGTTGACTGTATACCGGCAAGTATATGCCGGCGAGATGAATGAAATTTATTCTATTTCTTCTCATTAGAATATGATACAAATCGATTATCGCTCATCCGATATGAAGATTTCATGTCTGCATGATATAACGTGATACAGGTTTTCTATAAAATTGATTGTAACATAGTGACCGTTTGAATATATTTTGATCTTCCGCCTTCAACTTATGGAGAACCTAATTAAACCACATTCGCATTTCAAATCTGACAAATTCCTTGATGCCACTTGATTTAAATACTACAACTAAGTACACCACGATGCTGAATTTATGGATGTATGTATAAAAATTTAGGGCCCTCTCACGCCCACTTGATTCTCTGGCACTGGTTATTACACATATAATAAATGTGGAAATTACACATAACATCATTAACATCGATAATGAGATGCTTCAGACGTTGCCAACATGCTTACTAATGAAAATATCATGTTGTTATATAGTCTGGTAGGACAATATTCATAAATATTTTCAATTTCATCGAATATACGCGCGCGAGTATATGTGTTTGATATCTGATGGAGGAATATGGATTTATGTAGGAAATTATGAAATCAATATCACTCAACAGGAGATATCGTTATATAGAAAATCACGAAATCAATATCACTCTACAAACAATATCATGAGTTGTTTTTCTGTAAAAATATCCAAGGTAGGTATGTGAGAACCAAATATTGTATACGAGATTGTATCTTTGGAGTTTTCAGAGATATTCATTGACCTTTTAGTATGTTGTAGTTATATTTATAGGTAGATACTGAAGTGAATTCAATAAGGGTTACATGTATTTGGAATTTTGTTTCATAGACTTCAATGTATATAGTCAATTCATGCAGAAATGACTGGAAGTAGTTTGCTGTTGAGGTTGTTCTTGAAATAAAATAAATTGAATTTACATCAAAAAAAAAGCAGAAATTTTCAAATTTTCATCAAATAACCAACACCCTCTATGAGATATTGTTTCAAAAATTTGTGTGAGGGTATTTCAGCTGTGCCTAAATCGAATAAGTCATTATTTTTCTCTGAACAAAAATTGTCTGATTGGTCGTTTCGAAATGTCGACCACTTTAGCAAACAAATATGACTATTTCAGATCTTTCCATATATATTCGAAGAGAGCTTGTACTATTTAATAGATTTTTCGTTTCTGAAAATCGATCAACGGGTTTCTAATTAACATGGTGTTTCGCGGTATTGAATAAAAATTACAAATAAAATTCATTTTCGAAATTAAAACTTATTATTTCTCATTTTCTCTCTTCCGAATAACCCATTATAAACGAAGTGAACGACAGATGTGTCAAAAAAAATAACCATAAGAATTCATAAGAATTTAAATGTTATTGGTGATCAATAATTCAATATCCGAAATGTATCACGGAATAGTTGGGAATATAGTTCTGAAGAAATAAGAACTATATCTTACTATTTTTGCAAGGAATCTACTCATACTGAAACTCCTTATAACTCTAGACTCTAGGTATACATTTTTTGGTCAAAGTAAAATGGACAATTACAAAATATTGATCTAAAATAGAAACACCAGATTTGCCAATATAGGAAACAATTCACTTACTATAATTGCATTAGACAAAAGACGTTCACAAATCACGAAAACGAATGGGTGGAAAGATTTGCTCTTTCTGATCTGTTTTCACAATAGATTTCTGAAAGTAAAATAACACCTCGAGAAAACTAGCATTGTTATTCAATTGTTCATGATCAGTTCATTGAACATAATACCATAAATGTAGGTATCGTGATTCGAAGATGTTCTCGAGGATTAAAAATAAAGAACCAGATGGGTGGTCGATTCTGGATGAGATCATAAAACTATTTGAATGGCTCTCTCTGTGTTCTGTGAGAAAGAAATCAATCAGGATTCACAATGGTGTTAGAGAATTAACTTGGAATCACCCTTTTCTATGATATGCTACCACTATATAATTCAATCCATCACGTACAACAAACAGTATTATCAGATTTTGCGGAATTATTCACTCCTTTGGTTTGTGATTCCACTCATGTAGATTTATTATATCATAAGATAAATTTTTTATTCTTGAATGCCTTTCTGAAATGAATCATATGAACTAATTTACATCCTGGGTCCTGGGTTTTATGAGCATACCCAACAGAAACTAAAAAATAATGATGTCTTGCAGTTGCCATCTTTATCAGAACACAAAGACTGGATATCCAAATATTATTTCCATCCATGTCAACTCTATAATTAGATGAGTGGTGGGTTTATGTGAGCGAGTTTATCTATATCATTTCCTAATTGGAATTTGTGGAAGGACTGTAGGGTTGTTTTTCATTGGTTCTGGTGCAGCCATCGATCAAATTGAATATTTAGGAGAATTTTCTACATTTTTCCCGATTTTTTTTATAAATGACATTCCTAATACTCGATAATCTTATAAAACATTGAGATAAAGTGTGAGTTTAAGCGCATATAATATGTTTATCATATGGGCATTCCTGAAAATATGCTTATGGAATTGTAAATATATTTTCAAAAATATCAATGGGAAGAATATACAGTGATGGGCAAAATGTGGAACCAATTGAATATCTCGGTAACCGTTTGTTGGATTTTTTGAATTTTAGTACAGGATGATTTCAAAATATGGCGGATTCGAAAATGTTATCGCCAACGTTGCCACGTTTTCACTTTTCAACATGATCATAAAAAGTTCATTCCTATGAACGAATTTTCCGTATTATTGAATCTTTTTCACCTCTATCAGTTTTCTATTATATGTCACGTGTGTATATACATATAATTATGGTGTCTCTTCCTTCTCATGAGTGATAACGAATGACTTCTGCGTCCAACAAATATTATTCATAACTATTTGTTTCTTAAACCAAAAAAAAAAAAATAATTGAAGTGTGACTTCATATACACTAAGCTTTGAGCGAACAAAGAATCGAGTCACTCGGGTTTTTTAGACCAAGATCGCTGAGTGTCTTTGCGACGCTTGCGTACAATAAAAGTGGATTCATAGGTTATATTTTCTTACGCGGCCTAATATGACAAATCAATCATTAAAACGAATTCTTGTACTGATCCGGAATGAGGCAAAAAATATATATTAACATGGAACAATAAATATTGGAAACATCCATACAGAATACCTATTATATGAGTCGAGCAGAGATATGCTGTTTTTCATAGATGGTCGTAGGAAAGAACGTTCATCAATATTATAGGTGCAGCATGTGAATAAATACAAGAAGATAAAAAGTGAATTGATGTTCACTTCTCGACTGGAGTCCAAGCAGGTGATTCACAAAAAAAAATAATTCTGTTTTGAATTGGTCTTTCATCAAATATGGCAGATCACGTATCATTGTACACCTTGCAAAAGAGGTGCTGATCCGCGGTAGGTCGATGAAGACGGAAGTAAAAACCGAGAATTATGCTTTGTCGGAGAGTAAAGAAATGTCGTCCCAAATAAAAATTAACATTGTATTCGTCCGAACATGAATAAGTTTGAAATGTAAACTGTTACTGTTACATTGATGCCTATTATAAAATTCTTCTGGTCCAGCAACTACTATTTCTCAAATCGAAATAGTGGTTTTTCTGAATGCAGGACGTGATAATTTATGCACCATTGTCTTTAGCTCAAATAACAGAAGGCATTGTCAACATTTATATTGTTTCATGTGGCCACTGGAAATACCTAAATCGATTATCTAATAATAGCTAAATTATATATTTTTGTTTAACAGTATATAAAGACAGACACAATGCCCAGAGGAATTCGAAGATTTTTTTACCAAGAAATGATGGTAATGGTGGGAAACATAACTGATAAGTATTCATACACATATATATCCAGCTCCACAATTGGCCATTCTTGCTTAATACACCTTCTCTATTATCGAATTCCTTATAGAGCGTCAACTATTTTTCAAAATAATAAGTTGATTTCTCTTCGGAAAACAATTTGGCTTTTTGAAGCACAATTATTGGGAAATTCAGAATCGAATTGAGTAAACTGAAAAAAAAATGATGCTTTCTGAAGTTCTGAAGTTCATGCAGTCAATATTTCATGAAATTAACTTGACGCTCTCTGAAATACGAGTGGAAAAAGGTGTAGACTCAAATCACCACCATGCACCATAAATATTCACACTCATCCCCATATCTGGAATTATAGATTCATGTGATTGAACTTTCTCTATTTTGACATCAAAATTTCATACCGGGAGTATTAAAAGTTCTGATACTATTCCTCTCCAATTTCAACGTTTCATCATCACAACTGGAAACAACATACACATTTTCAATTCAGATTCTGATGAACTCTATACTGTATAATTTTCATTAAGACACAATTGTGTGCACAATTGTAAATTAAGGTACTGGTATTCATAATTCATGTCATATTTTCTTCATAAGTCAAGTTGAAGGCGATGTTCGCTATAGACTGTTCTCGAACCACAACCTTGTGGAAAACAACTCTAATTAGTCAAAAAATTATAACAAAATCTGTTATTCGAAACATACTTCGTTAACATTGTTTTTCAGATGTTAGTCCCATCATCATTCTAAAACATATGCCTGACCCTGTATAAGAAGCAATAATCATCTACGGTCGTTGTCAACATGAAATAATCGAATTATCGCTTCTGAGAAGAAGCGGTGTGGAAAATTTGACCGATGAAATCATAATCGTTAATTGGCATAGTAGGTCCAAGTCTTGCCGTTGTTCATATCGGCTCAGTGAAGTATTCAGAGGTTCAGGTCGATCACTTTTAGTAGACCTTGCCAGAGGCACCAATTTGTTTAAGGAATTATCCTTCGAAAATACGCCTTGATTAGGAATCAATCCACCAGATGTGTTTCAAATGCTTCATGATGAGAGGTACCGGTGTTCTTCAATATCAGACAATCACACAAAACCCAAGATTTGTTCTGGTCTAGTCATCGAAGTGAAGAATAATGGTGAAAGATGATACTAATGTCTCGTCGTGATGATGAACTGGTGATGTGACTCTTCCAGTCAAGGGTTGGCAAGAAAAGATAGAAATCTACAATTGTATTCACAAGTAGATTGTAAATTATTGCAATAGAGCATATTCAATCAGATTGAAATAAAAGCACCACATAATCAGTTTTATACCGAGAAATCTCAGTTTTCATTGTACCTAGTATCAGAGACAACCCAGAGGCTGCAAGAGAAAATTGCTCACTGTATATTGAAAAATTTTGGGAAAGTTCTCTCACCTTGGGAGCGCACATGAAAATCTGTCCTACGAAGGACTTTGGTGCCGAATAAAATCAGAACTAGTAGCTTACAGATCGTATCGGATAATGTTGATTCGAAATTATTCGCACTGCAGGAAAGATATGGAAGAAAAAATATCATGGTAGTTGAAGGTTTCGGAGGTTCCAATTCAGAAAAGAGATGGCGGATGTATTATTGAGCAGATTTCGGAATTGCGTATACTCTTGTGGGTTCATTTCTATGGAAGTAATATATCCGTCAAATATCTTCAGGAGATTGTAAATTTTCTTTGCACTATTTGCTAATCCATGGTGTCAGATGTGTATCGTCAGATCACGGGATTTGTAGTTTCTTTCTTCTAGCAATAATTCAAATATTTCAACTGTTCTACTATGCATTACTATATGAGTTGGTGTCGAGCAAAGATATAGCTCGATATTTCATGTACAAGAAACTCGTGACGGCCTTCTATAGTTGAATCATGCGATATTGGCAGATTTTTCACGTTTACCAGTTCTATTTATTACGTTCGATGTGTCATATCAGGTTTCATAAGGGGCTAAGTATCTAATTTCTGCAGCATTCTAGCCACAGATATAAATACTTGGAATATTTTTCAGAATTACGTTGAGACGGTTCCGCCAAAGAAACACCTTTTCTTGGCTGATACCCTCCACTTCAAAACATTGCTCATCCAGGATTTTGCTGCCAGGAATTATCAAGAGCCTTCTACTTCACTAGAGGAAAGATATGGAAGAAAAAATATCATGGTAGTTGAAGGTTGCGGAGGTTCCAATTCAGAAAAGAGATGGCGGATGTATTATTGAGCAGATTTCGGAATTGCGTATACTCTTGTGGGTTCATTTCTATGGAAGTAATATATCCGTCAAATATCTTCAGGAGATTGTAAATTTTCTTTGCACTATTTGCTAATCCATGGTGTCAGATGTGTATCGTCAGATCACGGGATTTGTAGTTTCTTTCTTCTAGCAATAATTCAAATATTTCAACTGTTCTACTATGCATTACTATATGAGTTGGTGTCGAGCAAAGATATAGCTCGATATTTCATGTACAAGAAACTCGTTCTATAGTTGAATCATGCGATATTGGCAGATTTTTCACGTTTACCAGTTCTATTTATTACGTTCGATGTGTCATATCAGGTTTCATAACGGGCTAAGTATCTAATTTTTGCAGCATTCTAGCCACAGATATAAATACTTGGAATATTTTTCAGAATTACGTTGGGACGGTCCTGCCGAAGAAACACCTTTTCTTGGCTGATACCCTCCACTTCAAAACATTGCTCATCCAGGATTTTGCTGCCTGGAATTATCAAGAGCCTTCTATTAGCAGATCAGTTTCCTCATGATGGTTATTGTACCCTATCTCTGTACCTTATGAGGACTTCTGGTTCCCTTAGTTAGATCATCTGCCCTTCATTTCCTGCAGGACCGTATTTCTGGTCTAATCTGGTGAAATAATACTCTTTTAGCATTCACTATATGCTGGTTAATAGTTGAAAATCTATGTTGATTAACCCTGATAGCCCTGTGATGTTCAAATCGTACATCACTCCTTCCAAGAGAAACTGGTCAATCTTTTTTGAAGCACAGTCACATATTTTTCACATAGTCAGTGAGCATAGTTTTCGCAAAATGAATAATTAAATGCTAATATTGGTTATCGGTACCGATTTATCTAGCAGGAACTGTTAGCCCAACTGTTATCCCAATGGGAAAGACCTGCATCCTTGTTGCACATCTGTTTTCTATCGTATCCGGATTTTACATTTCTACCTCATCTTCATTGGTAACCCTTTACAGCTTTTCGTGGGATTTTCTCTCCTCGTTTCTAAAAAATAGAGTGGAAGTTGTTAAAAATTATTTCAATATATTTGTAGTAAGGGCAGTTTTTGCGATCTGCCCCAAAATGTCACTGCATGCGCTTGAAATTAAACCTTTAGATACCTAAAAGAGAAATTCTCTATTGGTCAGTGAGAGAAAATCCCACGAAAAGCTGGAAAATGAATGAATCACCTCCTCGAAGAACTTACAGACAGTAAGTAACAGTTTGTTTCAGGCGGCTATGCCCTTATTAGCGAAAAACAAATCAGCTCGACCAGAGACGAGATCGAATACCCACCAAACCTATTCGGTTGAACGAAACATTATCCATTAGCTGCGCACAGTAGCATCCGCTTCGATTCGGCCTCAGAAACTAGTAATTGTTGCCCGGGTTAAGTGCAAATAATCGCGTCGGCCATAAACAACCAGCGCAATGCAGAATATAATGGATTATTGGTTGTAGGAACGCTGCGCTCTCAGACCACCCAAGTGGAACACGATGCCATGAATGAATACGGCATAGCAACCCACGGCCTCTGATGAATTGTGATCTTTTTGATCTGACATGACGTATCGTCCTTCACTTAACCCGTACCTCATCTCTAGCGCGCAGCTCATCAGAAGATTATATCTTCGAAGCTCACACGGTACCATCGTAATTATGCTGGTTTTGGTGTCGTGTTTTTTTCGGGAGAGTGATCGTATATACGGACCAATACGATGACTCACTCGGACCGCGTTTCGATTACCTTTTGTCATAGATTGCTCGTCGCCGTGAGTGGACGAAAACGAGAAGAAAAGGCTCGCTTGTGTGACATAAAAGCGTGCCTAACTGATATCGTGGTGTTCTTTCCGATCGAGGTGAATCTAGGTTTACATTGTCGTGCCCCCTTCGATTTCAAATGCCTTCCCGAAAATTTCCAGACCAAATGCCCTCCTCAGTTTCACATGCCTTGCCAAAAATGTTCAGACCAGATACTCTGGAAAATTCTTCGCATATTTTCGTGAATGAAATGAAAAAACCCATTATTTCTGAAATCCTTTATTTGCACACATATCAAATATATACAGCAAAATATATACAGCACATATACAAAATATTCTCTATAATATGTTCCATAGTAAAATGGTGTTCTCCAAGGTGTCAGCCATCGCTGTCCGTGTTGATTCAGTCAGGATCACATCCACATATTCGCAGCTGACCTGTAAAAATAATGTCATCATTATAGGAAGAAATGCAGATGCGTCGCAGAATTTCAAATAACTTAGTATATAGATATCCGAAAACGGTATTTGACAAATTTGCTTCTTTCCTGAGATTATTTCGTAGTATATTTTGAAACGGATATCACTCAAGATTTTCAAGAATGATAATTGACGTTTTTTTCTTGGATAGATTTTTATTGTGTATACTGGGCGTATTTCGAATGATGTCATTAATTTGGTGATGATTTTTGGAATGTGCCAAGAAGATTATTTTTGGGATCCATTTCAAAATCTGTAAATGACAGACAGACAAGAAAACGAACTAATGATGAAAACTTGATAATGTTTTTTACGACTATGCTTTGCCAAGCAAAGTGCATTTCTGGAAGAATATGTATACTTATCATTGAAGAATAAACGTTCTAGAAGATCAAGGAGAAGCAGACATAATGGGAGGGACATTACGGGAACTGAATGAGAATGAGAAGAAACAATTTATACAGAGTGATTTACATGAAAATGCTATGACTCATTCAGTAGTTGGTCCCTACTAAATGAAGAAAAAACCCAGGAAATAAAAATATATTTAGGTTTCTCATAACGTCGTCGAGAGAGCGAAGCTTTCAACTGATATACGATACTTGGTTGTAACAGACGAGCGCAATGGCACGATTTTGAAAATTTCAACCAAACTTATAAGAATTTCAACCAAAACATATAAGGAATTCATGCGCGTGAAAAATAAGATTGCTTTCCACGCTCAGCTCAATAATTGGAAGCAGCGAATCGAAATGCATACCTTAGTATGTACATGGCGTCCCATAAAGTTTCCAAACAAACTCTTTTTCCACTAAATCGGCCATGAGAGAAATTAATGAAAAATATTTCAGTTCCTTAAATGACCGCTAGCAGTCGCAACTGATACTACACTTTTTTGATAACGGAAATGAAAATTGCATTGAATTTCGCGTCAGTTTGTCATCATACTTTTTTTTCATATCTTCTATAATGAAAGTGGGGAAGCTGGTGAAAAAAAGTTTCACATTGTTATATCTTCAACTTGGATTTGATAGCCAGATCTAGTCGGATGCCAGAGTGACGCAAAATTTAATGGAATGTTCATTTTCAATATCAAAAAAGTACCTCAACGAGCAATTTTTTTTTCTGTAGAAAAATCGATTTTTTTGTTGCATCACAGTATTTACGCCCTCTAGCGGTCATTTCAGAAACTTGAAAATATTTTGCATCAAATTCTCTTGGCCCGCATAGTGAAGAAAATTTTGTTAGAGAAGTGTGAGGTCTATGACTCAATTCATTTATTTAATATATTATTGTTCATTCTTATTTCTTCATGGCCTGTGGACATGGATTGAAATCTCCACGCATTTTCGTGCGTGATATTCTCTATCTCACATTTCATTGAAGTTACAAATGAACAATATTACCATTGGACAGGAATAAATTACCTTTGAGTCGGTGTATAGCACGGAAATAAATCTACTCTTGCTTGACTGTTTCAGACATGAAATGAGTTGTGCACCGAAGAAGAAAAAACAGTGCTTAATTGAGCAATTAGAATGTTACCATGAAATTATTGATTAACTTGTTTAATTAGTCCGTCTCCAAGTTGCACATGCCTAAGATTAGTTGAATAATTACTAGATTTGTTTTATTCCTATTTTAATGAATCATAAACTTGAAGCAGGCGTATTACGCTAACACAACTTTATTGCTTTTGGCTATCATAAACTTCGACTAGGTTCACTTTCTTTGTCTGATATACTGTATACTAATATAATCACAGAATGTTGTTGGTATTCGAAGTAAGATTTAATCTAGGTAATAATGAGAGGCGGAAGAACAAATTTCTGATATAAAGTGCTGAATCACTTTTCCTTCATTCGTTTTACGAGATAATTTGATGAGACTGTACTGAAAGCTGCTGAGAAAGAGTTCATCAGATATTATGCCATCAAAATGTAGGTTTGTTCTTTTTTGTTGTGTTTCTATTGTTCAGCTGCGAAGGACAGGTAATTTTTTTCAAAACGTTAAATTACTGATGGTACATTTTCATAATCTACAATACATATTAGGCCTATTTATTATTTTCTTCTAGATTTCGTGGGATGTTCTCTCCTCGTTTCTAAAAATATTATATAATTATTTCAATACATTTGTATGAATTGTAATGCATGACTTGTGTTGGAAACAGCATCAGCAGTTGCGCTCCCGAAATGTCCAATATCCAAGATAAGTAGAAGTTGAAGATGAGATAGATAAGTAGATAAGTTAGATAGATAAGATAAGTTAGTTGAGATGAGTAGAACAAGGTATCACTAACAAATAGAAAATTTCTCTTTTATAGGTTTCGGAAGGATATACATTCAAGAGCATTTTGAGGCAGATCACAAATCTGGTCTTATTACAATTATATTGAAATGATTATTTCAACTTCTATTTTTATTTCCAGAAACAAGGAGGGAAAATCTCTGGAAATTTAGGAAAAATGAATACACTACCTCCTCGATTAACCTAAATACAGTATTCAGATCTATTTAGATTGTTTGCAATATTACATTTTTGATCTCTCAGCCTATTCATTGGAGACCATTGCTTCGATTTCCTTCATATTATTCGAATATTGATACTGGAGTACCTATATAGAAGAAGACCTATCAACTATTTGGAAAGATGGAATGCTGGTTGGTCTACTAGGCACGAAATCCGTATTGAACCATTCCGTGATCACCAATGTCTCAAGTGGGGTTGTTCGAAAATGGAATCTAACTGCAGTTCATTTCAGTTCATGTTTGTCATCAGTATCATTTACAACGCATCAAATAAATCAATCTTGATTAATGCCCAACTCGACCAATCATTCAATTAATACCGAAACCATAAACAATCCTCAGCAGCTCATAAATCACTATATACAGTATACGAAAATAGCCAGTAGGGTGTGTTTAACTTCCCCACCTATAGCTGGAATATACATCAGAAACCCCGATTCACTGTTATATACCGAGGTTAGCCTTGGGGAAGATTCAAACGCCATAAACATAAATAATCCATTTTCCCTTATTGGATTGCACAAACTAAAACATTGGTTCATTAAACGATTGCCTTCACGCCTTCATCGATTGCTTTCGAGGACTAATGAAGCGCAAAACACCTTCCAACACGTCATGGAAGTGCATGCTGGCCATGCAATGCCCGGAGAATGAAAATTGCAGGATGGACGTTAATATTTTCGAATGACAGGCTCGCCATTAAACGACCTCATGAAATTAAATACTGACTGACATGATATACATAAGATAATGAGAAAAAGGATTATGAACTCATAAATGAAGATGATACATGAGAACGCAATATGAATCAGCAGTGCAGAAGCTTGAAATCTAGTGAAGTAAGACATTATTAAACTTTTTGTTAACATAGTTTTTATTGCTGCAACATTCGAACAAATACATGAAAGTATATTACGATCAATAATTTACTATCATCCTAATTGTTATAGATTTCAGTTATCCTTATATCTTTGTCATCCATATTATGCAGTAATAATAGCTTGTCAAAAGGAACAAATATAACATAAATGATTAGAAAAATAATATTGTGAGGTAATTTAACAAGTGCACATTGTCAAATGCAGTCTGCCATTCGTTCGTATATGCAGTTTTTCGGTTTCCCATATCGGTGATTAGTTTTTGTCATTCAGAATAATTATGACTCTGCAGAGATGATCTTTCGAAAAACAATCTCTGGTCTGGTTATATATAGGTATGCGTTATAGAAAGACTATCACAGGGTATGAATAATATAACTGAGATCTCATATTATCTCATCGGAAGCTACAATATACGAATAACTAGCAACTGTAAAGAAGGATCACTCGAAGAGGATTTTTGTGGAATCAACAATTGTGAAACGGGAAATTGTTTGAAGCCGTTATTTGGAACTTGATACTGTAAGATTCAAGATATATCAAGCTAAAAGTATGCATTAGTTGAGAATATTATTATCATAGCCAGTTCAATAGCTCCTGTGGCTGATGATAATTATGATGATAATGATGGTGATGTATGAATAAATATGACGCTATATAAGATATCAACTTGTGTGTCCACATAGCATATTCTTTTGGAATTGAAATGAAAGGGAAATCATGTAGTAGCTCTTCATGGCTTTTCATTATTACACCTCATTATTGAACATAACAATGAGAAAATCTCAAGAGGCTTAACATTCCTGACTGATGAGAACATTGATAACAAAATGTCTACTTGTCTGTGAAAGTTCTTATTATTATCAGAACTATTGGATATCGCTATCAAATCAGAAACGCAATCTTCCCATATTGAACTACTAAAATTATCGACGTATTCAATGTAACGTCATTATTCTGCCTTCGAAAATATACAAATATATAGAGACATTTTGGTACATTTGATTGAAAAATTCATGTTTCATTCATGATAGTGGAATATTGCATTATGACTGAGTATATTGGATTCTATGATACATATAGCTACTTTTAGCTATATATCTCAGATAGAAGCTGTCTGTCATAATTCATCCATCCACAAGAACGATCATCACGTTTTATGTTAATCCACATCATGGTTGCTATATTCGGTTGTGCACGATGGATCCGATATCAAATGGTATCTTCAATCAACTTTTCCTTTGATGTTCGAATGACACAAGAAAACATTGAAGCATGGAGTTGTTGCTTCTGAAGGATCAATTAATTATTCGATAAAATAAGCGCGAAATAAATCAAGTCTTTAATTGAAATCTATCAGTCGTAAACTTTAAGAGTAATGAATAAATCTGCAAGTGATTTATGCGGATCTGTTGATGTGTAGCTATCCATATCAACTAACATATAACATTACGCAAAAGCTATACCATTTTGAGAAATTTTTGCTATTGGTGTCCGCTGTAGAATAACGAGGCTTTCATATTTTCAAACTTCCTCTTTATGATGAAGATTATGTAATATCAGTATACATTATATCAGTTCTGTAAGAGAAAAGAGAAATCAAGTATTGGTATTTTTCTATTTTTCAGACTGGACGGGAATTTCTCTCCTCGATTCTGAAATGAAACCAGGAAATAAAATAATAATTTCAATATTTTTATAGTTCGGAGAGATCGCAATGATCTGCCCCAAAATGTCACTGCGTTTATACCAAAGATTGTTCAACAATTGTTGCATAGTTATACTTATCAATATGCTATCTTGGTCACTATGATAGAATATCTTCATATTCATAACATATTAATAACAAAAGGATAATGTAGTCATTTCATTGCACGGTATATTTGTGCAGCACCAGTAATTCAGATATCGAATTTCGCTGTGCTGAGAGCTGATGTATATCAACCACTGCCTCTTATCCATCTTCGACAGCAGTTTATCAAGTAGGTAGGTGTCATTCTCAATGATACTGATACTCGCATTCAACAGGAATGATTTTAGTTCTCGACATGTATAAACGTTTCACTTTTCGTTTGTCACTATATCTTTTTTTATATGGATCTCTCACATATCACGTTGGTATTTTGTTCAGTGGCAGACAATACACGATTTATTGTTATTGTTATTATTGTTATCATTATTTCTATCATACCTGTAGTTCCCGTCTCCTTCACTCGCACAAGCCCTTCGGTGCTTTTGAGGGTTGCTTCGGCAACTAAGGAGATGAGTAACAATAATCTATACTTATACAAGGTTAGTGTTTTCAATCAACAATCAACCCCACTTGGAATAAATCAACCGTACAACTTGGATTACATCTACAGAGATGTTGTTCTCAATAATGATCTTTTTACTCATTATAGGTATGACTTCCTTCATCGAGATCGTACGAGCTATATCTTGATGTGGAATTTATAGAGAGCACATCAACTTATAATAGATTGACATAGTACAAACTGGACTGATAAAAGTAATTAGGAGATAACAGGCGTGGAAATTGCACAATTATTGATCTCCTTCAGGTATTGAAGACATTATTCCTAAGAGCAAAGAGTATCCTATGAAAGTTCTGGCCAATCAGTTTGTCAAAAGTCAGACAATATGAATAATGATTGAATGTAAAATTCTTATATTATGTTCACAACAGTTTGAGTCCACTTTTCAATGAAATAATAGGACTTTGTTTCTAGATTTCTGTTGGGCCAATTTCGACTCGGGTTGAGTAGTCGGTAGTTTTATGTACAAAATTACATTCCCAAGTTTACAATCGGGTATACAATTTCAAGTAATATGTTCACGGAGATTTTCAGATGATAGTTCTTCAGTTTATCCCTTCAGTATTCAAGGGTATATAAGAACATTGAGAGTTTTTTTTCATATACAAAATTGCAGTCGAGTGGCAATATATAGGTCACTATGGAAAACCATATGTTTGAAGCTTTTGTTTGGCTAGACAGAATGAAGACTTGTGTCGTCTTGATTTTTCATCCGATATTATGTGGTTACCACCTATCAAGATAATATAGCATCAGCATCATATATAACACAAGAAAACTAATATCGAACAATATACAATAGCGATAATGACAATGTTCTTGAACTCTGAGTCATCTTCTCCAAACCAAAGGATGAGGCGTATACACTTCTCCATAAAAGTTACGGTACTATGCGTTACTACACTGTATAGATGTAGAGCATCGTAGGATTGTTATTCTCATGGCATTCTTATCGACATCGTATATTTTGGAGCTCGAATTGAGAAGCGATATTTGTCCGACAATTCAACTGAAGCTTCTAGCAATAGCTAGTTTCAGTGGATTGTATGCTTAGTATCCATGCGGAAAGAATTCTCGAGTGAATCAGAAGAACCATTTGGAGTGAGGATGAAAACACTTGTGAATGAAACAAAATTTTCCTCATTATAAAATGGAAATATTTAGGTATACCTCTCTGGAATGATGTGAAAATCGAAAATACTCTAGAATAGGTTAGTTTTCTGTTTTTTCACATTGAGAGAAATTGGAATGTCCAAGAAATGTACATACAGACTGGACCAAATTTTAGGCTATTATTGGGATCTTGTGAACCGTGAGATATACAGGGTTGGGATAAAGTATGGAACCGAGTAAATATCTTTTAAACGAAAAGTATTTACGAATATACCACATTATTTGGAATTAGAATAGATATGTTTCGGAAATTTAAAAAAATGCTTTTTATGTATCAAATACGACAAAAAGTTATCAAGAAAAGTTGTTGAGAATCATCATTCCAGAATCATTGGGCAACCATGACTTTTTATTATTCTTTTCCAAAATATTAAGATATAAATATTGATCTTCAACCAAGCAGAAAGTTTCACCTATCCGGGAAGACATCGTATATCGATATATTTTGTCGTCATATCCATCCACACAAATTGTCACAGACGATTAATAATCCGTTGAGTGGGTTTACGTCCATATCCATCTACATCTAACTTTTTGGTGGCAGCGTAGAAAGTACTCCACCCGGCGTAAAACTGCCGTCTATAACAGTCCCGTCTCTTGAAAGCTGAGGCGAACGGAACAACTATATCAACATCACGGTTCAGTCGGTAGTATATCGCGTGCCATTGGACCACACACATCGAAACTTGTTAAAGATAAAGCACGTTAACAGTTTCTCTCTGATTTCTCCATTTCATACCACATAAATATAATAATTTGCAATGTAACTCGTTTCGTTTCGAGAATACGTGGATGGATTTCATCCGAATCAGCGTATTCGAGAACTTGATTCTGCTCGGCTATGCAAGACGTGGCTGCTACTGCCGGATGGAATTTTCGAATTCCTAAGCTTGGACTTTATCACTTCCATCAACTCTCAGGTTTTCTTTCATAGGGTGTTTCAGTGATGTTGCTCGAAACTTCGAGGTCACATTTTTTGGGTATATATAAATATTGAAAAAAGTTCTTCTTCTTCGTGTGTCCTATCCTCTCAGGACGTTGACGATCTAACTTTATCTATTGCAACTCTGAACAATTCAACTGAAGTCATTTTCGTCCATTATCGAAGTTTTTCAGCCATGAATTCCTTTCTTTTGCCTGGTACCCTTTTTCCGTCTATTTTTCCTTCAATTATGTGTCCAAAGTAACTTGCTTTTCTTTGAAGGTACTTATTATTTCTGTTTCTTCATCTAGCTATATATATCTATCTATATATAGTATAGCTTGTCCAAGAAATTCTCAACATCCTGCGGTAGCACCACATTTCAAAGGCCTCCCACTCCTTTGGGTTGTTTGTGTTAGCGTTCACGTTTCTACACCATAATGCAGCAATGTGCTGAAAACATAGCATCTCAAAACACGGTTCCTGGTTTTTTGGTTGATCTTGAGATTACACAGCACATTACGCATGCATGTTGTTGAATATTGTTCTCGCCTTTTCTATTCTATACAGTCTTTATCTCAACCGAATGATCCCAACTATCATTGATTTCACAGCCCCGATATGCCATTTTTCTCTCACTCTTTCTAAGGTGTTCACGTTCAGGGTTATTTCAACGCTAAAATTTGGGTTTTTACAGATTACCATTGTTTTAGTTTTATTTATATTAAGAATCATGCAGTCAGAGTCTTCGCAGACGGTCACTACTCGATTCATGAGCCGCTACAAAAAAATTCATATGATTGTTTTCCGAGTTACATGGTTTACAACTTCTGAATGAGGCTTCAGTCGATTTCACTTCTAATAGGAGAATTTTTAACAACAGGTAAAGAGACATGCATAAGTTTGGTCTTAGGTAGTAAAAAAAGTAAGGTAAAAGAAGTAAATGTCGTAAAAAATCTAAAGAACCGAAAACGTTGTATTTTTGCTTGCTTCAGCCAAAAAAAGAAACATTTGGAAAATCTAGTGAGTGCTATTTTCTTTTCAAAATCAAGTCCTGGTGATAATTCATTAACCTGAAATAGAGTGCAAAAATACCTCGACCAATCATCAAAAATGAGATATCAACAAACTTTGTGAATTTTATTGAGGATGATACTTCCAGATAACTTTCACCAACAAAGCTCGGAGTCAAAGGAGAGGGACAAACAGAAATAAATCATGACGAATTTCCAGAATTATCTGGAATACGTAATGAAAAACTACCGTGAAAAGCGCTTTGTAAGGTGAGTATTAATTAGACGAAATGATCACAGATTTCAATTGATATTCAAGAGAAACTTGGCTCACACAATATCAAGTCTCAGGTGGTTGTTATGGTTTGGCTGATCGAAAGGCTGGTGGTTATGGGTGGAGATGTATGGCGACACTGAAGGCGACATTGATGTGTCACAAATTCATGGACAGCTTCTTTTAGTCGAATTGAAATAAATATACTGAATATATAACTGCAATTACTTTCCGTTCGTTATACCTATATAATCGATGTTATATATATAAGGGTAGACCAAGATGCAATCAAGTAGTTTAGAGCGAATGACTTGAATTGTTTCCGAGAAAAAATAAGACATTGTTCAGTACCAGATGACGATTTTATTATTAATCACGTGTCGACGTGTATAAACTATCCTGATTACCTACATATTTTTCCATAAATTATTCCAACTTCAAACGTTTATCCACATATGGAACCATAAATCTGCCAATCAAACGGGCTCACAAAGGCATTTCGACCTTGATGTATATGCTCGTTTTTCTCATTCTGAGTATACGAATGACCACTTTAACTATATATTATCGGATTTTTATCAAATTCTCGCACAGACAGGCAATAAATATTCGCCATGAATCACAAACGTAATGCGCGGTATTGAGAGCAATAATTATACTTTCTCATTAATTAGTACACTGACGGGTTTTCGTTGATATGTTTGGTTGTATGATTTTTCTGGACATAGAAATGAGATGGATACGTTCATACGGTTTTAGTTATGGATTAACCGATGTAACATCAACCAAAATTCTGCAGATTATTTTTGACGCTGTTTGTTCATCGCTCGTGTCAGTCACTTTTAGCAACTGTCAATTAATACTGATCGTATGAGATTTCTCCTCCCTGAAGTTCCAGCTTTCGAAGCTATTTTGTTTATATCTGATGCATACATAATTATATCATGAACTTGACATTGTTGTTTCCTCAATTTCAGTTCAGTCTCCGAGGATATATTGGTCGACTCCTTGATTATTACCAATTTTCTGTCTGAAAACGTAAACCTGGACTCGTAAACTGTTTCGTAGATTTGAATTTTGTGATGCTGGGGTCAAGAACTTTCAGATCCATCTTCCTTAGGCGTCTTCATGGTCAATTATAGGTATTTGAGAAAATGATCTCGATATCTCTTCCCTTCCTGAAATAAGCAAAATGGACCCATAGCAAACTGGACCAAATTGGACGTGATGCGTTTATTGCTTATCCAAAAAATCTGATAATATTGAAAAATTCCCAGAACATGTCGGCAATGCGCATGTGCATTACTCCAGAACATCGGATACTAATTTGCTACCATGTGAAAAAGCTATTCAAATATGCAATTTATCAGTACTGCAAAAAAATATAGTGCCGGTGAATTTTACGGCATGTGTAATGTAAATTCTTAGAACCACAATATTGATGGATATTTGGGAAGACTGGTTTTAGCACACTCATGATTCAAATTTCTACTATCTCAATAATTATTCCGAAAATTCACACTATAACATATGGTAGAGAGCGCGTCAAACTATTCTCATTCGCTTCAGATTTCCGCTTTCTATAGGGCCCCAGAGATACACCTAATCCATCCGAATGAAAGGGCTCATTCCAAACATACGAACCTTATAATTCATCCCATTATGTCGACATGACGAATGCTACGGGCCGTTTTGCCACAATGTCACCATTTATAACACAAAGAAATCTATCCGCAAATGTCGAAATTCCACCCTGAGTAATGACCGCAGTCAAAACGTCCCATTGTGTACGTTTACCTTTCATCCCTCGGATTAGATGAGGTGTAACTGAGGATACATGTTTGTTGATTATTTAGATGGAACGATCAAAACTCCCATTCAAGTGGTTCATCTATCATCGGTCCAGTGAGGACACTTTGGACGTTCTTGTACGTTTGTTGGCATCACAAAGAAGCCATGCCACCGCATTGTACTCTCCTTTTCATTCTCTATCAGACTCAACTGAGGCCTGAGACTATATATTTCGATTCACGTGAAATCCTAACGGGTGAACAATCATCAATTTAATTTTAATATTTTCTCATTGAGTTGGGGACTCAATATCTCAATATCTTGTCGAAGATCATATGGTCTTTGGACACAATGATTTTGTATAGTATTTATAAATCTTCTGCTTATTGGTTAGGAGGATATGGGAATCAATGCAGACTAGACTAACCTCATTTCTTTACGGGTCTAAAAATGTCCAGGTCAGCTGTGACCAATAAATTTCTAAATTCCTACTGAAAGAAATTCTTTCAATAAAATCATGGTTATAGGAATGTCATCACAGCTTTGAAGTCTCAATTAATCCAAATTTATTCTCCTTTTCATCATCCAAGTACATATCTACTAACTGATATCATGAAAACGCGCGAGCAGCTCTCCTTAACAAAGGACACTGTCGTAGGAATGGAGTACCATATCATTTTTAAGTTTTTCACATATGGGTTCAATTATTTGTGCTCTCCCATATTTCTCTAAAAAAACAGGGCAATGTGAGATCAATACTGTCATTTTGAAAAAAAATATCCTCGAGAAATTCTGTGTCGTTTACCAGAACGCATTTCGCTCAAAAAATTGCAATGATTAATTGCTCTTGCTAAAATGATTGAATGAGATGGAATCGGACTCTCATTTGGTTGGTTTTCATCAATCATGCACCTGATACGAAAGATATGGTATTGTCGCAGCTGAATAATTTTTCTAAATAAATCCGTCTTGGTGAGATCCAAGGAATGAAGGGAATAAAGAGGAAAATGAAAAGCCGGTGTGAATTATGCTCCAGGAGTGTTCTCAAGAATTTTGAGAACCAAATATCTAGAGCAGTTGAAATGGGAATGAGTAAGAGGAAGAGCTCCGCCGGAAATAACGGCTTACAGGAATTGGAAGGAAGAGGCATCACAGCGAAACAGAATGGATTGAAGAAAAGAGTTGCAAACTTCGAAGCGGAGGCCACATGACCTGTATCGTTTTTATATGATTCTCAATTCTCAGAGATGATAGCTTGATTTCATGAAATCAACACTAAATGGTCATAATATGCAGTATTCAATGATGAAACGTCTCTATTTGATAAATCAATCGATACCGTTATAGTAGTTAGCTTGATTATTATACGTAAAGCTACGAATTGACTAGTTGGGGATTACAGGAAATAAAAATATCGTATAGCCGTTGGACGTAGGTAACTCATAATTAATATCAACGGGCTGACGACAAGGTTAATGTGCCCATTATATTCGCTGTCCTGGTTCAACGAATCTCTTGATTGTCATGAGAATATTGGCCACACATAATGAAAGCGATTACCGTACCGCATTGAATCATAAATCATTGCTTGAATTTGAAATACACCTATTTCAAAAGACAGAGTTTCCTCGATCACAACATGCTCATATCGCGGCATATAATAAACATATCATGAAACCCATACATGTAGATTGTGTCATCAGATTGAGCAATGCAATTCACATTAACACTATTAATAGTGATATTCATCGCGCGATAGCTTGGGTGAGTAGCTGAAGTAATTGATTCCACTTTATTTGTTTGACTTTGACAACCGACCACTAATGTACATACTAATAGTGATAAAAGCAACTGACACATATATGACGGAAATGATCGATAATTGGCTGGCTTATCGAAAGTGTTTATTGACCATTTTCCGAATTCTATTCCGTTTTCACTTTCTTCGCGATGTAACCGTAAGCGACATTATACCATAATTTCTCATTAACCTTTTGGTGGTCTCTGGAGAATGCTTTTGAAGTGATGAAATATATTCGGATCACGAACATCATAAATAACTCAATTAAGCAAACATCACAGAGCTATAATCCGAGAAGTGAAAAACTAAAAATACCGAATTCATAAATTTTATAGCACCGGACATCGCCATTAAACGTTGGGCGATTTCAAAGAGATAGACCTGATGGCGAATTCAGTCATACTCGATGGGACCCACCACGGTGTTAGTGACAAAGTGGCAGATGATGGCATTGAAAATGAACGTGCTGCAAACATGATCATAGACTGTGACTCCCTAGCAATAACTTCGTTTACAATGTGAGCCGTTTTGAGCGATGGGGACCTGAAACCCCAATACTCGATTAGCAATCAGCCAACGTAGACGTAATTATGAGTTTAATGGCGTTTTTAATGTTGGAAATGTACACCCGTGTACTCAAATTATTGGTGATCAATTTGATGCGAGAGAGTTATTTTAATGACTCTGATCTTCTATCTGGGAATTGATGGAACAGCTCCATTCAGTT
Organism: Gastrophysa polygoni; assembly: GCA_963576655.1. Lineage (NCBI taxonomy): Eukaryota > Metazoa > Arthropoda > Insecta > Coleoptera > Chrysomelidae > Gastrophysa > Gastrophysa polygoni. The sequence goes on from OY755091.1 coordinate 7,558,965, forward strand.
GGAAAGGAATTATAATTTCCCATTGAATCAGTCTGATGACATTACTTGCTTGCTGATGAATAATTCATAGCATTCCTGTTCCTGATGAATTTGATGTACATACTCACTAAGTATATCCTCAATGATTAGTTTATGGCCGTTGGATTTGGGTTTATTTATGCGCTGTACATTGTATATCATGAAGTTCTACATAGAACTCTCCCAAATGCCACAATGGTTTGGATTCCACTTGTATAAACTGTAGATCCCTGTCTCCTTCACTTGCACAAGCCTTCCGCGGCTTCTGAGGGTTGTTTCGGCAACTAAGGAGATGAGTAACAATAACAACAATAACAATGATTAGTTCATACATAAAAACCACAAGAAAGAAATGTCACAGTATATACCTTCTGGTATATTATGTAGAAAGAATTGTTAGATAAATGAGGGAATGAAGTGTACTATCATCCGCAAACTATTATAGTGTGAACGGAGGTCACAACCAACAAATCGTAAATGTGGACGAAAGTCAAAGTTGGTGCCAAGACGGTTCTCTGTGGCACAGAGTGTAATAGTTGGGGCGGCAAACCAGTTTCGCTAGGAGGCTTTGGTGTCAAACTTGGTCGAGCTTGCTTGGACAATGCTCTGCAGATATCCAATGCTATACAGTCAGAGACTTCCATATTAATAAATCTCGAATATGTCAATACGTTTCCAAAATCATTAACCGTATTCAGTCTATCATCATTGATGCCATGGAGGAATGAAAGAACAGTGGATTTCAAATATTCCCATTTTGATTTTGAACACAATCATTGATATAAATGCTCATGGTCATTCATCTGATAGATTTATTTGGTAGCTGGTTGATTAGAAATAGGAATTCCAAGCGGCGACGTTCAAAGCCTTCAAAACCCAACAGTCGACTTCGCAAACATCACAATTTTCACTGAATGACAAACTCACTGATAATTTTTATTGTTTGTTGCCGCAGAATTGGTCGAAACATAAAAAAATAACTGCCATTCAATTTTATAAAGCTGAAAATCATTAGTAGGACACCGATAACAAAAATATCGGCAACGACTCTTGTGCTTCGTGATTTTTTCTATGACTCAACAGAATTCATTATTAACTGAATTCTCGGTGAGCGAAGAAAGTTCGAGTCAAAACATTAATATTTACCATTTACCTACTCACAAGAACAACAAGATCACCCTGTACCTAAAAATCACTTTCAATGTCAACCCACTCAGCATCTAAAATAACACGGCTAAAGTTCATCTTTCTGTTGTGTTTGTTGTCCAGCATCCTAAACGGGTACCTATTTAAAGAAAGATAACTCCGTGAATGCCAGTATATTCGTTTGGATAAATTACGAAATGCCACACACGCAGCTGCCAGGATGAGATGTCTTCATCAGCCAACTATTCGTGACGTCACAGAAAAAAAAGGAGGACCGAGAATCACATGTGAGCATAGTCGGGGAGCATAGAGAATAGAATGATTTATGCAAGATAGACGGTTTCTTTTACTAAACTCGACAAGTGGAAGTGGATGCTTGAGTAATTTTATTCGAGGAATGAATGACCTATTTCAAGAAAATTCTACATAAGTATACATGATGTTATCGAGGCTAAGTAGGTATTAGAAATAATCCAAAGTTAACCAACCACATGTTTCTTAAGTTTCTTGAAATTGTTCAGTCTTTATTTTAAATGAAGCATTCTTCCAACGTGCGAGTACGATAGATACAAACAATTGTTGGCAAAAAATATTTCTTTTCGCTACAATTTGCTTCTAGCATCACTCTGTAGGTCCAAAGTTACGCTGAGAATGAGACTTTTTTTCAGTATAGACAAAATTATATATTTATGTCAAGTATCACAAATTTCGAAATACCCTCCTTCTATTTTTCAGCTTTTAATGGGATTTTCTCTCCTCGTTTCTGAAAAATAGAGTAGAAGTTATTAAAAATTATTGCAATATATTTGTAGTAAGGACAGATTTAGGATCTGTCCCAAAATGTCACTGCGCTTGAAATTAAACCTTTAGATACCTAAAAGAGAAATTCTCTATTGGTCAGTGACACCTTGTTTTTGAAAAAATTTGGAAATACATATATATTTAATAAGAATAAAACCTCTACTTATCTTGGTGGACGTTTCGGGAACGAATCTGCTCCCGTTCTCAACACAATTGAAATATTTTTCTTTTCCCGAAACGTCCACCAAGATAAGTAGAGGTTTTATTCTTATTAAATATATTTGTATTTCCAAATTTTTTCAAAAACAAGGTGTCACTGACCAATAGAGAATTTCTCTTTTAGGTATCTAAAGGTTTATATAATTTCAAGCGCAGTGACATTTTGGGACAGATCCTAAATCTGTCCTTACTATAAATATATTGCAATAATTTTTAATAACTTCTACTCTATTTTTTAGAAACGAGGAGAGAAAATCCCATTAAAAGCTGAAAAATGAATATACCACCTCCTCGAAGAACTTACAGACAGTACCCTCCTTCTAACTTGAGAGTTCAGTTCAGTATAGCAGTTCCTGCATGTCATGTCTGTAAATAATTCATGAGTGTACAGTTCCATTTCTTCTTGTTTAGAGGCTCATTCGCGATTCGTGAAAAAATTAAATAATACCATAATATGATAACTTGGTCTTATTATATGTAAACTGCTTTTTCCTCTGGACATTTGAGACATTCCCGAGATGACACGTCTCAAGAATAATTGACTCCACCACAATAAATGAATGTTTGATTCAGTATACAAGATGAACAATGAAACCACATGCATAATTCTCTGAATATATCTGTTATTGGGTCCTCATTATTGGATTCTTCTTCTTTCGGTTGCTGATTCTCGCAATGTTGTGATGTTGAAATAATGTGAGGAATATTGTAATAAGACCATCTGATAGGCTTCATACAACAATTCTTCACAAATGCTGGAAGAACACCTGATCAATATTTGTCATCGATAGTCGTATTGCCAATTTTGAATGCATGAAGAATTGCTATTATAGAATTGAGTATTGAGTGTGCTCCCTATATCATTATCTAAATCATGGAAGTCATAAGGAGCAAAGCTCTCTACGATGAGACATCTCAAGTTTTTACTGATTGTTGCACCAGATGAAATGCATAAAGGAGATTTAGTTGAGGAAGCTGGTACAATCTCTGTGATTGTTGCACCAGATGGTGGGCATAAAGGTGATTTAGTTGGCTGGTTCCACCAAAGAGATCAACCTCCTCAGCTGAATGCCAGGAAGTGTGCAAGGTTGTGTAGATACACCCCCCCACCTCAGTGGCTCAAAGAAGAAGAAGTCATTTACATTCATACACATTATTATCATCATTATATCATTCGTGCTTGATTCCATTTATTTTTATTGCATTTTAATCGTGGTCCAATTTGGGCCTCCGGTTCGTATGCAATGCGACGTAGCGTTACCATCAAAAGCCACTGAATAAACATTTATACGTGGACATTCGCTCGCAAAAAGTACTGCGCTGGGGAATACAGTCATTAGCAGTGAAAAACATCCTCTTTCGAGAAATTGAATAATAAGAATACGATTACCGGACTCCTCATACATCTGTCACGAGAATTCGGATGCTTGAGATATTTGTTTTATTTGCTGCCTTTATTACACGTTTCTTTACGATTTTCAAGCTGGGTGGGCAAGTGATATAGACATATAAGTCCGGCTGAATGACTCAATATTTCGGTAGCGCAGCAGGTTATGAGCTAATGAACCTGATGTAAAATTCAGATTAACTTTTATTATGCAAATTAATTTCGTTAATTAGAACTTTTCTCGTAGAAGGAAGCGGCGGAACATGTAGATGAATGGGTTCGTTGATTGGTGATGAAGGGATCCGATTATTCGCTATCAAGAAACCGTACATTATGGTAACACATGATTATTAATTATTCCAAGTACAGTGAGGTTTACGTTCATTCATCGAATTGAAAGATTTTAATTCGACTCCTGCATCGAAGAAACGACCTAATCGAACATCTACTGAGTGGACCCATGAACAGGGTCCCTCTTGAAGTTTGGAGGCCAAGTCTACTGACGCGTGAGTAAATAAAGTACCAATACATCAGGATATTATGAAATGAGTCATTTTTGCGGATAAAAAAATTCCATAAGCGACTGGCTCCTAAAAATAGGCCCGGCTCGTTTCATTCAGCTCTTCCGATGTTAGACACCCAACTGTGTCCCTGCGACTATCCATCGATGTCAAGAGACCAATGATTTCCAGTTATTCATATTTCTTGTGTAACGATCCAGGCTGAATTTAGCAAATTCAAACTATAGGGCAAGAACATGCCATTAACTCAGTGAAGAATCAGTAATGAGGTAATCGAAACTGTGTAATCGATATTGGCATTAACAACAAAGGACAAAACAGATTCGTGAGCTGGGACTTCTGAAGTTATATAAATATATAGCGTGGCAGTGAAATTGCACCACGTCAGTCAACGGTGATGAAGCAATTCCCGTGGAAATTACCACGAAACATGGCAATGTAATTTTCCTTCAGTATGTATAATATATAGGTATTCCAAAGACTGTAAAGTGTATGAGTTCGATATATATCGAAGCATGATATTGGTTTTTACTACTTTAAAACACCTTGTTATACTTACTTATCTGCATATTCTCTTTCATCTTCCAGATTCACTTGAAGTCATATAGTTGCTGAAGAAATAGGGAAAGATTCATATACTCTTGTGCTTTTCTTAGTAGATACAGGCGAATGAAAACTGAAAAGGTATGCATTTTACTGGGAGATCAAGGGACTAATGACATCAAAATAAATGATTCTTTATCTAATGTCGGATAAGACAGGATTCGAAGAAAACACATGAGACACTTCTTAGATGAACATCGTTCTAACTACACAATGAGGAATAGTGATGAAAGGAAAAAAAGCGTTACTTTCCATCACTAGCCGCGATTATTTTCTCGAGAACTACTGCATCGAATTCCAAAAACAAGGAAGCGGTGGTGAGATATTTCGATCACCTTCAAAATGATGTATCACTTGACCCCTTAGTCCATTTGAGATTCAAGGGTTGGAGCCCGCCCCTCCGAGGGGTTTGAGGTGAAAAAGTTGAAAACATGCGCGAAATATTTGTCCCTCGAAATAAAAATCGAGCGTTTTTTTTTTCAAATCGGCCTTGTTTTGTTTTCAATGGGCCACCCAGTATTTCTATTCATTTTGTGTATATTTCGCATCAGCCTCTCTGCAAATAGTCACCTCAGCATTTTACGGATATGAAACGGATAATGGTTCGATTATAAGAAAATCTCTAATTAAATTGAGGCCTGTAGTCATGACATTCGGATGTTTTTTCAATACATATATAATGGCTTCCAAGGTCTTTACGCGGAAACCAAAAAGGTTAGTGGAGCATCTCGTTAGCCAACGGTGGAATGTTGAGAGAGGAGGAAGGTATTGAAATTTCTGTTGAAAGTTTGGAGGCACAGAATTCCACAACTGTCCCGTTTAGTTGAGCACCGACCTTGGAAATATCTTCAAAACTGTATCTTCAAAAATCTATAGAGATGGGAAACATTGCAACTATAGGAGAAATAATGTACTGCTAGAAATCGTCTTCACGTGAAATGTAAACGATTGTATAGATCTGTATGGGATGTCATGAGCTTTACCTCATTAATTTATCATATTATTTAATCTTCTGTAACATATCTCCTACATTTTTTTCATCACATAATTTCACATCATTATACAAAAATCCTATCAGAGTTCCATAATCATAATTCTACATTGGATGCTGAATGCCCCACAAGAAACGCCAATGTATCGTTTTCCCTTACACTATTTGCTGTTCGGTGTGGTATTTCAACACCTGCCGATAGACGTTAAACTCTTCTTTTCATCATCCAAAAGTCAAGTGAACACGTCAGCACAAATTACCAAATTGTTTAAGCCCTTGGGAATATGATATTTTTTCTGTTCCGAACAGGTGATACTATAACCTACAGATAATACGATCGCTCACTTGGTGGCATTCCTGTGCAATCGAATACTCACGATTAAATGAGGAAATTGGTATTTGACGTTCTTTCTACAAAATGATTGTATCTTCAATAATCAAGAGTGAGGTCACAATATTCCTTTCCATATTCAGCACATGTTGATTTATTCCATAGAAAACCAGATGGGGCAGTATTGTCGGTAGAGGTTCAACTGAGGTTCTACAATTTTGCCAAATAATATCACAATCCCAGTTCCTACCAGATCTGTTCACTTTCCTGAATCCGAAGACAATTCTATTTCTATGCGTTCTATTAGTAGTGTCAATAATATTAACTCTTAATGGTCCCAAGCTAAACGATCCACCTACAAGCAGTCCTTCTGTGAAAATTCTCCTAGAAAATCACAAAATTTGTATGGGTGGACATTCGAAAAAATGATTCACCTTTGGTTCCAGCAACACCACGACCCTATCATATATCTGATCTTTTTCAGAAGTTTGAAAAGTTCAACTACTGAAACCGAATATATTTTTCAAGCCTTGACCGCGTACTTCTAATCAAATAGGGTCAATGGCCAATAGGTACAAAAGCTAGGTGAAGAAGATATAGTATCAGAATATCAAAAATTCACTGCACTCTGCAAAACTTTCAACTTCTTCTATCGTGTGGGATCTTTTCGGCGAAAAGAAAGGGTTATCGACTACTGGAACTGGAAGGTTCCCGGCTAGAGTTAGTTTACACATATAGGAGGTCCGTCAGCAAATTAATGTGCTTTATATCCTTAATTGGTGGCCAGGCTTTTCGCGTTGTGTGGTCCCTCTGTCTCTGTTCATCGCTCAGGAGATCCGACCGCTTCGTCTCGCTTTCGCTCACTGGTCGCTATCGTAGACACGGCCGTGGACAAATATTAGATAAACGCCGAGCTAATGGGACCTTTTTGTTCAAACATAACCTTAATGATTCCTCGGTTTCTTTTTTTACGGTTACTGGAGGAGCGTTGGGGGAGCCGAAGGGGGCACGGATAACGCAAGGTGATTTTTCAGGAATATTCCAAGGAGATTAAGTAAATGAAAAAAATCAGAGATTATATTATGCTCCCACAAGGTGCACTTGATTTTTGGTACTCACATTCCCAGGGGATCTTATACGTTCAATTCCGTGCATAATTCTTATTTTGCAAAGCGTGTCAAGAAACGAATATAGAAATTAGAAAATAGGATAGTTACATTCACATTGTTGATTGATCGAATTGACAACAAATTGAAATTTATCAAGTACAGACATGAACAGAACGAAAAGACGACGAAAGCGAGGTCATCGCCACGACATGATTGAATATTCAAATAAATAATCAGGATTATCGAATTATCATGTTAGTCTGAATACCATGTGATTCACTGAAAATGTCTCGAAGGAGTGACGAATCTATAAATAACAATTGAAGGTTGATAATGATATCCATTCTGTCCCATGATGGGGGAATTTTCTGTGGGGAAATTTATAAAACTTTCTATAGTCATCAATCACTTTTGACTATTTTAAGTTTGAGGAAGTGCAAGACGACGACACACGGTGGCTTTATAAAAAAATTTATCACCTAAGATTTACCACTTAACATTTAAGACTTTACATTTAAGACAGATTGAACATGGGAATACAATTGTTCATGTTATAAAACCATTTGAGACTTTTCATTTAACATTTATGTTCGCCTATGATGTTTTTCGGGAGTGTCGACAAGTGACACCTCTGCTTCCCGCTTTTGTTCAAAACTGTATTGAGGTTATCTTATACTGTACGAGAATATTGTCAGTGTTTTCAGGATTTTTGCGGATTTTTGTCATGAGTATTATTACTCTAACCAGTTTTTTAATGCTTCTGGGCGTTTGGAATTTATTATTCAATTAATAAAAAGAAACGTCAGTATTTACAAAGCTTAAATGATTTCTAAATGTTAAATATTTTTATAACCTAAGCCATTATAATGTCTTGAATCTCAAAGTGATAAATGATAAATGTTAAATGTTAAAAGTTTTTATAAAGCCACCATCAATAATCGAAAGCGATTTGCAAAACAAAACTCATCAAACCATAAAACCATTTCTACTCTGCTCCAATCTGCATTATTGAGATTATTTCGGAAATAATTCATTGATTGAGCATCAATGAAAAAATCTCTGAATTTGGTCTAGGGTATCACACTTCTACTATCATATATCGTTTCTATTAAGCTTCAATAATGATGTGAACAGTCATATGAGATAGTCTACTTTAAATCTGAATAATTTTGAAGAAAAAATTGAATTTGGTATCAGTCATTCAAAAAATAATCTAAGAAGAACTAAACAACTCTGTCCTCGTCGCAGTTCTCCATGGGACACCATATAACAAATTGCAATGTTCTTGTGTTAGATTGGGTCACTGGGAGCATCATGAACATACTCAAAACCCAAATCATACTTCATATCAATATTGCGGTATATGGTTATACACCATCAAGAATAAATGTATTCATTCAATTCATGAAATTCATAGGTATATGTCAAGTCATATGACGAATGAAAAATATGCTCCTTTAATTTTAGATCGACGAGCCACTACTGACTACGGTTATATTTCGAACACTAGTGTTGGGGCTCTCTTATTCTCATTAAGAACATCGAGGACTATTATTCTTAATTAGTGATATTTTAATAGGTTGGGCAGAGCATTTCTGCATGAAATTATTCAAATCGTTCCCAACATCTCAGAGCATTCTTGGGATAGGTGGAATAGTTTGGAAATTTGACCCAATTAATTGAGTTCGGTTTTTGTCTATTTTCTTTATCAATAATTCAGAGAGTGAATAGCACTGCAAACAGGAGAGAAAAAAAATCGATTTTGGATTGTCCATGAAACATTTGGTCGAATATCAAAATGTCTATTCGCTTCGAATTCAATAAATTCGAATATAATCGATATTGATCAATCAAGATTTTTTCTCCAAATGTGTGAAACGACAGCAATTAGAAAAAACAGAAGAAATATTAGAGATACTGGTTGATGTGACTGTTAGCAATCCTGGAATATATTCAAAATTACACTCTCAGAAAACAAGCATTATATATAATTTACTCAAGAAATATTCCGTTGCATTTCTAGGTTTTCATGTACCTTTGATATTCGCATCCCCTATTCAACTATAGAGTTCAATTTCCTTTCTGAATCTCTTGAAACCGAAATCCGAAGCTGGCGAAATGAACTTCGATGCAGAATACATCAAGTGGAAACTCAATAAAAGGCAATGAAACCGAGCACCCTTTCTGTTAACCCTCGAACAAATAATAAAACAGTTTTTTCAGCCCGTTACACTCCTAATTTCAATTTGCACAACCCGGAGTCTGTTTTAATATAAATTCAGGATGTGTTCCGGTTGTTATCGGAGCGTTCGCAGCCGCATAGCTGTCCGGAATAGTCCGGATAATTGAATGTGCTTGCAAATCTGCCAACGACCCCACATCTACGCTTATCGGCTTACTTAAGGGGTTCTCTGATATTGAGAATGTCATCGCCACTACTACACGCATACTACATTAATTCGGAGGCTGGAGGCAGGGGCGTAACAAACTGGTCAGCTGGGGACTCTGACTATGATTTCCTTTTTGTTGAATCTAAGGAGACAGACAAAATATGGACATATGCCAAATTGACCATCATATTCTCCAATAATCTGATTCGTCTATTATCCAAAATTAGCCTTTCGCTCCTTTAACTTCATAACACAATGAAAATTGTATCAGCGAGTTAGAGTATACGACATCACTCACATTCATACACTTATATACAATATTTAATGTTAGCACAATAATAGTTTGAATTATCGCATGCTCAGACACACACGCCATACATCTCAGAGATTCAACAAGTACCACCGAAAGAGAGGTTTAGGAGGGAAGTTGGATTTCTTCTAGCGCGCTCATTTTGTCGGCGACTATTTGAATTATCATTGATAGGAAGAAATACGAAGCATCTGCCGAATGAGATTTTCTTCTTGCGTTTCGATGACGAAATAGCCTTCATCACTTACATACGTATGGATTGGTTTTGCATAATTATTATCCATCCAATTGTATTTTCATCACTCGTCATTCTCACATCCATGAATATTCATGCAGTATATATAATACGTTGACTCTGTTGTCTTATTTGGTTTCAAGTCATCCTTCATGAATATTTGGACAAATTCCACCAGAGATCTGGTTGGTCACTCCATCGGTGTCAAGACATACCCAGATTTCAGTGGAATTCATAACACTGGTAATTTTTTGACGTCGTAAGAACAATAAATAATTCCAGAAACAGAGATGAAGCTCTTCAGTAATATACATTAGAGTTCTTGATTGATGAGTCTGTGCTAAATGTTGAGTGATGATATTTTCGACTCGACAAATAATTCCGAATCTATAGATATCAAGGAGAAGTGTGAAAGAAAAGAGCATGGCTATACTTATGATTTATCAAATGAAAATGAAGGAAATAAAGTTGGAATCATTAGGACCATATCCAAGACATGATGAATCAGTTTCATCACTATAGCCAGTGTATATAATTTGGAGAAATTGAAGAAGGGTCCATCAACAAATTTGTTGAAGCAACACTGAACTGGGGATCATGAATATGTATATATAGCACCCTTCCTTCATTCACTGGAGGAATCAAATAATATCACTACGTCACTGGATGGGACTCGTGATCTAACACTTTCTTATAAACTCCGCACAGACCTGCAGCTAGAGGTTAACTGTTCATTGTTGATCGATGCGCTAGAATCGAGGGTATGATATACTACTCATTGGTACTAAGATAGAACAGAGGTTAGAACACACAGATTCTCAAATAAAGATGGGTATTTCTTCTTTTTGGTTCAAAAAGTTCTTGATGACAGAAGTTGGATGGAGTTTCGGGAGTGTCAATGAAATTCTTCGCGAAAATGATTTGAGAATATCTATATCCTATACTATTTTGGATTCCAGCCATTGTTACTGTATTTTATGCACGACCATAAGCATCAACTGTCAATTCTTTTAGTAATAACAATTTAGTTTTGATTCTACTTCCAATCTTTGAATGTACACCAATAGCTGTAACTGTTGAGCGCCTTTTCGTTATGAATTCTGAAAGGAATATTTTGGAATGGTTTGAGATGATTTGAGCCAGCAATCTAAGAGCTTTCATCAGACTCTTGGCGGTGTTCTCGTTTATAACTGAGTATTTATAGGTTGAAGTACTTCCTCTCTGTGAATCCTATCACGTGAATATATTTTGAAATCAATATTATGAATCTTGGTCGGTTCATGTGGTGAATACTTTTCGTGTGGGTGGTTGATGATACCTCGCAATCTACTCTATATAAAAACCCATAAATTATGTTATTAAATGCTTATTCTATCCACTTGATGTCCGTTCTTCTCCTAATATCTACTGTTACCCACTGATGCCCCAAGCGCATGCGAGCTTCACCTAACCTATAATTTGCTAAGTCGAGTGAGAGAAAATATGCATTCGTTTCGGGCAGCAGAATCATCACGTCAATGCCCATTTCATTATCGAGACAGAATTTTCGATGGGAGTGAGCACTGACTCATTCTTGTTCACATAAAAGATCTTGTGCAATGTCAGCAGGAATAAAGATTTTTGTGACACAGGGTCTTTAACAAAACCTACCATATAGTCCTCAGACCAAAACAATTCGATTCAAGTATACTTACCACGGTACAAAGTTGCTTAGTTTAGGCGCTAGACGGATCTGAAGTTAAAATTTTCAAACCGTATTTGATTTGGAACCGTTTTTGAGATTGAACTCCAATTTAGTACGTTGCATAGCTTCACGAGGCAATAATTGGAGTTTGAAAATTTGTCATGAATAATTCATTGAAAAACTTAACAAAACTCCTTAGTACTTTCGGAGGTATCAGCCATTTTTATCTATTGAAATTGATATATGTATACACATCGCTCATCCAATAACATTATGACTAAATGAATAATGATGTAATGTTTGTTCATTATGCTTTTTTGTATTTATTTTCACTAATTTCATATTTTCTTTTGTTTTAGGACGAAGTAAGTACATTTTGCTAGCAACCGAAGACTACCAAGATGTTACATGTGAGATACCTTTGATTTTCGATTATTTATGACTTGTTCCAACACCGAGTGCCAGTATATATATATTAGTGTTGGTTGGTACAATTGGTGATACATTTATGATATATTAGTTGTGATGAAGACACGTGGAAAAAATGAAAATGTTTAGAAACAGTTCAATTCGCAATTTTGCATTCTGAATCCTATAACTCAAGACTTCTCGGGTCTACGAAAGGTATAGAAATTCAATTTCCGAAAGATGAATGCAGTAATTTGTGAATATTTTTGTCATTTGTCCTGATATTTAATCGTACAGGGAAATTGTTGACAGGAAGATAAAAATTATATAGGAAAATATGAAGAATTACGACGGGAAAACTGCAGTTTCTTCATTCACTCAACTCACTTTTCAATTTTCGTGTTTTGTTTTAGGGCTATTGCAAGTTATATCAAAATTGCAGATACCTATAATTATGATAATTATTTGCAAGGTATATTATTGGGTGTAAAAAAATCATCAAAATATCGAATACCTGAAGGCGGCGAGTGATATGTTGATGAAATCAATATTTTTTCCACGATAATGGACAGTTTTGGAATCGTATACGCAAAGTGACAAATTAAGCGTGAAACCATATTGGATTCGCTCATCAAAATCATGCTATGATATCTATACTTTCAATTTTCCATGAGTCATGATATAGGTATTTGTAGCTCAATGGAGTCTGTTTATTATTGTCATCTTTTTTCCTTTACAATCAAAGTTCAATGAAATCGAAGAAAATTAATTTTTTGGTGGAATTCGAAGAAGTTGTAGAGATCTTACTCCTGACTACCAAGCAAAAGGACTTCATTGATTTTTAACATGCGTGCCGATCACGCCGATATTGCACATGCAACATTCTCTTCTAGTTCCATTTCTGACTTTTTCTGAATGTATTGATATATAAACACAAAAAACGTTGGATATTTTGATCCCAAATAAATAGGTAATAGCGAATAGAAAGATTTATTATTATCAAGTATTATCAAGTTATTATCAAGTTTCTATCATAAAAATTCAATCATCAACGCCTCATAAAACACACAAAAATTAGTGTTACTTGAATGGGAAGTTCCACGCTGCACCAAGTGTTGGTTCATTGAAGTGTCATCATCCATACAGAAATATGGAAGTTTTGAAATAATTATCAATTTTCGAAATATGTGGACAATATCAGATGTCAATATCTGATGTCAATATCAGACGTATGAGAACGAAACGAAAAAAACTATTTTATAACAACTAGTTATGAATTTCCTGATATAATTGTCATTTTTGCTCCAACCTTTTATTCTCGATTACTGTTTTGTTCCCCTCTTTTTTTTTTCTGAATTGAATGAGATTTTGATTTCTTTTTCATATAGAATTGCCATTCACTATTGCTTTCCTGGCTCCATCCTAGGAAGGAGATGAATATGAGTTATGAATATGAATGATGCCATCGAATTATCTCTCATGATGATTCAACTCCAGATCCAGAAATATATTGTGGTATAAAGGGCCACTGAATTTCTCAGTCCGCCTCTGTCATCATATGCAATAATTAGTTATATCGATACCAAATGGAAATGTTTCATCACTTCCTATGTATTGAAGATCTGCAAGTCACTGATAGCAAAATAATGGCGAATCAAACTATACATACGGATTAACAAAGAAGTCAGATATCAAATCGCACTGAACATATGCAGTTACCTATACGGATACGGTACATTCCGTCTTTTCTAAACATACAAAGGAATGAAAAACATGACAGTATATAACGATTAATTTCTCAACATCAAGCCGAGTGATGACCATTACTTGGAATCGTCCGTAGCGGAAGACAATAAAAAATTATAGATGTTAATTGATGCAATGTATGTTCCACATTAAACTCTCTACGGTAACAATATCGTGTACTGGAGACAGTATAATTGAGAAGTAGGCATAAATATCAATCTTACTTCAACAACTGCCATTTATGTCCTCGAAGTAATTGAAATAATAGGAAATATAGTAGCCAGGTTGTAACAAAAAGCAGCTACGAGTCTCAACATGGCAATGGCTACTCAACCACTGATAGCCAAGTATTTGGTTCACATAAGTCAGAGGTTTATTTAGTAATCGCGATGGTAAGCAATGAACACAATATTCAGTACTTACCTATATGTATCCCCATTTGGAATGCAATGCTTTCGAATAATCTGATAATTATTTCTGTTGAGCTGAGTGGAAAATAATTGCCATGGAGTGTTGAAATATCCAAACGTGCTTCATTCAGACGTGTTTTCCTTTTTTTCCCGGTAATTTGAGATAATAAAGATACTTGAATATGTGGAATCTTAGTGATTTCCAATTCAAGTGAAGCTCTCATCTTATTCGAGATTTCTAATTGTCGACAACTATCGCAATTTCAAAATGGTAGTCGGTAGTCTCAATAGCATGGACGATGTTAAAATAATCTATTTTCAATACATCGTCCTTATATTTTTCTAATACCATAATATAATATAATGTTGAAATGAAGTTCTGTTCGCTATCTGCTGAATTCGAATGTTTTAATACCACCTTTTCAATATTAAAAAGATTTATAAATGCCTCAAATAATCGTGACATTATGCAGTGAAGGCAGTAAAAATGACATAAAATGTCCATAAAGTGAGTTGCTGTTATTAATGCACTCGTTTTGCTGAAAGGAATCAGAATTGTGAGATATGTAGTATATGTAGTATCTGGTATCATTATTGAGATGAAATTATTTACAAACTGGAACAAAAACTGTAAAAAAATTCAAACTAGTAGGAAACAATGATATCATCTCAAGTGCATTGATCCAGTGCAGGAGAAAATCTGAAAATTATGAAGATGGAGAATTGTTTCAACTTCATTTGAAGGTCAGTGAGAGAAAAGAGGACCATATCAACACGAAATGTGAAAATATTCAATTTTTGATCTTCATCACCTATTCGTCTAAGACCACGGGATGTTTTCAAAAAGTATAACTCCTATGACGGCCAACTTCGTTTGGTTGTTGATTTTTCACTATATTTCGTATCTATTAACTGATTTCCATGATCCAATGCGAAGACACTGAGTTTTTTTTGTGGTATACACAATTGTCACTAACATTGTTTCAGGTTGTGTATCATCAGTGCTGTGATGAAAGTTTTCATGTTTTGCTTTCACTATAGTATTTTTCCTACTCTCATTGACCTTCAGTATCGTCGAGAAAATCATCTATCTTCATTGTGCACAGAGTTCTGGCGAAAAATCTATAGGTATGAACAATTTCAGGAAAAAATAAAGAATATTTTATTTCCATCCGAATTGAGAAGGAATCACAAAATATATCTCGAGAGAAAAGCTGTACTTCATTTCAACTTGAGAATGAGAGGGGGATAACTATAAATCAACTTTATTCCCATCGGAATGACATTCCTCATGTTGAGAATAAATTCAGATACATGTTCCAGTAACCGAACTGTCTGTGGTATGTCATTCACATTAATTCTTATACACAGGACAATTTCATCAATCATACACATTCAAGTTTCACGGCCGATTTTTTTACCTCCGCTGTGTGAGGAAAGGAAGCTTTGAACTTTCGGAAATCGATATGCTCCGAAGAAAAGGAAGTGTATGCTGCTCGACAGGTAGAGAGAACACTTCAATTTGTCAACGATTATGAAGACGTTTCAGGCATGTCGAAAATGAAGCACTCAAAGTCATAAATCTCTCGAAGAATCCGTTCTTTTCGAGGCAATACAGTTTCTGTCATGTTACAAATGGAATATGCTATATTTCCTTTCATTTTTGTTCATATATAGTGTTTCAAAAATGTAAGTGCATACTTCTGACGGAATTAGGATAATCATCACCTGAAAAGCCAACAGAGAGAATACCAAAAATGTAGGAAAAATATACCACATATTCGATTAACCTAGAGACAGTATAGAATTATCAAGTGAATTACCTACTCAGCTAGAAAAAGCAGATTTATTTTACGGAATTTATTGAGCGTAACAAAAAGCTACTTTTACACTACTCTTAAATTAATTTCACACTTCCACCTAACCAAATCATCACTTGCAGTAACTTGAAAGGGATGGGAGAAACTCTTTTCGAATATTTGATCGATGTAGACTTTTAACTAAGCGAAGCGTTTTCGAATGTATGAATGTCGTCACGTAATCTAAAAACGGTTCACGGTCAGCTCAATTGAACTGCATTTTGAATATCTTATGTATTGTATTACACATTTGGTAAGGTCTAATTTCTATCAAACATTGATACAACGTACTTTATTATCATCAAGCTTGACTAACGTCCCTCTGATTCCAACCTACTGTTGAAGCAATTCGCGCTATTCTTCTTATTACCACGACCTTTCTAGATCCTTTTTGTCTACCTACAAATGAGTTTATATTTCTTTATTCAGCCACGTCACCGCTTTATAACTTCATAGGCTAGTTTTCAGATACTTCTAATAGTATCTGAGAGCTCTCAGTTCATCTCTTCCCATCGTTGAAACCTCAGTGTTGACACAGCAGTTCTTGTTTCAGACCTAACGCAGTCACTATTATGATTATTCATCTCACATAGTACCCTGTGAAATTAAAATCTATTATTTGAGTATAAATAGGCTGTAAATATGGACCGGCTTCAAAGCAGTCCCAGACAAGTTCTTAATTCACTTGCAATGATTTCATGCCACTTGGATGGTTTTTGGAGACATTATATGTAGATAAATACTGTACATATTATATAGGGACCTTCTATATATCTCGAAAATGGCAAAAGATGTCTTTGACTTGACCTTTTATACCCCCTTCTTCAATTCCTCAATTCTTCAATTTTTGATTTTACAGGAGGTGATTTCTTCCATGATTGTTCGATAAAATATTTCTATAAAATAGTCCGATGAAAATAAATCAAAGGGCTGGCAAGCTTTCAATATTACCTAGAGTTACCAATCGAAATAAATATCATTTTTCAGTTATGCTAGTTGGATGAACCTACATATGTAGTTCACTGCATCCATTCTTGTAGACCTCAGATCAGCAGAAACTTTGTCGCATACAGTATTTCCCTGAGATCTCTCCTGATGAGTGGGTATAGGGAAGCTTGATGAACACGCACCGCAAAATAATTAAACACTTCCTTGCTAACGAACTTCTGGTTCCGACACAAGAGACAAGAACTGAAACGTAGCCGAGCAGTTAATACCAATAATACTAAGATGTGACTAGTGACAGTTATATTGGTTCATCTCCGACTGCTTTCTGACAGTTTTCTAATTAGAGCCGTTGTAGTACGTCTGTGCTGGAGGAGCTCTTGATCAGTTATCAGAGATAGAATGTACACATTGGGATGGAAACGTTGAATGCGAATTGCTTTCCATGAACCTAACCTAACGTAACATATTCATTCTGTTTTCAAGAGACATATAGGGGAAAACAGAAGAGCTGTAGATTCATGAACCAAAAATAGACTGATTAGACACAACTTACTTATATGCAAATATGCCGTGTTGTCAAGATGAAAGGTGTCTCAATTGAAACAAATCTGTTTTTAATAATAATTTGAGAGCCACTTTAGGAAAATCCATGATATTCTGGTGAGTTACTGGGTACATGAAGACAAATAGTTTCATAACATTTATCGAATTCGAACTGAATTGAAGTCTCAATCCAAGTGATCGAAAATAAAGAGCCCCTCTGCCTCTCTATGGCGCAAATTATTACAATATGCGGGAAGGTGGCTAAAAATTTGGCCCAAATTTCTGCTACTGCCAAATAGATGGTTACTGCAAGGATTACTTGCAATGTAATAACCTGTCTCACCTTGCCCCATCTATTATTCACTTAATTTTACAAATATGCAATTTTTGATTTCTCAACGTAAGTCTTTCAGCTTTATTCTCCTCAGAGAAGAGAATTCTTTCTTCTATTTCATCTGCTCCCTCGCACAGCGTAGTGCCAACATTAGAGAGGATATGGATAGAACTTCCGTCTTTCATTGAATCTGCAATCCGCGTCTTTCACTACTTCAGAATCTCTGTGGAAATTACAATTCTATACACAGGTTGAATATCGGTAGCTTGTCTCATTCCTCGCAAGTCTTCCCTATGCTATGATTTCTCTTGGTCCAGTTTTCTATTCATTTTCTCGTTTATCTCGGATTTACGTATCTCGCTAAGAGTTTTCGGGTTACGTGAATGGTATTTCAACATGCACTTCATAACTATGACATCTGACCTGCTCGACATCTCCCAAGGATTGAACTGGACTAATCTGAAACTTTTCTCAACCTTGACGAATGCGCCATCACACACTCTTCACAAGACACTTGAGGATTTGCACAGGTTTCTTCTGACAAAACCTCCAAAAGTTCACTCTCAGACATCCTGAAGTAGAGTAATCTCTTCCACCTAGCTTTATCTCTAGCATTTCACTTGAGAATGCATATTTTTGACACATTTTTAGGAGAGGAGGAATTCATACAACACAATCGGTTTTTTTATATAACATTATAAGGGATCGTGTTGAGTATACCAAAACAAATTTTCATAAAAAAAACCGATATCCATATACTAATGATATACACTCTCCATCTGTTCATACCGATCATAACATAACATATCAGCCACCGTTTTTCCATATATACGGGATTCTTTTTATAAATAAGTTCCTTCTCCCTAATATGGTGTTTTGAGCCCTCATTTCGGTGGGCTTTGTGATGGCCGCAATTAAGACACTGAATACCATGCGGAATGTAATTATAGATATGTTCCATCTGAATCTTCTTCCAATTAAGATAGCATTCCTGTCCCATTATCGCTACGGCCAATTTAGCCACGATCCTAATGATTGTCCCCAACACCACCTGGTACCCTCACCATAAACAATACCTTGTCTTGATTCACACCGTTTCGGATATAATTATACCCATTCGTAAATATTAAATGATGGATATGAATCGATAGATAAACAGGTATCAAAGTTGTTTCAGTTCAACAGGAAACGTCGAAGGAATATGAATGTAGTCTCCATAGGCTTATTTTATTTAACAAGAATAAATATTTACAGAGAATTGGAATTATTAATCTGATAGAAAACAAACGTATTCGTTATAAGATTCTACCTGGAAGAAAAAAAAAATTCTACAATTGGTATACCTGGTATTCCTGAAGATGGTATGGAAATGACTACACAAACAGAATAATTGTAACAGGAACAACAGATTGAACCTCTTCTGTGAGAGCAAGGGCATACTATGGTGATGCAGATACTCTGGCACGAAAAGGAGCATCAACACTGCTGATGGGGCTAAAACCAGTTTGTACATAAATACATGAAGCAGAAGAAGTAGTGAGAGTGACACAATTGCAAATACTTCCAGGACCTCGGCACTTTCAACCGAGCAGGATCAATCAACTGTTGAACCTCAGCAAAAGAAGGGTCACGAATATTAAGTTCTAACATGCAGAGACAGGGCATTGCAAACTCATTGAACACCTGAGGAAGCTAGGACGACACCCACAGAATCTGCGGAAAAAAACAAATACAACCCAGCATATTATGCTGGGATATCAGGATAATATCTGGAGTGCGGTGCTGGTTGGTACATCACAAAATATTCAATGCACGGGAAATGCACAGCTGACTGTGGAAGAGAATTCATGAATAGATACCCTCAAAATTTCAAAATCTCTAATGGAAATGAAGCTTGGCAAATGCTATACGGAAGCAAACCTTGAGATAAGAAGAAAATGGGCTACAATAGATCTAATCAGATCTCAGTGCATGTCATGTGTGTCACCGTCCATAATAACCTTTACTATTATCGGCAATTATGCACTGATCATGCGATGGGCTCTTATTTTCGATTTTTTTTGTACTCATGTATTTTGACTTTAGGAATCAGAATTCCACAATGGAACCGTGCGCAAACCTATATTCCTCGAGATGTTCCAAGAAGAGTATGAAAATCAAGACAACGACTAGTTCTGCTAGTCGAAATATCACAGATTCTTATTCGACAGCGCCGAAGGAAGGATTTATCAAGGATGCTAATAACAATGAATTCAACTTCGTCGAAGATAATTCCCCATTTTTTTTCTTTTTGAATATATAGAATATCACACTATTATTATACCAGATTATGATTTCCCTTCTTTACTAATCATTTTTGTCAACAAATTTCAGTGATTCTATTCATGGAAATGGAAATGTTGGTCTCATATGGACTTCAGTGTCAAATATCGGGTATTCATAAACTTTCGATATCTCAGCAGACTTTGAAAACGTACATCTCTCTCATAAAATGATAGTAAATATAATACAATAAAAAAACTGTCTGCGGTTTTTATCTGTGTCGAGAATATTGTGGAGCCCATAATCCACTCATTCTTGTTCCTTCATTATTCTTGAGTTGGGAGTTTATGTTAAGTGTTCACTTCGTTCAGAACGTAATAAAAAGTATCTATTTTCCTAATTTAATCACGGTCGCGCATTTCCATTTCCCAGCGAATGATTAATGACAACTGAGACTGTTAATGCACAGGCAAACCCTCTTGGCACGTCTTCAGTGTTCCAACTCTCGAATGATGCGAATGACTTGCAAGAATACCTATCTTCCAATCAGCTCTGCAGTAAAAACCAGATCGATAATAATTAGACTAACCGTACAACGATTGGTCGAGATGCAAGTGGAATTTTGCCGGGAATTACATCCGGAGAGAGTATAACAATGTTCTGTTACGTATAAGCTTTATGTGTCAAGTCCATAGTGATACCTACAAGAAGGTTTTATGATTTTGAGAAAATTCGTTGTGTATTGTTGCTGAATCATCGAATATCAATATCCAATCAAGTGTCACTTTTTCATGAACAACTGCTGTGTGTGGTTATCCTAAAAAGTCTATGTGTGAATGTTACATATACGGAAAGTACATTTACTTGAAATATAAGTTCAAGTACCAACATTCTTACTGTTTTTTTTTGACAAAACGAAAGGTAATCCTATATATAAGGTTTGGAGATCGTAAGCATCAGGAAATAGTGCACTAGGCAGAGAATTCCCTTGAGACCTTCGTTGTGAAGATGTTCTCGCAATGGACTTCACATGATCGTCCAATGAGAGCGCGCTGCTGGTGGTGATAACGAACATAGATATTATGTTTGTTCTAGCAAGAAATTTGGGAAGGTTTGAGGCGATTTTGTGGACTGACCAACTGCGCATGTTCGCCGTGAAACTGGTTGCAAACAGTTTGGGATTCATATCCTGCTAGAACGCGTATTTGCGTGTTGATAACCAGCATTGATTTCATAAACAGGAAGGAAACTATACCTGCATTTCTAAACACAAATATAGAAAAACTAGACTGTTTTGGTGTCAATCGGAACCAGCAAGAATAATAATCGAAACGAAATTCATAAGAAAATTGGTAGATTCGAGCTTAGGATAAAAAAGATACCAAAACTCTCTCATCTCTCATAGGTACATAGCCAAACAATCTAAATCCAGAAATCATAACAAATGTGACATGGGATCATTCCGAACTGAGATTCCGTTAGTTGCGCATGTCACAAACTACAAATCCTTACGAACTCCTGTGGACTATTTCGACCGTTCTCTACCTGTTTGCAAACCTGATTTTGTTTTCGCTAGAACGTGATACTAGTAGTTCGAATCTCGGATTCAATTTGCTAGAACGCGTACATCAGTATGCGCATGCTTCAGACGATTCCGTACAGTTTGATAGCGCTGCTAGAACAAACCTATTGACGACTTCATAGGTGGTACCTGACATCAGTATATTCGTCTTGGTGTGATCCTGGTTAAGATACAAGCTTGATTTTTTGTTGCATTGAACTCAACTAGATTTTCGTATCCCTATTTCAAAATTCTTCCCAGATCCTTTCGTAATATCGACCTGCCTCCGCCTGGAACCTTTGGCCTGAATAAATGACATAGGGGCTCTAGAATAGTGAGATCCACTAATGGGTCAATGGGAAAGTATCCCTAGGTGTGTTAGTCGTGACACTTCTGCTCATGAGTTATCTTACAGTGATGTTTTTGTCTTATCACCATACAATTACTTCATAACGCATGAAGCCACTTGCCAGAACCTAGGATCTTTCGCTATTTATGTGATTTAACCTATTCTCATCGGATGTTCGGGTTTTTATTTCCAAGAAAGGTGTTCGGCTCATTAATGACTTCTATTGCCTGTTCCTTACCGATCAAGGTCTACAGAACATCAAACGAAACCTCCTTCTCAAGGGCATTGTAAGCTCGAAGAATGATAGAAAGTGTGAAAGTATATATTTTATATATTTTATATAATAGTATATTTTCAGTTCTTGAGCTCACCGAACGATCGATTGACAATAATCACAGTGATGATTCAGATAAATAGAAATGAAAATATATTTTTTGACATAGAAATAGACATCATTCTAATATACAGACACATGTTATAAAATAGGCCACTGCTCGATGTTAGTAACAACTGATAACAAGATATTGTTCAAACAGTGAACATTAATAAAACAATTGTATTTATCATAAATATGGTTCGAATAATATCAAGAGAGAGTAGAAACAAAATACAAGTAACACAAAAAACCTATGGCAATGGAAACATATATAAAGATGAAAATAACAACAATGAAAAACCTATATTGAGCCATATTGACTTTTCGAGTGCAAAGCTAATGTTTTTAAGTCTTCAGGGTGGAGCATTGTTTGACTTAATTTGGTAATTTATTATACTCCAAAATACCCCTTTGGAATATGGAGTTCATAGTGCTTGAATAATTTGCTCTTGTAACACATAGGTTGTTGAAGCCTCTAGTGCCGTAATTATGTAGTTCACGTTGGTATTTAATGAAATCGTCAAAATAAGACGGAGCATTACTCAATATAATTTTATGGATAAAAATCATAGAGAATTAAACAGCCTATCCTTTACAGTCAACCAGTTCAGAGCCTGAATCATGGATGAAATAGGAGTGAGTTTATTGCACTTCAGAAGTACGCACATTCCTTCATTTTGCAACTTTTGTAAAGCAGCTATTCAATGATCGAAGTGGACGAATCAAGTTCTCAGATTAACTCTTTTTCTCTCATCCTATCAGGGTACGAAAAATAAAAAGAGATTCGGTGTATTTCCACGATTAAATGTCATTTCTCTATGTTCTGAAAACGTTTCTAAATGAATTGTACCTTCGTTCCAGGTCCTCGGACGAGACGGCCGAAGAAGCCCGCCATAAAGCCGGTGGGCCCCAGCGCGACCATGGCGGAGGAGAAGAGGCCCAGGACGGCCTTCTCGGGGGCTCAGCTGGCCAGACTGAAGCACGAGTTCGCCGAGAACCGGTACCTGACCGAGAAGCGCCGCCAGCAGCTCAGCGGCGAGCTGGGTCTGAACGAGGCCCAGATCAAGATCTGGTTCCAGAACAAGCGGGCGAAAATCAAGAAGGCCTCCGGCCAGAAGAACCCGCTCGCGCTGCAGCTGATGGCCCAGGGACTGTACAACCATTCGACTATTCCTCTGTCGAAGGAGGAGGAGGAGATGCAGGATATGCACGATCACGGAGGTTCATAGAATTCGGGCTGATTTTCTATTCGTTCCGCGTATTCGTTAATTGAGTGGATGTCTCTATTTGGTGATAATTTCATGCTTCCATTTTCTTTGTTGTGATACGTAGACTGAACCTCTGAGAATCTCAATAAGTAAGCAGAGTATGAATTCGTGATGAATCATCTAATGATATTTGTCTACGTCTATTATATTACTCCCCCTCGCCTTCTGAATCTACGTTGATTGTCCATGATGTTTCATAAATAAAATGGTTTGAGATAGGTATAGGGAATTATCATAGAAAGTTTTTGGGTAGTCGATGCAGATTTAGCAAATACAATAATAAACAGGGTGTTCCATTCAAAATAACGGAGTTGCTATAGTTGTTTCTGATAGAAGTGGCAACACTGTATCTATCGGAGCATCCCAATTTTCATAATGTTCTGTCTTTTCGTTCTCCAGATACTCCGTGGATCACCCTGTATTTTGTCTCATTCACCCATAATGATTGACCCATATGCCATTAATTTTCATAATCAGGAAGTAATATTCTTGTAGGAATTCTCAATATATTCAAGATCCAAAAAAAATATTGTGCTGAAAGATGATTGTCAATAATTACATAAGTACCTGAATGATTGAACTAATTTACTCGATACACTCAGGATATGGGATCGGAATATGGAATTTGTTGAATTTTGAAGAACAAATCATGTATTTCTGCATATCTTTGACCTTCATATACAAGTAGAATCTAGTAGTTATTCACAAATGTAGCTCAGAATCAGTTTTCGAACTCACCCGAAATTCTCAGATCAATTTCTGATACTGATCGAACATAATCCACATATTTTATTCCATTCGCGTATTATAATTCAGTTTATCATGATTATCAGCTTGAAGTGAGAAGAAACGTATTTAATTTGATTACTATATATCCTCGAATTCAGCAAAATCAGTTTTTCGAATCGATGCTGTATTGAAATTGAATCAATATTACCATTGTTTCGAAGTGAATAGATAAATGATTCGTTCGATACTTATAGTTTTTGAAAGATATATTCGAATCACTCAGTTCGAAGAGATATGTTATTTGATTCGACATTATCAAACATTCAATTTGAATTGGAGATGATCCATTTAATCAACATATTTTAGAATCAAGCATATATGAGAATTGTATCAAGAATCCTATTTTGCCCATGCAATAGTATGGTGTCATTCAATGAATATAACTGCTGATTGAAATGAATGATATTCAAACGAATAATTTCAACCAAATATATTTGGTTGAATTAACAGATCCTTTTTTCCATGTACAGTGTAGGGAACAATTACAAGTTTGAATCTTGGAATTGACCAATAATGTTTGTAACTAGACTGAACTATAAGCGAAGCAGACAATACAATAATAAGTAATCCAGCAGTAATATGATCATCAGATGTACTATCTCCAATGAGCTATTATATCTAATTCAAAGAGATTTGTCTATTCTATAACATTCACGTCGAGTCGTAGTAGCCAATGTCACCAACTCAGTCGCTTTCTGGAAATATGCCAGACATCACTAGTTGAATCAGTAGTTACGACTGACAGTTCTGAAATTGAACTTGAAACTCAAGTTATTGATGCTGTGAAATCAATCGATTATGAAATATTATATCCGCAGAAAAAGTACAGTTTCACACTCGCACGGAATGTTATCATTTGGCTTGTGCTGTAACATTTCATACTAGTAAATGGTAAATGGTACTGGTAAATGGATATCATTCCGTGCTCATTATACAATATACTTTTGGTGTATCTTTGGAACCAAACAAACTCCTATGACCACAAAATGAATGTGGTGTCTGTATTCTCAACATTGAGTTGCTGACCATGCATTTTTAATTGGCTAGAAAATTTGGCCTGATATATAAAATATCTTTATCATACCTATAGGTGATAAGGTTATGAAATTATACTTAATAATTATCTGATTTATCAAAATAAATGAATATTGCTTCTATTCAGTCATTTTGGAATCATGTTTTCAACTTGCTGACGTTTATTAACCGTTCCCGTTCCCTCATTTATGCCAGAGTTATTACGAGCGAATTGCTTCAAAGATAATTCTTACCGAAATAACAAAAATTCCGTAGAGATTTCTGAACTTTGTTAACAATTTCAAGCTGTTTTTGCTCGCCTTATCGAGGCGATACACTGCTAAACCGTCAAAGCCCTACTTAAAGAGTTGGGCCACTTTTTGCCGCAATCCTTTTAGTATGTTGGCATTGTTTCTTTAATTCTACAATTCTCAGAGGTTCGTCTCGCAAAAAATATATTAATGTACCATTCATTTGAACACAATTGCGAGTTGTGTGGTACTAAATAACGTTTTTTGTTGTGCCATTATTGTTCCAGCTGATTATACAGACATCAGGAGCGGTTCATCAGACAGGTAGACTCAAGAGAGAGGCTCATACCCCTAAATAATTCGAAAGAGTCACATTTCCCAATTTAAAATCTGAATACAACTCGGAGTAGAATAGTAACTTGAGGGAGAGCACTTGGTCACATGGTATCGAAAATGGATAGTCTCCCCCAGATGATGTCGGAGGATTGAATTTCCATTTTCTTGAATTTCATATTCCGGTGGTTTGAGGTCCTGTCATATGAAGTAATATATTGAACTAACTCATTGATGTATATAGAGAGCGCATATCCATACCTTGATAATCTTCATTTACCAATCACCCCAATCATTCAATTTGGTCAACACAGCAGATCATTACTTTCGCTTCGTTCATCGAAAATCTGCAGCATCAAGATCCCTTCAATTTATATTTCCATAATATAGTCTTACCCAAAATAATTCATGAAGAACCGCCTCTGTATATGTAGGTCTATAGGTATCCATTTCTTGCTCTCAGTTCTATGTCAGTCAGATACTTCAGTTCAGACTAAATGCATCCCAAGGAATATTTTTTTGATGATGATTTCTTACAAGCAGAAGCAAAACTTATGTTTCATATCAGATTATCAAATCAGCTCTCATTGAGTTTACTCTGAATACTGAGCAAGTCGAAAAAATTCTCAATACAAGTATAAAGCTTCATATTTTTGTCGGTGAGAATATTACATGAAATTCTCATCAAGATAGCATTTTGTCTGAAAAATGAAAATTCTCGAGTTAATATCCAAAGAGTTCATATATTCCACGATTTTATCACAATGGGAAAAAACTTTAGCGTTTACTTTCCTCTGATAAATTGTCAATAGATATTTCAGTATATTTATTTGATTCGATCCAATTACAGTTTCCTAGAATCTAGAATATATAACCCATTTATCATTGGAAACGATTTTGTAAATATGTTCTCTGAAATATGAGGTTTGTACAGTTTGTAAATTATGAATATTTATGTAGAAAATTGTTCAAAGATATTCAGTATATTGATACGGATGTTGTCCTGATAAACAGAACAAAAATTGTCACAAATATTTTTTCTCGAACGTTCTAATATACCTTCCTGAAGGAATTTGAAAAAGAGAATTCAGACCTGGAACAAATTATGAATGTTACGAACCGAACACATGAATCAGTGTTCGCAGTACAGAGTTATTATTGTCATTGTTAATTATTCGGACTGAGGAACTCCAGATTTTTTAATAGTTTTTTCAGGTCACTGAAGATATAAATTACTTATTTTCGAAGACGCCCTGTACATATAAGTGAAGAAAAAAACTATCCTGAAAGCAATATGTATAAATAATAGATCAAGTATGTAATAAATTTTCAATTAGGAATGTATTTATATCCCCATTTCGAAGTTAACCTGAAAGCTGTCGGAAAAAAAATATTTTTCTTGTCGTAATTGATACTATATTTCAAAATACAAGGAACTCTATATTCAAAGTCAAATGTTTATACTTTAATGACTAGTAATTATGAAAATTATGTGAAAACCAAAATCTATAATCATTCATTAAAGGTCTCTACATAATTAATTTGTTGTTTTAATTACTTACCAGTCATCAACATCAAAAAAGTGATTCATTAACCTCATCATTATGAAGTGCGAACAGCACCAATCATCAATTATAAGTACCTTCCTACGTATCTAAATTGTTTGTTGATTTACGATTTATTGATTCCTTAGTTATGTATGTTTATACAGGGCACAACCGAATAAATGCAGAATAGAGAATGTCTCGTTGAAAATTGAGGAGGTTTTTCATTTGGACATACTGAATTTTCCACAAGGGATAATACCCCCTTTTTTATTTGTGGATGTTCGAGGAACATCGTGTTAGCCAGCGGTAGAGTTTCGGGAGAGAAGGAAGGTGTTGGAATTTTCTTGAAAGTTTGGAGGTTGTGAGCATTAGGAAAGACTTAACTAGGCAAAGAATTCCACAATTTGCCGTTCTATTGATGAATGATGCTTGGTATAGCGATGTTCGACAGGTCTCGATCCTGACAGTGCAGGGGTGACAAGCCTGTGGTCGTCTGGTCTGTTTACTAGGAATCGCACGTGGTGGCATAATAGATGATATTTCCGTTGAGCACCGACCGTGGAAGTATCTATGAAAAGGCAGAGATCGCCGACCTTTCTACGATGTTCTAGAGAGGTCAATGATTTGGTGAGTGTTGTATCATCGTTTAGGCGAATAGCTCTCTCTTCTGAATTGAATCTGAGAACTTTAGATTCAATCCAGTGAATTTAATGCAGAATATCATGAAGTATATTCTTGATGAGCTTCCATATTTCGATCACAGAAAAATTGGGAGCCTTCTTGAAAAAACTCAAAAAAAACTTCGAGTAGTTCAACAATTATCACTAGGTAATATAACTTCAAGAAATCAGCTGAAATTCTCAACTTCTTCATCCATTCATACTTCTCATAACAATGAATAGATACATACCTGAGCAGATTCATTTCGATATTGTCAATCATATTGCAAGACAGAATCATATTGCAACTACCATGGCGACATAGGAGGTGAAAAACAATAGGATTCTCTTCATTTTCTAGATTTTCGTGGGATTTTCTCTCCTCGTTTCTAAAAAATAGAGTAGAAGTTATTAAAAATTATTTCAATATATTTGTAGTAAGGACAGATTTTGTGATCTGCCCCAAAATAACACAGCGATCGAAATTAAACCTTTATACACCTGAAAGAGAAATTATCTATTTGTCAGTGACACCTTGTTTTTGAAAAATTTGGAAATACAAATATATTTGATAAGAATCTACTTATCTTGGTGGACGTTTCGGGAACGAATCTGCTCCCGTTCTCAACACAATTCTCGTCTGGTTTAACCGATTATGTGAATGCGTGGTAACTGAAAGATAAAAATCGTGTTCCGGGAGGACTGATCCCCAAACGTACATCCCTAAGGGAGATTATATGAATATTATAATCCGAGATCACCCCACCTGGAGCTGGTAAATCTTCAATACATGTAGTGACAATGGCAGAGCTGAGCTCGGGTGTTACACAATACTACGGAACAGAATGGAGGGAGACAGACAATGCAAACAGGGTGAAAACTAAATAATGGATAACATTAAATCACTTTGTTTCCGCAAAGTAGATGGATTCGGTGGTCCAGTGGCGTGAATTTTCTCTCATAAAATACATCAGAAAGGGTGCAACAAATAACTTATTGAGATCTCTCGTGTGGTGATTTATCCATGAATAAAATTAGTCATGGTTTCTGTATCAATGGATCTATTCTATATATCACCAAAATGATTTCTATAATGAAGGTATAATGGCACACAAAACTCAAATGCGTATCAAACTGTACACATCTTCTACTGTCTTATCAATGGTATCACTGGAATGTTAGTCGAACATCAGATATATGCCATCATATATGATGAGGAGATATAACGGAATTCAAATTCATACGCACGAGTAATACATATTCAATATAACCATTTATGGAATACTGTCCTTACTGTCCTTATTATCATTCTCTGTGAAGATTGTTACAAAATAGAGGCACTAGTATATTATAGTCATTTCATTAGACATTCTTGCATTCGTTCGTCTCATAAAACTTGTAACATGATTATCTATTTTGACATGACTACATTTTGTTATCGACTAGGCATATGGATCATTAGCCACGTTCATACCGTCTCGTTTGGTAAGCTGACTTAAAACTTCATTGCAACCAAATACTCTTTGTCATCTTGGTGTGAACAGTGTACCCTTGATCACGTAACCAACTCGGTTTAGTATCGAGAATTATTGCATATCTGGTCAATATAGGTATATGACCAAGATATCTATATTATGAACACCTACTAGCATTGACTTTCCAGAAAGATGCAATCCTCTTGTACAGGTCCCAATGATAGGAATGCAGTTTGAATGATTACCAAAGATTCCACATTAGAACCAAGTTATTAAGTGACTGAAAGTAAGTTATCTGAATTTAGTAAGACCAAAACAATCTTGTTATACCCAGTAGTCAGCTAACAAAGAAATTATTTCATTCATCAGACGTTCTTGTTATTGTCTGTCATCATTTGGCTCAGGATGGAGTTGCTTTCGCTGCTGCTGGTTCCACAAGACAACTGATCGCTGAGTTTGATTTCACTTGAAATTCCTGGAGCTCATAGTTAACCAGAAGCATTCGTTGGATTGAGTACTGTAGAACAATCCTCAAATCCATATCCCTCTCTTTTTCTCTCCATTCATATATTATAGGTTGATGTGAAAACATTGCATTCAATTGTAAGTACTTAAATGTGATAAGGAAGTGACTTGAATGTGTTTAATGGAAAGTCGTTGATAACTCTATCCTGTATCCACCCAGTTTTGCATTTGTTCTACATCATTTTCGCATTATTTTTCACCCCTCCCCAGGGAGATTCCAGATTTTCTGTACGGCAATGGATTATATCAGACAGTGTTATTCCCATGAGGCGATAATGGCCGCCTGAACCCTCAGACCCTCAGCTAATCACTGTAACAAGGGGTGAAAGTAGTACATGATTTAATAAGTCTGATAATGGGCGTGGACTGTTGTTATCGAGTGTTGAATGGGTTTTCCGAAGATGCATGAAACATTCAGTGCGGCATTTTCTCGCTTTCTTTCCAACCGCAGGAAGAGGCTTTTGCATCATTCATGAAGGTCCATGTTTTATTTCGGTGGTTTTGTGTTTTAGTTGGTTGTAAGAGGAATCCATGTTCTATCGAGGAATTATTGGTTATGGATTCGATTTCTAGATTATTCAGTACTTCATCAAAAACGTTTAAAAATATTTAGAAAATAGGCAGATATTGCCTCTTGTTACGGTCATGATTTTCGTTTAACAAAATAATAATATTCAATAAATCACCTCAAAGATGAGATATATCCAATGCCCTGTATAGGATGAATGTCTATTTGCAAAACTCATTATCATGCCCATAACAGAACTCTTATTGTGGATAGTTCTTGAGTCACAAACTGCAGAAAATCATCTTCTCAATTGTTACGTTGATTTCGGTAGATTTTTGCAGCATAAGTTTTAGTAGGTATAGGGAAAGTAATTATTACTTTGTGATATGGCAGATCTTTGTTCGAGGTATATTCCGTTCAAATTGATCATTCTTGGAAAACAGGCAGGCAGATAATAAGTGCACGTCACTGGTGTTGAGTACTCTTTGGAAGCAATATGTTGGCGTCCATGTTCACGCATCATCGTTCGGATTCCCGAAGAGATAGACACTACTGATTGGCTGAATTCCGAGGAAATCGAATTCACGCATGATTCTCGTGTTCTCTGTCAAAAAATCTTCCATTATTCGACGACCTGTTAGACCATTAAGTGTGGGCTTGTGAGGTTATCAACCATCGAATGAAAGTGTTTTAAAAAAAAATTTGCATTCCTTATTCTTTTGCTGTGTTTTCGAAATCTGGGAAACTACCCTGTGTATGGGGATCTGTGAGGAAAAGGAAAGTTCGTAAGATATTAATATTTGGATAAATATTTTTTTCTTCTCGGCGTGGTCCGGCTAATTAAAAGCACGTTTAAAAAAAAAAACCTTCGTGGACTCGAAGGTAAGGTATTTAACACGATTATAAATGGGATGATTGTAGAATTGTTTGATTCTTACAGGTTTTTTTTATCTGATATGATATAGTATCATATCATATGGGATAACTCTGATTGATGAGGTTGATTCCGACGACTTAATTTCTGGTTTCTTTCCTGGCTTAAGTTCCGCCATCTTGGTCTGTCTGAGTGTGGGCTGTGGTATGTGCGCTGTTACCAATTCCCTGAGCTATCCCCGTCTTATTTTCCAAATGTGAGATGGTTTATTGCTGCCCTCCTGGAGATGGATTGTCCCCGGAAGGATCTTGGGGCACCCTTCGATTAGCTCGTCATAATATAAGATGAGTATAATTATAATTGTATAAAAAAAAAAAAAAAAAAGAGAGAAGATTTTTTTTTCTAAATGGTTACAGCTCTCTATACTGTATAGCGAGTATTTTTTTGGGTTTATTTCATTGGGGAATATATATAGGATGACCAGCAGAGGAGTGGTCTTCTTATGAATTTTTTTTGATATTCAATGTTTAGGATGCAGAGGTCCTGTATTCATGTATAATTGTAGTGCGGTAACTAGCTAGCTACCTAGGCTGTGACATCTGAAATATTACTTATGTGTAAGAATTCATAGATCTCAATGAACAGTTCAATGTTTATTTAATCCTCTTGTATTGAATGAACAGTGCACCCTTCATGCAAAAATTATAGGTTCTCTTCAATAGAAATTGTTTATAGTGATTTCATCCAAGAGTACTAGTGGGCTGATATTGTTTAGATTTAAATAAAAATGTAACCATTGAGAAGATATTCACGAGTTTTTCTTCCCTCAGGTATATCTATAGTCACAAGTAACCACTCTACACCAAATTAAATCTAGTAGACCCTGAGAGGCTGAGTTGGTCGAGGTATGTTGCGGATCTGGCTCTGAGGTATAGTCATCTCCAGTGGGGGAAGTGTTGAATTAGGGAGGATCGGTGGTAAGACCTAAACTCTCCCATATACCATCCCTAACCGAGCCAGAGCTGTAGCAAAATTGGCGCCCAACATTAAAGGGATTAACTGGATACATTATTGTGTGTTGATGTTTTTTTTTTCTTATTCTGTTTTGGGAGTTAAATTTTGACCTACAGCTTTTGGTATCAATTTTGAGTCTTTTGTGTGCCATTTTCCTTTTTTGTCGACTGTTGAAAACTTATTTCAAAATGTTACAATTGTACGTAGATAGGTTACTTAAAGATGAACTCATTTTTGAAATAAATGCTAGAGGAGGACATTCAGATGATACATATACCTGTGATGATCTGAGAAAAATTTTGAGGGAATTGTTGAATTTAGAAAGAGAAGGAAAATCTTTTCGAACACAGATTAATTCAGATACAAAAGAGGAAATTGAGATAATTTCGAGGAAGTTAGAGGAAATCAAAACTTTTCTTAGTGGAGATGTTAGTCAAAACTCATTAAAAAAGGTTGAATCTAAACTTTGTCACACATTAAACAGATTAGAGAGAGTGGATGCTGAGAAAAATGAGGATTACTGTGAACAGAAAGCTAAACTTCTAACTGTTGCTCTCGGATTTGTTACTGACTTGAAAATTAAACAAGATACTTTGAAGAAAACTGCACCCAGTTCACTACCTTTTGATTTAATGCAACAAAATCCTAACTTTTCCAATGCAAAAGTGACATCAACACCAAAGAAAAATGACCCAGCAGATATTGCTTCAATGAATGATTTACCGAAAATTCTTGAAAAATTGTGTATAAATGAAAACAACGAAATAAATAAATGGAATTTGAAATTTAATGGAGAACATGAAATGGGAATAAATGGATTCTTGGAAAGAATTGATGAACTGTGTGAAGCAAGAAATATCAGTCAAGATCAACTTTTTAAAAGTGCAATAGAACTCTTTGAGGGAAAAGCCCTTGTATTTTTTAGGTCAATTCGAGAAAAAGTTAATGATTGGAACAGTTTATGTCAATATTTTCGAGATGAATTTTTACCAAGGGATTATTATGATAAATTATGGAGTCAAATACGATCAAGGACTCAAGGTGAGAAAGAATCTATTGGAATATACGTAGCATATATGAACAACTTGTTCAAAAGATTAGGTACGCAAGTGGATAGTGATGTGAAATTTAAAATCATCAGAAGAAATATATTACCTTTTTACCAAAGTCAACTCATGTTGATAGATATTGATTCTCAAGAACATTTGATTGAATTATGTCGAAAATTAGACCAAGCTAAACATTCAGTTGTTAACTATGTTCCACCAGCCAATGATAAATCAGCCATTGAAACAGATCTTGCTTACAATAAAGGTGCAATTCGAAAAAGAATTGATAACATTGAGTGTAATAAACAAGTAACTTTAGTAGAAGATTGGGGTAATAAAGAAAGTGATCGTAGGATTGACACAGATAGTAGTGGAGAAGGTAGTTCACAAATGAATAATTCAGGGTTTGACAAAAATTCAAGAGATCATCTTAGAGATAGAAATAAATTTTCAAGAGATTACAGTCAAGATAGAAATAAATTCTCAAGAGATTACAGTCAAGATAGAAACAAATTTTCGAGAGATTACAGTCGAGATAGGAATACTTATTCAGGAAATTATAGTAACGACAGAAATACATTTTCTAGAAATAGTAGCAATGATAGAAACAGGTATTCCAGAGATTCACAAAATTCTCGATTCTCAAGGAGAGATGATTTTCAGGTGAGAAGGGATAATACAGGAAATAGAGATAACAGTTCCCACAGAATTAGAGATAACAGTTCCCACAGAAATAGAGATAACAGTTCATACAGAATTAGAGATAACAGTTCATACAGAATTAGAGATAACAGTTCCCACAGAATTAGAGATAACAGTTCATACAGAATTAGAGATAACAGTTCATACAGAAATAGGGACAACAGTACATTTAGGAACAGAAATAATAGTTTCAATAATTATAACAGGAATAACAGTTCTTATGTACAAAGGGATTTCAGTAGAGATAGGAATAATGTAAATAGGGATAGCGGCAATAATGTAAATAGGAATGATAGTACTAGACGTTACCAAGGACATTTTGAAAAGGATCAGGAGATTGTCTGCTACAAATGTAAGGGAAAAAATCACATTGCTAAATATTGTGCTTTAAAAAGGTCAAAAAACTAGATGTGAAGGTGTTTTCAGATCGTGAACATCCTTCTTCTGGAAATTCGAAACCGGTCGTAACGAACTCATCTCATAATAACATA
Source organism: Gastrophysa polygoni (assembly GCA_963576655.1). NCBI lineage: Eukaryota > Metazoa > Arthropoda > Insecta > Coleoptera > Chrysomelidae > Gastrophysa > Gastrophysa polygoni. Next base: position 7,594,005 of record OY755091.1, read on the forward strand.
GAAATCCTCAATTTAAATATTTTTGACAACTTCGACTTGAACCATATCTGCACCAGAAGTGAGATAAATAATTTTAATTCAAAAAATAAGCCTGTTTTAGACTACATGCTATCTCAAGTAGGAGAGAATGAGTGTCCACATGTGAAAGTATCAGTGTATGGTTGTGAATTGAATGGGTTACTGGATAGTGGTGCGAACAGAGTATTTTTAGGAAATTCTGGATATGAAATTTTACGTGACATAGGTATAAATTTGAAGCCTTCTTCAAATACAGAATGTATAGTTGCAAATAACGAATCGATCGAATGTATAGGTGTCATGACAATTCCAATAAGACTAAAGGATAAAGTACAAGTATTTAACGCAGTAGTAGTGCCAAAGTTGAAACATGCCATCGTTTTAGGAACTGAATTTTGGATTAAGATGTCACTTGTTCCAGATCTAAGACGTGGAGAATTTCACTTTAATGATAAGTCAGAAAAACAAGATTTGAAATTAAATGTAATACAAACAGCTGATGATTTGACTTTTGATCAAAAAATGCAACTAGAAAATGTTATCGAGGAATACTTTGAATCTATAAAAGATGTCAAACTAGGTTGTACAAATTTAATAGAACATAAAATCATTACAGATAGTCCACCTATCAAATCTAGATATTATCCTGTTAGTAAATACATGCAAGACAAAATTGATGAAGAAGTTTCTAAAATGTTGGACCTTGGGGTCATTGAACGAAGTGACTCAGGATGGAGCTCACCAATATTGATGGTACCTAAACCTAACGGTGAATTTCGATTTTGTGTCGACTTTCGAAAACTTAATGCTGTAACAGAAAAATGTGCTTATCCATTACCATACATCAGTTCGATTTTAGACAAACTTGGAAATGCCAGATACTTGAGTAGCTTAGATATTGCATCAGCTTATTGGCAGATTAGAATGAGCGAATCTAGTAAGAAATATACAGCTTTCACAATTCCTGGTCGAGGATTATTTCATTTTGCCCGTATGCCATTTGGTTTGACAAATGCACCAGCTACATTTGAAGCATTAGTTGATAAAATATTTGGCCCAGAACTAGAACCATATCTTTTCAAATATCTTGATGACATAATAATTTCAACACCCGATTTTGAAACACATATTAAAATTCTAAAAGAAGTATTCAGAAGATTAGAAGAGTCAGGCTTAACATTGAACAAAGAAAAATGTAAATTTTGCAGGGATGAATTGAAATACATTGGCTACATTGTGAATAGATCAGGTCTCAACGTAGATCCAGAAAAAGTGTCTGCAATAGTCGATATGCCACCTCCAAAAACTCCAAAACAAGTTAGAAGGTTAATAGGAATGGTCTCATGGTACAGAAAATTTATACCTAACATGTCAACTATAGTAGCTCCGTTAACAAATTTAACACGCAAAAAGATGAAGTTTAAGTGGACATCAGAATGCGAAAAAGCTTTTAGAGATATCAAAAATGCCTTAATATCATCGCCAATACTTTCTTGTCCTAATTTCGATTATCCATTCATTTTACAAACTGATGCGTCATCTTACGGGTTAGGTGCTGTTTTGAGTCAATATTATGATAACAAAGAACATGTCATTGCATACATTTCTAGAACTTTGAATAAATGTGAAATGAAATATACAGTCACTGAAAAAGAATGCTTAGCTGCTATATGGGCATGCGAAAAGTTTCGATGCTATTTAGAAAATCCAATACCATTTTCTCTGATCACAGATCACCATAGTTTGCTCTGGATGCATAATCTGAAAAATCCGAATGGTCGCTTAGGACGTTGGGTTTTGAGATTACAGGATTTCAATTTTAAAATTTTTCACAGACCAGGACGATATCACTTGGTACCAGACTGCTTATCACGTGCCATACCAGGTAATATGTATGAAACGGATGAATGTGTAGAGAGAAGTGATGAAACTAGCCAAAGAGGTGAATGTATAAAAATGGCAGAAATTTCGGAAATAATTGGAAATATTGGATTCGAAACGAGAAAATGTGAACAAGACGAATGGTATGTTAAGATGTGTAACAAAGTGAAAGAGAAACCTTTGAACTTCTCAGATTGGAGAGTTAGTGAAGAAGGAATATTATATAAACATTTACGGGATAATAAATTTAATGAGGATATTGATAATTGGAAAATTGTAGTGCCCAAAGCATGTCGAGCTGACATAATGAAGCAATCACATTGTGATGAGAAATCAGGACATTTAGGTGTTTTTAAAACATATCATCGTATTTTATCTCGTTATTATTGGTCCAAACTGAAGGCAGATTGTAGTAGATTTGTTAAAAGATGCAAAATTTGTATGGAGCAAAAACCTGAACAACGTATGAAAGCAGGACAGATGGGTTCAAAACCTAAAATAAATAGATGTTGGCAATATATTTCTACAGATATAATTGGTCCATTAGTACAGAGTTCCCAACGTAATAGATATATCCTTACGGTTTGTGATTATTTCAGTAAATTCACACTATTTTTTCCTATGAGAACAGCGAATTCAAAAACAGTCATAAAATTATTAGAAGACAATGTATTTCTCTTATTTGGAACACCGGAATATATCAGGACAGATAATGGAGTACAATATAGAAGTAAAGAATTTACAAATTTTGCAGAAGAATATAGAGTAAAAATTTTGACAAATCCATTATATCACCCTGAATGTAATTTTTCTGAACGATATAACAGAATCATCAAAACAATGATAGCATCATTTATAAAAGATAACCAAAAAGTATGGGATAAGAATTTACCAAAGCTTTCTTGTGCATTGAGAACTGCGAGGTCCGAAGTTATCGATAATACACCCTATTTTGTAAATTTTGGAGTTGAAATGATCACTGATGGTAGACAGTATAAGGAGGAAAGAGATAAGTCCGTAGTTATGAGTGATATGGGGATAGAACAACAGAATAGTACACTATCAGAACAAAGTAAAAAATCAGAAAAATTGGCAAAAATTCGAGATTTTGTAGTCAAGAAATTAAAACAAGCACATCTTAAGGCAAAAAATCATTACAATTTGAGACATAGACCCGTACAATTGAATGAAGGTGATTTTGTTTGGAAGAAAAATTATTTATTATCAGACGCCTCGAAAAGTTTCACGGCTAAATTAGGGAAGAAATTTTCGGGTCCGTTTAAAATTATTGAAAAATGTGGTATAAATACCTATAAGTTGATAGATAGAAATGGAAATTCCAAAGGCAAATGGCACATAAAGGATTTAAAACCTGATGAAACCTTAGATCCTGATGAAAAATGGTAACAGGTATGCTTGAGAATTCTTTTCATTCCTGGATGAATGTACGTATGTGTAGATAGTGTATATTTGTGTATATAAATGAAAAAAAAATATCTGTCGATTTTTTTTTCTCGGAAGAAAGGGGAGTATGTTACGGTCATGATTTTCGTTTAACAAAATAATAATATTCAATAAATCACCTCAAAGATGAGATATATCCAATGCCCTGTATAGGATGAATGTCTATTTGCAAAACTCATTATCATGCCCATAACAGAACTCTTATTGTGGATAGTTCTTGAGTCACAAACTGCAGAAAATCATCTTCTCAATTGTTACGTTGATTTCGGTAGATTTTTGCAGCATAAGTTTTAGTAGGTATAGGGAAAGTAATTATTACTTTGTGATATGGCAGATCTTTGTTCGAGGTATATTCCGTTCAAATTGATCATTCTTGGAAAACAGGCAGGCAGATAATAAGTGCACGTCACTGGTGTTGAGTACTCTTTGGAAGCAATATGTTGGCGTCCATGTTCACGCATCATCGTTCGGATTCCCGAAGAGATAGACACTACTGATTGGCTGAATTCCGAGGAAATCGAATTCACGCATGATTCTCGTGTTCTCTGTCAAAAAATCTTCCATTATTCGACGACCTGTTAGACCATTAAGTGTGGGCTTGTGAGGTTATCAACCATCGAATGAAAGTGTTTTAAAAAAAAATTTGCATTCCTTATTCTTTTGCTGTGTTTTCGAAATCTGGGAAACTACCCTGTGTATGGGGATCTGTGAGGAAAAGGAAAGTTCGTAAGATATTAATATTTGGATAAATATTTTTTTCTTCTCGGCGTGGTCCGGCTAATTAAAAGCACGTTTAAAAAAAAAAACCTTCGTGGACTCGAAGGTAAGGTATTTAACACGATTATAAATGGGATGATTGTAGAATTGTTTGATTCTTACAGGTTTTTTTTATCTGATATGATATAGTATCATATCATATGGGATAACTCTGATTGATGAGGTTGATTCCGACGACTTAATTTCTGGTTTCTTTCCTGGCTTAAGTTCCGCCATCTTGGTCTGTCTGAGTGTGGGCTGTGGTATGTGCGCTGTTACCAATTCCCTGAGCTATCCCCGTCTTATTTTCCAAATCTGAGATGGTTTATTGCTGCCCTCCTGGAGATGGATTGTCCCCGGAAGGATCTTGGGGCACCCTTCGATTAGCTCGTCATAATATAAGATGAGTATAATTATAATTGTATAAAAAAAAAAAAAAAAAAGAGAGAAGATTTTTTTTTCTAAATGGTTACAGCTCTCTATACTGTATAGCGAGTATTTTTTTGGGTTTATTTCATTGGGGAATATATATAGGATGACCAGCAGAGGAGTGGTCTTCTTATGAATTTTTTTTGATATTCAATGTTTAGGATGCAGAGGTCCTGTATTCATGTATAATTGTAGTGCGGTAACTAGCTAGCTACCTAGGCTGTGACATCTGAAATATTACTTATGTGTAAGAATTCATAGATCTCAATGAACAGTTCAATGTTTATTTAATCCTCTTGTATTGAATGAACAGTGCACCCTTCATGCAAAAATTATAGGTTCTCTTCAATAGAAATTGTTTATAGTGATTTCATCCAAGAGTACTAGTGGGCTGATATTGTTTAGATTTAAATAAAAATGTAACCATTGAGAAGATATTCACGAGTTTTTCTTCCCTCAGGTATATCTATAGTCACAAGTAACCACTCTACACCAAATTAAATCTAGTAGACCCTGAGAGGCTGAGTTGGTCGAGGTATGTTGCGGATCTGGCTCTGAGGTATAGTCATCTCCAGTGGGGGAAGTGTTGAATTAGGGAGGATCGGTGGTAAGACCTAAACTCTCCCATATACCATCCCTAACCGAGCCAGAGCTGTAGCACTCTTCCAGATTGTTGATGAATAATGACGTGAATATGCTTTTCTATAACCTATAAACTCCTTTGATAGATGTAAACAAATTATTCATTAGATGTAGAGAATGCCATACATCAGATTATATTGTGTAATGAAGAGGTGTTATATATATAATATGTATAAACAGATAATTGAGACATTCGAGATCTCAACGGTTAAGATCTAGTTAGTCAATCAAAAGTCCAAGAAGGAGGATCTGCAGTCGGTTTGGTGCTGGTTGTACCAAAGTTATGTATGATTTGTTTTCAACAAAAAATGAGCTTCCGCGTTTGGCACAAAAATAGAATCATCATCCACCGAAATCCAACATCGCGAGTCGAATCATGGAATATATATTACAAAAATATACTTTCCATGAAGCGAAGGAAGCACGTAGCGATAGGATTAGAAGGATGCTGTTAGATATGTCCCAGCGGTACAGATATCGGGAAAAACTTCACAACATCCACATTCACACCACTTACGAAGAAAACAGTTGAACTTAAAACAATTCATTATACAAATGAATGAAAGAAATTATAAATCTCTCGTAGGTATGATAATTTATTTTCATATCGTAGATAAGTTCCCAGGTAGACGAGTCCAATAGAGATTGAGAAATGTTTCAAAAAACTGGATGTCGAACAATCTTTCGACAACATGAAACCAATACCAACTATAGGCAAATATCTCTCTTCCGATAGAATCCAAGACCTTCAGCGAATGTTCATGAACATTTCTCGTTCAATCCAATGGTTTTGCTAATCATATTTTGGTAGATCTTGCTGCTCTGATTGTCACACCTCGTCTTTTCAGCAACGAATATTAGTCATCCGCACCCTAACTGCACCCTCAATTCTATCTGATGCGATGGATCCATTATTTATATAGGTGAGCAGAGTGTGTGGGGTCCTTGCGAGTTCTCTTCTGAATAATGGCACCCACCAATTTGGTTTAATTGACCGGTCTTTCTGAATTGTACGGGTCACTGTTTATTTGATATCGCACGGGGGTTCATCGAGCTTGTTGTAGACGCTGCGCCAGAAGATTCTGGTCTGATTACATGTGTATTTGTATCCTTTGAATACTTATATACGATGACAAATGATCCAATTATTCTTACAAGAATGTTCCGTGAATGCCTTTCATGAGTCTCATCAATCTTATAGCTCACTCGTATAAATATTGGGATTTCAAGAACCTTCAAGCGATACGAGATCGGTTGAATTATACAAAAATGATTATTGAAATAAAAAGGAACTATTGATGTAGGTATCACGTTTTTTGAACGTTAAATAGTTGAAGTGAATTAATTCCTCTCAGTTACATACAGATTCATAACCTCATAAATATTATTCATCATCATGATGATGGATTTTCAATATCTGAATAAACTTGTTGGATTTGAAACGAATAACGTTGGGCTCATAAGCACAAAGCCAGAAATTCCTTGAATCTCTTACTATTTTCACTGCATGCGTCCCACATATTTTGATTACCGAAAAAAAAATTTCATGAGAAAAAAACAAAAATTCCATTCTTTTTCAAAAATTTTTTCAGGCCTCAAATAATTTACAAAATTTTTCCAGAAATATGTTTCCAAAATTTACTTTCATGTATCAATTTTTTTCTCTAGAATCTTTTTTCCTTTTTTTTCCAAACTTTCCAGAAAATTTTGTCAAAATATTTGTCCAGAATTTTTTTCAGTAAGTATTCAATCCCACCAATGAAAAGGTTCAATGATAACACAATTCTACCATGCACACTTATTTATTTCCACCAGCACTGCAAAGTTGTAGTTTACAATGGATACATATTTCATGTAGACACAAGTAAACCTCAAATCTTCAATACCACATCGGAACACTTTATAGGTACTAAAATATGGGTATATGTATAAAACTGTCGTTGATGTTTTTAACTTTGACAAGGACATATAATAATATAACTGAACATCATCTCGTCTTAGAATTGTATAGAAAATATGAAAAGTCTCGTTCCAAAATAGAAAGTTCAGGTTATTCTGTAGAGCAATTACTGATATTTAATGAAATTGAATCATCCAACTCACCTAACTTGCCATTACATCACGGAAAGATTATTGAAATTTGTGGCCTCCTCATCGAGAAGTCAAAAATCTTTTAATTCCACCAGACAGAAACAACGATAATCATATTTCTTCAAAGCGAACCGATATAACTGTTTTGATTTTATTACTACTTCATTAAATTACGTCCTTATCGTACAAACGTGTTCGCAGAGAATTTATTACACATAATTAAGACAGGAAATACTCAAATTAGAATGTGTGACTGATTGGGATCACATCAAACGTTATCATCAACCGTTCACCCTGAAAAAGATCTCGATCTCTTCAAATCCTCAATAAGATCTCATCTCTTGATGTAATGAAATATAGATTTTTGTCATGCCAAGAGGAACACACATCTGTAGCAAATTAATTGGCAATCCAACTTAACTCCTTTCTGTATTCACTATTAGTATAGTATAAAAAAGCAGAAATATCTATTCAAGAAAAATATATTGGAGAGACATGGCCAGGGATTGAACAAGGCATAATTAGTTCTCATATGTGTTGCACGTGTATGACCGAAAGAAAAACCAAGAAGAAGACCAAACCATTCTCAATGAATCACCCAATGATTAGTGCAAGAGCTCGATACTTTGAATGCACACAATGCCCAATATGATGATAATAATAATAATAATACTTTATTCAATATGCCATATTACAAATGAAAAATTCGTTTCCTGGTGAGTTTGGAAGAACGGGCAATTGAAAAGGTTTACATTCACCGCCATATAACACAAGGTATAATGCATGGAGGTGACTTTCAATTCAACTTGGAGTGAAAAAAAAAGAAAAAAAGTCTGTATATAACAACTTTTACACAAGCACCCATAAGCTTTCGCATATATAATGGTAATAGCATATATAGATATATAATTACTATTGTAATTTACTAATGCTGACTATGATTAACAAAGGAACATGGATTCAAGTAGGACAATAATATCAATACATTGTATAAACTCATGTAACAAGATATCAAATAAACTTATATACTGGGATGAAGCAATGAGTGCGATAAATGATGATTGACAAACCTATATTTTGAAATAGATATGGATTTCATTTTTGAGAAACATTGTTTTGAGTTTTTTCTTCAGCGTGATAATGAGCAGAGTTCTGAGTTCGGAAGGTAATGAATTTACAACCTTACATATAATATATGGAAGTGAACTTTTGAATGAGGAAGTATTGTGTTTGGGAATGGTCAATAAATCTTCATTCCTTATATTCAAGTCATGAAAAGTACGCTGCTGTTGACAAAGCGTCTCAAATTCACTGGAAGCCAGCACAGTTGCGCTCTCTTAGCGGAAGCAGTACATTGATTTCTTCTCAAGTTCTATACTAACCTCACGCAATCATTCTGTATGCGTTGCAATCGATTGTTCTCATAATTTTACATACATGGTCTATACACAACATCACAGTAGTTTATGTGGGAAAACACTAAAGATTCACAAATTATATTTTTATTTTTTTCATCCAGAACATCTTTATTAGATTAATTTTATATTCGCCATACATTTCCTAACAACATGATTGATGTGTACGTCGAATTTCAGATCGGAGTCTATATGAAGCCCAAGATTTTTGGTCAAATTCAATTTTGAGTTATTTATTTCAACACCTACCGTATCCGTACATTCTGCATTAGTTTTCTGTCGGCCAAATAATAGAACCTGAGATTTATCAGAGTTGATTTGATGATAGGTCGTTATTGATAATGATGTCAGGTACCACCGTTCTTATGAAGTCGTGTCAATATCCTTGCACGATATTACCACCAACTACGTCATCTCATGGCACCCCAATGTGAGATCGACAACTGCTGAGTGAACGGCAGCGAGAACTGCTTCATATAATAATAATAATAATAATGGGTATTTATTCAATCAGTTATGACACTAAATAACTACAAAGAAAAAAAAATATTCATAATATATTCATAATATTCATAATATTCATATATATAAACTTGTTACTTACAAAGAGGTACCTCATACCTCAAAACAGTTCCTCACGATCTACGAATCGCCAATTTGAGTACCGTTCACTTATTTGGATTTAAGCCCCCAAACATGGCGCTGAAGCTATTAGATTCTTTGATACTAGACTCACGAATTGTACGAGAGACGTGCTCAGGCTGGTCACCCCTACATTGTCAGGCTTGAGACCTGTCGAACTTCGCTCTATCAAGCATCATTCAACAATAGAACGGCAAAGTTGTGGAATTCTTCGCCCACAGTGAAATCGTTCCTGATACTCGGGACCAACAAACTTTCAAGAAAAATTCCAATACCTTCCTTCCCTTTCAAAATTTCACCATGTCCGTCGAACATTTATACATGTTTTCCTTTCGTGTTGTTAAAAGATAAAATATACTATGCGAGACTTAATGAACGCACCGTACCGAAATTATTCTCCATATCGTTTGAGTGCGTTAGATTGTTCAAGGTTCAATTCAATCAAAAATATATGAGAGGAAACTGACGGAATTAAATAACTGTTCAGATCTTCAATCCCAGATAATTTACTAAACCAGCTATTACCGCATATTTTCTTCACGCTATTACCGAAAACGAATCGATCTCGTTAATTTTTTAATCACCTGATCGACAAGTCGTATACCGAATACACGCCGTCGCATCTGTTAATTAATTGTGTTCGTATGCGATGAGACGGACCTTTTGGATCGAACGGGATGGTGATCGTGGATCTAGTGTGCGACCAGTGTTGTTACCTCTCTGAACATGAATATCCGTGACCAGGAGTCAATACCAGGAGACAGGAATTCAAAACAATCTTTATCTCTCAACGAATCGAACTTTGTGGGCCCAATTATAGTGGGTACGCAATCTCAATTATTATTGTTGGCTTTGCACTGATAAATAGCATAATCGTGGGAAGCAAAAACATTATTCGACATCTGGTACCTTCTCATGAAAACATTATACGTTCATGAAATAGCTTTCACGAATTTATTTCGTTGATCAAAATGAGAAAATGACCTAACAAGAATGAATCAAATCACATCCAGAAAGGCAATTCAACAATAAAGTTGACAGTGTTGAAAATAAGTTATTGGCATTTTTTTCAGCATCAACATACTGGATGATTGATATTTGTCGAAAAAAAAATCGTAGATCTGCAGGAAAGCCGTACCTATGACAACACCGTGTGGAACTGCCGTGGAGCAGTATACACTGAGAGTCTGAAGATCGATTTCGAAGGATCGTCGACGTGTGTGGTCCCTATTATTGCGTACGAGCTCCTATGCATACCAACAAATACACATGCATACGGACACATTTATACAAAACCGCCGACACCGTCGAAAAAATGTAATGAACGCACTTTGCACTTTCATTATTTTTCTTTCCGAATGTTTTCACAGCGGCGTACTCTCCTTTTTTTCTGTAAGAAGTTTATCAAAAATGTAGGGAAACGAAAAAGGGCCAATATTTGTTCAATTACATTCTTCTCTGAAATTCCGAGTTGCAACTCTGAATAGTAATATAGAAATTTCATAAAATTCCGACTTCAATCTCAGAATTTCATTGATTTTATTGATTGATTTAAATTGTTTTTTATTTGGTTGGGAATGGTAGGGACGGTTTAATGGATAAAGACTTTAGAGTGGGTGCTCGCCTCCCATATATATAATGTGTTCGATTTTCTTATCTCAACTATTTTATCATATATTCTCTCGAATACTACGAATAAGCAATTGTTTACGTAGGTCACGTGAAAAAAAATGATTTTTCTCAATGAAACATCCAAAATATTCTCAATTTTTTTTATTTTTCTGAGATCTTCCTCATAAAAATAAACATGGTTTGAAAGGTCTATCTGTCATAGTTTTGGCCATATTGAACATTGAAAATGCTCTGAACATTATTCACGCATTTTTTATTTGGAGCAACACTGCATTCATCCTTCTTGTATTCTTCTCAAATGGGTTTGCAGAAGCCGAAAAGTTCTAAATATATCTTTTTTAAGCATAAAAAATATGAGAAATCAGCAAAAAGAGAATTTATATCATCAGTCATTATTATCCAAATCGCCCAGATTCCAATCAATACTAACTTCAGTACCTAGTCATTTTGGACAATTTTTATAGCCATGAGCCTTGATGCAGTCGTAAAATTCATCTATAGATATCTCTTCATTTTTTATGAATACAGGCTGACTTGACTTTTGTGTGTTGATACTGATTAACGTCAATCTTCAATATTTTCATGTCATTATGGACCACAGAACAAAGCCTCCTATGTCCAGATTATATTCTATGATCAATATGAAAAAGCTCTGATAGCTTGATAATATAATTGTCTTTTTTCATTTAGGAAAATTCATCAGGTCCTTATGTGACCTATGAAAACAGATTTTCAGGAATTGAAGGTTATATACATGGAACCCTATACAAATCTGTTCAACTCTTCTAAATATACTCTCATAATAACGTAACGTAACGCCGTTAATTTGCCGTCTGTTGCTATATGACGGACCTGCTACCCTTCTAACAAAAAATATTGCTTTCCTATATTTTTTAGTTTTTTTTTTCATTTGAGAGAACTATTTCAGATTCATGGGAGGAAATGATACAGGAACAAAAAATATTAATTTTCACGTTATAGGTAGGTTTATCATTATCATGAGTATATATTGGCGCAATAAACTACAAAATTTTGTGGAATAAAATTTGAACATAATACGCTGGTTGAAACAAAGAATATCTCAAGAAAATATGCAACATGCTGAGAAAATGACTAGGAACATAAGGTACGTATTTGAGGAAATTCTTTTCTTCAATTCAATTTTCTCCGAAATCAAGATGGATCGCAACTAATATGTAGGTTACTCGATTAATAGAAAATATATAACACGAGTTCAGGTTGTCTAAGTAATAATCATCGGACCTTCCGAGTACGTCATATCTGTCATTATTTCATTCCACTTACCCTTCCTTTCGTGTTGTCAAAACATGAAAAAGTTATAAAAGTCATGAAAGTTCCTTATACTTATTCAAAATTTCACTATTAATGTTAACAACAACAAAATAGTTGGAATGATCAAGTAATTGTTGTGAGTCTAAATATTATTTTTCTTCAAGAAACAATTAATCACATTATTAATTTCTTCCCAACTGGCAAGAATAGTCATACTTTACTAATGTCTGCAAAATTTTTATAATTTTGGTCAATTGAAAAGACCATTATTGTAAGGTTTTGTCCAAACCTAATGAAACTTGGTAAAGCCGGCACTGAACCTATCGAAGGATTGAGTTCCTCGCTCAGTATTCAGTCATGAGATTTGAACAAACTTAGATACATTGCTTTATTACTTTCATGGTGAGAATGTACCTCCAAATTTAGTGAATGGTGAATGCGCCGAAACAACTTTCACCATTCTTCGAAATCGACAGCCTTCGACATTATCTAAACAGTTTTTTCAATCAAAGTTGATATGGTACGCTGTGAATATCCTATCCTATGAGCACTACTATATCTTTATTCGAATACCTATATACAAGATGTTTCCAATTCAGTGATCTATATACGGAAAAAATGACGATATTCGAATCCTGAAAAAAATTTATATGCAGGATTTCTCATCGTAACCTAGTAATCTCTTAAATCAAAAAAATTTCCACTTACACTGCACTTCCTGTTTTCCTGCAAGTGATCGCATATTTTTCATTTTAAATTCAACTACCATTATTTTTCCGTATAATAAACACTTAACTGTGTAACTGTGTACAACAAAGGTACCGAATTAATTAAAAATTTCCGAAACTACGAGGTTTTGCAGAAAATAGAAAAATATTGAAATTTCAACATTTAAAAAATTTAAAAACTTTAATTTATTCATTATCCGTTGTTTATTTGGCCAGGAACATGTATTTCATGATATGGTATTTTTCATCGAGCAAATTCAAACAGTCATATATTCACCTATGATGGTTTCTTGAAAAATTATTGTAGACGGTTCCCGGCAAAGGAAATAGTTTAATTTTTGGTAATACATGATATTTTCGATTCTTTATATTTTCAAAAAATATTGAAGTGGCTACATAGTGATCTGAAAATGTTGAACGAAATTTTGGTACTACCAAAAAGAGCCATTATGAATTATATTATGTTGATTTAGATCACGAGACTCTCGTGAGCAGCTATTTATAGACAATTGGTGATGGTTTATTGCACTTTTCATTTTGGCAACTTCAAAGTTCTCTTCCAACATTCCAGCGCTGGGTAATACTAAGAAAAGTGCTCGAACGTTATATATAGTTTTTCCTTTGGTTTTGTTGGAAGGTACATTGAAAAGAATAGTCGATGGCAAAGAAGATGATAACTGATTACTACTGAAAATATAAATGAAACCATTATACTTTGTACGCAGATCGTCATATATTTTGCTAATTGTTTTTTATTATTATATAAATATTCATTTATATTTTTCTACTATTCATACTCTGTTCATATATGATTGTTCATGTTTCCAATGGGATTGTGGTAATTTGTTTTTTATAGCAATAACAATTTCTTTATCCGAAACTTCAAAACAAGATTCTTTGGAAAATAACGTATATTTATTATTATTATTAATCTCAAAATCAAAGTGACCGAAACCGCCGGATGAAGTTTATCCAATCGTTAGACCCAAAGTCTAATTAACAATAAGCCCACAGATCTCTTGTGACCATTATGGTCTTAGGGTAACTTTCATTTCTCACACACCTACAAGCAAAGCCATACATCATAACCTAGTAATTCATTAATGGAGAAATGATGTGATTGTGTGATGTCGTGTTCGAAACACATAACTCTTCTTTAACCCATTTATCCCGTACATAACTTCGAATTATAATATCGAACATGAAACACTAATTTGATCCAATATCAGTCCATAGTCAGAGAACAAGTGAACTGATTCGAACATGGCTGTAAATCAATTATGTTTCAGAAACTAATCGAATGAATAATAATTACATACGACATGGGCAATAGAGAGAAAACAAGCATGCCTTCATGTTATCACACGAATCCAACTTTGGACCAATGAAATTTTCCATGTCGTGTCGTTCAGATATTAGGAAGTATTTACTAGAACAAACTCATGCTAGCAAGCAGTCGAGTTTGATGAAATAACAATGGTAGAGAAAAAGAAATATTCCTATAAATAAACCACAGTGGAAAACGTCTGATACAGATCATACTCATGTATAGAAAATTGTGAGAAGTCATCAAAAACCCAGAAAATCTTTTTACTGAAGATTAAAATTACCTAATGTTCTAAAGAAGATAAATAATTGAGGAAAGTCAGATATTTCATGGTGTGAGTGAGATTTTGAAAAGTAAAAGAAATATCTACATGGTCCTCCGATCAAAATGAGAATCTCTTCTGTGGAGTTACAGTTACCAACAGTGAAAACGACTTCATATAGAGCAGGTATAGCCGAGGGCGAGGGTAAAGTGAATCTGATTTCCACATGATGAAATTGATCTTTCATATGTAGCGGAAGGTCTTCAAACATTGTAACATTGTTTGAAATGTCTACCTTGTACTTATTGATGAAAAAGCACCTTTCTCTAACTTACATGAAACTGAATTCATATGGGAGCATTGTAAGCAATACTGGCATCTCAGAGAAAATCGAAAATGATAATAATATGACCTATTACCATTCCGAAAATCTATTATCATTTATGGCAATCCAAAATCTATCAAGTCATTCAAGAATGGCGAATGATCCTCAAGAGAGTTGAATTAGGCAAATGCGTATTTGATATGGTTGTTTCATTCTCTAAATGTCTCTAAAAGATAATTCAAAATTAAAATAAGCCTGTTGAAAACTGAAAAGAATTGGATTATGTTTACCCAATATTGTATGATGGATATCATAAGCCGATTCTGAGCAGCGAGGTCAAAATGAATTGGAATGTTGTTCATTTTGGATATTTTTGGATATGAGATACTCATTTGAATGGTACAGGGAAAGAGAACTCAGGTATGACATCCAATGAACTTGATCAGAATTGAGAGAGAGATCAGTTGTCTTCAACAATTTCAAGTCATCGAGTTCAATTCCACTCTTTCTGAAAAATCCACTCGATCTGGTGTGGACAGCAGATATCATTGGGTGATACTCGAGTGGAGTTTCTTTTTATGATGATGATGCACAGTCGAACTCTCTGGTTTTGATGTTAATAAAACCTGAGTTGTTTCACTATAGGTTTTGGTTTCTGATTACAGGTTATATTAGGTACCTGTATTTGCTCAAGTGCGAAAAAATTATTTATGTCTTTTCTACTTCAGACTATATATCTGATACATTCAAGTTCATAATGTAATATAAATTCATGAAGCTCAAGTGGTTCTCTTGTGATAACCAACCAAATTTTCGAGGAAATACACCACACTTTTCAACAAGTACAAGTATCAGGTACGTAGATAGGTGGAATGGCGTGATCTGAATGTGATGGAAAAGAAAACAAAATGAATAAACTATTACGAAAGCCAAACTGTGAGAAAGTCTCCTGAAGCAATTACATTTCATCATCATTTTTCATTCTGCAGAGCCCGTACACTGCATTCATACAGTATCGGTTTTGGCCGAGTCATTCTATCAAGCGGCTGCCACGAGCTGATAGTTTAATCACGAACCATTAAACTCTCATATTATTCACACGTAAACGATTTCAATTCGAACAATTTTTCATATCTGACACTGTATACAGACACCCAAAGATAAACAGACAATGCACAAGTCATGAGACCCGCAGCACACCGAAAATAACCCACTTAACCTATAAAAATAGCTCATCCCGATAAATCATAACACAATAAATCAGGAGGCAACCAGCGAACTCAAAGGCTAATTAAATTTATTAGATACACTCGTCTTCTAATAGACCATAGTATGTGTCTTGTCGTTAAGGCTCCAAGCGAGCCCCTACCATGCATCTTTGTGGTGCTAATGAGAGCGGCACTTTGAATCCAAGCGTCGCGTTTTAGCGCCAAACTGAAGTATTTACCGAGGCAATTCCGGGCTTTTGAAGATCTTCGAGATGGTAAATACGGTAGCCCAGACGGTATTTTACTACTAACGGTCTCACAATGATGAACTCGTATCTTTGTGTATCTCCAATCCGAGAAAAGGCCTTTCGCTGATCTGGGACAAAAAGATGTTTTCGAGTAGAGTGAAATTATTAAAAGATAAATAATAGGTGTGAAATAATAATTGATATCTGACTATTTCTTTTAGTTCTTGTGAATCTCACTTGGGTTTTCCACTATCTCGAATGATTTGAATTTGTATTTTCTGGAATAGTGACACTTTTGCAGTTCAAAAACTAACCACTAGGAAGTGGAAATGTAGTTTATTCGCATCTATTATATATCTAATCACTTATTGGTACATATGATTGCATGTAACGTAAATGAACACTTTTGTGATTATCGGACAACTCTAACAACTTGCAGAGAATGGGAGTCAGATCCTAACATAATAAGGAATAGAGTAGGAAAACTCAAAGTCATCTCCACAATATTTAATGCTGTGGTTGGATTAATTGTAAATGGTGAAAATGGTGAGACATGTTTCGGACATATATATGTCCATCTTCAGTCTTAACAATCGGCGTAAATATGGTTAGAGATGAAAGTCAATACATTAAAGTTAAAATTTTTGAAATTATATAATGAAATGGAATGGGATTCAAACCCATCTATACGAGAGCCCCATTAGGGGGGTTGGAAATTGAAAGCACTCTTCAGTTGGAAGGTTTGAAGAATCGAGTGATTCAAACCTTCCAACTGAAGAGTGCTTTCAATTTCCAACCCCCCTAATGGGGCTCTCGTATAGATGGGTTTGAATCCCATTCCATTTCATTATATAATTTCAAAAATTTTAACTTTAATGTATTGACTTTCATCTCTAACCATATTTACGCCGATTGTTAAGACTGAAGATGGACATATATATGTCCGAAACATGTCTCACCATTTTCACCATTTACAATTAATCCAACCACAGCATTAAATATTGTGGAGATGACTTTGAGTTTTCCTATTCTAATCTACTAACTCCACTTCGAGAATGGACTACTTCCTTCAATAATAAGGAATATCTATTTAAAAGTTATTCAGAACAGTGAACAGTTATTCGTTGTGAGTGATGGGATTTCGAAAAATTGGTTGAGTCTTACCAGTCTATTAGAGTGTCTCACTCTCAACAGAGGATTTGAATAGGATATATAAGTTCATCAGGCATTATTTGCCTAGTGAAGTCTTTCCTGATGCTCACAACCTCCAAACTTTCAAGAAAAATTCCAGCACCTTCCTTCTCTCCCAAAATTCCACCGCTGGCTGACACGATATTCCTCGAACATTATAGGTTTCCCTTTCGTGTTGTCCACAGATGAAAAAAAAATCCATACTGCTGATTCTTCGATTTTCGAGATTCATTTCAAATCTTATTATAAATTCTCTACGGAACATTACCAGAGTATTGATTAGTAAATTAAAATTTGGAAAGATATTAGCATGTTTAGGTGGAAGTACCTCAAGAATTCATATTATTCCTCTTCTGAGGTATATGTTTACTCAAAATTTGATGAGGATGCCATTCAACTGAGCAATCACCTTGCATATCTGTATAACCGTTTTAAACAGTCCGGTTTGTGGAGAACAAATTCTAAGTATCATCCGTTATCCCTCGTGAAGCTATTTGTGATTTATTGAATGGGTGAAATCTCAGTGAATACACAAATCCCTGATATCTTCAACCTTACACAATCAGAATATCCCAATACGTAATGAATGTTCCAGATAAATTATATTTCATCTTGTATAGTCGGTTATTTAGGTAGGAAGTAAGATTCTTTTGAGATTTGCAATCGTACTGCCAGCCTTTCTAGTGTCGAGATTTATCCATGCATTCAAGACGATCAGTTTCATGATGTTTAGGTCGAAACCTCGACTCAAAACTCGCAGATGTTAGGTATTTATTCGCCATACTGTGTTTTTTCTGGCAATTCCTGAGAAAGATGATTCGTGATTCTCAGATCCCATTGCGATTTCTTTTGAAATACCACCAACTCAAGTATGTTTTTCGAATGCGAAAAGGAATAAGTTCGAAATGGTGTGTTATAATTATATATAATAATATATAATATAATAATATATTTATGAGGGTGTGAGTTATAATCATTTTTAATAGCTAATTCATTCAAATCATTGTGCATTATTCGCTCGCGTCTCTTCATTTAGCTCTTATTATGTAAGTAATTATTATCGATACTGAGAATTTAAATTAACGCTGGTATGTATACGAACTTATACCTATAATTAATCAAAGACAATCAACGCTACCTTCCAAGTGGACTGCCTGGAGTTCCTATACTTTGCATTCCACATTCTCACCCCGAAAGCCCCAATATTTTAAAGACGCAAAGGTATAGGTATTCATTAAAGTGCTCTTTTGTTTATATATATTTATGTATCAGCCAATATATCTTGAACGGATGTTACGCAGTGGCAGCTGTTTGGTGTGCTGTAGGAGGTGAAAAACAAACAAAAATCAGTGGTTTGATATTTTCCAACCGCCAACATTCTCATAACCCAGTGTATTATTCAAAAATACCTATGGCGATTGAAGAAACCTGCTTCAACCAAAGAAGACATTGTGTAGTGCGAAGGACGACTCTCTTTAACAGGAGGAAAATACAGATCTTATTATCCTACTCAATTATCCTCATTCCTAATTCACACAACTCAAGCAGATTGGAAGTTTTACATCAGTCCTTGCAGCAGATGAGATACCCGAGTGTGTATGTTTCTAACCAATTTTACTCCGCGACCATTGCCCATACAATTATTTACCAATATATTATTTTCTATTTTGATCAGATAATATCTTCTGAGTGTGAGGCATTATAGTTCACTTCGCATATTTGGATAGGCCACTTACCAATTTCATCAATACAAGACAATATGGAGCTAGACGTTGTATGAGAAGTTGATTGTGAACTCCAAAAAGCTGGTAGGTACTGGCTTTTCGAGTTGGTCGAAACCTTTCCAAGATTTTGCTATTGTGTTGGCCTGCATATTCCCCATACTTCTTGTTATAACGGCGAATGATATGTCCCTGCAATATTTATTCCTACAGTATTGAGTCATTGGATATAATCGTGATATTTGATGTACACATATATGGTAATAAAAGGAAGAATTCCCTCCAATGTGCTAGTGGCATATAATGGTACAATGATGTTCTTATGTCAGACACGTCTATTTGTCATTCAAAAATCTATATATCGACAGTAATCTCTCACTGTGAAGGCATGAAAGATTATCAATATCAAATCTGGACTGCCAAAACCAGTGCTACATAGAGATTCAAAGCGAATGGCAGTGAAACTTAGATCATCATGAGTGATCTCAGATAGACAGGTCACTTAATTCTATTTCAGTCATGGAGACCGTGGCATTCGAAATGATTTACGATATATATGGCATCTTTTGTGTTGTCTATGAGGAGGTTTTAGACTTCTTGATCGTAAATGATCAAGATCATGAAAGGGCAAATCAAAGAACTCGTAAGGAGAAATCAAGCTGAAAGTGCCAAATTGATATCAGTTCTTGGTGTCGAAAAATGTCATCATTACTTTGTATGTTTTTTTGCTTTTTTGTATATTCTTGTTCTCATATTTTTCTTGAAACGTGTCGTTTGCTTACAAAAGTAAAAAAACAAATTCTGACCTGTTGAATGCCATGTAAAAATGATCCAAAGGATATGAATGAACATGTCTTTTCCATTTCTATATAACTAGTGGAAAAAACGAAGAACTTTCTTCAGGGACTTGTCTCAGTGCATCTACATACAGGGTGACCCATCGAAAACGTACCGCAAGGCATTACAGGCTTGGAAAGAACTGTTCGATAAAATCCGAAAACAGGTCAAGTTTGTTTGTCAGGGGGACATATTTTCACGTAACAAACATAGTAAAACCTTCAACCCCAACATTTCAAATGGGAAGGGGGGTCAAGTGATACATCTTCAGAAGGGGCTGGTCATTCCCTACACAGTGCTGCTCAGATTTTCAAAATCGATCCACTCGTTCAGAAAATATGGAGCGTTGAAACTCCAACGATAATGTGTGACGAAAAATGCAAAAATTTTTGAAAGAAAGCTCAATGATTTCCACTCTGTCTGCAATGGAATACACCATAATAATAAATTTTAAAGTCAACAATTCGTAAACACTTCAACCACGGCATGTATCTAGCAATTACTTGACCTAATTCAAACGTGAAGAAATGAATCCTATTCATTTTTCACTCTCTAAAATGAGCCTAAAAAAATCTGTGCATCTGCAAAAACAGCGACTCGGCAAAAATAGCGAATTAATTTGAAGGAACTAATTGCGCTAAAGTACAATTGAACCAATCTTTGTATTTTTCGTCCCACATGATGATGGTTGGAGTTTCAACGCTCCATATTTTCTGAAAGGGTAGATCGATTTGAGAAATCTAAGCAGCACTGTATAGGGAATGACAAGCCCCTTCTAAAGAGGTATCGCTTTGGCCCCCCTTCCCATTTGAAAAAAATGTTGGGATGACACCCCTACTTAGGGGGCAGAAGGTTTTACTATGCTTGTTACGTCAAAATGTGTCCCCCTGACAAACAAACTTGACCTGTTTTCGGATTTTATCGAAAATTTCTTTCCCAGCCTGTAATGCCTTGCGGTACGTTTTCGATGGGCCACCCTGTATATGTAATAATCATTATGTGCTTGGTGAATGAAACACTACTTCCATCTCCACTATTTTTTCCAATCATGTCCTGATTTCGAATTCGACGAAAACTCTCACCCATGGCTGAATCCACATTATTCCAACCTGCAACTACCCTCTAGCCCCGGTGCGTTTCAGCCACTGCTCGAACGCTCTCCTATTCATTTATCTATCTCGAGATACATCTCGAAAGGACCCCGACCGCCCTCTCGGCCCGGCCATCCGACACCTCGGTGGCACAGTCGGGCGGCAGTTGTCATGTGTCTTGTTAACATTTTTGGCGCTAGTGTCGGGTGTCCGGTCTGCGGCGACCGGCCCGCCGCCGCGCGGGTGGTCCCCGCTTGATTTATAACGCCACCGACGTCATTTAAATAAAACATTAGTGCATTACCTCGCCGTCGAGTTGGCCGTTCCAGAATTTCAGCTTCTACAGGACGGCATTCCGATATTGTACTGAATCAGAGTACGCTGGCACTCAAAAGAAATGAGGATACTTGAGGGTCTTTGGTGCTATCTAAGTTTGTTCACAACTTCATCCTTGCAACAGTGGGACTTTCCGTACATGCTCAGTTTCTTGCTTTGTATAGCAATGAACATTGTTTTTGAAGTAGTGAAGACCTTGATACGTTATAATGGCACTCAGAATGATTAACGCACGCATATTTCATCATGTCTAAGACTGTTTTGAAATTCTTGATCGTAACGAAAGATCATTGTCATTTGACTAAATCATCCATGTATACCATCGAGGTTGCCGTTTCAGAATTTCACTTCGTATAGGACAGCATTCCGAAATTCCTCTGAATAGAGTAAATTGTATACTGAATACACCAAATAGGCATCAAGAAGAATAACAGGTGACAAACCCGCAGTTTAGGGGACTATGAGAGAGAGAGAGAGAGAAAAGTAATGGTAATGATATAATAAAACACAGATCATATACTTGGTGAGTATGTTATTTTGTAGCAATGAGAATATGAGGATTGATACGTCGGAACTCATAATATCTTTTATGCTAAGTTTGTTTTCAACTACGTGCTTGTAACAGTGCAAACTAAGAGGTTCAAAGCAAATGATACAGATCATGATGAATAATTTCAGCTAGAGCCGTAATTTGGAGTACTGGCTTAGTATCTTGCTTTCCAGTGATGGGAAATGTTTTTGAGTACTAGAAGACCTAATATGATACATTGGCATTCGAAATGATTTGGCATACTAATATCTAAGACTTTTTTCAACTTCGCATGCTTGTAACAGCGCAACCTAGAGGTTCAAAGTCTATGAATCTATCCCTCAGGAAAATGAGTATATGATTCGAAAGAAATGACAGTAAAATTCTAGTAATTGCTCAATATCTTGCTCCGTAGCACTGGGAATTGTTTTTGGGTAGTAAAAGACCTTGATAGATTGACATTGAAAATAATATAGAAATTTTATAATCTTAATCATGGATATCAATTAAATCAAGTTGGAAGGGTTATCTCCGATGATATCGAACGAAAACTATATCGTTGAGCCACATATTGCTGAATGCGAATATACTTTGAACAACTGACACCCTGAGGCCACTCCGATTTACATGAAAGCCTACTAATTGAAACTGTGACAGTTCATCGAAAGTATCATATCATACTGTCACTCTTGTACTGCGAAACACAGTCACCATTCTGTAATAGCGAAAGGCCTAGATCATTTTTCCAGTAAAATATTCTTGCACATCAGCACAGATGTGTCAATTAGCGAGGAGATTGGTGGTCGCACATACCTAACTGAAGCCAGTTCGTCTTGTCTACGATGAAATCAATCAGTCTTTATGGCCTCGAATGGGAAGACATTAGAGGAGACATAAACGTGACACGTGACTCAAGAAAGTACCTCGGCTTGATTTATTATCCAACATCATTTGAATAGAAATGAATGCGTTATCCCCAAGTGTGGTTACTGTTGCGGTAACATTTCTGCAATGCAGTGCTGATTATTCGCAATTCTGTAGTTTTCTTGGGTTCTTGACAGCAACGATTTGGAATTGATGAAGTGAAACTGAGTTTGTGGCATTTTATTTCTTAAATCGACTGAAACGTGACATTCAGTTCTATGTATAAAGACCAACATTATACATAATACGTAGTATAGCAATACCGATTAGTCATAAAGGATTGAAAAAAAATGGTGGATGATTTACATGTATGTGTTTTCAAATCATAGTTGGTATCCGACTGGTAACTTAAATCTTTCGAAAATAAGAGGAAATTGTATAAACTTCCTGGGCTTTTTATGCAATTGTTGAACCATGAGCATCATGTGGTCTCATATAATTCGAGCAATTCACATTTAATTGACGCTCCAACCAGCAGAGTCTTCATATGAAGTCAAAAGTGAACTTTGTTCTGATAATAATGAATCAAAAACACTTCGAGAAATCATAGTATGCCTCATGGAAAATTCAGAGAAATTAGACCAAATATGGTTAAATTTCCTAGACACGTGTCTAGTGTTGTTGTCTTGTCAATGTAGGTAACACTGAGGCAGAGGCAATTTAACAGTAAGTATTGTTTTTTATACAAAAACTACCAATGGTCTTCAATCGCCAAGTTTTGATTCAGAATTTACGCTGATTCACCTAGTTCCTATACTGTTATGATGCCAAGTCTCTCATGCCATTTCGAAGAATTCTTACAGCAGTATAGCTTCATACCAAGAATGGGGATTTATATAGAATTATTCGAATATTAATCCTGCTGTGTCAAAATCATTTTTTGAATGAACAATATAAGAAATAATTTGGCGGAACTGAGATCATTTGGCATGAAAATATAGCATGTTTTTATCTTCAAATATCCAGTACCAAATATTCACGCTGTAGACCTCATAACGCATCAAATTCTGATCTGATAATATTTGTCTTTCGTTCACGACAGCTATTTACTGCGCAATGCCCCGTTAAAATGCAAAATTCGCCAACAGATTTATCGACAAAATGTTTCACTATCACGCGAGTCGGATTAAAGCAAGCGAGACTAACGATATAAGGATTTTACGCTATTTGATGCAGCCTGGTTGAAAAGGTGAATTTTCCATGGTCTACATGCATAGTAATACATTTAGGTACGTTTCACTCATCTTGGTAACGCTAGAGTTATTTCTGGGATCGCCAAGAGTCTGTCAACTGAAGGAATTTGATGTCGAAAAGCCACTAATAACGATTTATTGGTTATTATCCTGACGTTTTGTAGGGTCCTATAATTAACTGATTTATGCATCAGAGATGGTTTTAAATATTGTCCACAGAGGCAATATTCCATGTTTATGAGGGATGATTGAATACAATTTATTTTTCTCTGGGTTATATGAGGGAATGAGAAACCACTATCTCGTATGATTTGCTAATAAATGATAAGGGTGCACGCCACACGCCACTGGGCAGATCAGTTTTCATCCACTCGAGCGTTATTTGAAAAAGTTACTTCGTTCCGCGTGTTCAATTTGACACAACAATCCGCCAGTGTATTATGTGTCGTCAATTGAAACTTCGGAATTTAAATAAGTTTCGAGAATGAAGTTGACGTCACCGGGTGATCAGACCGCCCGTGGCAGTCAGAACGATTGCGAATTGTTGATTTGTCTCGCATTCCGAAAACTTTTAAATTGAATGTCGTGCACCCTTCAACGGGCCTTTTTTTATTAATCCATTGTAATTGAAGTCGAGAATGAAGGGATAGGAAACGACGAGGAGTATAATGGGGTTAGCGTTGCGACGTTGACACATCTCTTTCCAAATGAGTTAGTTCTCATTCGAGATTGGTTCTCAGGCATGTAGTACGTGGCTTCATCACTGATGTTTTTCGTTGGCTACGCATAGGTACTTTATGACTCTCTTATTATGGCTCTTCGGGAAAAATGAATAATCAGATCTGTAAATTATATTTTCTATCCAAGAGGAATCACAAGGGAGGATCTTACATTGAGGAATTCTAAGGAGCAGTGCTTGGGAGCGATGGGGTGTGTTATGCGCATCACAAGAGTATACTTCAGAAGATGTCCTTCCTTATATTTTTCCGAAGCCTGTCAATGCTTACTTTTCATGCACGTGCATGAAGTCAGAATTCACTTTTCATATCCTAAGGGCAGAAATGTTGTGGACATACTTTGATATGCATGTGCATGATGTCTTCGAACTTCCTATATGCATACCTACATAATCCATAACCTTGCAGGTATGAGAGGCATAGTGGAGAATAATAATGGTAACTATAACTATGGTTCTCTAGAGTCACTCTTCACCTACATATTTTCTTCCATTTACTTTTTATCTTGTCTTCATATCTTCCTAGTTCATATCTACACCCCTTTTCTATGAAAGTCTTCTTTTGTCTCCTTTTTTTTTCTCTTTTTGATTGCTTTCCTTCATGTATATTTGTTTAACGATTGTATCATCTGTCATTCTTCTTTCATGACCATTGCATTTTACTATTTTTTTTATCTCGTTTGGTTCTTCCTTCAATTTTCCGCATTCCTATTGCTGTCATTTCCCTTCTGTGCTGTTCAGTTAACGTTCATGTTTCAGCTCCTATAGAGTGAGTATTGGAGTCATAACTTCCTTGAAAATTTGTTATATTGCATACTTCGGTATATCCTTGATGGACGTCGGATATACAGAATTATATCGTTCTTTTGTCGTTATTTTTGTATCACGCATTTTGGCTGCCCGCTCAATATCGATATTCATATTTTCTGGTGATAAAACTCAATACGTAAATAGCTTATATATATCGAAATTAAACGACGAATTGAATTCTGCAATAAATTATTATCGACAAATCAAAGTCTAAACAAATAATGAATCGGTTTGGTTCAGCTTATGAAGTAGTATACTTACACATTTTCATTTTGAATGAATTCACCTGAAATTAAAGTGAGAAAAATGTATCCAACTCGGCTTGTATTTTCACAGGTCTCGAACAATTGCGAACCTCAGTCTCACGAGCTGAGAAAATTTGAGAATCTTATACAAAGCCTTGCTAAATGCAGAACAATTTTAATTCTTGAATCATTTTGGTATTTGATGAGAATCCTTCCTGAACCTTCACATGGGGATTCTGAGAACAATTTCACTAACCTGTACAAAAGAATTCCTGAATGATAATTTAGGTTAAGGTATATATATTCATGCGATTCATGCGAAATCTATTATCCTTTCTATAAAACTGGTTTCCATAATTTTCCTCTGGCAACGTTGTGGAATGAAACCTGTAGTAGTAACTCTAAGATAACAAACACGATGCTATTACATCTGATATAGGGTGACCGCACCGACTACTATATATAGGTACTTTATTTAGTGGAAATTTCATTTCCCTTTATTGCTCACAAGTGTGGAAAAGTTTTCAGATGAACATTTTAGAGTCCGAACTGATTTATGTATAATGTGGTTGAAACATTTACAGTTTTATTAGCCCGTTATGATAACCACAAAAAGGCAATAAAACTTTGGTGTTGAGTGGCGATCGAAGATTGTTCAATCGTCAGAGGCAGAGAAGCAATAAAAATTCTTTATAGTTGGCTTGACACCATCCACATTGGGGGAACTTTGCGTCCTCATTGTAGTTTCATGTCTGAAAAATGTGATCTGATTTGAAATGCGGAGAGGGACCAAACATTGTTAAAAAACTGCATGCTCAGAGCATAATTTCAACGGCATATTTTAGAAACTCCCATCAGTCACTAACGAAAGATGATTTGCCAGATAAAAAAAATCCTAAGTTCAGGCAGCCTCAAGGTAAAAATCATATTTTTTGATATTTATGGGCAGCTGCATATTTTCATGAATCCCATCTGCCGAAAAAAAAAAGTTGAACTAACGTCAAAGGTTTCACAAATTTCAAGGATTACTACACAAATTTTCGACTCATATTCCAGAAAACGTCAATCGAATTTCAAGATAGTAACTTGTATTTCGGAAAGTCTGAACTGTATATCAATTGAATTTTACAATAATGAATAGATTTTAGAAACCATCGTATGAGATCCAGAATAGTTAATTGTATTTCAGAAAAAATAATGAATACTTCAGAAATGGTCAGTAGAATTTCAGAGAACGTCAAAAGAATTTTAGAAAGCATCATTTGTAATCAATCAATCGATGTCTATGGTTCTTTTCGGTTGAGTATTGGATGATGATGATGCAAAGAACACACACACATTTGTACATGAGCATCAATACATTCAAATACACCTTGCTGCTGCAATTAGCTAAAGAATATAATATGCCAGTTGGGCTTCATATTCGATTGTTATAATAATTCGTTGATTCAGAGAATCACTGACACAGAGAAACTGTGAACCAATGATATGTCATTTCTTATTGCACATTATGTTGTTATTGTTATAGTTGTGTTTTTACCTGATTAAAACTTCAGTTCATTTGTATTTATGCACAAACTGATATTCATGAATTTCGTGCTGCAAATGACACTTTCCGAAATTCGTTTCGATCGATTTGAATATTCTGCAATTGACGTATTTCGGAATACAATAATTGACTATTATGAAATTCAACATATTGTTTCTGATATCGAACTGATTATTCTGATATTCAATTGATGCTTTCTCTGAAATCGAACTGACAACTGAAATTCAACTCACTTCTCTAAAATTCAATTGAGACTTCCTAAAATTAATTTGACGCTTTCTGAAATAGAAATGGAAAGGTGTACACGCTGACTTTAATTTCAAATTCGAACTTCAATAGTAGATTTTTATCCAAGAGACTGAAACGAGAATGTTCTTGTGTTTCATTTATGTATAGGAACGTGAGTATAGAGCAAGTCCTCCTTTAGGTTAAGAAAATCTAATGAAAATGTATTTGACTTGATGGAAGGTCGCAAAAATGATTGTTCACCTAGAGGTGCAGGAGTGAGTTGGGCATAGTTCAAGGTAATGAAATATTTTAGAATCAGAGATTTATACATCGGATTGTCTCCTTAAATGAAATATATTGGGTAAAATCCAAGAAATTATAAAAATGAGCATTGAGCAATGCCCCGCCCATGATAGCAGACATTGAAAATGCTTGCCGTCGAATATTCGGGGACCTCGGCTAATTTGATTCCAGGCACTATGACTTGGTGGCTCTGAGACTTGTACTGAGTTGAATTTCTGATTGGCGCACTCCAAACATATACTCGTATAATCCACTGAAACCTAATCAAACTTTCCGATCAGCAAACTTTTCTAACGTATTCACGCAAACGTTCCTAAACAGCTCTGGTCAATCGCCTCAATCGACATCTTTGTCAATGCTGATGCTACTGTTATAAGTACGAAGATAGTTTATCATGATTCTTAATCATCTTCAAATCACTCGTTCATGATAGCCTCATTAGGCACTTGATAGGCCTGTTTTCGTTTCCACCGATGATTGTCTATACATTTGGAAATATCAAAGAAATTGGTCGCTTGAAATTCATTTGACAGCTCATTGGATTGCTGATGTTTTCCACACAATTTTCATCATCAATCCAGGCAGGATAAAACAAAAAAAAATGATAATGCTGATGCCATTCTAAACAACCAACACAATGTAGTACAGACTCTTCCGACCACTGTTCTGCTCCTGATGGTCTAATACATCCCCAAAGTCTCGTAATCTTCCCACCGGTGTAGCCATAGCCAGTGACCCCATCAGTTCATCCCGTCGCGTCATTTGATTAGTGGCCTCGACATTTGTCCATAATTAGAGCAATTGTGGAGCAGTTTGCGAACTTCGTCGTCCATTAGGATGACGGTTCCTTGCCCCAAAATGAACGTATAATCCACGGGAACAACAACCCATTACGACGCTATTTAGGATCCCATTCTCATCGATGATATAAGGCTTGTTGTCGGGATAATGTTGCTAATGAGAGGGGTGACAGGGTCAGGGGACCCGAATGTTATGGAGTCAGGCGATGTTATATAGCGACATATGAACTTCAAGCATCAGGGTCGTGCTGAGAAATGTGTATCTAACACAGGTCTTGAAAGGAACAGAAGAGAAGAGAAGAAAAAAACACTTCGATTACTGATTCCACTAGCAGAAAATCTGAATCGATTGTTGATTTCTGAATTCATGAATATATACGCAGTATAATGAGAATTTCCATCATCCCATTATTTCAATTATTATTCTCAATTAGATTAAGCATCAGTAAATATTGTCTCGGAACTGAAGCTTTCGACAAACTAGAATGTGCTTTCAATGTGAAGAAGTTTGAGAGCAGTGCGTTTGTAACTGCTGTAGTTATAATGATTGAGCATTGAATAACAAGCGATGAATGGATATAGGAAAACCAAGCGATCATTATATAAATTATTCGTCTGAAAGTAATAGACTCACTAGAAGTCTCTTTGATTTTCATTTTTTCAGTTACTCAATCTCAAAGCATCATTTTTTTCCTCCTACTTTGTTCAAGTTCTGAAGTTATTTGTACTGGCAGGGAAATCATGGAGTATTAAATTCATACAGAGTACTCACAGCTAAGATTTTCAAAGAGAAAAAATCAAATAATATTTTGGTGAATGCACTCAGTAGAAATTTATTGGCACGCAGATGTATAGACACAATATTATGTCAAAATCTAGCACTACTGTTTCGGTGATGAATCTACAAATATTCTACTATGTGTGTCGACATCAAATACAAAACCTCAAATCGACAATTGTCATCTAATACTGAAGACAGGAACATTGTCCACTTAGCCACATCCATAGCAACAGAATCTCATAATAGGTGGTTCATATAGTGTTCTTTCAGAGAAAACTGGAAATTTGGAAACATATTCAAAAACCACAATTCTATAATCGAATACTTCATTTATACTTTTTGATTTTGTACTATCTGTATTGAAAGAAGGAATTATCTTTTTCAAGGAGAATTTTATATATAATATGTTCCATCATTCCATGTTCAACTATAATTAAAACATCGCACACCACACACGAACCTCATTATATACATTAGAAAGTTTCTAATCTCTGATTGAACCGATGGAAATCATGATTAAATATTGAACAAGAAACATGAATGTATTTGAACCACTGATATTCAAATTAATTCATAATAAAATTAATGTTCGAAGCACGCATATCTCATTATGACACGAGTTAAATTGTCATCAACTGTTATTTGATGCTGGTAAAATTGGCTGAACTGGATCTTCAAATGGATAGCTGTTTTTTACTCGTCTCTTCCCAAGTGTGAAAACCTTATGTTCCGAAGTGAAATTCATGCAATAGTTTCAAATCAGAGTGCGGGCTCATCAATAAAATGGCAATCATATCCGACAAATATCCTTCACATCAAAACTGCAAATTTATTTGTTTGTGTTGTTTTTCTTCACTACACTGCGTGTCATATCACTAGAAAAGAATTGTTACTAAATCATCATTTTTTCTGCTCAATTGCGGCATTCTGCGAATAACATAAATGTCTTTATTCAATCAATGAAGACTCTTTTTCTTCTTTTATGCATTTATAAACTGCGTCCGTGAAGAGAGGAAACGCATTATCTCACCACTTGATTATTTTCATTATTCATCATTCATTCTGCAATCAAAGCCTGAGAAAGATCTCAGTACGAGTATAACCAGACCAGAATTGTTCAATCATCTTTATTCATACTCTTCATTATGAACGAAATGTGTCAAAACGCATGCCATCATCGATATCGATGCTGCTTTTATAACGAATCTCCATTCCAGTTTTGTGCTAATCCGGTATACTGTTGGTGAATTGGCGCAGTTTATTCTACTGTTAAGGGGGTGTCACAATGAATTCGTTAATGTATTCTCAAGGGGCATATTTTCATTGTCCTATGTGGGGTATAGAATTCGTTCGAAATGTTCTTATGTATATTATCTATATCTGTTGATGACACAATGATAACATGAAGGGGTAGTTTAGTTTCCATTAAATTTAGGGAGGTTTATAAAGCATATAGGGGGGACTATCCACTCGGTCGAAAGCTTAGAAAACGTTTATAAGTCTTCGTGGTTTTCTTGGGGTAAGGTATAGATTTTATAGGCGTTATACAGGGTGAGTCAAAAATGTGTACCGAGCTTTCTGGGGGTGATAGACCATTGAAAAATAAGTGTAGTTTGATGATTAAACTCATGGCCCAAAATGCATATTAAGGGAGATATATCCTTCCAAAGTTGATAAAATTAAAATAATTTCTCAGCATAACTTCTGAACGATGAAAGCCACCCGATTGAAATTTTGTGCATGAATGTATGTTGTCAAAATACATTTTTTCGTCACACTTCCACATTCCTGATATTGTTATAAAGGGTGTTTTCAGAGGGTGAGTCATGATTTTTTGTAGAAAACTTTTTTCCCTGTATTATTTTCGGTGGAAAAACAGGAGCATTTGATGAAGCAAAAAAAATTACATGAAAAAGGTACTCTTATTCAAATACAAAAAATTGAGCCGTTCGTGAGATATTTGAGGTTTTGTAGTTACATGATATCAGCAGATTGATTTTATTCATCGCGAGATTCATCGGTAACAATATTTTAGCAGGCCATGATGAATAATTATTTTGTTCTCAATTTTGACGTTCATGTCATCAACATTCGAGTCAACATTGTTGTAGTCGATTCGTTCGTGTGGTTTTTCTGTGTCATTTATCACTGCGATTATCAACTGAGATTTTAAGAAATATGGCAGGTTATTCGTTCTCTGAACAAACTGATATGCTTCAAATGCTTGGCGAGTGCTTCGGAAATGCAAATGCTGCTGAAATATCGTTATACGGATGAATCTCGCGATGAATAAAATCAATCTGCTGATATCATGTAACTACAAAAACTCAAATATCTCACGAACGGCTCAATTTTTTGTATTTGAATAAGAGTACCTTTTTCATGTAATTTTCTTCGCTCCATCGAATGTTCCTGTTTTTCCACCGAAAATAATACAGGGAAAAAAGTTTTCTACAAAAAATCATGACTCACCCTCTGAAAACACCCTTTATAACAATATCAGAAATGTGGAAGTGTGACGAAAAAATGTATTTTGACAACATACATTCATGCACAAAATTTCAATCGGGTGGCTTTCATCGTTCAGAAGTTATGCGGAGAAATTATTTTAATTTAATCAACTTTGGAAGGATATATCTCCCTTCATATGCATTTTGGGCCATGAGTTTAATCATCAAACTAGACTTATTTTTCAATGGTCTATCACCCCCAGAAAGCTTGGTACACATTTTTGACTCACCCTGTATATGGTTCAGAAAGAAGGTCATTTTTTCATTGGATTATGGAGATATTTAGTCAATATTTCATGACTCATTCATATTTACTCGATTGAATATCTACTCAATCCAACTAGTTCGAAGCTTACTTACAAAATGTACAATTTGAGAGAAGTCCTAAACATAAAAAATCTGATGACTGTATACAGAGCCCTGGCAGAATCAGTTATTGGGTACTGTATCTCCGTATGGGGTGGTATATTTGACTGCAACCTGCACAGTCTCCAAGCCATGCAAAATACTATAATAAAGATTATTTTTCGAAAAAAAAAGCTTTACTCAACAGAACAGCTGTATAAAGAAACTAAATTATATAACATAAGATGTATATATATATCTACCATTGTCTTATTTGGATGTATACTAATAAATATCTTTACCATAGCGAAAATATAAAGAATACTAGATCTACCGATAATCTGAACGTAATAATACCCATTTTCAAAAAAACTCATACACAACGAACAATTTTCTATTTCGGTCCCAAATTTTACAATACACTCGATCGCAGTTCGAAAGAAAACCGCTCCTTTAACAAATATAAAACTGAAATAAAACAATTCATCAATCTTAAACATCTAACACTACTGAAGTTACTATAATAAAAAAAAAAAAAAAAAAAAAAACTTACGTGTATGTATGTATGTATGTATGTGTATGTAAGTGTGTATATATGTGTATGTATATATGTGTATATGTATGTATATGTGTATGCGTATATATGTGTCTACACGTGTATGTAAATATGAGGATATATGAACGAACCTTAACGTGTAATATACATCTTTATATAAAGATATGGATCCTTACCACATCAACCATTCCCAAGAAAGGTGAGAGAGAATAAACTAGAATTAGTATCGATTTCAGCAGGAATTCCAATTATTCATATTTTCATTGTAAATAATATATTAATATGTATACCATTCATTTTATCTACCTAATATATATCCTAAATTATTCCAAGGAGCTGCACAAAACAAGCACCTTGAGTGCTTAGGTGAACCCTTGGAGTTATAAAGGATAACCGTCATAAATTGTATGTATACAAATATCTTGTTATTATGGTTTACGAATAAATTGAATTGAAATTGAATTGAATTCTTATTCGATTACTGAATATCTTTGCGCATAAATATCACTCTTGTTCATACATAGGTATCGGGTATATTATTTAAAACGGAACAATACCTCGATAACGCTTAAAATTATTTTTCAAACAAAAAATGCTGACATTTTTTCTATTCCACTTTCAAGAGCGTTTGATTTTGATCATCCTCCGCTGGAATCTTTTTGGAGGTCGATGTGATCTATTGTGGTTTATTTGTACCCAGACTTTGAGCCTGATGCATGAAAGGTCAAAATTGTTCAATAGTTTCTGGTCCACAAATTCCAAATGAAACTTCACACATGGTAAACATACTCATACCTATCGTGTCCTTATGAAACTGTCCAAGTAATATCAGTATAGAGGAAACCAAGTATATGGAAACCAAGTATATACCTATCTTTTGAACGAAAAGAACGATATTTGTGAAAATTTTCAGGTAAGTGCAATGGAACAAAATGCATCTGATGTACATTTTTTTGTCGATAATATACTTCTGGTTTAACCGGAAATGCCATCAACTTTTTTTATTTAAAGGGGACACCCTATATATTAATATAGATTTTGAAAGAGCTTGTTATTTCGAATTCATACATATACTGAGCTTAGTGTGGAAAAAAATTCAAAAACGAGGAATACAGCACTTTGATCAACCTCTCTTGAGTTTTTTGCATTATAGAGCAAAAAACTATTGGTTCAATTAAGTGAAAAAGAGCGTATTGAAATTCTAATGATGATCGGTTTTGGTGATCGTGTTAGAACTCATGGAGAAGTGTGTCATATTTTCAATAATTTGCATCCGGAGAGGAATCCTATATCACGCTCAACAGTAACTAAAAAATTGCAACGTTTTAATTAAACTGGGATGGTGAAAATTCTATAACTGTACCTAATACGGATGATACTCTTCATTTTTTAATATCTTTCCTACAGAACGTCGACTGATATACCACGGTTTAGTGCCAAATTTTTGGTGGAAGTTTGAGGTGATTCTTCTAAATCGATTGCAATATTTTATTGTAATTAAACGTTTTAATGTTTTAGTTACTGTTGAGCGTGATATATAGGATTTCTCTCCGGATGTGAATTATTAAAAAAATTACACACTTCTCCATGAGTTCTAACACGATCACCATATACGATCATCATGAAAATTTCAATATACGCTCTTTTTCACTTAAGTGAACCATTCTGAATTTTGAAATTTATTTCCGTCAATTAGAATTTGACACTTGAAGAACAAAAGACGTACTCGTTTATTCATTACTATGTATACAAACAACATCAATTAAATACTGTCTGTAAGTTCTTCGAGGAGGTGGTACATTCATTTTCCAGCTTTTAATGGGATTTTCTCTCTTCGTTTCTAAAAAAAATAGAGTAGAAGTAATTAAAAATTATTGCAATATATTTGTAGTAAGGACAGATTAAGGATCTGTCCCAAAATGTCACTGCGCTTGAAATTAAACCTTTAGATACCTAAAAGAGAAATTCTCTATTGGTCAGTGACACCTTGTTTTTGAAAAAATTTGGAAGTACAAATATATTCAATAAAAATAAAACCTCTACTCATCTTGGTGGACGTTTCGGGAACGAATCTGCTCCCGTTCTCAACACAATTGAAATTTTTTCTCTTCGTAAAATTTTTTCAATGTTTTCGATTTTGACACTGAAAAGTTTTATTTTTATTAAATATATTTGTATTTCCAAATTTTTTCAAAAACAAGGTGTCACTGACCAATAGAGAATTTCTCTTTTAGGTATCTAAAGGTTTAATTTCAAGCGAAGTGACATTTTGGGACAGATCCTAAATCTGTCCTTACTACAAATATATTGAAATAATTTTAAGAACTTCTACTCTATTTTTTTTTTTTTTTAGAAACGAGGAGAGAAAATCCCATTAAAAGCTGAAAAATGAACATCAATTAGTTTATCTAAATAGTTTTTTGCTCTAATGCAAAAAACTATTTATTTGTTGTTGTTTAAAAGATATTCACTTGGTTCCATACTTTGTCCCAACCTTGTATAATGAACAGTGCAAGCAGGTATGAGAAGAACATTTATAATTCATAGGGTTCAACCTATAGGTGATACGTGTACAACTTTTCATTGCAATTGAGAATTAATATTGATTATATTATATATCAATTCAATACTCATAGTTCATTTATACTGTATACGTATAGTTCATTCATTTGATTTCAAGAAAACAAACCAATCTTCCATATTAAACGTTCAAATATACTCATTCGTCGATAACATATTAATATTATTCGTTCTTCAATTATCTAACTCTCTTCCTCTTCTCTTGTTCCTCCAATATTGAACTGCTTGTTCAGATTCGAGTTGATGCATAACCTCATTCTATGATTTCACCTTGTTCCTGACTATTACGTGACTTGTTTAATTCCATGAGGCTTCATTTTGATGAATTTGTGGAATTGAAATGAGACAACGATTAAGAGAACGATTCGTATATTATTTTCAACACATCATTTCATATACACTCCTAATTAACATTGCACATGAATTAGTCTACAATATTGATCAGTCTCTTTCGAAGGCTTCATCAAGCTTCATTTAAAAGCAACTCAAAAATTCATATTTACAACATGATATATCTTTCAATGAGAGCTAATAATCCACAATGATAAGCATTTCTCACACACTTCATATACGTATACCTTGATATGCCAACAATGTCTAAACTTTACAATATTTACAAAATAAGAGAAGGTTATTTACATATATAAGGAATAAATACCTATATATTGAGATCGTTAAGATACATCGATTGCTATATGTGGAAAACCGAATCATAATTGGAATTTTTGGCAGATGCTATATTATTTCATAATACCATATTTGAAAATGTTCGATCTACGAAAATCATGGATTATTCTTTATAGGTGAGAATTTAAGAAGAGAGGGGCATATCATCTTCATCGCAAGGTACCGTAGAATGATTGTACAATCCCTGGGCCATCAGCTGCAGGGCCAGAGCATTCTTCTGGCCAGAAGACTTCTTGATCTTGGCCCTCTTATTTTGGAACCAGATTTTTATCTGGGCCTCGTTCAAGCCCAGCTCGGCGCTGAGCGCCTGACGTCTTCTTTCGGTTAAATAACGGTTCTCGTTGAATTCGTGCTTAAGCCTTTGAAGCTGCGCGCTGGAGAAAGCTGTCCTGGGCCTTTTGTCCTCAGCGGAGTTTTTCGTACTGGCGGTGGTTGGCGCTTTCTTCATTCTCCTTGACCTTGGACCTGTAACAAAATATTCATTGAAATTTTGAATTTTCTTGAAGAATTATATCCAGAATTTTCATATTTATTCATTTTCGTTAGTTCACTCAAATCAATATTATTCGTAGAGGATTTCGCAATTTGAAAAAGCTTTTTGCTAATAGCCAAAGTCTCAGAACTATGTACTATGCGAAGCTTTGCTTCACATCTGAATTATGGAGATATAGTTAATGGTCCTGCTCTCAATAGCACAGATATATATAGTCATCGACTTCAGAAATTGCAAAATTTTTGCGTTCGTTCCATTTTGTGGTTTGCGAAGACGAGATCATGTTTCCGGAAATCTAACAGATATATCAGCTGGGTCAACATCAAAAACTTTTACATTCTTGTCACCTCACAGAAACCGAGATATCTTCATAGAGAAATAAAATACGGAACGGATGTTCAGGAATTTTCGGCATAATGCTAAGCTTACACTGCCAATCCTCTTTCCAAATCGCCAATATTTATAACAACATTCTTTTCGATTTCAACAGTTTCGAAATTTGAGAAAATATTAAAATTGTACTCGTTGGAAAATCCTGATTGTTTATGTTTCAACTTCTAGGTTTTGCCCATACTTAGCATCTATTAGCTCCATTTTATATGGTTGAGTGGAAGTGCGATACCCGATTCAATAGGTTGATTGAACTCTGCCATTTGAGTTAAGGAATTGTACCATATTTGTAATTTATTAATTGTTCTTATATTTATATGTACTTTCTGTTATCTCAATGAAATCATTTATTGACATCATCATCATTATTAAATATTTATATTATGATTGATGAATCATAAAATTTGCTATAACCCATTGAAAACTTCAACTAACATCACTTGTGAAGACTTCTACTTCTGATTTCGTCTGATTTTGTACCAATTATATCTTTCTGAATCTAATTAAATCAATGGACGATTTCGACCTATATTGATTAGTAATATATTGATTCGTATTACCTAGCTTCTATATTTCTGGCGAGAATTCTGAAAATGTTTCATGAAATCAAAACGGAGATCTATCTTATAGGTCGTCTAGGGGAGAAAAAAAAGACATAGGTAAAGTTTTGTTGTCGTGATTCACGGTCTTCTTGTGAATGAAATCAGACGAAAGAACCTCACAGCGAGACAATCAGGATGTTCTTCTCATTTGTCAACTATACTTGGACATTTTGCGTGTCATTGCATCATTAAGATGACAATACAATACTGAATACGAAAGGAAATCGCAGCAGTAGGTATACATATATATAGAAATGATACGATAGAAATGATGCGATATCATAGAATGAAAAAGAATGATGCATGTTTTATTAATTCATCTCAGACGAATCTCTCTCTCAAAAGTATCAGATTACAAAGCAGACACAACGATTATTATTTTCCCCATGTTAGATATAGGTATACTTATATTCACATATATTTCTCAATGTCTTCGAAATTAAACTGCCCCCTCGACAGTGATGGGAAATATTGATGTATAACTGGTTGAAATACGTTTTTTAATTCTCCTCTTTTACATCATTTACAGAGTGGTCTTAGTAATTTCAAGTTAAATCATTCAGGAAAAATTATAATGGAGACGAATAAGTAGATCAATTCACAAATTAAAATTATAGCAGATGGCAAGATATCAGTGGAACTGGATATAAAATGAAGTATTGGTGGGGTTCCTGATACTGTCATCAGTATACAGTCTGCAGGATTTCATTCCTACCACCGACTCTGATGAATGGAATCTAGTTCCATCGAATATTGTTTGTCTATCATGTATTCGAAGGTCGTGAGCTTCAGGAAAGACTTCAGTAGGCAGATAATTCCACAACTTTATCGTTCTACAGGCTGTGGTCTTATAAAAAACGTATAGCAAGCTGTAACTTCGCCATCTGTCATCCGATTTCATAAAATAGAAAAACGAATGCAATTTTTTGTAAACACTATTGGCTACGGTGTTAATTTGAATTGTATCTATTCCAACCGAGAAGCTTTTAGAAATTAATATCATGGTATATTTTTAATGCTTCGTAGGAACTAGCGTTCTTTGCAATTGAACGATGTACCACAAGTTCTTGATTGATCGCAACATCTTATGGATGAAGATGAATTCCGGAAAATGTTCGATTCGCCAATCTCAAGTATGTGTAATTTGATCAGTTGAGTTCGCTGTCTATATAAGTATAGCCTTAACTCTCTTCATATCGATATGATTTCCCTATTATAAAAATTGTGGGTTTATAATATCGGCAGGTAGCTTTCAATGTGACATTGTCTTTTTATCTGAATTCGATAAAAACTACAATAACAAGCCCATTTCAACACGTCGCCACTAAACCACCTACCGAACAATGGCATTATATTTTATGTTGTCGTTGGGAATCAATCAAGCATTTCTATTGTTGGAGTCTCGAGAAGGTAATTAGTTAGAGCTCCCGTATTGTGCGAAGATCTGATAAGAGAGCCTCAGACCTTTCCAACCGTCTAGTTTGCCTTCAAACAATTTTCATTAACATCGATAAAAGATAACGCAGGGTTAGCTGTTAACTCCACTAATATATTGCTTGGGATATCAAGGGTGCGTATAAGCTTTTCGAACGATGACGTAAGGATATTTATTATGTCGAGAAGGCAATTCATCAACCGTCTGGTGAGTATCGCTTTCGCTTGTGGAGATAAGTGGGTGAAGATTGTGAATTTGTCATCGAAATATCGAATTTTTGGAATATATGCTGAAAGATGTATATCCTCAGCGATGACGAACATCAACGCCGATTTTAAGTGCCTTTTAAATGTTTTATTTTTGGAAAATGTGTCAGACGTCGAAAATAGATAAATTCGTCGTTTCCATAATGACTGTTTGCTTTTGTTTTATCAACATTTCTGAATAGTACTGAAGTTGACAAACCTATCAAATTCTCATTATAGAAATGTATTGAACATGATTGTTTACCTTTTCCTTGTGTTTTCGAACAATATATGGAGTGTATTGTATATCTACTTATTTCATGCTATTGAAGTTTAATGAATTAGGTGGATATCTGATATCACGAAATTGAAAGAAATTAATCATCCAAAACACGCAAACATGGCATGTCAACCATCAGACAATTAGTCAATTGACTTATTATTTTTCAAATAGCCATTTCAATGATGTGAATAATGACTACGAAATTTGAAATTAGTGTTACAACTCATGGGTAGGTACTCAATTCATTCCATTTACTCAACCTCTCTATATTCAGATGATGCCTTTTCCTGTTGCTCGACTCGTTTGTTATAGCATGTCCAAATCGAATTTGTTCTGGAATCTCACTACAGGAGATCATGATATCAATTATTCTACTGAATCGCTGATGGAAACCACTCCTCTTCTCGAGCCTCTACTTGTGTGGTCTCGTCTTTATTCAGAGAAATGCACGCTGCCAGAGACATCTTCGGAGAACACGTCGAACTAACTACCAGCAACTTCATCTCTGTCAAGGATCACTTGACTCATTATGCAGAGCTCGTTAGGTACATAATAATAGAACATTTTTGAATTTGCTTGTGGAATTTTTATGTTGTTGATATACTGTTATACTTTGTCATTAGAAACATCGACTATTCTAGCTTGACTATTATTCAATTAATTAGTTCATATTTATCTGCACTGCCCATGCAGCATACCTAGATTTGTTGCTCGAAAAGGAAATGCGTATACGTTAACAATGTGACCCTATGAATATATTTCCTATTTTTGGAAATATGTATACAGGGCGTTTCATTAATATTAGGAAAAATAATAGTTCAAATATACTCATTTGCGAGAATATAATAGAATATTTTTTATATTATTTATATTTTTATATTTTTTATTATACATATAAATAGAAGATTTTTTCGAGCTATACAAGGTTTTCAATTTCTGAGGTAAATATTTTTAATACCTAATTCATTGTTATTTTTCAAACACTGCAAGTATTCTAATATCATGAAATTATATAATATTATGAAAAATAATAGTTTAAAGATACTTATTTGCCAGAATATCAGAGAATATTTTCAGAGATTATCCGAGATATTTTCGAGTTATACAAGTTTTTCAATTTCTGAGGAAAATATTTTAAATGACCCCATTTCATTGTTATTTTTCCTCTGGAATTGGGCAAGATAACGAAATTCGGGATGAAAAACTTGCACTTCAAATCACGCAATATATGAACATGGTATATAGGTATATCTTCTGTAAGAAGAAAGAAGAGTCGCGTGATGGCAGAATCATTCATAATATTGGCCAGATTTTATTCTCCTAGAAAGCCACTGTAATGATTCAAACATTCTAATCACACCAGAAGTATTTTGTAATGGAGAACAAAACTTCCGAATTTCAATGAAATCGAAGAAGAATTTTTGTAGAAATTGATGAAAATCTGCCTTTTTCGAAAATGTGACACCCTGCATTTCGGAAATACAGGTTCCTGCAGAGAGTTCATTTATGAGAACTTCATTTTCTATTCCTCATGAGTACGTAAATCACGTTTGAATGTTGTACAAAATTAATGAAATACCACATTTGGCATATAGATTGATGCAAGGATAGAAAACCTATATCAGCTGATGGCTTCGAAAAGAATGTTCGATTTTGTTATCAATGTTCAGCATGAGTTGCAAAGAGTCCCAGGCATACATATAATATGATGGCCTATACCTATCAGATATCGCTTGCAGCAGTTGCAGTTTCAGTAAGTATTCTTTCGTTACCACGCACATATCTATTATGTGTGCCAATTGTACTAAAAATTCAACAGGCTATCATAAATATGCAATTTGTTTATATACACCATATAGCAACATTGGTAACGAATGTCAACATTTTGATCGGAATGTTTTATGGTTCATATTGAAAAGTAATCAAACACCTACCTGAACTCGGTCGATCCGAATATCTGGTACAATAAACCCATGCAGGCCAAAGTTGCGGAACATTTCCCTCTTCATCTTTCTTCACCTCCTCTGGATTCGGCAACTTCTTCACTGAAGCGGCTGCTGCTGGACTCACAGCCGATACAGATTCCGGAAGTCTCTTCACCAAACTCCCGATCTGAGAAACGGTTTGACAGAGACTTCCCAACGGAGCGATGCCCAGCGGTTTCGTCTGTCTGCTGCTCTTCTCACACTGCTCGTACGGTTTGAAGGAGATCCTCGGGATAGCACGTGTTCTCAATACGGCGGATTTCCCGAACTCTGGTTTCAGAATGTTGTT
Source organism: Gastrophysa polygoni (assembly GCA_963576655.1). NCBI lineage: Eukaryota > Metazoa > Arthropoda > Insecta > Coleoptera > Chrysomelidae > Gastrophysa > Gastrophysa polygoni. The sequence goes on from OY755091.1 coordinate 7,636,040, forward strand.
GATGGAGTACTTGAGGGTTTGTATGGTCGCTTCATTTTGCACTGACGATCTGGAGGACACGCTCTCAGTTGGCGATGGGGACCGAAAACTGGCTGGGCTCTGTCTGTCGTACTCGCTTTTCGGACTGGGCAGGGCGAACGACGTGATTCTGAAGAAAGACCGCTCCTGGTCCACTCTCGGCAGAGCGTAGTTTTTCGGCGACATGGGAGGCGAAGAAACGAAAGTTGTAGAGTTTTCCTCGTGGTTGATCGTCCTACAAGTGTAAGACGATGTCCTGGTCGACTCAGGAGAATTGGGAGAGTTCATAAAGGGGCTACCGGTCGTGTTCTGCGGACCAACAGCCGTGTTGGGACTCGATAGATCCTCCACAGCCATCGATAACAGATTGTAATTCATCAAGAATGAAGATGTCAATCGAGCACAGCACTTGAGCACTTCTCGGAACCTGCACGAATCCAGTACTCACTTCTAAAACTACGCTGTCACACTGAGTGAGATTTCAAAATAGTCATCTTTATCACGGAGGTATAATTTTGACCACGCCTACGAGTGCATGCGCTTCATCTCCTCCGAGGACCACACGCATATCATCGCCTTCCTTTCGTTTGCACTCGGTCATCTACCCGTCCTTTTCTGGTTATTTACTCGGGTCTTGCGTTCGTCCATTGCCTAAATACCTTCATACAGCACCCACATATATTCATACCCAGTATTCTTAGTTTTCGACTAGCATAACGAATCGAAATGTTAATAGTTTACCTCGATGCCAACTAGTACTAGTGGCATAAAGGAAAATCGAATTATATTCGTTGAAGATTGCTGAATTCTTTATCGATTTCTGCTATCTCTGTCTCTTTCCCACGCAATCTATTCCCACGGAGACTCTTCACTCGGTGAACATCTCACTCAGACCTCTCGAGTGCCAATGGTAGGTGGGCGGGATCGAATGTAACCTTCACTGGTTGGCCTAGACATGGCAGTGGGGATGAAATAACCAGATTGAGATGTAAGAGTTGTTAGTTTTTGCCAGATTTGAGGCGGAGTCAGCAAATGTAAACGTGATAATTCAATATGATGTGTATGACTACCTTTAGATTAATAAGTGGTTTCGGATGATAATTCCATCAATCTGAGTATCAACTGACAATCCTTTGACGCATTATGGAGCTTATTCAAGCATCAGCTAATTAGGTACCTTAACTAGATAGGCAGCAGGAATGATGTATTTATGTCAATGATTGAAGAAGTCTTATTTGCATTTTATGAACTTAATGCAATATATTTACTCATGTACGGCATCGTGAGATTTTTAACATAAGGTTGTTTTATCTCATTGGAATTGACAAATGGCTGATGATGAGGATGGATGATGATTTGAGCGATAAATGACAACTCATAATAACAACATTCATTATGTTTATATATAGGTACTTATTATTGAACCTAGAATATAGGAGCGTTGCACGGCATATTGATACTTACTGTGGGTTATTAGTTTTCCTCTGTGGGTGCCAGGACATACTGGGGTGGAGGGGAATGAACGAGCAGACACTCTGATGGCACGAAAAGGGGCATCAACGCCACTGATCGGTCCAGAACCATTCTGAGGTCTTGGAAACTCTTATTTCCAGGAAGAACTCAAAACAAAGCGGAAGAAGAACAACGAAATTCCTATATTAACGGGGCTCATCCTCAGAAGGCAAGGTTCAGAGGAGGTCGGCACCTGCACAGATTCTGTGGCGAAAGTCCAGAAACACCTCATTATATCCTGATATAGTGCGATGCTTGTACATCACGAAAGATGGAACAACTGGAATCCCAACAGCTGACTGTGGAAGAAATACCACGAATAGACCCCCTAAAAATCGTAAAATTTTTAGGGAATTGAATCTTCAGGAGAGCTGCTATAAACGAATAACAAACCTTGGAATAAGCACAAGAAGATGGGCATAATAGATCTAGTCAGGTCGCAGCGCATCTGCCATCACCATCCACAAAACCAATACCAATACTGGGTTAGTTTGGAAAAAGAGCCTGTTGAGAGAGAGAGAGAGATCTCGATGAATGTTTATATGTATATATAATTCACTCCCAAATTGAGATATACCAATAAATATCCCACTTCCTCTATGGAGTTCTGGGTCTATTTCATATTACATTCATAAAAAAAAACTTTTTTCGTTCCAATACTCATATCTAATAATAAACATGTAAACGGAAGCCCAAATGAGTGGTTCGCATCTCATATATGAGCCAGTCTGAAATGATGAAGAAAAAAATCCGGCAAAAGCGTCAAATTCACATTTCTTCAAATCAAGCTGCTCATGATTCTAATACAGCGAATACTGAAATCGGATCCTTGTAAAGAGAAATGGGGTGTATGAGCAATCGAATAGAGATAGCCATCAAGATGACGAATTTGTGGGATGAAAACACCTCTACATGCTGCAACGGAAATTGTATCACATAACAGCGGTATATTGCTTGGCGAGGTGGGGGAGCTGATGCTGCTTACTTCACTGGCTGTTTTCATATCGAAACAAATAACGATGTTTCTAATCGAGTTGAATTTAACCGTATATTCAGCAAGCCTTATTACATATATGGTTATTCGAGAATGCGTGTACAGAGAGCAAATTTCTAGAAGAAAGCAATGGCATTTACGTTTGTCCTTTCAGATTATTGAAGAAAATAATGTCAATAAAGGTGCTCAAAAATTGGAATCAATAGATTGCTCTAATAGAAACGAAACGTCACTATATTATTCCCATTGGAAGAATTAGGAATCAAAATCGGTCAAAATTGTCTATTAAAGAAAGCTTTTGGCGTCGATACCAATACTCTATCAACAGATCGACCGCGATTGTCTAAACATCAAGGTTCATAAGACTTCTAACTCCATAAAATTCTAGCCACATCGCATGAGTAATCAAATTATTGATAGCATATGTGTGAAATTATATAGGTATCTTCGTTAGTTATAGAAAATAACTTATCTGGATTTTAATAATGAATAACCCTTATTACTTTGGAAAACTGGTAATAATATTTTTTCGGGTGATTATCAATGTCCTTGGGATATTACTGAAAATAAACTCCATTTAGATCTGAAAACATATCTTGAGTACAAAATAATAGTACAATAGTGATGGTTAAAGACAGTAGTCACTGTCAACTATATATAAGCACTGTCAGATGTAGGTACCTATACACTAGGAGCAAGGTGGATATAGGATAGTGAAATAACTCTTCAATTGTTTCTTTCTGAAATATGTAGACCTGTCAAACAACCTTACTAACGCCACACCGCTCGAGTATAGATGGGGATACGATCGTCGATACCGCGTGAAGTCAAGTCCGCTTTCACTGATAATGACGGATATCTGACAGCGACCGATAGCTTTAACGGTTCAATATTTGCATTCGAGTTGAATTTCACATTCGAATCATGTTCTGAAGAGTTTGCAAGAAAACCTTCGAGATCGACAGAGGTGATGTCATCTAGTGTCGAACTTGGGCAGCCTTAGTCAGGTATCAAAATGAATCAAGTAGGCAGCAGTCTACATATTTTTCAAGTGGCTGGGTATAGGGAGTTGTGGAACACCGCAGTCTTCATTCACATCCATTGTTTCCACAGTACAACTGGTGTGCCCATCTTTTGCAAATGGTAAATTATATCCATTGTTGATTTTTCGAATCAGAGTAAGCCACCAAAAAGGCACAGTTAATCAATGTCTTCTCCAAAGTCTGACGACATAATATATGATCACTAGCAACTACGAAAGCGTAATAGAAGGGCCATAGCAATTCAATTTCCATTTCCGAACAACATTCTTATTTGTTTAATATGCTTCAAGTCATTTGTGGAACAAAGTTAATGAAATGGAGTGTGTCTGTATACAAGGCCTTACATTTCTCATGCGCATGCTCTATAATGATCACTATTATCACCGAACATATTATGTTCGGTGCTATTATTCCTCAATTTTATTACGCATCATGGGTAGCTGATATTGTTCAGAGTTCAGGTTCCAGTAAGTTTGTATGCATGATGAAGTCGTATTTGGTGTGGTTTATTTTTTGCCGTAAACGGGCACAGATCGGATTCACTTGATGTGGTCACATCGGCGAAGTAATATTCATTACTTTTTTAGGTAATTTGAAGAAAGACAATAACCGCTGTCGGCGCGAAGGCCTTTGATGCCTGCACAATTCTCACAAATACGACGACTTGTAATTGTTATAGTCATGCCCATTATTTATGTTTAGCGCTTTTTTCTGCGTTGAGTTTTTTGCGTTAGATACTTCAGAAGCAATCTCTATTAAATTACTTTGTCGGCATAGTAAGAATGAGTTAAGATCGTCTTGAAGGGGCATGGTGTGCCTATATCATCATCGTCATGAAGTCTTGCAAATAAACGATCGGAAATGAATAATTATGCATTAAAAACTCGATGAAAATAGTCATAATACCTGTCTTTTACTGCGATGAATCGATTTTGGTCCCTGAATTGAGTATATAGAGTAATATAGAGTACAACGTTGAAAACTGATATTTTTTTTTTCATGACGAAATGTGATAAAATTCATATTCCTGGTCTTTCATCACGAAGATAACCTCTGGACATTGAAATTTAATTTCTCCATCAGGAAATCTTCCATGATTTATGAGAAACGTTTCTTTTGGAGGGTTATGACCCACATGACCTACATAGGTAGGGTTTCTTAAGAGTTTTCATCTCTTTAAATCATGTTTATTGCAAACGATGAATCCATGTGTGCTCGGAATGCTACCATAACCTTAGGTCGTCCGCATACAACAGCAAGTTTACATCAATGACATAACCAGTGTCGTTTTAATGAAATCATTGAAAAGTAATAGTCCCAGATTGGATCCTTGTGGTACGTCAGATGTTGCAAGATATCGTACAGACTTGAAACCGCGCGTTCAACTGAAACATATTGTCTGTATATAAGTTAATCAAGGAGGTATGGTATATTATTGATATTGTATGATATGATTAAAATAGGTTGATTAGAGAGAGAGAAAGAGATGAGCGAAATGCTACCAATTTATCAATCGGAATTCCGTGCATGGTCAGATCTGTCGAAGGCTTTGGATAAGTGTTGATTGATTCAAGATAAGCTGCGGCAATGTCTGTATACTTATAATCCATTATTTTTATTGAATTTCGAATTTATATCAGTGATATCGAAATAAATAATTCGAAACCGTATTCATGTCATATTATTATATCATGTTATCGTTCAGGAAAATGGTAAAAAGTGTATATCTGCCTAATACACTGTAATACTATTTAGGATATTGGTTTCCTGAAAAAATTTACACAGACATTGCCTTCTCCTCGTTTCTCAACACTGCATGATGCTGATGATTTGAAAAAAATCTCATGAAACTCAAGACGAAGGTCTCCATCCAATATCCAGTTTACCCTTGACATACACCCAGCTCAAGAGAATCAAAAACGGCCTTGGAAAACTAAACTACTGCGTAGTCTGACTTGAGCCGCCTAACTGCATTGTTTGTAAAGCTTGCGGTTTGGGGATAAAGGGATTTGAAGGCCCTTTCTGCTCCGGTTGTCAGCCGAAATTTATGGCCTTCTACTCCGGTCCAAATATTGACAATTTGACTTTTAAATCCGATTTGAGCACAACGACCAAAACAATAATTCTTCCAGGCAACGGAAGGACGTTGAATAGGCCCCAAAAGGTGCTTTCTAGCTGATGGGCATTGTTGGGTGAAGAAACAATGGTCTTTGTACCTGTTGTGGATGAAGAAAGTGAAGGTGTAAAATATGCATGGCTAAAAACCGATGAAAATCTCGCAAATGCAGTAATTGGATTTACAAGTTGTTTACAGGTATTTTGGTGAACGGCATGTCAAGCTGTCACTCAAGCATATTTACGAGAACATCCCGTTGTTATTCAGATGTTTCCTTATTCATTTTCAATTATAGCCGGTGCTGTGCATAAGTTCTCAAAAATTCGTGTAGGCATAGGGTGTGCGACTTCAGATAGATATGAATTTGCATCAGGAAAAATCCAGCATTTCAATTTCAACATGATTCATCATATCACATGAAATAGGTACTTCGAACTTCGAATGACTGAATTCACGAACTGCAAAATGAACCACATTTAAATAATGGTCGATATATCTTGTTCTTAGCTTCAAAGCCATATGATGGTGTGATATTCGCATTTCGGCCTTATGACCTTCCTGTGCAACTGATGTGCACCCCATTGAGTTGTTTCGCTCCATGGTGATCATAGAAATCTCCTCATTTTTTTTATCTGTGGACAACACGAAAGGGAAAACTTCGATGTTCGAGGAACATCGTGTTAGCCAGCGGTGGAATTTTGGGAGAGTAGGAAGGTGTTGGAATTTTTCTTGGAAGTTTGGAGGTTGTGAGCATCAGGAAAGAATTCCATAACTTTGCCGTTCTATTGATGAATGATGCTTGGTATAGCGATGTTCGACAGGTCTCGAGCCTGACAGTGTAGGGGTGACCAGCTTGAGCTCGTCTGGTTTGTCTACTAGGAATCGCGCGTGGTGGCATAATAGATGATATTTCCGTTGAGCACCGACCTCGAAAGTACCTATAAAAAAGGCATAGATCGCCGACCTTTCTACGATGATCTAGAGAGGTCAATGATTTGGTGAGTGTCGTATCATCGACTAGGCGAATAGCTCTCTTCTGAATTGAATCTAAGAGCTTTAGCGTATGTTTGGGGACTGAGTTTTGGTAGGTCTAAGTTATTTTTGAGTTATCTTATTCAATACCACTCAAGTCAGAAGTGAATGATTTTCCGCTATCAAGTTGAAGTTCATTGAATATGAATGACATCAGTCATCTTACAAGTATACAGAATGTTGTACTTATTCAGACAGTATTCATACAGAATGCTCCATTCGAGAAAAACGAGATATTGAAAGTTACAAGTTGAAACATCTCGTTTGATAGATGATAAATCCACTCCGATTCATAGAAATAATCTCATATTCATAGAAATTCATAGAAATATCTTTATCTTTTCGGAAGCTACGCAGCTTCAAAAGGGGGCACCTTTTGTCCACTCAAATACCTGTAGTGGAAAAACAGAACCTTGATATCGATGTAATCAGCGTGAAAAGGTCTCTTAGAAAATATCATGGAATAAAGGGTATTCCATTTGAAAAAAAATAGGTTTTGTGTAGCACTATGTGAAAAAGTGAATAAACTATCTTCTCACGTTTACGAAGACTGTGGCAATATTTGGACACCTTGTATGTGATCGACACCAAAGTTCTCATTTGCTTTTACGTTCAAAACTAATGGGCCCACTTCACGGAATACAGTTTGAAATTCGGCAATCTGCGATTAATTTTATACGAATAAAGTGCTGGAACATGCCCTCTCCATATCAGAAATTCATTCGGGCTAATCTTTATTCAACACAAGCACCGAAACTTTTTCCAACAGCCCAACAGCGATAACAAATTTTCAGTGCTCCCCCAACTCGAACGAACAACACCACACTCTAGCTCTTATATCGATTGATTACAGAGGGTTGGAATCTTACACCTTCGCGTGGAGGGTGAGAAATTCAATTTTCTACATCACTTGTGAATAAAATCAAAGTGAACGGTTGGGAAAAGACTGAGATCGATTGCCGGATAGAGTTCGGGTGTCATGGGCGCACCTTACAAAAGGTCCATTGAGCACCCTGGGTAAGTGACGCGATACAATGGCCCCCCTGGTTCCTGTCAGTTCACCAACCGATAATAACGATGAATTATTCATTTTCCAAAAATCAACCGATTATTATACTATGTGAGAAATTAATCGAGAACTAAAATGCCTTCACAAAGATTGAACAGTTTTTCGCTATAGAATGTAATGTGCTCTATGACGCAGAATTTGGAGGAGTCATTGACGATTTGCTTATCCCAAAGCTAGAAGAGTAACTGATTAATTAACTATACTTCTACACTATCCTGTATACAGCGAATGGTAGAAAGAGTATTACTTTCCTGGTTTCTAATATTATTATTATTCCTATCCCATTCAATTTGACTGTGAAAAAATGAAAATAACATTTCATGAGATCTAGATAAAATATAGTGTATATGAAAGGTTTTCCCTTCTATTCTTTTGCCCCACCCTAATACTGGGTTATCTTCAGAATAATCGAAAAATAACGTATTCACATTTTTTCTGAACAATAAGACAATTTGTCATAAACTGTAAATTGATCCGGCAATAGAAGACCCTATTTCATCTCATATTCGAAATGAACTGTGAATACAATATTCATTCCATCCATCTGGTTTGCAAATATAAGGCAATCAAATAATATAGAAAATTAGTTGATGTGCACTAAATCATAATCAACCATGCGCTCAGAAGCAATAGGGAATGACAAATATCCCCAAAGGGTAAGGTGCAAAAACATACTAAGAAGCCCTGTACTTCTTCTGCCTGTTTTGATAATATAGTGCTCTGTCATAGTCATAATGAAGGTTAAATACGGTCCTGATCATACATCCAAGAGTATATGTGTGCTTAGTTCTATGGGCGCACTGTACATACAGTGTGATGTATTTAGAATTATGAAGACAACCTCCTTCACCCTGCGACTATACAACAGTATGAAGCAAACGCAAAATTCCTGCACTGAGAAGAATTATAGTTACCCTAACAGTTTGATTTGATATATAGGCACAACCAGATTCTCTTGTTGATTTATGGTCACCACAACAATATTCCCGATATTATGACAATACAAAACTGTTAGGTTGAAAAAATCATATAGTTGTGCCTAATATACTGAGCAAACACTATTTCCAGGTATGTATCCCTTTTTTCAGCTCATAAATTTGGTATCAAAAACTTCCACCAAACTCTCCATCGGCAGCCTGCATGTTCGGAAACACGACAATCGTCTATTGTTGATTAGTAGTTCACGTGACCACATCAATGGACCTGATTTAATCTTATGCTAATTATTTTCCGATTGATTTATCATTTGAACCTCATGTGTTCCAAATGAGAGACGGACTAACATAGAGTGAAATATATAATTTGCAGAAAGGCCGAGATCAATGTTAATATTAAGAACCCAGGTCGACGGTTCCAATAAATGTCCACCTCTTTGATCATGAGTCAGTAGCCCTGTGAGAGGCATATTATCATTAATTGAAATCACAAAACAAAATCTTTTATTATAGATGAACAAGTGTCATTCTTTCTATATACAACAGTAGAGCTACATTATTCAGTAGATATCAAGAGATAAATTGATCCTCTGAGTTGAACGGTTGATTCTTCACTTTCATCATTGCTATTTTAAAACACTGAAACTTGCCAATATTCAGATTCCAATTTTTCCCATTTTCAGAAATTTACAAAACAATTTGATGTCATAATCACCAATTGATATAATATGATCAATGCTATGCTTGGATTGAAATCAAAAAAAGAAGAGCTTCATATTATTTATTCGTGGAGTTATGAAGCGAAGAAGAGGAAAATAATTGTGCAAGCACAACTTTTTTTGATTCAGCATTTGAATCATCGAATGAAGAGTGGCACGTGGTTTCAGCAGGTATGACATAAAAGTATCTGCTCCAAACCTAATCACTGAAATACCTGAAAATTGATAATATGTTCGAGCTTCATTTAGCTGTTTTCTTGTTTCTTTTCATTTCCATCTCTCTCTTTCTTACCCTAGTCAGGAGTTGATACAACGACGAGATGATACACATCATGATGTCAATACCAGAAATAGAAATAGATTCGCATTTCTTAGATTTCATATCACTATTTTCACCAGGTCCTTTGGGTATAATGCATGCAGTAACATGTTACAATTCTATCCTTGCAGAATATAAAAGTCTATATCGATTCATTATAACAATTTACATTGTTTACTTTCCCTACATAATTACGTAAAGTTGATTTTTCATACATATTTATTTTAACTGTGAAGTGAGCTTTGTCTAGAGTAGCTTATTTGCCTTCAGTCTGTTTTCCAGAAAAGGAGTCCATCCTCCATAAGACAGGTACACCACTGTTTTGTGCCGTGGTGGATGAGAAGACGCTCTTTATATCTCAGGGGTGTGTTTTATTTGGGAAAACCGATGTGGATGCTCATCTCGAAGGAAAATAGATTGATTATCTAACAGGCGGACAAAGAAACAACGCTGTTCTCGACACTTTATTCCCATCAGATACCTACCACATAATAGAGCATGGTGATCAAAACGAATACTCTTTGAACGATGTGGGATAAATATTGTTGAAGATGAAGGGAGTATCAGATTTTTACCATATGGGTGATATTTTTAATATGGAACAAAAAATATGAATTATCGACATCATCAAAAGAGTTTATTCAAAAAAGTCAATTATAATTGAAAACCATGTTCAGATTTTGAATCCCAACCCCTGAGCAACAAATCATTTTTCGACTGTTTATGGATTCAGCTTTTGTGGAATACTATAGAATCCATTACTGCCAATATTATGCACTATAGGGATCTCCCTCCCATTACAACAATAATGTTTGATGCAGAATTTGAATTCATTCATCATTTTTGAAAAATTATACCGTTTATTAATTTGGAAATGTGATGATACAAATGAAAGTTTTCCGCAATGCAAAAACTTTTATCAAGAATGAAATGTTCTGATGAATCGATAACAAGAATGTAAGGCATGTGGTACAAAGTATATACTTGAAACTCACTATATAGATAAGAAATCTCAACAAACTGATCATTTCGTATATGTTTAAATTTCTCGAACGATATACGAATAAGTATATAGGTATTTTTTCTATATTATGGTGAGGAGATTACTTATAGTCCACTTTTTTTAGTCCTGATATAGGTTGGTACTTTATGAATCAAACTGACATGATTTATATTACCAGAATACCTCGCTTCTAGTGCGATAAATCTCAATGCTTCAAGAGATTAATTCTCGTTAATATCCTGAATACGAAGTGAGCTCATTACATGTGAATAATTCTAGATTAGGGATATATGGAAAAGCCCTGATAATGCATTTATTATGAGAAACTCTTATCGAAGCGGCACGATATCCTCATAGAAGTGGCTTGAAACGTATTATTCCTTCACTTCAACACGAAATTACCCCGCCTTCGAAGTTGCTGGGCAATCTCGTTGGTTCAATAAACAATTCAAAATACTCGAGTGAAACATGCTCACATGAGGGTCTATCCAATAAAATGAATTACTGGAAGATATTAAGCAATAACTAAAAGTTCTAGATTCACCCAACTTTCAAATTGAACTCCTTGTGTATAGGTAATCTCATTCAAAGTGTGTCATAGTTCAAAATGGAGACTCTACAACAACAAAAAAAAACATCAGAAATGATAACCGCAAGGCAAGTATAAATGGGGATGGGAAACACAATGAAATTCTGATGGAAGCAAAGTGGCATGATCGAAAACCCATCGAAATTGGACCATTCCAGGAGATACCTATATACAGTGAAATGCGAAAAACTGCAATATCCTTAATTTTTTCTAGATACTGACTTCATTTGGAGACAAAAAGGACCAATAATTTGACAATGTCATCGTTACTTTTTATGATCCGAACGGAATAAATGATGCTAAGGAATTGATAATAATGACGATTCGGCTCTAGGCTGCCTTCATCAAGTTGTTTTTTTCAAAAAACAAATCTGGACTTTCATGGAATTCTTTGAAAGCTTTCAGTCTCCCAAATAACCAAATTTAAATCTCGGAATGAATATACTATTGCTGGACATTTGCGTTCTTGAAAGGAAATTGCTTCTAAATCACAAAAAGTGAGTTGACATCTCGAAAAAAGCGACCTGAAAGCGCAACTTGCTTTCTCTGGAACCACGCCGCCTGTCAATTTGAAATTCGTTATATTGAAAATACCATGGATGTGTTTTCATCTAGCATGCTATGATGATTGGTTTCAGAAAATTTACTATTGATTCTTTCTAGATAATTATTACTACTAATGTTACTATATAATGTGACACATTTCTTTATACCTATATATTTATCCTTGGTGTGATATTAACCTCCACATCCCCAGAGCATGTCACTCGAATTTCCTGAATAGATCTTTGGTCTAATTTTGTTGCAAGTTTTGTTACGGTTAGAGTTCATTATATGAAATATAACGATATACTATAGGTTTGATGGTGTTATATCAAGGGTGACACATACTCATGGCACACGACTTTGTCCCTCATTTTTAGAGCTAAATTGCTTACTAGATGGCGCTATTTAAAAAATTCAGAATTTTTTTGAACTTCTGGTTTTTCCGGAAACTACATCATCTTTCGGTATTCAAATGGAATGGATACCGTCTCTCGAAAGATTTTCTGGAATGGGCTGATTAATATGTATATACAAAGTGTCTGAGACAAGATTCATTGAAGAATCGTCAAGATGCAAAAAAAAAATCACGGAAATATAAACCGACCTGCGCTCAACTGACATTTCCGCGTCCGTCCAACCACCTGGCGCCACCTACCGGAATTCCCACGAACCGTGCCAGTCCAGCAGGCGGAGGGTGAAGGGGCAGACAGCTCGACGTGTGTGGTCCTCGACGCGAGCAAGTGGCCTGCTCACGAGTGCCGGTTAACTATCTCTTTTCGATAAAATAAACCGCCGACGGCATCAGGGCCGTACTTAGGAACGAGGAAAACTTTCGGGCCTCAACCGACAAACTATTGCCGGAATTGGGTTCAAACTTCTATGCACATGTAATGAATTCTCTTTCTGTACCTCAGGGTTTGCGTATTGAAAATCAAGGTATTTTCTTAATGATTTATCACAGTGAGATCAAAAGTCTTAGTCGCCCTGAATTTCTCAAATACTTTCACGTTAACTCGTATGCAGATGACTCTCGGCGTATAATGATCAGAATGACATAACACGAGGTACTTGTTGGTTCTTATACCTCTTTCAAAACGTAACGAATCTTGAAGAACTCATCCTTCGAAACTGCTTGCATACAAACAGTATACTTCTTATGAAAGTGTCGACTTTTGCGCCCAGTGATATTCCGCAAGACATTTTAACTCATTTGTTTTTCGATTCAGAGGACTGTTGAATACTGGGATATATGTCATAAATACAAAATCTCAAAGGTAACGTTAGTTGCGTTAACAGGAACAGGAGCAAGGATGAAAGATTCAAGATGACGTCAAATGAATTTCTGCGGTGTTATTTATACACTTTTGATATAATCCAACACCAGATGGTGTGAAGTATCAAAATTGAGTCTGCGTAGTTGTTGAAACGGAGTAAACTGACTCCACTGAACACTATGTACATATATAACGTAATGTCTCTATGCATTTTCAAGACAAAGTCGGTATATCCTTTGATACTGATAGCCCTGCAAAAAAATTTTCTGGCTACCATGGAATTCCCATAAGAAGTGTTCTCATGATTTGCTATTCATATATACTTTGATGGGCTGAATATTCTTGGTCATCTTGGTGTAAACAGTATACACTGCTCCGTCAGGTAACCAGCTTATAGGAGAGTATCGAAATTTTTTGCATACCTGACCAAAATAGTCAGATGACCACCAAGATGGTCTACCGGCCTTGACTTCTCAGCAAGTTGAAATCCCGTTTCAAGTGTCCCATTGGTATGCTGTCTGATCACCAAACATACTAAAATTCAGTATTGAACTACTAATGGAAAACGGTGTAAATAGGCAGTAACTAATTACCTTGGTCTCAATTGAGTATGGTCAACTTGGTAAGAGTATAACAAATTCACTCCACGTCCGGTATAATCTTGCGTTTTCTATTCAAATTTCAGATAACTGAGCTAGCTTCACACTTGCAAACCCGCCAGTTCAGTGATGATACAGTGTGTATTATATAGACATTCACCTCAAACCTCAACTTTGGAATCGGATTCAGACTATTCATATAAGCAGTTACCTAATATACACGAACCATTGTTTGGGAGCAGTATCAAATGTCAGATAATAACAGAGCAGAAATGTGAAAAGGGATGACAGAATGCATATGCTTGCCTATTGATACTCTCATCTTGCTGAAAGAACTTTTTCGTCTTCCACTACAGTCATCGGAGCTATATGGATTAATCTATGTTCCGATGAGTTTCATTTATGTCAATACTGATATATCGATAGGAGATTATCATAACTTTTTTGATGAATCACATTAGTTGTATGTTTTTATCACCGTGATATTCTACTAATAGTTTTTTCATGCCTTTGGAATTCCGATATTAAACGAATTCACGCCTTTATGATAATCATAGTCACTCTACAGTCGTCGGCCCTACCTTTAGCGTGTTGTCAACATATCCATAACAAGAAGATAATTAGAGCTTTTTCCTCATTGCACTTTTTAATTTATATAGAACATCCTTGTTCATTACGAACCTCTAAAATTTCAGTTCTCATAAATACAAATTTGCTCTATAAACGTATATGCGTGTAGGTAGTAGTTTTCGCAACTATAGGCTATTTGTGCTTATCATTGAAGAGCTTTTCATGAACGGAATAAAGAATATCTCACTGAAATCACAAATTTTCATATTTCAGATGTATTCAATTGAATAATTCGATGCCATGAAATGATTGCGTTCTGACTATATCATATTATACTTTCATCAAATATCAAGAAGTACTACTATACAACAATTGATTATTGGTATTTCCAAATAGAAATGGCTATGAAGGAAGGTTGAGAACACGAGATACCAAGCAGGAAAATCAAATGTTCAAATCCTGATGAAGTCCTGTGTCCACAGAAAATGTTCCTCTATCCAATTGGAACTTTTTTGGTTACACTTTTTTTTGTAAAATTTCATCATTTCAGATGAGGAAAAATGATGTCTGTATTCGCAAACATGTCTTTAAATACCATGAAAAATGAACTATAGGTAAATGTGTTCATTCACAACTGGTAACTATAGTGCACAATATTTGAAAAATGCACATATAGACTCATATCGCAATTGGTATACATAATAGAAAACAATCAGTCAGGATATTGACTGAAATTGACATCACCTGTTCACAGGTGTCAATATAAATTGGATGTCCAATCTGTATTAGCGCGTTATAGGACATCAGGATTGAAAAAACACAAATAAGGCACTTCTCAGATAAACATCGTTCTAACTACAAAATGAGAAATAGTGATGAAAGATAAAAAATCGTTACTTTCCACCACTAGCCGATTATTTTCATGAACGCGTTTTGTCGAGAACTACTGCATTGAATTCCCAAAACAAGGACGTTGGTGAGATTACCTTCAAAATGATCTTGAGATTCAACGGTTGGAGCTCACCCCTCCGAGGGGTTTGAAGTGAAACAGTTGAAAACATGTGCAAAATATTTTCCCCTCGAAGTGAAAGTTGACCGGTTCGAGTGTTTTTTTTTTCCTGAGAACGCGATAACTATGCCAAATCGGCCTTGTTTCGTATTCATTGGGCCACCCAGTATATTCAATCCGTAGGAAATGTAAACTTTAAAACTCACACTTGTTATACATTATGCTTACTAGCTAGGTTGGCTAAATGGGACAGAAGTTTTGTATTTCAGGAGTCAATGAATTGATGTTTTCAAATCGGAAGTATCACGGAACATTTTGGGAATATACCATCAGGAAAACAAGAATTTCCAGTTTTCTATATAATGAAATAATAATGAAATTCGCATAGGTATAACGAATATGTTTTGAATTTTTAATACGACGTTTTTTCTTCAAGAAACACCCTCAACCCCATTTTTGTGAATATACTTACCTGCTTGTTTTTCTATGAATTCTGTATATCATCGTCATTCTGGATTCAAAAATGATGTATCACAGTCTGTATTGATTCATGGAGTTTCTGCCATCCAGGTTCGACCAATGAACATGTCGGTACTTGTCGAAAAAGTAGACCTCGTTTATATTTCCAAAACGGTTTTTGATACTTCTGATTTGAAAAGGTAACTATAACCTCGTATCAATTGTCATTTCCGAGATACCAATAGTGGTACGACACAAGAAATAGGTACAATCTGTATATAGAAAGTTTTTCAGGATCTATCGAAATTATAAAGTGAAGTGAAGTACGAACTCGTATTCTGAAAATCCATCATGATAATGAAAAAGTGGAGTCTACGAGGCTTTGAGGCGCCCTAAATAATAATCCGGTACTGTACATATAGTTCACCTATCAGGATTAGCCGCATGAGAGAATCCTGCTGAGAAAAATCCGAGCAAAAACGAGCGGCATCTCATTACCGCCGACACAAATATGCATCATGAGCGATCAAGAATGTCATTATTATCGAAAAATTGTTGTTTTGCTATTTATAACGGCTGTTATTAGGATCGATTGCGGGCTGGAAATAACACGAGCCGAATCCTCCACCGGAAATCATGGTGAATTATCTATAAATACTACACGGTGTTTGATTATTCTACCTAGAAAAGGATATGCCCGAATTTCGACGAAAGAAATGGTCCGACTAACACATTAATGAAAGGTTAGGTGAGCGGATCTGAAATACACCGTTGCTTGGGAGGAAATACTTCAGGTTGCTTCAGCTACACTATTTCCTGCTTTCGAAGAGAACTATCCGTGAATATGATCGTTTGATGCATATCTATTCAGATTTTTTCGTTCTTTCAAGCGAATGCAAAATATTTCAGGACGATGATAGGTTAGGTATTCTAATCGATGTAGGAAATGTCGATAGTTTATACCACGAAGTTATACAGTGTGGAACAGCCAAATAGAATAAATTCGACAACAAATAAATAAGGGTGTGTTGGGAAAAACGCTTGGACACGTCGAATACGCATTTTTTTAGAGAAAATTAGATCACATAGAGTGTGTCATGTGACAGTGGCCAATGCCAACTTTCTTATTTCAAATGGAACACCCTGTATTTCATTTCATTTTTGAATTCTCACTGAAAAGCTGATTTCATCGATACACCACACTTGGGGTCTAGCAGAAATGATTACAGAGATGGAGAGGGTGTGAAAAATCGAGATTTTTCAACGTAATGAATTTTTTGTGTCGAAACTCTGCATTATTGGTCAAAACGATTACATGCATCTATCTTAATTTTCGATATACTATCTACTGACATTTCTTTGGAACAGATAGCTCTGCACCACCCTATATGTTTGTTTCGATAAAATGACAGTAGGTAGAAAATCAAAAGTTAAGACAGGGACATGTAAGCTGTTTTCAACCAATGATGAATATAGTTTCGACACAAAAAATTCATTACGTAGAAAAATCTCGATTTTTCACACCCTATATCTCTGTAATCATTTCCGCTAGACCCCAAGTGTGGTGTATCGATGAAATCGGCTCTTCAGTGAGAAATTGAAAATGGAATGGAATACAGGGTGTTCCATTTGAAATAAGAAAGTGGGTATTGGCCACTGTCACATGACACACTCTATATAATTTAATATTTCTGAAAAGAATGCGTATTCAAAAATACAAATCGACGTGTCCAAGCGTTTTCCCAACACACCCTCTTTTATTTGTTGTCGTATTTATTCCATTTGGCTGTTCCACACTGTATATATTTCCTAAACTGTGCCGTAATGCTATATAGGTATGATGCTCTGAAGATTCGAGATGATTCTGTGATTGTGCGCAATAAGTAATTTGCTCACCTCTCACAACGTGGCCGATCAGTCATGTTTGTTTCATTTTGTCGCACCATCTCGAACCATAGTCACTGGAAGAGGAGACAGAGACATGGGAAGCAACTCACACCTCACACCACCTATACGGATTTGCTGTAATCCAACCATTTGGGAAAACTCAACTCGGAAAACCACTACACGCACTAACACATCTGAACATCGAAAGAACGATAAATATTCATTTAATCGAGGATAGAAGCATATAGAGGTTGAAATGTTTTGGTAACCTCATAGGAACAGTGGTACCCGACAACATCAAATTGGGCATTGTGTGATCAGCCTTCTTGGTGAACATACAAGCTTGAGTTTTAGTTTCATTGAACTGTACTTAGATTGTCAGATCCCCATTTCAGAATTCTTATCAGATCCTCATTTAAAGCATCGACCTGTCTTCGTCTTGCACCTCTAGCCTCGTTGGATGATATAGGGGCTCTAGAGGAAAAGGCAGAATAAAGTGTAATATCATCCGCAAAACTATGAACTGGGCTGGAGGTCACATTCAACAAATCATTGATGTGGAGCAAGAACAAAGTTAGTGCCAAGACAGAGTGAAAAACAGTTTGCCAGGAAGTTTGTTCAGGTGAATAGGTACTATGGAACGATGAATTACTTTTTTTGCTAAACATACCCATTATATTTGGTAAGTATCCATTGGAATATCGCTTTTAAAAGTCGATACGTTTGCGTTCTGAATTCAACTATTGCTTGCCATTGCTAACGACCTTACTATATTATAAATCTCTCGAGTGTCTACTTGCCATGCAATAATTAACAGCGTACACTAGCGCCGAACGATCATTTTCCCCAACACGCTCGAATTTATAACGTATAATTTGACGCTTATCTGCCGGCATGGAGAGTGTTGTAAGGAAGGACACAGATAAGGCACGACTCAGCCATTACTCCGAAGATTTCTGGTAGTTTAAACCTGCGCCGCATTAGGTCGCTGTCAGTACTTTTACGCAGAGCTCTTTGATAATACGGCAATAACATGTCCGACACACAACGAGCGCTTCGAGTCGGGATGTTTATTATTATTATCTTGAGCGATAAAAAAAAATAGAATGGATGCCGCGAAATGTCCATGTTTGCCGACGAAAGAACGACGCACTTTAGAAAACGCATCAGGTTGCGGTTTCACGATAAAGCAAATGGATTGGATAAAGCTGTTATTGAAGGAATGCTTATTAGCAAAGACAGAATTCAGAATTTAAGCGACAAGCCACAGCACATTCCTTTGGTGTATCTCAGAAATCTTATAAGTAGTTTTGTTCTAGAAATGGGAAGCTTCAACTGATTTGTTTGTCGAGTTGTGAGGGTATTCATTCTAATATAAACTGCTTCATAAAAATAAAACAGTCTCCTCACAACTCGAAAAACAAATCAGTTGAAGCTTCCCATTCCTAGAACAACACTATAGTGAAAACTCATTGATATATAATGGGATAAAATTGTACAATCATTTGCCTGCTGATATCATCAATATCGACAGAAAATGTTTGAATAATAAATTATCCCGTGAAGCCTACTCATTGCGATGTAGATGAATATTTATGTGATGTAATTGTGTGACTGATAGTTTTTGATATGTGTGTGTTTTTGCAAGAGTTATTATTGCTTTCTCTCTTTGTTTTCGTCCGTTATTATTCTTATGATTTTTAATGAAATGTGTTATTTTATATTTATTTTACTTGTTCATGTTTCGATGTATCATTATTATTCACGAGTGTTTGTCAACAAAAAAGGATATCTTATAGACAATACACATATAGCTTTTCGAGGAAGATACCTATAGAGGGTATCGATTCTCAAATAATATTGTTTATCTGAAGGACGACCAATCATTGGACGTCTATGTATCGATGACGCCTCAGGCTTATATAAACAAATACTTTTCGTGTCTATAGGAAGGTCCAAGTACACATTATTTACATGGTTCATCTATTGCAGAAAAATCCATTGCCATTTTGATACCAGGTTCAAAGATATTGGGTACATATACTTTCAAGCTGAAACTATACTATGATGGTGGATTTTTGCGGTGCATCTCTCAACATTTCCATTATATGGAAACCTATATGAATTTCTTCGGATATTTCGTGCAGTTGGGAGTATCCTCAGGAAGGTATTATAGCCTGGATTTTTTTCGTATAATAAGATGGGTGAGATTGAATATTCTCACTATTGTTGGATATTTGAAATCGACCACGAAAGGTAGTTCAAACTAACTAATCTACCGCTGCCAATACCAACATCATGCAACTAAGGTTAATAATGTGAAGTTTTATAACTCGAATATTTCATTAACGCATTGTTTTAGTTTGGAATAACAAGTGAGTATAGAGTTATTGAATTATCCTTTGACTCGGGATGATTTTCGAAATATTCGTGAGCTCTAAAAAAAAAACTGTGTACAGTACAGTCTAAGAAATTTTCGATAAACTGTGTCGACATCAGTAAATGGTATAGGCATACTATATATATAGGCACAGATCAAAGCCACTAAAAGCATACAGATAGATAGAAAGATAGGTACTTTATTAATCTCAACAAGTCATTTTCACAACATAAGACAAGTCAAATAATACAGAAAAGGATATAAGTACATTATTACTACATCTGAATAGATAAAAAATAATTGAAATTAGAAGCTGTTAGAGGACAGAGACATCATTAATATTATCATTATTATAAGAACATACATATAGGAATCACATCTGATATATCTACCAGTCTGCTAACACTTGAATTGCTCAATCTCTAGAAGCTGTGCCTGAATGGTAATTCTAAACCTGGCAACTTCACCATTTCTTCGAATCACCATAGGGTCATCTTTGAGGCAGGAAATAAAGAAATTGGTAGTTGAAATGTGATGGACTGTGTGAAAAATATATGGTTATTGAATGAACAACAGACTAAAAAACTCGAGCTGCCTGGAAAAGTTTTGCAATGGAGTCGTCATGAACAAGAAAATGTTGTCCTTTATTGGGTCGATATTCGAGACGTCAAACTTGACTTGAATGATTTGTCAACTAGAACCAACAGCGCGGGTAGTGTTGTTCTCGATTGTTCGAGACTGAAATAAAAAGAAAAAGAACATTTGAGTACACGAAAGAAAAAGATGGAATCGTTCCAAGAATGTCTAAAAAGATGAGGAAGAACAACCTATATAAAGGAAGTGTAAAGACCGAGTTAATGAAATAAATTTAGTTATCGAGTTTGCAACATTGTTGTTATTGAATAAGTTAGTGTAGTGTTGGAAATGATTCGAAAATGAATCAATCCTGCTCGTCATTAGGTAAGTGATACCGTGAAATTACTATACTTCAATATCATGAACTTAATTATTTTCTCTGTACAGATTTTCAATGCCAAACTTCTCCAGTATACCTACCCCAACCCCACTCTTCATTATCCCATTTAACTCTTGCACTATTTGTATACTGGTGTGTTTCACAGTCGCCTCTACATGATCAAATTTTACAGCAACTGTTTGAGTTTTTCAATAGATGATACAGGCCTGACTATACAGATGATTAAAAACATCAGTGTATGGAAATATTGAGATATTAAATTATTGTTTGCTCCATATATGATGAAAATAAATTAGGCATATTATTCCTATATATTGCGCTCTGAATTTATTGAAGATAACGCCAATGAATAAATATTTAAACGCACTCGAGAAATTAATAAATAAATAGGAATAGGTAATGAGATTCAAGAACAAACAAGGTATATATGATGTAAGCCATCCGGAGATATACCTACTGGGTTTGAGAAATGTTGAAGTATAACATTATCCAATAATTGGTCATAATATATAATTGAACATTTAATCGGTGGTTCAACAGAATAGTATGTATTTAAATTGCAAATGAATGGCTTGACGCTTGACGAGTAACTTTAATGTGAGGTACGCATATAGGTAGATCCAGAAATAATTTATCACCCTACATCATCTTTCGATGTTGTTCTGATTGATTTTTTCTTATTTTTGATTGATTTTGTAACTTTAATGTGTAACTTTAATGTGGGGTATGCATAGGTAGATCCAGAAATAATTTACCACCCTATATCATCTCTTGTTGTTGTTCTGATTGAATATTTCTTTTTTTTATTGATTTTGGCACATCGATTTGATAATATGAATTCAAGATTTAGCAAGTATGGACTGTGGAAGAATCGGCCCATTCGCCCAACAGTTTTCCTATTATTTACCTACCATATATATATATATAAAACTTGTATTGGTTAATAATAAATTTATTATTATTATCATCATTATTGTTATTGATTTGACACTTCCGAGTCGACCGGAAGCGCATCCAGTTTATTTATTTTGAGTGGAAATAACATAGAAATGGTATAGGTCTCTTTCATGTGACGAGTTATACACAATTTTATATAATATATTTTTACTCCTTAGATGCTGTCTTCCTGAATATTGCTGTTGATGAAGGATTGTGCTCCTTCGAAACATGTCCTCTATTTATGTCCTCGAAATTGAAGTAATTTTCCTGTGGGTCACACCTTCCTTGTTTCTTGCACTGTAAGGATAATGGATCGTCTTTGGTATCTGAATGATTTTTTTTTCAAATGCTAACATGCCAACGGGGTGAGAATATTCTGTCCATTATATCCTTACCTATCCGATGTTGTTGAATTCTGTATAGGTATTCAATTTTATCAATATTATTTTGCAGAGTTGGAATCGAAGTTTAAAATGTCAAATGAAGGGAAATTGATGAATTGAACATGCATTTTGCTGCTTCAATAATGTTGAGTGCTTTGATGAAATCCAGATGAACCTAACTGGAGATGGATATTCTGGTTTTGGATGATAATGGAGAGTATTCAAATTATAATTTTTACATTATACAACAACAGAACTCCCCATGAACTACAAAGCGCAAAATCCTGGAGCACTAAATAGTGTCTATTAGTTATTCGAGGAGGTGGTATATATTAATTTTTTGTGGGGTATTTTTTCTCTTCGTGTCTAAAAAATAGAATGGAAGTTATTAAAAATTATTCCAATATATTTGTATAGTAAGGACAGATTTGTCTGCCCCAGAATGTCACTGCGCTTGAAATTAAACCCTTGAATACCTAAAAGAGGATAGTCTCTATTTGTCAGTGACTTTACAGTTTTTTAAAAAATTTGGAAGCACAATTATATTCTTAATGGAAACAAAACCTCTACAATTCGAATATTTTATCTTCGCAAAAAAATTATCACTACATAAATTATATATTGGAATATTCTAACTCTACTCAACACACCAGTTGAACTGTCTTGTATATATACTCGACTAGGATTAGACTACAAGACATGACCAGAACAAATCCTCATTTAATTAGGTGCTCGTTCTTCACACACATATTACCTTCTCCATACCATAATCATCTCACAGATTGATGATACATTCACTTCAATCTCCCAGCTCAGCATCTCTCACATATAAATCACTACTCATAGGGGAGATCGGAGTAAGTTGACAATGCTAGGGAGAAATATTATTCAATCAAATATAATGTAACGAAGAAAATATCATTAAAAATATGAACGTTCATTTTTAAAACTAAAATTGATCAACGTGAATTGAGATACGATTTATCTCGACATGAATGTGAACGAAAATTATAAACGCATGAAGTCACTTCTTTTTAATTAATGATTAAATCAAAACGAAATGTAACTCTATCATCTCACGCCTCGCTGGGGGTGAAATGACGAACCTATTAAGGTAAAATGACTGCATCACAGTGATTAACAGTGATCACATCACACATCGAAATTCTCTCCAGCCTACCACATATGACTTATATCAAGTAGTCGATGACTTGAACTCGGATTTTTTTTTACAGTTCTCGTTTTTGTGATGTTCCTTGTCAAACTTCAGAGCGATTAGAGAATCCTCTCATCTGATATTTTCCCTATTTTATTATTCTTATTCTAATTGCTGTTGTTTTATTTCTAATAATTGTTATACTGGTAATGTATCACTGATGAAATCTTTTTGTGGGTTATAGAAGATCGCTTTGTTATCGGATAATAGCCTAATTTTTCGGAAATCTGACTGTGAAGAATTCGTTTTTTCATCCTCCGAAAATATCTAACGTTTCACTGTTTATTTGTGTATTTGAACTACTGTAATAGCTGTTGGAACTTGTAGTTGTTGCAAGGGAAAACTTACTGTCGTCAAATATGAGTGGGTTTGAGGATTCAATTTGCAAGCCTCCATCAATTCTATAGCATTATCACCAGTTGGAGGTCAACAAAGGTCCAATGTTTCTGTCAGGATAATTAACAAGAAAAAACCTAGTCACGCATTTGATGTTTATCATATGTTCTCAGGTCCATGGACCGTAGATCCTGCAGGATCCAGATTCAATGACAGAGATATCATCATTCTTTGGCGGCCAAATTTGAAAAATGGTAGTACATTACGAACCAACACCATTCATGGCACATACCAATGCAGTATTACGACCTCTTACAGGAAAGACTATTCTTGCAACCCTACGTTGTTCCTTTGGGGTGAATATTTTGGGCAGTTTGGTTGGCACTCGAAAGTTGAAAGCCAAGATTCATCAGCGTTACCAGCATTACAGGTTACGATTTGCTGTGAAATTATAGTTTCCAAGGCTGAATTTATAAGTGTTTTTGAAGTATTTGAATTAATCAGTTCCAGAAATTTGCGCTTCCTTGGTGAACTTATCGTTTATACCATTTCCTTTGGCAAATTGAAAAGCTAATTTGCGAACTTGTATTGAAGTTAGTCCAAGGCCTATAAACTTGACGTTTGCCGTTGTCGTTGCAGTTCGTCTGACGTTCATCTTTGTGGTTGTGCGCAATAGTGACATCTAGGTGGGAACAATCGATAATGAAATGATAAATCATTTAATTCGCGAAGAAATATCATTCGAAGCTGTCCTGAATTAGGTATGGAGTCTATTTTATAAATAAATTTTAAAAATAAAAAAAAATCTATTTTATAAATAAAAACAAAAATTAAATAACCTCTGGCATTTCTTACCATACAAATAATGACATAGAGGCCACGTGACTGCCTATTAACGATCTCATTGATTGACTATGGAGCGGCAACTGAACGTCAACAGCAAAAGTTGTAACATGGTTATCCGTGAACGTCAACCAAATTTACCCCAATTGCGAACGTCAAACGAATTTTCCAAGTGACTTTCACCATTTTCTATATTTTAACTTTGAGCGACAAATCTTATCCCGTTCGTTATAAATAATAATAAAAATATTATTAATGTTTAATAACTTCAGGTACAATATAAAATTCAGACATAGTAGAAAAAGGTAAGTTAATAAACGAAAAAGTCATGTGAATTGTTTCCAGTTTGTGTGTGACTGTGAGATATCATACCCCGATCTCCCCTACATCTCCCATCGCGTCGCCGTAATAGACCCGAGAGATTGAAAGGACTCACCACTCGCAGCTACGGGTGTAGCCGATATCGCATAATTAGATGTGAGGGAGCGAGATGATGAGCAAGAGATAGCGTCCGGCCGAGAGACCGGCTCAATTCGGCAACCAAAGGTCCATAAAGAAGGTTGTGAAACGAGTAAAACAAAATACAGACCACCCAAGTTGAATATGTGATTGTGAGAGAGGAGAATTCTTATTGGTCGGAAGGCAGTCAACAGACAACGTCCCGATCTCGATTAGTGTTTGTAACGCCGTGTTGTGTTTGATAGCCTGCTAGATGGACCATGGGCGGGTTGACAAACCAGCAACCAGGTTTCAATCATTATATGTGAGTTAGGTACGTGATTAGACCGCCTAACTACTTATTACTAGTAATATATGTAAAATTTGAAAAAAGATTGGATATACCGACTTATCACCGCCAATTACACTTACAGGGTGTTCACGAAGGAACAGGATATACTTAACTGTAGAACAAAATAACTATGAACAAACAAGTAAAACTAAATAAATGAAAATAATACAATAATAAAAACAAATAGGCACTAACAAAAAACACCAATAACATAACAGTAGACAATTTCAAAAACAAATTAACACCACGCGGTGTCTATATCGATTTCCACCATTTTGGTGTAAGATTGACTTCACCGCGGTGTTGATAAATTTGAAAAAATCACACTTATTCATATATACTGAACTTTCCGTTGATCTGCTCATAAAATGTTTTTCCATCTATTATAGGTATAGCGTTCACTTTTGATTTTTTTTGCAATATTATGACTTTTTGAGTATTGCGATATCATGTTCCCATTGATAGTGATTTCTCCTCGTTTCTAAAGAATAAAAATATAAATTATGATAATCATCTCAATATATTTGTAGTGAGAACAGATTCACGATCTGCCCCAAAATGTTACTTACTCTTGGATACCTGATTTAGATACCAGATACCTGACAGAGAAATTCTCTATTAATTGTCAGTGACACCTTGTTTTTGAAAAAATGTAAATAAAAAATGATAAAATAAATAACACTTCTCTTCGCAAAGTTGGAGTGTTCGTCTTTGAGTGTTGTTTGGTCACTGTTCAGTGTCAAACACAAACACTCCAACTTCGTGAAGAGAAGCACATTTTGAAAGATTTATTACGAAAAAAATGTGCCACTGACCAATAGAGAAATTCTCTTTCAGATATCTGAAGGTTTAATTTCAAGCGCAGTGACATTTTGGGGCAGATCACAAATCTGTCTTTACTACAAATATATTGAAATAATTATAATAATTTCTTTTCTTGATTCTTTGGAAATGAGGAGAGGAAATCCTAAAAAAAATAGAAAAATGAACATACCACCTCTTCGAATGACTTACAGACATATTATAAATAGTGATGTTTCGCGAACCTTTTTATACTCGAAAAAGTTTCGAGTGTATCATTAACAAAAAAATAAAAAATCACGATTTTGTCGACGATATATCATAAGGTACAAGAGCCTCTTCATATCAAGTTGATTTCGCGAATTCTCTTGAAATTCTTCCAACGGTGAAGTAGTTCCGTTCTGCCACTGGTCGTAGTAACCTTCCTCGTGAAATATATAATCAAGATTACCTCTGCCAGCTGATGGCCACCTCAGGTTTTTATTAGTTTATTGAAAACATGGGTATGCGGAGATGACCTGCATCGCCCGTTTGATAGGGCCAACAGAAACAAGCCGCCATTTTTTTGGTAGAAATTATTTCCTTCCAAACTCTAGAGGAGATAAAGAAGATATATGTTAGAAAATTACCTATTAACGTATAATGTCTTCTAAAAAGCGGACAGGGAACCCATTAAAGGTTTAGGTATAAAATGGTTTATATAGAGGACGCAGGTGGGGTCCAAAAAAATTAGTTTGAAATGGAGTAATTTCTCAAAGTCCTGACAGAAAACCTTAGAGATGGAACAAAAGAATTTAGACTTGGTAATTATCATCAGCTATTCTGCTGGGATATTATATATACATATTAAATTGGTTGATTCTTTGTTAGATAAAATTATACACATTTATTTTTTTCCACCCCGATATTAATGTGGTTTTGGCCTCAACGCGAGTAATCAAATTATGCGTGCCAGATATACTTCGATGAACATGATATCATGGAAATGATTTTCTTGGGTTTAGGTCATATATATTGATGGAAAACTAGTCTTATCAACTATTAGCCAACGTTTCGGCAATTTATTACGCTATCCTCGCGGTGTTGTTACTTTGTTGTGTTGTCCTGCTCAGATATTTGAACAATGTATACACATGTATTATAAATACCTTATACAAAACAGGATATTAAAGGTCATATTTGAAAACCTATATAGTACAACAAAAATAAGCTTGAATCTTCCCTAGGAAGTGGATAACACAATGCCCCAATGCCCAATATGATTTATGTTAGATTTATGTCAGCACCTCCTCAAGATCTATACAAAGCTCAATTCCTGCTGAAGCTGAAGCTCTTAGATTGTCGAAGTCATTGACACCTCTGGAACATCGTAGAAATGAATTATTCAACCTAGAGCGATTCCAGTTTTCATTTAGACAAACTAGACGAGTATTATCAGGCTCGAGACATGCCGAAATTCTCATTTCAAAGCATCATTCATCAATAGAACGGCAAATTTGTGGAATTCTTTGTCTATCGAAGTCTTTCCAGAGGAAAATTCCAATACCTTTCTCCTCTCCCAACATTCCACCGATAATTCAAACGATATTCCACGATTATAATAGGATTTCCTTTCCGTGCGTTGTCAAAAAATAAACAAGCTTTAAATCATCTGTTCGCTGAGATGGGAGATTTCGACAAATCGACATTATTCTCCATAGCAATGTCGTCAAACCATGAACAAACAATCAAAACGTCTTCCGTTTTGCTCCCAGGCATTTCAATGCGCCATGTGTTCCATAAAATATGCAAAGTTTAAGATCGTTTCGACAAATTGGCGATGTCCGGCGCGATCGCTTTGCATACCATTTTACATCAATTGATATTCTGAATAATCTGATTCAGAAACCAGTCACCATATTTTCTGTACCTAAGTCTGTGTCTATTGATTATTTTCTCGCATATAAATCATAGGAATAATTTGAATTCCTTTAAAATTCGGCGAATCGTAGTTAATGATGATTCTTCTACGTGACTGAATTTCAATACCTACATACTTATAGGTATTCACTTCAAAAGTAATCAAAAAAATACAGAGTATTCTCATCGGCCCATCATAAAAACGCCCATGTTTGATCTCATGAACAAAGCCGCAGGGCAAATGAAACTTCGTGTTGAGGATGTCTTTACCATTCGACCAATATACGGGTTCGGACAAAGTGGATGACATGCACAACGAGTTCTGGATATTAATTGATAGGTATACGTTAGTAGGTACCAACTTTCACGACTCTGTATCCATTTATTATATACCGCATTATATATCTACCTATCAGTGGAATTATTGGTTTATACACAGGGTGTTTCAGATTCATGTGCATGCAATACCACTAGATGGAGAAAAGCTTGATGTGATTTCAAATGATCCCCTAATAATGATGAAGGACTGTATATATATCTTCATTTCGGCAAAATATTCATGTGCAGGTAATAACACTTTGTATAATTTATTCATGAATTTACTTCAATTAGAACTCACAAGGGTGTATATTTAGAACTATGCAGAGCAAAATTTTGTAGATCTTTTTCAATACTTGAAAAGATCTGAAAAAATAACAAAATGACCTACTTTCAATGATCGTGCATCCAATGTTATTCAAAACATATATCAGTGTGAATGTACCACATGAATATCAAAAGTGTCAAATCAGGTATATAATATACTCATCAATGATAACTCAAACAAGCGAGTTTGTATTTCGGTATATATATATATATATATAAGTTGGGTTGGAAAATCTTATTATATATATGTTTCCTATCTCATTAGTCTATCATTATAACCTTTTGGAGACACCGTGTATATATAAAGCTATAATACATATATTTACATGGAAGTTCACGGGAGTTTTTTTCTTGTGGCTACTCTGTTGATGAGTGCTTTTGTGGTTAACCATCAAATAATCGCAACTTTTTCATTGAAACTGCGATATATTGAATACAGGATAATTCTGCCCACTGCGTGAAGTTATTGTAATTTTTATTTATTTATTTGCTTAGTGCTTGGATATTCTCATGATGATGAAATGATGAATATATTATCTTCATCCGAGATATTTGCATCTAGTTCTTTGAATCCATTAGACTGGATGCGCGATCATTGAAAGTAGGCCATTTAATAATCTTAATTTTCGATTGTGTTCTATCACATCTCTGTGTTCGATTGATCAGAATGTATGAATTACGTAATGAAGTTGAGTACTTATGCAATACAAACCAATATATAATCAATATGAATCTGCCATCAATCGTACTCGTAAACAAATACCTACAAATTAAATCCTTCGACCGCACTTCAACTGTGACACATCAGACTAACGACGTGCATCACGTTAATGTACAAAAAAAATCGTCTTGTCATAAAAACCGTGTAATTACGCTCGAATGAAAGGACGACTTCGACAAAACACGGTTTAATTAAAAGCGCTTCATATCGGACAACGAAACCCTTCATTATTCTCTTCCTCAATTCTGAATACTATCATTATTTTGTCACCTAACTATACTTCTGCATATGACTGACTGCCTGTATTGATGGCATCATAGTTACATTATATGTCATTATGGTAGTTCTCTTTCAAGTGAAGTTATATATTGAGTGGCGGCAAAATTACAGGCAATGAAATACGAACTCATAAATATAGATATGTAGACGCAGTGGTCACTAACAATAAGGGCAATCATTGAAAGTATACCAATAATTTATTATAAAAAAAAATTAATGAATAGAATGCATTTTTCTGGGGCTAATGCCAACTATATAAGATAATATTGGTTTTAGCAGAATGTGAAACTACTTATTCTTCCCTGTTTACAAACAATATGGATCCAATAAGAAAAAGATGATGTTTTGATGGAAGATAAAAAAAGCGTCAAATAGTGGATATAGGTGAATCTGAGAGCTTATCTGTGAGAATAATATTTTGGGCTGTCTTTTCAAAGCTAGAAAATAGCTTGAAAGGAATGAAAATGAAATAATCAATGTTCAGTACTTATCGGGAAAGCTTCGGAAGTAATCGGATAATCCATGATTTGAAAACGGCAGCAAACTGCAACTTTGTCGTATCTCCTGTGGTTTTGACAAATTTGACTTAGGTACCCTGTATTCAGTATTATTTTCTGATATATTCAGATTTGGTTCTTCAATAATCACCCTGTGTACTATATGTGACGGTCTATTGCTGAAAATGTATCCATAGTATGTATGTATGTATCTATTCATAGTATCAATGTATTTTTTGGAATGTGGAGATGAATCAACTTTAGACTCCAGAATCAAAATAATATGTATCGTGTAGGCACAACTCAAATTCAGATAGATTATTCGCTTCCAAAAAACAAGGTATTACCTCAGCAACTACACCCTAACCACTTCAATACTTTACTACTACTACTAACTATATACTACTCCCTACCCAACACTGCTTTGTAAAAATGCCCAGGATAACCTTCAGTAATAGTAGAAAGTGAGTTAGTTAGTTGAACCCCTTTTATTATATTGATACTCACCTAATGAATAATGGGTAAACTAGAATAACGTTTGAAGTCATATCATAGAATATATAGGGTTTTTCAATCTATTCCCTCGAAAACATGAAGTCCTAACGTATTTCTATATGCTCCAATGATATTTGGGAAATTCTCATATGAAATCTCATTCTCGTTCGATTTCGACACCTTTTATTTCGAAAACAACGCATATTTGCATGTATAGGTGAGTTGTATCTAATCGGTCTACTTTTAGTTCACCACGCTCTACTGTCTGAACTGACTACCTTGACTACCTACTTTATAGTTAAATAAAGGTTGTCTTCAAGAGGTTGGGATAAAAATATGATATTCATCGCATGGTTACGTAAATATTCCGTCTGGGAAAATATTTTTTTCGAAAGTTGTAGCACAGTTTAATAAATTTTTCTTCTGATGTGATTTTATTTCATGTATCTATTAGCTACAACCTAGTGATGAAGACCAAAACCATCTCAAAACATGATTCATAATCGTAGAATATGTCATACCAAAAATTATGCAAATCCATCACGCAGACTCCCTTTTATCAAAAGAATATTTTCTTATAAAAGTCTCCGCACGCCTTATATTACTCAAAATCATACTCAAACAAGCGATTTCGTAGTTCGGTATATAAGTTGGTTTTTGAAAAATCTTATTATGTTTATCTCATATTATAATCTTACGGAGACACCTTGTATATAAAGCTATAAGTATACACATATATTTACATGGAAGTTCACGGGAGTTTTTTGCTTGTGGCTATTTTGTTGATGAGTGTTTTTGTGGGTAACCATCAAATTGCTCCGAACATTGTTTGAGAGTCATGTACGCGCCATCAGGCTGCTCTTTCTTCATATTCTTCGTATATACAAACCAAACAAGAAACATTCCGCGAAAACGCGAAGCTATTATGTTCGGGAGCACCCTTCCCGGAAGGCAATTTGCTGTTTTATTAAAAACAGCGAAAACGCTTTCGTGGTCGTTTGGGGTTTTTCCTTCACCATTAAACACTGGCGCAGCGAGAAATTCGTTGGACAGGGAGCTCTCGCACTGACTCTTGAGAGGAGGTTGTAATAGACTGGATCCAGAAAATCATAGGGTCAATTTGCCATTTTTCATTCATTTCTCACTGCAGGATTGCGGACAAAAGTCCACTCCACACTCCATTATTGAACCTGTAAACCCAATCAAACTCACGCGCATATTTCATTCAAGTTTTTCAGATCGACATGTTTTCCAAGTATATAGATAAGTATGGATTGAAAGTTCAGTGGGAGCTTGTGGTGTGTGTGTGAACAGAGATTCAACACTTTCATAGAAGCGCCAAAATGGAAAATTCAAATTGAAAAGTCTGGGATCTCACATAGCCTTCCGTTGTCGGTGCCTCCTCATTTTTTACATTCAACCGCTGATAACTTTCGAAATGATACCCAGTTCTGTGGAGAGAATAAGTCATACAAAAATCTAAAAGGTAGTTCAATAATATTCAAAACAGATGGCAGACAAGTTCGATTTTTGACGAAGTTCTACAAGATACGATAATATGAGCGACACTAAAAAAAACTATTAATGAAAAACGATGAATTCAATAAGAAGCCGTTTCAGAGATATGATTCGGCTGTAATCAATAAAACGCATGCAACATTAAAAATGGATTCCTTTCAAATTTTGCATGAGGTGTTGGTCTAAATATATCGTCTGATGGCTACTTGCAGGCTCTTTGCCTACTGCTACCTCATCAGATCTGTTATTCTTCTATACCTAAACGTGTGAGTCTATATGTCTCTTTTGCCTTCTGTTTGCCTACTTTTGAAGCATCAAGCCAGTGATGACGTGATTTTTTTTAAAAATCAAGTGTGAATCTCGTTAAAGGTGAATTTTGTTTCAGTTCAATAATGGTCGTTTGGTTTTGGCAAATGGCGCTGTGCGCTTCCCTTGGTGGAAGAAAACACTTTACCAGTACTGTACAATGTAACATTTATGTATATATGAGTGTACGAATAATAACACATTGAATTTTGTGGTCATTCGATAGTCAATTCAATTGAAACCAGGACAATGGGGACTGCAACCCTTCAAAAGGAACCGAAACTGAGTGTTTTTCTCGACTAAGGGGTGGGTATATTTGAGGCGGATTCATGAACTATGCGCATCATGATTATTACAAGTATTATTATAATAATGATTGTAAAAGATGACAGGCTTAGAACATGAATGTCTGATGTGCGTTTATATATGAAAGATAATTAATTCTTGTTACGCATTTACATTGAACTGAACCACTGACAAGTTGTATTCATTTTTCAGCTTTTCGTGGGATTTTCTCTCCTCGTTTCTTGGTGGACGTTTCGGGATCCAATCTGCTCCCGTTCTCAACACAATTAAAATATTTTTCTCTTCGCAAAATTTTTTCAATATGTTTTCGGTTTTGACACTGCGTGTTGAGAACGGAAGCAGATTGGTTCCCGAAACGTCCACCAAGAAAAGAGGAGAGAAAATCCCACGAAAAGCTGAAAAATGAATGTACCACCTCCTCGAAGAACTTACAGACAGTATTTGACAAGTTGAGTGTTTGAATTGTTTTGCACGTGACTGATTCTCAACAACTGTAGCTTTGTATCCGTTGTGTCAACTCATCAATATGAATTTTTGTTTCTGTTGAATACAGACACACTTATATTCATGTAGTTTCATGAATATTTCCATTCTGGATGATTATGTTATCACGATATAGGTAATGTAGATGTAGCGATAAATAATAATAATAATGAACGAACTTCATCGGCTACCCAATATAGGCTACGACCAAACATAGAAAAATAATAATTTCATGTTGATCGGTGTGGCAATGAAACTACTCATTTTTCAGCTTTTCATGGGATTTTCTCTCCTCGTTTCTGAAAAATAGAGTAGAAGTTATTAAAAATTATTGCAATATATTTGTAGTGAGTACAGATTTGGGATCTGCCCCAAAATGTCACTGCGCCTGAAATTAAACCTTTAGATACCTAAAAGAGAAATTCTCTATTGGTCAGTGACACCTTGTTTTTGAAGAAATTTGGAAATACAAATATATTTGAAAAGAATAAAACCTCTACTTATCTTGGTGGACGTTTCGGGAACGAATCTGCTCCCGTTCTCAACACAATTGAAATAATTTTCTCTTCGTAAAATTTTTTCAATGTTTTCGATTTTGACACTGAAAAATCACTTTTCAAGGGAGATGAGAATAACAAAGTGTTCCATCAATATTCTGGCACATGTGCCATATTGTTGGAGCATTCCATCAATGTGAGTTCCGGAAACTTTCTCTTTAGGCTCATGCATAGAAATAATGAATAATTCCATATGAATCCACCTCGAGCCTTCGATGAACCCCGAGTGCACGCCAGTGGCACCACGTAGAAGTCATATGCCACACATGGTGCTCTGTACGGCAGGCTGTTGATGCGTGCCCTCTACGTGGGGCGTTCCTCTCGTCGGCCCCGGCCAATGGAAGACCGGAACCCCTGGTGGAGAGGCCGCTCCAGGCGCGTTATTATTCAGACATCTGTTAATCACCTGGTCCAGTTCACCGCAGACGGCTATTAACTATGAGAATGGAGTCGCGGCTTCGGGAAAACTAGGAACAGTCCCGGATCTAGCAGAGACAAAATATATCTATAGGCGACAACACGAATTCAAACAATTTTTCAGTAGCTTTGAAAAATAATATAATAAGAAAGAATAACGTTTGAAATTGCATTGCCCAATCATTTAGAGCGCTCGAAGCCTATATAGGCTTGCCAAACATTGTGCATAAATTTCTCGACTAAGTGTGCAAAGTATAGAACTCAGTTATATCATATCAATCATATTTAAAATGCATTGAATATAAGTGAAACTCACTACTTCAAGTACGTAAGTTCAACTATTGTCGTCGTTTTCAAACGTGCACTCCAGAAACATTATTTACTTGGTGATCCTGTGGAATATCACAACCGGCAAAGCAGAAATATGCTATCAACACGAAATTTAACCTCACCACATATGTATGAATGTGGCCGCCAAGTCAGTGATGTGTTTGATTAACGATGTAGGGAACACTGCTGCAGTCACTCTATTTACTCTAATTTCTTCAACCAAAACTCTAACGTGAAACTAACTCGATAACAGCAGTTTATTCGTTATAGCGGGAAATCATTCATATGTTAGTTGTTAGATGGCGGCACAGAAATGACAACAAACTCAGTATATTATTGATAATTGCACAATAGGTGTTATGAATACGTTGATTTAGAAGTAGTGATTTAGTTTACTCCTCAATTAATGATCAATTTACATAATAACAATCCCAGAACATCACTTATGTGATGTAAAGGAATTTGCAATTATTGCCAATTATTGCCAAATTGCCATTATACAGTGTGGAACAGCCAAATGGAATAAATTCGATTACGAATTAATGAGAGCGTGTTGGGAAAAACGCTTGGACACGTCGATTTGTAATTTTAGATGCGCATTTTTGAAAAAAAAATAATTATGTAGGGTGTATCATGTGACAGTGGCCGATACCAACTTTCTTATTCAAATACAACCCCCAGTATATAATTAGTTTTTTGGATTCTTCATACATAATTCATGTACAATGTCCCATACCTATCTTTAACTATTTCGGAAATAATAAGTGTTTTCAGATGTATTACAGAAATCAACATTAAAAAAAGAAAATTATTTCATTTCACAAATAATGTAGGAAAAAACAAAAAAAAACAATAATTTCAATGTAAGAGATGTTCGCCGCGAACGTCTTAGCAACATGCTAATCTGGTATAGAAATGTCTTCTAACATTTTTTAATACATGCACATTCAAATGATGAATTATTTCTTCAAAACTTGTCACCTCCAGTCCAATCCAATTTTCATGGCTCATTTTAGTAATACTTTTTGCTGATCTAATTTCCCAGAATCTTGTTTTCTCAATACATAATAATCGCATGCACTTCATGTTTCGAAATTATTGAGAGTGTAACAAAACTACCAATATCCTTCCATGAAAACTGTGTATTGGAAATGGAAGTTATAAAATTTCATATTTTTGTACTCGAATAATAAAACGATCTTTGCGAATGTGAATATGAAAAATAAAACCTGTTTCTTTTGAGAATTCACTATCGCCACATCACCAATATTCGTCAATGTTTCTATAGAAATACCAGAGAGATATTTACTTCAAGCACAAATATACGATTGCCTTATATCACGTTATAGTTATTGAAACTCTTCAAATGTACATAGCTACTAAATCTCAACTCAGAACTAAAGCATTTTGCATTTATATGAACAGATTTTTTGGTAATTCTATTACGATTTGTCGCTTGATGAAAATCTCCAAGTTTCGATTAGAAGTAGAAGCAGCGCATTCTGCTTGTACTTATACAGTTCACGATGAAATGTTCAGAAAGATCATGCATGCAGGGCTGCGAAGGTTTTGGAGCACTTTGCAGCCTTACGAGGTTCAAAGGAGTTCTTGGTCCACCAACAAGGGAATGTATGGTATGGAGTCTTGTGCATGTGAGTGTTGTATTCATCAAACATTTGTTTGGATTTCGAAAAAAATAGCACTAGGCTCTATAGCTCTAGCATTATGTCATGGCTCCTTATCTAAGTTCAGTTACAAAAGTAGAAATATTTCGCACACTTAATGTTTCAGTTCATGGTCATGAAATAAATGAACAGTTGCATATGTGATGAAGAAGCGTAAAATAATAGACAGATATCTACTTTTTCATACCGAGGCAAATCATATTATATTACTACGATTATGCTCAAGTTAATCCAAAATTCGAGTTTTGGTGAGTCACTTATGCCTCTGAAGATATTAGAGTTCATCCAGTTCAAAACATAGGAAAACCACTACTACTTCACTGATTTCTTGTATATTTGTTCGGTTTAGTGAACTATATAGGATCAAGTGCATTGCCCTGATTCGTTTTGTATTAGAAAAGCAATATAGTTATATACAGAATGTGATAAGAATGAGCCAAAGATACAGATACACCAAATAATTCTGAATGCGACTTTCTGTCAACTTTATGTATCAGGTATATACGATTATATATTAGACGATTCGGTATGCAGCAAAAGCTTCTATGCTACTACACTCTCATCTTCTTTACGAAATCTTCTACAGTGAACAATGTCACCAAGAGGAAGGTTCAGAAGTGATAAAATCTAAAATGGAACATGCCATCGAAGAATAATCAACATTGCAATCATCTTGTGTCCCTAATTCTTTGATTCTGTTTGATTTTATGTCCCTCCTCGGGGCCCGTCTTGTTAGTGCATGGGTCCTATATACAGAAAAGTAATGCAGGAATAAGAACTCGTACAAGATGAATTAACCGGAATTAACTACAATCTCTATAACCGAAAAGTTCATATAGGTAATATATAGGTATCTATCTCATTATATCTAGCCGTAGGAGAAATAATGTAGGTACTTGAGATTATTATTATGAATCTACGACGAAGTGCGGACCTGCAAACCATCTCCGAAAGATAACTGTCGGATAGTCATTTTTTATTGCCCCGGTGCTTTCATAACTCTTGGTGTTGCTTTATTATACGATGGCTAATTCAAAGTTGATGGTACACTGAGATATATTCTCGTTTGTTCGTTTAATATTCGAGATTATACTTATTATTGAGATATTAGCGGCCTGATCAAATGGAATTTGCATCTCTATTATTAGGTTTTTTATTGCTTTGGAACTATCTAATACGGGAGATATATTGCCTGTTAATCACACTCAATTATAGGTAGAGGTGATCACGAGGTGAAACTTTTTGGCGCAAGATTACTTTTTCTTGCCAATGTAATCTTGGTTCTCAACCACCTTATTAAGGACCGTTTACTATATTAAGGTTGCCTATTAACTTTCGCAACATTACTTATAACGGTGTGATTGGAATATCTCAACTGACACAGGTCAAAAAATATTCACACGTTCACCTGTGAGTTTTACCACCTCTCGGTATGTTCCAAAATATAACGTTTACTTTCAAATGACGTAGACATTCCTCTCATCGAGTTCGTGAAAAATATTCCAAGACATGGAACAGGTTATTTGCAATCATAAGAAAAAAATACAGATATTCATTAGTGTATACTATTTCTACAGAAATGAGACATTGAAATCTCTTTATCTAGACACGAAATATCCTACAAGAATACGAAGACTCTGTAAGTTGTTAACATCACAGACAGGCTGTAATTAGATATTTACGATATAAGTATCGTAGAGATTCATATTCGGCCTCGTTTGACAACTCATCGATTATCGTAATATGAATTTACGATACGACTATAGTACAATATTTCACCTATCAGAAATAGTCAACAAACTTATCGACATGAGTTCCGATCAAGAAAGTGTGGATTCAGATATAGAACTTGCGGCAAATGAAGCAATTCAAACATTAGTACCGGCTTAATCCCAAATGAGGTACGAAAATGGATATAGGCGATTTGAAGAGTAAAATATCGAAAATTGAAATTAGTTTTTTTCCCATTACGAAACTCAGACCAGTGTCGTAAAGTTTCACATTACATATTGGTAGTAGGTGAACACTACAAAAATACAATTCTACAGTTTCCAGAGAATATATATATACACAAAATGTGATGTGCGGTATTTTTTCCAAAAATCCAATTATTTTCGTTATTAGAAGCGATTTTTCAATTATCAAATCCATCATCTCAATTTATATCATTTCTTTTGATGCCTTTGTGTAGGATAACATATATGTTGATATCGAACATTATTCAGAAAACATTATTTTAACTGTCACTTCTTTATTCAACTCACCTTCACAAGCTTTCTTTCTAAGGAGCTTGTATATATAATGTGCATGTGGATGTACAAATAGTCGTGCGGGCATAACATCCTCATACATAATTTATATGCAATTGTTTCTGTATCTGTGATATAAAGGTAGATATATAAACATATATATAGATATATTATTCGGATGTTCCTACGGAACTAGTATATATATAGGTATGCATAAATATTATTCTATTCATCCCTACGTAGACTTCTGATGATCATCTGAATGGATAAGAATGAAAAAATGGATAAGATTGAAAGTGATCAAGATAATAACTATATGAAAAATTTCCGAACCTGCTCGTTTACAATTGTATATATTGCTGAGAAACCTATGGCAAGCACCACCCTATATATTATCTTCAGTTTTGTTTGTATCTCAGGTTACGCTTTCATGAGAATATAATTCATACAATCTGGTTATTTTAAGATTTTGAAGATGCAATTTGAGCTTCGGATATTTTATTGAGATGAGATATATTTCCAATATTCAAACTGGGTATTCCATTCCGAATCCAATCAAATCGTTTTTTTTTTATCAACATTATCAACAATGGGGGTGTATTTCCAACTGAAACCACCTTTGTAGTGATGTTCTCATATAAAAACATTATTCGTTCTGAAACTTAACTCACATGCGCTATATCCAAAAACCCATTCAAACTGGTGACGTAGTTATCCTGCCTTGGCATTTGGCGGGTCAGAGGTAAAGTGAATTCTCTTCTTCTCATGTTTACTCTGACATACAGATATAGTCGATACGTATGTCGTGATAAATGAGGAATGTTCGCATTACTTTTGATAGATTAGTTGATAGATAGATAGTCTCTCTGCTTGAGGATGGCAGCCGAAAGTCACGGATTTTGAGGTCACTAGAATTGTTCGTTTCCTGCTGCTATGAGAATCGTGATTTTCAATAATTATTCAAAAAACGTAGGATGTCCTTAGAGAAAAACGGTTCATGCCAAAAAGCTTGGGTGAAGAAATACATTTTTTTTGCCAAACATGCCTTATTATGTGATCCGAGAACGCCAACTCTCACATAGGAAGTGGTCAAATAGTGATTGTAGAGTGCCTATTCGTCATTTCTGTTTCAATAAATATTTATTTGTAACGGTAGATAATCATCATTGCATGCTGATCAATATACCTATTCCTTCGCTCAATTTGACATTCTCGAAGCGTATATGTACATCTGATTTCAATTTTTACAAAATCGTGACGTTTTACAACATGAAAACTCTAAGCGCATTGCATACCTTGATGCCAATGTTCATCTCACCTGAGGTGACTGTCAACAGATATTATACCAAGATGTATAACAAATTTGGTTTGAGTCGACTGCGTATGAGTAGGTATCTACAAGTTTATTGTCGTTGATAATTCTCAAGCGTTCTTTCATATTACAAACACATTTTCTTATGAAAGAACTCTGAAGATTGATGATGATGATGACACTGATGAATTGTTGAAACAATGGTTTAACGTGAGATAACCATTTCCAGCTTCATCAATAGCATACGTGATATTTTCTCCTGTAGGTAATCTGAAGATTTATGTAGCATTGCTTGTGCCCTCCAAAATAGTATGCCAAATGTCATTCTTTGCCATTTTAGGTATGCTATTTCAGGTATCTTACCTAAAATAATCAGAATTAGTATCGCTTGACAATTTTCGTACTACATACATACTAAATGTTTGAAATAAAATTTTGTTGAGTGTATCAACATGTGGATTGAATGTAGTGTGACTATCTAGATTCATGCCTGAGAACATAACCGTAAATTGATGAGTCAATTGTTTGAGTTTTAAATATGGGGACTATATATATGGCGTTTTTTTTTTTTCGGAATCAATGGTAATATATATTACATTCATCAGAGTGAAACAATTTGATGAATTTTGGTTTGAATTCTATACTGAAAGAAATAAAAACTCTTGAAGTTGACAACTCAAAATTCCAATTTGGAGGCATGTCATTGTATATCTCTCATTTTCCTGTTCCTAATTCGCACCCTTCAAACGCAAGCATATGAAAGAATAGGACTTCTATTATTTATACACCTGTGCTTCATTTCACTTAGTTAAGAGCACTGAAATTATATTGGAAAATATCTCCAAAATATTTAACGTTCTCGACTTTATTTCCATACTGACCTGCAAAAGTTGCAAAGATATCCAAGGACTCACGACCTGTCACCCGAATACCTATATAGGTAATGAAAAATCGTCGTCGGCATATCCGACAGCTCCGAAAGCCAGAAAGTCACAATAAAGGCGGTACTTCGGAAAAGGAATGCCATGTTTTGACTGCCTTTCACCTGTATTTCGTAAATACCTGCGTTTAGCGTCAAAACAGATAAAAAGGCCTGGCCGTAATTTACCGAACGGAATAGGCGCCCTGTAGCGTCTAGTTGTGTGGCATCCACTATCCGGACGGAATCGACATTGTCAGCGACGAAATAAATGTCTTTTTCGTACATTATGTTGCTTGTCGGTTGTCTGTGCGCGCCGCAAGAAGTATCATTTTCAATTAACATCATTTTTTTATTCCGGATCGCTTGATAGATCGTTTTAGTGCAGAACCGCCTTGCTGGGAACTATGGACAGGTCGGAAACTAAAACTGCATATCAACATTTCAGTGGAGCGAATGTGCATCTCTTGGGAGAACGTGTTATATCATCACTTTCGAAACTCACAAAAACAGTCGTCAAAATTAACATTTGAATGTCACTGCCACTATCTAACTAACAACCGGTTGTAAGAAGCAGAAGCATGTCATGACCATTGTACGACCTGACTATTTTCAATTATTCAACAGAAGTATATATCTCTGAGTCTCTTTTGACAGTAGTTTGTATTTGATGATGGTTGATATGCCGAGCTCATCGTTGAGTATTGCACTTATTACCTACTGTTCAGAGAATGGTAAGTATATCCATTACATTATATCCAATAGCAGTCTCAACTTTTCTGGAATTATATCTGATTCCGATATTCCATATGACTCTTTCCAAAATCAATATTATTATTGGAACAAATACCTTTGAACAAATACCTGATTTGTGTCGGATAACTGTGTGATGACATTGAAAGAATCAACTATGAAAAGGAAACCATAGTTGATACGATTCTATCAAATGAACACTTCTTGTTGATGCACAACTGATCTGGAATAAATATCTGATGCGCTAAATCTCCAAACATTGTCTTCAACGTGGTCAACGACTAGAAACTCATCGTCACTGCGTTCTCGACACTTGCATATACCATAAACGATCTATTACTTGCAGTGGAAGTGAGGTATGAAGAGGAAGGTTTCAATCCTATACCAGAATCTGAGACGGAAAATGCTATTTTAGAAAACTGTTTACAAATAATTGATTGCAAGAACGCCAACCATCTTAGTGGTGGAAAAATTACGTTATAAGAAAAGAGTACATTACATAGTGCCACACAATAGAGGACACTAAAATAAGAAAAAAAGTTCCCATGAACACGGGTCCGCAAGGCCTTCGGTTATTCAATAGGGATGGAACCCTGTGTGTAGCGCCCTCTGTCAGTAATCACAAAAATTAGATCATATTTGAATTAAGCATGATAAAAAAACCCTTGTATACCACATTTTATCCATTTCTTGCGTCTCTGGCTAAAGATATCCAAAAAACCCAAAAAAAAAAATAAAACTCAACATCCCGTATCTTTTAACCGAAGGCCTAGCGGACCCGTGTTCATGGGAATTTTTTTTATTTCAGTGTCCTCTATTGTGTGGCACTATGCAATGTACTTTTTTCTGTCAACCTGTATATGAAATCGACAAAAATTATAGGTATATAGGAATAAGTCATTATTTTATACGAAATATTCAGGCAAATAGCCTAAATTGAGGAATATCATACATATAGCCATACCATCACTACGGAATAAAGTTTGTTTCAAGTAATTTTTTTGAAGCTACACCATTCAAGGGTGAACAAATATATAAATTGAAGGATAGAACAAAAAGAGAAAAACGACACATGCTAAAGAGCCTTGGGAGAAAAATGATATCTATATGTATAGTGGCTGAAACAGTTATTGCGAAAGAGAGAATATACAGATGGTAGAGGACATCAACATAAACATTTTTGCTCGATAAACATAAGTCCGCAAACTCTTCGTTTTCGAGATACAGGGTGTTTAATTTTTTTTAAAAAAATCCTTCATTTGTCGGTATGTTTTGGATACTCTTTCCAAGATATTAAAAATTACGAATATTTTCCAATTAAATACAAAACAAAAAATGATTGAAAGTCATTAATAATAATTAATGATTAGTAACGAAAAATTATTGGAAGTTTTATTAGTTTTTCAATATTCCAATAAACGCATTGGTAGAATGTAAGGTATAATTTTGAAGCATTTAATTTTTTTTCATAGATGTAAGAGATATGGTTTTTATTTTTTTTTCTTCAAAACGAAGCTAGATACGGAAAAATTTCAGAGAACAAAAAAATTGCGCATTTTAAGTTGTTCATTTGAAAAAATCATCATAATTACAAAAAATCTACTAGGCGATATTTTTTTTGTGCAAAAACTATCCGACATAGCCCGTGGGCACGCCCTGAAATTATTGGGCAAATTCTAATAGCTCCAAAAGATACCTTATAAATGTATCAATAATTTCATTGAATTCGACCAGATCGTTTTTACGATATCAATAAGAAAATCGATTTAAAAAAAAATTAAACACCCTGTATCTCGAAAACGAAGAGTTTCCGGACTTATGTTTATCGAGCAAAAATGTTTATTTTGATGTCCTCTACCATCCTTTAGAGTTTGTCGGTATGTTTATGGGACACCCTGTATACCGAATAAAGATTTATTAATCTTCGAAAACACGGAAGGAAAACCTATAATTCGTGGAACATCGTGTGAGCGGTGGAATGTTGGGAGAGGAGAAAGGTGTTGTAATTTTTCTTGGAAGTTTGAACGTCTTAAACATCAACATTATGCAACAAAGTTTTCAATCCAATAACATTTGTTTCCACAAGAGCCCAATTTTTTCATAAATTCAAAATATGTTCAGATGAATACCACCAAAAATCTGTCACAAGGAAGCAACATACAGCCCATGCATATATTTTTTCAATTGATATCATGACTGCTATCACTGATGGAAGAAACTTCAACTGCTATTGTATATAGCTCTGATACTTTTTTTTCAAAATTTCAATAATTTCATCATAATGCCTACTTATAATCCATCATTCAACAAAGTGACCTGTTGTTCATATTCTCTTCCCTCTCTCTCCCTCTGTCTTTGCCTACGTTCTGTCACATGTTAATAACGATGAGAAAAATCGTATAACTATAAAGGTATTTTTATTTCATATTTATTAATTCATTACATGACAATATAAGATGTCATCGATTCGAAATTAACAATCTCTGTAAACATTGACATTATCGTAGGATCCAAAAATTCGAACAATAAATTACATATAGGGTGTTCTCGAAGGTGAGAAGCAAACAGTATAACCAGAATCGTCGAAATGGAATTTGCAAAATGAGGTAGTCAGAAAAATTACCGGCTCTCTCTTCACTCGCCATTC
The DNA here is from genome assembly GCA_963576655.1 of Gastrophysa polygoni. Classification (NCBI taxonomy): domain Eukaryota; kingdom Metazoa; phylum Arthropoda; class Insecta; order Coleoptera; family Chrysomelidae; genus Gastrophysa; species Gastrophysa polygoni. Next base: position 7,680,415 of record OY755091.1, read on the forward strand.
GTCACAAAAATTGGTATTTTGAAATAATTCGGCTACGAAGTTAATCCATAGGGTGTTTAATAGTATTTCATAGAGTGTTTATTATACACTCTGATACAAAATGTACAAAACCCGAACTGAAAATGAAAAAAAATACAAGACCTACAATTTCATCAATTGTCTAAAACGTATAGTGTTTTCTGTAGGTGAAATATTTGTTTTTTCGATGAGTTCTATATACTTACATACCGTTAAAAGTCTCACCTTTGAGAACACCTAGTATATGAAGGTTATACTATTGTTTACAACAACTGTTGTTCGTATACAGTAATGGATTTGAATGGGTATATTCATACATTATTTGAAAAATGCTCTCTCGTGTAAGGATGTCTCTACACCTCCAGACACAATAATTTCTAAAGGTCCCAACCAAAACGAATTAGACACCTCAAGTCAAAATAAACTACCCCTCAACAATAGACGACCAGTTTGCCTTATCGCAGGCGTCAAAGATGCCGCCTTGCAGCAAAAGTCAGGATGATATCTGGCAAAAGTCCGGGTGGCATCGCGTCCACAAAGGATAACACAATGCCCTACCTGAGTCGCAAAATCAAAGTGAAAGAAGAATGAACAGAGCTGCGGCCTCTCTTCAAACACCGTTTTGTACACCGAAAATAGGAAGATTAGTTCGTTGTGACATATTGTGGTAAACAAGGTTAAGTAATTGTAAGTTGGACTAAGTAAACTATATTTCATTTATCCGTTTTCTTTTCTCAGGTAGAGACAGCACAAAGGGCCAAGACGATTGAATAAGCGTTTGAACTAGTGCGCTCTTTTTAAATGGGTCTGTAGGATAGTGGTGTTTTCACAGTTAGAGGTCTTTGGTTATGCGATTTCTCTATGAGTTTCACATTTCATACAATCTTCACGACCATCTTGAGTAGCAAATATTTATGTGATATTGTACAGGTACCTACCGATATATGGAATTATATTCATCTGAATCAGAGTACAGAGTAGAGTATTGTAGAGTATTCGATTGAAGTCACTAAAGTTGTTGAATGAAAAATTCACAAAAAATTTGTAGACGCTATAGTAAGAAATAAAATGAGAAATAACGAATGATTTATTAAATTTAACGAATGTTGGAAGAAGTTGGAAGTTTTCCAAATTGAAAAAATATATCATTGCCTCTCTTCTGTTGTGGTACGACCGCACGAAGAATTTGCTAGAAGTTGGAAGTTTTCCAAATTGAAAAATATATCATTGCCTCTCTTCTGTCATGGTACGACCACACGAAGAATTCGGCAGAACATTAGTTTTTGGAAAATCATTGAATTCGCGGAAAAATTAGGTACCTAATGAAATTCGAAATTCAACAATTCAACTAATTCAAGAAGGTGATGGTATAGGGTATAAGTAGCTATATACCTATAAGATCTGGGTTGGAGATATTTTCAATTCATTGAGAGAAAATGAGACAGTGTTTCGGACCACCAAAGGCCTCATCAGTCGCTTTTGGTTCACTGATGAATTGATATAGCTAAAAGAACAGAATTATATACGTGGGAAATAAGATCGAGGTATGGATTTTCTTAACCCTCACAATCACATCAAGGGAAAATAAACAGAATGTTCAATGAATGTATTTTCAGCAGAAATCTTACAACTCCAATTTTTCAATATAAAGGTGAATGTGCTTTTAAAAAGTATGCACGCACGGAAATATTAGAATTACAAGGCATATTGTAATTTCAATATGACATGACAATAAGACATTTTGGGAAAGATCACAAATATGTCCTTATTATTACTACAAATATATTGAAATGATTTATATTTGTTCTTTTGCGATACTTGATACTTTTGTTTTCAAAATGTCATCTAATTTTTTGAAGAGGACAACTAAAAATATGGTAGGAAAAAATTTTTAGAAATAATTGGAACAAGGAGAGAAATTCCCAATCTAGAAAAAATGAATGCATTATACCTCCCCGATTAACCAACAGACATTATATTTGTTATCTTCATGTTTTTGTTTTGTTTCGCCATTTGATTTCTTTCTTTTCTCTCTTTTTGATGTGGACTGCCTATTCACAGATTTCACAGCCAGGTATTTATTCATTCTGATGACTGATGATTTCGATACAGTTTCTTCCAAAGTGTATTTGAACGGTCAAGATCTCGGACTTCTGAGATCTTCTTATCTTTGGCTTTCAATTTTGACTCCTTCATCATGAAATATTGGGAAATTGAACTGTATTCCCAAGAGTAATCATTCTTAGGGTATGAAATATATACAGGGTGTTACAGAACTATGGGATCAAACTTCTCTGGGTTATTCAGTCCAACAGTAGAAAAGATTTGAGTAGTGGGTCCCATGTGGGAAAGTGTCACTACGGTACTACGGCCCTAAGACGCGTTTAAATTTAGAGAGGCGGCGAATTGCCTAAATAGGATTCAATGCATTCAATACATGATATCATCACAACAATTGTTCAAAATGTCTTCCTCCATCAACCTGAATACACCGATTTGAACGTCACACATGATTTCGGCGGACTTGACTAAAAATTTGATCCTCGTTTTGAATGATTTCGAATGCTGCTGTAATTCATCCAATTAAAAAATCTAGCGAAGTTAAATCGGGTGACCTAGGAGGCCAAGAAACTGCTCCATTGACATTGACATTGACATATATATGTATGGAATGAATTGATTTATAATTGATTTATATGAAGATGTGATACTTGAGATACCAAAAGTTGACTGTACTAAAAAAATATCGTTTTGCTAACAAGACTCACTGAAGTCGCATGAACTGTTATTGTTCTTATTGAAGGTGACAACTGGCACCACCGAATTGAATTCCATCTATAACAAGCATTTGATTAACAACTTGAAATAGAATTCGAGTATCTATATACTCCTAGGTTACCCCAGGTATACAATGAATAAATAGCAGGCACGTAAATTAATTTCAGATTGTTTATCGCGATAATCTCATGTTCCACTTTCATTTCCATCTTCCGAGTTAATTATACCTATACCGAGGTCCACACCAACTACACAGTTGTTAACATTAACGATTTCATAAAACCTTTTATTTTGTATGCTCATGTTATTCATGAACCGAATGAAACAACATAATTTAAGACTAGGGTGTTCTCTCTATGCACCGCACACCGCTGATTTACAAACTCTTAATAGCTTATTTATTCAAAACATCATGATCAATTCAAAATGGCTGACCACATGAAGGGCAGGTAAACCTGGTGAACGCGGATATATTTCTTTTTCGCTGTGGGTCACCGTTGCGTTACCTGTAGGTACCTCCCTATAGAGAGCCTAAACATCTCTGTGAAATGACCGAAGTGATGGATGATTCCACAATATCAGTCCAGAACAAACTGATTCTCTGCATATGCGGGTTCATGCATGCAATGCCATAAATGAAGCCAGTAGGTGTATATCAAAGATATGATATTGTATATTCTCTACTATAGAAAGATCTCACAGAGAGGGGGATTAAAACGACCACGAGAATGAGACGCAGCGATCAAAAATCAGCTGACTGTTGGCGTTGTCAATATATTTTGATGTGCCATGCCATTGTATTGAGAAATATGACATTTCCAGTTATTTATAGTGTAAGATAATTCAATTAAATCTATTGTTAGGCGAAGTGTTTTTCAACAAAACGGACACAGTATTACTTTTTGTTGATGAATATTGAAGCCGCGGTTCAGGTCATCAAGTCAAGGAAGGATTTCGAAAATTTGCTCGAGTACCTCTTCAGACTATTATTAAGATAAAAAAATATCAGAATATATTCCATCCTGAATAATGATCCAACAAACCCCGAGTTAAATTGATTATTTCGTTTGGGTGTTCATTTAGATGTTTGAATATCGAGCAAAATCTATCAATCTGTTTTGCTGCTTCTCAATGTCCTCTGGAACATCATATAAGATGAGCAGGAGATTTTTTCCGATGCTATAGCATGAATAATAATATGTGGTATTTTGTGTTTTGAATCATTATAATGAGTAGGAATACTGTCACTGAAATGACGTATAGCAAAATCTTCATAGAGACTGACAAAATATGGCCCAGATGGCATACCGTCTTCAAATGATTCGATATCTGGTCACAAAAATTTTTTATAACTGCCACACCCACAGCCTATACAGATATATTTTTCTGTTATAGAGATGAAAGTGCTGCAAGATCTTCACATTCAATTCTCTTGCTGGGAGTTGTTGCTAAGTACAGTCGATAGCTAGAAAATTTATGTATACATATAAGTTTTTGAAAACACAATCACCAACCAAACCATATACTACTTTTTCTAATTGGACAAATTATCTTTCAATACCAGTAGATAATTTAGGAGGTGGAATTTGAACACTTTTGGAGATTTCGAATTGAAGACCGAAAAAATATTCGAAGTCACTCTTTTGGAGCCCCTTATATAGTCAAGCCTAATAGTTCCATTATTTCGCATTTGCAGAATAGTTTATACATTTTCATATCATGATTCTCACATCGTTGCATCAGATGACTATATAATTTAGATAGATAGATAGATTTATTGGTGCTTAGATACATTTAAGTATTTACACAAGTCAGTAAAGATTTAGAACATTACACAAGTCAGTAGAAATTTAAAATTCATTGAAAATATTTAAAACACTTATACATGTTAGACTATACAAGACTGGTTCACATATAAAGATGTTAAAATAATAATATATAATTGAGCATTATGACTTAATCAGTATATGATGACAAATCACTGAAATCATTATTGAGGTATATTCCTCAAATGAGTAAAACACCTTCATTACAAAATATTTCTTTAGAGTTTTGATGAAACAATTTACATTTAGATTTTTTATTCTATGTGGGAGAGCATTGAACATTTTTGGGCCCCAATAACTAGTTCCGTTTTTAGTCTTATCAAGGCGATGATATTTTAGGAACAGTTTGTCTTTATTTCTTGTGTCATAACTATAGGAATCTCCAGCTGTACTATATGATGCCAGATTTTTCTTTACATAGTTAACACATTCGAGGATATATGCACAAGGCACTGTTAGAATGCCCAGTTCTTTGAATTTTTGTTTGCAACAGTCCTTTAGGATTGACCCGCAATTGCTCTCACACAACGTCTTTGAACTCCAAAAACTTTGTCTAGGTGGCACGAATGACCCCAGCTTAATAGGGCATATGTCATGTTCGACTGAAAATAGGCAAAGTAGGATGTCAAGAGAACATCCAAAGAAACATTGTTTTTGAGATTTCATTTCTTATCATATAGGTAATGGAAGAGAGTTTTTTACTCAATTTTTTTGTATGGAATTCCCAAGTTAGGTGAGGATCGATATATACTCCTAAAAATTTAACAGGATCAGCTAGAGTTTTCTCATGATGACGTAGAGTGAATACTAGTGATTGGGATTTGCTCTCATTTAAGGTCAATTTATTGGCCGTGAACCAGTTTTTGATGGTTGTATTCTGGGTCGCCACGTTATCTCTGAGTTTATCAGGGTTTTTGGATGAAGTTAATGTTGTGGTGTCATCTGCAAACAGTATAGCTTTGCTGTCAACAATGTTATGCGATAGGTCATTTATATAAATAAGAAAGAGAGTAGGTCCTAAGATTGAGCCTTGTGGCACCCCGTGTTACATCCAGGCTTTGTTAGAAATATTACCGTTATGTGTGACATATTGTTGTCTGTCTGATAAGTAAGAGGACATTAAATTAATGCTATTTGGGCTAAAGTTATACTGAGTTAGCTTTATTAATAGTAGGTCGTGTTGAACACAATCAAATGCTTTAGTTAGGTCATGAAAGTCCGCGTGGACATATAAACCCTCTTCAAATCCATTATTTATGACTTGTAGAAGTTTATTTATGGCGAGAGTTGTGGAGAGATTCTTACGAAAGCCAAATTGGCATTTGTTGAACAGATCGTTTGATTCAAAATATTCAGTAATTTGTATTTTTAGCAGTGCTTCAAAAATTTTTGAGAAAATCGGTAACAGAGAGATAGGCCTGTAATTTGATAGTTCCTCAGCCGATCCTTTTTTGTAAATAGGAATTACCTTAGCCAGTTTTAGAATGTTTGGGAATATATTATTTGCTATGCACGAGTTTATCAAATTTGTCAGGGGATATATTATTAGGTTGGCTATGGTTTTTACAATTTTGACATTGTTGTCATAAGCATCCGTACACTTTGAATTTTTCAATTTTGAAATGACTTCTCGTACCTCATTGCAGCTTATACTTCACGCGGAAACAAAAATTTAGGTTTTTATCTAATTTAATTTTTTCTGCGGGATTTGGAGGAGTCTGGGGTAGAATTTCTACTAAGTCCTCGGCTATCTTCGAGAAATAAACATTGAAGTTTTCTGCTGATAGGTTTTGACCATTTTCAGATTTTGTGATGGGGCTGTTTCCTTTGATTACTTGCCACATTAAATCAAACAACCAACCCAAGGAAAGTTTCTTCTCGATTCGTGTACAAACGGATATTTTTGAGTGGAAAGTTTTCGTTGTACATCCTTGTATAGAACTTGTCATTTCTGAGTATCGTCGAAAAAAGATTGTGATGTGAGATGAAAAATAGATACTTTCGATCGCCTTCATAATTGAAAAACTATAAAGTTTTGTGTTGAGTATTCTGCCCTCATCAGAAAAAACGCAGAATTCAGACACTTGTATAGGGCCCACCGCATCAATTCGTTTCACGAATGTTAGAACACACCGACCGAAACAGCTATCAATGTTATAATATGGCAAGCCGGTTATATACCTGATGCTCCTGCACGGTCGGCCATCTTGGATTGTTCATGTTTTTGAATAAATAAGCTATTAGGTTTTTGTGGGTCGGCAGCGAAGAATACCCCATGTCGTAAATTATGTTGTTTTCAACCTCTATTATCAACCACAATGGTCAGAAGATTTCGCCGCATCGGTTTTCTATAACGATCTACTGACTGTATGTCTCTACTCTACAATAACATAACTGTTATGTATATAGGTTAGTTGTACGGTTTGTGTTTATTGATATGATGAGTGAGGACTGACGAGAGGGGTGATTACTTATTACCTACTTGGACTATACATTTCGACAAAATTCTTATTATTCACATCACGATTTCAGTTACAAGACCCATAATAGAGTTTTGTAGGTCGACACAGGCAAGGCCTGAAGATTTGTTGAGAGGGTAGCGAAAATTGCTGGCAAAATCAATTGCTGCGATCATATACATTCAGACCTCTTTTCTCATTGTATCTCTCGCAAGCTAGCTTTTTCCAAGCAAGTAGAGTGTAACTTGTTGGCAAACTATATGGCTCTGAAGTAGCTTATCCAGATCACAGGAACCAGATAAGCCTTACCCTGCTATAGCAGTGCAGTGCAGAGTCAGAGTCTGGCTGATGAGCTTGAAGAAGTATCTCCATGGTTTCTCTACCAGTTTCTGAGGTTGTTGTCACCTCTCCTTGTAATCTGCCAAAAATAAACGGTTACAGTAAAGTGCACAGTGGACAGTGATCGAATCGAATTTCGAAGTGAATGTCGGTTATTCAACAATTGAAATTTTCGTACAAATATATCGATGTTAGCTCGTGTGCGAGGTATTTGTTGGTGCAGCTGTTGAAGCCTTCTTATACTGCAGGTTTACCTGCACGATGAAAATGTATATATAGTTATATTATCCCAGAAATATGTATATAACTGTTGCTAAAATTTCCGGCACCATATGCTCAACCAAACTTGAGTTATTTTTGCCGAAATTGTATATACAGTGGTGTAGATACATGTGCATTGTTTCCCTTTTTACGCCACTGGCTATTTCCACAAATATTTTCTTATTTATTTTTTTTTTCAAATTGACCATTTGATTTAGAAAAGAAATCACTCTTGTGAAATTTTGATTTGGAGCTCCATTTACGCGATATTGTAATTGAATGTTAGAACACTTCTGCAGCTGTCTGTCCTCATATAATTTGTAAATTATTTGAACTTGGAATTTGTTTTTGAAACGTTCTTATGATTTATTCAGTGCGTATCGATTCGAAGAAAATAAAACAATGCATATGTCCAGCTATTTTTCGGTGAATTCTTGTTTTTATTACCTGAACTATCTAATTTTCTCATCACTCTCGGGGTCTCTGTTTTTTTTTTAAATTCAATCAACTCGTAACCGAAGCCTCCAATCAAAAACGCACCAAAGACTTTTTCTTCCAAAATCGAACAGAAAAAGATGAAAATTCAAAATGATATCCAGTGGCGTAAAAAAAGGTAAGGAAGAGTGAAACAAGCTCTCTGTATCTAAACGTCACTGGCCAGCAATTTCGGCAAAAGTTTCACTCGCGTTAAGCAAAGACTCACCTATATCATGAGTTACTCGTACCGAATTCGATCAAAAATGTTCCAATATCCTGAGAGTTATGACAAAAGCATATTTTTAAAACTGAACTCTGGCTGTACCTAAATAAAAATATATAGAGTTTGGTAATCAGTTGATGTATAGTTTTTCGTTGAATACCTAAGCCCTCAAAGTCTCTCCCACAAGCATAAAAATTACCACAGACAGATGGACTGATTTGAGAGGAAGGTAGGTAATAACTGTCCCGGAGGCACGAACAAATCGAATGACAGCGGGCAAAGCAAAATCCGAAAAACTCTAAATTACCTAACAACATGGCGTCTGGTAGACGGCCTGCCCTTGATTGGTCCATGGAAAATATAACAGCTGCACATCGAGGGCTATTAATGAGGACCATTAAGGCACGCCGAGGCCAATATTTGGATAAAATGTGTGTGCGGTGAACCCCTAATCATTATTTGTACCCTGATGCTCGTCTTCTTCTACCTCCATATTCTTTTCATGAGAATTCGTAAATGATGATCCTCAGGGGTTCGGTGTTTTTTGTGGAAATATTTCAGGTCTTTTTCATGGATATACGGGGTGCCCTGCATCTACTGTGTACTTTAAATGTGAAAATGCACAAAACATATATTTATGAAAGATAGAGGCAGGCGCGTATCATGCAGAGGGTAATTATATTTCAATAAGAGGTTATATTATCAAAGGAAATTCAGGGTTTCCTATTTAATTAGTACACCGACGAAAAAAATGAGCGTAATTCCACTCAAATATCACTCAATGTCTCAATTATCGGTCCACGCCGAGAGGTTGAGAAAAAAACTTTTTTTCTTGGAAATACAATCACATATAGAAAAAGAGTACACTATTGTTTATGTTTGAGCTTTCGAGTATTTACTGGCTCCTATCAGGAACAGTACAATGATATCAAACATTGAACAATTTTCGAAGTGATAAACAATGAAATGTAAAACATATAGACATCTGAGAACCCAAATTGAGATATTCCAATTAAACATACGAATATTTTAAGTTGACGATACCATTCGACCCAAATAAATCCCCTGTGATTTCAGTCTCTCTCATACATTGTGACATATAGCAAATGACATTGCAGATATTGTTTCATGTTCCATGCTAATTTCAGGGTAGGTAACTGAAATATAACTAACCAATCGATCCAACTTCGTTTTCTTATACAACTTGCGTGGCTTCAAAACATATAATTTTATAATGTAATGTAACAGTTGAATAATTTATGTTATACATTTTATTGTTTATCACTTCGAAAATTCCAATGTTCAATATTATTTGGATTTCCTGATGAAGAAACAATGAAGACTCGAAACCTTCATTATAAAAAAAGTGCTCTGTTATTTCTATCACTGCATACCAGAGGAAATTCAGATCAGACACGAACCTACCCATACCTGGTTCTGTTGTGAACATTTTCCTCTCGCAACGCCCCTGTGTTCCTTTCATTCGAAGATTTGTGGTTAACCTTTTGTAGCAGATGATGAGTTTGTGTATGAGAGGAAGTCAAGTGATGCCGCGTGTATACACGTTTTGTGTTCGAGAGTTCCTGTCCCAGGCAACAGCTGCGAAATTTGTAAGACTTTTCTCAGCTCGTCGCACGACGCCATCAATTTTCTTTTGCGCCCTAATTGATCGCAACAATCGCAAACAGGATAGATAAATGATGTCCTTTTGTGCGAGCGAGGCGTCTTTCTTTATTCCATCAGCCGTGTTTTTTTCGACAGTCGAAAGAGCATCATCGCTATCCATTCGCTCCCTTGGCTCTGATGGGATTGGATGTTACTCAACCACTCGAGAAGCTGGTGAACATGTGTACAGGAGGATTCACTTTGTCTCTCGAGCATCAAACATGGCGTATCTATTATTCTCTGAAGCGCATTGAGAAAATGTTTCGATCTTCGCAGATAATTTTCCAGCTGCTGCCAATAAATGTGGCTACGCACATATACATTCAGTTGAAATATTTTCAACCGCAGAAGTGTGCACTTTACTGGTCTCCGTTTATTTGTGGCCGGAAAGATTACTTCAAAAACAATTAAAATACAGTCCGTGCAAAAAGTAACATGCATGGCTTTCGTAGGAGATTATAACTGTATTTTCCTTAGAGAGAGGTTTGTGCCTATACAAAAATGTACCATCTTAGATACTGTCTGTAAGAACAATATAAAGAAAAGATATACTGACAAATCAAAATTAGCTGAACATATCCTTACTGAAAATGGACAACATATGGCCGATTGGGGTAGTATTAAGATCATCAAGGAAAAGAAGACAACAACCAAAAACGGAAAATCAAAGGGTCTGCTTGCATTCTCCTGAACGGAGACAATAATATTGCTTCTTGTTCAGTTGATATAGATAGAACTTGGCATCCACTTCTGAAACTTGAATATGAAAATGGAAAATTCGATATCAATTAATAAAAACACCTTGTAACCAGAATTCCTCCGTCTACCAAATTGTCACTTTTCAGTGTCAAAAACGAAAACATTGAAAAATTTCACGAAGAAAAGAATTTTAATTTTAATTGTGTTGAGAACGGGAGCAGATTCGTTCCCGAAACGTCCACCAAGATAAGTAGAGGTTTTATTCTTATTAAATATATTTGTATTTCCAAATTTTTTTCAAAAACAAGGTGTCACTGACCAATAGATAATTTCTCTTTTAGGTATCTAAAGGTTTAATTTCAAGCGCAGTGACATTTTGGTGCGGATCCCAAATCTGTCCTTACTACAAATATATTGCAAAAATTTTTAATAACTTCTACTCTATTTTTTAGAATCGAGGAGAGAAAATCCCATGGAAAGCTGAAAAATGAATGTACCATCTTGTTTTTGTGAAGTACATCACTCTGAGTGGAATGATTGTTGCTGTATTATGTTCACTTATACAGAAAAGAGTATTGGGACACCGAAGTTGTAGTTCCTGATAATGAAGAGTCGTAGCACAATGGTCAAAGTGTTTGAACCATGATCGAGCTACCGGACGGTAGTGAGTTCGAACCCGGCCACGGCTGTTAATTTTTCATCAAAATTGAATCGGTTCAGTGATTTCAATTCTGACGTCAATATGGCAGTCTAGGCCACAGTCCCGCAGGCGGGGTGGTTGGCGGAGTCCACTATAAAAAATCCTTCCGCTTTTCTCAACCCGGTCAAGCTTCGGCTTATGAGACGTTGGAGTCCAACGTAGAAGAAGTGATCGATGAAAAAAATAATGAAACACTCGAATGTTCGGACAGAAAAAAAAATGCACTACTATTGCATGCTTGCACTTATACCCAAGGAAAAGGTTTTCTAGAATATTCATAGCCATATCATGTATATAGCCATATCATGTTGGCCAGCGGTCATACTACTATATGGTCCCAAAAATGTATAACTCCATTCCTCTCCATCTACAAAAAATCGATAATCTGAGATTATATAAAAAAGAGTTAAAGATCTTCATTCACAACTAACCCAGAAAAAAAGTTGCCGACCTGATAATGTGATTTTTTTTAAACTTTAAATTACCAAATTCTGGTAATATTCTGAAATGTCTTGTTTAGTCTAGTTATATTTATGCATATATATATATATATATATATATATATATGTCTATACTCTTTGATTTGAATTAACTGTTCTTATTCATCTGATTTTACTTGAGTTTCAACTCCTTAGTTCATAATATATATTATTTTTAGTATAGGTGATGATTGTCTTATATTTCTAATTTGATATTTTCAATGTATATTTCGAAACAAGTGTGTTACACACTCATCTATACGTCTGATATCTATTCATCATTGTTTATGTACCAATCTTTTATTTGATTTGAATAAATATCTATTATTATATTATACATATATCTATAAGAGTTGGTATTTCGATATTTCCAGATAAGATTTGACGTGAATGTGAAATTTCCAGTCATGATATACACATATATCCACTTTTCAAAAGGCTTATTTCCCTTCATATATCACTGTAATCAAATATTTATTAGCCACAGATAAATTTGGTTCGCATGATGCCATCATCTCATGAAGAGAGTTTTGAATTCTGAATTATACTCTTTCGGAGTTGAAAACTCACAATTAGTCTAATTCTGAATTAGCAAATACTAGATATCATCTTATGGCTAGATAATATGTTCAAACACCGAATTTAATTTCATCAACTCGAATTATATAAAAACTCACATTATTTTTCTCATATTTGGTGCAGGGGCAAATTGGAGGTGGATCAGCCGCCATTCTTCAAACATACCAGGTTGTTATTTGCAGCAATAAAAATATGGTCAAGTCATCAATAATTATTATATTGATATCAGGTCAGACCGTGACAGTAGACAAGCAGAGTGGATGAACCATATAGAATACTCAACCCTCTCATTAGAAACTAGGTAACCTATTTTGTTTTGAAAATGGTTAATCAGGAAAGGAAGAATAAATCCTCTACAACCAACAGTACTGCACTAAAATATTAACTATTGGTATAAAAAGTTAAGTTGCATTTCAGATGACAATTCAGGTGGCAAAATTAATGGCGAAGGCACAAACATGACTCCTATATAGTCATAAAATTTGGGAATATTGTAAGCACATTCCGTACTCATATACAGTAAGAACACAAGGTCCCTCACAATCCTTTAATGAAAAAGAAATTTCATTTTGAGGAACGTCTAATTATCGGTCATCGTGAAAGGGACTGTATATGGTTATCATTATTTCGTCTCACACAATTGATATCTGCTAGAGCTTCCAAATATAGAATGATACCCGATGAAGAAATCATCATCGCTATCAGATTCCTCTGGTTTTGAAACCCTCGAATAAGAATGTTCACCACCACGAGAGCTTTAATTTCCGGTTTTTAATTGAAGCTATAAAGTGATATTCGGTATATGAAAGTTCCAAAAGGATAATGACGATTTTTGATGGTATCGACATATAAGTAGTGTCTGTTGTATGTTAATTCAAAAGTATAATATTGATATATAATATTAGAGTTTTATTATTTATCAACTTGTATAGAATGGAGCTCGACATAATCTGAAGTTGAATGTAAATGTCATCTCACTTATAAACGTCAAATAATTTCGGGAAATTTGTTCAGTAGCTATGGAACGATTAAATGAGTTTTTAATTTGTCGAAAATGTTAGGTGTGAAATCATGAAGAGCAATTATTTGAAGTGATTTTCAGTTCTTCTCCGAAACTAAATAGGACTGAGTAGATCTGCTTTGGCGATCATGGTGATGTATTCCTCAGAAAATGACAACTCTTTGCCACATTTGAACATGTTTCTATCTCTGAAACTCTAGGAGGTACGGAAAAGTGGTAACCCTGTATGGCGGCGAATACGTTTCTTCCGTGCATATATCAAAGCTGAATGCCAGTAGTAAATCAGGGAATTCAACAACCCTGGCGGCTGCATCGAATAAAATTAAATATTCCACAATATGTCTGCTATTATAATACCCACCAACGCTTATCGCTGAAACGCGGTTTCGCATTAATTAGCTTTTATGTATAATACCGAAAGTTGAAAAAGCTTTCAGAGCTTATATAAGCTGGCGATGGTGATATTTTCGAGGCATTTGTGTTTGAAAAGGACCGTCTCGTAATGTGAGGTCGAGCTAGCTTTAATTATATGTTATTTATACATTGTTATACATTTTGAAATGTGGTTTTGTAGCTATTACCCCTAATAACTGCCATTTCGTTGAAGGTTAATGTTGAAAAATAATGGATGGATATGCCGAAATGAAATAATTTTTGGTCGTCTTAGAGATAACTGTTCTGGTACTTGAAATGACTTGAAGACAGATTCAGTTGGAAGTTCCTAATGGAAAAATCATAAAATTATCATGAATATTATTTTGAAAATCCGACAGTTACAGTTGAAAGTTAACAGTTCATGTAGGTAGCTATAGTAGAGAGGTCATTGGGAGAAAACCATTAAATAGACTGTATTTTTCGTTTTTATATTTTTTATTATTATTACTGAATTCCGAGTAACATCTCGGAATTGTTGCCAGTTGCAACTCGGAATTTAAGTAAAAAATAAGAATGAAATGATAGTGGCCCTAATTCTATATGTACGCTTCCGTATTAGAATTTGAATAATGTTTTTGATTCATCGAACCTAAAAATGACACATCTGATTTTCTCGCAGATAATTATTCAGCTATGAAAATGCCAGACATTACATTAATTTAACAGACCTCGTAACAATCATAACAACTGAGATCCCCATGGTTGAGCTCGAAAAACGGACAACCTGTATAAATGATTTACTTTTACATGAAGTATTCCAAAAGATCATGAAACGATAATATTAGACTGAATCTTGGCTCAAAAGTGGGTACATATAGATATTTATGTAGTTTTTTTTTCAAGGAAAGAACCAGTCGAACTCTATGAAACCACACTCAGTGGTTGCCGATAAATTTTCATGCTTCAGAATTTTCAATATAAACATAACATGCCTATCAAGTTGAATATACTATCACGGCTTGAGTGTTGGGTTTTTCCATGAACATGAATAGATGATATATAGAGGTATTCACTGAATATAATAACAATAATGTATCAGTTCTCAACCCCATAACCAGTCGCAGAGGTTCGAAAATGGCTGAATAATACTGAATACTTGATACGAAACCCTGGTCATACATTTCCAAATATATTGTTCAGGTGAATATTCTGTATAATCTATACGCTCCCTTTAAAACAACAATCTGCACGTTATCGCGTTGTTAATAATCAGGTGAGCATTTAATCTACGCTCCCTTTAAAACAACAATCTGGCACGTTATCGCATGGTTCATGACTGGTAGCAAAAAAAACTCCGGCGTTTTGATCGCTTCAAACGAGTGAGCGGACTTATTATTAGGATTCACCGGCATACCATACCATACCATATACCGAACCCAAAAATTCATGTTGTGACTATTTTACGGATTGAAGAGACGCATCCAGGTTATGACTTCAGGAAATAGGTGTCCGGATTAGTGGATATAGGTTACACCGTTTTCTCATGATCTCATATTGAGAAAATCCATCGTTACAGAAAATGACCTGTTTTCCTACCTGGATACATAAATAAGTAGCTATTTCTGACCCTTCTGTTGAAAAAATATACTTGTACGCCCCTGAAGAAGATAACTGCGTATGACACCTTGCAGAAATTCGTTTCTATAAGAACTTTCATAACTATCCTCTCTGTTCCATCTCGAATTGCGGTTATCTTTTATTGGTGTTAATATTATCCGCATGTGCTGGAGAATTTATAACTTCGAGAGCATCGTTATCTACACCCGGTTGTAGGTATCACATTTGTCATATCCAACGATGTGTGACATCAACTGTTAGGGAACTATAATAAGGGTTTTTTCAGTATTGGAGATCATGCGAATGTAATGATTTTTTTTATTAGATGTTTGGGTTTACCTTTTGGGTGTATACCTGTAGGATCATCTATATGGAAGAATCATTAGTACCACCTGACTGTGTGAGAGATACAAAAATTAATACACCTATATATACAGAAGGGTTTCCAATTGAATCTGTATCTTTCAAAAAATTTACGCGCCGGCAAGCTGCGATGAGTGTCCGGATTGAAGAGATGTGTCCCGGATTATGACATTTGAACTTAGGTATTCGGATTACTGGCAGTCTTGAGGATGTCATGTGTTTGAGGACCATTAATTATTAAATTTAATTCTTCTCTATGATTCCGAGTTGCATCTCGGCAGTTGTACAACGATATAGTATTGAACTACAAAAGTACTAACTGAAATAGGAAATCTACTGGATATTCTGAGTAACAAATATAGGAATTGGAATGGAAATATAATAGGTAGTTTGTACAATATCGTACGAAAACGATGTTTCAATACGACGTCCCTAATTTTAAGAATGAGGTCCTGCGACCTGCCGTGATAACCTGCAGGACGTCAAAAGTCCTTAATCTCGAGCTTTCCCTCATTAATCTCCTATTTGAAGATTCAACCCATCCATGGCAAACGTATTTCACTGTTACCGCTGATATCCATACAAAAGACAAAAGGTCAGAATATTGCTCTCGAGGGAGAATTGAATATCACGAATAATTAATTGAGCTGAACACATTGATTTATGGAGAATTCTTTTGAAAAATGAGATTTCAGGAACTTGAGGTGGAATAGCAGCTTGCTCAAGTTCTGGACTCATTATGGTTTGGAGCAAATTATCACTGAGTAACGTAAAATTGAAGTTATGAGATTATAAAGTGAAGATTTATAGCGGAAAATCACTCAAGTGTCAGTTGTTAGACGGCGGCACAAAAATCAAAAAAATATCATCAGTATTATTGATAATGGCACAATCAGTGTTATGGAAATGTTGATTCAGAAGTAGTGATTCAGGTTACTTCTCAATTTTAGATCGAACTACATAATTACAATCACAAAACGTCAACTATTTGTACAGAAATCTGTAAAAATGTCAACATCTTCTGGGGAGTTTCATTACTATCAGGCCATTATAGAGGAAAATGGCGTTAGCGTTTTTGAAAACAAAACACCATCAGTGACTGCACCACTCTTTTGTGCATCGTTATCGTACAAAATATATAGGGACTCCTGATAAAATTACTCACGTCAGATGCCCATCACTTTTTTACATTTCGAAAGAGTGATTTGGTAAAATAAACTCTATGAATTTCAGAGGGGACTCGAAATATATACCACGAGAGAGCGAGATTCAATATCAATTTTCCCTCCCCTCTGTAACTTGGGTATTCCTCAACACCAATTAGATTAGATTAGAATTCGAAAAATCCTATATTTAATTCCATAATCGGATTAATGTGGTAGATATGTATATATATATGTATGTGAAAGAATTATTGCGAATGATGAGCCGATTAGGTAAAGGTATTCAAATCGTTATTATAGTGTAACGAGACTCTTTGAATGCACAGGGCGATTCGAACAGTTCGTGATGGTCTTATTAGAAGTCAGAAAAGCTCCAGCTGGCAGTAATCCAGTTCGACCAAAATACACACTGCGATTCTTATCAGTAGTAGGGGATTAGTAGGAGATGATTTCGATCTGAAAGACAATAATGCCTGAATGAAACCTATGGTCACTATAGAAAAGATGTCCGATCTCTGTACGAACAGATTCTAATTAATATCGGTCAGAGAACAATACTTATAGTATAGTCGATAAGATATGCAATACCTACATTTGTATAATAATGAAAGGATGCCACATCAAACCAACTCGGATAATTTTGGATCAAAAAACATTCAGACAACACTGAGATCAACTGAACTTCCTAGGTACCCTTGATTTTCATTTCAAACTTTCAGCAGGAACGTCGAGCAGGAACTCAACTCATCTCAACTACAAAAAGTACATATCAGATAGGCGGCAACGACAAATTCATTTGCTGGAGGGTTTTAAAAAAGATTATATGATTAAAGGACATGAAACAAAATAATATTTCATAACTGATTACATATACAAGTGAATTATCAATACTACATAATACATTATATAACATTCTACAACAAGCCAGTAGTGATGGTTATATATCAGTAATGCTACGTGTGCGAAGATTCAACCCCCTTATGTAATGAAGATCATTCATGCTTCTGCCATCTATTGGAGTGAACATTTGCAATGGTTTTTGAATACCTACAGACACGTATCTTGGATGGTACAGATTTCTGTCGCAAAAGAGCAGTGAAATTTGTTGAATCTCTTGTCGCCAGATGATGCGCATTGTCCTTGAGCATGTGTAGAAGATGTGTGTGTGTGTGGTATACAGTATTGATTGGTGTATTATCAAAGAGTATATATAGTGTAAACAATTATTCTATGGTATTATCCTTTATTATTTGTTGAATACTCAAGGGTAGTATGTGATAATAGATAAATCAACGTATAGAGTATGTAGACTATAGACTAACTAACGACACCTTCTTCATAAGGGCTCAACCATAGACTTATTATCCTGAGGAGACGGAACTATTTACATTTAAAGAAGATCAGACATTGCCAATATCTGGTCCACTGTAGGATACTATTGTGACCGATTGGAAAGTGTCGTTGCCATATTTCCAGATTGAGAACGAGATTTGCAATAATTATTGACACGTTCATATCATTTTTTCATTGTATTGCAAGTAATACAGTCTCGATGGAACATTTTTCTGAACGGTATTTTTATACATAATGAAAACTTGAAATGTACACGTTGGAATTACCGAATATTCATTTTGTGAACTATTACATTGTAGCATCATAGGATTTGTCACCCGCAAAGAGACATCGGCGCGTCCAGGCCACGCCTATTGTATGAATGATTTTTACTACGAAACTACGATCAGCCCATTTCTCGTTGCGGTGTTGTAGACGAGTGATCTTGTGTTTTGAAGTGTTGTATTTAGTGACTTTGAATAGATATTGTGGAATTCAGAGTGAATTTTTGGACAATATGGTCCGTCACTGCCAAGTGTGCAAAAAACTTGACAATTCCAGCCCTGATGTTTCTTTTCACAAGTAAGTTGGAATACCTAACCTCCAAATTTGTTTGTTATTCCAGTGGCGTGAATATATGATGATTAGGTACTGTTTATTCATGATTGTTAATGATTTAGGTAGTGTTCATGTTTCCATGGCATAGACTTTCTTGTTCATTGCATCAAAAATTCTAAGCAACTTATTCCTGTTAACCTATTTCTCTATTACTTCAGGTTTCCCGCTGATAGTGAAAAAAGGAAAATTTGGGCATCTCTTCTTGGCTGGCAGGAGAATCGTCTGAGCAAATATCTTTATGTATGTTCTGATCATCTCGATTCGAAGATGTCATAACAAAGAAAAGTGGTAACAAATACTTGAGGCCAGATGCAAATCCACTACCATGCCATTCAGCATTTCAGTTCGCATCTGATAGGTAATTTGCAGTTAATACTCCATCGTTTCAACATCACATTTTTCCAATACAGTACAGAAAAACAACAAGCTATGTTCACGAGCGACATCATTTATTTTCTTTGTGAATTATTGTCGTTGTATTTAATGATATATTGTTTTGTATAAAAATCCAAAAATTATTTGCAGTTCAATTTGAACCAACACCTTCTTTCCAGTAATGAATCAAAATGTGTCATCATCATCCGAATAAATTTGTTGTATTATATGAATATTAAAAGTATGAAAGCTGTGTTTTTTGTTTTTATCAAAGCGGAGAAATCTGTGTGCAAATTATAAGGAAATTCAATTTTATACAACTGTCTGAATGCATATGATATTGCACTTGTTTCAGTTGAACATAATATCGGGAATTACAGGTACTGACAAGAATCTGGTTATATATTTCCAATGATGTTTCATTTTTTCAGAATGTTGATTGACAAATACAGAGAGAAATTACATGTTGTTCATAATCAAAAGGAATTTGTTTGTCTTCCTAACTAACAATAAAGTTATAGATAAAATATATTTCCAAGTCATGGAACCATAAGGACGGTACGCCACTCGCTGAAATCAGGGAAACAAGACACATAAACATAACAGCGTTGCCAACAAGTTGGTGAAGACAAAGAGGTTCGATCGGTAGTCTTTCTCATACGCGTGCAGTTCATTTTCAATCATTGCTTCAAAACAAAAGCAGTTTTATGAATGAGATGTTCCGTCTCCTCAGGATAGTAAGTCTATGGGCTCAACTAGCACGCCAATAGACGGTTGAGGCGTTTTTCAACATCAAAGAATTCTCGAAGCCTGTACCATCGAATAATTGGTCTGTACATTGGGGTAATGGGTAAATATGATTTCATGGGACTAATGGGATGTGGAGGAATTGACATTCACGTGATATTAGTTATTAGAAATTCGTGTTTCGCATTCACGAAACAAGAAATATATAAAACGTGGCAACCTCGCCCTGTTCGTGCGTGTTCGGAAAAGTGTTGTGGAATGTAGCTGTAGTGGAATAATGGAATATTTGGGATGTGGGTGAAATGAGATGACCCACGGGTTTTTGGTTTGAGAGTGATACAATTATAGAAAATCTGTCGTTTCCTTGGATGACTTCGTTACCTACTGATATCTGAAGATATCCATAAATTTATGAACAATATATAGAATTTATGAACATAAACTGTATGAATGCTCGCACCGTCATTTATGACATCATTACAACGCCATCGATCCGTTTACAACAGGTGATCTGTGTCGTAACCAGCAGTAATTTATGAATCTGGCTATGGGCAGTCGGAACGGACAAGAAGAAAAATAAAAATGGCCGATTGACAGCACCACAAAACAGGCTTGCCAAGTTACCCTTTCCGACAGATCGACCTTGGTTGACGCTCAGTTAACGCCAATCTCAATCCAATGCACTTTTTCAGTCAATATTGACATGTCAAAAGTCGAAGCTGAAAAGGTGTGGAATCTGAAAAGATTTGACGATTCCCTGTTTTATTTGTTAAAATGAAAAATATGCTTGATTGTGTCGTCAAGTGAGATGTGTTAAGCTAATCAGTGTTGAAATAATAATTCCAATTAATTCCCAGCTTAGTTCAGTAGGAAAATGGCCTCTGGAGACACAATAGAAATTATTCAATCCCCTGACACAAATTTGACTAGCAACATGAATCATTCCAAGGAGATTTCAGCATATCATGAATCTACGGACACCGACGATAATGAAGGTAAAAATAACACTTTACTCAATTCAGTGGTCCACTGAATAGTTCACGAGAATATGAACAAAATTTCAAATGCATATTCGATGGGCAAATTTTTCGAACAAAGTAAAAATATTACTATGAATAATCAAACCTAGGTACACACCATAGATTTATTATCCTGAGAATATGTCTATGGTTGACACTAATGTAATGTTCTACCCATAATAGACAAAATATACTGGTTGTTTTAATAAAAAAATAAAATCAGCTTTACTTCCAGTCAAACTGAGAGCTCAGCAGTTTCCTGAACATTCAAAACAAATCCATAGGTCAATTAATTTAATGTGTCCTAAGGAACTACTGAACTGATGAATTGACCTACTGATATTCATATCATAGTCTGAAAACCTATGGAGATATTTACTTCCACAAAATTGCTCATGACTATAAGGATTAAGTCAAAATACTCATACCTAATATATAATTCATGATTCAGTTCCTGTTGAGTAATAATTTGTTTATCAAACAAAAACATCAGTGAAATTGTTACGGTACTACAGGTGTATGAACATACAATGGAATGAGTCATTGAAGGTTTCTCAATATTCAGATGTCCAAGTTTTATTATTGACATTTAGGTTTCTCTCCCATTAATATAATTACCTACTTACTACCTACCTCATTATGGAAAAACTAAATAAGCCAGCTGTGGTAAGATTTCCTATGTATTATTCATATTGGTATCTATGCTATTACTCCATATTCCTTGATATATTTTGTTTATAGAAGCTATATAGAAAAACTTTCCTACACTGGGAGATGTATTGAAACATTTTTGTGGTATTTAAACACAGGTATCTGGGAAAGATTGTACAATCTGATAACCTCAAAAGTATTTTTATATCTATTAAATTCACATTATTCAAATATTAACAATATATTACACTGGAGAGTCTGATAACAATATATCCATTAAAATATGTAGTTGAATTAACAACTTTATTTGTCATCGAATGTTGTCAACAAAACATTGCAAATTGATATTTTTCATAGTAACTTCTGCTATGACTACTAGCATTCTGTGATATAGAATGCAAGTATGGTATCCATTGTTCAAAAGTTGGAAATTTTTCCTCAAATCCATACTTTTCTTTCAAACAATTACTGATTATAAATAATTCAACTAGGAGGAAACAGCCTGTTTACTGTGTTATACATATACAGGATGACTGACAGAAAATGATTCCAAAAAATAAGTACTACAAAGAGGCACTTATCAATATATTTATGCCTAACAGTAGTTGCCATTTATCAAATGGCAAAAAAATATTTTTCTGATACTGAAAATTATCAAAAAAAATTATTACCTTCAAAAAATTTGTCATCGAGTCATAATGTTATAATTATAGTTTGAGAGTTTTTTGTCAGTCAATTGGGTGAAAATTTCTATGGAGCAGGTCGATTCAATGTTATTTTTGTTAGTGTTGTGAAAAAACTTATGAGCTTTCACATGAAAATATCATGGTTGAAACTGAACTATTTAACTCCCAATTGCTTCATCCAAGCAACTGGTTTTAATGATTGGCCAGGTCATAAGATTATGTGAAGCAATTTTGGTTGAAAAAAATCAGTTTTTGATATTGAATGTGATTTTTCATATTTTTTTGACAGATTTAGAATACCCATTGAAATTTGAATAATGTGATATCTCATATTCCAGACAAAGATGATAACTCAATGGCATATAAAAGTTCACAAGATGTGAGTATATTTTATTGCATATGGAGGTGAAAACATAAATTGTACAATAATTCTAGGTCAACTCAAAAACTCTTCCAAATGAGGTCAAACTCAAAATTGAGCGAGATAAAAAAATCGGCCATAGAAGAGTGGGGGTTGGGGGCGAAATTACTTATAAAAAAATTCAAACTACCCAAATTATGGGTTCTATACAATTAGGTGAGTAATAATAATAATAATAAAATAATAGAGAGTAATGAATCATATTCTATGGTTTATACAGGGATACAGCATGCAGTTGGAGGTTTGGCTTCAAAACCTGAGAGAGATCTTCTGATGCAAGATTTTATGACAGTTGAAACAACAAATTTTCCACATGAAGGTTCTAATCATACTCCAGCTCATCATTTTTCTGAATTCAAATTCAAAAATTATGCTCCAATAGCTTTTAGATATTTCAGGGATCTTTTTGGCATTCAGCCTGACGATTTTCTGGTAAAGTAATGAATATTAATTATTTTTTCCATCTTCATTGTTGCTTTTGGTTTAGATGTCTATGTGTGATACAAGATTAAGAGAACTTTCGAATCCTGGTGCCAGTGGTTCAATATTTTATGTAACTAATGATGATGAATTTATTATTAAGACTGTACAACATAAGGAGGGAGAGTTTCTTCAGAAATTATTAGCAGGTTGGTGAATAATTCATATCAACACATATATAAGATTATTACGAATTGAAATTAATATATTCTTAGGTTATTATATGAATCTCAATCAGAACCCTAGGACATTGTTACCAAAATTCTTCGGACTTTATTGTTACCAGTGTAACAGTAAAAATGTAAGACTGGTTGTTATGAATAATTTATTGCCAAATAATATTACAATGCACCACAAGTATGATCTTAAAGGGAGTACTTATAAGCGAAAGGTAATTTTTTCATATACTCTCTTGTATAACTATAGCATTGAATGATGAATAACTAGATGATGAGTTAGATTATTCAAGTATGGATATCCATACATGAACAAAAACCTACCTCATTTGGTTGAATGGACCACTATAATTAATCTATATGGCATTTTAGGCATCTAGAGCAGAACGTCAGAAACGTTCACCCACTTACAAAGATCTGGATTTTATTGAACATCATCCAGAAGGCATATTTATGGAAGCAGATACTTATAGCGCATTAGTTAAGACCATTCAAAGAGATTGTAGAGTATTGGAAAGTTTCAAAATAATGGATTACAGTTTATTGCTTGCTATTCACAATTTAGATCTGGCCCTTAAAGAAAAAGCGGTAAGTATTTGTAGGTACATCCTTTAACAAAATTTCATAGCACAACAACGAATTCTAGAGACACAAATTGCAAACAATAAAGCTATACAATATATAAGCTCCGACTAGTTTCTAGCACATTTTATATGATAGTCATAGGTCACTGTTTGATTTCTTCTTAGTAGCAAAATTTTGATGGATTCATTCTGCAAAGTTCTTGAATAATATTCATGTAAGTTGATGTAGAGTAAAAATATCATAGAGCCTAACATGTCCCACTTCTTGCAATGTGCAAACCATAGTCTGATGCAAACCTACTCCTTGATCATTCTACTGAATATTTTTCTGAAAATGTTCTAGTGCAATCCGAACTCACATTATTCTAGGTAATAATTTCATACTTATTCATTTCTCCACCAATATTGGCATTTGTTTCAAAATAATATAGTTCAAGTACTCAGCCTTGTTAATGTATCTGCATACTACAAATATTTGATTCATTTTCAATTGATCAAGTGTTTGCAGGTTCAAGTTACAATTTAAATACTTATGCATATTATTCATAATAACAGGAAGAGAACTAAAATTCTACTTAGGTGAAAACGTTTGATTCCTACTGGGGTTTGATTGATGGGATTCATGGATTACTCACAGATATTTTTTTCAGGAGAAGAAATCTCAAACTGATTTAGATAAAGTACCTGAGGATGGAGAAGCTGGAGATATGAGTGCAGTTCTTCTTCATGAAGAAAGGGAGAGAGAAAAAGAGGACAGAATTGGGGCAGTGGCGATTCTTAACCGCACCAAGTCCATCAACAGGCAGAGATTGGTTGCTCATTCTACTGCTATGGAGAGCATTCAGGCTGAGTCTGAACCCATAGATGAGGATGATGATACACCGTAAGTATTTTCTGTTGAGTAGAATCTTTCATGATCATTATATTGGTATAAAATGATTCATTTCAGACCTGGAGGAATTCCTGCAAGAAATGCTAAAGGAGAGCGTCTGCTATTGTTTATTGGTATTATAGACATTTTGCAGAGCTACAGGCTGAAGAAAAAGTTAGAACATACTTGGAAATCCATGATACATGATGGTGTATGTTGAATTGAACTTGATACACTAGAAATGTGTTAATATTGGTATTTTTACAGGATACTGTCTCCGTTCACAGACCTAGTTTTTATGCCCAGAGATTCCAGAAATTTATGTCCCAGACTGTATTCAAGAAAATTCCATCACGTGAGTTTCTATTTGTTATTTTATGATTTGACGATTTTGATTTAAATGTATTTCAATTTTTGTAATTTTTTAACGTATTTTTCATAACCTGTCAAATTCAAGGAGCTTTGTGTCCTTATACTGATTATCAATAATGGCTCTAGTTTTTATGACTGAGAAAAGTTTTATGTTTGAAAAAAATTGAATATTTTCTATTTCTTGGAGGTTAGCACCAGTAGCATAATCAAGAGTAGAAGGGAGAAATCTGTTTCAGTACATTATAAGGATATATTTTCTTTCAATAACCTCTTAATGGCATTCTTCCATATATTTCGGCAAACCAAATTATTATACATAGTATATATATTATACAATTATTTCCGCCCAGCTCTTTATATCGTTGATGGAAACATGTTAGTCATTTGAAATGTTCCAGTGAAAATATAATATCTATGACTGTTTTCTTATGAGATTCGCCACAGTGATACAAAATGTGTGGGAGTAAAGATATCAGTCATTGGAGTCACAGAAGAACATTTGAAGGTAAGGAATGTATTGTGCATAGAAGGAAAACGAATTCAACGATTGATTGCCTACATTAGTTGTTATTTTCAACCAGTATATTATTCTTTCATAATACCTCAGATAGGGTTAGGGCGTAATGAGGTATTATGCCCGCTGATATACTATTCATTTCTATTGTCTGAAAATATTACCTGACAATATTATCGTTTCATTCCTTTTGTTCAACTTATTCATGCAACCATATTCATACAAGTTTGATCAAGTTACAACTTAATCTTACTGAATCAAAGAAATGCATTATTTGACCTCCGTGTTAGATTAGTGTTAACGCACTTGGTATTAATGTTCAATTTGCAATTTTTACAATGCTGTAGACACTGTAGACCATACCTCTATTGTGAAAAACTTGAATATATTTCGAAAAATAATTGGGTGTCTAAATTAACTTTTCCAACCTAAAATGATCCATAACAAAGATGCAATGAACATGTCATATCATTCAGATCCACATACAGGATAGTACAAATCTTGGGTACTGCTGATGAAACAATCTTTCATCACAGGCCGACCAGAATATTATTGGTATGCAAGTCATTTCACAAAGTTCAATATCCGATCCAAAATATTGATTGGAAATTCCTCTGAATTGATGATCATTTACGTACGATCAATACAAAATAACCAGTTGCTACCTATCATTCGAAATTAATGAATTGATGATGATAAGTATCAGCATCATAACGAATCGTCATGATATGTGGCTCATTTGACTCCCTATATTTCCTTTTCTCAATTCATTCACGAGATAAAGAGTTTGGGCGCCGACCGTTGATTTCCTCTTATATGCCCTCATATTTATCTGTAGCATTTACTGCGTTCCATTCGAGTGCATGAGATCCTAGTGTCTCCTGATTGTCTTTATTCATTGTCAGCTGATGTGCACCCAAGCGACTTTTTGCCGTTCTTTTTCATGAATGTAACGCAGTAGCAGTAGATCGTTGATTTGTGGATCGCTAATACATTGTGTATGTTTTAATGCTTCATGTAGTGGACTTGCCAGAAATTAAAGGCAATCACCGCAAGTTTCGCAACCTGGTTTCCAGCTATATAGGTAAATTCCATCACCCTATATTTCATTCGCTAGATATTGGTTCGTTTATACATTTCCCAAAATGGTAGCTTCCTTTCAGAACTGTTCTATAACTTTGCATGAGCTGCACCGTTTTAGAATGGTTCTGGATATAAATTATCATTATGTTATTACCTCTTTGGGACTCAAGTGGTAAGTGGTCCTTCCATCGGTTTAGGGTGGAATCATTATGAATATATGATGTCGGATAGTTGAGAATAATCGATAATTTATCAGAAGATAGTTTCTCGGTCAAGCAGAATTCAGAAGGCGTGCGGGGGGCATGAGAGGAAACTCATGACGTTAATTCAATGCATAATGCGCATTGAATCCATCTGATAATGTACAGTTTTGTAGTGAAGATAAGCGATCATTAAAATAACTGATGTTTATCAGCAGTCATTGATGAGTGTATATTTTAATTCACATTCCTTATTATGACGAATCCAATGTTTTTGGTTCGTTTTCATCAATTTTATCATTTTCTTCGTGAACAAAAGCATGTCCTATGATACTTTCGTTGTTTGCATTATTTCTGAATATATTCGTTTACAAATACAGTTATATCACCAATGCAATTCGATACTTCAATTTCATTTCTTCATCGAGTCAAATTTAAGTTACATAATGGAAAAATGTTTATTTTTACTGCACCGAAATATTAGTTGCTGAAAATGAATTTACCAACCCTGTATAATTTTCGGTGCAGCTCATTTGTAGGTTGGTTTGAAAAAAAATAACTCGAGTTTTTCCATTTGAATAAGAACACCCAGTATATTATTTCGTATTTCATGAGGGTTCCTTATCACGACTTCAACAATATACTTTTATTAGGTTTTTCAAACTATCGAAAACTATTTCATACATCATGTGTATGAGCGAGACAGTTGCTATTCCGAACTTCATTGGATGACTCACTTGACCTCTTGAATAAAAATTCATATCATAATGACATGGCCAATAATTTTTAATTTCTTATTATATTGGAAATCATGCTGAAAACAATATTTCAAAGAGTAAATGGAATTAACTCGATAATGAATTCTAGTTTGGTATTCTTCAAAACTTGATGTCAATATTCAAGAGATAAAAATCATTGTCCACCAAGAAATTAATAGAATATCAACATCCTAAATGGGAATGTCTTCATCCTCTAGATGATCCGATGATTAACTGATTAGTTTGGTCGCCGAAACTTACACCGTTAACATATCTTTCGAAAAATATAGACAAACCTAGTATTTTCTGATTTTGAAGTACGAGTAGAAAATGAAGTGATAGACCGGGAGCTCCTACTCTTATATACTAAATATACCGGGTGACCAAATTTCAAATTATTCAATGAAGGTCTATTGCTATTCTCATAGAAAATACATAACACGTGTAATTGATGTTTCTGTCTGGGTTATAGTTATGTCTCTATGGGCATGTTGATGTTTCTCAGGGTGAATAATTGTATGTTTCATGTAAAGGTACTTTTCAGCTTCCTGTGAAATTTTTGCCAAACTTGATTGTACCTTACTAATTTTCGAGATAAAAGGTACTATTTCTGATTGCTTTTGTTTCAGCATTGAAACATTCTCCATCGAAACGGAAATCGTTGTCGAGGCCTTTGGGAAGGCATGAGGAATTAAATGAAAAAGATAGTGAGTTGATTTTACTTGAATTATATTGTTATTCAGGTTCATAATTCATGTGAAATATTTGGTTACTCAGTTCCAGATAAAAATTAAATAGATGGTATAGGTAACTTAGCCAACTTCACACTAGAAACATCATTCCTAATCGTCCAGAAACCTGAAAAACGAAGTCAAACGATGTCAACCGCAAGCTTTATTCTCATTCGAAATGATTTGGTTTTCTTTAGTGTGGAATCTAACGTGAGGTGTTTGAATAGTAATATTGAAAATACATCTATTTTTGATTTATCTGGAAATAAGTATAGTTCATCCAGCAAGTTTTTTCACTCAATTTTCCAAGCTGTCGCTTTATTTGATGCTTATGTGTCTGTAACATAATTCATTCCATAAAATATAAGGATTTAGTAGCTTAACCAAATGTTAATTTGGTATACATACTACATTACATTATGAAGATTATGAAAATAATTAATGCCAAATTGATGTAGCATCGGTACACACAGCTGCTGTACAGGGTGGTGAAGTTAACCATTCCACTCAAAATAATGTGAGCCGCAATGGTGAGTTCTTGGTGTGATATGTACCGCTGATAAATCTGTACATAAATTTGTGTCAGTCTCTGGCTTTCGGTAGAAAATATCAATTAAAACAAGATACATTTTTTAACTAATTCGCATTAGATTTATGAAATCACAAGTCAGAATCTTCCAAAAATAATGGACAGAAAGAGCAATATTTTGCCTGACATTCCATATATGAGGATAATCCGATAAAGCTACCATTAGTACTAGATAAGCTACTAAAGTTAGTAGGTATCAAGAACTGTAAACTCTAAGGATTGCTACATCCCAATGCTTCCCTTAGAATCACTGTGCCTGGTTGCCTGGGATAATTATATAATTTATACTACATAGGTTGCACTATAATCGAGGTTTTAGATGTGAGAGACCAATATTTTCAAAAAAGCCAATATTTGACGTGGAATTATTTCTTCGATCGATTATGTCGATGACGATATTCAAATTTTTGTCATGTTTTTGCCTGTGTGAGCGTTCTTGTGATGTGATTTGTGAAGCTTCTTATGGTTGGTATTCATTTGGATTGCGTCTGCATATATCTCAAGGAAACTGTTGTCAGTCCGACAGCAAAGCAATATCAAATATATTTCTCAATATTTTGCAAGAGGTGAAATTATTGTCTTCGAATGAATAAGTGTTCTTACATTATAGATAGTATCATTTTACAGCTCAGAACCTAAATGCTAGAAACTTACTCTGCTGCATAGCTGTAGGTATTTATTGGAAATGTTGCTCTTAACAAAACTAAAGGAGCTGTAATTTTCCACTTCTGTTGGACCTGATGAAGATCCAATATCAACTAAACAAATGAATATCTAAGCTGAAGAAGGAATGTATGTAGACCAATTTGTTCTAATAATAATGAAAGTGACTACCAGAATGCATTGTGAATAGGTGAGTAAACATTGTTCAGATGGTCATTGTCATATTTTTTTTCCACAGATCACAAAAGATTATCGCTGACTTTGGGGAATATTTCAATTGCATTCCAGTGTAGCACAAATAGTACCTGGTTTTCTTTTGCGAGTGG
The DNA here is from genome assembly GCA_963576655.1 of Gastrophysa polygoni. NCBI lineage: Eukaryota > Metazoa > Arthropoda > Insecta > Coleoptera > Chrysomelidae > Gastrophysa > Gastrophysa polygoni. The sequence goes on from OY755091.1 coordinate 7,710,653, forward strand.
TGTATGAGTAATGTCAAGAGTAATGAATGATATATCATTTCAACACCTACAACACAGATCTCAGGAAAATATTCCATTCAAAAAGGGATAAAGATATTATTTGAGGTATTGATTCATAATCTAATTATGAGGTTAATGAATATCAATATTAGTTTCAAGTATTCTACATGAAAATGGATTCAAAGCTGTTAGGCAGATTCTGAATGTTACAAATTTTATCTAAGATTAGTAGAATGCGGAAATCATATCAATTCGATAAGTAAATAGCGATTTTTCATCAACGGAATTAAATGCTTCAAATATGGATATGCATTCCATGAAATATAATCAATATCAAATGTTGTCTTTGGTTCGAATTGGTATGTTAGTAATATTTGTCGAAGTAACTGAAAATATTGGTAGATATTGTTCCAACTCTCAAATCGTTCATGATATTAGAGATTATTTATGAAGATATTTTTCAGGAAATTTTGATTTCTCTTCATCAATCCAAGGTACTGGTTATATAAATGAAATAAATATTTTCGAAATCTGAAAATTTCCTTGAACTATTGATGACCAGCGGGTAGATTTAGCTAAAGCTATTCTTACATCTTACCACATAGTAATCATTATTATATCAAAATTCTGAGAATAGATAGTCATTGAATAACTAGAATATGAAAATAGAAATAGACATGAACTTCGTGGAAAATTGAATAAGTATATACCAATAAATGAATAGTTATGGAAGCAAAGGTCTGATAAAATTATTTGCTTGAAGCGATATTTCAAGGCATTTAGCTTTCAAACACCTTATACCATAAACACCAGGAAAATAATTGAATATATGTGTGGAGTTATGATGAATCTCTTCATTGATGTGTATTGCATTTATTACGAATGAACTGCAACTGAAATGCAATTTATGAATTTGTCACATCAAAACACAATTGATACACTAATATCAATGTTATCCTATAACGTGGCCAATCAGAAGGTTGTATGGGATGTAGCAATCCTTTATAGTATACATTTCTTGAGCAGATATAGCTTCATTAACTTCTTGCACTCTCGGAATTAAAGTAAGGACATTAGTCGCTCCAAACAGGAACCAAAGTGGTTCATCAATTCCAAGAGACTAAATTTGAAGTCGATATGCTAGCATAATTACTGAAACATTCACACCATGAAGTGGAATTCATAACAAAAGACAAGAACAAAAATACTAAGAGTAGTTATACCCTCTAATTGCGTAAACAATCTTGTTTGAACTTTGACTTTGAAATCTCCAAACTGAACACCGATTTATCTCAACGATAAAAGTGGTTTGATAAACTGGATAATGGAGTAATAATCATCGAAGAGCACTATTAATTCTATAAGTCCTCTCGAGCAGAAAAATTTGGGCTCTTTGGAGTCTCTGTTAGGATATTGAACAGTTCATATCTTTTTGACTACTATATATATATATATATATATATATATATATATATATATATATATACTATATATATATAGATCTGTGTTTCAATCTCAGTTGCAGTGATCAACTGAACATATTTCTGTCTTGTTCTTTCATGGCTGTCACTAATACTTATATGTTTCACATCATGTTCCTGCCACTTTGTTGACCGCCAATACTTTATGGCGATTGCACTTTCGACTAATTCTCTTTCATGCCGCATTCGCTTCGGGCACTGTACATTATCGCCATCTCATTCATTAGCGAGCACGACTAATATCGTACCTGCCAAAACGTCCGTCTCTTCCCCGGGCGGCTCGCAAACGACCGGAAGTAACATAACCTCTCATCCGCCGGCTTATCCTGCCGTTCTTCTGGGTCGCGCCAACAGCGAGTCGAAGGGTAAAGTGCCGCCCCCAGTGCCGCCCAGAGGGACTCCGAGACCCAAGCGGGAGCATAACGACAAAGGTGTGCTACGGCTTGCGAATGATTAGATTGCATGTAGATGGGCCGTCGCTTGAGATTGAGAAGTTTGCATTGTTGGACAGCTAGATCAAGTTTAGTTGATAGATTTCTTCCATGTGCATCGTTAACCTTAGCAGAAATTTAGTAGTTTGTGAAACAAAAGTGGACACGATGTCCATAAATCACACGAAAACTAAGTTTGAGCACGACGTCGTAGTCGTGCAATGAGCTATTGTTATGGGCAAAACGAAATGATCTCCAAAGAGTTTTTATTCAATAACAAAGAAATCATAGGATAGTCATTTATTCCAAATGGAACATCCAATATTTTGTTCCATAATCGGTTATAGGTTTTTGAAAGTGATGTTTATAGCCATTTCGTATGACAATGTATAGAATAGCTTATTATTTCCATTTTAAATTTCACGTCCATCTGCTTGAGCTTTCGAAAAGACAGTCAGTGATTTGGTGGTTTGCTCTTTCTCAAAGTTATTCAGCCGATTCATTGCTGAACACTAATTACAATCCTTTTAAATGTTTACAGTATTGAATTTTTTCATATGGATCATACGAAATATGAACAGTTACAGCAACTCATATTTTTTGAAGAGACAAACACCTTGATTAGAACATATTATCCGATCTTATCTATCATCTTTCTCACTTTCGCCTATTGCAAATGTGAGTATATTCACATTCGATTGTGCTGAGTATTATATAAATCAGGGCAGCATAAATTCCAAATTTAAGTGAAACCTCAAACCCATTCTGTTGTTCATCGGTACGTGCGAGCAATTGGTTTTTATTGTCATAAAATATTGGATATAATATTTGTTGGTATTGGGCACAACATTAGGACGTATGTGCCTCCTTCAATTGAAAAAACTTTCCTGAAACAAGGATGTACGGGTATTCCGTAAATTTCCCTTATGGGTTTGAAAACTCTATATTAGTCAATAAAATTGATGTCCACTGCTTATAGATGGTTCGAATGATGTCTACTGCTTATAGATGGTTCGAATGTGTATGTACTCTATTTCATTCGCTAGTTACGTATTCTTCTTGCATTGTTTTTGCAAACTTCTAACTGGTTTCTTTTTATTTGTTAGGTCCGTGCACGGCTTCAGAGAGAAGATGGGATCGAAATATTTGTACAATCTCGTAACTTTTTTGTATGTTTTTGTTGATTATTTTCGGTTTGAGTTTTTCTGGAGCTTCTTTCTCTAACATGATTCTGGTTTGCATTGTCTTGGAATTTATAGTAACACTGATATATTTAGACACGTGCCATGTCCAAACAAGTAATGGTATAATAATATCCTTTGATACTCTGGAAGTACTATCTACTTCTTTGGACTTACGTCACTTGGTAACTTATGTAATGTGGCCTTAGAAGTGCATCTCCATTCACTCTTGACACGCTCCTTCGAGGTTCCACTTGTTTGATTATCTATAGTTTTTCAATACTATTATCGCATGTTACAAGGTTGGGTCGTATTATTTGTTTGGATATACCATGCATTTCACCATACATCCTTCATATAATATCAGACGTATATAATTTTTTTTCTGAATATACGGGGTGTATCAGTTGATCCGTTCCGTGAAATTCTGGAAATTCACGTAAGATAACTTGAAACATCGATCTGAATTATTGTCACTGTCAAAGCACTTACAGTTGATCCGAAAGACCTACATTTTATGTAAAGATTTTCGAGTTAAACAATGTTGAGTGTATTTTTAGGAGTTTGAACACTAGATTTCCTAAATTTTCGTCCAAACTATTATATATGGTGATTTTCGGACTGAAAAGAAAACGCTATCAGAAGTTATTCAGTGTGATAAGAGTCAGATATCCTCAAATATACAGGGCGTTCCATAAAAAAATAATCTCAGGGTTTTTGAAGACTCTGGATTGCAATCGGAATTTGATAGCAATGTATAACTTATTTTAAAATTTCCGTTTCCACTAGAGGGGATGTTCTGAAAGTAAACAAAAAATAACAAATACAAAAGTTTTATATTTTTTCTGAATCATCAGATTTTTTTTTCGAAAATTCAAAACTAACATTAATGTAACCCCCTGCTTATTATCTCAAATCCAAAAAGAGTTATCACTACTGATTTTAAAAATATATACATGAGCTTCATTTCATCTTATCCGTTTCCTAAATGTAAGCGTTCAAATATTTTGGGAAATGTAAATTAATGTGCACTAAAGCATAGTTTGCCATGCTCCAGAGGCAATCCGCAATGACAAAACCTGGCGCTTTTCTTGTTCAAATAACCCTTGTGGGTAGGGTGTAAAAATATCCGAAAAACCCCCTGAATGTCGACTAATATCTTGATATGGTCTTGCTGTAATGACACATACATATGTATATCGGGTGTTCATGAACAGGTTATGACAGGTTGAAAAAGTTTTGGTGCACTGGAATATAAGACACTCTGTCGAAGTATTACCAGCACTTTTGCAAAAATATGTGGAGTTCACAAAAAAGTTATTCGGAAGGATACTATTTAGTTGGATACAGTTTACCTGCATAACTGATTTCTGTAAACTTGTTATTTCTCTAATAGATCTAATAGTTATTCTGGAAATGACAAGATGTGCTATGATAAAAAACTGGACAATAGGCCAAAATGAACTAGGGAATAAAAATTAATAAAATGATGATGAAATAAGATGCTATAGAATAACCACCAATTCCACTCCCGGAAATTTATATGTTATATATAATATGTTATTCCTACTCCATTTTCATTGTTTTATTTTCATTTCACTCTCCATTTTTTTTTCAATATCGAGGCGACTGATTAAGCTGTTTCGCCAGGACATTATCAGCTCTTTTAACCAAATATTAGTTCTTTGTTCTTCAGGTGTGGCGCCCAGTTGCAGTAGCACTCCACCACCGACGTACGAAGCCTTAGACCGAGAGCCGGGAGACGTGCCGCTAGCTCTCACGATCGGCACTGGTGCCTCTTTACCGTCTCACGTGCATATCGGGTCTCATTTTTCCAGTCAGCCGCACGTTTCGCATCACCACCATTACAGTATGAGGAACTACAGGGACGATGCGGTCAGGTGAGTTTATTCGACATTTCATACAGTCGATTTCAAAGTCTACGTGCCGGTAGATCGATCTTGAGCTAAAACCAGTCAGTCATGTTGGAATTGCCATAATTAGCTGACATTGCAGTTGTCAGTTACTCGGATAATGATAAATTCTTCTACTGCAAGATAAACTTCAACTGAACTTCAATTCGAAATTCATTTAGTTTGACTGATAATACTGATAAACCGGCTGTTAAGGGCTACGGATATAACGAAACAATTGGGAATCGTCGTTATTCAGCTAAGAAATTACTTTAAAGACGGGCTGTGATAAAACTGGCAATTTATATGAATATGAAATATTTGGCAATGATGGAAATGTTTTATTAGATTTTTTTTACTTCTATTGCACAAGGAAAACCTATATTGTTCGAGGAGCATCGTGTTAGCCAGCGGTTAGCCTATCAGAATTTTTCGTAAAACTTTGGTTGTTGTGAGCATCAGGAAAGATTCCACTAGACAAAGAATTCCACAACTTTTCCGTTCTATCGATGAATGATGCAAGGTATAGCAATGTTCGACAGGTATGGAGCCTTACAGTGTGAGGGTTACCAGCCTGAGCTCGCCTGGTTTGTCGCCCGTGGTGGCATAATAGACAAGATTGTGCAGGGGAGATCTGATACGTCGTAATAATACCGGTTCAGGAATTATCGCTAATAAAATAAATCTGGATATTTTATCGACATCGAGATAAGATTCTGACTCATAAAAGATTATAGACGACTGATATAAATGGAATGGGATAATACGATTGTACTGAATGGGGGTCACGAAGCGTCAAAGTCCTCGAACATTATGTATGCCTAGTTTTGCTGAAAATGTTTCGATGTCGATCCAGTCATTTCCATGAGCAATCGAAATCGTTTATAGATTGAAGCGATAACACATACTCTTTTCAATCGCATTATGAAATCTTCCCCAAAAAATATCACACATTCAATAGTAAGTATTTTTATATGATATATTGATGACAATCCAATCTAGATGCTCAGACGTGATGTCCTAAAGCGACATTTATATAGATAATGGATATTTTGCTTCCAATTATATATATCAAACAAATGAATCAATAATAAATTTCCACTTGAGAAACGTCTGATGTTTAAATATACAAAGTGATCCATTTAAAAGTGGGACATTTTAAGCTTTGTTTCTTCTAAATATGCTAAAAAAAATAAATTTCGTTGAGTTGTCATGTGTGGAGAAAACGAGATTTGCCAATATTGTGAATATTTATGTATCTTTCGGAAATTGGACAGCTTTGTTTCGAAGAGGGACAACACGCAAAGATATGGGATAGGTAGGATTGAAAGATTATCAGTTTCATGTGGTTGTTCAGTTTGAATAACAAAAAGCATATTCCAACATGAAAATGCTCTCTACCTTCCAAAACTGAGCAAAAAACTTGAGATCAAGTCTTACGAATGGAACCTAGTCATTTCTCAAACGATTGTGTAACTTCTCTAATGAATCTTGAATCTAACTACATTTGGATACTTCCATACTTAGACGTGAATTAGGCGTAAATTATAGCAGAAAAATCAAGTAGATATATCGTGCATCATGAAAATCAAATTGAAATAAATAACACAAATCATGTTAATAATGTTGCTTTTTTTGTATACGTTGTTTCTGTAGTGCTGCACGATTCAGTATTGAAATTCAACGATATTTGAGTAAGTATGCATAGAAGATATATCTTAGTAAATCTCAATATTTCAATAGGGACTAATATATGAATGTTCCAATAGCCGCTGGAAATTGTTTGTTGATTTTGACATAAGTTAAAGTTGACATTCCAGTTGCATTTTGATAACATCTGTTTGAGAGTATCACAAATGCGCGTTGTGGTGGCGTAATCACAGTTTATTTTTGAAAATTTTGGATTTTCGGTGATGTAACAAACTCGGAGTGGGTCTTCAAAATTTGAACTTCTTTTCGAATGCCGGCAACACAATAGAGCTTATGAAGCAAACTTTATCATTCAGAACCAAAGTATCACAAATCATAATAAATGAGATATCTCTATAATATAATCCATATTTTCGTTTTCAGTATTACCGACATAAAATTAGAGTCTAGATCTGAAAACAAATCGTCGTTGAGCGTGGAATCGGGCAGTTCGGGTGCTGGTCACTCTAGTCATTCGAGGGGATTGGCCTGGACGCCTCCGACGTCAGTAGAAGGCTCCACGCCCACGTGGACTGAAGGTACACCATCTTTTACCGAATCTTCAAGTAGTGGAGATATGGGTGAGTGATAAGCGTATACATCCATTTCGCAATATCGAAAGAAAACGTTGCTTCAAATGAGAGAGCACTTGAGCACACACATAAAATAATCTGTTGTCTATGAATTACTAGTATTCAAAGTTGTCTGTAGGCAACAAGGAAGTCGTCACGTCACGAATTTCATTATTGTCAAAAAATTATTGCAACTGAACCTCTGTCGAATTGAATCAGCTTTTATTACTCCATTTTTCTCGTTATATGAAGCGTTCATTTATATATAAGATTGTGTTCATCATGTTATGAACAAAATATATGGTGATATCATTGATTTGATTGCAAAATGAGCGATCGTCAACGTAACTCAATTTCTTTGTTTGTAATCTGTTTTTGACGAGAATGACTTTTCTAACGTCACCCTCTCCTCGCCTATTAGTTACTTCTACTGTGTAGCTTATAACTGTTTGTTAACTGTTGAATCTCTGAATAAATTTTGATATGATTTCTGCACATTTTGTAACAATACATTTAATATCAATATAACACAACTCAATGCATGTAAAAATGGAATACTTTCAGATAAACAGACCATACCATTGGTTAATCGAGCTGTAATATATGAGTGTATGAGGGATATGTTATACATGAGGAATACCAATTGAAAAATTCTAATTTTCACCTATTTCCTATTATGATCTTTCGTTCGTCAATTCGTTTCTCCAGGGCAGCTATGTGTTTATTAGTATTATCAAGTGGTATTGATATTCTCGCAGAGAATACATACTTTTCATACAGAACTAATATTCAGTATCTCAGATTTTATAAAGTTTGTAGAGAAGTAAGAAAATCGAATTCTCGATCAACAAAGTATTCATCTTGAAATTTCAAAAAATACGATTATCATATATCATATTATATCGTATTATCTGAATTAAGCTATGTTTTTCTTCAAAAAATGTGTATGTTCCATGTGATGATATCAGTAGTATGTCAAAAAATTTTCCAAATTAACAATTCAAAATTATTATTTCAAATTGTTCTTGAATCTAACAAATGGAAAACACTTCACAAGAGAGATAGGTGCGTGCTGCTAACCTGTTAGTTGATTCTTTTTTAGTATGGCTTTGTACTATTTGCTCTTAATGTTCGAATAGGTATGGATGAAGTGGCATCATGGCCTGATAATAGATTTTCTATGGACTCATTTCACTCTAGAAATTGGTATAGTAGTTTGGAAGTGAATTTTGATTGTTTTTGATCTATTTTTTTATATTCACAGAAATGTTTTTCCGCTACTAATATATAATATTCGGAACGATGAATCCTGATTATAGATTCTGAATCATACTAATTCTTATCTTAATTTACGAGAGGTGGTTCTAGATGGTTCAAGTTTCTTTATGAGAAAGCAATTGAACTCATTGTGTTGCATGTGTATTATGATTTTATCAATTGATAGTTCCCTAAAAATTAACTGCAGCTGCACATTAATCTTTACACGCTACTAATTGGTATTGGTTTTTGTGTTTTTTTCTGTACTTTCGATTAATTCTATGAGCACAGCTATAAAGGTATTATTTATGAGTGTAATAAAATCAATAGGTTGTCCCACAACACCATTGAGACAGGGCCATTCCTCAGCGAAGCCTCATCACAAGAAAACCGTCGAGCACGCTATCAATTGTCTTTCCACAGAAATGGTAAGCAATCCATGAATTCATTAAATAGTTTGGATGTTTTCATTTTGCTTGCTATTGGCTGTCTTTTATTAACAATAATTTTACTTGAAAAGGTAATTCCTGGTCAGAATTGCGGGAGGTCCAGTACGTTGTTTCTTTTTTCAGGAGAGCCTTCCTGAGGAAGTTACTTACCTTTGAAAGGATTCGGTGAGGTACCTATATAAAAATATTTGATTTTCTGAATACTATGAATTGTCGAGAATTTAGTTGTGATTTTTTGAATTTCTGATCCTACAACCAAAGTTAAAATAGTGAATCTGGATTTCTTATAATGGAAAATATTTGGGGAGACAAATATTTTCTCTGCTACGATAAAATGAATTTCATGTGAGAAAGGAATGAGTTTAATAATGTTTAACATTCATTTTTCGTTTCATGGATCTATGGAATGAAATCTATAATAAAATCATCTGATTGAGAATTACGAAATATTTGAGTAGAATTATTAATGCTGTTGGTTATTGGTTATTAAAAAAGGAAATATTTATATGTAATATTTAGAATTGCTTTTAACAATCTTAAGTTAGCCATTTAGTTTTAATATAGGGAATGACGAATGCATGGCATATCATTATTTAATACTCATGATAGCTTAATATTGATTGTACTTAATATTGATATCATTTTTTGTCTCATATCTTGATTATTTATGGATACCTACTCAGTATAGATTGTTTGTTATGCATTTTTTTTAGCATGTTGCAAAGTATGAAGCCTGGTAAATGAACCAGAAACTAATGAATGATGAATCAACAGAAACAAATCAATCAAGTTTTCAGTACCTAATATAAATGAAGAAATCTATCTCAAGCTTTCGGAAACTTTTGTCATGTTTTATTTTTTCTAAATCCATAAAAAATCGTTCATAATATCTATATATCTATAATAAAATGTAACCAAGGAATATTTAATTTATTGAAAAACTGAAAATTGTTGATATGTTTCATCTGTATGACTAATAGAATAATAACATTCATATATTTAATTATGTTCACTGAATTCGGATGTACTCGTATATGAGTTTGTATTTATTTACTGTTACTATCATCAGGTTAATTACTTCTCTTAGTGATTTATCATTTAGTCGAATTTCTGGAGAAACATTATGAAGTCATTTGTATATATGAATTAGACGTTTACATATTGAGGTGCTACTTTGTATATTTAAGTACTGCTATTTTGATTGATGAAATGAAGTAAAACTATAGGAATACAATAATCTTTGAAAGTTATCAGTTTCCTTATTCCAGTTCTTGAGTAGTTTTTTCGAAAACGTTTCAGTTGATTGATAAATGTGTACAAGCAGGACCTGAAAATGTATTAGATCATATTGGAAACTATTTGAGAGCTCGTTACCGATGATAGAAGACATTGATTATTATTGTATCATCTGAAGGAAGTGAACTCCACTGACCCTGAATTAGGTTTGTAAATTGAGTCATTCATTTCATTTTCCTAGAACTATTCAGATCTGAATACAGAATCATCAAGAGCGAGGAAACATTGACCAAATCATATCCAAATTGATAACCAGAAACTATCTTGGTGGCAAATGGATAGGCCATAGATCATTTACAAGAGGAAGAGGACGAATCTTCAAAGCAATACTCCCACAGCTACAGTACATTATATAAATAAAATATCGCATAGACGGACTCAGGTCCGATTTTATTTGTTGCAGGTATTTTTGTCAAGCTTTAATATCAATGTACATATTTGGTGGCACATTTTGAGACCATTTTGTTTAATGTCAGGTGGATTGTGACGGTGATGGTAGTGGATTACTCTGCCGCACTTCATCAATTATAAATAAATAAATATATATAATGAATATATATAAATATAGACATTTACTGTGCCGCCTTTTTCATGATTTCCAGAACCTTTTCTGGTTATTTTGCACTTATCATGCGATACATATTTTTCGCGTCTTTTGACCTCAAGAACCTGTATTTTGCAATGAAAAAGGTTGGAAACATATATTTCTTGTGATAATCCAGGAAAAAAAAGAAAATTCGTCTTATTTCTGTGGTATGTTTTGGGTAAATATGCCAAGCGGAATTTAACTTCGTCTAGGGTGTTTTTTCTTCTTTTTAACTCCTTGATTGTATGATGAAGGTTCAAAAAGTATACCTTGTGGGAAATGTCCATGATGTCTACTGAATAAGGAAGGTAAATTTGGATTATGTCGAGAAATATAAGTTTCCATTCATTTTCATTATGAAAATTAGGTTCCTGAGGTCGAAATACGTTTGTACAAAAAACAATTCGAAAAAAAAAATGTATTGCATGATGAGTGTAAAATTACCCCTTTTAGGGTTCAGACTGGTCACGCTAAATATTGAGAATCGGGAACGCCCAGAACCAATGATTCCTCCAACTGAATCGCCATCATCCAGTTCACAACAACAACCAATAACCTATAGGTCGAAAATTGTACTAGAGACTCAAACAGTCACAAATATCCAAACCTGCATGGGATTCGAACCCACGTATATACCTACTATACAGTGTGTCCAGTTAATACGTTATTTTTCGATATCTCATGGCCTATTGAATTTAGAGAAAATTGCAAACGAGCCACATATTCCAAAAATATTTTACTGAAAGGGGGTACAGAAAGGCAGGGCAGCTAAGAATGTACCTCTCTTATTGATTCCTAGCTTTCATATTAACTTCACGACCGTGCTAAGAAATTGATAATTTGTTGCTGCGTTGTCAAGGCATGAATTATTTAATGGGTCAAATGAATTTTTCTTGCAGAAAGTATTATCAAGGTCCCATGAACCTATTCCAGTGGTTATTGCAATATGTTCATACACAGGAAGCTTGACTTCAACTGTTGAATTTCGAAAAGATCCAGCAAAAATTTTCGATATTATCAAATGTAGCACCCAGTGAATTGTGTCAAGAAATAAATCCAGTGCCAATACTCTTCAGTCTCATCATCGTCCGCGGCGTGTTCGAACTACGAAGAATTACGCACTAGCTGGACGCACTGTGTATGATAAGATTTGTATGGAAGCCCTCACAACTATCGGGGATGGCCCTCATGTCCCAATAGTAGGAGATTTCTCCCTTCAGATATTATGAATCGAAAATATCACTGAAGGGATCGTTTTCCGAAGATTAAAGAAATATCAAATTCAATTGTGAAACCCATTCATATTGTCGATTCTGTGGTCCAGTAGTTCTGCCCTGGTATCATCCGTCTTATAGTAGGAGATTTCTCCCTTCAGATATTATGAATCGAAAATATCACTGAAGGGATCGTTTTCCGAAGATTAAAAAAATATCAAATTCAATTGTGAAACCAAATCATATTGTCGATTCTGTGGTCCAGTAGTTCTGCCCTGGTCTCATCCGTCTTACTTTTCAAGCTATGAACTGAAAAAAGCGAGTCAGGAAGAAGAAGTTATTAACCTTAATTCATTTCTATCCGAACTTTTGAAAACTACCGTATAATGAGATGTGAACGTGGGATTATTTTACCGATTCCGAACTAAACATGTCCAATGGATTCAGTACAGCATTCTCGTTATACCAAGAAGAAATAAAAAATGGTGCTATTTTGAGTTACATCGAGAAACTGGATGAAATTCTTGAGAATGTAATAGTTACCAAATCAGTTGTTGAATTGACGGGACATTCTGGATCAGGAAAAACACAGATATGGTAATCGAGTGATTTTCTTAGTGATATTATTAGCTACAGCACTGGCTACTTCATGTTCCTTCCAGAAATTTTCAATCTGGTGATACCTGACCAGGTATTAATTGGTAACTCATTAGTTCCTTTTGAATTTGTCCCCTTATATTCAACTCTTCACTAGTTTAATTCTTCATAAGTACATTTAGTTTCCAGTTATGCATCTCAGTCCAGTTACCAAAATGCCTTAGTGGAGTTGGAGGTGAATCCCTCTATATAAGCACTAATTATAATTTTTCAGTTGAAAGGCTACGAGGTGACTCATTCATTAATCAATTTTTCATCAAATCTTAAATATGTGTTTTCAGAAATGGCACGAAGTTTTGTTCAATTTCATGACAATATCAGAAGTAGCAATACATTTCAAATCACTGAGGATTCAATTCTGAGGAATATACATGTTGTAAAAATTCATTCTGCTGTTGAATTGATAGGATGCTTAGCACAATTAGGAGTTTTTCTGTCAAAACAAAATGTGAGTGTGGTTGATATATTCAATTTGAAAATATCTACTTGTGATATATTCAACTTTTTTAGATTAAGCTGGTTGTGATTGATAGTATATCAAACCCACTCAAAATATTGGAAGTTGAAAATCGATTCAAAATAATTAGTAAAATATTTACACAACTGAAATCACTGGCAGATAGTTATAATTTTGCAGTGAGTTACTTCTTGCATTTGGATCATTAGTATGATTTGTCAGTTGATATTTGATTTCAGGTTATTATAACTAATGATATGACCACCAGAGTTGATGGAGACATTCCTTTGATAGTACCATCTTTTGGTGATAGTTTTTATCATCTTGTGAATTCTCGAATTATTCTCTCAAAATCTGATAACTGTTTTCATGCTGAGCTCATCAAAAGTTCATTGATGAAATCAAGGGAAGTGAACTTTAAATTGTGATCGTTAACCAATGGCTGTATCTGGTGGTTAAATATAGTACAAAATAGACAAGATGAGAATATTGAAAGGTATGTATTTCAAAAAAGTTGAAGGATTGATGGAATAATTTTACATTATCTAGTTTAATTATATTCTTTTGTTAATTAGGCTTATCATATAATGGGTAGCTCATTCTGACCTGAATTTTATTTTTCTACTGACTGAGCATTATTCATAATATCATATTATTGTTCTAGGTAGGAAGCAGGAGGAGCTGTAGTGGTCATCAGGGCCCTGAAAGAAATATGGAAATACATTTCATATCATAAGGTTTTATTTATTTTTTCTATGTCAACAATATAATATAACCACAATGATATCATTTTGTTGTACTATTTTTTTTTATTTTATAATATTCAAAATCACTGCATATTTCAAATGAATAAATTGTCCTAACTTCTCTTAACTTTTCACTCTATGATTTGCCTCTCAATGTGAGAGCTTTTAAAATTTCCAACACAGACAATCTATTTAGTGACATGAAAGAGTGATATTTACTTTGAAATATGTTTAATATCAACTATTTCAAAGAACACAATCATACACATTTTCCGAAAGTGGTGAAAGTGATGAAAATATTTAATGAGATATTTTGCAAAATTATTTGATTTCATTTGAATATAGAAGATAGAGGCTTGACCCATTATCTAATTGACATGAATGAATGAATGGCACCCCAATATCATTTTCATTCTTATGCTTCGTTCAACGATGCATCATACGTTCCATACAATTTATCAATATCTATTATTTTCTCATCATCTCTTGGCTCCAAATCTGAATAATCCCTGTTTGATACAAGAGTTCTGAAAACTTTCAATCTCTTTTTTTGGGGTGGACTATTTCTAGTTCTTGAACGACTTCCTCCTCTGCAATTTCTTGAACATTCTTCTGTTGGTTCCTCGGAAGATGAGGGGCCCTGTTGGTTCATATCTACCCATCTTCCTTGAATTTCGTCATTTTCTGAACCAGCAGTTCTTACATTTTCTGCGATATTCGAATTAGTTCTTTTTCGGTTAGGTCTTCTAGGATTTAGTGGTCGTTTTCTTGTTGATTCTGGAGAAGGTTGTGTGGTGGTAGTGACATTTTCAGAGATGCTAGAAACTGAAATATCCTCGTTTAATATGTCAGACTCTTCAGATTTGTATGCATACTTTTTTGCAACATTTTTGGGCACCGGTAAATTTATTCTCGGTGCTACCCTCGGACGATCGTAGAGAGTTCCCGTTTTTGGTTTTATCACAACTCTAGAGTCTTCTGGATGGTTTCTTGTATTATCTGATTGCATACCTTTTTTGTTACTTGTTGCTTGGGAGCCATCTTTGTAGCTTGCATTTTGTGGAGGTTGTCTTCTCCGTTTCTCTTTATCCATATATTCTTCCTCATAATCCTCCTCAGTGTCATCTTCAATCGGTCTCTTTTGTCGACTTGGTTGTTTTCTCCTGGTGGATATTGGCCGTTCTTCAAGTCTGCCGTACTTTCTTTTTCCTGTAAAAATAATTACCGAAATTGTAGTAGTGTGAACATGAAATTTTCCATGAACCATTCGTTAGCAATGGATATGATTGTGATTTCATTCTTATTCTCACGCCCCCATAACATTGACTGATATATTCTGAGTATTTCTGAGTATTTACTTTCATCAGTTCTTCTTCATCCTTGATATATTCAACTCTTTATCAATAATTGATGACTATTTGATTCGGAGAACTCAAAAAAAGAAATTAACATTTTCGAATTAGTACTTTCTGTTGATATTGAACATAAGATCAAACGTCACGAAACAATCGTTGCCCTTGAGAAAACTGTGTAAGCAGGTGACTGAAAAACGCCGCATAGAACTTACGCAAGAACCTTACGTATGCGGACTTCATACGTAAGGTATTAGTTTAACCTATAACGTAGGGATTGATACTTCATAATTTTCACGACTTCAAAACTTGAGTAGCTAGAAATATCATTTTGTTTCCATTCTGCAATGTACATATAAAGATAATAATATATATATACCTTCCATAATATCATCGACAAATCTGTCGTCCACAATCCTCTCATAATCGGTCTCATCATCTTCGTACTCGTATTTGGTCATCTTGTCTTGATTTCTCTTAGCTGGAGCCATGAATCGTCTTTTGTATGGTCTTCTCCTACGACCTTCTGACCTCCTGTAAGGCCTATCATCGTAATAATCATAATCGTCATAGTAAACTGGTCTCGGTCGTGGTCGTTTCCTTCTGTACATCACCCTCGGCCTTTCTTCATAATCATCTATATCGTAGTAATCCAATCGAGGTCTCAAGCTCTCTTGAGGCCTCAGCTGAGGTCTTTGGTCTATTGGCAAATCGACTTGGGCAGTCAACGGGACAATCTGAGCAGCGGGAACCTGTTGAATAGGAGGCAATCTTTGGAATAAACTTCCTTGTGGTGATTGAACTTGACCAGGCGATGATATGAGTTGATCCCCAGAAACCTGCTGCACAGGAGGCAATCTTCGCGAGAAAAAATTCCCCTGTGGCGACCTCTGACTTGGTGACGGTGTCAGAGGGTACAGTGGAGGCACTTGGGTATAGAAATTGTAGGGAGTGGGTGCCGCAGTTGTACTAGCCGCTTTGTAGAGGTCATCATTTCTGAAAATGAAATTCTTGATCATATTTAAAAACTTTTCAATGCCTATCTTGACAGACGAATGCTCACCTATACCAGTGTTTTTTGGAGTTCTCGCAATCGACGTTGGAAACGAAATTACAGTTGAACAAAGTTTGATCAAAAGCTGTAAAGTTGGCACATAGGAAGTCGTATCTCACCCCAAAGAGGCAGTTATGATACACCTATAAATGTTCAGTATTCTGAAAATGGATATTACAGTTTCCCACTTTTGGCAGAACACGTTTGGTAATTGAATCATCTATTCCTAGGAAATACTGATCGATTATGCTACAAAATATGTGGAAGACTTTTGCGAGGATGGGTGTATTGAAATAACGATTGAATGTACTTATGTATATTTAGAAATCACAATTTCACTAAAATATCAATTAACTTATGACACATTTTCATAGATTTCAATTTTTGAAAACGCCTTTCTACGAGGAACAAGGCTCATCCTTTTAGTCGTCTGTCAAAATAGTCAAGACTATTTCGGTAAAACTAGAATTTCAGTTCTCGTCATTACTAGGTACTCGTGTCGAGTTAATATCCGATCGATTATTGGAATTTTCTTAACCAATGCACTTAATTTTCTTCCAATGAGCTCATTCTGAATACTTTTATCATAGATGAACACATCTATTCAAATGTGAATGAAACGTTACCCATTATGGCTGTTGAGCAAATAATCAATATCTGGAATAAAGGGCTTCAGTACTTTGATACTGTCTAGGTCTATAGTTTCCGCGAATTGTATTGTATTGGGCCTTATAGTTTACATTGCCACGTGTGATATGAGTTCTCAAATCATCTTGAGGTTGCGATTCGAACCGTTGTTCAGCTGGTTTGGGTTTATATGTATATTCGGTATGTGCTGTAGCCACTACTTGATCTTGGGAATATGTAGGCCTGTAGTTATCATACTGATATTCATTGCTAACATCAAAACCAGTTGGATATCTTCTAACTGGAAGGCTTGTTAGTGTAGGATTTAGAGCATCATTGAGTGTTATATCATAATCATCAACGGCAATATCCAAAGGATTTTTCCGAAGCAATTTAGGAGACTGTGATTGGTATTTCTCTGGATTTTGTAAATTCTGACGAAAATCTACCTTTACTTTATAATCATCTGTTGGGCTAACTGTCTCGAATTTGACTTTCACTGGTGAGTTTCGAACTGGTGTGAATTCGCTATGATAATCACCTAGATTTTCGTCTGATAGAGCTTTAGCTCCAACTGGTTTGAGACCTCTAGCAGAATAAGGATTACCACCTCGACTTGGCAAAAATGGTCGTTTGACCAGCCTTATTAAAGGTTGTTCAAATTTCTCTAACGGTGCCATAGAGGTATTAGTGGTAATGGTGCTGGATATGGTTGTAGAAGTCGTCGTAGTGGTTGTTGTATGGCTCGACTTCACTGGATTGTCTGTTGATTTCGCTTTAGAATCCGTTACATAATCGTAGTCATCTTCATAATCTTCATATTCAAGTTTTAGAGGTCTTTCTCTAGTCCTAACAGTACTTTCGGGGAATTGTAAACCTTTTCTTGTATTTGTTCTTCGACTTGATTCCTTTGCTGCAGATTCCTTGTGTGATTCACGATCTTCAGTACTTTGTTTATAATCATCTTCTATTTCTTCGTATTCGTCTTCATATTCGATATTTTTCTGAGTAACAGGTTCCTTCGGCATAAGTGGCTTATAGGCATATTTCTCCGCTTCATTCTTAGGCACAGGGAGTCTTATTTTTGGTGCCAACCTAGGTCGATCATAGATAGTTCCACTCACTGGTTTTATAATCGCTCTATTATCTGATAATTTCTCGCGATTTTTCTCAGTTGATGATCTGGGTTTCTGTTCACGTTCTTCACTTTCACTACCTATTGGATGCCTTCTTCCGTATGATTTGTTTTTCGATTCCTTCGACACCGTTGGCTTTCTTCGATCTGAAAAATAGAAAAACCGTAATAATACAATATGTCGCACATCTAGTATGAACTAACTCGACTCGATGTCTTCTTTATATATTTCGTCGCTGTCTTCTTCGTAGTCTGATCTAGTTCGTTCTTTATTTCTCCCCCTTCCACCACTAGGCCTTCTGTCATACGGGCGTCTCTTTTCGTTTCTTCTACCTCCTCCTCTTTTCTCGTACTGTTCCTCCTCATATTCTTCATCATATTCATCATCGTATATGGGTCTAGGGCGTGGTCTAGGCCTCTTTCTCCCTCGAGATCGGGGCCTGTCTTCATAGAAAAAATCATAGTAATCATCGTAATAATCGTATTGTGGTCTTCTCCTGCGATATGGTCGGATTCTTCTTTGTCCTGACCCTACTGGCGATGCTAAGGTTTCTGCAGGTGTCTGCACTGTGGCAACGGTAGTATATATTACTGGTTTTACGGTTGAGGTAGTGGTGGCTTTGTACAAGGCATCATTCCTGGAAAAATGATTGTTGTGATTGTCATTATTCATGATATTCAGAGGGAGGAGTGATAGTCATAACTAGATAACTAAATAACACGAAGGGGAAACCTATGATGTTCGAGGAACATCGTGTTAGCCAGCGGTGGAATTTTGGGAAAGAAGGAAGGTGTTGGAATTTTTCTTGAGAAAGTTTGGAGGTTGTAAGCATCAGGAAAAACTTCACTAGGCAAAGAATTCCACAACTTTGCCGTTCTATTGATGAATGATGCTTGGTATAGCGATGTTCGACAGGTCTCGAGCCTGAATCGTGCGTGGTGGCATAATAGATGATATTTCCGTTGAGCACCGACCGTGAATAAAGTACCTATGAAAAAGGCAAAGATCGCCGAGCTTTCTACGATGATCTACAGAGGTCAATGATTTGGTGATTGTTGTGTCAACGACTAGGCGGATAGCTCTCTTCTGAATTGAATCTAAGTGCTTAAGCGTATGTTTGGGGGCTGAGCTCCAAACATGTGAACAGTACTCCAGGACAGGTCGAATTTGTGCTTTGTAGATCATAAGCAGTTGCTGGGATGTGAAGTATCTCTTCGCACAGAATAGAAAACCAAGTTTTTGTGAAGCAGCTTTCGCAATGGACCTCACATGATCGTCCCATGGGAGAGCACTGTTGGTGGTGACACCCAGCATGGATATTGACGACCTCATAGGAACAGTGGTACCCGACATCATCAAATTGGGCATTGTGTGATCAGCCTTCTTGGTGAACATACAAAAGCTTGAGTTTTAGTTGCATTGAACTGTACTAGATGTGTTCGTTATGATCATATCATCATAAATTTGAAGAATATACCTAATTTTCACCTGTAGAAAATGTCTTATGTATTGTTTCAAAAAATGAGCTGATTTTGGAAAATCTTTTTTAATTTTTTCTGCATTGAAACTATTTCCAGCTACATAATGTCGTTCTCAGACTGACCATGAGTTCAAATTCTAAAAAAATCAATATGGGGCCCATGAAAAGAAAATCAAATGATTGTTTCCGATATTACAATAGTAATGGTCGGATTTGAAACAGTCTTGTGTCAAAATAAAGTAGATGATCCAAATGATTACTAGACACTATCTGATATGTTGGACTGAACTTTACGATTAGAAGTGTTATTTTGTGAAATCTGTCATGCTTATAAACCTCTTGTGACCATAATTGGTCCAGATGTTGTCACGATTGTTATGCCATCAACAGGGTTGCCTTAAATTTGTTGAAATATACTACAAAATGTGACGTAATGTACCGACCTGTGCCAATATTTCTTGGAGTTGTCGCAGTCAACCTCAGAAGCAAAGTGACAAATGAAGGTTCTTTGATCGAAGGCAGTAAAGTTACCACATAAAAAGTCATATCTCACTTCGTTTAAGCAGTGATGGTAAACCTGAAAAACACCATATGTAAATTGTATTTATTTCTAGAAACATTTGCAGTTAGGAGTTATTACAATTTTTGTGGAGAACAAAATGCATTCTCGTCTATCTGATGAGGTCATCCTTATATTCATATCCTCTGAAGGTTGTAATGTATGAATGGCTTCATAAAAAAATGGATATAAAAACTGATCAGGTGTGAAGTTGATGACAACATTTCTACTTAGTGAAACTTCATTACATACCTATGTAATAACTCCACCAGTTGTCCTCAATGGTCACACACAAATCCAACACCCATGCTTACTAGTAAGAAAACGGAATATATTATTCACATACGTTATATTCATTCAAGTTCGACATTCTAAAAGAGGAGGAAATATATATATATATATATATACAAAGACTATTGTTTTGAACGTGGTGAAAATAAATATTTACAATTATATACATATTTACATTTTAGGCACACTTACCGATTCTTCGAAAACCTCTGGTTAATATCAACTCTAACTAATGAATATGCATAATATTTCAGAATCATTAGTTCTCCCTGGTTTCAATCAATGATCACGACCGGTTGTCTATGGTTGAGTCTCAATCAGTAAAAAAATTGATCAGAAAATAAGGTACAACAATTACAAATTCCTCTAAGCACCAAATCGAGGGTGTCTTTGAGACACAACTTAGACAAATGAGAAATCTCTCTCTCGAAATTGCCTACGTGATTTGTTAAGATCATCATGCTTGGTAGAATAAACCCTTCCACTTATTGGCTGTAGACCATTTCTCTTTATACAAATGACAAATCACCATTTCAAAATAAACCACATGTTCTGCCAATAGGATAGGTATGTTAAATAAAAAATAAGAGAGTTGATGCAAGACAATGAATAGTTAGTATAAAAGCATCTCGTGGAATATTAATGAAGGAAACCATACTGACTAGGTATTTTACCTGACATTTATGTTTTATACTGGCATAAAAACCGTCGTGCAAGCCATCACATTTGAAGTCGATGTCTTTTGGTACCCTTTCGTAAAAAGGATAATCTGATAGATTATAACCATTGAGCTCTTTTGGCAAATTCGGATCCCAAATATAGTCGATCTGGGGGTTTCCAGTCAAAGTGGGCTTTGTTGTATTGCTATCTACATTTAGTTCTGTGGTGTCTGCCTGAAAACATGAAACGGAAGTAAATCCTCATCTCTATATTATTCATATATTTTGTTCTTCAAACAGTACAAATTATTTCAAGTGTCAGGGCCTGATCCAGCTAATTAGCTGATCCGGACAAAAATATATATGCTGTCCTCTACAATGCCACTGAAAATAAAATGAAAATTTCAAACGACTCACAAAAATGTGGTTGTATATATGATCACTTCATAGCATTTTTGTTGCTGCCATGTTTACAAACTGCAAATGTGACGAATATGAGGCTCCAGCACAGATTTCAATACTAAGAGTCTCCAGAAAACTCTGTTGAACGAATGGAAGAATAATATCAGAAATTCTGCTCATATATGGACAAGAGAATCAACTTGGGAATTCCTTGAAACGTCGCGTTGGAAGAAGAAAGGGTATTCTCCAAAAAATATTGTTTTACCTACATACAAACTAGGCATTGGAAATAACTACTCTCAACGTGGGGGCTGGGGACTCCCTTGTGAAACATTAACGAAACGAAAAGGTTTACCCGTTCAGCAATGTGAAATCGGAAAAAATCGGAAGGAAATCTACTACATTTCGGGTGCTTCAGAGAGTTTGTTCCTTTTTTATGATTCTTTCGTCCTGCTTATTCGAAGGTAGCTTCAAGAAGAAATTTTGAAACATGGTACTTTACTTAAAGAATTTTGTAACCATATGCTACCTGTATCTACTGAAAAATGTAGCACAAATTATAACAAAAATCATTTTTTCCTCTAAATTTTATGTTGAGAATCTACATGTTTCTATTTTTGCAGTATAATATTGACTATATTCGACTTTCGCACTTCGTTTACCTATAGTGCTAAGTGCTGTGATTTATAAGATATTTCTCTCCGTGCACCCACCCTCGGTTCTGACGCTTGATACATCAATGGAAACCTATTACTTCTTCAAATTTCGTTTTAATTAAAACGAATTATTTTCGAAAATGCAAAAGTGTTTTCAAAATTCAACATATCATATTTGGCAATAAACCATCAGCCGCGGAAGTCATTCAGCATAAGTTTGCTGCTTATTTTAACAAATAACTATTTCAGCATTGACCACAGATATGATGCTAATAATTAAAAAAAAAATATTTTCGCATCTGTGAAACATTTTTTCAATAGCTTCAGCCATGACATGTAATTAACCACTGTGAACCATGAATTCTTCAGCAAAAAGTAAACTGGGTATATAATAATATCCGGTTAACCTGCATTTTGACGAATTTGCGACTTCTCGCTATGAATCTTCATTCACGTATAATCGTTGGCACTTGTTGGCACTCTATTATCTGATAGAAAGTGTGATATTCAGACCGAGACTATAGAAGTTAGTGCTTCAATATCACAGTCGATGAGGAATTCAATTCACTTTCAGACATCCAGATATATAATTTATAAAAACGTTCTTTTCATCGACATGTTTGAACCTTGGTACAACTAGTAGGATCAGCGTTGACATAAGAAATGCTTCAAGGTTATATTCGCGTTGTAATGGTAGAAAGTGAATCTAACTCTTGAATAATACCTTCGGATAGACTAATGGGCGTCGACGGCATATCAAAAATTGTTTAATAACATGCATTCCTTATATTTCCTCATTGGCATCATCTATACTCGATTTTGAGTCATGGCCAATTTGCATGAAAAAATGTGCACCTATCCGTTAAACATATTTATAAAATTAACTATTCTTTTCAGAATTCAGTCTATCATTGAGCCAATAAGATATTTTCGACCCCGGGGGTCACAGACTTCTTGATATGGTTCCATTTCTGTATAGGTATAAACAGTGTGGCCCAATGAAAACGAAACAAGGTATGCATATTAATGAGATATCAAGTAACTGGTATTGAAATAATTGATTCTTTATGTAATGTTGGATAGAACAGGATTCAAAAAAACATATAAGGCACTTCTTAGATGATCATCGTTCTAACTACAAAATGAGAAATAGGAAAAAAGCGTTAATTCCATCACTAGCCGATTATTTTCATAAACGTGTTTTCTCGAGAACTACTGCATTGAATTCCAAAAACAAGGAAGCGTCGGTAAGAAATTTCGATTACGTTCAAAATGATGTATCACTTGACCCCTTATCCCATTCGAGATTCAAGGATTGGAGCTCACCCCTCCGAGGGGTGAGCTCAACATAATTATATCTACCTACCTCTTCTTCTTCTGTCGATGGAGTTGTGGTGGTTGTCGTTGTTGATTTCCCAAATATCAAAGATGTACCTCTCACTCCATACACGTTTTGTATGCTCAACCAAAGGACCCCTGAAAAACAGTAGAATTTGTCAAATCTGATTATTAGAATTATTGACTATATTTTTCAAAATAGAGAATATTGGCAATCTTGATGGAATGTCACGAATTGATTTCGTTATATCCAATATATGTGGAAGTATTTTTATTACACAGACATCACAAAACCAATAACCGTTATTAGGCAACAGACAATAAATATATTTTTTACTGTTGTGGTTTTTATATCTGAATGAGATATCTAGATGCTAGATCTATATCAATACTGGCTTGATTGATTCAGTAAAGGGTCCGAACTGATTGTTTGAATTATGATTGGCAGTATTTTCCTTGAAAAAGTTATACACCATATGAACTGTTTTTTCAACAAACTAATTTAAATTCCATGCCACAACAATGCCACGCCTATGTAGCAATAACCTTCCTGCAAGCACACATTTATTATTCCACGTAAACTTTGCATCAGTTCCAACTGGATGCAAGAAAGAGCTTTATTTATTTCAAATATTCGCTTTTGCTTTCCTTTTCAATAAAATTTTTGTATCGGAATTCTACTATCTGGCATATGGATGACCCAAGAAGGGTATATAGGTATGTTTAAATGCTGAAAATGATATACATGGTGAATGATTTGTATTTGAGTCTTCTGAATTTAGTCTCGTATAAATGTACAACTACATGAATAAAGTGTTCAGGTTCTCCGTATTTGAGCTCTTGGTTTATCTTTTTCTAATGTCAGAAATCTCACTCTTTATGAGCCTTAGCAATAAGTTGATTGTGTAGATAGTGCATATAGAAGTTATCATCTGGCTGCCCGATCGTATACCTTCTCACATTCTTTTATTATAGTTGTACTGCGTTTCTGATTTTCAGTAAGCTACTGGTGCGTTTGCAATCATTGTTTCGATTCTGATTTCTTGTTCAGGTTCTCACATAACGTTCGAAACAAATTAAGACGCATCATGATAATTTCTCTACCTCTACCTCATCAGATTCACATAACTGTTTTCATCATCTTTCAATGTTTACACAGAATCCATTGCTTATATATGGTTACTGTCGACCCTGAAAGCCTTCACCTACATCAATCTTGATCAAACCATGTGATCATTGCAGTTCAACCGTTCAGCTAGGTGGATGAACACGTGAAACATGTGAAAGTAATATAAATACAAGTATTGCTGACTATCACACATTATTCTCATACTATTGTGCTCCTATACTCTTGGCTACGCCCTCATATAGATTGACGTGTGTTTGATCTATTGCTCTACCCATATTGACAATTTATAATTTTCCAAATCGTCCTTCTCCTTCATCAGTATCCTTTCGAATGAACACTGTTTCCTGTTTATCCGTGTGGTATATAAATTTTCTCTACTCGTATTTCATTCATTCATAATTATAGGTGCTAGTTCAACTACCTAGTCTTTAGACCATTTTAGTGAGGAAGCCACTGAACAATGCGAACTTTTGTGAAAAGAGACTGAAGCTTCGGTCAAACACTTTTGTCTGCGTATACGAAGAAAAACAGACGTCACTAAAAATTAATTCGAAAGATTACCAAATATATAAACGCCTCCACTGAACATAAAAATATATTCTTCGCCCCTACACTTTTCTGTATCTGATCAATTTTGGATCAGCTCTGAAGATGTTATATGGAAGAGAGAATTTTTATTGTGTCACCTCATCAAACTTGAATGCTGCGATGATTACTGTAAATAGCAAGACGAATTCAGTTTTAGTTACGGAACGAAATTTTGAAGTCGAGGGAACTCGGCTGGTTGCATTTCATTTGAGTGATATTGCGAACTATTTTTTGGTCTCTGATAGTAATCTGTACTGATAATGCATTTGACAAAATCTCTTTTTATACCTAGTTGCTCTGAATAAATTTACAGCCGAATTGTGATACACTTTCCATTTCAGTCGACGAATAGGTCGACTTTTACTTCAGCTGGTTTGTACGTTATAACAATAATTATGAAACAAATTTGGTGTCATATGAGCTCAGTATAATAATGTGTTGTAATAGTTGGTAATATATGATTGGTGACTAAATCAGTCAATAGACTTATATAAGAAAAGTATTACAGGAGTCTACGCTTTATCCATCAGGAAACCATGTTCAAAATATGAATCAGCGGATCCAATATTTGATGCAAAAAAATATGTCATTTTATATTTTCAAAGGAATTATTAGGAATGTTAGATCGCACGTTATATGATAAGATCTTTTAATGTGGTACCTATCATTTTTGCAAGAAATTCGGGAAAAGATCCCTCTAGTATTCCCAATCTGATCTTATCGTGGTGAATTTGCCAGTTCTTGGCGAGTTAGTGAACAGTATCAATTCACGTGTTACTCAGAAATAGAATGGTTGTACTGATCGACTTGATCGAATTGTTGTGAACTGTAGAGTGCTTTGCGTCATATCAATACTTCACATGTATATCATCATGATATGAAATTCGTGGAAATGCATGTAATTTTGTCTGTTTTCTATCAGTACTAACTTGAATTCCACCATTATTGCCTCAAAATTGGCGCATTTTCCATTTCGTTGCCTCTCATTTCGTAGCCAAAACTCATCCACTATTGGGACTCTTTCCTCAGTAATAAAATAATAATAATAATCTTATGATGTTATGTAATAACAGCACTACCTTTCTTTATTCCATCTACTTTTCTCAATTACTGTTAAGATAAGGGTGTCTATGAATGAAGTTCTGACCTGTATATGTGAATAAATTGGTTTTTCCTTTGACACTTTTTGCTTCGGTTCCATGTAAGTCTGTTTTATTCATACGAAAACTGTACCTTGCAATATTCACCACCCACTCAGCAATTTCTCCATTCAGTTCCTTACTTGGCCCGATTTTTACAAGATTAGATAAGTGATTTCAGAAAATTCAAAGTCCGAATACTTCTTTTTAGACTTCCTTCTGAATATTGAACATAATTCTTTCATATTTTTTTTGTTAAATAGGTATAGTTCAGATGCACATCATCGATTTGTGTGTAAAAGACCCTGAAACACTTCTCGCGATATACAATCCTACCATCTATTATCTTTTTACTGCCATAAATAAAAGTAATCGTGTTTTATTTTGAAACCAATCTTCACCTTGCAATCGAATAATTCTCTCGAACAATGGCGACCGGAATTCCAATGATAAAATCTCGACACTTACCTGCAGATAACAGTATCCAAAGGCCTGACGGCCTCTTCATCGTCCTGAAACAAACGAAAACAATTAGATGGCGAAAGAGTTTATTGAAGATCCGTGCGCTTGCAGCGTGACTGATAGAGGTGCATAGTCGGTCACGTAGCTAAATCTATTTCTGATTGAAATCATACTCAGATGAGATACGACTTTTTTGTTTATGTTCTAGACGATTTTTAACCGAAGAGATCGAAATTATTTCAGAATTGTTCAGCCAAGTACTAGCAGCAGATGCTAATATAAGTGTCCATTTTGCCTTACCCACGCTCACATAATTAATCTTCTAAAAATGACACTCTCCTGATCGATACTATCGTTAATGCTGCTGTGTTGGAAAAAAAAATATCCTACTTGCATTGACTTTCATGTCTCATGAGACTTTTTTCTTTTGAAATCTTCGTTTCATCTATATTTACTTCCAAATGCCATCTTGGAGAAATTTTATATTTTCTCATCGTGGTGGTTTGATAACGAGAATTTATTTAGATACCCGAAATTCGCTTACCCAAGGCTGAGTAAGTATAAGGAAAGAATCTCTCTTCATAAGAAAGAATCTAATAACCGATAAAAATGTTGCTCTGGTGGAACGAAATCTGCTACTTGACTTTCATGTCTTGTGAGATTTTTCAATTTCATAACTTCGTCACATCTATACATACTTTTAAATGTCATCTCGGAGAAATCTTCGATTTTCTCATCGTATGTAGGTAGGTATCTATAATTTAGTTCGGTATGGATAATGTATGATCATCAGAAAGTTCGGTAGATACATATAGAGTGAGGAATCACAAGGATGAGTGGAATCCCAGTGGGATTTTCAAGTGTTAAGTAAGGGCAATATCAAGAAAAAGACCCTACAGTAATGGCAAGATTCAGAACAAAACCAAACATTCAATCAGCAAAATTTTCGCAAGAAAAGAGGAATGAATAGAAAATGAATGATTATGAAATATCAGCCTCTGCCATGTACTGCCATGTACTGATTTTCCGGGTCCTGCAAAGAAGCACTTTCCAGTCTGAAATCGGCAGGAAAACAAAATTCTCAAGATATGTCTTAAAAATAGGTTTACAAAGGGTTGGAATAATTGGTCATGAATGACAAATTCCTACAAAATAAGCCGCAAAATGTAACGAATACGGCCAAAGATACACACCAGTGATATGGCGGTAACGTTTGTACAAACAATGTTCATGGAAGCTCTGCTCAGTAACCAAAATTCTGCAGATTCACTCTGTTAAGTCAACGTACCCATAATAGTTCGAAGAACAGGTTATTTACTGATGTCTGCATGTTATTCGAGGGCGTGAAATATAAATTTCTGTGAGTCTTGTGAATTTGTAGCGAAACGGAAAATGAAGTGAAGCGGATGCCAATGCCTTGATTAATTCAGCTTATAATTTACCCATAGAGTATACCACTATTCGTCATCAAAATATTTTTTCGGTATAAGAAACAGGAAATAGATCTTACCATATTTCCTTATTTTCAAATGAATACAGAAATTAACAGGTTATTTGTTTCATTTTAAATAGTTTATTATATACATTGATATTGAATGTGACTTTGACGTAAGAAAGCTAGATATCTCAGAGAGGCTGAAAAAGAGAGCGTGATGGTTTACAATTACTGACCGAAGAATTGAATTAAAATATTTCGTGAAAGTGACATATTATGTTTATTCATTTATATTTATAAACACTCTCAAATTGTATCAAAATGAATATCGCAACGGCGAATACCAGAACAGTTTAGTAGGCTACAGAACCTTTTCAAAGAAATCTCTCCACTGTCTGACAATAATATTTCCAAACAGTTAATATTGTGATGAAATTTTCAATTATTATTTGCTTTATTCGACAATTAATGAACATAATATAACATAACTGATTGTTTCTCGTTCAGGTGACTTGAATATTTATAGTTGTGAATCTATATACAAAGGACTGAGTTCAATGTTCCATGGTAATACAAAAACCACGTGTTGTTTGATTTCCTGACCATAATTTTTTTTTAATAGCAATCTGAAATGATGGGCTCGATCTCGATGACGGTGATGGGTAATACGAAGATTGTCTCTGCCTGCGGCAAAGAAATGCATGTTCGTTCGATCATGATTAATCCGCGTCTGCCAGTTTTAGGACTACCAATTCCATTCTGAGAATGAGTAGGTGATCAGCTATTACAGTACTGTCATATTACATGAATTCTGTTATTTGCACGGTGCCTTCAGCACCAGCACTTTTGTAAGGTGGCAATGAAATAACCAAGACAACTTTTACTTTCGTTATAGTCTCGACTATGCATACAGGTTTGGTTTAAGTTACAGGATAGCCCACTTATGTTAGAATATAACTTAATATTTCAATGAATATTCAATTTTTAGTGTTAGCTATTTTCTAATGGCGAATTTATGTACACAGGGTGGCCCAAAAATAAGTTTCTAACATCAATACTCATTTTTCATTTAATTTTCTACACAGAATTCGAAGTAGTTATATATCATATATTATTCAAAAATGGAATAAAAAAATTAGTGTTTCCATTTGAAAAAAAAAACAAGTTGATGTCTTTAACTCACTTTTGTGCTACGTGTGTACATGTCTTCACCATCAGAAAAATCGCAGCCAAAAATAAAAATCTATGTGAACAGCTTTTTTTTTAAATCGAACCCTTGAATTTTAAATTAATTTGTAGGAATAGTGAGGATATTGTAGATGTTAATGAAATAAAAAAAATAAGAAAAAAAG
The DNA here is from genome assembly GCA_963576655.1 of Gastrophysa polygoni. Taxonomy (NCBI): domain Eukaryota; kingdom Metazoa; phylum Arthropoda; class Insecta; order Coleoptera; family Chrysomelidae; genus Gastrophysa; species Gastrophysa polygoni. Next base: position 7,740,241 of record OY755091.1, read on the forward strand.
TTGGTTGCAACCGTTTTAATTAATTAGTCACAACGACAATCACTTCATGACATTCTCAAAATATCGGAAAGACAACACCTCAATAGAGATACAGATGAAGTATTTTATTGACCATATCATTATGAATTATGGGTCCTTCAGCTAGTGGAAAATTACATTTTGTGAATTTTAAAAATATATTTCAAGTTGCGTGATATATTTTGAGAGAAAATCACCATAATTTGAAAATCAAAATCAGAATAATTTGCATGTATATCTTCTATGGCTTCTTCTTCACCGTCATAAAATATTTGTGGATGTTAATGATTTTACTTTCTGTGCCGTTTTCTACCGAAGGTTGGCGACCATCATGTGATCATTGGTTTATCTGTTCTGCGCCGCATGAAATATAGTTGAAGCTTCTGGTATTTGGAACATTTCACGCAAGTTTTTCATCCACCAGGATTGTTTCTTTCTGCCCAATCCTCTCCTTCCTTCTATCTTTCCCTCCATGATCAGTTGCAATCGATGTTAATGATAGAAAAAGGAATATAATTGAGAAAACAGATTTTTTAATTTTCTTGTAATGAATCACTCACAATGACGATCACTTCATGACATTCTGAAAATACAGAGAGATATTCCAATATTGATAAAAACATGCATTCCTGTTGAAATTGATGTTTTGTGAACATGCAACATGTCATTCTGGGATATTCGCGTTTACTCAAAGCACGTACGGAAGCTCCAGTGGTCACTGAATACCCTTCAGCTCGACTCTGCAGAGTCGCAACAGTCAAACTTTTCAGATCAAAATCAATGATAATCGTAATTATGATGATGAAAAAATTATTTGTGTGATCACCTGGTACAATTCCTATCACGATAAAAAATTCATTAAATTTACATTTCTGGGTTCTAGAGTTGGTCAAGATACGTAGGTAAGCGCTGGTTGGTCGAAGCGGAAATGATACGAGGTCGCATTGAAATGAATTGACGAATCGATCGATTTTTGTTAGGAAATTTGAGATAATATTTTTCTTAGCTGGCTAGATCTATGACTTTCAGTACATTAAAGATTAATTGATTTCATCTTGCCACTCCACTGAACGAAAAAGGTACGTAAATACAATGAAAAAATATTTGAAACAAAGAAACGTGATCATTAAATCTCAACCAAAGTAGAGTTTCATTAATACAAAGTATGTTCGTTCATGACCTTGTGGCTGCAATCACTAATTGATGAACGTTCATTGGTATCACGAAAACCGATACCTTGCTATGAACAATGCATTCACTACTTTAATGAACACTATAATATCATTTCAATGAAATGAAAGATAGCTATGATAATATGCATCCATTGCGGTGACGAAATATTATTATTGTTTGAATAAATGCAATTACCGTTTCAAATCACATTCAATCTCTATTTCAATGCGTAAGTACGTTGATATTATGGAATTCTTACATTGTATCAATGAATTATTCCATCGATTTGATAAATATTTCTACACCATTCCGATGAATATGTTCGTTATTCCGATACCTATTAGTACGTTGTTTGAATGAACGTGTTCACTGGTTCCATAAATATTTCTTCCATGGTTCAATGAAATGATTACGTGGATTCGAAATGGAACGTACATTGTGTTGATTCATTACGGAATAACATCTCCCTAATTAGAAATAGTTAATTTTTCAAGTATTCTCTGAACATTATTTGGAATGATATATACAGGTTGATACATATTTTAAAGACATTATAATTATCTTGATGGAACACAGTGTATATATAATATTATAGTTGGTTTTGACCTTCATCATTGAGAATAAATCCATAATGACACTGATGGGGTTCGAAAAGAGTATAGGTACAAATACTGAGAATATAATATAGCAAAGTAAGAAACACTTCCGAATGCCGAATGGGTGTAATGATGAAGAGGAAAAGTTGTTATAACTATTATAATTCCGAAATAACAATCATAGATTGAGTGAAGACATATTGAATTATTTTCTCGTGATCGTAAGATATAAATATCCATCAAATCGTGTAATATTCTGATATAATGAAACAATCACTGATCGAATTTGAAATAATTTCCATGAGTTGTTCGATACAAGGAACTAATTTGATTTTGCAATTATAGTTCACTCTGTATATCCTCAACTTTAGAAAATACTCCTCCGAAAATAGGAAGCATGTGTCATATATATGTATTTTCTGAATAGTTTTGATGAGGGAATTATAATCATACAGAAGATGATCATAATAAGAACAATGAATGGTCAATGTTAGTCACAAGTGAATTGATTGAATGTACATCTAGTATTGCCTATAATAATGAGGGAAATAATTCGAATTGTTCGCCATATTGAAACGATTTATTAAAAGACTCATTTTACATAGGACTGTCATAGAAATAAACCCAAACATGAAACCGAATGATCATGTTAAATTAAATAGGTACATTCAGAATTGTAGCTTGACAGTTCTCTTCATTTTCCTTCAGCGCTTCAGATAATATATGTACCTTTGGGAAAGAAAGGCTTCCTTTCATTTTATACAAATGATGTTCAATGAAGGATCAAAACATCTCTGATCCAGCAGGAAAATCAAGATTGAACAAATATATAATTTTGAAACATATATCTACTGCTCTAACTATATGGAAGAAGGTATATCTAATATTATCAAAATAAACACATATTTCGGTGGGAGTTGTCATGTCCTCACCTACACATATAATGAATGGCTGGATAGCACTTTTCTTCGACTTCGAAAATCTTAGGTGCTCCTCGACCTCCTGGTTACTCTTCCCAAAGTGAAGAAATGATTCCTGGGAGTCTTCCATGGTATATTTCATTATGTTGCTCTTTCCACCTATATCTTTTCTGATAGCCTCGTTGGTTGGTTGATTGCAAATGAAGCACATCATTTTCACATAATATGATCAAGTTACACGGTTTCTCACTTTGTTTCGCCGTCCCTATACTCTAGATTTTTATTGCGATATATAGAAAGAGATTCAATCTGAAAACTAACATCTCAATAATTATCATGCCTAATGATAAAAACATAATAACATACCTTCTGTAATGTGAAACAACAGTTGAATTCAAAATCAATGCTACACTTTCGGCACAGTTGAGAGACCTTTCGTTTGTGTTTCTGGACTAGAAATGACCTGAGCGGGGTGTGATGACTTCATCCTAAAAAAACTTTCCGAGCGAATTTTCTCCAGGCCAATAGGAATACTTCTTTTTGATGTAAGAGTTCATCAATATATTGCATGATACGAGCATTACAATGAACCGTTCATCAATCTATGTACGCGGATACATTGAAACAATAAACGCATTTCGTTAGGATCATGTACTGGGTGATTAGTTGAAAACGATAAGATACATTGTTTCTATGACATCATAAATGAATGTACGTCTACATCAAAACAATGAACGTATTTCTCCGAAACAATGTACCGATTATTCACTTAGGTACATGATGAGCATTATTCTTATGAACCGTTCATCAATCTATGTACGTACATTGAAACAACGTACGCAATTCATTATAATGATGTACTGGATAATTTGTCGAAAGCAATTCGATACATGGTGTATATGTTATTCATAAACTGTTCATCGATATATGTACGTGTAGATCAAACCAATGAACGCATTTCTTCAATACAATGCACCGAATAATTATCCACTATCGCTTACATGTATTCAATATTCACTTCTATGATTTGATCTGAACCTTACATTATTTCGACAATGAATGCGTGCATTGTAATGAGAAATTAATTTGCTTGAAACAACGTACTTGCTCTCCCATATGTCATGCACAAATTCATTATCCTCATGAAATGAATAATAAACCGATGTATTTATACAATATATTGGAAACCTCAGTTATCACTAGAATGAATACAGTTACTTTTTTGAGATAATTAAACATCAAAGTAATGTTACACATTCATCAGTCGAAAATAGTGATGTTATTGGAAAAATTCATAAATACAATGCTGAAATCATTGAATTCATTTATGGAATGTATCGAAGGGATGGAAATATTCATTGAGTTACTGAATATTTTCGTCAGTACTTGATGAACGCAATTACATTATGATCATGAATGGGATACTCGAGTAATGATCGTTTGTTTGTTCATATCATGAAAGATTACTTTCTTTCGATGTAAGGAATTATGATGAATGGTGTTCTTTGTTTTCACACACGATAATTTTTTCAGTGTCTGCACGACGCGTATATATGTAGATTGAAATTTGTGGACGCCAAAATCTTGTTTTTTTGGAAATTCATGCGCACTCTATATCAAACCTCATGAAAACATTAGAACAATTCCCTGTTTGAAATGTAAGAATTATAATTATTGTATTTTTTTCACAAAATTAATTGGAGAGGTTTGAAGGCGTCACATATTGCTATACTGGGTATTCAGGATAACCAGAGAATCATGTTTCGCCAATAATAATTTGAGTCTCTCCAGAATGGTCACCATGATTTCAGCGAAACTAAAACTTTATAGATAATGAAGACGCCCTTATCTGTGATGGTGGTATGAAAAATATTCCAAAAAACCTATTTACTCAATCTGATATACAACTGATATTTCTTTTCGGAAAAATAGTCAAGTACCTATATGTTCAATATTTCAATGAATATTCAATGTTGAATATTTATTTGATATCGCAGTGATCAATACTTTTGTGGGTCAATCTTTACAAATTGAATCTCCGTTAGATCTAGAGAAATACACCAGTAAATGTATAGAAGCCAATATGGATATCCGCTGTTATTTTAGCTTTATTCCAAGCATACTAATGGTTCATTCTCAACCGGAAATTGGACATACATTTCATTTTGCTTGCGGCACTAGTAATAATGCTCTTTTCATATAGGTCTCTTTTGCTCAACATTGGCATATAGTAGATGAACATATCTGTACAATTCGATAATCTCATTTTATTTCTGAGTATTTTTAATGACAAAGGGATTTTTCACCATGACCAAATTTGAATGTAACAATTTATCGATTGGTATATTAATCATGGAATGAGAGTTTAACTGAGGTTCAGTAATAATATCAGGAAGAGAGATACAAAATTCAAGAAAATATATGAATATATTGAATTGATATTTTTCAGACCATAAAGATTGAGAGGATATACTAAATAGTGAGAGATAGATAGTAGAGATTCTAAAAGTATTCATATCAATATATAATTATATATATATTCAATCATCCACTCTTTTCCAGCGGTTTTCTAGTGAATGAAACCTCCAATTTATTAGCTGATAAATCAATTATTAGTAAGTCACTGTGAAACATCTTGGGAAAAAAATTAATGGCTGAATCATGCAACAGGATGAATAAAATATTTTTTTTTCGAATATGTTCATAAGATGAAAAGGTGTCAACTCATATATTATGACATACGACCTCGTCATCAATAACGTTCGAAATATATTTTTCAGAATATCTTAGAATTACATCAGAATTGCATCGTTGGAAGTAATCTTGCTATTACCATCAGAATTTCATAAATAAAATACTAAATAAATACTTCGATGAATACCTTGGCTATTCATATCTTCCTTTCATGAAACATCCAAACATCTGTCCAAAAGTCATTTACCAACTAATTTTTAAATAAATCTTCAACTAAAGAAATGAACTAGAAGATAAACAAAAGAGCTCAAATTTCAATCATTCCTCGAATGAACAAGACTTGAAACCATCCTATGCAATCTACTGACTTCTGTTCAATCGAAGGTTTGGATGGAGACTTGTTGAGTTACGGCCTTGAGTAATAATCAAAGGTTACGGGTAGTAGATAGAAGACATTTAGACATTTCTCTCATCTTGGATATGAACGTATCTCATTTTTGTTCAATATTTTATTGAATGCCTTTTTCTAGTACCTCGCCCATTTTCCATCGATGAATTATTTAGATTTATTTCACTAATGATTCAATTAAATTTGAACATGTATACACACATATAAATTATTTCTTCAGTATCAACTGATTATTTTAATTTTTAAATGTTACTGGTGATCCTTGTGATATATTTGATATTCATGGAAAAACCATTTAGCAGGTAATGTGTGGCGCCTGTAGATGGATACCCAGCTATTTCGAGGTATAATGATGATGAGGATCATCTAAGAAAGGTAATTAGACAATATGAGAGGTTAATGACGGATTTTTATTTCTCATTATTTGTTTCTGATGCAATCACATTGAAATCAGCATTTATTTTGAGTACAAACATTGAAAAATCTCTCATGATAGAAGACACATTGATATACAATGATAAATATATATTTATATGTATATATCTTGGCACAGAAAAAGTAAATCTTTCCAATTCTATTATATTTATTTTATGTTTGAATATATTCCTTCGAAACCCTCAACAAGAACCATGAAAAGAATTAAACCCGATATAATCATGTTTTTGAAACGAAGTTTATATTTTGTAATTGTTTTTTATATTCAGAAGAAGTCACCGTATGTAGATTTGTATTAATCCGTAATTCAACGCCATGCATATGGGTACGTCTATACAGTGGTTATATACAGTGAGAGAGAAAGTATAATAAACTGAATAGACATTGTAAATTGGCATATTTTGACTACTTTATATACTGTTGAATTAATGATTTGCGGGTGTATATTCAAGTAATCGCTATATTTATGTAGTTATACCTGTTGCAAGAGATAACCTTATGACACGCTGCACTTCACCATAATAATATTGCATAAATCTGAATTATACATGGAGGAGTAGTCGCAGGTTTGCAAACAAAGTAGCGATAGAAAATACTGATATTTCATCAAAAATTTGAACTGAGAAAACGAACATTCCCATACTATTTTTGACCTGTTTGCCTACTTCCGTTTCTCTATCGTGGCTTCAATTGGTCATTTTCAAAAGAAAAAATATACATATAAGATTGAATATCTCAATATATATATATATATATATATATATATATATATATATATATTTGAAGAATCCGTGTAGGCATAACATTAGCCACGCACATAGAGACAAAGAGACATATATAACACAAGTTTTCGTCGGGATATTATTGTCTGGCCTTGAATACAACAGAGAACACCTATTTCTTATAGAAAATCTAAGTAAATCTATTATTTCACTCGCTTTCTTCACTTCTTTTTATCATGCGATCAAGTACCTATATTTATCATATAATAATTAATAGCGCTACATAGAAACAGCTGTTAATTTGTATTCGTACACTCACCAGCAATATTTCAAAATGTCTCAAGTTAATCTCCGTTTCAGTACCCAATATTTTGGGTAGACATACCGTCTTGGTGCTATGAAATCTACGAATCACCGCTCATTCTGAATTATAAATAAAAAGGGTACCTACTCAATATATCTGTATTGGTTCCTACTTGATATAAGTGAATAAGGATTCTGTATATCTGTCAGCTTACCCAAGAGAGATTGATCAACAATAATTATGAAATAAATTTCTCGTTTCACTACGGGTACCGATTATAGCACGTTTATAAATCCTTGGATTTATATTGACAATTGTTACGCAAAACGAAAATGAATATGATACTCACGATTAAATTTCACCCAATCCTAATCTCTCGGTGTTCTTCAGCAGGTCAGGACCAAGCAAGGACACAGCCACGGTATCCACTGAGCAAAATTCAAAATAAATTGTTGAATACTTTCATGTCCGCACTAAAACAACGAAGATTTCTTGTTTGGCTAAACCAGCATCGTCTAAGTGCTGGATATGAATGATTACAAGAAGTGAAGAAAAGTCAAGAGCGTTACTTCGGTTCCTCTGAAGCTCGAGCGGCGTCGCCAACTTTCTAAATACACACGAGCAGACAGTGCTCGAAAGATGTTCGCTTCGCCGAAATTGTGGCTTGAACGCCATCCACTAACTTTCTAAGATATTACCACTACTCGCGAATTTTGTCAGTCTTTGTACGACGCTCTGATCGAAGGTACCGAGACAGAGACAGGCAATCCACGGATGCTAATGCTTCTTCTGGCATTTCCATAACGTCGTACTCATCAACAAATACTAGAATGAGAATTCAACAATAGTAAACAAGATTCATTTGTGTGAGTTGAATTGAGTTCCAGTTACACATTATTTATCAAGTATTATAGTATCATAGCGTATTCTTCTTACAATGTCCTCCATTATTTCAGGCAAAAGCTCTCTCGAGGTTATATTACACTATACACAATATACTATACTATTTCATACTATACTATATTTGTAGTATCCAAAAAAAAACGAAAATGTGGATGTATCACAATGAGAAAATAACATCATGATTACAATACAAACTGCAAATTTCCGAAATGTGAAAAAGGCTTTTTTGTCACTCAGTAGGAGTCTGACTACTGAATCACCGAAGCGACCGGTGCTATATGAATGATTTTCCCCACGAAAAGGTATTATATTCACTTGAAGAAGTCGAAACTATTTTTATTTAGTGATATTTTTTGATGAAAAATGATATGTTCTGATTTGTACAGCCTATTTGAAACACAACCCGTATATCCAAGTCCAAGTATATGCAAGTCGAATTGCAGAATTGCAACACAATGATGTGTTGCAATTCAAAGGAATATTCATTCATATCAGATATTCCTTGTGGAAATCATCATCTATCATTCATCACCATAGTCATTGAAGAGCAAAGAAAGAGTACCTTATAAGAGTTAACAGATTAACAGAGATAAGATCTGAAAACGCGTTCAGGGAACTGCCCTATTATTCAGACAAAATCAATACAACATGAGAAAAAAATCTCGCTATTCTCCTGACTCCTGATATCAGAAAAGCATATCAAAAGTTGTTACATCTTACGTAGCTACTTCACTGAACTGTGGAAGGTATTGATAGCATAATATCATAAGTGGTTCTTTATTTCATTGAATCATCAAAAATAATACTATCACAATATAAAACAAAAAAAACAATTAATTATGGCAGTCAATTCAATTTATTCAAAGTAATAACTAAGGCTTGTACTCTATTGTTGATTCTGACTAGAATTAAATAGCTGATCATAACAGATGCTAAAGTAACCAACATTCCTATTGATTCAAATATGAGTTTTGGGGCGAAAATTTTCCATACCATCAAATGTCGGCAGTGTATAGTAGCAGCTAACATACTCGCGAATACCTGAAAAAATATCAAATAATTATTTCACTACCCGTAATTGATGATGCGTTTGAACTACAGCTAAATGAAATATTGGTACTGACCCTTATCGCATGGCCCAAAATATACTTGCAGGACAGCGAAAACATAGAAGTCATGAACAATGCATTCTTCTCAAACAGGATAACTTCTCCTTTGGACGAATCAATTTTTAGATAGTTTTTCTTCTCTTTAACAGATGGCATGATGACAAATAAGGTGAACGGTGTTATTAGCACCATCGGAAGTAGGACACCCATCATTATGAATGAGCAAAAAGTATTCAATATTATCAGGGCAGCCGGTATAAAATTACTCGTGGTGAAAAGCCCTGACGTTCCTACAAATGCAGCATCCCAAGCGATGTTAGGAAAAGTCGGTTGATGGCCAGACGCATAGAAAAAATATTGTGCCAATATGATCCAGACCAGTATCGATACATTCGGGACATCAAATAATTGTTCTGAAATGAATTATCGATTAATATTCAATCAATCGTGACTTTGAGTTATGTTGAGACAGAAAAGTGAATTTATGTTATATTCAGACATTCAAAAGTAAGTACAGAATGTTTGTTTTTAATGTTCGATGACTAGGATTTGTTTCTGAAGAGAATCAAGGAACCAGAAATGGATTCTAGAGACATTATTTCAAATAATTTTGGATGAAAATTATCAAAGTGTGCTAGTTTCATGAAATGAAAATATAACCAAAACTATAGTCAAGTTTTACAAAATTTGATTTTCATATTCTCTTAAAAATTCAATTGATTGTATTTATGTGTCACAACGTGAAGTAATTTGTATTTTTCAATATTTAGAATTCACTATAAGCTATGATGTGAAAGCACCTGATTTCAACAAATGAAATTTCAGAGGTAGGCAGTTATCAATCATATTCTGTAGGTATTTCATATCCTGTATTTCAGAAGACAGTATTTCGAAAATGTATTGACCAATTGTTAAACTTCATAGCTCTCAGCATTTTCAGTTGACACTGCTGAGAGTACTGACAGTTCAATTTCTGATACAGACAAATTATAATAAACTGAAAAATCATTAGGTACTTACCAATTGAAGTGATTTTTTCGATTCTCAAGATTGAAGATATTATCAGAATAAAAACAGCAGCTATGAACATGATCACAGCTGACGGGGCGACTGCATCACCCAACAGCAGTGCAAATAACAGGGTAATATAAACCCCGATGATAATGAATGCTGAACTGTACACAGTCCCCAATCCACAAACAATCGGGTTGTCTTCTTCTCTTGGTTCACTGCTCTTGAGTTTCCTGAATAACGCAGGAATTGTTTTGGACACTGTTTCTCTTGATGAAATGATGTAAGTGCAGAGAGGTTGCAACAGACATGAGAGTATACCAACAGCCGTTGAACCGTAAACGACCCATGCTAAGAAATCAGGGGATCTTGATGAAAATTGCTGTTTTTTATTGGAAGGCACTCGTATAAGCGCCCAATAACCAGCGATACAGACTACTATAGCAGTTGGCATGAATTTGGCGAAAGTTACTGTTACTGAATATCCATTTAAATTCCCTGCATTTTTCAACCATTCTTTGGTGGCAAATACAAAAATTCCTAAACAAATCACTGTTATAGTCCACTGTAGTTTCGTGGTTTCCATTTTAGCAGTAATATTGTTAACTTCATGATAAGATGCAAAACACCATTGTTGCTCTTCACGACATCGCCAGAAATACATGGACCCTCTAACTAAAGCAGATATCATCAAAGCAAACAGAAAGAACTTGAGTCGCAACCAACTCAATAAACTTTGATTAGTTTTTCTCACTGCAGACGTACTGGAACTAATTCCTATTGATCCTATTATTATTATAGTTGCAAGCAGGAAAAGGAGGACAAATGATTCTTCTATTATGTAGCTGTTCGAAAATAGTCCTCCCAAATTGAATATCAGTACAAGTCTACAAACAAGATTTGCATATTTATCAGTTTTACTCTTTGAGTACCAGTTGACAGTGATTATTTCCCAATTTTGTATTACAATCAGAGCTAACATTATTTGGGACACTGCACAGGTCAGGAAATAGATGATCAAAATCAGATTGTCAACTAAACCACAGAAAAAAAGAATGGATCCTAACACTGCAGCACTGAAAACTGTGCTATAAGAACATATTATGTAGGAGCTAGAAAATATTTCCATAAGACTTTGGACAGGTATTCCATCAGTGATGATGAACACTAGAAATATAGTCAAGAATAAAAAGAGTAATCCTCTTGCCATAGAGAAAGAATCAAACTGAATCCAGATTTTTTCACATGACTGACGTATGTCAGTAATAAAATTAACTAGTTCTTTAGAAAAGTCTCGAAATTTTTCTTCATTGTCAATGCTAAAGATTTTCCCATTCAACAGTGAGTATTTCTGTGAATATGATTCCAATGTTTTTGTATCAAAAGTACCTTCATTTTCAGAGTATTCTTTTATATAGCTCATGGTTTGCTGAACATTTGCCCACAAAGAATACAGAATCATATTCCAATTATCAGTTACTATGGTTGACAATGGTAAACAGTTCTGAATAAGCACTCCCATATTTTGGAAAGGAATTGGGATTCCTAACAAAGTAGATAAGGTGGGAACCAAATCTACTTGTTTGACTGAACCATTATCTTCACCAATAGTAGATAAAGGCTGTTTTGAATATACAAACATAGCTGCTGAAACTTCATCTTCACTCTCACCACCATGGTCACCTGAAATAATAGTTTGAATTGAATGAAGATCATCCATAAATATGAACAAACAACATACCTGAAGCAGTCATGCCATGATCACCAATGACAAAGAGCATCATATCCTCATGTTCATCTACTTCTTTGATAATGTTTCTACAAACAAATCATAAGGATAAAAATTATCAGGAATTGAAAATCAAGAAGATTACACCTAGCTGGAAATAAGAATCAAAAAAGAATGAAAGAAAGAGTTGCATAAAAAAATTGTCTACCTATTATATGAATCTGTCTATGTCTATGTCTATATATTATATGAAAAATGAATGAGCAATCAAGAATACTAGCTTCCAGAATAGCTGAAATAAGAGTTTTTCAGTGGGTCATTTTGACATTCAATGTGAAAAATATGCATCTGAAGATGAGTAGAGAAATACTTTTAGTGAAAACTCTATTGTATTATATTCCAAGCATGAACTATTTTGACCAAGTAAAGAAAATCAAGTATAACCATGAGAATGAATAGATAGTATTCATTGATATAATTTCAGCAACATTACCCTGATTCATTATCATTTTAGGATATCAGGATTGGAAAATTATATAATGGCAACTCTGGTACAATGACAAATCACATTACTGATGATGAAATCTCAAATCACTGTGGTGTATATCCTCAAGCTAATTGATGCAATATGCATGAATTGAAATGAAATTGGGAAAAAATAAATTTATTTACACAATATCAAGCTATGACTATTACTTAATGAATTGAAAAAGTACTTTTATTAGTGAAAATGAAGAACATTCTATTTCTTTAAACAAATAAAACTAGATAATGCTTACTCCAGAACTGTGTTGATTTCAGTCAATTTTCTGGACATCTCAGGATGGTTAGGACCATACCTATGGCCACAATGATCCACACCTAAGAAGTGTCCAATGAGGAGACTCCAGTCCGTATTATTCAATTCAGAATATAGATTCTCCTTCACCCCATTGTCAACTGTATCCAAATCCCAAACATTGAAAGAGGGATAAGGAAAATTCCTAATAAACCTCTGAGGAAAGAGTCCATTCCAAGTATCATCTCCCATGAATACTATTTGTTGGTTATGTCTTATGAGCTATAATCAATACCCAGAAATTGAGGAAGGGAAAAATGTTTATCAGAAAAATTTTACCTGATCTATAATATTGTCTTCATTAATTTCAGATGTTGCAAAATTTGAACCTGCATCTATGAAAGTAGGTAGACTTCCTGTTGTTAATGCTTTCAGTCTCTGCATTGTGGTGGTAGGTGGATCAGCTATGAATTTATACAGTCGAGCATTATCTGGGTATATCTGTAGGGTATCTCGAATTGCCTTCAACTTATTTTGAAACGGTAATGGATCCTTGTTTGTCTCATCAAAAACTGTAAAGTCATATCTTAATGCATCAACTATCAAAAGTATAACACGGGTTCTGGGAGGTAGACATATATCATATGCATTGGAATATTCCTTCAATACAGAAGATACTTTGTGGTGCAAAGAACATTCTTGCTGTGAGGGATCCAGGTCCAATGAATTGCATGGTATTTTGTTGTATGAAATGCATGTAGAATTTCTCCTTTGGACTGTTCTAGTGAGCAAGAATCCTCTAGTGAATAAATGCAAAGAAGATAGGACCAAATAGCTCAACCACAGTAAAAATAAGATATAAGAAATCGTTTTTCCCATTTCAGCATTTCAAGTGAATTGTCAAATAAAAATTGAGGTTATATTTATGCTCTTCTCATTTTTAATTGACCACCTCAGTTGCTTGGTCTGTGCTCTATTGGCTATCCGGATGGAATAAGTTTTCAATATCTTAAAAACGCCTCTGAATGATTTTCCAAAATAATGTAACATGTAAATCATTTATTAGGTACTCAGATATTTTACATTATTCATTCGAGAATATGCATACAACAAATTTGAAAAATGAGAATAAATCAATGTTTATCTAATGCTTTTTCAAGAAGATCATTCATGGAAACTAGAAGCACTCTGGGATCTTGAACAAGACCTGCACCTACCATGGAATTTGCAAACAGTTGTTTTGCTAATAATTCTGCCAATTCTGGATTTGATTTGATCAATGAATATAATTTCTTAATTATGGGGTGCCTAGGATTGAATTCAAATTGGGGTTGCAACAAGGCATATTTTTTATCCTCTGGCAAATTATCCTGTGTCCTGATGAAATGTCTAGCAGCTGCCATTTCTTCAACTGTTATAACACAGGGATGGCTATCTAATCGAGAAGTGGCAATTACTGATGTCACTTTACCAGTCAGCTTCTCTTTGATCCAGTTTGACAAGTCTTCAATTTCACTACGTTTCAAACTATCTTCTCCTAAATTGGTTAAATCATTAGCTGCTTTGTCATCTCTCATGTCCTTCTCAACAGATATCAATTTGTAACCTTTGAACTGTTGCAACTGCATTAGAACTAGCTCATCATAAGGTTCATAGCAGAACAATACTTCTTGCTTTTTGGATTTCAGAGATTCATAATAAGGTGATGATTCAGCTAATGTTCGACTTGGTGCAGCCAAATAAAAGATAGTTCTGTTCTCTGATGCTCTACTGATATAATCACTCAATGTTACCTTCTTTCCAGGTTCTTCTTGAGATGATTCAAACAACAGTAAATGAGCAGCATCTTCTTTTTCTGATTGTATGTGATTTGTTATTATTCCTTCCTTGATGAAAAGTCCATAATCTTCATAGAACTTTTTATAATTATCCACATCTTTCTTCAATTGGTCTTGGAGGAACTTTAGTACTCTAGCAGTTAAAACATCTCGAAGTTTTTTTATTAGGGAACTATTTTGTAAAAGTTCTCTACTGAGATTCAATGGAATATCTTCAGAATCTACAACTCCTTTGATGAATCTTAACCATTTTGGCAAAATATTTTCAGCTCTGCTTTTAATCAAGATCTTCTTTGTATAAAGAGCAACTCCTGATTCAGTTTCTCTAGACATTTCAAATAAACCAGGTTTTCCTTCAGGAAAGTATAACAATGCCCTTATGGAAATTGGCACATCAGTCTTGTAATGCAAAGTATACCTTGGAACATCATAACTTCCACTAATGAACCTGTAGAAATCATCATGTTGCTGTGTTGTTATACTTTTTGGATCTGTTAACCACAAAGGCTGCACAATATTGAATTTCTTTCCATTCAAGTACAGAGGACTACCCACAAAATTGCTGTACTTTTTAATGACCTCTTTCACTGCATCTTCATCAGCAAATTCTCTGCAGTCTGTCTTCAAATGAAGCACAATTTTTGTGCCATACTGTACACCTTCAGCTGATTGAATTTCAAAAGTACCCATGCCATCAGAAGCCCATTTGTATCCTTCATCACCTACTGTTCTGGAATAAACTTCCACTTTATTGGCTACCATGAATGCACTGTAGAAACCTACACCAAACTGTCCTATGATATTATTATCCCCACTTTCTTGTTTTTTCTTGATTTCCTCAACAAATGCTTTGGATCCTGATTTAGCTATTACTCCTAGATTAGACAACAACTCATTTTTTGTCATTCCAATTCCAGTATCCTGTATTGTCAGTGTACAGTTGTGCTTGTCTGTGGATATGTGGATTTCCAGAGGTCTATCCATGTCAATATTTTTAGTAGTTTCATTTCCAGCAACAGTTAAATACCGAAACTTTTCTAGTGCATCACTGGCATTTGATATTAGCTCTCTGATGAACACTTCCTTCTCTGAATATAAGGATCTTGCAACTATATCCAACAACATTCTTGTTTCAGCTTGAAATTCATGTTTAGAAACATCTCCCCTCACTTTCTCTGTGTCCTTAATTATGGAATGATATTCATCTTCTTTTGGTGAGACTACAGAACTCAGCCTCCTTACATAACAAGAGTTATTAGTATTTTGTAGTTTTCTAGGTCCAGTCTGGATAACAGGAAGATTGTTTCTAACTTGTGATATATGACGACTCAAAATACGACTGAATCTCAAAGGATACATTCTGTAGTTGGTTTCTCCGGACGAAGGCTAGGAATTCGGAATGAATATAATTGGATTTTCCTACCAATGCTCCACAATCCGACAGTTCGATAGTTAGGTTATTTTAGGTTAGGAGTGTTAGGACTGTTCAGAGGAAGTAACGGAAGTAGTAGGTTTTCAGACCTTAGGAGGTTTTTGGGAAGATAGCCTATTAGAGAAGGAAGATAAAACTTTAACAAACTGAAGTTGGTGTTGATGGTCGGCTCGTTTCCTGTCAAATTTTTCAATACAAATATTGATCTGCTCGCCTATTGGTTGAATCACAGACAAATCAGATACTTTAGTTGTATTCGAAAAGATGGCTGCATTGCCGTCTCCTACACAGGTAGGAAAAATGTTTCTTTTATGGAGAAATTCAATAATTTTTTCTGGTTGTTCGAGTCAGGTGTGAACTCAAAGATTATACAGTTGAACTCATAGCTATATGTTGCAGTTAAAGTTTATACGAACCCATGGTTTCTGTTTTTAAAACGTGACAGTTCTGTGGGCGGTGTTGAAAACTCCAAACGTTGCAGACTTTCAATTCATAACACATTTGCTGAGTTCTTCGTGTGTTCTAAAAATATTCAAAGTTTTGATTATTCTACGCTCCCTTTTCTTTTCATAATACGCATTCACATTCTTGACACCTGACAAAACTTGTCCACCCAATACATCGATATATTGTTCCCTATTGTTCCTGATGGAGCTGTAATTATTTATTAAACTTTATACTACCTCATTATTCACTTTTCAGGTAGCTGGTGACTCTAGTGCTATATATGAAGCTTATTACAATGTGGTGAGTTTTCAAAATTTGTAAAATGTGAACCTGTGAGTACTAATATTTGGTGACCTTTTGTTTAGGTTGATCCTAAAGGAATTGGATCAGTTGGGGGAATGGAAGCTGCTCGGTTTCTTAAGAAATCCGGATTAAGTGATGTAATGCTTTCAAAAATTTGGGATCTATCAGATCCTGGTGGAAGGGGTTGCTTGGATAAATCTGGCATGTTTGTTGCATTGAAATTGGTTGCGTTAGTTCAAAATGGGAAAGATTTGAACATTTCCAATATTTCTGTTGATGTACCTCCACCAAAAATGGTAAACAAAAGAGTGTGAATCAAAAATTATTTCAACACTGATAAAATTAGTTCTCAGTTCACTCAGTCTTACAATTATATGTTCCATAAAACATTTAATTTTTCAGGGTGATGTTCCTTTGCCTAAACCCAGTAAACCACCACCACCAAGAATCACAACCAACACAATAATATCATCTCTTCCTCCTTCTGCTGTTGATTGGACAATAAAACCACCTGAGAGAGAAAAATACAATAAACTATTTGATGATTTACAACCTACCAATGGTTTGATACCTGGTAATAAGGTAAGTACTCACTGTTGCTTAGTTTGATCAATTATAAATGAATGTTATAATATATGGATTATTGAGTGATATTACAGGGGATTGATTGAGTGTGTACAATGAATTTAATAGACAATTCTTCAAGTGATTTTGAGATGAAAAGGTCATTTGAAAATGTGCCCTAACATTCTTCATTTTTGAGATACAAGGTGTGGAACATATCTGTGGAAAAAATATGTTTTTGTAAATATCTCAGTTAATATCTCAAACATCATTTATCAAATTTTTTCAATTTGGCATTGCTCATTTGTTGTATTGACTGGCTACCAATCTCTATTAAATTGATTTAGACCAGTGGCGTCCCAAACGTTACCTTAACAAATATTTTGACAAGGGATGCCACTGGACTCAATAAATTCAATCAAATTTGGGCTTTAGCCCCTCAACATGACAATGTTCATATGAACTTTTTGTCTTGACTGTTGAATATGCTCATGTACATACCTAATCAATACCCAGTTTCTAGGAGATAGCCATTGTCTGTAGGACTTGATGCATATTAGGATTTCCAATGACTTTTGAATGATTTATTGAATTTAAGGTGAAAAATGTGCTGATGGAATCAAAATTGCCTTTTGAAACATTAGGAAAAATTTGGGATTTGGCTGATCAAGATAAAGATGGAATGCTTAATAGACATGAATTTGTAGTGGTAAGTTGAAAATGAGGTAATAACTTGGATTGATCACATATTTTTCATGATGACTCTCTATTCACTGGTAACTTCTGAATGGGTTGAGCTAATGTCTATCAGACATGGAGAAATCTTAACCTTAGGTTACTTATGATTCGGGAGTAATAAAAAATATATGTCACACTTAGATCTTTCAATCACCAACTCTTCACCAAGTCATATCTAGTGTTGATATTTCAACCATTAATAAGCAATTTACACTGCATTTGATAATCTTATTATCAAGAAGACTAAGTGGTTTTTGAAAATGAGAAAAATTCTCTTCAATTTGAAGACTGAAAAGATTCAAACTTCTGTTCATGGTAACATATTATATTGAAATAATGATATACATGGTTTCCAAACTAATAGATATTTATGCTAAATGAAGTCATGAGCTGACATGCCACTTGTCAAATCCAGTCAATAAGATAACTACAAGAGGCATATGTTTCATCATTTAAAGGAGATTACAAATATTACTATACTACTACAATACTATGTACTATGTATGTTTAGAAGAAATTAACATGGTCATATACACATCATGACAATGAAACCCCAATTTTAGGCTATGCATCTTGTTTATAAAGCTTTAGAGAAATACGCAATACCAAGCACTTTACCAACTGAACTCATTGAACCAGTTAAGACCAAGCCATCATCTCTAGTCAAAGGTCTGGATGGTGTGAAACCAGAATTGCCGCCACCTCCAATAATGGCACAACCTGTTTCTCTGAATAAATCTGTCAAGAGTTCTGTTCCTGTTTTGCCCATAATTCAACCTCAGTGGGTCGTCAGTAATGAGGAAAAAGAGAAATCAGATGTACTCTTCTTAAAAAGTGATGTTGACAAAGATGGTTTTGTTTCTGGACAGGAGATAAAAGATGTATTTCTGCAATCAGGTGTACCTCAACCTGTGTTGGCCCATATTTGGTAAGTTATTTGGAACAATGAGACTAACATTATTTTCCACTATTCTAAGTACTCTGTTTATATATTGAATTTATTCTATTTATGGAAGATCTGAAAACCAAATTTGTTATTTTTTTTTCATTTCATTTATGCACCAGTAGAATATATCGACAGCTCCATCAATAGTCATATGATTTATAGTATAGTGGTGGTGCTTATGCCCTTTTAATTTATAATAAGTATATGTCTATAACCAACAAACTAGTTTTGATATTCTGTTGAAAAACCATGAGTTCTAAATGGTATACCTCGTATGTTGCACAAATACACTATCTATTACCCCAAATTGTAATAATTCACTCATCATCTGTAAACCTTCTTCAAGCCATTTCTCATGCTGGTGAAGTATGATATAGTTTGAAGCTGAAATATTGAAACTATAAACGTCTCTTTATGTCTTATCAATATAATATTCCAATATTTATTCCCTATTCTTATCATCACAACGAAGTGAACAATACCGGTTTTGACATGGATGAAGATAGGATTGTTCATATTTCATCAAATGGTGAATGATTGAAGGTATTTTTAGAAAAACTGAGTTATGTTTAATTATTCAGATTTTGATGAATGATATCAGATATAAATTATGATAGACGTTTCTAGTTACTTTGTTGTTGACCCTCTTTACTTCATTTACTGAAGTTAAAAACGATCAGAAGCTATTATTTTGTGCATATTAATGTTTCAAAATTGAAAAATGTTTCTTTTCAAGGGCCCTGTGTGATATCAAGCAGAGTGGCAAGCTAAATAATGAACAGTTTGCTTTAGCAATGTGGTTTGTAGCGAGATGCTTGAAAGGAATAGAACCTCCTTCAGTTCTTGCACCGGAAATGGTGCCTCCGAGTTTTCGTACCACAAAACCACTAGATGGCCTTGTGGTAAGCTTTTAAACATCCTTTGTCATGCTACAAAGTATAGTAACACTTGGTTTTCCGACAATTTGTATTATAATGATGATTTCGACGATCCGAATTGGTATTATATAGATAGGTTGAACTTGTTTCGCGAGGTATCTTGACCTGAAAAAAAAAAGGAATAAAAAAATTCGTAATTTGTAAATGTGCTATTCTGCAAACTATAGAAACTACGTTTATTCAAGGAGAACAATAATACTAGATACTCAAATCCAGAGTTAGATATGATTACCAAAGATATAGAAGAGTTAGCCAGAGAAAAATTGGCCCTCGAGACGGACATAGCCCAGAAAGAGGCTGATTTGAAGATCAAAAGCGGCGAAATAAAAAATTTGCAGGCCGAGTTGGACACTTTAGCGGCGACCTTGAAACAATTAGAGAATCAGAAAGGGGAAGCCCAGAAGAGACTCAACGATTTGAAAGCACAGGTAATTGTTGGATTTTAGTTTTTTTGATGTGCTTGCAAACTTTCATTTCCACTCTTATAATTTTCTCAGTAAGAAACAGGAATAGATCATTTGATGCTAGGTGTGTATGATGATATTTCTTTTTGGCAACTGATTGTTATGTAAATTGTGAGTAAGTCATTATTTATTCAAAATCAAAGACCATCCGAAATGTCAGATCTCAGCTGAACTTCTTTTGTATCTGATTTATAGGAGAATCAGCTTATTCGAATACCAACAATAATATATTCATGGTCCTTTGTGAACATTTGAATCACCTCACAGTAACCCTGAGAAATTTCACCAGTTGCCTTGTAGACAGATTCTTATGAGAATAGAGATTCACTCTGCGTAAAATGATCTGTCTTGCTATTATAACTAATGCATTTCTGTTCTATATCTTGCTTGCCTTCTTATTTGCTGAAAAATGTCCCGTGTTTAAGTGGTAGTGGAACTTTTTGCAATGTTTTGGATTGGTAGATTAGAATTTAGCAAAATATGTTAGTAGAATGCTGAGGTGGATGGTGAAATAAAATCTCTCAATGAACAAAGTGGAGACCAAGCTGAACAGGTATGTGTCATTATGTCTTATTTTTTTTTATTCTTTTTTGCTTTGAATGGTACATATTGATTTACCTGAGATTGCGAATTATTATTGTGGGTTGTCTCCATCAATGAGTTGCAAGTTGCAGCAGAATGGTGAACAAGAACACAAAGTCACGTATCGCACACGTAAATATTTGATCTTCGAACAGACTCCGCGAGATTTCCATTCGCCATTATAATCATATAGAAGTAAAACAATCAATGGATTCATGAACACCTTTTGCACAATATCAGCAATGAAACTGTGATCACTGTTCCCACCGAAAAAACAAGTATTTATGGTGATGCTAGAATTATTAATAGAATAGAATAGAATATTAATTTCACCAAGTTACAAATGCTATGTTTTTGGCAGGTCAGATAGAATAAGCATGTTAAAATGTTGTACATAAAAAAAACACATTAAAATGTATTGCATAAAAAAACACGTTAAGGGTAGTACAATAAAGTCATATATACAAATACAATAGATCTAGTAATAGAACAGACTGATATCAGTGACATATAGTTAGCAACAATCATTCATAAGGACTCATCGAGGGGCGTCCTCAAATATTCGTCAATGGAATAAAAAAAGTGACGGAGAATGTGGCGTTTCAATTTTGATTTGAAACAATTCAAATTCAAAACCTTGAGCTCCTGGGGCAAAAAATTATAAAGGTTAACATTCAGCGAATTATTCTGAGATTTGTTCAGTCTGTAGCGGGATGGCCTTAAATTATTTGCATAACGAGTATGGTAATCATAAAAATCAGAGTTCGCAGCAAACGAATTTCTGTTTTTGTGAATCTCAACAACTATAGCATATATGAATAAGGATGGTACAGGCATAATAAACAGTTCCTTAAATATTTGTTGACAGTGATCTCTGTAACCAGCACCAACGATAATTCTGATAGCTCTTTTTTGCATTTTGAAAACCTTCATAGCGTGACAAGAGTTTCCCCATAAAAGTATGCTGTAACTCATGTGAGAATGAAAAAATGAGAAATAACATGTTCGAACAGTATTGAAGCATAATTGGTTTTTCAAATTACGTAAGAGATATGTCGAACTAGACAGTTTATGACATAGCTGATCAACATGAGATGACCATGTTAGTTTGTCGTCTATAACAACTCCAAGAAGTTTGACAGTTTTTCCAATGCCTGGATTTCTAGTCGAAAAAAGCAATTCCTGAGTCTTATCATTATTCAATTTCAAATTGTTGGCACTGAACCAATTCTGTACTTTCCTGAAAGAAACTGCCAAACTGAGTGAGAGACTTTCTGCATCAGCTCCAGTATTGAGCAAAGTTGTGTCATCCGCATAAGCTACACATTTATTTGGAAACAAAGAGTGAAACAGATCATTTACATAAACTATGAATAATGATGGACCCAAAACCGATCCCTGAGGTACCCCGTGTAGTATATTGGAAAAATCTGAATGGGATTGATTAATAAATACTGCTTGCTTTCTGTTGTGCAGGTAAGATTGAAACAGGTCAAATGGTACGCCTCTAACACCATAAAAACGTAACTTTTCAATATCTCTACCTATTGTTCCCAAATTGTGATTAGTTTGCATGGTGATGATTCAAAATGATAGATAACATTTGGAGTGATTTTTTTTCTTGTATCCTATTTTTATACTACTCTACGTGAGAAAAAACATTTATTTTTAACATTTTAACCGGTTTCAGATTTTATTTTGATATTTAATCAATATCTACGATGATTATTTCACCTTGTATATTGTTAAGATATTTTATTGTATTTATACATCACTTATTGTGTGTGTGTGTGTGTAATATACTTGACTTTTGCCAACTATGTAATGGCACCAATAAATTCTCTTCTATTCTATTCCGATGCTTCAGTAGATATCAACTGTTAGGCATTCTTAAAGTATTTTCACGCAGAAATGTCAAACTACTATACATTCAAGTTGGTCATCATAATGCATCGCAATGATCATAATTTTAGGGTTCTTGAATGAACAAGCAAATTTCCTTTCGTTGTAATTATTGGGAAATTCGTACGTGTATCCTACACCTTGTTGTTTCCGATGCAGCTGGCAACTCTTTTGTGTTCTGTTTTTAAACGAGATTCGTTGGTTTGCAGGTTTTACCATGAAAAAATTCCATAAATCCACTCGGATTGCTCTGGAATTTTGCATATGATTATTATACCAATTTAATACCCTAACTTATGTAACATTTTTTTATGTTCTCATTAAAAATCAGAGCATTCCTCAACTGAGATCCAGTTTTTTTGTTATTACTGAAGATTGGAATATAGGAAGAAATATTTGTTTTTCGATATTCGCAAGATAATTTATCTGTTTCACAATTCTCTCCCATATATTAGAGAATGAGGATCTGCACTAGCTTTGAATGTATATTTTAGAAATCGGTACGAATTTATTCAAATTCAGATATGTCAAAACCTGTGAAAATTTGAAATTCGACTTGTAAATTTCGGTTTAGGAATACCAAGATTGGAGAATATGTGCCAAACGACACAAATAAAAACATTTTTTTACTCAATTCGAAGTCCGGATATACAATCGTATATATTTTTTAATAATATTATTGACAATTCAACATAGATACAATCTCAATTGATTATATTACAATCAGTATTCAAAAATCTGTATTATTTTATATAGGTTGAAAAATTGAGGATCCAAGCGGCAGAACAAGCAGAAACTGTGAGAGCACAAGAAATTGAATTGAACACAAAGAAGGAAAAACTTGAGGGTCTTCGCATGGAAGAAGAACGTTTAGAGAAACAAAAAGCCGAAAATATCAGAAAGTTAGAAACTCTCAATTCCAATCTACAAGAAACTCAGATCAGTATTAGCCAGGTATAAATAATAGTTTGTTAGATTTTCAGGATATTAATCATGAATATTCCAGGCTAAGGCATTGATCACTCAATTACAAGAACAAACTAGGCAGATGAACGATGCTATTATAGCTTGCGATAAAGCCATTGAATCTGGAGAAACGACTCACGTTGCAGACGCTATCCTAAATATCAAACCGGAATTCAGAGATACAGAATATAAGAAAATGATCCATAGTCATGACGACAGTAAACAACAGGTAAGTGATAATTCGTTGAAATCGATGACCAGAAGCAATCACTGAACTTCATTTATAGAATGGTTTTGACCCATTTGGAAATCAAAATGGTCATAGCACTGGGTTTACAGATGATCCATTTAAAAGCAGTGAGTACAACTCTTATTCTTTGGCCTAAGTTTTTTCTTCTTATGATTCCTCAAGGCAAAAATGTCCCTGTGATGCCTGTTAATTCATCATTCAATTCATCATTTTAGGTGCATTTCCTGATGAACCATTCAAAGCTGCTTTCACGGATGTAAGTATATAAAACTCGATTTTTTTTGTTTTGACAATATATTCGGTTTTTAGAATGGGTTTGGTTCAGATCAGTTTGAAGGATCATTTTCTTCTAATGCTGGACCAAATGATCCTTTCAGTGCTTTTGGTGACTCATCCATTGCTTCGGAGAATCCAGCTACAATAGAGGTAAATCTTTTTTCTGATATTTTTTTCAAAATGTGTACTGATTCTGATTTGCTTGAGCTTGAAAATGTATGTGCATTAGGCAAGAAAGGAAGGAAAGGAAAGATCACAAACGCATGTTATCAGAAACAGGAGCTTATCATAATGTATTATAATTATAATAGATGAGTTTCCTTTGGATGTCCACTATGGAGTATTCTATCAATATTATGGTCCTAGTCATGCTGTGACTTCATTAAGTCTTAAAAACAATTTGTTGAATTTTTAAAGAGTTATTTATTTTGAGAAAAAATGCTGGCAAAGGTTTGTAATATACCTATTATGTATAATATGTGGCTGAGGTATTATTTAATATTTAATCACCCTGTAGTTACCACATATACAGCATGGAGTAGTATTCAGACAAACATTTCAAAAATATATTTCCAGTTCTCTAGATACTTCTACTAAACCATCTATTTTGACGTACCCTGTAGTAAAGGAGCATTAGCAAAGACATGATATATTATCTACTTGATGCACTCTTGCCCCATCGAGAGCATTGAAATGAAAATAAGAAAAAAGAAAGAGCTACCGATTCGTCTGGATGTGCAACGAAAAAAGGAGCAATTTTGCCAACAGTCTCTCGTTTGCTGTTTTCATTTGTTGGATTCCTCCGCCTTTCACTAGGCGCGAACTAGGGTCTATTTGAGATTTGTTCAAAATTATTCAATAACTCACCTATTGAATTATATATTGTGATCTTTTTTGAATCTGTTAGTACAGTCATAGGCTGAACAAGACAACACCATCTCGAACAAAGTTTCAAAATCCTTCCTTGACTCAATGGGCTGAATCAACTAGGATTATTTACCAAATTTTAAGAAATAGAAATAGATTTATTTGAAATAGATATCCTAATATACTTAAAGATTATACGAATATATAAGACATATACAGTAGAATATAAGTGTATAAAAAGTAGCAGTAAATATTAAAGAGATTGATAGAGAATGTTCAAACAATAAGTAAAACTGAGTCTCTTTGTTTTAACACACTTATGGATCAATAAACTTCGATGATCTCTTGCTCTATCAACTCGATTCGAATGAAAATAACTGACATGTATTAATTCTCAATACAATGGCATGGCACATCAAAATGTTTCGACAACGCCAACAGTCAGCTGATGTTTGATCGCTGCGTCTATTTCTTATGGTCGTTTCAATTCCTCGTTCTCCAATCTTGAAGAATTAGAGAATATATATCGTATCTTTGAGTATTAGCCGCAACCACCATGAGATCCTATATATGAGCGTGACCTTTCCGTTCGCCGCAGGACAAAGGCAAGGACCCGTTCGGCTGCGACCCGTTCGCCGTCTTGCACGCGCCGACCCGGCCCGTCAGCCCGAGCCCGGCGCTGCCACCGAAGAAGAGCAGGAACCCGCCGCCGAGACCGGCGCCGCCGCGTCCTGGCGCGCCGCCCGGCGCGAGGAAGCCGCAACGCGACGCTTTCGACGCCGACCCGTTCGGCGGCGGTGGGTTCGCGGATTTCGCCGATTTCGACGCTAAGGTAGGTCGTTGTCGTGTCGGCGTTTCATTGTCATTGTCAGTACCGACGTCGTCTGATCACTGATCTATACAGGGTGATTTACCTAAGAATGCAAATAATGAAATGGTGCATTAGTAGAGCACTAGAGACGGTTTCCGCAAAATTTCAGAGCAATCCGAGGCAATTTTTGGAATCCTTTCAAAGTGAAAGCCCAGAGATGAGCCACACACAATTCCTCTCGGAATACAGATTAGTGCATTCTACTCCACTTGATTTCATGGGCTGTAGAAAGCTACAATATCCAGGATTGACAAGTTTCTCCAATACGATCTGAGTTTACTTTGCAATCTATGGCTCAAGAGTAAGATTTGCAGTTGCATATCTAAGCATCGAAATGAAGTGGAATCTGGTCCAGCAATCGATAACAAGAACAAATGAATGACTCTTTGCATTCTTAGGGAAATCACCTTGTATACAAACTGGATGAGCAGTTAGCATTGATGCCAACAGCATGCTGTGTTTACTCGGAAGTTTTCTCAAAAAACGTAGTGAATATAGAAACATGCATATTTTTTGTGGTGCATGCAAAAGAAAAATTTACAGTAGCTGAGACTGAGAACATTTGTGATGAACATAATGAATATGTTTCCAGCCTCCTTGGGATTTTCCTCGTCTTTTTCGACGTTTCGGGAAATAATCTGCTTCCTTCAACACATGGCCATGGTATTTTATTACATAAAAATTAGGATATGATACATTCCAATAATGATAATAACTTCAGATTTCGTTGATTTAACTTTACTCTGATCCCAAGACCACCATAAATGTAACAGGTGCAATAATAATCGACAATTTCAGTGTTAATTATTTATAATTACTAAATTATATATATGAATATCGATCTATTCGATGGATTTGAGAATTTTCAATTTGGCTATAACTATGGCTTATCCAGTTTGTAAATAGATGAGTGTATCATCGAAAAGTTAACTCATTCATTTTATCATATCAATATATTTATTGAGGTATCAAATCAGTTTATAGATAAAGTTGTACAAAGTGCTGGATCGCCAATATTTATCTTTATTCGAGAAATGTCGAACATCGCTATACCAACCATCATTCATCAATAGAACGGCAAAGTTGTGGAATTCTTGGTCTAGTGAAGTCTTTCCCAATGATTACAACCTCCAAACTTTCAAGAAAAAATCCAACACCTTCCTTCTCTCCCTAAATTTCACCACTAGTCAACACGATGTTCCTCCAACATTATTGGCTTCCCTTTCGTGTTGTCAACAGATTAAAAAAAAATTCTGAAACTTCCATTCCAATGGAATCAAAGGTACTTCAGAAATGAATGAGTTAACTTTCTGTTTGTTGGTTATGTGATGCTAGGTCATCTGATTGTAGTGCTCGCACCGTAGCTTCCTGATCGATTACACCCAGTTGCCATTTCCCTCCTTGAACGATCCTGTCTTCACCCAATTCATATATGGTTTTCCTAAGTATGCTATGGTATGCAAATTATATGCACATATATTTTTCTCCAGGTTAGTACATAACATTTTTGGTTTGTTTTGGTTCTTCTACTCATGTTGTGTAGTTATTTCTTCTGTAGCATCACTATACAAGAACCAAAATGAACCTCTTACATTGTTGGGAAATCTCAGTGTTTACAGGACCCAGAACAAACGTGTAGGTACTGTAGATGTTCAAATACTTTTCCACACAATAATATTGTTTCAGTTATGAGAGAGCTGTCATAACCCTGAGTTTTGATGAACAAATGCAATCACACAGTTTGATAAAATAATGAAATCACTAATTGCTACGCTCGGCTATGAATTCAGACTCGGCAGTCAATCTACTACTTTGCTGCCTAGTTAAACGAATAACTATTCTCTGAGGGGCCAGCAATTCAAAAGTTACCCCAAAATTACTTTTCTGTTTTGCTGACAGCAAGAATAATAAATTTAGTGAAAAAGGTTTATGGCTATACATTGTTGCCTGTGAATTCGGTTTAAAAACAAATTGGAACTTTTATACACATAAAAGTACTATATACATATGAAAGTAGGAGATACCAAGATTTTTTTTTTTAGAAATAATTACATCATATGAATTTTATCTGTTCTCTCATCGATGTCTCTCATATCATCAGCATAGTAGACATACGCATATCATTATTCCATGACAAAGTCTACACTGATGTTTCTGATGTACTTATTCATTCACTTCATATCTACTGACCTGTTTTATAATTTTCGATACTCACTAGTTATCCACTTATTTTATTTTCTAGACTAGACAAATATTGGTTCAATTTTACCAGAAGGCTGCACCTGCATGTCGATGTAGTAGCAAGTATATTTGTTCAATGCCTTGAAGTTTACAGGCGCGGTTTCGAGATTACCCCTACTAACACTCTTTCCACCACAATTTCAGCCTTAATAATCTCCATGTATCCTCTTCAGTTCACCGATAAGGCTACTTCTAAGGTCCAAGCACAATCTTCTAAAGGTCTAGAGTTCACAGACGACCCCTTCCGAGACTACCGATACGCGGACCCGTTCGATTTCTCCTTTGACGATGAGCCCGAGCCCAAAGCCAACAAACCCGCATTCGATCCATTCGGACTCGAGGGTCGGCAGTCCGTACCTTTACCCGCCTCTGACCTGTTCGTTGCGAGCGGTAGGGCTTCCGCACCTGTCGGCAAGGAACCCCTCAGCGAGCACCAGCAATTGGCGTGGGCCGCCAGGGAAAGTATCAAGATCGAAGAGGACCGACAAAGGCGGCAGATGCAAGAAATGGCCGATTTGGAGTTGGCGATTAGTTTGAGTAAAACCGAGAGCGGCAAGGTTTAAATACCCATGTCGCTCGGCCACGACATAGCCACTTTTTTGGACAATTCATACATTGAAGGGCCAGAACTGCATGATAATATTGAAAGCGCACTTAGGCCTGTGAAGAGATTTACAAATTCATATGTTCCTACTAGGAGACGAAATCTGGCATGGATAAGCCTTTTCGCTGCGTCTGAGGATTGACTTCAGAGACGGCCTCAATAGTTCTAATCAGACATATTTAAAGGATTGCAACTATATTTTCATTCTTCTCTCCAGCTGTTGTTTCTGTTGTTATATTGTTAGATATCTTTAGATAGAGTCGTCGAATTGGTATTATTTGAAGCGTTTTTACACAGCCCAGTTTTTTTTTGTAATAACTATTTCCATATATATATAGGTATATATATATAATCACAAGGAATATTTTGAGCTATAAAAGGGTATTGTTCGAAAAGTTTAGAAGAGTTTTTACAAAATAACTATGGTAGAATAAGTTGACGCCGTCTTTTAGCACGAATCAATTTTCAGTCTCGTCGGAGGTTTTTCTCATTGATGTCATTTGGATCTCTTCTGTAGGAATGCAATCTCGAAACAATGATTGCCTTCTCTTATGTGTTTTCAAGTTCTGTGGATTGTCTACATGTTACGTCACAAATACTCTTGTGCTGAGCTTTATCGTTTTGTGATTCTGGTAGATGAGCAGCATTCATCTGAAAGCATAAGGTGGCTGCTGTTGAATGTTGAAAAATGTGGAAAAAATTTAATGCTCCTACACGCCTTTGTCCCGACCTTATTGTACGTTTTCCCACATTTTTCCAATGGCGGTTATTTCGGACGTTGCTCATCTACTCACTTCATAGCATATTAATTTACTGGTGACATGTAAGGGCAAATCAAATTTGAACATGTATGAGGTGTCTCAGATCAATGGTCTACTAATTGAGAATATTGGGGTTGAAATGACTCTAACTCAGGTAGAACATAGATTATTATAGCTTCTTGGTATGACTTTCCGAAACTACAGAATATATTACTTTTTTAGCCTTTTAACATTCCATGAATCTAAATATGAAACAATTATTCGGAAACATCGATTTAGTTGCTTGAAACTTCTCATTGAAATATGAAACTTTATGTTCCTCCTCTGAACACATCAAGAGTATTGTGCTGCATCAGCAAGTATCCCGAGTCATAGTTGTCAGACATTATAAGGTTGGGCATTTTTGACATTGACACTTGTTACATACCAGGTAAACACGTCTTTGCATATGAAAAAAAAATCTTCCCTAACGCTGGGATTGCACGCGTTCAACCAGTTTTAATCACAGCTTAACGTTACAATAACAATACTGTTTTTCAGTTAAGAATTAAGTAGATCGCGTGGTTTGTAGTGTCCAAGGTCTGCAGTAATGTATTTCGACTTGATTAACTTGATTTTCGGTAGAATAATATCGCCAACATTGGTAAATTATTCACATCGAATTTTGATTCATATATCTCAGTAAGTTCAGAAGCAACCATCACAGTCAAAATTAACCACTTCCGCTGCATTTCATTCGTAATTATTTCTATAGACTCGTCTGGTCTCTAGACCAATGACAAGCGATGTCACAATCCCTGTCTCGTTGCACACTTCAATCTTAACTGGAAAAGAGAATGGTGGCCAGAAAGGAGACATTTTGACCCCATGTAGAAGAGCTTGGACTGTATTTTTTTTCTGTTGAACCGATGCATTCTCGTTTCGTGAGCTTGAAACATATCAATTAGTTGAATTTTTTCATTCATAACCTCTTTTTGTTTGCCATGTAATGCAATACTCATTACATATAGGTACATATTATGATTAATATTCACTGTACTCTGAAATGCTTGTTCCAGAGTTGGAAACAAATTCCAAGCATAATTTGAAATACAATTTTAGCAATTAATATTGAACTGTTTGAATTGTTCCAATTATGATCTGAAACAAGCTTAATTCGTTTTATTTATTCTAAGTAGATCACTGAATAATTTATTTTACCTCTTAAAAATGTATGATTCAATCGTATTACACGAGTGAGTAGTGTGTGTCCACTAGGTTGAGATTTTTTTCAAATTCAGGATGCTAAGAGAATATGCATGTATATTTTATGTTAGTAACTTTTGACTGTAATGTGAAATATTTCATTTGTAAATCATTAGTTATGTAAATATTTTGTAAACTTGAATATATTTGTTATTGTTTTTGTGTTACTCATTTGTTATACATCTTATCGAAAAAATCTTCCATCTTATGTAAGCATCTGTTACTGAATAAAGTTATCTTCAACAAGTTAATATACAGAGTAGTCGTTACAGTAAATCCACATATCATATCCCTGGCAAGGTTCAATAAAACTGGGCAATATGTATATCTGTAATCTTCTCATCTGCAACAACTCCATATCCATAACAACATCCCTGAGAAGTTTGAATGAAATTGGTATTGTGGACATGACAAATCTCAATCCTAGCCAGTGATGGCACCGTATAGATATTGTGAATGCTATGGTAGTCAAGTGACTTCAGTGAATGATTTATTTTTTATTTTTCCAACCAGGGATTGTCATTCTATATTGCGAAATTGATGTAATAAACTAGTTTATTACATCAATATTGCGAATTTATATGCTTGTGGAAACCACGCATCGTAGTTCCCAAAGTTTCCGTCTACGATGTTGAGCGTCTCTGGAAAGAGGTAATGCCATCTAGTGTTGGTCTTGTGCAGCCTCAGTCAGGTAAAAGTTTTTCAGATGGATGTAGATAGTTGGAACACCAGACTACATTTACATCATGCATATGAGCAATAAGATTGAAGAAGATCATCATAACCCAATTGAATTGTTTTTTGTAGGTCAGTGGTTGGATTCATTTCATTTCTTAACGTTACATTCTCAAATCGGAGGATGAGAATTATTGATAAGAATGCTAAATAATTCATTCATACTACGAATATCATTGGGAAGAAGACATCTATCTGATAATGCTACATTACTGTCGTTCAGTGAAGGTGAGCATATTTAACAATGAAGAATAAAATCGGGATTATCTAGAACATTATTAGGGTGGTCTGCAAATAATTCATCCTTATAGGTCCATTATATGATTTCTACAGCACAAAAACAGTTGTATAGACAAATCAGTATCAATAAGGCCAGTAGAGCAAAGTGGAAGTCCAAACGTGATATCTACAATTTTTTGAGAGACCCGTGCTTCTCAGGTGTGAGACAATACATACCACAGAAATATATAGATGTCATCAAGTTTGAAAGTGGTGAACACTTTTATCTGATATGTTCAGAGACAGCAAAACGAATTGTTTCATT
This sequence comes from Gastrophysa polygoni, assembly GCA_963576655.1. Classification (NCBI taxonomy): domain Eukaryota; kingdom Metazoa; phylum Arthropoda; class Insecta; order Coleoptera; family Chrysomelidae; genus Gastrophysa; species Gastrophysa polygoni. The sequence continues at coordinate 7,772,556 of OY755091.1, forward strand.
TGTGTTACCTTCACTTGACTTGAGTGGTCATCAACTCATTGCAGAAACTAATGCTGGGTTGGGACTAATATCTACAGATCTGCTTGAAAATGGTGTCAAAAGGATTAGAATGTATGAATCTTGTCCAGAGTTTCGAAAAGAACTGATGGTGAGAATATATTAGGAATATACACAGCTAAGGGCTTATACATGTTGCTTTTCCACAGAATTTTGCTGAAGTATATCCTGGACGTGTTGAACTATTCACAAAGGATATATTCCACTTGCATAGATTTGCTTTCATGGATAAGATGGATAATGCTAACAGAGTTCATTCAATGTTAAAAAATGTCCAAAAAAGGTCTTGGATTGATGGTAAAACAGTCATTACAATCCAAATATTCAACTATAATGCCAAGTTTTCAGAGCCATCCATGACACTTATTGGTTCTATGTCCAGCCTGTATTTTATCAAATATCTTATCAAGTCTTTAGTTTTACAAAATGGACCAGTCAATTACGGTAGAGTACAATTGTTTGCATTCCTGAAACACAAAGATTATGCAGTAAGGTCAAAACATTTGGAGAAGAAAATTCCTGAAATGAGAGTTTTTTTAGATTTTATCTGCTGGACCTGAAGAGAACCTGAACGTTTATCAGGCTGTTACAATATTATTCAACTTATTGTTTGATTATGAAGTAATTCAAAAATTCCCAAGGGATATTTTCCTACCATGGGAACATCACAGTAAAAAAAGAATTTATGTGGGTAGACAAGTTTCTGGGTTTGTTTCTGATAAACTCAATTCATATTCTTTGTCTATGGATGTATGAAATTTAAGGTTAATTTTAGGTGAGAGATCATCAGTATGATGAAATATACTTTGTGAAAATTAATTACAAAAGAGATCTACCAGTTATCATAGAACAACTTTTACCTCTTTATTTTTTTGTAAACCAGTTTTATGGCAGAGGCAATAAAAAAATAATTCCAACAATTGAGTGAGTTCACACACAAGTTCTCATACAATATGAGGTATTTTGTTGAATATTCTAGGAAATGGGTTCCAGATTGTGGAAGGAATATTATTGCTCCAAAACTAGACCACAAAACGTATTTTCAGAATATGAATATTTTCACTAGATTTAGAGAACTGACACCTTCCCAAATATTATATATTTTTAGGTGAGGAATGAAATATCATGAGCAAATCTATGAGTCCCATATATCATACAGTAATTCAATCTGTCTACATATTTCAGGGAAATGGTTGATCATCCTACCTATCAAGGAAGCCCATTTACAGCTCTGATAGAAAATTCTTTAGTTAAGACTGAAACAGTTGAAACTGATATGGCAGATGCAACATTTGAAAGAAATTTCACAGAAGACATGGAAGAAAAATTTGATTTCTGAATTCAATAATGAAAGACTTGATCAATCTGTTTTTTATTAATAATTATATCTCAAAAAAATATATTAGTTTCACCATTTTATTGTGGACTCATCAAAATATTTGTTGAATTTTTTCCATTGGTATCTCTTCTTTGGATCCTTATTACTATATGCAGGATTCAAATTGGGCATCAAACCTACAGAAACAAGAAGAATAGAGTGAATGGACTGGACAATGAAAAAGTCGATCATATTTCATGAGAGTAAAATATTAGAAAAATTATATTCATATCTTATCTATCCCAAAGTGTTGAAGATAAGTCATGACAATTCTTTACCAGCTTTTTGTGCCATTGTAACTAGAGACGACATCCTCTTCTGTTGTGATCTGCACAATCCTGTAACTCTTCTTGGTAACATACATCCATCAGAGCGGACAAACTGACTTATAATTAAAATATCAGTGTGTTTCAAATCAAGACCTGCTGCACATAGAGGACATGCATGAGGGTGGGTGTTTTTAATCAGTAGATTTTCTCTTTCGGAAGGTATTATTTCACCATATATTATTAGTTCTTTCTCTTTTTGCACTTCTCGAACTGAAAATTTGTTTTTGGATAGAATAAATTCTACTTGACAGAATCCACTCACTTTCTTTCAACTGTAATCTGGGAAAAAGGGTTATGTTCCTTACTGTGAATTTAGATTCCATAAGAACATTTTTAAAAATTCTCAGAGTGCCAATCATTTCGAAAGAAATATACAATACACAAGCTTGCAAGACCTATATAACTATTAACCACAGATTACCTAACTGGAATCTGACATACTTCTTCTTCTAATTTCGTTTCGTCACACTTAGTACATCAATAGTATATTATCCTAATAAAATAAAATTCTGTGATACAACTCAGTTGGTCCGTTGACCCCCGTGCTTCGATTCAACAATCATTTCTATAATTGAGGTTAATGTTTTTATTTGACGAAGGGTATCAAAATAAAGAAAAAACCAGGAAAATCAAAATCTAAGGAAAGGAAATTGTTCTGAACATATCATTGGTTTTGAACAAAATGGATACTGAAGAAAATATACATCGCTTAGAAGCAAGCACATCTTCTAAGGGGGGTCTCATACTCAAGAAGAAATCTTCATCACCCTCATTTAAGGTACCACAATCTTCACTACTAGGGTTGGACAAACTTGCAGTTCAAAAGCGGAAAGACAAGGAAATGGCACGCAAAATATCTTTTGATATAGATGAAAAAGGTTCTGAAATCACTGAAGAAATAGTGATGAGGAACAGTCAAGATGAAAGAAACACAGTAACTCGTAAATTTAGGAATCCACAGGAAGAAACTCCAACATACACAGGAGGAATCACAAAAGAAGCTAGAGATCGTTTGATAGAAAGATTGAATTCCAACAGATTGAAAGAAAAAGGTGTCTATGCAACTACTAAAAATAAGGAATACAAAGATTCTCATAATAGACATAAATCACATAAAAGGAGAAGAGGTGACCATCATAGAGATCGACACAGGAAAGATGAAAGTAGAAGGAGTTATGAAAGGAGTGATCATAGTGGGCTGAGAAAAGATAAGACTCCTAGATTCAAGGATGAACCAAAAACTCCTAATATTTACCCTAAGGATAGTACTTCAAAGAGTTCATGGGATGAAGATGATCCTTCACCTTTGAAAAAATCTGCATGGGATTACCCTACACCAAATGTAGATAAACTAGGAAATGAATGGTCAGAAAGAAGCTATAGGTCTTCATCAAGTCAGAGAAAAGAACGTGATAGATATAGAATGGAAGATGACACTCCCAGACCTACTCCTGCATACAAATTCAATGCTTGGGTGAGGGACAGAAAAAAGACTGGAGCCACTCCCAGTATTGAGAAAGGCTTGAAATGGGATGCTACTGAAGAAAGAGAAAACTGGGAAGAGGAACAAAAGCGACTTGATAGAGAATGGTATAATATGGATGAAGGCTATGATGATGAGAACAACCCATTTGCTGGTGTCAGTGAGGAATATACAAAGAAAAAAGAGGAACAATTGGAGCAGAGGAAGAAAAAACGGTTGTCAGCTCAACAAAGGCAAATCAATAAGGATAATGAACTCTGGGAAAGAAACAGAATGTTGACCTCTGGTGTTGTTCATTCAGTTGATTATAATGAAGACTTTGATGAAGAATCAATAGATAGGGTTCATCTCCTTGTCCACAATATCGTTCCACCTTTCCTGGATGGAAGAATAGTGTTCACCAAGCAACCAGAACCTGTCATACCTGTAAGAGATCCAACTTCTGACATGGCATTGGTGGCCAGAAAAGGGTCCCACCTTGTGAGAGTGTTCAGGGAACAAAAGGAAAGGCGAAAAGCACAGAAAAAACATTGGGAACTGGGAGGCACTAAAATAGGAAATATCATGGGAATAAAAAAGAAAGAAGATGAAGAGGATATTAAGTTCAATAAGCAGGAGGATACTGCTGATTATAAGGTGGATCATAAGTTTGCTGAACATATGAAAGAAACAGGTGAATATAAATTTTTGTTTTCCATTCATGGTTCAATTCTATTTTTTCAAAAATCACTCCATAATTTTGCCTGTAGATTTTAATGATGAAAATAGAAAATCCATTCAAAAATCAAAATTTATGGTGCCCTAATGTGAACCTATACATATATTTTGCTCCTGTCAGATAGAGTGAACTTTTTTCATACAGTTTTTGAGATACATTTGACTTCACTTTTATTTGCAGTTTTCAGCTTCTTTTTTGTTAACATGAATGAAACGTTATAGTTTCAGTACAAGTAACTGAATAGTAAATGCAATTCAAAAATACAATCTCATTTTTAAAACAGTTTTCATTTATTACATTGTCAAAAATTGGAAAACAATATAATTTTCTGTTTAGCTACAATCCATCAGTTCAGGAACATTTGTGGATCCCTGTATATTATACAGAATGGTACCATATTTTTGAAATTTCATTTACTCAAGGTGAAGCGAGCAGCGATTTTGCAAAGAAGAAAACCATAACAGAACAAAGGAGATATTTACCTGCCTTTGCTGTTAGACAGGAACTTCTGAATATCATCAGAGAAAACTCTGTTGTAATTATTGTGGGCGAAACAGGTAGCGGTAAAACTACACAACTAACTCAGTACTTACATGAAGATGGCTACAGCAAGTATGGTATGATCGGGTGTACGCAACCTCGTAGGGTAGCAGCAATGTCTGTTGCAAAACGAGTAAGTGATGAAATGGGAACCCAGTTAGGTTAGTTGAAAATTTGTTATGATTACATAATTCCATCACAGAAACTGCAGTGTAATACTTGAAAGAGCCAGTACCAGAAGCTTGTATGAGAATATTTTATACAATGTGCAAAAAGTATTTCATGATACCTACACCATATTGAATTTAATATTCCTACAGTATCCTATCTGTTGTAGCACCATAATTTAAATGTATATATACAAAATGATGAGAAAATTACTGTTTCTTCAAGATTAAACTGTGGGAAAGCTCTTAGAACCATGTATTTGAATCCATATATTTGAATTGTAGGTGATGAAGTGGGATATGCCATTAGATTTGAAGACTGCACATCAGAAAACACTGTCATCAAATACATGACAGATGGTATTTTATTGAGAGAAAGTCTCCGAGAATCCGATCTAGACCACTATAGTGCCGTAATAATGGATGAAGCCCATGAACGATCATTGAGTACTGATGTCCTATTTGGACTATTGAGAGAAATTGTAGCTAGGCGTCATGACTTAAAACTGATCGTTACCTCGGCAACTATGGATAGCAGCAAGTTTTCGATGTTTTTCGGTAACGTCCCCACATTTTTCATTCCCGGTAGAACGTTTCCAGTCGAAACATTATTCAGCAAAAACACCGTCGAGGATTATGTAGATGCTGCTGTAAAACAAGCCCTCCAAATTCATCTGCAACCACCTTCTGGAGATATACTTATTTTTATGCCTGGTCAAGAGGATATTGAGGTTACTTGCGAGGTTCTGGCAGAAAGGCTGGGAGAAATTGATAATGCTCCTGAGCTCTCTATTCTTCCGATATACTCACAGCTGCCCTCAGACTTACAAGCAAAAATTTTTCAGAAAGCACCTGACGGTATTAGGAAGTGTGTAGTTGCTACAAATATTGCTGAAACATCTCTTACAGTGGATGGTATAATATTTGTTATCGATTCTGGTTATTGCAAATTGAAGGTGTACAATCCAAGAATTGGTATGGATGCACTTCAGGTGAGAATGCCTATAATAATCAGATATGATTTTGATTGTACAAAAAAGTTGTGTCAAATATTTTTTTCATAAAGAGCAGTTCAGAAACTTTTTGTTGACCATTATATTCTTATATACACTATTGAAACATTAATATTCTGTAGATATATCCAATCAGTCAAGCAAATGCAAACCAGAGATCTGGTAGAGCAGGGCGTACAGGACCTGGTCAGGCTTTCAGACTATACACTGAGAGGCAGTACAAAGAGGAACTGTTGGTAACTACAGTTCCGGAAATCCAAAGAACCAATTTAGCAAATACTGTTCTGCTGCTGAAGTCTCTAGGAGTACAAGATCTTTTGCAGTTTCACTTCATGGATCCTCCTCCTCAAGATAACATACTCAATTCGCTCTATCAGTTATGGATTTTGGGGGCTCTTGATCACACAGGAGTGTTGACTAAACTAGGTCAGTTCATTAGTCATAATGTTCTTATCATTTTTTGCACTAGACATATTGAGTGATCTCACTCATTGTTATTCATTATTTATTTAGCATCAAGGCTAATTCATAATTATTACAGAAGAAAAATGATGATCACACACAATTACCTAATTATAATATCAATATACATGTTAACATGAACTCAACACTTTCAAATAAATAAATAAATAAATAAATAAACTTTATTTTCCTTTTGACAATTACAGCAGAATTTGTATAGGAATCGTCGATATTGACCTACAAACTAAATGGACATATATTCCTCTAGACTGTAAAAACAATTACATCGGAGGAAGTCTTTTAATCTCTTTTTAAAAATAGCCAGTGTTTTACAGTTCTTCATAGTAGCTGGCAGTAAGTTGAAAATTCTGGGAGCCATGAGGTTAGGAGAATTGTAGGCCAGTACACCTTTACCAAATGGGACATATATATCATTTTCACTTTCTAGCTCTCAGGAGTCACGTCTCATAAATTGCGCACAACAAACTTGTGCATGTACAAATATGTAACTCTACAAATGGGAATCGATATCCTATTGTACTGAGATATATACCTAATTGTATTAATGAAATGAAGTGTTTCTTTTTCACTCATTACTCATTATTATAGGTCAATATGAACATTGCCATGTTTTTCAATCAAAATGTTTTACGACATCATTCATCCTACTGGGGTCGTAATATTTTTTTGTTAAATTTCTCCTACTGGGTTCCATCTTGTTTGGACAGTATATGATTTTATTTATTTTATCCAATAATTTGGTGAATTATATTCAAATGGTGTGTTTCAGGAAGACAAATGGCAGAATTTCCTCTTGACCCGCCTCAGTGTCAAATGCTGATTGTGTCTTCACAGATGGGCTGTACCGCAGAAATCCTCATCATCGTCTCCATGCTGTCTGTCCCCTCCATTTTCTACCGGCCCAAAGGTCGAGAAGAGGAGGCAGACGGGGTTCGGGAAAAGTTTCAGGTGCCGGAAAGCGACCACCTGACATTCCTCAATGTTTACAACCAATGGAAGCAAAACAATTACTCGTCGCATTGGTGCAACGAACACTTCATACATATAAAGGCGATGAGGAAGGTGAGAGAGGTTAGGCAACAACTAAAAGATATTGTGGTGCAACAGAAACTGGAGATCAGGTCGTGTGGCACCGATTGGGATGTTGTGAGGAAATGTATTTGTTCAGCTTATTTCCATCAAGCAGCAAGACTCAAAGGTGATATATACAGATTATTGTTTCTCATGAATGGACCATATGAAAATCTTGAAAGTCTTCTTTCAGTTAAACTTCAGATGAGTTTTTCAGTATGAAGTGTGCAACTTGAACTAACATAGACTTTACATGCATTTATGGGAAGTAAAATCATTCTATAGACTTTTCATAGTGTGAAAATTTCACCTTTAGTTCGATTGAATATAACAAAAAAAAAATAACAAATTAAGAGTTTCCGTGAAAATTTCGGATTGCAGTATACCGCAGCTGCATCCCCACCGCATTTTATGTATCAGGTGTCAACGTATTCTTCATACTAGCCGAGGTTTTCTGAGTTCCGACGGTATGAAATTCATTTGGCGGGGGTATTGAATTTAAGAATTGAGAAAAATTCCCATATCTCCTACTCTTTGATCAGTTCCAGTTGCAGTGGATACTACCCCAACTTGGCATTCCAAATGGAACACCCTGTATATTTTCCATTTTTCGATTCTGTTGACGAAAGAATGGTGAATTTTCAGAAGCATTTTCATTTCAGAGTCGGTTGAATTCACTTCAACTGTTGGACATGAGTGATGAAATACTGACTGATCCTATTCTTCAATCCAACACCTCTGGAAAGTTTGAATATCATACCCTTGAAACTCTGGAAACCATGGCTTGTGTAAAGAATACATTGACATTAGAATGCTCTATTTCTTTTCAAGAATCTAGCCCTTAGTCCAAATTTTCCTTATGTTGGGAGAGAATATTTTGAGATGGTTTATTATTTATTTATTTATTTATTTATTCATACGGGCGAGCCCATTTAGGAAAAATTATTACATTGTATAAGCAAGATAATTACATTGTATAAGCAGATAGAATATAAAGTACAGTGGTAATATGTCATAATATGAGTGCTTTACATTGTTCAAAATAACTATGAGAGCTTTACATTTTTCAAAATAACTATTTGTGTTTAGAAGTTGATTTTTTTAAGATGAGCCTTGAAACTATTTAATGATGTACCAAATAATGGAAGATCCTTGAGAGAATTTGCTAATCTGAGTGTTCGTGAGATGAAGTTATTGAAAGTATAGTTGGACCTGTGGAAAGGTATGTGGAATGTATGAGTTTGTCTAGTTGACCGAGAAGGTACCAAGAAATTAATTTTCAAAAGGAGATTGGGGCAATCGTATCTGCCATTTATAATATTGAAGAGCAGAATAAGATCTCTATGTTTTCTACGGACCACAAGAGTGGGGATATTTAGATTGTATTCCAGTAGTGCATATTCACAGTGAAGACCTGATTTGAAAGCTACGTATCTTAGGAAATTATTTTGAATCCTATCAATTTTCGCTATATAGGTTGTGTAGTATGGGGACCAGACTGTTGAACAGTAATCAAGATTAGCTCTAACTAAGGAGCAATAGAGGGCTTTTATTGCAGTTATATCATTGAAATCACGGGTTGTTCTCTTGATAAAGCCTAACATTTTCGTGGCTTTCTGCACTATATTAGTAATATGGGGATTGAAGCTGAGAGAAGAGTCTAGGATAACTCCGAGATCTTTAATTTGGTCAACTGAGTTTATTAACTGCCTGTTGATGTCATAATTGAATAAAACTGGGTGATGGGAACGGTAGAATCGCATAATGTGGCACTTTTCGGGATTTAAGTCCATGCCATTTGATAAGCACCAAGTTGATAGGTTATCCAGATCAGATTGAAGGAGGAAAGCATCCTCGGGATTATTTATAATTCTGAAGCATTTCAGATCATCCGCAAATAATAAGGCCTTGCTATTTGGAAAACAGGAAGTGATGTCATCAATGAATAAATTGAACAAGAGAGGGCCCAGGTGTGACCCTTGGGGAACTCCAGATGTTACTTGGAATGCGTGGGAGTAGTAATGATTTACTCTGACTATTTGTGACCTGTTGGATAAATAGCTGCCTAACCACTGGAGTGCTAAGCCATCCAAACCATACAGGTTAAGTTTATGAATTAGGAGTTCATGATTCACTCTGTCGAAAGCCTTAGAGAAATCAGTATAAATAGAGTCAATCTGCTGACCCTTCTCTAGGGCCTCGGACATAAAATCGACATATGTAATCAGACCCAATTCAGTGGACCTACCAGAACGAAAGCCAAATTGTTGTGTGGATATAATGCTGGAACAGTCGAAAGTGAGAAATTCAGTTATAATATTCTCGAATACTTTAGGGGTAGTGCTGAGTATAGATATGGGTCGATAATTCTTTATATCTGATTTCATACCAGACTTGTAAATTGGGGTGACAAAAGAAAGTTTCCAATATTCAGGAAATTCACCAGAGTCAAGAGACTTGTTGAAAATATGGAATAGTGGTCTGGATAATATGAAACAGCATTATTGAATATATTTAGATTATTTATGTTATCATCTATGAATCATTACGGATTATATTGCCCAACGATTGAAAAATGAATGAATGAGAGAGTGAGAAAGAGAGAGAGAGAGAGAGAGAGAGAAAGTGTGTGTGAGAGAGAGACTCTCAAATTGATTGATAAATAGGTCTGTTTTTCCTATACATTGCTCAATTAGTATTATTTATGAAACTAAAGCGCTGGCCTAAATATTATTGAAATTCCATTTCTTCAAAAACAAACCTCCCAATTTTATAATCTCATCCAATTCACCATTGAAGAAGAAACTAACTATGTCTTGATTAGTTTTCGAAATATTGGGAAATTGTTATTCTTGAAGGTCATATATTATTGAGTTTATTGAATTTGTCATAAATGAAAAATAAACTGAATTGGTAACATTTTGAAAAATTGCATCAATACATATATAAGTACAAACTACGTTTATACCTTCGACAGTTTTTTCATCCTAATTCATATATCATATATCAAAACTTCTCAATATTAACAGTAGAAATAGTCTATGGTGCTAAAGAACCTTGAAGTAGATGATTATTAGAGGACTTCGACAATATTGAAAAATGACATTTTAAAAAAGTGCGGCTCAAAGATTTGAATACAAAGTTTCATGAAGATATCATGCTCTTGACGTATGACGTATAGAAACACGATCGTATTCATGTCTCAAATACTTGAATACAAAGTTTCATGAAAATATCCTGTGCTTTATAGACATTTTGAAAAAGTGCTGCTCGTGCCCTCGACGTATAGAAACACAATCGTATTCATGTCTCATATACTTGAATACAAAGTTTCATAAAAATATGCTCGAAAATCATCTTATATTTCTCGAAATTGTTGTATTTTTACCGAGAACTGTTATCTTAGGTATCGGAGAATATGTGAACTGTAGGACTGGCATGCCGTGCCACTTACATCCCACTTCGGCACTCTTCGGTCTCGGAAACACTCCAGACTACGTCGTTTACCACGAACTGGTGATGACCGCCCGAGAATACATGCAGTGCGTCACCTCCGTCGATGGCCACTGGCTAGCAGAGTTGGGCCCGATGTTCTTCTCGCTCAAGGAAACTGGCAAATCTGGTAGAGCCAAGAAGAAGCAGGCGGCCGAACATCTGTTGGAGATGGAGAACCAGATGCAGGTGGCGCAAGAAGAGATGAAGGCGAGGAAAGAGGCTGCCGAGAAAAAAGAAGCTGCTCTGAATAAGGGGCAGGAGATAGTGAGCGCGGGAGTGACGCCAAGGCGTACGCCGTCTCGATTTGGACTATAAACTCACTTGGCTGTTGAATTGTGAATATTTTTATTGTAAATGGGGATGTACAGAAGCTTCGGTTTTGCTTTGGTATTCGGCCGGTTCGGTAACAGCTTGACAGCTTCAGCAGCGTCGAGCACTTGAAAAATGTTATTCCTGTTAATTTTCAGAACAATTTTCACTTCACTCGTCTCTATTTTGATGTGAGATAACACAATTTCATTTGTATTTGGATAATTGAAAATTATTTTTATTCTATCTCAGTTATATTGATATTGTATTATAATTGAAACTGGATCATAAACTTCACAGTCAGAAGGATTTCTAGAAGCCAAAGTTCCTCATTTTGAAAAATTTAATGTTTTTCAATCCGAAAAGCAATCCTGAAAACTTCAGCCGGAGCTCTAGCGTTGTCCAATATTTGGTATGTATGAGTATGCTTCAGTGCATCCCTAATTGTTAAGTACAAATCAATTTGCTCTGTCTATAGCTGATTATATAATCAGTTAATGAAATAACAGCTCATTTGGGGTGAGGGGTGACGATGGTTAGTATCAAGAAGGGGGTAAATGAGAAAAGGCAGCACTCTGTAACAATTCACTTTTGGCTTGAGTAACTTATTCGACGACGGTCCAGCATTCACGGTTGCTTATACAGAATTGATTAAGTACAGCAGATGGATATCTTTGGTATAATTTGAAAATAAATACATATATTTTCATGTAATATGAAAATTATAGAGAATATTAGCAACACCCTTTTCATGAAGGCAAAAAAGAATGGCGAACGTCTATTTAGATGATTTGCACATTTTCATTTTTTTATCTTTTGAGAACACACAAGGAAAACCTATATTTGAGGAACACCATGCTAGCCAGCGGTGAAGTGTTGCGAAAGCAGAAAGGTATTGAAATTTTTTGAAAGTTTGGAGCTCGTAAGCATCAGGAAGTTTTTGAAATATACCTTTGGTGAAAGATGTTTTCACTTTTTATAATTATAATGAGAATCGGAAAAAAAAGAGTGAAAGTTTCATCTGAATTTGACAATACCAGATGAAATGTGAACCAGCAGCAGTACACGTACAGACTAGTCTATACAGCGTGTTTCATCAATATTGTAAAAAATTCTGAGAGTACATGTCTGCAAGTCATAGTTTTCAAATATTTTTGCAAACATCGTAGTTTTACAGTAAAAAAGTTTTCAAAAAACGAGTTTTGATTAATTCCTGGTCAAATCATTTCTTTCTTGAAATTTGGTAGATTTGTTGGGAGAAATTAAATACTTTTCTGATGTAATTCGAACTTTTCCAATTATCTCACTGGTGTCCTGGAGGGCAACTAAGTTAAAAGTAATATACACAATTATTTCACAGCACTTTTGCCGTGAAATTTACTCAAAGAATCATAATTGCAAATGAAAATCATTTTATCAACTGAAATATACCGAGAGTGGGCCGATAAAAATATAGATAGATAGATAGATAGATAGTTTATTTAACTATGTTATATACAAACGTATATTAATAGCAGGTCATTTGTGGTTTGTTGTAAAATCTACAGATTATGTAAGCAAGTTAAAAGAGAAAACACTGAACTATAGTAACATCTTAAAATACGTAAATAAATGAAGACTTTAAGAAGTTTCGGTAAGTACGTTCCCAAACACAACACATGGTTTTGATGTTTTTTCAAGGTATTCACTGACAGAATAAAAACTATTTTCTGAAAAAAAAGATTTCATTTGTTGTTTGAATTTTCTCATATGCAACAGTTTGATATGATGCGGTAGAACATTATAGAGGCTAAAGTCCAAAGAATTATTTTGAGACACAGAAAGTCTATGCCTAGGAATCCTGATATTGTCAGCATTCCTGGTGCTATATTTATGTATGTCAGCTTGTATGGTGAGAGTGGATGATTTCTTGTGGATCTCAATTAGTGAATTGTATATATATAATGACGGAAGAGTCATGATTTTGAATTTTGTAAATAAAGTTCTGCATGAATCTCTGTATCTCGCCTTTGCTAATATTCTGATCGCTTTTTTTTGTTGAATGAAAATGCCACCTGCAGCAGAGCAATTACCCCACAGAATAATGCCGTAGCCCATATGTGACTGAAAGAGTGAATAATACACTGTTATTAGTGTATCAAAATTGGCAATATGACTAAGCTGGCGTAGTAGAAACAATATACTTGACAGTTTCAGTTTTAATGTCTCTATATGAGCACTCCAATTGAGTTTATGATCTAGAATAATTCCAAGTATCTTCACACTTCGTTCTTCTTGTTCAATCTGACGAGTAGTGATGAATAATCTCTGCGACTTATCAATATTTAGTTTCAGATTATGAGATATGAACCATGCTTCAGCTTTTTCTTCAATTTCTTTAGACTGATTTACTAAAGTACTGAAATTCGGATTTGAATATATGAATGATGTGTCATCGGCAAACATGACACATTTACAAGCAGTCATATAGTTACTCAACTCATTTACATATATAATAAACAAAATTGGTCCCAAGACAGAACCCTGGGGTACACCATGATTTATTCCTTTGAAATCTGATGAACAATTATTTAAATATACAGCCTGATACCGATTAGTCAGATAAGATTCAAACAGCGATAGCGATATTCCTCTAATGCCATAATGAAATAACTTTTTCAGCAGAATATCATGAGCAACACAGTCGAAAGCCTTTGACAAGTCACATAGAGTGATACTTATATGGTGCCGTTGCTCAAGGCCCTCGACTATGCCGCTCACCATATCCATTACTGCTGCTGTGGTTGAACATCCTGCTCTGAAACCAAATTGCGACTTACTAAAAAAATTATTAGTTTCAAAATAACTTGTTAATCTTTGTTTCAAAATTTTTTCAATTATTTTGGAGAAAATACAAATGATTGAAATGGGACGGTAGTTTTCAATGAGTGATATATCACCTTTTTTAAATAAGGGGATAACTTTGGAAAATTTCAGAATGTCTGGAAATTTTCCTGTACTAAAAATTTGGTTTATTAGGTCAGTTAAAGGCTCTATAATAATATCCGATGTTTCTTTGACGATTTTGCTACTTAAGTCATAGACATCAGCGCATGCAGAATTTTTCAAAGAATGAATGGTATCCATAACTTCTTGTTGGATAACTGGAAGTAAGAAAAACGAAGAGGAAGGTACTGGAAGAAAGTCTGTAAAATTGAGTATATCATTTTCCGGAATATCAGGTAATGATTTTATAATGAATTCTGCAACTTGGACGAAATGATCATTGAAGTTGTTCGGAGTGATATTATCATTAATTCGGGGAGTAGAATTTGTCTTATTTCTTTCAAAATTTATTATGTGCCAGCTAGCTTTAGATTTGTTTTCAGCAGTACAAATGTAATCATTATATGCAGACTTTTTAGTAGTTTTAACTTCTTTCATATATTCTTTTTTCATTGATTTATAAACTCTTTCATCATCTGGGTCTTTGTTTACTTCAGATATCAATTTGATATTTGACAGAATTGATCTTTTAGCCTTCAGCTCATCATTGAACCAATTGATGAATGGTTTTTTCTTAGATGATTTTTTCTTCATTGGAAAATGTTTTTCTACTAAACTTTTGTAGGTTTTTACTAAGAAATTTGCCAGATGATCAGCATCGAGTTCATTATCTTTAAAAATATCCCAGTTTATATCATTCAATGCATTTCTCAACTTCTGCATACCAGTCATTGTGATTGCTCTCTCACATAGAGAATTATTTTTGGGAATACTAATTTTCTTGTTTATAATTGCGTATTGTCCAGAGTGATCGGACAAACATGGTTCAAGAACACCAGTTTTTAATAATTCTGCGTCAAAGTTCGTCAAAATATTATCAATACAGCTAGATTTTCCAGCTGTGATTCTCGTATGATCATTAATAGTTACCGACAAGCCAAAAGAATTCAATAAGTATAGTAATTCATTTAACATGAAGTCATTTTTGAGTTCAAAATGAATATTGAAATCACCAACGATTATGATTTTTTCATCAAATACCAAAACATGTTCCAATAATCGTTCCATATTGTCAAGAAATATTTTGAAATCTCCTAAAGGAGATCTGTATACTGTGAAAATTAATGTTTTCAATTCCAGAAGCTCAATGCCACAAATTTCAGAATGAATTTCGATACTGAAAGCACTTAAATATATTCATTATATATAAATTCATGAATATATTAGAAAATGATTTTATAAAAAAATATAATCCATAGAAATCTCAAATATATATCATCAAAATGAATGCATATTATACACAGCAGGATGAAACTCAACATGAATTTACAAGAAATATACCACAATCTTACTACTTACAACTCATTACTGTTATACTACAGGATAATTTTAAATTTCATTTTCAGGATCAGAATCAGGATTACTTTCATAACCTGGCTTCTGATGACACTGTGGACAATGACAAGTATTACTAACATTAACTACAAATCTAATATTATTAGGTTTTGGTGCTGGTTTCCCATAATGTTTGAATTCTCTTCGATGTTGAGGGTTTATCCTGTAGCATGCTCTTCCATATGGACATATTGCCCGTACATCGTTTGGATCGCTGTCATAATCATTGTCACCAGGGTGGCTAATATTCTGTCGATGAGCTTGATTTTTTCTGAGAAAAATAGATGTCCAATATTATATAGATTGACCATTTATTTTATTCAAAGAGACTCTCACTTTTAGAGGCTACTATTACTTTTATAAAGTATATAGTACATAGCATAACACATATTCATCAATATAAGAATTGAATTTTTTCATACTTGATAAAATATATTTTTGTTCTCCATTCAGGTAGATCCTCGAAAACATGTGGATATTTGAGATAGTTTTTAAAATTTCAAGTTCTTGAGTGTTTTGTTCTTGATGAACAGTACTCAGTAGAGTATGAATACATACATTATGATATGATATTTATGAGTATGATAATGTAGCATAGAATGAATTAAATTTTGTCTAATATTCTGAAACAGTTTTCATGTTTTCATTTGGTTTCTCACCTGTAACAACTATGACCATACCAACATCTATCTCTTCTGATATTGCGGTAATTGCTACCTGATGGATCATTTGGAATGGCATCAGAAGTATCACTTGGTTCATGTTTAACATTTTCATCAGTAATAACTGATGTATTTGGGACTACATTTTCTTCAGAAGTGCAAACAGGTTCTTGTTTGATACTTTCTGTTGGAATAAGCAGAGACTCTGTTTCAACGTCATTTACTTGATTAGGAACACTTGGAATTTTTGTGGAACTTGACTTTTTGAGACATGTTTCATTATCTGGTGAATATTTTTCTGACACAGGAAAAGTGGTGCCCTCAGCTGTGCGCTCAACTTGAACTGTGATGTCATTCTCATGAGAGTTATTCATAACATTATCTGGGAAAATAGCAATGTTGACAGCTGGAAGGTCACTGGCGGAACATCCTTGTTCACATTTTTGTTCTATAGCTGAATCCATCATATTTTTCGTATTTTCTTCAGTTACTTCCATTTCATTGAAATCTCCAACTCCTGACAACAAATGATCATATTGTATGTCATCAGAATCCATGTCTTCTGATTCTCCTTCAGGTATGTTATCCAAATTATTCATTAGCACATCAGCTGTATCAATAATGTCTTCAATATGTGATGATTTCAATGGTAGATTCTGACCATCCACATTATCTGATACTGGAATGTTTATAGGGATATCAACTGAAGCCCCAGTTGCATAACTCTTAGGGATGTCAGTTGAATGTTCATCACTGATTTTCAATCTTTTATGCACTTCCTTGGAATTTTCCCCATTATGTAATCTTTTATTCTTATTTGAATCATCCCTTGGTGTTTGCAGTTCATTTTCTGTGGAATCCCCTAGTGTAACTTTTACTTTGAACCATTCACTATCAGCAAGCATTGAGAACTGATCACCATCATTCAGAGGGATACAATTGCCCTTCTTGAGTTTTTCAACACCATTCTCTTCTGATGACCTGAAGAAGCATGGATTTACATGGACCTGTGGAATTGATTCAATTCAAATCAAGAAAACTTACTGGGTATAATGTCACTCACAGATTTCAATGTAACTCCATCTTGCTTGACAATAATAATAGCATGTTTTCGGGATATCCTCTTATCATTGCACTAGAAGAGAATTTTAATGTTGTTTAAACAGTATATAATGAATTTGATTTACTTATAACTTTTTAGAAAGGAAACAGTCTGCAAAGTCTGAATATGGTATTTGTTTCACTTTATAAAAATGAGTAAACTATCTTGTTAAAGCCAAAAATATGTTTCACAACTTCTGGCTCAACCAGGATTATCTCAAGTGTTGACATTCAAGAACATATATTTCCTAATCCAGTTCTGAAGACATATGGAGCATTCTATTGTACACAATTCTGATTTGCCCAGAAACTACTCTGCACATTCTGAGGGTCCTTTCTCAGATATATCCGAGGATATATGCCAATTGGAAAGGGTTCAATGGGGAAGAACTGATAAAGCGAGGCAAGCTCAACATTCTCATAGTTTTTGGCACAAGATGAAAAGAATTTGCAGAGAAAATCTCTCAATTATGACCTACATTTTATTAACTCAAACCCAACTGCTGTGCAATGAGGGATAAATTTTTATAGGATGGAAATAATGATAGATTACCAATCAACTGACCCAAGGTCACGTGACCTATGACCACAAAACCCCCCTTATCACCCTTTCATCGACTCTCCTAGACACAAATCTGCAAGCAAATCTGGAGAGGAGAGCCGCGTCTTTATATTTATATAGGCTCTCCAATAATAAAAATTATTGCCAAACTTTTTTATCATTCACCAATGTGGTTGTATGAAATGAATAAGAACATTATGGACAGTGATTGTTATTTAAAGGCAGGACACAAGATAGATGAGGGGAAAAGTGAGACAATCCCAGCTGAATTGGATGTGGCAACCTTTTAACTGATAATTTGACAAAGTTCTGAATGGCTATCTGCCACGCCTGTGGGGCTGCATTAATGAATAATAACAAGTATATGACATGAATAGAATGGTAAGCTTGATAATGGTATGTTTCAATTAAAATTAAATATCAATTGAAATAACTCACATTTACAGGCTTTTCTCTCCCAACCATATGTTCTCCATCGAACAATGTGGTAATGGCATTTTGTTCAGTACAATCTTCTTGTTTGAAAATTTTCACGATTGTCATTTTATTATAAATATTGCATTCACACTTTCCTAATAGGTTTCAGTTCTATGGATTGCATTCAGCTCGCATCGATTTAATCATGCAATCATATTGTAGTGAGTGAGAAATCGGAAAATTCAAGGGATATTATCTTGGGTTTGACATCAGAGGGTTTGAATCAAGATTATGAATTATGAATCACAAAAATATTTGTTTTCATCTCTCAAATACCAATTTTGAGGTTATGTCTTTTTCATTTGATTTGAGAGCGGTAGAGTAGCCGCATAGCCCATATCATATTTATACCATAACCACAGCTGCCTTATTTCGCTGTATCTATGAGGTGTTCATTGAATCCTGGCGGAAAATGTTCTCACCTTTGTTTAAGTTCTGTGGAACAGAACACCCTCGAGGCACAGAAGAGTCTCCTCTTTGCTTTAGGTTTCCATCCAAGGATAAACATGAGTTTCAAGACGTCGTCGTGATTGTGGTGTGAAGGGTAAGAGTGCCACTGCTGTTACAACCATTTCAGGAGGAAGAATCTTTATCTGGAGTTTCATGATTTTTTTGATTATTTGCAGTGCCATAGGGCTGTGATGTTCTTGTCTGTAGTGATTGAAGTGTAATAAGGTGTTGAAGGTTCAAGCACAGAAGAGGGGTTTGGTTCAAGGTTTGAACCAATGAACCAAAAAGGTCTTCTGTGGTTGAACTTTGAAGTTGACAATTGACAGTCTTGATCACTGCTTTGTGGTGATTTTCAACATGTTATTCATTTAATCATTTTAACATGGCAACCCCAAATAGAGGAGAAACTGTTCAAAAACAAATCCAGCAAGATTGGCTCAATAGGGAATATATAGAGATTATAACAATTAGTATAAAAAAAATCACAGACTTCCTCAATTCATTTGGTGAGTCATATTTCTAATTATAGAATTTTGAAGTTGAAATGGCAACAATTCTTTTCAGATTTGTCCTGTCGTTCCAAACTTGCAGGACTGAACGAAAAATTGACCACTCTGGAACGAAAAATAGACTATTTAGAAGCTTGCGTGAGTGAATCGTGAAGTAAAGGTGAAATATTTATATGAAATCTTCCTTTTGAAAAGTACATTATGAAGTTGAAAATATTTACGAAAGTCTCTTTGTTTACCCGTTCTGAAAGATCCATGTTTTATTGGATAAATCTTCAGTTCAATGCTGTGGACCATGATCGCAAAAAATTATTGGGTCCCGACCGCACTTGTGCAGAATGGATTTTACGTAATGGGGGCTCTGTGAAGTTCATAAATGGTAACGGGTTCATTTCAAACTATAATAACTTACCACCAGAAGGAAAATCTCTTAAATTACTAGAAGTAGATGCCACCAATACAAATATCATGCACAAGGGATTTGAACATTTCAGTGGATGTCAACATATAACTAAACTTATATTGCACAAATGTAATTACTTAGAGGATTCTGCCATGGAGGATTTGGGATACCTGAGGAATTCATTATCTTACCTTCAGATCAGTAGCTGTCATAATATAACAGGAAAAGGACTCTTGTATTTGAAAGTTTTGAGTAATTTGAATAATTTATTTCTATTTGATCTTCATTCTGTGAAGAATCTACCAGAAACAGTGCAAACATTGAAGAGTAGTCTTCCAAGATGTAATATTGAGGTTTGAATATAATCTAAAAATAGTAATATAACATACTTATTGATTATCAATTTTTTATTTCAAAACACATCTGTAGAATATTAAGTGAAGAAAATAATGTTATTATTACATAGTTTTGAGACACAAGATTTAGGTATAATATTCATCATACAAGAATTCAAAACAAAGGTTCTGTTTCTCTTTAATCTTGTTATCTAGAATCCATAAATGCCCTAATTTGTCAATTCATTACAAATAAAAGTTTCATAATACATGGTTTTGGGTTTGGGTGATTAGAGAAGGGAGTTGCAGGCCATTGAAAATATACATTGAACATATGGAATTTGATAAAATCAAATGCACAATAATAACATGAATATTGCAGAAAGTTGGTGCATGTGTGATAAGCATATTAGGTACACTTCAAATTGTTGCTAGTCACACAGCAACCTTCCCTGTGTATACAAGAGTAAAGAACCCAGGTAGCTTTGTTGGAATGATAAAAATTATTTGAATATTGTGTGAATTTAGTTATTTGGATTTCGTGTGAAATTGGAACGAATTTGGAGAAATAATTATGTTTCACACAGCAGAAAAGAAGATTCAATGCCTTGGCTGGTTCCCTTCACACCAGCTGTGGAGTTGAATCTTTTACTTTTTTGCTTAGTAAAACAAATAACTATTTATTTACAACAATATAAAAGTAATTATGCATAAATCAGCCAACATGATATACGAGGGGTTTTTTCTAGTATCTCTAAATTAATGATACATGATGTATTTTTATAAATATTTTGAAACCATGTGTGATTTTGAATGATGAAAAATCAGGGTTCAGTTTCATCTTGGAAACTCGAATCTTTGATCTTCATCAATTTTTGCTTGGCTCAAAGATGACCTTCTGATTTGAGAATACATTCTTCATTTGTATTTCATATAACATCAGCCACGATTTGTATTGATATTATTTGAATGAATTGCAATAACAGATGTGCAACATTCAATTCGTGCAGTCTATCTAGTCACTTGCAAAATATCCTAGAATTCACTTTCAAAAATAATTTTATTCAATAAATTGAAGTACAAACTAGGTTCAACAGTCCAATTCATACATTTTTCAGCTTCTTACTCATATACATATAAATAATGATTCAGTTCCATTGCTTAACAGCATATTAAAATTATATATAATAATCAATATAAAACAATTTATCAATTGTACTGTTCATAATTATCATTATCATAACAGGATGGGAATAATTTTGAACAATCACCTATGTCTGCCAATGTATAGTTCCCCTTGTATTTTTGATAGCTCTCATCACTGAAAAAAAAGTTATTCGTGAGAGATAACTCATCAGTATATTTGCCTTTCGGGGAAAAGAAAGAGAATTTTATGAATATTAGACAACTATACAGTATTCATAAACGAATGATAAATAAAACTAACAAATTGTGTACCAAGTGAAAATCGTGCGACACATATTGTGTAAAATTTCGAATTTTTCTTGGAATTCCTATAGTTTCGGATATATCAAATTCTGCATCTACTGTATCCTAATCGATAGTCAGTTTGAAATAGTTGAGACCCAGAAATATAGATGGCGTTAACTATGAATACATAGCCAGCTATATTGAAGAGGTGATGTTATCATAATTCTAGAAGCTAGAACACGTCATGGTTGGAGAATTCTAGGAATTGAACAAGCTAATGATCAGCCAAATTATATCTGATAGTGTTCTTAGAGCATAAGTATCTACCAGTATTCCGGTTGAATTTGAACTTTCTTATTTCAGTATTAGGCTCAACAAATATTGTTTCAGATTTCAAATTTTGCGCGAAATTATCTTTCCTCGTATTCTCTCCTCTCATTTTCTCTCGATAATCTACTCGAAAGTAACATACACAATATTATATTCATTATACCTAGTGCTTGTGTGAGGTAGTGAATGAATTCTATATTTTCTTTTCACATGAGGTTTGCGAGAACGCCTTGGACAGACATTTACAGGATGATACATATCCCATTCGAATAACAGTGAAGATGACAGTTTGTTGGAAGGAAAACTCCAGTATTTCATTCCATATTCGGATAACGATATTCATAACGAGTACAAATATACCAGGTTTGATAGGGTTATGTCGTATTACAGAGAAATTGAGCATTCTGTTACAAATTATGCGTCATCAAAGTCACACACAAAGTCACACACGGTATGAGGGAAATATCCAACATATTCCAATACCTACTTCACAAAAGTTGTTGATAAGTTAAATTTGGGTCACCTTTCTCTAGTTGCATGCTCTTGCATTTATTCATATGAATATATATTTTACTTTTGCCTGTTTGCATTTAAAGCAGTCGAAATATGTTCGCGTGTAATTGAGATATTAATTAGTGAAAATTTTTGTTCTTCAGATGCTCTATTTTGGTCAACAATTGTCTCGATCATGCGTTGATATGTCTTTTCGAATATACTGCCAGCAGTGTATTCGAGTGGTTATAAAATAATCATATATTACTCATTATGTACATGAAGTTGAAATCTTTAATTGGTGTTGAACAAGTAAGATAAGCGTATAAACAGAAAATAGTAAGATGACAGAAAAAGGTAAAAGTTGATTCGATTGGGAATCATAAAATGACATCATTAGCGACGCATAATAGAAAAAGTCAGTATTGTCTCTCTTAACATATAAGTATAACATATAACTTCAAAGCTATCAACTTCAAAGATTACTGAAAACAACTTCCCTACATTGTTCCGAAACGGCTATTTTATTTACTAAAAATAAATGCAATCCTTAGTTATAACCCGAGCCAATCCAACTTTTCGAAATGGACACATCACTGTGCACCTATATTGAAAATAATATAGCACCTACCTCAACAAGTCATAGGCAGTCGTTACTATCAAACTCTGTTTAACATTGAATTCGGTTTCACACACGAATTTCTTCTTACATTCCTCAGTTTTCAAACCCATAACATTGAATGCCATTTCAGAGGTGTTCATCCTGAAACATTTAGAATTATTCTTGTCCGAAATAATGATATTAAAGATGAGTACTTTTTGATAGCACGTGCAAACATGCTGACATAATCATCATTACTTCTACCATGAACAGTCGAGTCGTAGGATGGTCCACCGATTCCGTCGGAGAAATCTGATGGTGGAAATTCTGCAGTTTCGGATGACGGTGGTTGATCGAATGATATGCTGGGTGGAAAAGACGGCGGCCCATCAATCACATGGGATTTACCATATTCATGAGGACTTGCGTACACTATTTTCTCATGGGGTCCGCCGTGGTTGTCATTCACTGAAAATGATGAATATTTGAAATGATGATATAGGGTGTTGATTAGGTATGATAAAGGGAGCTCAAAAAATTAACGTTACCTCGAAATGAAGAAAATATATAAAAATAACTAAAAAATGGAGCCCTTGAGACATCAGATGTTTTGAATGAACTCTTATTGTGAATCATAGTAGATTCCAAAATAGATGCAAAAATATATAGGGTGTTTCATTTGATGAATCGAAATTGGAGTCCACTTCCGGTAAAACCGGACTGACCGACCAAAAAACTGAACATATGTTAGCTGACACGAGTTGTCTGGTCAAATTCTGAGGACATATTTTCCATGAATAGCCCTAGTATCTTTCAATATATATATATATATATATATATATATATATATATAGTAGATATATCATTCTGTGAACTTCGACTTTAGTCATCCTCATCTTCACAAAGAAATCAGAAGTGTTCAAGTTCAGAATTCATAACTGTCACGAAATTGACATGAGATAGCTTCTATATATGTGTACATAAATATTTCTCACTTTCCGCGCTGCTCGGAAAGTTTTAGCATGAGTTGATCGAAAATTCTTTTCCATCTGAATAGTGAGAATCCCAGGTAGCTTCTACTCACCTTTCGTATATTCCAGCAACTTGAATAATGCGAATATTTTTCCGAATAGTAGAGCAATTCCCCAAATCGAGCCCACTATCAACACGGCTTTAATCTTCAGGCCCAGAAATATCAGATAGGCGATTTTGGTAACTGGAAATATAACGAATTCAAATATTTGGAAAGAACATCTACGATGTGACTAACGAAATACGTATTTCTTTCCATGGCCTCTTTCCTCTGAAATTTCTTCACAGTAGCAAATGTTCACAAGATAAAGGAACAATATGATTCTCTTGACAGAATTCATGATATGTACAAGTACGCACTTATTACTAGCTATTTAGAGACTGAATTGTCTTCCAGGTATTTGTCTTTTTTTATATTCTGAAAGCAGTACGACATATATTTCGTCTATGATTAGCACCCTGCATGATGCTACTTTCAGTTTCATCTTGCTAATGATTCAGTGAAAATTTTTGTATCTGCCAATACAAATAGCATCTGAAAGTGAACAGTTTCCGTCGAAAGGTGGCCACTTTTCTCTTTCAATATTTGACATTCAATTATGATAGGTTTTCATTTCATATTCTGTACACGGTGATGGTAAAACGTAGTGAGGCCTCCGACGTATTTTATTTTCAATTTCAAAATTCATACTTACCACATCAGTCTGAGTGGAAAAAAAAACAGTATGCATCCAAAGAAAACAGTCTGATTTCAAAGAGAAAATATGGAATCCAGAGAAAACAGTATATGAATCCAGAAGAAAGTCTGAATTCAGACAAAAGCCCCTGAAGTCAAATTCGCCAATGACTTTGTATTTTTCGTTGAATTCGAAATGGTATTCTCTTTATGACTATAAGATTGGATTTGATCCATATGAATTGCGTTCAGTCCTTTTTTTGCGAGAACGATACTTACCGTATATTTTTGTACCCCATGTACAGGCTGTCCTATTTTCGATGTCCTTACGGGATATCTCGCTTATTTTTGAAGATACAGATTTGCGGTTTTCGCGACCGTTGGCTACTTTTTTGTGAAACTCACTAAACCGTGAACAAAATTCCCATATCCCTCTTCGTTCCTGAGATACAGGGCGAAATTGAAAATATTCCACAATTTTTCACGTAGAATCCAGTGGCGTAGTCAGATTTTTTCAATTAGCTGTCGTTATTTAGATATAACCCAAAGTTATGTTTTTTAAATAGAACACCCTGAATATTTTTCAATATTTGAAACAAGAAAGCTCTGCGCTTTTCGAAAATATATAACACTTATATGATATTTTGAGTATTAGTCCTGTATTTGGGTAATTTTCAGTATTTTATGGCAAGTCAAGACAAATAACTTCTACTTTCAGAATAGATAATCTGGCGCAGTAATTAAATACCACTGATTTATATAGGGTAGAATGAGAAGTATTGATTCAAAATGATTATTCAATTAACAATTCGATAAAAACAATTTGATATATATTCCGAGTTATAACTCGGGATTTAGTAAAATTTCGAGTTGCAACGGAATTTAGTAATATTACGAGCCACAACTCGAAAGTCAGTGATATACCGAGTTGCACCTCGGAATTTAAGCGAATGATAAAATAAAATATTATCGGCCCTTCTACGCTTCCGTACTATTACGTTTAGGTAATTTCGAGAGTTTTCAAAAAACATTCGAAACAAGTTTTATTTTTTTGGCGTGTTGACAATGAATGTCATATTCTAGAAAGAGCTATTTCTTCTGATTACAAAAATTTGATCCATCCGTTTTCGTGATATAAGCGTTCAAATATCTTGAGAAATGTGAATTATCGTTTACTGAATCCTAATAAGTCATTTGCAATGTTTCAAAAACTACATTTAATATAGGTAGACAACAAAAATGGCACCAGGTCCTGTCATTCCCGATTGCGCCTTGGTATGGCTAACTATGTTTTAGTGAATGTTAATTTACTTTCCAAATTGCATTACAAATAGGACATATGTCGATTTTTTTTTTATTTGAAACCAATAAAACAATCTACACCCATGCTTATATGAGTGATACATACTTTTTGCCTGCTGATAAACTAAAAGCTACTGAAGCGAGTATGATTATATATCATTTTTCGTCACCTTCCATAGTACTGATATACTCATAAAAGGTACCTAGTGTACTATAAGCACGGAATGTTTTTTATCTTTAGTAATAAAGAGTTGAACTATGATGTATTAGCTGTGCCAATTGTTTCAAAATTACGATACTAGTTGGAAATGAGTTTTCAGTAATACTTGGGAATTTCATCATATATTGTTCTCGAAACTATTGATTTAGAACTGAGTCGAAAGAATGAGACAAAATCATCACATGTCCGTTATACTCCTTCGTAAGTTTGTACTCTACTGACATTTTTGTATACTTCATACAAAATTTCAATCACATAACGGATAAGAAACCATTAATGTTTTTTTAAAATATATAATTATGGTCATACAAATATTTGATAATAGTGGGAATATAGAGAAGAAATGAAGCTTAATAAATAAATACAATAAATAATTGAGATAATGACTAGAATTGATAACATTCAGTTGGAGATTGAAAATCATTCAAATGTTGTCATCACAATCCGAGTAAAGATTGGCACATTCTCCGATGGTTGATATGGTGCGATTCGTTTTGTATTTATGGTAACTGTCGTCGCTGGAAAAAAGTGAGAAGCATTATATGAATTTGAGATTTTGAGTTTATTATTGATTGATAAATATTTGATGAAACTCTCACCTCAATATATCGAAAGCAGTACTCAGAACATAACTTTGTTTTGCATTGAAATCGGCTTCACATACGAATTTCTTCTTGCAATCCTCTGTATACAAATGCATGTCTTTGAATGCAATTTCTGTTACATTCATCCTAAAAATAATCAGAATTGTCAATATTCAAATTGATAACTGATCGCCATTGCTTGCCAACATTCATTTTGTATCTCAATTTTAAACCAAGAAGACCTTTGGTTATTATATGGCTTGTGAATCGTCCTGCAGAATTGTGAATTGAAATGAGTAACAAACCATTATGCTTGAACATCATGAATGAATATATGATTCCATATCTTGGATGATATGTACGTCATCTCTGCTTCCAATTTGAATGACATTGAACTATCCAGAATATTCATTTGAAATCTACGCACCATTCCATTTAAACTGATGAGCAGTTCAGATGCCCTTGGGGTACGTATTCATCATTGAAGCAAAAGTTCCATACGAGCATTTGATGAGCAAATAGATTCTCGAAACCTGTTTGAATCGGTTGTTGGTTGTATTAAGTTCTTGTACAGTCGTACAAATATTGATATGGATATTCTTGCGTATTTCTGAGGAAACGTTGCATGGCAAAAAATATGACATCAGTGCTATCGTATCGTCTTTTCTTTCTTGATTTTGGTACAGATCGATGAGAATTCCATCGATTGGAGTTGTGATTCACAATTTCAATTTCAAGTGTTCAACGATCAAAGATATAGAGACATTGAACGATTCTGTTGCAGATGTTGCCGATGATGAATGTTGGGTAGAGATATGCACCGATATGACTTACTGTCTTACGACTCTTGACAACATTTTGAAGTATTCATAGATACCAGCGCCATCCTCACTGCTTCTGCCAGACGTGGGCGGTCCATAACTCTGTTGTACATTGTTATGGACTTCAAGTGTTGGTTGACTGGTTTCTGGTACATAAGACTTTCCATGAATGTCTTGTTGATAAGGTGATCCATACGGTGATACATACGGTGATCCATACGGTGATCCATATGAGAATCCAGGTGATCCATAAGGTGGACTGGCATAAATGATTTTTTCTTCGTGGTGATGATCATCATGGTTATAATTTTCTGAAAATATTGGAATGAGGATAAATTGCTTGACGGATATGCATGATATTGTTGTTTCTCAGTCTCTTGATATCTGAATTAAAGAATTCTTCTACTCACTTTTCATATACTCCGTCATCTTGATGACTGCGAATACTTTTCCAAAGAGCAACGCAAAAGCCCATATCGTCCCGATAACAAGTATAACCTTGACTTTGAGAGCCAAAAATATAAGATAGTGTAGGTGGTGGAACTCGTGAACTGTGAAATTAATTGAATCCGTCAATGAATATTCATAGGCATACATAATAAAATGTCATAATGGCCTTGTTCAAACTTACATAATGAATATTCATGATGGTGATGTGGTGGTCTTTTGCGATTTAATTCGGCTCTGTCGCACAAACATGCAACTATCAATGATGAGAATAGTATTACTCTGAAGAAACACATAGTCATCTCCCTATTTTTTTTTCAGCGCTGCAATGATAAATCTGAAGACTAAATGTCTATGGAGGTTCTTTTCTTTTATAACACGTATTGTTATGTTTGCTCATACATTTAACACCTGATGGTTTTACTTCTGTTTTCATTTTCATGGGATTGGCGAAATCAGGCTCCGTTTACGTGAAATGTGGCACAACGATGTGTAATTTCAGTATTGGAGGTAATTCCTTCAGGTTCTGATTTGGTCGATTATCTGGATTACAGCATCGGATCCAGGGGGCATTTGCATATAAGTCTATTTATTTTCGAAACTTCAGACGATCACTATGTAGTGTCTTCCATATCTTCTCCCAATATTTCTAGATAGATAAAAGATAGATAACTTTACCACACACACAAACACACACTCGCATACACAATATCCAAAATTGAGTGATAGATGCTCTTGAGAGTTAACTACTCCTGTCAGGTTTTAATAAAATCATATTGAGAGATCCTTTCACAAATCACTCACACTTACCAAATATTTTTGTTTCTGAGCGTATATAAATTTCCAAGTATTATCGTTATCGATGGTTTGTCAAGAGTACGGACCTGTCTCTTTTCAGAAATTACGCAGAATTTTCTAATCACATTCACGTACTCACCGGTCTGACTTTCTGAGGTAATTAGCTCTAGTTGAGTAGGTATTCAACGAATATTGCCTAAATTATAAGAAAGTTAACACAAAGTTTACATTTATATATCCAGAGCTTGATGTCAGACATCAGAATTCATAATAATCACCTTCTGCTCTTTCTATTCTAGATACAACATGGATATAAAAGTGGAGTATCTGAAATCATTTTCACCTATATCTATATCGGAATGATACCTCAATTCGAGTCATGTCCAGTTCTGTGATTTTTTCATCAATTGCAAATGAAGTTGCTGTGAACAGAATGGAAATTCTGTTGTTCTCGACCAGTTCATATGGAGATTCGCACTAAGCTTCCCAATTTCCATTTCTATCTCACCTTTCGACATCCATTGCCTCTATCATTTCATATCTTTCCAAATTGTGAACACCGGGCATCTGCCCGTAGATAGCCTCCTGAATTTCAATGAAGACCTTTTCAGCCTCATGTTTTCTTTCATGTTTTGACCCCGATCAGTTACCATTCTATGCTTCTACATTCTCCTGGATTCATTGCTGACTGAACTACAAACACCTTCTCATTTATGAATGTTTTATTCAATTCCCACAGCACCCTTAGATATTTATTTTCAGAGATCGGTTACTTCCATTTTGAGCTTCTAAAGTGGCTCTTTATTTCACACGTGCTGGAAGTATCTTCTATATTGCAAGCAATTGCGAAACATTCTGATGTTTTCGGAAATGAAATCTCAGATGGTATAATAACATACATATATTCATTCATATACATTTGAATGATGATTATTTGAGTCAGTTTTATATAAATTTCATTGTGCATCCTTTATCTATACTACAACTTCATCCATGTATATCATTCTACTATTTTTATACTATATACCAATACTTTGGTCGATTTTAATGCTCATATGATCTTAGATACTATTCTGTGAGCATCATGATGTAATCAATTCACCACACACAAGTAGTTTTCACTACTTCCGTGGTATTTTTTATTTTCACATGTTATTAATTCATATGTACCTATATACCACGAAACTTATATTCATCAACATTATATGTTTGATATCCCACAAGTAGCACTAACTGCTTCGGTGGAATTATTGTAATCACAATTTGTATTTCATTCACTTTCTGTAACATTATTTATGTGAATAAATTATAATCATTATTATTATCATTATTCTACATACCATTTGAGAGAAACTTGACGTTGACAATTATTAAAAAGGTCTTTCCGGAGGCATTAATTCTTGATGCGGTCAAGATTGATTGATCACTTTGTGATGGCTAAGGGTCGATATTTGTTTTGCAGTGTGTTACTTTATTGATAGAAACAATTGATATTCATGACGTACTCATCACTTTCAGAGATTTTTGAGTGCCCATATCATTACCATTATTGTGAATATATTTTAGGAGCCTTCTTTAGAAAATATCTCTATATTTCGGTTAACGAAAGCGAATCCAATGTCAACGGTGATTTGCTGCTCTATGATTGAAGGATTGATGTGTCAAAACACACCTGTTTCTCAATGTGGTTCATCTATTATATGACAAATACGATTTTTGATTACGTGAAATTCGCAGTTTCTGGGATTTTTTATACCTATAACGAGTTTTATTGAAATTATGAGGACGATCAAGAATTTCCCAATGGTCTATCCTGCTTGTCGTGAAATGCGACTGAAAGGATACTGATGGGTGGTAAATGATGTTCTCCTTCATCACCACATGCTGGACGTCCTATATGCTCTGTCCTGGCTATGAGCTCCATGCTCATTTCAGATTCTGACGAGGTGAAGGTATCTCTATTTTCCAGATAACCTCTGATGCCATCGAACACAAACAGAAAACAAAATCTGACACCGAAAGATCCAGCTCATTGGTTATCTCCTCGAATTACTTTTCTTGAAACTTGACGTCAACCCCCACGGAACCACCCAGCAGCTGAAATCACCAACATGGGAGATTTTAATGTCCACAAGTCCACTTGGTTCAAATTTTCGACCAAGACGGATGACTCAGGACGTCAGAATGAGGCTTTCTCTTTCACCCCTATATGGTCTTGAGCAACTCATCAATGAACCTACTCAGATCTCTGATACAAACAATCGCTATGCCATTGCCATTTTTTGCTTTTCATTGTGAAAATTGATAATTATTGTGCTTCGCGAAATGACAGAAAAGAGCACTTATCTCTCAAATTGAATGAGAAATTTTAAAAATATCTGCCAATTCGGAAAAAGTCAGTGCTCGTACGATCGTCACTGTTGCAGCATACTAATGTTCGCATTGAAAATCGTACGTCCTAATCAAAAGTCACTACGTACTAAATATCTCGGAAATATCTCAAGCGGTCTTGGGAATATAAATTAATCCCACTGTTTTGGAAATATTCTTGGAGAACAGTTTATGAAACAAACTATCGTTATCTTCCACCCTGTATAACTTATATTGTACATTTATGAATTTACTGGCATCAGAACTACAAGAACAATAATGAATTGAATGCAAAGGAAATTATGTTGAGTCCGGTTCTGTGGTTTTGTAATTAATATCCGAAATGTATCCATACTATATGAAGTTCTTATTATCACTAACTTTTCCGTTCCATATGCCGGTATAGCTGGGCGGTAATCGTATACGATGAATCTCACTTATTATTATGAGGTATACCTTGGTTTGTGTTACTATGTACGTTGTTAAATATTGTCTGATAATATTTATTTTCGGAAAACCAGCGGCCTCACAAAGTTGTAGGGAATATTCGCAAAGTGTAAGTATTGAAGACTTCCCTGTGATTTTCACTTTTTATCAATTTCTTTCAAATTACTTCGTATTTTGAGTCCGTTTTCAGGATTATGATGATGATAACTTTGAATCTCTGGTAGAGCTATAGACAAAAATGTCGAACATTATATACCTGCTGATCGATAACAGACCATTATTTGGAATATATTCAGATTTAGGAAGAATTTCTTTCAATATTGACAGAATTTTGTCTTCTGAGAATATACGATTAACGATTAACAATCAATTTTTATTGTTTATCAAAGTTACGGAGTGTTGAACTTTCCTCCGGCACTTGGGTAAATATTGAATAACAATTTTCAACTTTAGAGCTCAAATTCTACAGGACGAAGTGTATTTATAGATTCACATTCATCTGGTCACTCTTACTATCCTTATCAAGTTCCTCACTATCCGTCTTGTTCGCCTTTTTTGACATTTTTGTATTGTTCTCATCGTTTTTTTTTATTAGAAGTTATTTATACAATATTCTCTACCTTGGTACGGTCTGTTACGAAAGCGCTGAACGGACATGATGACTTTTTTTTATGATTGCCAGTTTGAACTGGCAATCAGCACTAACTGTCAGTTTAAACTGACAATTAGACCTAATTTTCAGTTTGAACTGGCAATCAGCACTAATTGCTAGTCCAAAATGGCAAATAGCCCTAATTGCCAGTTCAAACTGGCAATTATAAAAAACATATCATTATGTTCGTTCAGTGCTGAACGGACATTGAGAATTTTTTTTTATAATTGCCGGTTTGGACTGACAATTAGGGCTAATTGGCAGTTTGAACTGGCATTTATGGCTAATTGCCAGTTCAAACTGACACTCAGGGCTAACTGCCAGTTCAGATTGGTAATTACGGATGATTGCCAGTTTGAACTAACGATAATGGCTATTTGTCAGTTTGAACTGGCAATTAGGGCTAATTGCCAAATTTGAACTGGCAATTATGAAAAAAAGTCATCATGCCCATTCAGCGCTTTCGTAGTCTGTGGAATGTCAGTATATTCTGAATTTTATAAGACTTGCATTGCACATTTTGTTGTGTCTCTAGCTGAGAGGATGGTATGTACTACTTTATACAATATATAACTCTTTACACCAAACACGCTGTATCTCGAGAATGCTTCAATGATCACTGATTGAAAAATGCTTTGAAATAATCAGAAATCCTATTTTCACAGTGCAGCGATGACAAGGCCTGTTGTGGAGGATGTTGTATGGACGGGATATGCAAAGATAGTGAGTGATACGTTTGTTTGACCTTCTGAGAGAAATTGTTGAATTTTTCGATAAAACAGTTGATTGACCCTATATAGGTTGTACTGAACACTGAATATATAGTATTTACTCTAGATATATAACTGGGGAGTTACGAACTAATTAGAAATATCAACTATTTCTTGACCGAGGTGCTTCAAACCTATGGCACAATAATATCTTCAATGTTTCGAAATGGTACTCGAGAACCATTTCAGAAAATTCCTCAAATGGAATGGGGAATCGAGTGATAGCTTTTTTGCAACATTTTTCAATTCTTCATGAGATGCCAGCATTTCAAACGAAAAGATTCATCCAAAACATGATGGCGGTTGATAATGTTACCTTCGACCATCCCTTCGAATTTGACGACCATCCCGCCAATATAGAAAAATGATATTTTGTGGTCTGAAAATCGTTGACAGAAATTTCATTTTCATGAACATCCATGACTATCATGGTTGGTGATGAATGGTGGTGATACATATTTTCAGCACAACGAATTTTCAAGATGAAATAGTTTTTTAATCATTTGAACACAGAGATATGCTACAAATGATATATCATATTTCATTTGTCTACCCACGTAGGTGGTATATAAAATTTATATTAGATAAAATTTCCATGAGGTGAGCTGTGATTGATAATGATAATTAATTTTCAATGCGAGCCGAACAATTTAGTCTATTTGAGGTTGATGCGAGTATATATTTTCTGATACTCTTCATTCATTTCGTAAACTTTGACCCACTTATGACTTATAAATTTGACTCCGAAGTCATTCAGGAAACAGGAAAATTGAAAACAGGAAATATAGAGAATTAGTGAAATTTCAGGTGAACATTGAGCAATTTTTCCAGCTTATGCAGACTGCAGAGTGAAATCTGATCCTTGTCTCGAAGAATTGTGTCCACCAGATCAAGAGTGCTACATCTTCTACCCCTTAGACTGCCCTGGTTGTGGACCTACGAAACAATGTCGAAACGTTCCACCTCCACCAGAAATTCATACATCTACAGAACTTGCCAAAGTAGCAATCAACTCCTCAATTTCAGCATCATTCGGAAATTATATAGTCCTTTTGTTGTTGCTAGTACTCCCTTCATTACTTTCATAGATGTCAACTGAGATATTAGGAACTTGAAACATTTATCTGATATCGGTTGAATCGAAAAAAAACTTAGAAATCCTTTGTCTTTGATGTGATCTCAGGTATCATGTGAAAAAGAGTATAATATCCAAATAATATGTGTGAAGTTGTGATGATACTGCAACAAAGATACTCCAAACAATATTCATAAATACCAACGTTGAAAGATATTTCAAAATCACCAACACTAATCAAACTATGTATGGATTTGGGTACTGAATGAAGTGTTTGCACGAACGGGGTACGTGGCGAACAATTTTTGAATCTTGTCAATATTTTCATTAGCTATCTCGTCTGCTATAATCGAAGTAATCAAAGTTGTTGTCTACTGCTGTGGATGTAGAGATGAAAACATTGAAATAGTGAAATGTGTGTCATGAAGAGTGAGTAAATGATCATGTGTGACAAATTATTGGTATGGAAAATATTTTATATCAACATTACTCGTTGAAAATGAAACTGGTAATGTATTGTCATAGTTTGGAAAGTTTAATACAGAGAGGTTCCTTCAATAAGCGAGTCACATGAACATTTACACAGCTTTTCAAAGGTTATCACTACTTTGGAATAGATAAACTGTCTCACTCAAATGAGGTATATTATTAGTCATTGAAAATAGTCTGTTATCTCTGAAAGTTTTTCTGTTATTTGTATAGAGCACTCTGATTAGTTCAGAATATTCTCTTTTGCTTGATTTATTATCATTTTTCACGGATAATTGATGAAAGTTAAGATCATTTATCTGTTTTCTACAATCTCGGTGATCACTTGAGAACATTCATTTGGGCCCCTGCTTTGTATTCGGGATACTGCACTGCTGAAAGAAAAACAGCAATGAAAAAAGTTAATGGAATTGTGGAAACGTGAGCTGGCATGACTTATAATCATGTATTTGTTCATGTACTGACATTATCGATAGATCAAGAAAACACTGCTGATAATGTTTCTCGTAAATGTTACAATACCTATGATTACTTTGTAAGAGGTAGGCATTATAAAAGATTTTTCTCGAAATAATTCAAGAAGTTTACTGTTTTGTTGTGAGCCTAGGGGTGGATATGTTATATTTTTCTGAAGATACTCTTATTTCGATTAGTCTATTCATGGAAGATATTCGGAAGTACGAAAATAAAAACTGAAGAATAAACATGTATTTTTTCAATTCAATACGGCATTGTATTAGCTTATTCATTCCGAATATGTAACAAACAGGTGCAAACAATATTGATAACAATAGCAGATATTTCAAGAATTTACGAAAGGTATAAGGAAGTATAAGGTGAAATGATTATTGCATAGTAGGAACTATCGATCGGAAATACGTCTCACAGTCATATAGAGAATAATCATACATTATATTTTATTATATTTATTATATTTTTGTTCGAGAGCCTAAAACATTGGGAAATTTTCATGTATAATAACACGTTAGCTTCAATTGGTAGCGGAAATCATTACTAGGATAATGATGATTTTTGATAGTATTGACGTTTACCCATGAACATCGAAACATTTCCAGTGTAATTTCATGCTCCTCCATCCTTGGAGGAGGAAAAAATTTCCGGAAATTTGTTTGGTTGCTATGGTATCGATACAAGATGCAAGTTTTCAATTGGTCGAACATGTTGGGAGTGAAATTTTCATCAAATTCATTTTGACACTATATGAGACGAGTGAGTAACCGTCTGTTTCTGATATACTCTGAGGAACATGATAATAATTCATCGACACATTGTTGTAAAAAGCTGTTCACTATGTAGATAGCATAAATATCAGTTATTTTGAAGTGTGAGAATCTTACATATCAATCCTGAATCTCCATTCGTATTTTATCAAAATTTTGTTGTGGAATCTATAAGATCCCAGCGAAGTTCAGTTTTTCATGTACAGAATCATGATGAATAGATTCAATGGTTGATTCATTATCAAAGTCCTTGCGAGCTTCATTGTATTAATTTTTAATGAAAATGTGAATCGAAAGTAATTGTTGTAGCATACACCATTAGACCAAGACCAGATCCTCGATTCTGTCCTTTCTTTTGACTATCTCTTCATCCAGTGACTATTGGAATATTGGAAAATTGTGGGCGTGTTGTTTTTCGCTAAAACATAGATGCATCTTGCTACAGGCGCAATACTCAAGTAAGGTATATTATTTGGAGCAGAATTTGACAGCTTGGAAATCGTAAGCATCAGAAAAGACCAGGCAAATAATTACACAACTTCGCAGTTCTATCGATGAATGATGCTCCGTAGACCAAAGTTCGAAAGGTCTCTAGCCTGACAATGTAAAGGTAACTAGACACATGTCGTTCAGTTGGTGTACCTGGATTCGCTTGTGGTGGCATAATTGACGAGAGTCTCGTTGAGCAACGAGAGCAACGAGAATATCTATAGAATATCTATAGACTTCGTGAGTGTAGTATCACGGAATAGGCGAATAGCTCTCTTCTGAATATAATCTAAGAGCTCCAGCTCCAGGAATCGATGAATTTGCGATTTGTGGATCGTGAACAGTGGGGGTGTGAAGTGCCACTTTGCACGGAACACAAAGCCAAGTTTTTGTGAAAAATTTCTCACTTGGTCGTCGGTCGTCGTATGAGAGAACTCATAGTGTAATTTATGTCGTCCTGTTGAACATACGAGCTTGAGTTTTTGTTGCAATAAACTCTACTAGTTTTTCAGATCCCTATTTCAGAATTTTTGCCAGACCTGCCACCGTCTTGCACCCCTAGCCTCATCGGATGATAAAGAGGTTCTAGAAGAGAGAGCAGAGTGAAGTGCACAAACAACGATAGATATCTCAGATTTCCATTCATCTAAATTTTTGGATGAAGATCGAAACATCTTCGTTCATCATTGAATATTCTTCGAATTGTCTTCCTCATTACGATAGTGAGACCTAAGATGATATTTACAATTTTTTTGTTTCATGATATACTGCTCCAACCTTTGTTCTGTCGGACCAGTGTCAAAAACACTCACAATGAATTCAAATGAATTGAAGGTTATTCAATTCGATAATTGAATTTCGATAGAAACTGTACTCGGAGCAGACTATTGAGTTTAAAACAAACAATTATTCGATTTATGGAGGTAATTAGCGAACAAAAGAAGCTTGTTAATTCCGAAAAAAGGGAATTCAATCAGCTATTATAGCTGAACCAAGAATTTTTGTTTTCCCCCAAATAATAAGAACATCGTTCCGGATCTTGGGTTTTAGAGCGACGGAGATTTGTTCAATTAAGTTCAGTGTCGTTGCTTCTGAGCTGTCTTTATAATTAATTAGGAGCCACAGTGCGGGATTAATTAAGAATTTTGGTTTCGAGGAGTTTGAGACTAACCTGGGAAAGGCAGATAAATAGTAGGATTCGGTCGGGAAATACGATTTTATCAAGATTTTCGCATTCCCCCTTGTCAATATGCTGTATAGATGGAGCGAGAGATGGCAGAAAATTATCAACTACACCAAGAAAGAAATTTATGGGCATGTAATCACTAGTCGCAATATGAAATGCCATCTATGAGAACATATGAAAATTCAGTCGATATAAAATGTTTTTTTTATATTTCGATTGAGGTATATTCATAATAATATTCAGCTTGGGAGATCCTCAAGCTACATAATCGTTCCGTGGTTCAGTAGAAGAAATTCATTATGATAGATAGTAGAAATACTTATGAGAAGTACTTTTCGAAACTGAATTACCCACAACCGGTTATACACGTAACCGCGTTGAACGGTACCATTATTTTCGATATAATCAAAGCAGTTCAAGAAGAAAAGTTTTCGGTAGGATTGATAACAATATACATATTCGAAATCACAGCCCCATTGTAGCTCACAAAGAATATCAATATATCATATCCTTCCCATCCCAACAACGACGATTTGATGCAAAGTTTCATTGAAATCATATAATTATCGATTTTTGTTGGAAGTGGTTACGAATCTCACACGTTATTTGGTGTAATTTTATATCATCCAGTGTATATGATTTGAAAATTCAGAAATTTGATCCTACAAATAGAAGATTTTCGCAAGGCACCAATAAACATGGTGCAAACATTTCACACTTATATAGTGTATATCTTTCAAGTTTGATACGTGTGTACATAGGAGTGTGAAGAATATCGTTTCACAGTGGAAAATATTGAAAACTGGAAATGAGTCAGTCATTGGAATGTTTGGTACACCATTCAGGTGATTATAGGGTATTGATACTATTCATACAAAACTAAGCAGCAGCAGCATAACGATTCGGAACAAATTGATTCATTGAAAAAAGTATTATCGATACACTTCAGTGATGGAAATGATATAAATTCAGGAAATAAATTTACCCCCTTCGTGTCATTCGAACCTTCGATAATTTGGTGTCACCTCGAGCACTTTATACCTCGAGCTACCACAATCTTTTACGATTTCTTTAGATGTATAGATATGGATAGATAGAATTTATTGATCTCAGAATATCAGATGACATAAGACAAGTCAGTAATTCAGGTAAACAAATACTGTGACGTAAGTATATCACTAGAAACACATATGTATATAAAAAACAAGAAATAAAATCAGGCAAAGTGCGTGTTACAGTTCAGACATGGCTCAATGAGTATTTTCGAAATATTCTTCAACCGAATATGAACACATGTCAAGTTCTGTGTTTTCATTTTGAATTTATGTACTAAGGCAATATTTGAAGATATTGAGAAAGCCTGTTATGAATTTCCATTGATTTCTCACATATTTCTATATGCTGGTAGGGTATAGTATGATTTATATATTGTGTCATGACGATGAATATCACTATTCCTTAAATAATTGTTCTATTTCTATGAACTGCTGTGATTAAATATCAAATGACCTGGTGGAATCATGAATGAATATATACATATTTCTTACATATTATCAATAGTACAAATCATGGAAACAGGAACTTTAGCAGGTAGGTAAACCTGGATTTTATCGATATCATGTTAGGATTGTGATATGTGCAGCTGATGATAGTTTGACCCAGTTTGAATTAGTAACCTCCCAGTCAATCAGTGCCACGTACTCATACACGCAGTGTATCATCTTAGAAACATCTTAGTGAGTTGGGTGCTATACCAAGGCAATTTATTTTCGATGCAGTTAACCCACCTCTCGAGTGAGGCTGTTACTTTAAGCCCAATATCGATCAGGTTACCCATGGAAGTTACACCTCGCATTGTTTTATCGCAGCTCGCTATATGTAACTATCTTTTCCTTGAAAGTGAAACACTTCCGGCAACGATCGACCCTTTTATCCAACAGGGAGCGATTTCACAAAAAAAAAACTTTCTTACAGCGCCCCAGAAAGGGAGTGTTTCAGCTTTCAATTACCTCTTGAGCACGGATAACAAGTGGACCATTTGGAGTACGTACAGCACTACTAATAGGAGTTCCGCCGTGTTATTTCCAGGCGAGTATTTTCCGCCTTTTTCGCTGGAATAATTTGAAATTGCAAATACCAAATTGAAATGTCAGTTGAAACCAGAATTACGACAGTTTGAAATGTGATATTATCATCAGTTTGCTTCGTTATTCTGTTTTTCATAGGGCACAGATGGTTGAATAGATTCAGAGTGGGCCGTATGAAATAATTACAACATTTGAGCAGACTTGATAGAATTTATCATAAGAATCAGGAATAGTTATCAAATTTATTACTCTAGTATTCAGGGGTGCCAGATGTGTTTTATAGTTGCGCTCACAAGAGTATGAACTTGAATATAGTCATTATGATATAATTGAGTATGTTCTATCGAATTCGATTGATTGAATTTTTGAACAGCGAATGGAAAGTTTTGGAGTCTTCCCAGAGTCTACAATTATACAAGTATTGAGCAATTGATATATACATCTCACAGGATTTCTAACAGTTGCAAGCTTTCATAACTTTCATATAAACTTATATTATCTTCTAACCGGAAGATAGTTGGACTCCTATTGATTCGAAGGAAGGGCAAGTCCAACCTTCCTTGATATCAACCATAGACCGATTGCATTGATATCTGTGATCTCTGAAGTAGTATGAACGACTAGCAAAATGGCTTTTGTCACCAGAGATCAACAGGATACCAGCTCGCCTACGTGACACGTATGTGAAAGGCGTCCATCGAGAAACATGGGGAGTCTCTAGCTGTAGCATTAGATATCCAAAGAATTTGACCTAGTGTGACACCAAGCAGTGGCAGATCTATCGATGAGCAAATATAAGCAAGGCTTGGGGACCCTCGAACATAAGAGCGGCCTCGATATTTTGAGGACTCGCACCGTTCTATTGTATCATCATGGAATTAAAAGAACAATCTCAATAATCTCAGCAACCAAACCACAACTTCCAGCAGCCTCAGAATATGTTTCTTTGTTTTGGTACTTTCATAACCTCATTCATTCACGATTTTTAGTGCATTAGTGTACACCATTGATACATGATTTATCATTCACAAATATATCATATCGTACCTAGAAATCAAATTCTGCAAGAATTTGAACTTGAAACACGTAACGAAACTATATCCGCCCTTGTATCAAGTGTCGAAATTCCGTAACTGTCACTCACTATTTTGGTGAAAAAATTACGTATTTTGTATATCGTGTATTTGTCATACACTCGGAAATTCCTACACGGCTCATTTCCTGAATTCAGACTCGCGCTGGTAATGTTGCCTCCTGTTTAACTACGTTACATCAAACTAACGTTTTGTTGTA
Organism: Gastrophysa polygoni; assembly: GCA_963576655.1. Classification (NCBI taxonomy): domain Eukaryota; kingdom Metazoa; phylum Arthropoda; class Insecta; order Coleoptera; family Chrysomelidae; genus Gastrophysa; species Gastrophysa polygoni. The sequence continues at coordinate 7,813,311 of OY755091.1, forward strand.
CTATTCGTAATTTCAAGAAAAATTCCAACACCTTCCTTCTCTCCCGAAAAAATTTCACCGCTGGCTAACACGATGTTCCTCGAACATTATAGGTTTCCCTTTCGTGTTGTCCACAGATAAAAAAAAATCTTGCTCCAATGCCTATCATGCATTTCTTCTTCCTAGGTACCTATGTTGCACAAAATCTGGTATTTCACAGGTCCACTCTGATCTGGAGTTATGTCAAATTCAAAATCGAGGAAAGAAAAATATTCAAAATCAAAAAGAATCCAGAACAAGATATGTAATTTCCATTCGTTCAACAGGTTACCTGCCAGCTGTTTCCACCATATCATCTATTCAAGGACGTGAATAATGTTGTCTTCATTTTAGGTGAGCAATTTTTTGAAATATACAAATCTTTCTTGGTAATTTTGGTCATGAGTCATATTCTAGCTCCAAAACTGCCTTCTTGAAAAAATTCTATCATATTGTTTGGAGCCTCAATTATGTCGTGTCGGTAGATTGAGTCGTTCCGCTGAATTCTGGAATATTTTCTCAAACTCTTTGCTACTTTATATCAATTATGACATTCGCGAATTTGCTTCTGTTTGTACATACAAATAACCTAACACCCAGATATATCATCTAACTATTCGAGTCCCAAGGCTATCCGATACTTAGTAATTTATCTTTGATGATAATATACGACACTCACTGCACATCCGCAATGCATTCTAGCTTATATACATCAACAACACACAAAGATAATATGTCCTTGGTATAGTTTCCAGATTACCGTGTCAGAGTTCAAATTCGGAAGGAAAAAAGAACACTGGGAGATAATGCAGTTGCAATCACAACCATTACCACCACCGCATTTGTCAGTTATCACAAGTATGCCATTGATGTGGTTGCAGCATGGCCGCAAATTTTCATCTAATAGTAATTACAGTTACTACAATCGTTGTCATGCAGCGCGTGCACCAAGCGATCTGTGACAGGTGCCACCTGCAATAATAAGCTTTGTTCGAATCACACGATTATAATCCATTTTAGTGATAACCAATACACCCTGAGCAACGGCGGGTTCCTCTTCTCCATGCCGAAAGTCCTCGTATCAGGAAGGAATGAGACAGTTTGCGCGTCTTTACATGGTGTGACCATTCCTGCTAGAGTTGTTGTCAATCTGAAATTGAAAGACAAACGTTATACAACGATGAGACATTTAGAAACAGGTGAGTGTTCATTCTATATCAGTAGTTATTAGGAATACGAACTCAGGATTGTTGAAATACTGACTTATTGGGAGATCTTCTAAATTTTGTACATACTATTCGATGTGTTCCAGAAGATAAAATGTGCGGTACTCATGGAATAACTGGTCGAAAACTTCATCAAATGAAAACGTCAACTTTTAATACATCACAATATTCAAAAATATAATTCCATAAGGACCAGTATTGAGGAAAGATAGTTTCTGAAAATTAGTTAGATTGGCTTCTGCTAATAGCTACTTGACATCCACAAGGGCATCACAATTAGGGATCTCATATTTGGTATTTCATTGAGGTATCTAGTACGCATGGCCTGCGCCAAGTATAATTTACTTTGGCAATTCGATAAAGAGAACTACAGGAGAAACGGCCAGGACTGTAACGTCTAAATCAAATCAGACAAATACTCTTCTCAATCACGCACCAGTTTCAACTTTCAAGATGAGGACCAATGATAAAATAGCGATGTACAATATTTCCAGAAAATGAATTGAAGCCACACAGGAAACCAGAAAATAACAGATCTCCTTTTTGACTGTTGACATCCTTGAATTCTAATGTATCATTCGTTGAATAGCTAAATCTTATTTATTTGACAGAACACAGTTGTTTCGAACTACATGTCCCGCGTATGGAAGTGAAAGAATCTGCGCTGGTCAATGTGAAAGTCCAAGTACACTCCACCGGTGGTCCAATTCTGTCTGCTCATAATCAAGATCCTATTCAGATATATGCGAATGAAGTGACCAAGACTTTTATAGATACCGACAGAGGAATTTATAAACCAGGAGACAAAGTCAGATTTCGAATTCTTGTAATCAATGAAAAGCTTCTACCAGTTAGCACCAAGGTTTGTGGTAATTAAATACATCATTTGATAGCAAGCAATGGGACTGCATTGTTCTCATTCTAGATAAAAACGAATATAAATGTCATCGACAAATTATGAACTTCTACCAATATGAGTTTTTGAGCCAACCCTATTTCATTGCGATGGGTTGGCATTCATGATTATTATAATTATCATTCACAGGTTTCATGATTATTCAAAGAGTGGAAGATTTTTGATAGAAAATATTGGGACAGAAAGATTGATCTTGATCATAATTGTTTTTCGAAACATCGATTCCAACTGAAACACTTCAATTTCTTTTGGTCCAGTTGAAGAAAGGATTCAATGATGTCTTGCTTCTCAACTGTGACATATTTTGACTCGCATTTTTGAGTTCAGTTCAGCTGCTCTGTAACCAACGACTATCATATTTCCTTCATCTCTAATATCATTGGAATAACAGCTTCGTGTCACCAAGAATAACCAATTCGCCCTTGCATGTATGACTTCGTCAACTTAATCCTTTGTATCCTCAGATCACAGAAATACGAATTATAAATCCGCTAGATGTAACTGTAGCACAATGGGAAGATGTCATTCTCGAGAATGGTCTAGTGAGCTTAGTTTATGAGATGGTCCCAGAAAGTTTAGTGGTGAGTCCAATTGAAGCAACCAATAAGAGAATATGATGCTCTTTTATGACGACAAATTTGAGATATCTTCCATACCATACCAAAGCCTACTAAGCCATTGTCATAAGACTGCAATAATTCTTCTGAACTTTCAGGGAAAATGGAAAATAGAAACTCTCGGAGAATTGAAAAGTTTTGAAGTTTCTAAGTATACTCTCCCTCGTTACAAGATATATCTATTTCATCCAGAAATGATTTACTATGAAAATCCATCTTTCAAAATGAACGTTTGTGCTGAGTATTTCTACGGAAAACATGTGGAAGGCTTGGCGTTTATTAAGGTTGTTGATTCCCATGGCAATATGAATCCTGTTCATAAACTGAAAGAGGTTTGTTGAGATTGACGCTCAAAGAATAAGGTTTTCTGAAATGAATGAGTTTGTTCCAGATGCAGAATGGTTGTAGCGAATTCATAATAACATATGACGAGATGAAATTTCACGATATGAGACGGAAACAAATAGGTATCGATCAAAAGATGATGATTCATATCACAGCAACTGTTAATGAGAGAGGAACGAATAGGATAGAACTGACCACTGCTAAAATATTATTGAAAAATGAAGCTTACACAATTAAATTCGAAAGCGACCCAATGTTTCTGCCAGGGCTTCCGTATGTCGGAAAACTAAGATTTCATAACGTTAACGTAGCATTGGATAATGAGGTTGTGGAAATTTGTTACAACATTGCTATAAGAAAGAGCTGGAACTACAACAATGATGAACAATGCTCAAATTTCACTATAGAAGATGATACTTTGATTTTCAGTGTCCTACCGATGGATGAAGATGTGATTCATATAAATTTCAATGTAAGTAAATATATTTCGATGACAATATAGTACTATTGATGTGGATTTTTAGGTGAGATCTTTGAATCACACTAACATTGAAGATAGTTTCTTAGCGATACGTCTCTATTCAGCAAGCAACAGTTATATTCAAATCCAACGAAATGTTCTGAAGAAAACTATCAATGAATGCCGACCTTCTCAACAATTCGAGATCACCTTAACAACGAATTCATTCAATGACAATGAGAATATTACAGTATATTATCTGGTGAGTGAAATCGAGAAAATCCTTTCATGTGGGTTACCTATGGAGGATAGGTATAGGTACTTCTTTTGTCGGAGAACATCAACTATAAGATATTAGAGATTCTGATGATATTCGGTAATAGCTATGATACTGTTCTGGCTAAAAGAGAACAACTTTATCTCTCAAAAACTGGAATAAAATTATTGCAAGAAAATAACTTGGTGAACTTGTACACATAGTATTAGTTTGAAAAAAATTCGACCTACATGAAACAAAATGTTTCACATATTTATCTAATTATATAAAGTATTGAAAAAGCCTGCTCATTTGACCAGGTTAGCAACTCATGTCATCTCGATGAGTTGGAAAATGATTATGAGTCATATATCAAGGTGACAATTGTTGTGATCACAGGTCAAGAGTGGATTTCAAATATACAAAATGAGAAAAATCAATCATCAAGTGACAAAGAGAAATGATGGATACATAAGTGACTTGCAGAATATCATAAATGGTACTGGTGCTCATTCGAAGAAAGCAAGCTACGATACGATTGTAATCAAGTTCAAACTGGACAAAAAAATCATTTCCAATTACCAACTGTTGGTGTATTATGTTACAAAGAATGGTGAAACAATTGCTGCTACAAAATCTATCGATGTCGATCCTTGCTTGATGAAGGTAAGCTGTTTTATTTGGGAATTAGAGTGACTGGAATTGGAAACTTCTATAGGTTGAAGCTAAATGGATACAAAATAGAATAGTACCAGGTTCTACTGCTGACCTGAACATTGAAACTGGCACTCAAGCATTGTGTTCTGTTTCTGCGGTAGATAAGTCTTCAAAATTTTTGTCCATGCATCATGGGATTACCAACAGTTCTATGCTATTGAGAGCATTTTCTTCAAAAAATAGAGGAACAGCTCAGTCAACGAAAAGAACTTGTATTTCAATAGATAGGAAGAAGTCATCAGGTAGGTATGACAAGAATGAACATGTTCCCTCTCACCTTGAAATATTTTTCCAATAGGTGCTCCAATGAATTATGAATCAGCGACAACGGAACAGTTGAATAGAACGAAACGGCATTCACACGCATTTTCAGAAGACTTCGACGCTTACGATGTGTTGAAGGTAAGGATATTGGAAGTATTTAAGCCCAATTTCACGAATATAGGTTTCAGAATTTCGGATCCATCATCATAACCAACTTGAGAGTAGTAACCAAGGCATGTTATACAGGTGACTTTTCTATATCTCATCGCAAGTTCCTCCTACTTTTGGTTTTTAATTTTTACAGGACCGACATTGGAACATCCTAATCATGGTTCGTATAGTTACTCAATGGAAAATGTCGATGCAAGTCACAACAGATTTATTTTTAGTGCAGTTTATGGTTGATAATTATGAACCACCCTCTGAGTCACAAGTTGTTTCAGTGAGATCTAATTTTCCTGAAACATGGCTATGGGAATTAGTGCCAGTAAGGTAGATTCTCCTAATGCTGAAATGGAATTTCACCTAAATATATTTGTTTTTCAGCGGTGTCGTACAGCTGAAGAGACATTTGCCACATACCATAACCAGTTGGGTTACTAATGTACTATGTATATCAGATGTAGCTGGCTTAGGTATATCAGTTGAAACTGAAATAACTAGTTTTCAATCTTTCTTTGTTGACATTGTTGCTCCATACACCGTCAAAAAGGAAGAAACCTTCTACTTGTACGTGCACATTTCTAATTACTGGAGTCACAAACTTCCGGTGAGTACATGGTATGATAGGTATGGTGTTAGTATCTTGTTTATTGATACTGCGATGAAAAGCTCGATGTGCATATTCACAAATTTTGAAGAAACAACTACCTCGTTCTCTTGCAATGCCATATGATACATCTCAATAATTCAATTAGTGACATATTCAATCGAAATGAATAATTTATGTTCATTAAATAGTCAACCATCATCCATCAGAATGATTGCACATTCACCTGAAACACCCTGTTGGTATCTATTCATTACCTGTTACTTTGATATCCATCCAATTATCAAAAAAATCGAGACACATATCATGATTTTATTAGAAGTGTCAAGATCTCATGCTTACAATATCAAAGGATCACATGTTACTGAAGGTTCGATATTCTGAGGACATGAAATTTATGCTAAACAAGCGATTCCATACTGAAGAACATGCCGCAATATATTTTGTTGTCAGATTAGGATATCACTGCATTTATCTGCTGGTTTGACAGTGAGCAATCAGGATGATAAACTAGCAAATTCCTACTGTTTGTCAGAAAACAGTACCACAAGTCATAAGTTCCAACTGAAAGCAATCGATACTAATACAGTCAATGTAAGTGTGATAGCCAAGACAGATCGACATTATCCCCATGTATGTGGCCCCGAGACGATCGTATCAAAAAGGTTGGTGATTGAACAGAGAGAACTCACTTTTTGAAACGAATTTCTTTTCTAGGGATACCGTTGTCAGATCAATTATAGTTGAACCTGAAGGATATCAAATGAAGGAAACAAAATCTGCATTGATTTGCGCATCAGATAGCTTGAACTCAACAAACATCTCGTGGTTCATCAATGTTCCGCAGAATATTATTCCTAATACATATAAATCTCACATGAGTTTGAACGGGGATCTGTTAGGGAAAACACTTGAGGTAGGTAACAACAACATTATGAGTTCTAGTAGTTCTGGTTTTGATATAAATTTCGCATCACTTTGGATCTAGAACAGTTTATTATTCTTTTCAGAATCTGGAAGAGCTATTGGATGTACCAATGGGTTGCGGAGAACAAATCATGGCCTCTATGGCACCTAATTTATATATCCTGAGGTATCTCAACTCAACGAATATATTGAAGAAGTCGATTAGTCAAAGAATAATCAGGAACCTCAAAATAGGTTGACCGCTCGATTGTCTCATGAAACTTTGAAGATAATAAAAATATTGCAGGTTTTCAAAAGATACTCAACTACGTTCACAAGGATGGATCATTTTCTGCATTTGGTTACCATGATCCTATGGGATCAATGTTTCTAACAACATTCGTGGTGAGAATACTACAAGAAGCCAAGTTGTATATATATGTCAACCAAAGAGTCATTGATAGAGCTGTAACTTGGATTTTAAATAACCAGCTCGAAAATGGATGTTTCAATACGATGCTACACGTTTTCCAGGATATGGTGAATATTCCCAGAATCAATCGTTGCATATTATTATTCATCTTTTTTCTTCGAGGGTGGTACTAGTCGAGAAAACAGCACAGCAGGATTAACATCGTACGTTATTTTGAGTTTCCTGGAGTCGAATATAGAAGTTCCTCAAATTGTTATGACCAATGCAAAATATTGCATGAGGAGTCAACATAATCCGGATAAATATAGTATGGCAATCACTTGCTATGCAATGTTTAGAATGAAATGGTTACATGAAGCGAATAGAATGCTTGATAAACTCAAGGCAATCGCAGATCAGCAGCAAAATATGATCTGGTGGTCCATGAAACGTAAGTCTGAGATATATAGATATATTGAAAAATTTGTCCCATAGATTAAAGACATATTGCTCCATTACCTTTTCGTCCTATCGGTTGCTCCAGTTATTCTTCGAATTCTACTATAATATCCTTTCACCGATTATAATTCCAGGAAATACTTCAACGGCATCAGATATAGAGACTACAAGCTATGTATTGCTTTCCCTTCTAGATCAAAACACGTCGGAAAATCTTGCAATGGCATTATCTGTAGTGAGATGGCTATCATCCAAGATGGAATTTAAGGGTAGTTTCAAATCGACGCAAGTAAGCAGAAATCTTTCTTATGAACATGCTAAACTACGACTTTTGAACAAAATCAAGACTTTCTTCTTTATTGTGGGCATTGGATATCAAAAAATGTTCCCATACTGAACATACTGTTCGACATTGAATTTTTTCGCTTATTTTCAAGGATACAGTGGTAGCATTGGATGCATTATCAAGGTACTCACGGATGATACATAAAAATAATTTGAATATGAGGATAAACATCAAGACTGTATACGGAGAACAGAACCTCACAGTAACGGATAATGATAGCTTGAAATCCAAAAGGATTACCCTGAAACCTATGACTGGTAATCTCGATGTGCATGCTTATGGTTACGGTTGTGTATTAGCGCAGGTGAGTGAATCTGATCTTCACTTCACCGAATAAATTTCCTTCTTTGTCATTTTATTAGGTTACACAATCGTACTATCTTCGTCATGTATCAAAAAGTGAAGCCTTCAAATTAGCTGTGGACGTTTCTCCTGTTTCCACCGTAGATCAGTGCTCGGTAACTAGTTTGTCTCCTTGTTTGGCGTATACAGGGCCAGATAGAGTGTCCAATATGGTTGTCATGGAAATTTCATTGCCTACTGGTTATCAAGCTGATAGAGCTTCACTTTACAGTTTGATTGACTCAGAAACAATGTCAGGTGGAATGAACATGAAGTAGCTTTATTCAAAACCAATGCAACTTCCCCAAATGTTTCAGGAATCAAGATGTTCGAAGAAGATAGCGATAAAGTCAACTTATATTTCACAAAGCTGGACAAGAAGCTCCTTTGTTTCTCATTCAATATCAATGAGAACTATGAAGTAGATGACAGAAAACAATCTCTAGTGAAATTATATGACTACTATAATCCAGACAATCAAATCAAGCAGATGTATGCTATGGTGAATAACTGCAGTTATGGAAATGATTCACAAATACCTGACATATCTGATGTATAAGTTGTTCGATTGAATTGGGATGATAATTCCATAGATCTGATCTAGCTAATACCGAAGTTCTATATGAGCATCGAAGCCGTATGGTAGGTCGATTCAGAATTCCTCATATTGGGGATTAGAATAGTTGATCAATTATAGGTAGTTGATACATCATTTTCGACTGTTAGTATTCATTGCAATGAATAAATGATGGACCGACTGAAAAAATGATGTTTTTGATGACTATTCGTGAAATATTTTCCATAATTGGAGACCGGAATGGAAAAAATATCAGTATATACATTTGCATCTCCTCAGGCACCACCAAATTAATTTTTATCATATACATATATATATATGTATATATATATATATATATACACGTATGGGCATTCTTCCATATTTCCATAACGATCCAATGTTAATGTGAATATACAATCGACGAACGATGATTCTACACGTCTTGTATCCTTGAATATCTACCATGGTGCAATTAGAAAAAAAAAATCACGTGTGGCGCATGATGAGCCTAAAACTGGTAATTTCATTGTCATCTCCTGCTGAATCCACAGAGGAAAATTGGGATTTCATCTGGCATACAACTGAAATACATGATGATGGAATACAGATGAAATACTTTCTCAAGTGCTTTCTGCGTGCTTTCTGAAATCAGATTGAGTTTGTCCACTGTATCTTATGAAATATATTCTAATGGTACACTACAACATTCTACATTACTCTCAATCCGATGGAAATGATCGTAATGGTGAATAGTCCTATTGGTTTTTCTGAAATCAGCACTGAAATTCCATCTACTACTTGAAACATAATCCATTTCGATATTGAATCTATTTTTCTTGAAGAGGTACAATTCGACATGCTGAAATACAACTCGTCAGTCTGGAAAACAATTGGAATAGTCGAAAAGATGACGACTGATCGATTACTGGAACTGAACAAATCACGAAATTTCAAGTGATAGTAAGCTTGGATCGTATTTTTCACGAATCAAGGCGAATTCAGATCATAACCCCAACATTCGAGTCGAGTGTCGAGTTGATCCTGTTTTGTAGCTCTTGCAATTTTCGTCTATAAAACCTTGTTATATAGACTGAAGATTAGGAAGTTTAGTACCGATATAAGCATCGAGAAAAAGTGAATGAAACAAACTATAAATCTGCATACATAGAAGTGCGCGAAAGCAATTACAGCAATAAAACGGTTATTGTTAAGTGCTATATCTGATATAAAGAATATCAATATGGAACAAAAACTAGATAGACTGATAAAAACCATCGAAGAGATTAAATCCGAAGTACACTCCATAGAAACCACTGTCGAAGAAATCAAGAAGGAGAACGTTTTTTTAAATGAAAAGGTCATTGAACTTGAAGGCAAAATAAATATATTGGAGAGGAACCAAGATAAAAATGATGTGATATTGTATGGACTACCAGAAATTGAACACGAAGACATCGAATCTGTTGTTGAAGCATTCACGGGTGTCATCAAAAACACACTGAATGTTAAGATCGAGAAATTTGAAATAACGGATATATATATATAGGATGGGAGCCAAAAAGGATGAGAAGAAACGACCGGTTGTAGTGAAACTTACTTCCATATTGAAGAAAATCGAGATTTTAAAGAATGCAAGAAAATTCAAAAACACAATGTACGCAATATCTGAAAACTTCACCAAGAAAGTCTTAGAACAGAGAAAAACACTGATGCCGTTTCTCAAAAAGGCTAGAAATTCTGGAAAAAATGCCCATCTGAAGCAAAATTATCTAATCATTGATAATCAAAGGTACACGGTGGATACGATTGGAAGTAGCGAGGATGTTCACAGTGGAGTATTAACCCAGGAATCTGCATCGATATTGTCCCAAGGATCGACTGCCCTAAACAGAAACAAAAACTACCCTTTGAGAAACCACTCGAGGAAGCCCTAGGAAAGAGCTTCATGTACAAAACAAAATCTAACAATAATGCACCAGAATATTCGGAGTGTCAGAAACAAGTTACTAGAACTGAGTGAATACGCAAATAATCACCCCTTAGAAATAGATTTTATCTGTCTGTCGGAAACATGGTTAGAAGATGGCGAAGAAAATTCAATACAATGCGATAACTTTGTTTTGTGTAGTAATTATTACAGGCTAGTGCTGAAACACGGAGGAACTAGTATTTTTGCAAAGAAGAAGGTTAAATGTCAATCCATTGATAAATTCAAAAATCTTGCAATTGAAAAAGATATTGAATTTTGTATAGTTGAACATAAAAAATGCATTATTATCTCTTTGTACCGTGCACCTACTGGTAATTTTCATGTCTTCATCACAAATCTCGAAATATTATTGACTAATCTTTCAAAAAAATCCAATACCAATATAATTCTTTGTGGAGATTTCAATATAAACTTCTTAGTTGAGTCTCGAGAACAAACTACGCTGATCGCATTATTGGATACATTTAGTTTAAATCAGACAATTCACATACCTACAAGAGTACAAGAATTCAGTCAGACTTGCATTGACAACATATTTACCAATATGGAATATCTCAGTGCAACGGTGAGAGAGTCTGGTCTTTCAGACCACTCAGAACAAACAATTGTTGTCAATCATGATATAAACTCAGAACATTTTATATATAGAAGAATATATTCTGGCAAGAACATAACGAACTTCAATAACATGTTAGCTGAAGAATTAACTCATTTCAATTTCCGTAATCCGTCAATCTGTTTAGATGAGAAATTTTCAAAATTAATCGAGAGCTGTAGCGACATATTTGAAAAAAACTTTCCGTTGAAGAAACTCAATATTACACATAACAGTTGGTGCACACCAGGAATAAAAATCGCTTGTAAGAATAAACGATCATATTTGTCGATAATAAAAGACATGAAAATAAATCACTGTCTGGGCAGGGATATTTTCATAGGGTATGTTAGCAAATATTGCACAGTTTTGAAAAAAGTTGTTAGAGCTGCAAAAAGAAAATCGTGTGAAAAAGAAATATTGCAAAGTGATAACAAAAAGAAAACGATGTGGAAGATCGTGAAAAATGAAACCAGGGAAAAAAGAATGTATAGAATGTAATAGTTGATGAAATGGTATTGAATATACAGGGTGAGCAAATAGAAGATGAGGCAAATATAGCGAACTGTTTCAATACATTTTTTCTGAATGTGGTAGAAACCAATGAGGTGGATGATGAGAGTCGAGAAAAAATTATTAGCTACTTAGGTAACCACTCTCTTAGAAACAATGCAGACTTTGTTATAAATGAAACCACTTCTGATGAAGTAATTGAGACATGCATGAGTCTAAAGAACAAATATTCAAGTAGTTGGGATAAAATATCTGCAGTCTTCCTTAAAAAAATTATAACAAATTTATCCGACCTCCTAGCATACTTGATAAATGAATCATTTCGCTGTGGAATATTCCCGCATATTTTGAAATTCTCCGAAGTGATTCCCATTCTGAAGGATGGGGACAAAAAGAACCCAAACAACTATAGGCCAATATCTCTTATTTCTGTAATTGCAAAATTGGTTGAAAAAACTATGTACAAACGCCTGAATAAATTCATAATAGACTCGAAAATTCTTTGCGAAAATCAGCATGGCTTTATGACGGGAAAGTCAACAAACTCGGCCATGTTTTCAATAACTAAAGAAATAATAACAAGCATGGATCAAAATCTTTCTGTGGTGTGTTTATCATGTGATTTTCGCAAGGCTTTTGACAGTGTCAACTTTGAGGTAATCTTACAGAAACTAGAGCATTATGGAATAAGAAATATTGGACTAAATTGGTTTGGATCATATCTTGTTGGGAGATGTCAGCGTGTGAAGGTAATGTCTGATAATTTTGAATGCACAGTTTCCGAATGGGGAACTACATTATCAGGAGTGCCACACGGATCTGTCCTGGGGCCTCTATTATTTCTACTTTACATAAATGACCTCCCAGCGAACGTTCCACAAGCTAGGACTACATTATTCGCAGACGATTCCTTCATGATTATCAAGGATAGAAATGTTGGAGCAATAACTGAGAAATTACATGGCACTGTCATGCAAATAGAGGATTGGTGCAAAGTTGGTCAAATAAAAATAAATTACGAGAAAACAAAATGCATCCCGTTCGGTCGGAGGACAAGCATAGACAATTTTCAAAATTTTGACAATGGGGTGTCTTTTGTAACAAATTTAAAATCTCTTGGTTATATATTGGATACATCACTGAATTGGCATGAACATGCAAATATACTCAGCAAAAAACTACGAACCACCTGTTTCTGTTTACGAATCCTTAGACTAAAAAATATTGAAATCAAAGTATTAAAAATCGTTTATGAGGCCGATTTTGCATCGAAACTTCGATATAGTGTGATGTATTGGGGATCTTCGGTTAACTGTCAAAAATTATTCGTCATTCAAAAGTATGCAGTTCGAATAATGCTTGGCCTCAAAATAAGAGAATACTGTCGCCCTCATTTCAAAGCATTGAGAATTTTAACCTTACCGAGCCTCTATATCCTAGAAGTTTTACTATTTGTGCACAGAAATAAATCTGAATTTACCTTCTCAAGTGCAAACACCAGACAAAATAACAACACCATTTTACTTCCTCAAAACAACACAGCTCTTTATCAAAGAAGTGCAATGTTTGTTGGAGCCAAATTATATAATAAACTACCAGTAACATACAAAAGTTTGAGTATTAACCTATTCAAAAACCGATTGAAGAATGTATTGATCGAATAATTACAGTCTTGGGGAATTTTTGGAAGACGATAATGTTTAATCAATAATAATGTATATAATATTGTAGTGACCACTGCGTCAAAATAGGATGTATTCTCAAGATAACAATGGAAAGTAGCACTTTTTATATTCAATAGCTTAGTTCTTATCGATGTCAAATGCCCATAGATACTTAAACTTACTTCTTTACATAAAAAATAGGTTAACTCTTATAGCTATAATTTGTTTATTAATATATATATATATATATATATATATGTCGTGACCAATTTCTACAACATGTCATATGTTTCAGAAATGAATACTTTCTATTCTATTCTATTCTATTCGCAATATTAACAGCCGATTTCAGTACACATGAGTGGCTTAGCAGAATTCTTCTCACTTCCAATACCAGGACGAAGCCAATGACTGGAAATTTCACTTTACACAGTTTTGGAATTGATCCCCAATCCAAAAGATAGATGTTGATAGTGAAACTACATCAGTATTATGTTGGAAAATATTATTTTCAGCAAAAGGTATTCTTTCTAGATATCTCGGTATGATTCTGCGACAGATATTCAATGATATTTTCCATTTCATCTTGGAAACTGAAATTGGTGAGGATCAGAGTGCCATATGTGGAATTCATTGTTTTCTTTACTGCATTATATTCTTCCTCTACTGCAAGAAAATGTGCCCCTGAAAGAAGCCCCTGGAAATCGGTTCTTGAATAAATTATTGAATATATTTCAATGAATATTCCATATGATGGATAATAGTAAAGACCTCTTGAAACATAGCCCTTCAAATATATTCAATTTTCTTTATTTTCCAGGGGTAGACTGAGGTTTTTATTAGTTCAGGGTTTTTTAGAGGACAATGTCAATGATACAGGAGACCCTGTAACATTGATATAACATTGAATTTGTACAATACCTACTTTCCATAATCTTCCCTTGGCTATAAGAGATGAAATCGCTGGCAAACAGAAAACGCATCTATTTCGGAGGGTTCAAGAACAGCTGTCCTTGCGGTATATTAGAGGAACGGTTGTTATAACGTATAATTATACATCACTTCATTATGTCGGCGCTAATTTCGTTTAAATGGTTCCAAGTTGCTCCAGTGAATTGTGCAAAACTGGAATATGAGAGCAAAGCTGGCTTTTATCTCGTTGCTTGGACGAGACATTTTTAGAGGAAAATGATGTCGAGTGTGGAAAATTCGTACTCGCGAAGGATTATGTATGAAACATAATTATCTTTAATGGTGGCGCAGGGTTTTGAAGAAGTGAAAAATAATGACTCATCATGGATTACTGAGCGTCAGAACTTTTTGAACTTTGGCTGCCTCTGTTCTTCGTAATATCACCTTCAGAAATTGTCATCAAGGATTGTCGATACCTGTGAGTCCTGAATAAGTAGGTGGCTGAATTACAATGAAGGCAAGGAAATAGCCTCAAAAATGATAGATCTAGAACCGAGTACTTATTTCATTTTTCAAATCTAATCATGATATCATTTCCATTATATTAATCAAAGAGAAAGATGCAAATGTCCATTAGCCTGTTCTCCAGAAGAGTGAGTTGAAAAATAAGTAAATTCATTTCATTCCAACTGGAGCTAGCCCAAATCAATTCCTTGTGATGAATAGGTTCGACATTAACTACTATTCAAGTTGATTTATCGAGGATAGAATGAACTGTGAACTTAGAAATATTGTAACTGGAGAACTCAAAGAGGAAGGATTGTGGATGATCAGGACCCCATTTCAGTAGATGGTTTCTAGACAAACACATTGAAATATTTTAGATAATGGGAAATTCAACTCAGTCTAGGATTATTGTGGATAACATATTCAGTTTTCAGTCCACATATCTCGAATGAATCATCATTTAAGAGGGCTTTGTCATGAGAAATTAGACAGTAGACTCAAACTGACAAGTCGATTAATTTTTGAAGTGTGATCACAGACAGCAGAAAGCATGACTGGCTGTCTACATACAAGGCATCTAGAACATAAATCCGATGATGTTCAGTCCAATGAGAACCTACCATCATTAGAAATATTTCACCATATGCCAAGAGAACCCAGTCATGATCTTTGTGAGATTCATTTTCTTGAAGAAATATGATTGAAATCAGTTTCACACTTCGCTTCTAATAAAAACTCTCCCGTTTTGAGGAAATCAATTATATGGTCCAAACAAGAGAGTACTTTCTGGATTCAACTAGTTTTGTGAGTTTTTGGTACATTGTCGTTGGAAATACGGAAATAAATTTCGAAAAGTCATGACAGACAGAGGTGTTTATGACAGCTGGGATGAAGATTTGACAAGGTTCAGTCCAATGGAAACCTACCATCATCAAATGCGTATCGAAGCATGCCAAAGAAACCCAATCAGGATTTTTTGTACCACCATAATTGAACTCAATTAATTCTGAAAAGAGTCGATCTCAATAAGATCCATAGTATTGATGATTGACTTGTATGATTGTATGATGTATGAGTATGATTGAATTGACTCCTCAATTTCTACATACTTTACAAATTTTCACTTCTACTGTGTATTAATTCAATTTGAAAGAAATTTCAATTCTTGATCTTGAAAGAATTCATTCCATCATAACATATCATGGAATATCAATCTTGACACAAGAGGTATCAAGAAGTCATAAGCATTATTTTGATTTTCATTGGGAATGTTCTACCTGGATATACTACTGGATATGAACTTCAATATATTTTTGTTGGAATATTTTCTTAAATTGCATATTGCCACGATATCAGCCAACTGCGTTTCGATTAGAATTATAAATGCTTGTTTCTGATGTCACTCTTGTTGATAATAATTATGAATAATGCCCACACAGTAAGCATTTAGGACTGATTGAATTTTCCACTCAATTCTTCGTTCTCGATAAGTCTCAAGAGCTTTATTAATTGAAAATAAATTGAAGTGACTAAAGACTTTCAGGAAAATTTTCCTTTGACATCAATTTCTATAGTGTCCAGCCAATTCAGCAGAGGATTTTTATTTAATAAATCAATCGTGACTTCCCGAGGTTTCCCGTGTTCTTCCTTGAGGTTGATCGCTTGCTTTCATTAATTATTTCGACACCAAGAGCAACGAAATAGTTACAGCGGAGATTTTGGTACGCAGGGAGATAAAATAAGTGGAATCATGAAATTGAAAATCACATGATGATTGCAAAGTTTCATACAAACATCACGAAGGTGGACAACAAAGGACCACATGGACATGGACAACAAATACCTTTGATTGAACATAAAATGGAAATAATTCCAATTTATACCTAATTTCAGAATCTAGAAGACACATAGATGAATTGGAGTGGTTTATCATATCGTGTTTTTTTTTCATGCGCCCATATGGAATTGTTAGTTGAAAAAAAAGCTGTTGATTTTTTCATGGCTGTTATTTTAAAATTGGCGGTATGGTGAATGATTTGTGAGATGTAACAGTATTTTCAAATCAATTTCGACTCGAGAATGGCGGATGTGATCGAGTCAGTGAGAGAGCACTTTTTTTTCGTAGAATTTGAGAATTTTCTGCATGCTACTACTATAAAATGATGGATTATGTTGATATGCAGGGATGAAAAAATCGATTATACGCGTTTTAGGAACTCGGAAACCACCGTCAGACATACTCTGAATTATCAATTCATTAACCTCTATAGAACATCGCAGAAAGGTGGGCGATCTCTCTCTCTTTCATAGATATTCACACGGTCGGTGCTCAACGGAATCTTGCCTATTATGGCACCACAAGCGATTCCAGGTAGACAAACTAGACGAGTTTTGGCTGGTAATCCATACATTCACAAGCAACTTCGCATTACAAAGCATCATTCAACAATATAACGGCGGAGTATGCTATCCTTTGCCTAGCGAAGTCTTTTCTGATGCTCATGACATCAAAACTACCATGGAAAAATCTAATATCTTCCCAATCTCCCAACATTTCCCAATTGACTAACACGATGTTCCTCGAACATTATAGGATTTCTTTTCGTATTGTCAGAAGATCAGAAAGTTTGTTTCATTGCATTTTTCTGTACGTCATCGTATTTGGGAGACTCGAAGCTGTCGAAAGTTGCGATAAAAAAATCAGGATCACCTTTGGAAAAATCACTCGATAATAGCGTCCCAGAGCCGAAATTTCAAATCTTCGAATCAATATTGACATTCTGTAGGTCGTCAAAAATACCCATGACAATGTTGAATTATACTTTTTTGTCTCCGAATAACGTCAGTGGAAAGTAAGGACAGAATCGCAGTTTTTCGTATTCTGTAAATTTATCGACGGCATTCTGTTTGGCTTCTGAATACGCAACTTTGCCTCTATCTGATTTTTGCTGTATCTTCCACGGTTTCCGAAATCCCCATTCATATTATCGAATTCGTAACAGCCTGTATGTGGAGGCAAAGTAGAAAAAAAAACGATCTAAAATGATTCTCAATGAATAGAGGATGAAGAACCTAGAAGAGGTCGTTGAATGTTCGAAAATGCAAATCTCCGAGTGAAGATACGTCCACTGAACCACTGAAACTGATTTCAGCTCAGTTCGAAATCGTCTCATGGTTACAAGATTTCTTTCGTGCGGCGGTAATACTGACGCAAGAGTTGCTATATTATCAAAATCCAATCACCTCGAGAGCCCATAAGCAGAGCCGACTCACCGTGAAATCGTTTTAAAATCATTAATTACAGCAACAACCTCATTTCCTCGAAAGATGAGTATCCAAGGTGGAAACAAAAACTTATTGCTTCCTCGAACCACCTAAACCGTACCTTCTCACCTCTCGTTTCTCCGGTAGTGAGTAACCGGAGTGGAAATTCCTCCAGGAACTCGCACATATATATCCATTTGAGATAACTGTGTAAGACAGGAGGCGGAATTAACGTGCAAGGTTCATTTGCATTGCATTTTCTCCCGGATTTGGCCGTGATGAGTTTTATTTTTTATGGCTCCAGGCCGAGGAGTTGGGATAGGTGTGCGCTGCTTACCACTAATCCACGAGGTGCACGATGCAAGAAAGCCGATAAGACTAAAGAATTGCTTTTATATTACCGAAAAGATCCTTTTTACTATCCTTCTAATTTCATTAGACTAGCTAATACTTAATCTTGCTGAAACATTGTTCCATTCTGGGAAACTGTTTATTCATGCGCTTTGTATCTTCATTTTCTCAGTTTGGAGGTTACGTTACATCGCGAATTAGCTATGATTCACTCCAGGAATCAGATTAGGGAATTCATCCCATACTACTCGAGCTCCGGTCATATCTTGAAACATTGCAAGAATAAACAAAGCATTATCTCAAACAAGAAGAACTTCATAGACAGAACTGGACGTATTCGGAATTCATTTCATGTTCATTCGATGATTTTCATGATTTCGAAACGTTTCTTCCATCAAGTCTATTTAGAGAATATTCGGCATGAAACTGAGGTTTTGTTGAGCAAGAGAAGAGGGAGCCTTGGTGAGGACCTCTCGTTTTCGATTCTTGTACATGGAATCATACAGCAAAACGGACCCGGTCTGATCATTTGGTGTTCATAGACTGTCGATATCTAATTTTGAAAACGTACTTTCTCTCATTTTTACAGTACCTATAATGGGCTCCATAATTATGATTCAAGTATGATAGATTCAATAGACAGTTTGGATCGACTTAGAAATAACTAGGTTTTTTCTTTCTCTTTTTTTTCTGTTGATCTTCTTTCGTATTCTGATAGCTCATATATTTACATGACTGTTCACCTACCTAGTCATGAAGAGTATAGAATTGATGACAAATTGGAGTAAAAAAAATTGTTACAACTCAGAAAATGTCAAGGCAATTTCGCCGGAACACGAATTGTGTGGTACTTTCAAATAATAAAAATTTAATTGATTTCATTCGAGAGAAACTACTTGTTTCCATACTTTATGCGCTCACTGTAGTACACATATAATTAGTATTTGTACAGTACACTAGTGTGTCAATTTCAAAACTTTGGTAGATGGATATAATGGCTCTGAAAATTGATTCTTCTTCAAGAAAATGTTTTGGCAGAACGGAAGGGAAAGCAGTTCAATGGTGGTAGCTGTATCTTTAGTGCACAAGCTGCCAATACTCCTAAACTTCAGAAGGCAACCCCTAGTGCTATAACTCTATCAACGTTTATTAGCACACTGTATGGAGGTACTGGCCTCATGAAAGACAACTCCTTTTGCAAAAAAAATGAGAATCGACATAATAAATCCGAAATATAAACGTTATCATGAAGTTACACAGAAGCTGAAAGTTCTAAGATGAAGAGAGGTTCCAAACAGGCGATATATAGGTTTCGACTCATATATAGGCTATGAATGAAAGACTGGAGTGGGCATCATGGGGCCAAGATTCAAGCTATCGAAACTCCTTGGTAACACCCCGACCATCTTCCAAGCAGAAGTACATTTTGAAGAAATATGTGCCCAAGAATGCTTCGGAAGGGGCACCTGGAGGACAAAAATCTATATATCATCAGATAGCCAAGCAGAATTGAAAGCTCTGGAGCCAGACACTTGCGGTTCGAAGCTTAATTGGAACTGCAAGTAACCATACCATTTTGATGTTGGTGCCACGTATTAGAGGCAATGAAGAAGCAGACTGCCCTGCCAAGGGAGTTGAAGTTATAATTCGGAGAATGAAGGTTAAATACTCGAATACAAAGTGAATATATACCGAAAAAACCACAACAATATTTAGAAAAGTCTAAATACGTATTTCGACAACTATGTTGCCATTCTCAGCAGACCTGAATATCGAAAATGATTAGCGACTCCTTGGTACCGTTCAAGATATCCTCCAGAACTTACCATCACTCTCTATGGTAATTTCTGGTGGTTCGAATTTTTTGATTTTTCTTTGGAATTATTTAGCGATTTCAATCCTGACTTCGATCTGGCAGTTTCGGTTCACGGTCCCCCCAAGTGTTTGGCGGAGTCTACTATGAAAAATCATCCTGCTCTTCTCGACCCGCTCAAGTTTCGACTCATGGTAGGTTGGATTCTGACGTGAAAGAAGCGATAACTAAAATAATCATGATAAAAAAATAAAATGAGATCCAAACTTGTGGAACCTAGTGGAGCCGTTTCTACGGAAGTCAGCCATGCGAAAAAACCATATATAAATCTAATCATAGTTATCTCAGTTTTGAGGCCTAGTTTCTTATCAGAGAATGATGATACGCAATCTATTATCGGAATAGTGATAATATGTAGTTATCGCAGGTTCATTCTCTCAATTTATGAAACGTTACTACATTGCACTCCCTAATACTTTACACCCCAATCTCTAGAAATCTCAAAATGGAGAACGTTATCAGTATGATGAAATGTAGATAGTCCTTCAGAAATTACATTTTACTTAGGGGCCCGGGCCGAGCGTCAAAAAGTTTTGAGACGATCCTCAATATGAATTGCCAGTTGTTCGTAATATTATTCCGAGTTTTTTTCTAATGCTCGTTGAGAATGATGATTCAATCAACATCTCTTTGAATCAAATCTTCATGCTCAAGTTATCCTCAACCTTCCATGTACAAATAATGCCATTGATTATTTTCATGCTCCCTCTTATGGAATACCATTGTTCTCTTCCACAAATGAAAATTTGCGAAACTTCTCTGAGCAATATATCAGCGATAATTTCTGATTGAGCTATGTTGAGATGAAAATAACTCCCTCATTTGCAGGAGCTAGCTCCGGAAGGGAGCAGAATGAATTTCTGTTGGAATTCCACTGTTTCCTGTTTCCGATAATAAACCCACTCAATGAATGACACTTTCGAATGGAACGAAGATTGAAGTCTACAGGCGTCGAGTAGACCACCGGAGAAGAGGTTACTCTTCGGTCGTGATATATTCCGTCATATTCTTTCAACGAGTTTTCAGTTCGGATTAATTATGAAAACTCGTCCTATTTTCATTCGGAACGAAGACTTATTAGGATATATGATAGATCACGATGCATCGAGCAAAATTAGGTTCATAGTATATTTGTTACAAACCTTGGATTACAATTGAATTTGAAATGACTGGTATATATGAAAATCTTCAAGAATTCATTGAGAAACAATATATCGACAAGATCTCTCCTCAAAAAAGCGTTCTAAGTTATTGAGAAAAAATTAATTCATGAATTATGATATTGGATTCATGATTACGGAACCCATTGCAGTTCCTGAAGATGAAACTCAAAGTTCGAAGCGCTTTATTCAACATTTCCTCAATATGAAATTCAAAACAGTTTTTTATCTAAAATAACACCTAAATCACCAACTTCATCACAGGAAACTATTTACGCAATATTAAAATACAAATTAGATATGGGGAGTCAATGTATATGTGGAGGAGAGGATGTGATGGCACTTTTTTATATTGATGAATAGTCGGTTCATTTTACAAAAATTGTTGAATCTGTCAATGTTTTAGAGATCGATATATTCACTGAAAATAATGATATTCATGAAAATCCGCAGGTGAGCGCGATGGAACAGAATACATCTGATTTACATTTTTTTCCCAATAATATACTTTCGGTTTCGGAAATGCCATTAACTTCTTCAATTTGAGTGGAATACCCTATATATTTTTACAGATTTCGGAAGAGCTTGTTATTTCGAATTCATACATACTGAGCTCGGTGTGAAAAAATTATCTAAATAGTTTTTTGCTCTAATGCAAGAAACTCAAAGGAGGTTGATCAAAGTGCTATATTCCTCGTTTCCACAAATTTCCTTACACCAAACTCAGTTTGTATGATTTCAAAATAACAAGCTCCTTTCAAATCTATAAAAATATATAGGGTGTTCCATTTGAATTGAAGAAGTTGATGGCATTTCCGGTTAAACCGGAAGTATATTATCAAAAAAAAATCAGATGCATTTTGTTCCATTGCACTCACCTGCAAATTTTCATAGATATCGTTCTTTTCGTTCGAAATATATTGACTTGGTTCCATACTTTATCCCAACCTTGTATGTTATACTTTTGGAAGACTCTCAAGTCATGAGCATAAATTACGAATTTCCAGAGCCTGAAATTTCTCAACGTCACTGAGACATATACTGATTATTATAAGGCCGAAATGTGAGCTTTGGTGCACCAGAGGAAATCGAACATTTTTTGGATGTAATATTATTCAACGCTATAAAGGTTTTCTAACGGTGAAGCCGTTCGTTAGAAGTTTTCATGGTTAGAAAATACTTAGTATTCTGAATTTTTGGACTCCAGGATCATTCAAAATTCTCTTCAATTATGAAATGTTCCCAAGCTCATATCACTCCATTTGAAATTTAGGATCTTCAGGATGTAGAACTAGTGGAGTGCTGTGTGAATTAGTGAACTATGTTGTGAATGGAAATGATATGATACAACGTGATATGAGCTATCAAGTACAATTATACAGTATACGCTATTTCCGGAATTCATTTCAAGGAATATGGGATACTATGTCTTAGTATCCATGCAAAGAAATAACTTGAGAACGAAATATAACCTTCTTTTTTCATAACTAACGAGTACGCCGTATATATGATCCTATGTAGGAAGCTACAAAGACATAATTATTTAGAAGCAGCAAGATGGAAAACTTCTAATATATGAGAAGAAAACAACCAACACACATTTCTTCTCTATTTTCTCGTATGAGCGCAGTCGTTGCCGTTTTCAATTAAAGTTTCCACAAGAGATCTTGACTTCCCAACAGTTCCGAGAGAACTTCGCGAGTTGCTCCCTTTTTATATCGCAGAATCTAATTTATCGAAACGCCAATCATGCCTCGTGGAAATATTTACTCGCAGACTCTGAGAGTCTGAAAAGTAGGAAAAAACTTCGAAAATCCTTTCAATATTCCATTCTAATCACACTGCAAGTTCGGATTGGAATTTTATAATACCAATCGCTCCATTGTTGAGAATAATGAGAATGATTCTTTTCATTCCGTTTTCATTGTCCTTGATATCATGGTGATATCTCTTGGAAAGATGTCTAACGTAAATGTTATTCTATGTTCCAGTTTCAACAGCTCACACTGGTGTTTGATTGCTTCACTATTTGTGGAGTTCAATTTGATTCATTATCAATTCGAACACACCTTGTAGTAGTGACAGTGGAACAAAATATTTGATAACAAATTCGCCTCTCACTTTCACCTTCATCTTCCGGTGAACTGACAATCCTTATCTTCGCTGAAAAAAATGCAGCAATTTTTGTAAGATCAGTTCCCAAATATGCCCTCTTACCTCTTGCATTTAAAATTCTATTAACATACTCGCATTATGCATTCTCTAGAGTTTGAACAATTTACATATATCCATCCATGAACATCCTGGCACTACACACTTGTGCCTCAAACTTCAAGAACACTTCAGAGTTCTTTTTTCTTTATTTCTTTCCAGTCCTCAGAAATGATTTGGGATGATCATGAAAAATCAATCGTTCATTGACGAAAGCCGCACGTATACAGTTATTCACAATGTCCAACGTAACCCTATTGACAGCTACATCGTCAAACGAAAAATTGACGCCATTTTGATTTATTGCTGGGTGATCTGTCAATAAATATGCCCAATAAATTTGCCTGCTGCTGCAGAAACTTTATTTTTATTGACAATCTTTTTAATTATTGCTTGTTTGGATGTTGAGAAATTTTGAGAACATATGATGAACATATGACAACAGTGATGCTGATCTACTATGAAGCTTCTCACCTTATTTTATTTGAATTGAGCTGTGGAATCATTATATTGAGTATCAGTGAAACATAATTGATGTACCGTTAAAAAAAAACTGTAGAGCCTCAGTAGGTAGTTCGATGAAAGAAAGGGGATCAAAATGAATGATCTTGTATGGTCCTCTATAGTGCCCAATGAGTCTATCAACAACTCGCAGTTCATTGATTCGAATCCAACGACCCTAATTACAATTGCCAGATTTGTTGTTAGCCCAATGAATCAACTAGTATTGTGATTTTTCAACAATGCGCCCCGCTGTTACTGGAAAATTGGAAATGCAATTTCTAAATGGATGCCATGACAAGAGAATATATATGGATCATTTTCAGAGCCTGAACATTTTTCGAATGTTCGTGATTCAACTGTGGTCGTTCCCAATGAGAAATCTAGTCGGCGAGGACTACAATATTCGTTATTCTGAACGACTTTTTTTTGGATGATTTACGTTTATTCAGCAGGTGGCTGCTGAGGTATCGGTCGTTGATTTGATGATTCAGTTTTAACCATATTATTACCAAGAGATCACACTATCTATATAAAATGGAAATCGTTTCATACGGTCATCAGCGTTGAGTTTTCAATGATTTTCTTCTGGGACGAATGATTAAACTCAATTGTTTGAATTCCATACCTGAATTCATTATTTGTATGGCGATTGATACAAAATAACTATACTGAACGAGGCAGAAAGATTCCGAAACAGTACAGTATTTCGCCAACAATATTGATACTGCAGTTTATGATGGAATTCTGCTTCCACTAATTGGTGTGGACTATACATATTATAGTATGACTGTGATCCAAAGGTGAGGGAGATTTCAATATTAGGATTGATTTGTTTCCAAAGTATGTACGAAGGTGTCAACTTGAAACTAAATTCGGAGTTCTGAATTTGATGAAAGCTTTGTAGGCAAAAACCAACATTGGGATAATGTTGTCGACAAAAATGAGAACGCAAGTTCAGATTCACATATATTTCACGAAACTCTCTGCCTGGAAACAATAGCCTATATACATTTGAATTCATGAATTTTTCAGCATATCTGATGAGATCGCAGAATTCAATTCAACGATGTACGCTTTAGTTGCTCGACATTATATTTTTGATCATTTTGGGGTACCACGTGGAATCAGACAAGTTTCAGTAATTGTATGACTTCCTATTCAGCCTAGGTGACGACGTATAATAGTTTGTCAAATTACCATCAGGTTTTTTGTAGGTGCAGAATGAATGGATGAAATATCACCACTACAAACCATTATACATTGTGTTCGGAAAGGAAATCAATTCTTATACACTGTGTCCATGAATTAACCCTCACTTCTGGTTGACTCTTGAACTGTTCGGTATTTCTTCAATTATTTCGGCTTCAGTGATAGTTCAGACGATATTTCAGACGATATTTCAGACGAAAATATTCTTAAAAAGTACAGTGGCGGGTGATATAGTTGGATATCTCATAGCTGCATCCATGGTGTAATGTATATTATCGATGTGTATTCACAAATTTCGATACCTCACTTAGGTCAAGATCGAAACTAGATGACCTTGTGACAGAAACTAAGACTCAAAATATGATAACGACAATGATGCATGAATTGAGCCCAAATTTTTTTGGTCATTTTCAAACGATTCATACGAATGAACTGAACATAGAGTTTGTGGTATGGAATACCCTAGTTGAAATTACTGACTCGAAGTATGCAAAAATGAACACATGCTTTAGCTGATTGGTTTGGGTTGATATTAGAATATTTCACGCATTCGTAATATTCCCATTCAGCATCTGAAGTTGATTTGACGTGTCATGGGCATTTTTCATCCGGAAGTATGGTGGAATAATCGTTCACATGATAACTTGGGAACCAAGAGACATCTTCTGATTCATTGTTTGCTTGATTTCCTTCCAGGGTTTCAAAACATCTTCGCACAATTCTTGATGTGAGTTCAGAAGGCTGCACATCCGTATTCATTTCCGAATATATCCTCTTCGTTGTATAGCCTACACATGGATTAATTTGTGGGAATGTTTTTTCCTCAAAAGCGGTCACCTGCCTAATCTGACGTCTGCTCAAACTCAGATTGCTATTGGTCACTGTCTTGCAACGGTGTTCAGTTTGGAACGAGTCAGTGTGTTAAAATTGAATGAATTCATTGAAATCCCAAATACACGCGCTGGTGTATTGAAAATAAATCATGAATTCACCTTCATTGGGACCCAAGCAGCAGTAGAATTGAGAATATAACCAGAAGATATCAATGAGATATGAATTTCAAGCATTGCGAGAAAGTAGTTCGATGAGTTCAATGGGAGAACTCCAATGAAATTTCCAGCGCTGTTCAGTTATCCATTTCTTACTGGAGTAGTGCACAACCTTACATAAATTCTTGTCTACATTCAGCATCCAGAAGCCTAGGGAGCTTTCTAATCCCCCTAGGTATGTGAAAGAAATTAATACTCACGCATCATATACGAGCACAATGGCAGAAGGAACTTTTTCTCCGCTCGGTTCCTAGTATCCTATAGGGAAGGGCTAAGCTAGCTTTTGTTCTGGAATTACCGCTCACCCATTGTTTCCGTGTGTTATGTATCAGAATGCAACACACTGTTCTGAAACCTAATACAGTAGATTACGGACCTCATTTGGAGATAAGAATAGAGCGGTCGCTACGAGCTCACTATTTGATACAGGTAATTACAGAATGAAGGGCAGTGGCTCTCGATACGGAAAGTAATTTCATTTGAGAAATATATATATAATCACATTGGGTCATGATCCGATCTTCCCTTGAGTGAAAGAATGATGATATAAGACTACCAGAACACATCAATAGGTCGATTGGAAGAAGCGATGAGAATGTTTCCAGCGATAACTGTTCATTAATTCATAAGACTCTAGATTGTTATCGATTCGTTAGGATGAAGACAATAATCTCAGTGACCTATGAAAGTCGTGATTGAAGAACGAAGCATCAAGTCATGAAAAAAATTGTGCGATTATTATTGGTTATTATTGGTCTCTCGGATTGTCTTTCAGAAATATCCCTCGAATTCGATATCATCAATTAGATATTTTCGAATAGGAATAATCTTAGATAATGGGAATATTCGTAGATAATGAGGATCTTCCATAGGTGAGTGTTCATTAAACATC
Organism: Gastrophysa polygoni; assembly: GCA_963576655.1. Classification (NCBI taxonomy): domain Eukaryota; kingdom Metazoa; phylum Arthropoda; class Insecta; order Coleoptera; family Chrysomelidae; genus Gastrophysa; species Gastrophysa polygoni. The sequence continues at coordinate 7,840,617 of OY755091.1, forward strand.
AATTTTGAAAATGACGAAACGTTCAAGAATGAAGAAGATATTGAATGATAAGTACAAGTGCACTTGTTCAAATGAATGGATTCAGAATTCTTGAATTTTGGATCAATACAAAGCGTGCATATGTATACAGGGTTGGGATGAAGTATGGAACCCATTAGATATCTTTCAAACAAAAATAACGATATTCATGAAAATTCGCAGGTGGGTGCAATGGAACAAAATCCATTTATTTTTTTTCTTGGAAATAATATACTTCCGGTTCAACCGCAAATGCCATCAACTTCTTTGATTTTATTGGGACACCCTACATATTCTTACAGATTCTGAGAGAGCTTGTTATTTTGAATTCATACATACTGAGTTCAGTGTAACAAAATTTGTAAAAACGAGGAATATAGCACTTCAATCAATAGTATTTTGCTATGATAGTTCAGTGCCAAATTTGTGGTGGAAGTTTGAGGTGATTCTTCTAGTTCGATTGCAATATTTTATTCAACAATTTCGTTCCATTCCACTTACCTGCAAATTTCCATAAATATCGTTCTTTTCGTTTGAAAGATATTCACTCGGTCCATACTCTATCCCAACCTTGTATAGAATTTTCATTTAGAATCACAGATTTTCATTTAGCCAGATGTTCATAGTAGCTCAATTTTTCGACGTTCTTCCCTTGAATTCCTTTCTTGGTATGAATATTGACTGTTCATTTATTGTCTTCAGGTATATCATCGTATTGCTAGTGGCGAAAGTAAGTAAATGGAAACGTCGAGTGACGACCCCATCAATAGAGGGGTGATATAGTGATCTCTTTATCATCATCATAATCTTCATCATCAGAAGGATATCTTTATTTTTGGAAAATGTAAATTTTGGAAAACGACTTTGCCTAACTTCGATAATGTGAATATGAATATTGGAAGCTCCATCCCTGGATACTATATTACGCAACGAATGTGAGATTCCCATTCCTATTTAAAGTGAGTGTCAATACCCATTCCAAGATATTTTATTTTCTCCTCTTGGAGAATATGTTGAGGATCTGAAATGGTTTGCATACTTACAGATTTATATAAATGAACCGACGAGGCTGGATGATGAGATTTCTTTCACAGTTGTTTTTTTACAATTTCACCGATATATACCTTGCAGAGAGTTTCGGTATGATGGAATTTCAACCTAGTGCGAAAAATGACAACCGTCGCTATCCATATATTACAGGGGCTTGTTGTCGGCTAACTCGAAAATATATCTCACTTTTTTCCACCCAAGGGGCATACCGAAAATGAAATGAACAAATGTTGGATCTGGTATATTGACCCCACTACTGGGAATATACCTTTTACCTTCTCCTGAGGAAAGCGCACCATTTATAACGCCCCCTTCACGGGCACTATTGAAAGTAATTCAGAAGATTTATATATTTCATCTTTTACAAGAAAAGAACATCAAGTTGTTTGTATTTTCGTTCGGATTTCGAATCATTACGTCCCATTTAGCTTATTGCATGTCCAGCGGAGAAATAAAATTAGAACGATTTGTCATTTCATTCGGTGTGACAGACGGGCATTTACCGAATTGAATGGGCAAACATCGCCGCTTTCCGATTCCGAATGTGTTGCCAGTTACGACAGTTATAAATTTCCCAGAGGAGAGATGCGCGAGCAAAAAACAAAGTATCATAACTGGTCATAATTCAAAGTAATGATGAGATAATTCTTGGCCCGAGGGATTCGGGAATGTTTCGGAAATATCGGTTGGCAAAAAAGAGTTAGCAACTGATTTAGGTGATGGGGAATTGGATATTTATACAAGAAGGAACTGACTGCGATGATTTATCGAAGACGTTCAGGAAACCTTCATGTTTTTTTATAGCTCAGCAAAGATTCAGGAGCGACAAGTTATTTCATTAAAACTTCTTCATAGATGCTTATTCGGAATATTCTCGTGCCATATGGTCATTTCCTTTATGGAATTATCCGTTATCCAGGGAGTAGAAACTGACACATCTGATGCAATTTATATTCAAAACAAAAATAATTTACAGAAAAAGATCAGACTAAACAAAGCAAAGATGAGTCAGCTGGTGAACAACTGCCCTTGTAACAAGTTTTATAGAATGAGTCACGTGATCCATTATGGTTATTTCTCCCTGGAACTTATTTATCGATCTGAAAATGACTTCGATGGAGGAAATTCACCGTGATTATCATATTATCGAGCAGTATTTTTGTCATTTATATCATTAGGGTCCTCAAAACATTGTTTGAAGATCACTCGAAGGTCTATTATTTTCTGATAAATTCATTCCTGGAGTCACTGGGGATCTCCATGCCATCTTGTTTATACCACAATTCCACAAGGTGAAAATACTAGTGAAATCAGGTGGTACCGATTGTAAAAATCACCCATTCACATGAATCCTGCACATATACAGTTCAGGTCAAAGTTCGAAGAGAAAAAAAGAAGAAACTCGATGAAATGCTACATTTGCTATGTAGGAGCCCATGACCTATGATCACTTGATATCCTATTCACCCATTTATCGATCGATCCCCTTGAACACGAATCTGAAGTTCATTTGTCGATATCTCTTCAAATATATCTGATGTACATTTTTTTTGTGAATCTTGTACTTCCGGTTCAACCAGAAATGCCATTAACTTCTTTGATTCAAATTTGACACCCTATATATTTCCACAGATTTTGAAAGAGCTTGTCATTTTGAATTCATACATACTGAATTCAGTGTGAAAAAATTTGTGAAAACGAGGAATATGGAACTTTAATCAACCTCCTTCGGGTTTTTTGCATTAGATAAACTGATTGATTTTGTTTGTATGCATATTGATAAATGAAAGTACAATTTACAAATTGTACAATTTAGAATGGTTCAATTAAGTGGAAAAGAGCGTATTGAAATTTTATTGATGATCGGCTATGGTGATTGTGAAATTTAATCTCGTCAATTAGAATTTGACACTTAGAGAACAGAAGAGAACTCGTTTATCTATTACTATGCATACAAACAACATCAAAAGACTCAAAGGAGGTTGATCAAAGTGCCATTTCCCTCGTTTTCACAAGCTCTTTCAAAATCTGTAAAAATATATAGGGTGTCTCATTTAAATTGAAGAAGTTGATGGCATTTCTGATTGAACTGGAAGTATATATTAACAAAAGAATGTACATCACATGCATATTGTCCCATTGCACTCACCTGCAAATTCTCATAAATATCGTTCTTTTCGTGTAAAAGCTATTTACTTTGTTCCATACTTTATCCCAACCCTGAATATAGATGTATATATAAATGATGGGCTATTTATCTAATCGACCACGAATTTCATCAAGTATATCAGTATTCGTCAGTATGCTGAGGAAATGAAATACTTCTGAAAAAAAAGGGGGGCTTTATCAGGAAGCAACGCCTGATAGAAAAGCTCAAGCTTCTATCCATTCAAACAAGCTCATCAGTTATATCGAGATGCGAGCTTAGAGACAAATGGATTGATGAAGATAAATATCGTATAGTAAGATTTTTATCAGTAAGTACATCATGAATTCGAATGAGTTATGTATGATTCATTGTGAGAGTCCATACATTTTCAAAATCGTTCATGTTTGTCTTCGTCTCCTTCTGCTGGTCATTTTCTCCTTTCAACGACACGTTTTATATGGCGTAATAAAAGCGGAATGACCAAAGTGATGACCGTAAATGGGATATATTATTGGTGTATACTCAAGTAATCATACCGATATTGGGAGCGGATAAATTTCCCGACATCTTTTGAGATATGGCCCCTAAACGACGTGGACGCATCCTCGAGATGCTATGTTTGTTTTCAGGGCCCCATTAACACTAAAAGGGTTCTTCAGGAACGAATAGGGGAGATCATTCAACGGGGAATAAAATTTTTGTACGCTGGATGTTGACGCAGTAGCTGAACCGAGGTCAATATGTCAACAAAATGGGAACAAAATTAAGTGAAATTCGAGCTGGGTCAAGCACTTTGCTGTGGAGAGCTTTGTTGTATACTTTCTCAATATAGTTCAAGCTCTATACTTCCGAAACATTTGTATTTGCCATCGATTAACCGACTTGTCACTGAATACCTGGTCTACTCAAATGAGATAATCTTTGGATTTTGTTGGTACGTCCTCAAGTTTTTGAATGTCCCATTCACATTCCCTGAGGACAATCTCCAACAGTGCGAGTATAATCATCATTTTTGTTTGATGATGTCTAATATTTGCGAAATGAGAGATGTTCCAGAACTCGGTGACGTATCAACACATTTCCAATGTATTTACACATTTCCAATGTATTTACACATTTCCAATGTATCAACGGATGTATTCAGCAAACGAAGGTTATGATTAGTATAGTGTATAGTATATAGTATGATTAGTTATGATTAGTATAGCTAGTGTGGAAAGTGTGGAAACACCTACCACTCAACCCAAAATACAGCAGTCAGAAACGAGGAGTGGCAACAATACTTGTGACCGATACCAAAAATGTCAATGTCAATAATGTGTCATGTGTCGCAGATCAACTGACTGAAGTCCGGCAATTTTCTCTGCAAAATCTCAACTCTCAAATCTCACTTTCTAATTTCCTGTTGCCATAGTGAAATGGGCTACGTTCTAATCATCAAAAACAATGCGGAGATTGTAGGAACTTACAATTTAAGGTACATCCTCGAAATATTCCAACTATTGCCGAAGAATAGTAATATCGGTCTGGATCTTTCCGTTTTGCCACTCTATGCAACGGAGAATTTCAATAACACCACTCATTGATCCAGTGATATCATTCATTAACGAAACAATTCATCACGATACTTCTGATTTTTATTCAGCAGATAATGCATAAACGAAAGAGCAATCCTCATCTAGAGCAGGCATTAAATTGGAACAAAAATCGCGTGACTTAACAGATTCAATCATCGAATTTGAATATCTGGGTATTTCAACGAATTAATGCTTTCGTTTCACTTAGCAATGTTTGTTCCTTCAACATTGATATTTCTCTCAAAGGGAATCGAATAGAAGTCGATTCTGCACGCCATCGCGAACGAATTTCTCACAATAATAAATCCCTTGTTCCTGCTATATTAGATGGTGATTGCCTTTAAAATGTCTACCCCTCTAGAAACCATTATCTTTATGATTCCTCGACGTGACAGATAAATAACTTGGCTTGACGTCTCTATAGCTGGCTCCATGAATACATTGCAGAATACGGTCGGAGCGAATTGCCGATATTACACCAATTCCATAAAATTCACAAAAGGCGTTCATTTTGCAAGCGGAATGATGGTAGACAAATTCAGCTGCAGTCCATATTTGGTTTAAATGCCGTTTCGCCGCCGAAGAGAAATATCGGTTGGCGGCGTTGGCGCTGCCATGGACATTGCATATTTTGAATAAAATATTGATCGAATATCTTCTGAAGATTGCGTTCGTGAAAAGTCAATTGGGTTTACCGAAACGATACAAGTTGAGATATATGCCGAATGGAATTTTGCCCTCACAGGAGTAGGTCATAATTTTTATGACTTATGGTTTAACATCAAATATCCAACTGAAATTATATTCTCAACTTCCAATAGTGTACAAAATTATTTCAACGGTTATTTTGGAATGACTAACTCTCACATACTTATCTCTCAAGAATTCTCAAGATATGTTCTCTTGAATTTTGTTTTTGCCTCAAAAATTTCAACTTGACCTCGTGATATAGGGCTTTGATCTCCCCGAATGGACAATTCGTTTTTTCCTATGGCTGCATTGGATTCTCGAAATCACTCGGCTCATGCAAACATTGATATTATATACTCAAGAACTAATATTAGATGATTGATAGCTCTGGAATGACTTATATCAGAGTCATGATATTATAAGCTACCATTGAAGATGAAAACGATAATTCTTTTGTTGACTATGTCGCGAGTCGATAACAGATATCATCTGAACATATGAAAATTCCACATTCCACATGAATCATGGTTTACAGAAAGCATGGATTACCTGAGGGAAGGGAATATAAAAAATGGATGTCCAGAGCGCTGTAATTCTAGTGAAACGTATAATACAATGGTGTGAATGTCAGTACAGTTGTAATGAGTCAGCTTCGCAGTTTAAGAACACTCAATTATATAATAATTCAATTATTAATGATAATAATCTGAGAGCACTTTGATTTCCAGAGTTGAAACAGGAAGAGAAATCCAGTGATGATCAATGCTCTTTGAATTCGCTTCTATATTCGACATCGAATGTTTGCGTCATCTCCAGTAGAACTCGACGTTGATGAAGATCGTGTCATCTGCCATAAAATGTACCCCGAGAACACAAAGTGAACAGCTTCGAGAGAAAATAACCTCTATTTGAAAAACATTTCCGTGAAGTTTTCTTCTGCAAATAAAACATCCTTTCGACCGGAAACGTGAAGTAGTCAGCTGTTCAGATTAGGCTGAGATTTTCTTTGTGTAAGCATAGAAAATATCAACATTTAGGAGATCAAATTAAGTTTCCATTGTTGGAAAGGAAAAACGATTCGTATACTATCGTTGCGACCAAAACAAAGGATCGATCAGTGGATCGGGAGGATAGAGGATGTTGTAATTGATTGATCTGAAAAGAATGACTGATTGATTCCGTAACAATGAACACCAAATCAGAATTTGCGAAAGTGAAAAGTCTGATAAGGTGGAACGAAATATGATAGTGAGATTTCATATTCTTCTGATGATTTGAAGTTTCCTGAGTTCATGAGTAGAGGGTGTGTCAACACAAAATCACGACGAAAACATTACGACATCTTAGACTGGAAAAAAATATAAAGGCGCCAAAGTCGACAATTCCCATAATTAGTGACAACCGATGAAATAATGAATCATCAATTATACGTTTGCAACTCTTGCTTGTTGCATGTTTTTGATAGAGATAAGTTCAGGAATACTGAAAATTCTCGACTTATTAATTGAGGTTATTGAAATCACGTGAACAATGGTACTATATATATCCGTATCGTGAATCGATGGTGATAATAATGATCATAATAATATTATTAATAATTATAATATCAATTATAATGATGATAATTCATTAACTCCGAACGAATTTTGCATATTTCTTTTGAAGATTACGTTTTCTGCAGGAAATGAACAGAGGTTTCCATTATCACCGTCAGGTTGTGAATGGATGATATTTGCTCAATTACACTAAATGATTTCATAGTAAATATGAGGTAGTTCTATTGTTATATATAATAATATGGCAAATGAATCAAAATGAGGAAGGATATACAATGAAATACTATAATATTCAACAATGACTCCATAGGGTATGTAGAAATATTGTTGAATGTTATAGTATTTCATTGTATATCCTTAATATATATATATATATATATATATATATATATATATATATATATTCGGAGGGAAGCGTTACATATCGAGGCAAGATATCGTGTAGATACAATACATGGATTATTCTTTTTTTTTTCTAGTCATTTGAGATTTTGAGATTCATCTTTAGGTGAAGAGTCTGTCTATCAATTGTTTCGATATATTTTTTGGATTTATTGAATGTATTCTTCATCATTCGTATTGAGTTCAATTCATCTATATAAGTTTCATAGATATTCGGAAATGTATCGTCAATTATTTGTATTAAATGAATCAAGATCTTTGACCAAATCGATTTATTTATTTTGTCTGTTGGTATATTTTGGTTCAGTACTCGTTTCATAGCGATGTTCAATTTTTTCGATACATTGTTTGTTTTTGTGAAAATATAATATGGCATTGAAAACGTAAATTTTTTTGGGGTCAGAAATTTTGGTTTCATGATAAAGGTTATCTTTCGACAACATCATGAGGGGGAACTGGACTGGGGTACCACTAATAACTTTCATTAGTGTGATTATTTTTCTGAGCTTAGTGACAGTAACTGGAAAAACTGTTTTTGAAGTAGAAACTCGAACCCTGAGCAGTTAGCGAAGTTGCGGTCGATGTCATTGGGATACATAGTGAAAAGTGAAGTGAATAGAAAAAAAGAAGAAGTCTGGAAATTCGTAAGATCCTTCAAGGATACTGCCCATTCAAGTAAACGTTCGTGTCTAGTGCTTGCACAGAAACGAAGGATTCCCAGTGGCTGGATAATCATTGATTGAACACCGTCTGAGATAGGAGTGAAAGGACAAGTTGTATAAATTGGCTTCCGATCTGAACCATAAATTCGATCCCAAGATTAAGACGTCAAGAGGCAAAGTGGTTGATTATCCCGAATTAAGCTCGACTGACGATTGGATCGAACCCCAAAATGATTATGAGAAGATTATGCAGTCTGGATAACGTCTGGCACGGATTTAACGAGAGCAACAATGAGTTCTCCAAGTAACTTTCGATACGGTCATAAATACGGCCCGATAGCAGGTGTGAAATGAGACTCACAAAATGGTGAAAGTTTTGTCGTTTCGAAAAAGATATAAAATTCTCAACTGACTCGAGCTCAGCTTTATAAATAGCTGCGTAAATATTCTGATGGATATTGATGAAAGTTCTTGGGAACTGAATGGAAGTATCGGAGCAGAGAGGATTGCGAATTGCGACTGTATAGTGAAACTGATGATTTCCGAATATAAATTACTCGGATTCTCGATTTCGTTTTCTTGAAGCTATATATTTGCTGAATATGACATATATCAACGTATGCGAGGAACTCATTCATTACAATATGGATGTGCACCTTATAGGAATCTCAGAATGATGTAGAGCAGTGATTATGAATTAGAGCTCCAAAAAACAATGAATATTCTATGTCATCAAGAATAATGTAAGATTTTCTGTATGCTGATTGTATAACCATTGAGGAAAATGGTAATCAATTATAACGTCCCTATTTCTTCCAAATATTACATTGATTGTCTTCTTGCGACAGCGGTAGCTTTCGGAAGAATTTGAGAGTAGTCTCTCCACTCCACCCTGGAAGTACAGCACTCGAGAAAGAAGAATCATGATCGAGAAATTGCTAGAAATTATCTAGCATTCATCACATTTTCAGTAGTTGATCTATGATGGAATCTTTCAAGAATGAATTTTCGGAATGAAGAAAGATGATTGCCTGGTGCCGTCATTTCTTGAGTTTGGATTTGGAATTTTCAATTCGAAGTTTTTCATTTCCGGTAGACAGTACCCCTGAACCATACATGTTGGAATAGCAGATGTCCCAACAAAAATTAAGGAAGAATAATCGGTGTAGATGATATGGTATTTTGTTCAGAATAAGTCCATGGAAGAGAACAGCAGAATGAGGAAATATCATATTCTTCCTGTTGAAGCAACCAGCTGCTGGTATCAATTCATTCTTAACCAGCACCGTATATGAAGTCTCAAATACTGATTTCACCTTTTTATATTTCCGTACTATATTTTTGAGTGAGATTGGAACCATGAAGGCAATCCATGAAATTGAATATGTATTGATACCAACAACACACCTTGTTTTTCGTTTCATTTTTAGATTACTTCCATGATTTTGATTCGATCTTATGTACCATACTCTATATACAAAATATGAACAGTTTTTAGATCATTCAGATTTTCTGAGAGGAAATGACAGATGCGGCATCTCGATCACACGCCAATTTCATGTTTACTGATGAACATTGAAGGTTGATTGGATCAGTCACCAATCCTGTATTCACTGAATAATTCACTGGATTCCCATGTGAATTTTTCAGAACAGTCGAATATTGTGCATATGCGTAGCTGAGGGAAGACGCTTGGGACTGCTTGACACCCTCAAAAATACAATAAGCACCCCAAAAAACTGCAGTAGTTTGAGATATTCCAGATCAATAAATTCTTCTCATTGGTAGTCGCTACAATCCCTGTCGAACTCCCTGTTTCTAGGGAACACGATTTCCACATGTCAGGACAGGAAGACCATTCATGTCATCCGATTGACAGCAGAATAATAATTTTGCAAACGAAAACCGATCACCAAAGTTCGACTGCCTAGGCTCACGGCAATTTTGGCAACTGAATATTTGTCATTTATTGACACGAAATAGTTATTCGTGCGTGATAGGGATGATAACGTCAGAAGGATGCCTGATTCAAAGAGCCTCAGACCCAAGGAATGGATGTCACTTGATGAGTGTTATCATGTAATAACGCTCGTGATGCATACAAAATCTTATTTTTCATTAGGAACTTGAATTTTCTCTCATCATTTGAGTGAGCTGACACATGGTTTGACAGTATCGCATGAGATTCGACTTCATTCAGCTGTCTATGTTATCGACAGGTCATGATGTTTTCACTTTGCTCTATTGATTCAGTAATACAGAGGAGTTGATTCTTGATGAAAATCATATGAACATGAGAAGATGAATGAAATGAAGGAAAGGAATGAGACAAGTGGAATAAATAATATTATTTTTAAGTAATATCTCCAGACAACAATAAAAATGATTTTAACCGCGGGAATGATGACGACATTGTAGGTCATTGACATCTAGGATATTTGAGTGCGAATAATATACCTTGTGAAATCATTTCCATCAAAAAACCAGAACAATTCCATATTATTTTCGACGATTGCAGAGCGGACACTTTACTTTGAACTGATCTATACCTATAGGTAGAGAAGTAGTAACAGCGATGTATGAAGGGAGGTGGATATGCAAAGATATGTTTCGAGCAGTTCGACTTCACGAATATCTGCTGCCTAGTACAATCTCATGACTTGAATCTGTTAGGTAAAGGAAATAAAGTTATACCGTATGAGCTTGTGAAGTTTTATTGGCTACTCATTATTCTTTCTGTGAATTTAATTGTTACTACTGCAGAACGAGAAAAAAATTCATCATGGTTGGGACACATGAAAGCTATTTTTTTCTGGCATCATATTTGGCGATGGAATTTTCAGCTGCCATTGCTCCCTGCTACATCGAATCACCCTCTGAACAATTTCTAGCTACTAATTATTGCGCGCTTTTGTACGTGCTCAACATGAATGAGTATAGTTTTTGATTTTGTTCGAATGTGCAATGATACTCGTCCATCATTCGCCTAGATGAACGGTTGAATGATATGCGACCCCAACGGAATTACGGAATTTAATTCAAACAGAGCGTGAATTAGAATAAACAAACCTACATAGCAGTTCGCGCATTTGAACTTCGTGATTCGAAATCCAACAGGAGTATCACATTTCAATGAAATTCATGAATATTTCGATATTAATTATGACTGATAATTGAATTTGTTTTGAGTACGTTTTCTAACGAACCGAAAATTTTTCGCTCATTAGTCAGATGAACTTGGTTACAAATTTATGCGAGCTCTATAGGATGGTGATTTAATGAGTTTTCAAGATAAGGAAGACCAGTATGTATGGTTATCTCGGAAACTATATGAGATATAGATTTGGTTGAATGTGAGAAAAGTTACGCGATTGAAGGGCCAACAAAATGAATTTCAGAAATCTTTGATGATTTATCGTCTTTGAGTTATTTTGAGAAACCGACTTTCCTGATTTTCAATTTATTTATTTTGGCGTTGGTGATGAAGTTAGGATAGAACTGAAGAAATATCTTCATGGTAACTTTCCATGCTTTGGCATTATCGATTTTCTAATCCAACGTTTCGTCTCTGAGCATTCAAAATCCGAGATACTCATACTGGCCCTTTTCATCTTGGCCACAGTGTAGAACCAATGCCAAATCTTCAGAATTTCGAAATAATTTCGATAATACATGATTATATATATGGTAACTTCATCAATCTTATATTTTGAAATATTTCAATCTCTACTGGTACTGTAGGGATTACTGAAAGACGAGAAACGATGAATCCTTGTCATGAAGGGAGACAATATAATTATCTGTTGAAATATTCAGGATTGAAATAATTCAAATCGATGATGTTCTACAGGATTGAAGTAATTCTTGTTTTTTTCTATATTTTGACAACAAGAGAGGAAAACCCATTCGAGGATAATCATGTTAGCTAGCTGAGCTAGAATCAGGAAAGACTTCACTAGGCAAATAATTCCACGACTTTCCCGTTCTATTGATGAATGATGTAGATACACTTTTCCAATGATGTTCCTGATGATCATCGATGCTTGAATATTCCGTCTAAGAAACTTCTATTATTCTTCTATTATCATTGCCGGCTGAATGAAGGAACAATCCAGTTCTTAGTGTATCCAGCACAGCAGGTTTTGCTGACTGCTGCTGATTTAGCTGACCATACTTGGAAAATGATTTCCAGGGGATGTTGCATTCGCTAAGTGAGACAACAGTAGGATCATCACTCATCACTCATTATCATTAGGAACTGTTCCACCCATTATCTGAGAAACTTTTCCAATTATGTACCTGATGATCATCGATGCTTGAATATTCCTCCTAAGAAACTTCTGTTATTGATAGTATTCCAGAAAATATCGTTTCTGAACTAGCAATTTCACTCTTGTATATATGGATCAGTTCGGAAACTCCCAAGTTGTATTTTACCACCCTACGGAACTTTACCGTCATCCCTGTAATTACAGTTCCTGTGACAGCGTCTCAGACTTTCTCGATATATTTGGTTAACGGGACGCTTGTTTCAGTTTCACGTCATCAAGAAATTCGACTAATAGATCCTCAAATATTCTCGACTGTATTCCTAACGAATCTGCCGAGTTGAAAGGAGCACTAGAGCATGATTTTGAAATTCAAATAGCTGCGGAAGCGAAGATGTTTGTTCATATTTCTCATAAATACATGAGGCAGACTTTTATCGAATATTGATCCAATGTGCTCTGCACGTTTCTGTCGGAGCGAAAACAGATATGAGGGAGGCCGGAATTATACGAATATCCTTGTAGTGAGGAATAATGCGCCTGAAAAATTGGAGTATATTCATTGATTACAAATCATCCGGAAGTTCAGAGGGCTAGTGAGATAATCGAGGTCCTCACAACAGGCTAGTTCCAGTTCAATTCCAATATCTTCCATCTCTTGTGGACTTCATCTCTGAGCACACCAGTACTGAAAAGCTATCGGTATTGGTAGTGGTTGATAGGTATCAACAGAAGCGTTTGGAATTCAATATCATCTACTTGATGCGACTTGCCTGAAAGGGCGGATGAGGGTTACCAGTAATGTATAATTTGTAAAAAGATCAGTTTCGAGCAATGAAACTCTCAGTAACTCAGAACAGATGATTCGGTGTTGTCAGTACGTCGACTCTTAGCACAGAGGATCCTAGCGCTCAAACAGCCCAATCATCCAAAGTAATCATCCAACTATCGATCAACTCGATCTCGATCTCTATCAACTCAAACTGATGAAATCTTCATGAAACTAAATTGGTTCAATAATTGTTTCAATTGCTAACCCAGTGCTCACTAAGTGGATTGGGAAACTGCTGCTGGGATATGTATTCCTTCAGAACACTGGTGGTGAAACCTGTATTTTTTTGGGGAAATGGATCAGTTTCGACCTGGGTGCAACAATTTTCGCACGAGCTCAGTAAGGTCGTGCGAAGTTTGTTTGCAAATGGCGGAAAGGCAAACTGGACTTTGACATCATATTATGTAGACGAATATATCTCATAATGGATACATGGAGTCTTGGAAATCAATCTGCCAAAAGAATCGATAGAGATCATCTTGCTGGTTAAAGAGTTGGTCCCTTCATTTATCGGTGAGGGTAATGATTTCGTCATTCATTTGAGATATCAGATCGAAGGTTTCTCTTGGGAATACATTCATCAAAACTGTTTGAAATCGCTATTTCATTGATATTCATATTTCGGAGAAAGAAGAAAGTGGTGTCTACCATCTCGTTCGTGATGATTTCAAAGAAAACTATTTTCAGTGATAATTGATTGTCTTCATTACTTCAGAAACATAACTCATATATACGGTAGCCCAATGGAAACGAGACAAGGTATGCATTTTACTGAGAGATCAAGGAACTGACATTGAAATCAATGATTCTTTATGTAATGTTGGATAGAACAGGATCTGAAAAAGAAACATATGAGGCACTTCTTAGATGAACATCGTTCTAACACAATGAGAAATAGTGATGAAAGGGAAAAAAGAGTTACTTTCCATCACTAGCCGATTATTTTCATAAACGAGAACTGATGCGAGTCCAAAAACAAGGAAGCGTTGGTGGCGCTTACCTTCAAAAAGATGTATCACTTGACCCCTTATCCCATTTGAGATTCAAAGGTTGGAGCTCACCTTTCCGAGGGGTTGGAAGTGAGAAACATGCGCAAAATATTCCTCCCTCGAAATTTTAATCGACCGGTTCGAGCGTTTTTTTTCTGAGAACGATAACTATGTCAGATCGGCCTTGTTTCGTTTCCATTTGGCCACCCAGTACATCTACACATTGATAAAATACTAAATAGAGAAATGGAACAAGGAAAAATATTTGTCAACACATGAATAATCTCCAGGATACTATCAAGTTCTAACACATCAATTCCAAGTATCCAAATGAAAGATAATTTGGATACAATTGAAATGTTGTGGTAGAGTATTCCTTGAGATTTGTTTCGGATCTCCTTGAATCATGTATGTTTTTGAGCTCATTCGGTAACGAGAATCCAATAGAATATTCCATTATGGAATATCGATTGTTCGATCTGAATGTACTTTCTATCAAGGAATGATAAATATAAATTATATCAATGAAAAACGATGATAATGGAACACTTTACGAAACTATGAATCATAATGCAGTTTTTCATGTCAAAATATGGAGGATATTCAGTTTTCAGTTGCGAAGGCTAATCATTTTGCTGTCTATGCAGTGAAGGTGATATTTTATTGTCGGCAAAATTAGTATGCTGCTGTCAATCGCAGGAAAATAACTGTAAGGATATCTATTTACTAGAAGGCGATGAAGTATACATTCTATTATTGAACTTGCTAATTTTGCCAATGGAAGGACATGGTCAGAAACCAAACATATTTTTCATCATGAAAAAATACTCTCTTGCCATCATAAATATGTAGTAAATATGGCAGAATATGTATAGCGGGGCCCTTGATTCCATGTTGAATTATCTTCAGTGATTGATTTGTTGTTTATGGTTGACTATGGCAGAATGGAGATAAAGGATGAAGTAAATATTAGGGCACATCCTATCAAGTATCCAAACACCATTCTATATCACGAATAACGATGGAATGAAAGTGACTGCACATGATGGATTCATGACGATGGCACATGGAAATGAGCTCGACAACAAGTTTTTCATATCATCATAGTGGGATGAATTATTACATCAAGAAAATACTCTCACCTTGGGAACTCAATGACAACGCGGTGACATTTATCAGTAGAGTCATCTATCAGTGGGTTCATCTGGTTGTCTGTGTTATAATAAGTGTAGATTGTAAAGTATTTATACCAGGTTACAATTAGTGCAACATTACACCTGTTGTGAGAATTCGTTCAATGGAATATGAAGAAATATGCGTTATTTCTCTCGTCCATACAATCATCACCATTTTAAATCTCCATGCGTGCTTTAATTCTGTGAATTTCATACCGAAGCCTCCAAAAGGGTCCACACTTTAATCACTTCATATTAGATTGACAATTACATTAAAATTGCGTGAGTCACGTATAGTTACGGAGTATAAATTTGAATAAAAAACTGAATGAAGAATAATTGTTCCAGTGTTTGCGAGATGAGTGTTTTATGTCAAATAATTGTCGCCTGGATATTATATTCTGTGAATTCAACCGGAATTTATTCTACTGAGAGAGCCTGATGCTTTTGTATTCCATTCCGTAATGAATTAAATTTTCCTTGGGTATTAAATTTATGATTTCAAAACATTACAGAAATATCACTAATTGAAACTATCGATATGTATCTTGCATCAGTCATTATGTCATCAGTATGATATTTTTTTATGATATTCACAATGAAAAATGCTAATGAAACAGGTATGATTCACTCATCGGAAGTATGTACGCTGGTTTCATCGTGATTTTCAAAAGGCTTTTTGAAATATTATTGAGTGGTTCGTGATTGGTAATTGTTCAATTGGTGTTTTTTCCATTCGCAATTCAATCTATATCTACTGTCACATGACACTTGCGGTCAGACCTCTTTCCATCAATATGTCCTGTTGGATTGGATTATTACTCGACTGTTGTGAGTTAGCACTCGCACTTGCACTTGTCTTCCGAATATCAATTGAGGTTCTTATAAATAAGTGGTTTGCTCATATTATTATCAAATCCAATTTTCATTTCGTTGGTTACCATTGAATTTCTCTATCTCAAATTCAATACATGCCTACTATGTCTATGTCTTCTCTATGTCTTCTCGGATTGAATTATAGAAGTGATTTGTGAGAATTTTGGAGCTGTCATAAATGTTATGAATATTACAGTCTGCCAATTTATATGGTCAATGTATTTCTGTTCACATGTTTGTACCATATATGGTCTCATCTAGTGATTTCATTGAGATTGAATCTCTTGTAGATATTTCATATAGTATATAAAGGCGTCGGGAGAAAGCGTGCATGTCAAAAACATTATGCTTATCGAATTTGAATATTCTCACATGGAATGACACTTTCTACGTTCGATTGACTGCTCAACTATTTTTCACAATTTTCATGAAGTCACACATTCACTAGCGTGTTCAAATATTTTCGCACGCGTGTTTTCCTAATATGATATATCAAGATCCCTGGATAGGTCGAAATGGACTTTTGTCGAATATTATTAGGGTATCATTCTTTCATTGAGTTGCGACTGGAAGAAAATCTACTGAAAATGTGTTCCTCAAACATTGAATCGATGGATTCCATTCAGACGCTTATGAAGATCTAGCCGTCTTCATATCCTCCAATGACCACATTTCCCGTACATACAATATATCGCCACACTCGAAGCTCATGATACATACGTGTTTCTACAGCAGGCGAGCATAATCCAACAACTTTTTTCCCAAGAACTGACATGGAACGACTTTGAAAAATGGCCACATCCAAGTGAAACAATGAACTCGAGCGGAAATGCGATGATAAAAATATTCTCGCTGTTTTTTTTTTTATCTTCGTATGCAACAAGGGGAAAATAAGGATATACTTTTCTGCCACTCAACGGGTATGAGAAGACCTTGACATGAGATTTCAGACGGTTGAGGCCCCGAGGCAGAATAAGTCGTTGGATCATCCGAGATTCTATTGGTGTTCGTTGGTCTTTTTCATATATAAGGTATATTCTCTGCGTCTCAGATCATGAATTTGTATGTAATATGAGAGAACAATAGACTCTCGATGGGGTTTAGATAATCTCGAATATACGGGTACCCTTGGACAAGATGGCAATCTCCCGGATTCATATACAGAACTCGAGAAATAACAAGACAAGTTCCTACAAACGTTTTCCAATGGCTGATAGTCGTGAACGATGGACATGGAACTTCTTTTTGAATAACTCGAAATATAACGGATATAGTTGATACAAGTTCTTCAAATGAATACATTCTGCTCATTCATTTTGCTAGAAGCTGACATCTTCAACAAGGTGATGATAATTTTCCAAGTCGAGCACTAAAATACCGGTTATGTTTCGACAATACGAAGGAAAACCTACGATGTTTATGGAACATCAGCGTGAAACGTGTTTACCAGTGGTCGAATATGAAAAGAAGACATCACATTTGACAGATCAATGGTGTGGATCGAAAACAAAGTCACCAAAGCCAAAACTCCAGCATTGAGAGTTATTGTATCAGATGAACTGACACTACATAGAGTGATCTAGGATCTAGAAGAGTCGATAGAAAGAACTGAAGCATATATCTCCACCTAGAAAGACGAATCTTGCAATATTCAATATACTTCCTCCTTTGGAGAAGAAAAAAATAGAATAGTGAATGAACAACTTGTGTCGTCTGCCTACGGGTCCTTGTCTAGAATGTATTCCTGTCCTGTTAATTCTACCATGTTTATCGACTGATCATATGAATATGGAGAACCAAACATGATGTAAATATTTAGTTCATCTCTTCCCAATATCGGTTGACACATTCGATTCATTGGTTCCATCTGTCGGTATGATGTAAGTCAAAAAATCTATGAAGGCTTTCTCTATGAACAGCGATCTCTCTGTTTCAGTCTCTCATCCGTGGTGAATTGCGAGATTTGCCCAATAAAAAGTTGACTCTCTGTTCCGTGCCAAAAAGTACTTCACATACCAAAACCTGCTGATGGTATACAAAGCACAAATCAGACCTGTCTGATCTCTATCATTTCAACACGATTCCAGGTAGACGAACTCATGCTCGAGTACTCCTATTGAATTTCGCTCTACCAAGCATCATTCATCGATATTTATCTCAAAGTTAAGAAATTCTCTGTGTAGTGCAATTTTTCCTGATGTTCGAGATCTACAGCTTTCGAGAAGAAATACCTTTGTCCTCTCCCATAATTTTACTGCTGGATCACCAGACATTTCACGAACATTTCTCATGGTAGCAAGATGAACAGAAATATGGAATATGAAGAAAAAAGAAACGATAATAGGTAATATTAGTATACTGAAACTGAGTTTTGCAGCCGGGTTTTGTGTTGGTGTCTCTCTGACACATGTCACATGTTCTTATATGCTTGGACACAACACAACCGAATGATTGCGTATCTTCCATCTTGGATTCACTCCTCGTGTGACGGTCTATTATTTCGTTTCTATTATACAGGGTGTCCTCAAAAGGTCTTTACAAAAAGCTACCACATATTCTTCAGACCAAAACAATTCGATACAAGCAAACTTGCCTCAGTAAAAAGTTGCTTAGTTTGGGCGCTAGACGGCTCTGAAGTTGAAATTTTCAAATAGATTTTGCTTCATAACTTTTGAACGGCTCATGAGATTTTTTTCAAATTTGGTACGTTGGCATAGACTCATCGGGCAATGAAACTCATATCATAATCATAATGAATATCATTCCATGGGCGTAGAACTTGATTTTTTCAGTAAATAAACATCTAAAACTCCTACGCCAATGGAAAAAAATTAGTTTCAATATGAAATCTGAATTATTCAACTCATTCACTACAAAAAAGGTACTCTTGACAAAAGTCGATTCCTCTCATGGTTTCGACAAAATTTTAATTTTAGTGATTTAGAGCATAATTAATAATAAAACGATTAACAGATATTTCATAAAAATTGTTCAAAATGTTCACCATTTTCACGTATACAAAGATTTATACGACGCAAAAAGTTGAGATGTACTTCCCGAAGTCGAAGGAGAAATTTCAGACCGTATTGAAGAAAATCCAGAATTGAGTACTAGACGGATAAGTAATGAACTATAAGTTTCTAGGAATGCCGTTCATGAAGTGCTAAGAGAACAATTATTATATCCATACCACAAGACGCCAGTTCAAGATTTATTAATCCATGATTCACAAAGTCGTCTGATGTTTTGTAGGTTCATTAATTTGCAAAGAGAAATGAATCTGAACTTTGGAAAGAATATTTTGTTCACTGATGAAGCCTGTTTCACGAGAAGAGGAATAACTAATTTTCATAATGAACACGTTTATGCAATTGGAAATCCTCATTCCATTAAAATAAACCATTTTCAACACGAATTCAAAATCAACGTTTGGGCTGGAATAATAGGAAATTTTATAATTGGTCCTGTCATACTTCCACAAAGATTAACAGGAGACATGTATTTACAACATCTACGAAATACGTTGCCAAATTTGTTGGAAGATTTACCACTCCAACATCGGGTAGATATGTGGTTTATGCACGATGGAGCTCCACCACATTTTTCGGTGGATGTTAGGAATTTTTTAAACCAACAGTACCCAGACAGATGGATAGGTAGAGGTAATGATGCACCCGTGAATTGGCCACCACGTTCTCCAGACTTAACACCGATGGATTATTTTGTATGGGGTTATCTCAAGTCTACGGTTTACAAGACCCCTGTGAATACTGTAGAACAATTATGGCAACGTATCCAACAGGCGACGAATTATCTTACAGGCGATGAAGAAGTTATGCAAAGAGTACATTTCAACTTTTTGCGTCGTATAAATCTTTGTATACGTGAAAATGATGAACATTTTTAACAATTTTTATGAAATATCTGTTAATCGTTTTATTATTAATTATGCTCTAAATCACTAAAATTAAAATTTTGTCGAAACCATGAGAGGAATCGACTTTTGTCAAGAGTACCTTTTTTGTAGTGAATGAGTTGAATAATTTAGATTTCATATTGAAACTAATTTTTTTCCATTGGCGTAGGAGTTTTAGATGTTTATTTACTGAAAAAATCAAGTTCTACGCCCATGGAATGATATTCATTATGATTATGATATGAGTTTCATTGCCCGATGAGTCTATGACAACGTACCAAATTTGAAAAAAATCTCATGAGCCGTTCAAAAGTTATGAAGCAAAATCGATTTGAAAATTTCAACTTCAGAGCCGTCTAGCGCCCAAACTAAGCAACTTTTTACTGAGGTAAGTTTGCTTGTATCGAATTGTTTTGGTCTGAAGAATATGTGGTAGCTTTTTGTAAAGACCTTTTAAGGACACCCTGTATATGTTTTCATGCCATGTCGTCAAAATTCCGCTTGTAACTGTATGTGCACGTTGGATACTCTCGCGAAAAGGCTATACTCCTACATTAAAAATTGAAACCCAACACACACAATCCGTCTAATTTCTATTATCACGGCTCCAGCAGTGTCGCCATTCCAGCCGTGCCTAATTACTCCCTCAAACAAGCTCAGCGCAAAGAAAACGTGTTGTGTTTGTCAAATAAATGTGTCAGCGTATTTCTTTTCGAATGAGAGTCACGTCGACGACTTGATTGTCGAGATAATCACAAGATGATTGTCGAATGCCTCGAGAGAATTACATCTTCCGCCGGTTGCCTACCTAGAAGGAACGACGTCGTTAATAAATCAGGGATCAGGCGTGGAAACGTTGGTAGGCGTCGGGTTTGAGACTTGTTATTTATCACTTTTTCTGTCTGTCTATCGTAAATTACCGATTTTGATTGATGTATACGGTAATCGTTCGATATTGATGAATTTTGCTCTGTTGACAACTCATAGAGGAGTGTAGCAAGAAAGTACAAGATTAGATATTTCTTTGGTGATTGGAAAGTCAGACAAATGACCCCGCACCGTGAACCAGACATCATTAACCTTCATTCAGTTTTATTTGACAGGATCTGTACAATATGAACACTGCATCTCGATCTAATGATAGTAATAGTCGACTGATAATAACTATAATAATAATGATGAATGAATAAATAAATGAATACGACTGATGCTGAGAATGAATGATACTGATAATAATAAGAATAAATCGTCTTCATTCATCTATAAATCAAACTTACATGAGATATAGATGGAAGGTTTCAGTGAACGAGCTTAGATACTTACTATGCAGCACTTATATGAAATATATACCTATTCGTGAGGGATTACTTACATAAAAATACCTCAACTTATATATTCAAAAAAGTTAGCATAATGGATATGGATTTGACATACTGAACATTTGAACAATGATAGGATGAAGATTGAATCTTCAATTCATAATGTTATAATGGATAAAATATTGTTCATTCCTGTGTGTAGATTATTGTTATTATTATTGGATATTTGTGTGGGTTTCACCTGTTCGTACCTCGAACTTGAAATGAATGAATGAATAAATCGAAAAAACAGTCTATCAGATCAAATAACAGTAAGTAGTTATATTAAGAACTGGAAAGGCGAAAGTGTTGGTGATTTTCCTTCTGAAATTCGAAAGACTGCAATCATGAAACTCACGAGGCAGTTCATTAGGGACATTGTAACCATACGTGAAAATCGTCGAAGCGTCGAAAAAAGGATGCTTTATGTTCACCAAATTACCAATAAACCAGAATGTTTGGTGCAATAACTGCTGATATAACCAATTTTACCAAGCTTGTTTCATGAATGAATTTATGAGTGAGTTTTCGTAGATCCGGTCAATTCAGCTTGAAAGCTTTTGAAATTTCTCTGATAGGTCTCATCGGATTCTCATTGTCATGAATCAAATGCTGGTTTTGGTTATAAGTTCTGTAAAGAGCATTTCAAGATGTGTTACATTCGACGATTTTTATGTATTCCTGCTCAAAATGAGCTCCTCTTAGGTGCATTATGATATTGTTAGAAAGCGACATGTCAATCTGACAGATATAGGATTCATTGTAAAATGTCACCCTTGTCCGAAATGGTCATGTGGATCGAATAGCCTTGTGGATATGTCCTTTTCAACCTCAAAAAATATCACATTCCGGTTGATTGTCACCATATACATAATTATACATTGGAAAGATCGCAATAAAATATAATTCAGTTGCGAATATTGACAAGGTATTCCTCCTAATCGAAAGATTAGTAACGATGACTAACTCTCATACAAAAAAATTCATCATTGTTAGAGTTCATATTGAAAAAAGTACACTCGAGGATAGATATGGGGTGGAGATTATACTTTCAACTTCAAGAAATAGTTCTCCCACAAAGTTACGTGAGCTGTTAAATCGTTCAGCGGTTAGAACGTATGATAGATCGATAGTGTATCCAAAATTTTCAAAAACATATCAAATCTTCAGATCCTACGAGTAGACAGGTTTCTTTGAGGTGGGTATTATGGGAAATGACGAAAATATGATATGAAAAAACATGAATGTGAGAATACGAGCTGCTTTTTAACAAGGATATTCACTAATAATTATTATTCCTTCAGTATACAGCATCTGGTGATTTCAAAAATGGATCATCATGAATTCCGTCATATGCTCTATAATTCAGTTTCAAATTATATCACAGTTTTGGGGAAATCAATCGAAGGGGGTAGGTAGAGATAGGTAGGCATTTTATAGTGAATCAGATCTGCACAGGAGTTGTCGCGCTAACCAATTATTCCGAGTCAGTTAACGAATATAATGTCTATATTTGTGATGGGAAAACCCTTCTCCACTCAATAATGCAATGAATTACTAATAATGAATGAGTTTTGCTTCAATCAACGAGATTGCGTCAACCTAACAGGCGCCTACTCTTGTATGTTAAGTGGCATGAATTCTCTACATACCTGATTCATCCAGCACCAGTTTACTCGTTTTCAACTCAAATGAAGAGAACTAGGAGATATTGATCTGGAAGATCTTCACAAGAGTTCAATTGTTCGTGTCGTTAACGTTAGCTGGATATTAGGTATGAGGTAAAATGCTATAAGCTATGTTTATAACATAATTATGCAATATAAATGATGAAATATGTATTATCAAAAGTGAAACATTGGTTACTTGATGCATATGATGAGAGATTTCGAAAAATGAATATGAATTGGATCAACAAATAGAATGAAGATACCTATTGATATTCCCCAAGTACGACAGAGATGATGCTAGGGATCCAAGCAGAGAAGAAACAAGAGATCATTGTGGATGCTTCATAGGTGCAATTATATTTCCGAATATGAAGAAAAGAATTTGAATAGGAATTCGGAAGAATTCAGGAATATGATTGAATTACAAATTAGTTTGTTCTTCAAAAGAACTACAACTATAGTTATACGGAAAGGAACCAACTTTTTTATCATCCTTGTGTTTATGCTGGAAGAAAAATCATATACTTTGGATACATTTCTGATGGTCTCAACATTTTGTTGGAACCAGTTTTCAATTTGCTTCTGTTGATTGAATTAGTATTATTATTCATCGGTTGCTATAATATCATCAAATTTGGAGAAAGCCCACATGGACATCAGGAGTAGAACTATCCAAGGTGATTCTGTATAAAAATATGTGAAATGCTCACTTTGAAGGAACGCTGGTGAGCATTTCTCCCTGCCTCATTGGGAATGTACACTTTGAATGGATCTTATGAGGTAGAAACTTTTCGTGAACGGGAATAATACTGGATCAATTGATTTCAAACGAATATCCGTTCGAAATTCTACGTGGAACATGCTCTTTGGAAGTTTTCAAAGGCTCTATAAATCCAGTCCTTCATAATCCAATAGATATGTACCAATCTATCTACAAACCTATTCATTA
Organism: Gastrophysa polygoni; assembly: GCA_963576655.1. Lineage (NCBI taxonomy): Eukaryota > Metazoa > Arthropoda > Insecta > Coleoptera > Chrysomelidae > Gastrophysa > Gastrophysa polygoni. Next base: position 7,864,754 of record OY755091.1, read on the forward strand.
ACGTTTCACTAGGTTTTCGTCGAATTGTTCATACCACCATATTTCCGTCTACGAAATTATACAGCTTATCGCGTTTGGATATCAATTCGACTAAAACATGCATGTTAGAGCTGTGAAAGCGGAAAAGCAAAAAGAGAATTTTCGGAAACTGAACTCGCCTTTCATCGGTTGAATGCATGAATCCACATATCAGAACAGGTATTGAAAATACTCCATGCGATGGATTTCTGCATGGAATAGTGGAATAGAGAAAACGAACTCATGGGAAAAATTTACAGCGTTAGCAGGTGCGAAGAATGCTCTGGAGATGAAAATATCGATTCCATATCTGTCGTTTCCAATCAGGAGACAAATGATCAGAAATGTTGAATGTGAAGTCTGAGAATTGGGGTCATTAGTCAATGTTATCTCTCGATAATCACGTGAGAATAATTTATTTTCCAAATCACGTGAGTATCTACTCATAATAATGATAATAATAATAATAATAATAATAATAATAATAATAATAAACGACTTTATTGCTTCCATATGTGAATACAAAAAAAATACAAATAATATAAGGTTAAAGCAAAAGGCGAAGTTCACTTCATAAGATGATATAAAATCATCTTACAAACTGTTCTTCATAATTCATAATTCATAATTCATAATTCATGTATTAGGATATTTGCCAGAAAAAATTGTGAAAAAATACAATAATGTTGAGAACTCATTTGAGTTCAGTTATCATAGTTTCTTGAACCTACCTATCGAACAATTTTCAGACTTTTTTCATATGGGTAATACTATTCATCATTATATTTCGTGCTGATGCGAATGTGTTTGAATCAATATATTTCTGATTACTCTGTATGCATGTAATCAGGAGTCTAATTCACTTGTTCCTGGGATCTCATAGCAATATTTATATGTATAGCATGTGGAATGAATAGGCCAACGACTAATTTTGTGAGATTTCGCATAGTGTTTGAGAACCCTGGCCTGGCCAAGGCACATTATGACGTTATGACGTTTTCACGAAATTTCCAAATACGTTATTGTACCCGAATTATACAGTATGCATGAATCAACATCCATTATCGCAGATATTGAAACACCACTCATAAATGGCCTCTTCAATAACTTAGTTACAATATGTGGAAGTCAATATTTTCATGAGTCAATAGATTCTGTACCAGGCTCATAGGAATGTAATCTCGGGAAATGACCTCATATTAATGTCATACTGCGAGGCAGCATGTGTTCTGGATTACCCAATTCTATTTTATCGTTGCATCAAGTTTCGGACAATATAATATGTATAAAAGTCCATGATAGAAACAGTGGAAGCTGAAACACGAGAAGTTGGACTCTATATAGTAGTTCTAGATTTTCTGCTACATTTGTTGACCAATTTATTTCGCCAGGCGAGGTCACAGCTCGTCTAACCGCTTCACAGTTATTTGCTGTACGTTGGAGCACTATTCAGAAAGCTCTGCGAATTTTCAGATATGGTATTTTAATTGAATGTCGTGAAACATAGTTGGCAAGTAGTGAGAGAGATTTTTCATCAATTAAAATAATAAAATTCGCATACGAACATTAAACTGAGTACATTAAACGTAACGGACCTTTGCTTGAACTATCATTGGCTGTTACCAAGTTTAAGGGAACTAGAATAAACACATTACATAATTAGAACACAGGTTGGGACACACCATTCGAACAAGAGGATATTTCATCAGGCTCTAATTCGGAAGTTGAGTGCTAATTGGGGGTGGGTTCAAGAGTGTCATTGCAGCCATAAAATTTAACTCTTCCTGACCTTCGAAAACCTCGGCGCAGAGCAGTTCATTCGGGCATCGACTCCTTTAGGCATTCGATTTGAAAGAAAAATCACTCGATCTTTATCCCACATCAACAACATGAAATCTCATCGCCGATAGAATCATGATGATTTAACATGTCGTGGACTTTTAATGCGATTCCATGATTTACAATGATCGTAAAGGGTGCTATAGTCTCCAAATATCATCACTACTACTTTCAGTACAACTCTTTCGATACCTGTAATTTCTACTTTGATCAAATCCAGAAATTTATGTGAGCTACACCTCATTTTTGATCAGGCGATCAGCCTTAAAGTGTTTCTTGCTATGCAAGTCACATCACCATGACTTTATAATATTCTCAAATGATCATTGATATTGGGGTGCATTTGTTGATGGTTGTGTAATATCGGTCATAGGTAAGTACCAGCCATCTCTGGAACATAACTCACTTCGTCCATATGAGAAGCTGAATTCATCTCATAATTCAATTTCTGAGAATATTGATCATATTTTTTAAAATCATGATATGATCATAGGCCGTATGTGAGCTTCATTTTACTCACATCAAATACATTCTGTTTCCTTCAGAATTTTTTCCACACTATTCTCTCAATATTCAATCGAAGAAAAAAATGACCAAAAATATTATGGTGCAATATCGAGTAAAAATTTTCGAGTGAAGATTTTCATTTCAGGTTCCAATACAACGAATTCTCACTGCTTGAAGTCTTCAACTTTGTCCAACGAAATGATTGTGTGTGGAACAAATTCGGCAAAAACAAAGAACTTCGATTGTTTTGGATGGGAATCGACAGAGTTATACATTCGCAATGAGAACAAATGAGAACACCATTAAGCGAAATCAATTCGTATAATAATGTATGTTATCATTTCCATTCAGTTAATGACCATTTGTTCTATTCTCATTGGCTTGAACTATTGTTGAGGTGGTTACACTTCTTCCAATCGCAATAGTGATATTTCCCACCTAATGGGGCGATGTCAAAAGAATCTGTCTTCACACAATCCCATCCAGACCTCTTCGAGATTTTCCCGATCTCCACTCCACTAACTTATTGGATAGTTCTATGGACACTGAACAGATGAGGCTTCGTTTCAATATCAGAACTCATTACGTTCATTGGCGTCTTGGTTGTCTACGACGATGTTTCAATCAAGTGTGCCGAAACTCACTACACAACTTCTTGGAGTATTTCTAGTACTGTTCTCGTTTTCAAACGTGAACTCAAGGAAAGATATCGACTTTGTGATCATGTGGAATAATACAACCAACAATGCTGAAATGGGCAATCAAAAGTAGATTTAACGTCATCACCTACTACGGGAGTAGCTGCGAGGTGGTACGCATATTTGAAAGCTCCACGATATCCAATGATTCTCAAATGGCATTCGTCGGAATAGAATGAGCTGTCGAAAAATTATTCATTCATGTCATTTCATCTGGATTAACACGTTCGTGTCCTTGGACCGGTAATTTTCATGCGACTGTACTGAAGTTTAAGAAAGTTCCGTTCGCGATCAATCGGGGTGTATCTCTCTTTTAAATTGAAAGAGTTTGGGCGACGATCGACTTTTCCGTCCGCCAGAGACCAATTTCGCTGGAACTTATGTTGAGTGCCCCAGGAAGAGAAATGCTCCTGCTTTCAATTAGCTCCGACGCAGTTCGGACCCCCGGAACTGGGTCGAGCACTATTTATAATGGGCCTCCGTGTTCTTCCAGGAAGTTCGTATCGGAGTTTTTGTGTGACGATTCGCCTTCATGCATGAAATTATTAAATGGTCGTGCAACGTATTAGAGGAGAATTAGTTCGTTCGTGTATACATAACTTTTGACATCGCACGACCTGGACCTGAGTTTAACCTCAAGACCTGATTAAAGCATATCGCATGACCGCGTTCTACTGATTGCATCGTTTCAATACAGGGTGTCACACAATAAGATGCGGAGTGACTGCATTCATCAGCATTCGAAATATCATGATGTCTAGATTCGAGAGTTTTTATTGATATATTCCGTTATAAGAGTTCATCTACCCATGAACTAGAGAAATATGCTTGATATCAGTAAATTTCGGAATTTAGTTGGGAATCCAGTAGAACTAGAAGCTTCTTATTGTCTGATATCATTGTGTCCTCATGAGATTTATTGATATGAGATCTTTGTCAATAGTACATTTCGACTCTACTTGACTTGAAAATATTTCCAGGCACTTTTATTAGGAATCTAATTCTCTTCTCCTACAATAAAATGAGACAAAACAAAAGTAAAACATGAATTTTCACTCTGACGATTCGATGAATTCCGATGCTTTCTAATGTGAATGAATATAAGATGGATCGACACGAAAACTCCTCCGCATTTGGCAGAATCTCATTCGGGAATATTACTCAAAATATTGATGTCAGGTGCCACTAAGCCTATATAGAGTCAATATCTATGCTTGAAATCACCATCATTAGCACTCTATCATAGGATGACCATGTGAGGTCCTTTGCGAGAAGTTTTTCTCAAAATCTTGGCATTTTATGATCTACGAAGCGTTAATTCGACCTGTCCTGGAGCACATACATAGGCTAAGCACTTAGATCCCATTCCGTCTTGTCGGTGATACTATATACACTAATCGATTCATTCTCCACTGTAGAATATCGTGGAGAGGTGGGTGATCTCTTTTCCTTCTATGAACATTTCCATCGCACGTACTATTATTTCACCACGAACGATTCCAGGTAGATAAACTAGACGAGCTCAGGCTGGTCACCCCTACATTGTTAGGCTTGAGACTTGCCGGACTCTGCATTCTCATTGATATAATGGCACAGTTGTGGAATTCTCTACCTGGTGGAATATTTCCTGATGTTCACGTTCTCCAAACTTTCAAGGAAAAAAAAATGATTTCCTCCCCTCCCAAAATTCCACCGCTAGTTCAAATGTGTCACGAAGATTATAGCTGTTCTTTCGTGTTGTCAGAAAATGGAAAGGGTGCATAAAAAATAACACAACCTTTATGGGACTTGTAGGCTTGATCTAAATGCCATCATGTTAATATTGTTAGGCAAACTATATCATTCTGTGGATTGAATACACATTCATGCATTCGAATGAATCATTCGAAAATGTCTCATCATTTGTTTCGCTAGGAGCTAGTGGCCCTGAATGAATCCTTCGATAATATCTCATATAGAGTGAGGTACCTCATTCCTTGATACGTATCAGCTCAGGGTTGTTAACACCTTGTATCTTGAAAACTAAACATTTGCACAAAGTTGTAGCAAATCCATAGTATGGATTTCCACTCCGAATTGGGACACCCAGTATAATACATTTGTGGTAGATATTCATAGGATAGATATGCAATTTGCCCAAATCAAACGTTGGCTCAATCGGAAATTCATAAAATATCCATGAATCTCAAAACTTCCTTGTTGTGCTGTGCCCTCGACTGGATTCTCAAAATCCCTGCAACTTATTCGCACATTCCAAAATGAATGAAAGGTAGCGATAAGATTAGACGATGATTCCTTATCATTCTATTTATGTCAATCCAGAAGGTTCATGTTTTCAAGTGTTGATCCCTCGAACTTTTTGATTTTATGTTGTTGAAGGATTGGAATTCTGTGCTATAATTCAGAAAAGTCTTATCAAGACCTCACCAGCTGCAAGGATTGTTGTCATTCTTATCGGTTTAAATTTCATAACAACTCAGCCCTTAATACCTGTCAGGAAAATATTTCCATGAGTTCAAGATTAGGAAGTGAGCAGAAACAATTACAGTAGTTGATGTCGCAATACGTACTCGTCCAGAGGCTTCTAGATTTTCCTGGTAGTTAGGATGTACTCCTTATCGTCATTCTCAACTACTTTCCAAACTCTCGATTCATTTATTCAATGTATTCACTCATCCTCCACGTCATAGATCAACAAAACTTTTCTGATGAAATGTCGTTATTGGCAATTTTCGTTCTGAGCATTCGATTCACAATAAATCTTGACCTGATGTGATATATCTGTGAACTGACGTCGTTTAAGATGGCGACAATGAATGATCACCTATGATAGATCTGTTTGCGGTCTCCCAAGGTTCTTATCCTGTTGCTCGTATAACATCTCCGTCTTTTTGTTATGTGTATTTGGCGAGGACGTTTGCACATCCGTGTATACTTTGTTTCCAGCTCTCACCGGAAATTCGTGTAACCATGGTTCCGAATGAATTCATGTATGAGATGTGAGGTGACATTGATAAATTAGAATATATATCGAACAGTAATGCGTTCTCGTATGATGGATGGAATGTATTTTCATATGCTGAGATATAATTCGGGCTATTGATTTTTATTCAATACCATTAGGTTTAAGATGAAGAAGTTTTCTCCTTGCCATTGACAGAGCTGGAAGTGATCGAATTTCTCAAATCATAAGAACTGAAAAATCTTGTGCAAAAATATGATGGAGTCGTTCATTATGTCGGTTGCATATATGATGAATATTATGGTGTCTAAATGATTTATGAGTTGTGTTGGGTACCGTTTGTATGGCTTCTTTCGTAACAAAAATGCGGTATATATTGGAAATACCTCATGATAGCAGACTGCTTAATGAACTTCTCATTTTCCTTATATATTCATTACAAATACGAAACCTCTGTGCTCAGAATCGATACTTGGATGATTGAATTTATCAATTTTGTCATGAAATCTGCGCACATATCGAATGTGACAATATGTTGTCCCACGACCACCCAAAAAAACAGAGCTTTCAGCATTGCTTTTTTTATATAGGAAATAACCCATTTCACTGTGGCAATCAGAAAGCGGAACTCACTTGTGTGGAAATATTGGAAAAATCACGCTTGCAGACTGATGAATGTGATATTTCAATATTTTCCTGCTGGTATCATCACACATGATCCTTTTTTATCCGTTGGCAACACGGAAGGGGAACCTATGATAATCGAGCAATATCGTGTTATCCAGCGGTGACATTTTGGGAGAGAACGAAGGTGTTGGAATTTTTCTTGAAAGTTTTGAGGTCGTAAGCATCAGAAAAGGCTTCGATAGGCAAAAAATTCCACAACTTTGCCGTTCTATTGATATAATGCTTGATATAATGATGTTCTACAGGTCTCGGGGAATGATTCAATCCCCTACCTTCATTCTTTCTTCGAGATGCGCCTGGTAATGTGACCATCTTCTCCCTTTTATGATATTGATCTCTGCGGATATTATGAATCCACTATATTATTCAAGAACCAAAGGACAAGATTGTTCAGAAAACTTCCTTTATTTCATACTGCATCATAGAACATACCTTCACGTACCTGATTTCAATCCGGAAAATAGACTTTTACAGGATAGGCGCACGTAATATTTCATTACGTGCTACTATCCCGTAATGAAATTTTACCAGATTGTAAATATTGAAAACTCAGTTATGCGTCAAAAGCATGAATACATTTTTTAAAAATTCAACAGCAAAACAATACACAGAAATTACTTATTGCTAATATTAATATTAAATTTTCGTTCCCATGAATATGGATACCAGGAGCTCCATTGGATGAATTATTTATTAGGGAGTTGCTACATGCTGATACATTCCATTTTTTTTGTTGTTGCACTTCAACAAAGATTAATATTTTATTTTTCACTGTTCATTTTTGTTTTTAGCAGTATGAAATAAAATGTTATACGTCACATGTCCGGTAAACTTTTACAGTACTTACCGGACTAGTAACGTAAATATCTATCAACATTCACACCTCATATTCATGCCAATGACGAACAAGGAAATATCGTTGACGTGGACTCGGTTGAGTGAAGTTGGTGACTGAAGATTTGTAGCTGGGTTATCCGGAATTCATACGCATACATATTTATTCTCATGGAATTGACATCGATATCTATCGGAATGGTCCGATCGGGTACTCTCGTTCCTGACTATTGGATGGAACTGTGAATAATTTTCGAATTTGAGTAGGCGTATTTTGTGAAATTTCATTGGATGACAATGGAAAAGGGTGGAACTTGGAATAATAATGATTCAAATGTTCATGGTCGTAGGTAAAATAGTGTACATGACTTGTTGGAATGTGTATTTCAAGCACACGTTACATTTTCCCGTGCTCGTTACATACACTCGTGCAAAACTTAGTCACTATCACACTTGTTGTGTAATATACTATTCATCAACGGTTTGGAGGCAACCGTCTTGCCGCATTTTAGTTCCACCCAATCGAAGACAATTACTTCACTTTAAGGCGCAGGCTTTCTCTATCGAGTCTTCATAAGGTCGCTCATCTCCTACTTGCTAGGTCTATGAGCTACGTCAGATGAGGAATACGACCACTTTTCCTTATGATGCGACAACCGTGTGTTTTATCTTTCATTAAGTCGATGATACTTCGGCAAAAGGAGAATCATTCGAAGTTTAACAATTCCAATTTCATCAATTGTCGTGACTTCCAGAGCTGTTCTTCATTATAATGAATATATAAAGACTTTCCGGCGTGAAACATTTACAAGTTTCATAAATCAAATTTTCTCTGAATGAGCCCGCAACGAACGCCATCAAATTAGGATTCGGCTATTCAGTTTAACAAGTTATCGCAACAGTTAACGAACAAAAAGAGCAAATTATTGTTCAGAAACAATATTTAAACTTCGCGCTCAGTTATTAATGCTCACTTCGAGGATTCTCGACGGAATCAAGGTTCTTTAGTGATCCAGAAATGATTCGATGGAGACGAGCAGGAAAGTTCCTCAGTGAAAAAATCAGATACACGCAGATTTGATGGGATAATAAGACGATGCGGGATTGAATTGTAATGGAATACTTCGAACGGTTTCGTATAGAGCCATCGTGCAACTTCGTTATAAGAAGTAAGATTGTCTCATAAGAATCTCCAACGAAGTGTTTGTGAACAACATAATCAGCAGATTATGATGAAATTTATAGTTTTCCAAAGTAATCAAATGGAACTTCCAGAGAACAGAACTTGTTCAGAGATGGATCAACATTCATTGATCTGAAAATATTGGTTTAAGAAAAAATATTGCAATTATCATTTGTCGTTCTTTAAACGGCTGTCTAAATTCGAATCCTCATTTCTAGAAGAAATTCAACCCAATGAAGACTCCTCCTATTGACTAGATTGACTGATTTTTGCAGAACTCTCAAGAGGCAATTATGAGTCAGTATTCAAATTCTGATATTATCATGATTATCACCAAGTGAATAACGAAATGAGTGATATTCATGAAAATTTGCAGGTAAGTGTGATGGAACAAAATGCATCTGATGTACATTTTTTTGTTAATGATATACTTCCAAGTCAACCGAAAATGCCATCAAATTCTTCAATTCGAATGGGATTTCCTATATATTTGTACAGATTTTGATAGAGCTTGTTATTTTGAATCCATACATACTGAGTTCAGTGTGGAAAAATATGTAAAAACGAGGAATAAAGCACTTCAATCAACCTCCTTCGAGTTTCTTGCATGAGAGCAAAAAACTATTAAGTTGAACTAATTGATGTTTTTTGTATGCATAGTAATGAATAAACGTACAATTCACAAATTGTACAATTTAGAATGGTTCAATTGAGTGAAAAAATGCGTATTGGAATTTTGATGATGATCGGTTATGGTGATTGTCAAATTCATTTACGTCAATTAGAATTTGACACTTGGAGAACAAAAGAGTACTTGTTTATTCTTCAACCCTGTATGATATAATGAATGCTAAATTTCTGACGCCAACCACTCTGAACCCATGAACTGTCACTGAATTTTTCGCAGCAGCTTTCATTCATACACTTCCACTCTTTCTCAAAGGGAGATATCGGTCTGAAGGTAATCTGGACTATCCAGGAATATCCGCTTGATCGTCGATACGGCCAAATTTAGTTATTGGTGGTTATTAAGATAGGAAAACTATACGTTCACGGTCTTCATTCATAATTTATTCAGACTCATATTGTAGGTAGCTGAACAATTTTTCCACTATTCAATCAATGCATCATTCTAGTTTGTCATACTTAGTCATTCTCATGATACACGTAAAGTTGACGGGAGGCTTCATGCAGCCGACTCTGAATCGAATAGTTTTCCGAAAATTTCCAGTAAAAAATTTAATTTTATGCAAGCATACAATCTCGAGGTCTCCAAGGTAGGATTGAGTACCTTCTCATTTATAATTCACACTGCCCTACTTGAAATTCAATGTATGATTGTGACCAAATCCATGCAATGTGGCGATTACGTGTACCTACATTGGGCTCGCCGCAGGTATCTAATAACAATAAGCTCCATCAAAGCTGGGGTTGAAAAGTAAATATTAACTGAAGTGATTACGATCGATCTTCCGCATCAGTTGCTCATAGGTCAGGAAAATAGACATTGAGTTTGTTGAATACATAATGACCGTCGAATGGAACAATGGGTATATAATGGAACATAACTGTGCAAACAAATACGCCACACACGGATAAATAACAGATCATTGAAAACTATATGACAAACTATACAAAATAACTTTGGTGGCATATGTGTTGAAAATGACGCGAAATTACACTACTTGTACAAATCACTGTTGTACATAGATGTATTCAGAATGAATTGCAGTGATACAGGGACACTTAATCATATCTTATCGTAATTTTGTCACTGACAGATATGATGAGCATGAAATCCAAATAGTCCTTAACAAGAACAAGGATGATAATACATTGGCTATAACACCACATGAAAAACCCAACACCTTCGCCAAAATGTTTGCAGACAATTCAACCTTGGATCCACGAAGCCAGGAACTTCCCAAAATCGCTACCATCGATAACGGTATGCCAGAAATTGTCTTCCGGCAACGCACAATCAGACACATTCTGCTTAGCCTCAACGTCAAGAAGGCTATGGGGCCTGACGGAATACCGCCTATTGTTCTCAAGAAATGTGCCCCAGAACTAACACCAGTTCTTTGCAGGTTGTCCACCCTTTCCTACAAACTCGGCGTATTTCCTTCTAACTGGAAGAAAGCTAGAGTCCAACCGATTCCAAAGAAAGACAAGAAAACCCTCCCTAACAACTATAGACCGATTGCACTACTATGTGTGATCTCTAAAGTAATGGAAAAAACAATCAACATCGAGCTCATCCGATATCTAGAGAGCTCAAGGATCGTGAACGACCGGCAATATGGCTTTTGTCACCAGAGGTCAACAGGAGATCTGCTTGCCTATGTGACACATAAGTGGCAGGTGTCAATAGAGAAACATGGGGAGTCTTTGGCTGTAGCTTTGGATATCTCCAAAGCATTTGACCGAGTTTGGCAACAAGGCCTCCTAGCGAAACTTCCGTCATATGGTTTACCGCCCCAACTATGTCCTTTACTATCGAGTTTTCTTGCCGATAGATCACTCTACGTGGTGGTAGACGGGGTCTCCTCTGATACAATGGCGATCAATGCTCGTGTTCCACAAGGCTCTGTCTTGGCACCAACTTTGTTCTTGCTCCACATCAATGATTTGTTGAATGTGACCTCCAGCCCAGTTCATAGCTTTGCGGATGATAGTACACTTCATTCCGCCATAGAGCCCCTATATCCTCCAACGAGGCCAGAGTTGAAAGGCGAAGACAGGTCGATGTTTTAAATGAGGATCTGACAAGAATTCTTCTGAAATGTTCTGTATGTTCACCAAGAAGGCTGATCACACAATGCCCAATTTGATGATGTCGGGTACCACTGTTCCTATGAGGTCGTCAATATCCATGCTGGGTGTCACCACCAACAGTGCTCTCTCATTGAACAATCATGTGAGGTCCATTGCGAAAACTGCTTCACAAAAACTTGGTTTTCTACTCCGTGCGAAGAGATACTTCACATCCCAGCAACTGCTTATGATTTACAAGGCACAAATTCGACCTGTCCTGGAGTACTGTTCACATGTTTGGAGCTCAGCCCCCAAACATACACTAAAGCTCTTGGATTCAATTCAGGAGAGAGCTATTCGCCTAGTCGATGATACAACACTCACCAAATCATTGACCTCTCTAGATCATCGTAGAAAGGTCGGCGATATTTGTCTTTTCCATAGATACTTTCACAGCCGGTGCTCAACGGAAATATCATCTATATGCCACCACGCGCGATTCCCAGTAGACAAACCAGACGAGCTCAAGTTAGTCACCCCTACACTGTAAGGCTTGAATGGCAAAGTTGTGGAATTCTTTGCCCAGTGAAGTCTTTCCTGATGCTTTCAACCTCCAAACTTCCAAGAGAAATCCCAACACCTTTTTTCTCTCCCAAAATTCCACCGCTGGCTAACACGATGTTCCTCGAACATTATAGGTTTTCCTTGCGTGTTGTCCACAGATAAAAAGAAACTGTTTAAGTGAAAAATATTCCATAGTCAACGTTTTTTGACAAAATGTGAATTGATACTTCATGTATGAAGTATTTCTTTTTGTCCAACTGTTTGTTCAACCCATCATGATTCTTGAAAGAATCGTGTCTGATCGGTTTCTATGAGTATGAAACGATGAATCCTAAAAGTCCTCCCGAAATTGATGTATTTTTGAATAACATCAAAATTGAATCACCATATTCTGTAATAGAGCTGAGTGTGATCTGCATCTGATAGGAAACTATCATTAGATAATCACATTGACCTGGTTGTTCGTGAATCAATGAAACATTTTGAAAATGATGGAGATGGGATAAGGGCTCCCAAAAAGTTACAATAATTTCAACTCTTTTTAATTATCTTGTTGGCCCAGTTTTAGAGTTTTCCGCAATGATATGGAATTCATTTTGTATAAAATATACTTCATGTTTCGGTAATATAGTGCAACAGAAACCATAATGATGAATGATCCATCCAACAGCGTCACTTTCATTCATTCAAGTCAAACTTACATTATATTATATCAGTTGTTGAAGAGAATGGAAGAATACTGCCTGGTGTTGTTTTTGTTTATGATTTTTTTATTAATTTGTTTTGATTTTGAGTATCTTCTCAATTGTTCTGACTTCAATTGAAATCATATTGAACAGTGTAGAATAAACGTGTTGTGTAGCCGAACCACTGAATGAATGAATGAAAAAAAATCATCTCGCAAAATGGAAATCCTGAGACCTCAGGCTATTGTTCGAGAAGTCTCTTTCACACAGACAACATATCCAATAATGGTGCTTTGAAGATTTCGATATACCGCACAGAGTTCATCGGATAATGAAATGTCACTGCCATAACAAGCAGCCGCACATCACTCCCATTTTATTACAGAAATTACCTTGGTTGAAATCACCTTGCAGTGTGCCTCATGGTGTGAATAAATTTAATATACAATGTGCGGTGCGCTGACACAATCTGGCTCATAATGACCGCTTTAGATGAATGTTTGCATTTGATATTTGGGCTGAACGTATTACGCAAATTAGACTCATTTTGCCAGCCGAACGTGAAAATAACATACCATGACGAAAAGCTACATGCTGCAAAAAGCACAATTCTGAAAAATATGGTGTATATACAAGTTCACCGTTGATAATTCGCCTCTCACGAATTCTATCAATACAAAAAACACGATATAGCATATGGGATTTCGAAGGTTAGGTTAGTTGTCCTCTCTATGCAGAATATGGACATGCTGCTGGGAACTGCTGGATTTGGTACGAACGTTGTCCTTCGATGTATATTCTTTTAATTCCAATATTGTGGATGAGCACAATTTTTTTCTTTGTATTCATAGGTGAATCACCCTGTAGTTTGATGCCAGCAATGAAACCTCGAAGGAATTTCATGTCCATCAATTGAATCTACTGATATAAATCAGTTTCACATAGCAATTTTCTCAATGGAATTTTCACAGTGACATGTTGATTGATACTCGTTTCGAGATCGGTAATCAATCCACTACGCATATGTTTATGATGCATTATCAAGGCAAACAAGCTCGTATTTTCAAAAAGAAGGTAGGTCACACAGTGCCCAATATGATGATGTCTTGTACCACTATTCCTACGAGGTCGTCAATATTCATGCTTGGCATCACCACCAACAGCGCTCTCTCATATGAGGTCTATAACAAGAACCACAAAACCTTGGCTTGCTCTACAGCCAAGCAACTGCTCACGATCTACAAAGCGCAAATTCGACTTGTCCTGGATTACTTTTCCCATGTTCAGAGTTCAATTCCCAAACATACGCTGAAGCTCCTATATTTCATTCAGAAGATTCTATTCTGCAGAAGCTAATCGCTCAGTCGGTGATACAACAATCACGAATTCACTGACCCCAATAGAATATCGTAGAGAGGTATGCGATCACTCTATTTTTCATTGATATGTTCATGGTCGGTGCTCATCAGAAATGTCATCTATCATGCCACCACGAGCGATTCCTGGTACACAAACTAGACGAGCTCAGGTCTCTCCAAATATTCCACCGCTGACTAACACAATGTCCCTCTAACATTATACAGGGTGTCCTTAAAAGGTCTTTAGAAAAAGCTACCACATATTCTTCAGACCAAAACAATTCGATACAAGCAAACTTACCTCAGTAAAAAGTTGCTTAGTTTGGGCGCTAGACGGCTCTGAAGTTGAAATTTTCAAATCGATTTTGCTTCATAACTTTTGAACGGCTCATGAGATTTTTTTCAAATTTGGTACGTTGGCATAGACTCATCGGGCAATGAAACTCATATCATAATCATAATGAATATCATTCCATGGGCGTAGAACTTGATTTTTTCAGTAAATAAACATCTAAAACTCCTACGCCAATGGAAAAAAATTAGTTTCAATATGAAATCTAAATTATTCAACTCATTCACTACAAAAAAGGTACTCTTGACAAAAGTCGATTCCTCTCATGGTTTCGACAAAATTTTAATTTTAGTGATTTAGAGCATAATTAATAATAAAACGATTAACAGATATTTCATAAAAATTGTTCAAAATGTTCACCATTTTCACGTATACAAAGATTTATACGACGCAAAAAGTTGAGATGTACTTTTTGCATAGGTTATTTCTATTGAAAATAAGTAGCACTGGTTTTTTCTTCTGAAGACTATTATTATCTGCTCGAAAACAGTGATATTCACATTCTTGGTTTCCATAGTTTCATCTGTGTTGATTTGTCGAGTTTTATTGACGTTGATTGTTGATATCGGACTTTTCTGATTTATCATGGCCGTACAATACACCAATGAAGAATACACCGATATGTTATTGGTATTCGGATATTGTCAAGGAAATGGTCGAGAGAGTGTGAGGGTGTATTCGGCAAGGTTTCCAAATCGTCGCGTACCAAGCCACCCAACCTTTGCTGCAGTTGAGAGACGTCTTCGGGAGACCGGTCATTTTGCTCCTAGAACTGGTGATTATGGAAGACAGCGTTATGTAAGGATTCCCGAAGTCAAAGTAGAAATTTTAGACCGTATTGAAGAAAATCCAGAATTGAGTACTAGACGGATAAGTAATGAACTAGAAGTTTCTAGGAATGCCGTTCATGAAGTACTAAGAGAACAATTATTATACCCATACCACAAGACGCCAGTTCAAGATTTATTAATCCATGATTCACAAAGTCGTCTGATGTTTTGTAGGTTCATTAATTTGCAAAGAGAAATGAATCTGAACTTTGGAAAGAATATTTTGTTCACTGATGAAGCCTGTTTCACGAGAAGAGGAATAACTAATTTTCATAATGAACACGTTTATGCAATTGAAAATCCTCATTCCATTAAAATAAACCATTTTCAACACGAATTCAAAATCAACGTTTGGGCTGGAATAATAGGAAATTTTATAATTGGTCCTGTCATACTTCCACAAAGATTAACAGGAGACATGTATTTACAACATCTACGAAATACGTTGCCAAATTTGTTGGAAGATTTACCACTCCAACATCGGGTAGATATGTGGTTTATGCACGATGGAGCTCCACCACATTTTTCGGTGGATGTTAGGATTTTTTTAAACCAACAGTACCCAGACAGATGGATAGGTAGAGGTAATGATGCACCCGTGAATTGGCCACCACGTTCTCCAGACTTAACACCGATGGATTATTTTGTATGGGGTTATCTCAAGTCTACGGTTTACAAGACCCCTGTGAATACTGTAGAACAATTATGGCAACGTATCCAACAGGCGACGAATAATCTTACAGGCGATGAAGAAGTTATGCGAAGAGTACATTTCAACTTTTTGCGTCGTATAAATCTTTGTATACGTGAAAATGGTGAACATTTTGAACAATTTTTATGAAATATCTGTTAATCGTTTTATTATTAATTATGCTCTAAATCACTAAAATTAAAATTTTGTCGAAACCATGAGAGGAATCGACTTTTGTCAAGATTACCTTTTTTGTAGTGAATGAGTTGAATAATTTAGATTTCATATTGAAACTAATTTTTTTCCTTTGGCGTAGGAGTTTTAGATGTTTATTTACTGAAAAAATCAAGTTCTACGCCCATGGAATGATATTCATTATGATTATGATATGAGTTTCATTGCCCGATGAGTCTATGCCAACGTACCAAATTTGAAAAAAATCTCATGAGCCGTTCAAAAGTTATGAAGCAAAATCGATTTGAAAATTTCAACTTCAGAGCCGTCTAGCGCCCAAACTAAGCAACTTTTTACTGAGGTAAGTTTGCTTGTATCGAATTGTTTTGGTCTGAATAATATGTGGTAGCTTTTTGTAAAGACCTTTTAAGGACACCCTGTATATCTTCCTTTCTTGTTGTTAACAGATGAAACAAAATTTGAACGTTGATACTGTATGTAGTATGTAGGTGAGAGAAAAAAGGGGGTTAGTTTTTTGTTGATTATGAAGTGTGAGAAAGATGAGACAGTTAGCGAGAA
Source organism: Gastrophysa polygoni (assembly GCA_963576655.1). Classification (NCBI taxonomy): domain Eukaryota; kingdom Metazoa; phylum Arthropoda; class Insecta; order Coleoptera; family Chrysomelidae; genus Gastrophysa; species Gastrophysa polygoni. The sequence goes on from OY755091.1 coordinate 7,881,473, forward strand.
AATCGACATGAACGCTTTTCACTTAACCATATTAGGATTCTGGAATGAATTGCTACGTCATGAAGCCGTGTGGTAATACTGCGAAGTCTAACTCAAGTCAACGCACATCTATACAGTATTGAGAAAGCCAAGAGATTACCAAATAATATCAGTTGCTGAATCAGAAGCTGGGTATTCGTCTGAGAAAGGTACCTTTCTGGAGCAATTCAAGTGAGGGTCAGTCAAGTGCAACGCAGGATTGATCTCAAGGGTATTATAAGTAGATAGTTATAGTAGAGTTTTCTCAACTGACTTATTATTAGGATTGAATGAATAATTGAGTGTATTTTTATAGATTTGTCTACCAGAACTCAGTAAACCCCCATCCAGAACATTACAATATCAAGTGCTTTCATTTTCGAACTCATTTGTTCACTCTATATTTTGCGTAGTCTATCTATAATATAATATATCTATATAATCTCCTAGTTTCTTGTTTCTCAGAATATGGAATATTCTTCCATTATTCTCTCTCGACATAAGCTTCAGATTATATCTCTATATATTCGAGCAGAAGAATCTGAGGAATTACTCCTATTTTCTAGTGCCCTAAGCGATATTGATTGCAAGAAACAATCTGATTGCTTATTCCATCAACACAATAGCTTGTTAGCTATTCTATTTCATGTCATCCAGGAAAACAGTAGAACGATATCTGAAAAAAAAAAATACTAATTAGCTTGTTCTTGTCAGATTCAATATTGAATCTAAAGCTATCGTGCTGGAGACTTGGTTTGATTTACACGTGAAAAAAATAAAGGAGAGACCATTCGCAATTATGAACTTCGATAAAACCAGATTACATAAAGGTTGCTGTTCAATATATCCGTATAAAGCTCATTCAGCAAACAATGTAAGAATTCATTTAGTATCACCCAGGTAGTTGTGAGTTTCAGCACATTGTACTGCTGGTGATTTGTGTTTGCTTTTTCACATGAACTGTATAAACTAAGTAGGTACCTACTCACATAGATTTGTTTGCATGTAGAATATTAATAGCCTCCACTTTGTCCAACAGTTTATATAGCATGGGCCACATTTGGGTCTCTTGAATTAGTGTCTGGGTTGATTTCAGTTTTCCGATATTCCCAGTTACCTTGGTGGAACCAGTACACATTCTAAGGTAGGCTCTATCTTCGGTGTAGTTCTGATGATGGAACTTATTGATTAAAACTACTATTTTTGCAGGACCTCATTCATTTTGGATTGTATTGATGTTCATTTTTCTGGTTTTCGAGACATTCTCTCTCCTCGTTTCTGAGAAAGTAAAATAGAAATTATAATAATTGTGTCAATATATTTGTACTAACGACAGATATATGATCTGTCCCAAAATGTCACTGCGCTTGGAATTCAAACTTCAGATGCCTGTTTGTTATTTGTCAGTGACACATTATTCTCGAGAAGAATGTTTGGAAGACAAATATATTCAATCAATAACAAAATTTCTCCTTATCTTGATGTAGTAGACGGTTCGGCAACGAATGTGTCCCTGATGAATGAATTATATTTATCTTCATGCAGTTGTGATATTCTTCCTTGACACTAAAAACTGTCCTAGTCAAATGGAAATGTCAAAGAAGGAAATCTACTCTACTACTACTATAAGTAGAAATTTCGAAATTTATTGAATGTTTTTTGTCTCCCAAACATTTTTTCGAAAGCAAGGTTTCACTGGCAGATAGAATTTCTCTCTTAGGTATCTGAAGGTTCTGAATTCCAAGCGCAGTGACATTTTGAGGTAGATCATATATCTGATCTCACTACAAATATATATTCAGATAATTATTATAGTCTCTATTTTCATTTTTCAGAAACGGCGAGAGATAATTCCACTTGAACTAGAAGAATAAATATACCACCTCCTCGAACAAATTATAGACCTTTTTGATGTATTTCTACCTAACTATATTCCGACGACGTTCAACATAATGATTCACATGAAGTAACACCCCGAAATTTTATGTATGCCCTCTCTTCAGCCGAATAAACACTGTTCCAAACACTCAGGATGATACAAAATACAGTATCCCTCTTCCCGATCCGGTATAATTGGTGAGCTCGAATTCTGAACTCGCTACAATCTCCTCCACCATCATTTTATCGTAACGGAACATCTTATAATGCGATTTTCTCGTTTTGATAGGAGAAGAGTCAAAGTTACGCCGAGGTTGAAAATTTTAATACTCTCATTTGCATGGCGGATTGCCACTCGAGATCCCAATGCCCCTTTCAATTTGTTTATCGAACATCTCACCGGCAGATGTTCCGGAATTAGAAGTGAAGTGATGAACCTTTTCTGCCACGCTTTATATCCTACCCCGATGTAATTCAATAGGGACGAGTAAATCAAGACGGTGAAAATACGGATGAAAAATAATAATTTCATGCCGACGGCTGACATTCGTACATTCCGAAAATTGAATCTGTTCGAACAGAATGTTACTCAAATGAATCGAACGTCGTCGCTCATATTCATTTCTTTCGACCCACTTCTATCTGGGCGCCATCTCATGATATTTTCAGTCAGTCGCCTAGGGACCAACCATTCTCAGGAACATTATCTGCCTTCTAGCATCATTCCATAGGATAGGTGAAAGAGTTGCACTCATCTTAATTATGGAACGCGAAATCCAATATTCAGAAAAGTCTTATACATATTTCGTCAAATCATCTCCTTCTCCCAGTAGACGGCCACTGAACCAAACTAAATCGAAGAAAAACCCCTCAAATATCAGTTCATTTTGTCTCAATCCAGGTCCAAACCCGATCGAGTTGATTTTTCACTCCACTTTCCTCGGTTTTGATTGGGTTAACATCATTGTTGAGTTCTTCCTCAGTACTATACAATTCATCGCGTATTTAATAAACCATCGATCATGTGTGTACCAATGAACATGTTCATCAAGGAAAATTAAATCATCAATTGATAGTACCCACTCAAACTAGCTTCCTGAGTACTTAATGCAAGAATTCCTCAATTATCAAGACATACTTTTCGACTATATTTGTATGTCATACTCATAGTCTCTGACAGAGATGAAAATTACTCTTATATGAACACGGCTGGTCTAGAAGCGGTAAGTCTAGCGTCTAGCGGTAAAACATGAAGAGAAACGTCAACAGCAGGATAATAACGTCACTAGTTTGAATTAGTTTTTTGATTGGGCTGTAATTTGAATTCAAAAATGAAGCATGTGAATCAAATTTCAGAACGAATGATGCCTTTATATGATGTTTTCGTATGAGATCGCCATTAGTTGGTCACTCGTTATTGAGTCTGTCATCTCATCTCTCATTTTCTCATCGAGGACTCTTATTGAAATCCAAAATGAACACTTCCCAACTCATTTTCAGCTACACCTACTCAGGTTGACTTTATTTGTATATACCTAGGTGTTCCCTAATATCATTTCCATATGGAGGTGTGTAATTAGGATTCGTTATGACTATAAATTCATGTGAACAGATCCGAAAACATCATGAAAATTCAATCAAGGGAAAATGATATCAAGCTGTTGAATTCAATGAATATATTCCTACCCATAGTTCAACTTGACGATCATTGGCAATATTGTTGAATGCAGATCAGTCTCATCATAATCCATAAATTGAATAAATCATCTCAGGTTCCTGTTCGAATTGTTACCCTATTAGAATAATCATACATATTATTTAAACCACTTTGGAAGCATGCGAATCGATGTAGTGCCTTGACCTTACCTCTACTGGTCAGCTCATCATTTGGCAGATGGACTCGGGAAGTTTGTGATTTCTGGCTGTTATTTGGATATTCATTCAAGTCACCAAGAATTAGTCGTCCAGATTGTGTCAATCTCCATCTGAGTGCAACTGCTCAATTTTGTTCACAATGTTGTCAAAAAAAAAATGAAAATTATGAATACAACAATTTTGATTGAAAGTTGACAGTACAATTCCATATATGATGGAAGATGAGAATGAATATGGACCTGGGTGTATCTTGTTACCCTTCGCTGTGCACTCCAGAAGTTTTCATTGATTCTGACGAATTTCAGTCTTCTACAAAACTTTCATAACGTCAGTGAAGTAGATCTGCTAGATTGAGGATCGAACGGGATGAAAAATGAAGTCATTCATCTCCAGGAATGGAAAAGGTGGAGATAGCTAATCCTTCATCCCTCCTGAAAACAACCATCAAGAACTTCACTAATCCTCACAATTATTAAACCAACAAGCTATGTGAAACTGGTCCCGCAGGTGTCTCCGATCATAAATTTCCCGTCCCTTCCATTTTTTGTGAGAGAGACCAACATGAAATCAACAGCGGGCAGAGAATACATCGAGATCTGAGCATATTATCCATCTTGTGATTCATATTGAATCAATTTTAATCATATTTAGTCAACTTTCATATTATTACAAGTATTGCCATCGTGAGAATTCAGCAAATATGAGAGCTCTCAAATTCTATTCAGATGAGAGTCATTCGCCTAGTCGGTGATACGACACTTACGAATTCATTAACCTCCCAAGAACATCGGAGAGAGATGGGCAATCTTTTGATGGAAATTTTCACGGTCGGTTTTCGACGGATATGTCGTCTGTTATGCCACCACCAACCAGACGAGCGCAGGCAGGTCACCTCTGCATTGTCAGTCTCGAAATCTGCCGAATTCCGATCTACCAAGCATCAATCAACTCATATCACTCATACAGGGTGGCCCAATAAGAACGAAACGAGATATGCATTTTACTGAGAGATCAAAGAACTGACATTGAAATAAATGATTCTTTATGTAATGTTGGATAGGACAGGATTAAGAAGAAATACATAAGGAACTTCTTAGATGAACATCCTTCTAACTACAAAATGGGAAATAGTGATGAGAGGAAAAATAGCGTTACTCTCCATCACTAGCCGATTATTTTCATAAACGTGATTCCTCGAGAACTACTGCATCGAAGTTCAAAAACGAGGAAGCGTTGGTGAGAGATTTCGATTACCTTCAAAATGATGTATCACTCGACCCCTTATCTCATTTGAGGTTCAAGGATTGGAGCTCACCCCTCCGAGGGGTTCGAAGTGAAATAGTTAAGAACATTGGCAGAATATTTCTCTCTCGAAATAAAAATCGACCGGTTCGAACGTTTTTTTTTCTGAAAACGATAACTATGTCGAATTGGCCTTGTTTCGTTTCCATTGAGCCACCCAGTATATCAATAGCAATGTTGTGGAATTGTTGACCTTCTGAAGTATTTCCTGATGCTTACTACCTGGAAACTTTCGGAGAAATTCCGATACCTTTCTTTTCTTCATGTGTGGTCACGAGATGAATAAAAATGCGACTACCCTGCCGATCATTGAATATTGAATAAGAGTCATCCTAATGAATTATCCCGTCTTATTCAGGTCAATTCTATTATATCAGCAATATTCAGGATTTATATAGTATATATGAAGGTGCCGAGAATTGTAGAATACAGGAATATATAGGATATTCCAATAGGAACAGAATGCATTATAGGTACATGTAGAGAATGGAGGTGAAAGGTTGACATCCACCTTTGAATTCATATCAAACCAAGACAATCCTATAGGAATCTCACCATTGAACTGATGGAAGTTGACTATATTATAGGTCAGTGATGAGATCTCTCTATTTTCATAAATGGTGTAATTCATTCAATCAGTTCCCGATGATTAGATTTCCATTTGATCATTACCTTATGGACATCATACGAATTTCCATCAATTGGGTGATGGAATGATGGAACATAATTATGATTGCCATTCGGAAATACAGCATAGGGTTTATCTCTTCAGTATATCAAACATGAAAAATCTATTGAAGCAGTCTGAATAATGAAGTTAGCAAATTTGACAATCAATTGGGTGAGGTATATAATGAAACATAAATATAATTGCCTTCCGGAAATACAGCATAGGCTTCATCTTTTCACTACATAAAATCTATTCAAGCAGTCTGAATAATAAAGTTGACATTCATGGATGAGATAAATTCACTGCACTGAAAAATACAAACTAAACAAAGAACCTAATGTAACATATTAGAATTATGAGAATGTACGGAAAAACTCGCTGATGCAAAATATAACATCTCTCGAACTGTTGCCGCTTTCAACTTCAGACCGAAATAAAAAGAGGATTTCTACGTAGAGTACTTTTTCGCCACTACATTCTGCAATATCGCGAACACTAGTATAATACGGCAGCAGATGTTACCGATGAGCTGAGATGAAAATTTCAGTTAACACGTTCCAGATATCCATATGCATATACCGTCTGGTGGATATACACGGAAGAGCAAGATAATCTGATTCCGAAAATCATGAAAGACCGTTTTAATCTCGAGCTGAGTGTTCAATATACTGGGAATTTACTGAGTTATAAGAAAGATGAACAGTGTGAAGATAAAGTGCGGAGAACATTCTACATCTCTGTCGTGCCGAGGAATTCAATCGATGCATAATCCAACATGTCTGGGAATACTAGTGGAAAACTTTCGTGCTAAACACCATGAAGAGGTTCCCGAACATCTGTTGAGCAGATGCCAAAGATACTTTCATTACGATTCCGTAACAAAGATTACTAGTTGATTCTTCGATAGTCGAGTGAAATTCATGTTATAGGGCTGCAACAACATCGAAACTATTCAATGTCTACTTGAGTGATCTTATAGTTATCACGAAGTTATCTTCACCTGCTATTAGGGAACTAGACAGGTGGTCATGTAACTGAAAGATGATTGGAACAGAAGCTTTCTGTGAATTATCAAGGGAAAACTCAACAATGCCTCTTCGGAAAGCTATTCAGAAAGATGAGTTGCGAAGAAATAACAGGTTTTCAATAGACCAGCATTGATGATTTCAGAGGAATCAGTTTCTTATATGCTGAAGCATTGACTGAACATTGGAGGAATTTCGTCGTCTGTAGGCAAACAGAATATCTTGTGGCCGTACCCAACAAGTTGTATTGCCTGACATTGCAAATTCTCATAGGCATAAAAATGACAAGCCAACTTGTTAAAAATGTGAGGAAGTATAAGAGGAGAGTGATGGGCATACGGAAGACTGAGATTTGCAATCTGCAGCGGCAGGAGTTCATAACACTGTCTGATACCAAGACATCAATGATCAGAGGGTTGGTAACAACCAGCGATATCCAATCGAACAATAAGAACACAAATCTTGATTGAATGTTGAGGAGTGTTTCACTTCAGGCTCTAGAATTCGTTATGAAGTGTACTGAAATATATGTATGCCAAGGAAGGTCTAACCTAGATATTGAAACGAGGCATATACTAGTTGAGTGCTCCTACAATTGGTGGTGGAAAGATATACTGGCCTTCATTCGAAGGTCATCAAGGTTCAAGAAGGAGAATTGGTAGAATGATGTATTGATATGTGGAGAATAGAGGTTGGCAGAAAGGGCCTCGACCTCACTTCTGATAAGGCAAAATGGAGATGATGAAATTTAATATTTCTGGCATTTCATATGTGTGACGTTCAGGATGTAAGCAGCATGAAATACTTCCTCATATCGTTCTGTTCCACGAAAAGCACCAGCAGAAGGCATAATTGAAGCAATTCCACAGAAGTACCGATGAACAGAGGTGGTGAGCAATTATGCTATGACTGGTTTACGCAACAAAACTGGTCAACTACTCATCAACTAAGATTGATAGAGTTTCTATGTCTACCTTATATCACGAAGAGGAATTACAAGAATCTACACGTATTTTTTCAAATCGATATCAAGAGTGATCCCTGCTGATCACACTGTATTCGGTGTATACGAAGAACTAGAGTTCAGAGAAAAACTCTCGAGATAAAAGATAGGACCAACTTCCTGTTGAAACTGACGTGGAGCGACAATAATACACCTCCATTATTCTCTCACTTCCTTTTTGTTTTCATTTCGACAGTGATGTATTTCTCATATTCCGAATTCAGAGAAAGAATTAATCCAATGCCGCATTTTTCTTTCGATAATAAATCACGTCGTCGCACAGCTTGACTCTCACGTAGATGAGATGAGGTAATTCAATATGCTGGAAATTCCATTGAAATTTATTCGAAACACCATCTCTTCTCTCCTCTAGATTTTCCAATGCGTTTGCTCCATTCGTTGGATAGATCGCTTGATCGAGACGCTTTATTAAAGTTTGTATCTCTGGATTCTTCAAAGATCAACCGTGAATAATTGTCGCCTGTTTGATGGACCACGGACAAAAGTTCAAATGATAATGATGAAAGTATATCCGTGACGAAATAATGCAATCGTCTTTTTGGTCGCGTTTCATTTGTAGCTGTTCTAAATGTCTGAAAAAGCGAGTAACCTGACAAATGTTCCTTAGACTTCCGTTTAAATTAACAGGCAACTTGAGAGTACTTTGTCTCACTGGAAAGCGTTTCTTTTCCAGATATAATGAGATTTGCTTGTCCTGATAGCAAAGAAGTAAAGGAAGTAATCAGGGATGGTTGCTTCGACCTCCAAGTGGAATAATTTTAATTTTAACAAGTGGAAAAGTTATTTGTGCATGTTCTCAGTTGATGACTGTCTAGTTGACGAATGATTTGGTAGATTCTTCCATTCTGATTTGTTGTAGTGATGAGACTTTTCGACAAAAGCATAGAATGAATTGGTATGCATGTAGATGGATTCAGAGAGCTTTGGAAATAACGCCAACAATCAAAATTCAGACAGTTCTGTTAAATTTGGATCTGAAACGTTTACAATCTCGTCAAACTCACCTAATTAAGACCTGCGGAACGACATGGTGAGCTGTGAGTTTATTCTCCGTAAAACGTTATCAAAGATGCTCGAATACCTTCTATTTCTCAACAAGACTTTTCTCATTATTATTCCGTGATTCCGAACAGCTAGCGAGATGTCTCGCCTTCTTATCTCAGACCTGAAAGTGGTGATTATTGTTATCCTCAGCTATCAATATGATGGGTACAGTTTTAGGAATCGAAACTTTCATAGATCCCTATAATTAATAATCCCAACGAACCAATATGAAAGACTGGGATCCAGTAGAATAACATTCTATTATCAGGAATGAACTCACGAATCGATTCACAAATACGGAGCTATATCTCATCGAATATAAATATTCCGGTCATATTTTTGACCGCTGAATGAATATTCTCAACAACGAAAGAAGTGAATTATAGTGATCCATCCGTAATTTGTCTAGCTGCGGAAAATCCAACCATTTTGTCGACTGGTGCATAGCTACGTTGGAATCTAGGTCGATATGTTTTTGACCTCAGTTTTTGGATGATTACACAGCTTCGTTTATCATCCTGCGAAATTTCATTCTGAAGAGATGCAGCAATCATATTCTTGGGTTTGATGAGCAATGAGATGAACATTCAAGAACTGAGAAGGACTTGAATCGAATTTGATGAAAAAGAAATGCAAATGAAGCAGTTTGAGTTCGAGCACACGAACATCAACGATTTCTTTCAGCAGTTTCAATTCATTTTATAAAACCAACGTGCTGACACATTTTTCCAAAATCGGGTCAGGATTGGATTGGTCCCATGATAAATATCAGATTGCTTTCATCAATGAGCATTATCTTTCCTTACCCAGTTGCAAGAAATGCAAGGTTGATTTATCACAGCGCACAATCGATGGCGACATGGAATGCAACGATAACTGAGGTCAATATGTTCCCTGATTACTTTATGTGAAATACTGGAAAGCAGGACTGGCGAATTGAGCCAGTAATATCTCAGGGAGAGTGTCAAATAACTTCGCGCACGGTGGTTTGTTCCAGCATCGCTACGGAGGGTAGAGCAGAAGAATTTCTCGTCGCCCTATTCCAAGGTAACGTCGTCTCGGAAACTTTAGCTTTGTAGGTACCTCCGCAGCGATATTTATGGGTTCGCAGGAACTTTATTATACATTTGTCTGGAGGTAAATTGTGATCTCGAGCCGCGTCTTCCAGGCAGGAGTGAATTCCACTCTCGGGGAAAGAATCTGAGAGGGATTCACCCATCCAGCCGTTTCGAGCTCGACGAGATGGCTTTACGAATTCTTGGTCCGACGTGCGTTTCCGGGACATGATCATCAATTTTAATTTGATAATAGAACTGTGTATATTTGGTACCTGTGTCAGACTGTTGTGTTGCGGTCGATGTACTCTCCTGGTTCGGTTAACTTTCTCCACATGATCATCATGATCTTTTCGCTATAGATCAATGATTTCGATTGGGATAGCATATGAGACGAAGAATCGAGAGAGCTCCTTAGCACCGAAAAATACTTCTCCTCCTGTTAGAGAACAACCCTCACAAAACTTACCAAAACTCACCACATAATGTTAAATCTAGCGGATCTTGTGAAAACTTCAGAAACAAATTGCTGATAAATATAATGGAAGTGAATTAGTACTATTTTTATTAATAATGTTATTCTCATTATCCAGGTTACTGTTCACCTTTTTTTTTATTACTATGTATTGTATCATAACTGTTTTCATATTTAATTGTGATGATGTTTTTCTTAGTACTTCAGATTGATAACCCAATTGACAGATCATCCATATAGGATGAATCCATACATTGTGATACATTATTTCTATTCTCATTGTTATATATAAATATATATATATTAGAGCTTTTGTATATCAGAAAAACCTACTCAATGAATATTCCTTCTCTTCTCTTCAATATCAATTGGGAACAAGATTCGAGTGGGAGCTCATTTCGACAATATTTTCCCATCAATTTGATTCGTGTGAAGAATCCTTCCAGAGGATGGTAGGTAGAGACATTGATGAGAATTGTCATCGAATTTACCTACAAATTCACATTGTGCTCTTGGAAATATTGTCAGGAACAAATTATTAGGTTTGGTATGAGAACAAAACTGCAGAGGTGGAATCATATGATATCTGCGGGAGAGTAGTTTTATAGGAAAAGCGAGAAATATCTTCCGATGATATTTCGTCATGAGTTTTATACAGGGTGTCCCAACGAAAACTCTCCACACGGATTTACTGGGAAATGACAAATTATTTCCGGAAACGCTGAAACACGTCGATTTTGATTTCTAGGGGGACACATGTCAGTGATGAATTTAGTCACGCAACTCCATCCCCCTGACAGGGGCGGCTACCCCATTGCGAATCATCATAGGGAACTTAGGTCGAGTGATACATCATCTGAAAGCTCTCTTCATTCTCTATCCAAACGTTTATTATTTTTTCAAAATCGAATGACTGGTACTTGAGATTAGTGTGGTAATAGGTTTAATTTAAATAATCAATATCGTACCTGTTCTTATCGAAATTCGATTTATTAATTGCTCGAAATGAGCCCCTCCTACGTCCATACAATGATAAAGTCTACTTTCGAAACTATCACGAACGTTTTCCAATACTTCTGGAGTTATGCTGCCGCACTCGTTTACAATTTGACCACGTAGATCCTCTAGTGACTCTGGCAGAGTGGCAAAAACTTTTCTTCTGAGATGCCCCCATAAGAAATAATCCAACGGGTTGAGGTCCGGTGATCTAGCTGGCCACTCAATTGGTCCTCGTCGCCCTATCCAATGATTGGTATATCGTTCATCCAGGAAGTTTCTAACCGCTACTGCATAGTGAAGTGGTGCTCCATCTTGTTGAAAATGAAGGTTGTCTGCCATCATGGGATCGATGGCATTCTCAAGAAGATGTAAATACATTCATCCATTCAAATAAATAAATAAATTGAATTTGAATAAGAACAGGTAAGATATTGACTAATTACATTGAACCTGTCAACATCAACACTAATTTCAATTATCATTCATTCGATTTTGAAAAAATTAAAAAAACGTTTGGATAGAGAATAAAGAGAGCTTTCAGATGATGTATCACTCGACCCACGTTCCCTATGATGATTCGCAAGGGGGTAGCCGCCCCCGTCCGGGGGATGAAGTTGCTCAACTAAATCCATTTCAATATGTGTCCCCCTAGAAATTGAAATCGACCTGTTCTAGCGTTTCCGAACATAATTTGTCATTTCCCAGTAAATCCGGGTGGAAAGTTTTCGTTGGGACACCCTATAAATTCCTCATGCAAGGAGTCCTCTGAGTTCTCTGAGCGAATGCATTTTGTCAATGTATCTTCGGCAAAGGTCATTGTCTCATGAATAAGGAATAGAATATAGTAGTGTGATCACATGAAATTCAGGAAATAGTTCAGTTCATTCTACAGTGATAATTAACAATGATGTATACCTAATTGAATATTATGTTCGTTTTACTGTTCTATACAGGGAAACACGAGCTCGGTTTTTTCTTGATGTTCTCATGCAATGATGAATTGCTGATTCACCAATCAAAATGTGGTTCAACTGGGATTGGGTTATTACAGTGTGAGAATAGGAAGTCACGAACCGTTGAATATCTTCGAACGAGTTTTCAAAGTAAATTTGTTCTTCATTCGTATTAAGCTGCTTCTTAATCGCCCTACAAAATTCCCCCTTTTGAGCTGCGTTGTACTAATAGGGATAATATTTAATATTTCCCAAATATTTGTCCTTTATTTCTCCTGTATATAAAGATGTTGAAATTTCATCCTTGAGAAAATCTCATTCAAGGAATACAATTATTGGACACTTTGAATCAACGTTCACAAGAAGTATAGGGTGGGTGTGGTGGATGATAATATGCTTGCATACTCTTGCAAACAATCAATGCCAATCTACTCATCATGACTCATGAACATTATATGCTAGAGAATGATTTACTTTACAAACAATCTCTGTTTTCGCTGATATATGGATACACGAATTTTTCAATTGATTCGTTCACTCTCAGAGAAAATCCATTCACCCTCAACACTCAGTACACCAAAGCCTAGATTTGAATAAAACTTCATGTAGCCGTATCGAGGGAACGATAATATGAAAGAGGAATAATTGCACTCGACAAATGTCAGTGCTATGGAAGATATCGTGAACAACCCAAAAATTTCGTTATTGATGTACCTAATTTCACCCACCTACTGATGATGATAGTAGTACTCTCAGCTGACGCTGTAAATCATCAACTGGTTCAAGTTGTGAGGATGAAGGCTTCCAAACTACCGGAACAAATACTTCTTTGAGTGCATCATTTCCAAACTGCTTCCAAACAATGTACAGAATATCTCGGTTGAGTGAAAGAAAGCACTTTCTCTTCCTCGTTCCTATCTGAAACGTTCGAGAGCTAACTCTGCCGTTTGATAGATACTTTTCTTTGTATAATACATTATCAATACTTTCAGTCCTCTTCCTATGTATGCATCAATAGAAGCGTTCATCATTATCAATATTTTTATCATTATAAGAACATCCAAGATCGACAGAATATCGACAGAATATCCCAATGTTAATTTTATTGTCGCACGTTCAATTCTTGATTAATAATCATTACCTCAATTTATCCAAGTGTATGAGATCTGATGTGATTGACAATTTGACGTGATTCATTGTTAGGAAATCATCAACAACTGGATACAAAACTGTGAATATGACCGTATCGGATGTCCCTACATTATTATCTCATACAGAGTATTTCCTGCCTGATCGATTTCTGGAATAGTAATTTATACTTATTTATTTGCTTTGGGAAGGACACCATTCTTAAATACTTGGGTCAATAAGAAGCCTACCAGTCTGAAATTGGAATTTGAGGTTGGACTGAACTCAGTTCTATGATGCGAAAAATACCAATTTTCTTGTATTTCGAGACCGGGGTCGTCAATAGCTGTGAATATCTATATGATTTTTGAAGCTCCGAGATGGTCCAGAGTTTCCAAGAGGATGTTAAATGTATATCCTGTCATCAAAATAACTGTAATGATATGATACATCTATCATTCAAATGTCGAAGATCTAACAATCATCATAATATGCCTTGAGTACGTGATATTTGCTTTATAGTGAATAATAGGTTTCACTGTATGAAATGTATCATTCATCGTAGCTTCAGGCGCGTATACAAGAAGGAGTAGAAAAAAGATATATTTCCTACCATTTACAGGCTGAATTCTTGATGTCATATCACCATTGGTACACCTAGAATGAGGTATAGTTCGACCAAAAAATATAAATATTTCAAAAGGTTGTCTAAGCCATTCTTTTAATGGAATGGGGAGTCGAGCATACCTCATTTGAAACATCTTTGAATTATTCATACGATACCAGAATCTTCTACAAAAATATTCATCCAATATCAATCGGCCATTGATGATGGATATTTTATAATAGTACCGCTCCAACTAGCTATTAACAAGCTCAAGTGAGCTCTCCAACTATTTTTTGGTATCAACGGAAGTTCTCCATCCGTCCATATGACAGATGGTCTCAAATCGGAAATCAGATCAGAAAAAAAAATGTTTCATCTGGATTTTTTCAAGATGACGTTCATCTGCCATTTTGACAGTAGATTTCCTTTTTCGACTCGATAGTTGTATAATTAGAGCGTGATTCCACATGCAAAGCTTGTGCTCCATCGGGGATTATGGAAATGAATCTTCTCTGGACACAATAATAAAGCTCTCACGAAGGGTCATTCCAAAAATTCCATCATCGATTGAATACTGGAGCTCCAAATGCATCATCGATACATGTTATTCTTTGACTCTCGAGCATTCTTGAAAAGATGAAATTCTCATGAATTTCTGCGAATACCAGTTCCCGTAGTACTCACTATCAACGATGATAATATTCCGAATCTATCCCAAATATTTGCTCTCTGCCGTTTTTCGTGTAGACCTGCAGAAGTCTTGCATGATTCTAGAATAAATCCTGCGGAATTTTTCATGAAAACAGCGAGTAATAACGCTGCGCGTCCTCGGGCGATATTAGCACGAATATTAAAAACTCGTAATTCATAGCCAGACAGTTTATCAATGTTGAATATAGCCGCTCGAGCTATGCCTCTTTTCCACAGTGTTTAACTGTGTTCATTTTTCATCCGCTTCACATTTTACACTATGTGTTGAAAAATTCGGGGATGCTATGAGTTTCGAAGTGTAATAAAGCTCAGATGGATGAATGTGGCTCACCGAAAACGATTCTCTCCATTGTTATCGAATTCATTACATATGCATTTCCTGTTGACAAATTGAGGCAATTGAGTCAGTCATGACAATTAAATATCTTGCGATGCAAGAATTGCTTTGTTATTGGATGTGCAGGAATTTCTCATTCAGTTATTCGATAGGAATATGACAAATATAAGAATTGATTGTGATTACTTAGAAAGAATGAGATTCTAGTTTCTTCATAAATAGGTTCGTTATTGTGAAATATGTATCAGGTAATCGGAAGGTGTTGAAAGTAACTAGATGTTTTTCCTAATGTTGAGTTAATGTTAATTTTCCAAAAAAATCGATAATCAGACCTGCATATTACATTGATGCTGAGAAGTGGTGTGTAGGGGTGAGGCGGTGAATAATACGCATTTCAGCGAAACGTCAAAATGGACGTTCTAAGGAATTTTCCATCACTTTCTCATTTTCGAATATATTCAAGGTCCATCCCTTTTTGGAAATCATGTTTTGTACATGGTGTGTCTACCTTCATCTTGTCCAATACATTCATTCTTGAAGTGACGATGAAATTGACGATTCGGAGACTGTGATTGAATAGTCAAACACAAAAAAAATACTCCAAACACCACATTGATATTCAGAAGAGCCTGCATATGTATTTTGGTAACTGAGTAGACAGCTCCAGTAGACCTGATCACTGGAAATGAGTATAGCGACTCAGTAGTATCTTTCAATACTCTTACTCTTGATTTGTCGAACCGATTATGCCTGAAATTATGTGATATATTCTTCGAATCTTGTTGATATGGTTCTTCTAGTTTGGCCAACATTTCCACGTCACAGTCATCGCAATGTATTCCGTGAATACCTGGTTTCTCACTAACATTCACTTTGTCTTCAGGGTCACCCAATGAAATATGCATGGTATTTTTTGCCGTGGAAGCTAAATTGACCCCTTGCGTTTTGAGAATGCCGTTGAAATTCCTTGTGACTCTAGAATCTCAAAGAATTTCTACAAATTGCCTGTGGGTGATCATGTTAGATGCAATGTTAAGAATCACAAGGTATGAACCTATGTGTATATATTTCTCTCCTATAAATATTAAATTCTCATTCATATCTATTGTTTCTGTTTCTTCTACGATGAATTCCTCTTATACAAGAATCTCATTCACACATCACTTGGATCGATATCTTCGATGAGGTGTTCTCAAATATAAAACAACCAATTATGATTCATCAAGATAATATCTCATTAAAGCCTCCAGACCTACCTTTGGAAGTGAGGATTGCTTCGCGATGGGTTTTTCAGAAATATGATAATTGATGACTGTTATGAATATTCAGAGATAATGGATTATTCGTGTCTTTTTGTGTATAATTATATATTTGAATAATGCTATATCACAGAACTGTAATCCTTGGAATAGAATAGAATAGAATAGAATAGAATAGAATAGAATAGAATAGAATAGAATAGAATAGAATAGAATAGAATAGAATAGAATAGAATAGAATAGAATAGAATAGAATAGAATAGAATAGAATAGAATAGAATAAAATAGAATAGAATAGAATAGAATAGAATAGAATAGAATAGAATAGAATAGAATAGAATAGAATAGAATAGAATAGAATAGAATAGAATAGAATAGAATAGAATAGAATAGAATAGAATAGAATAGAATAGAATAGAATAGAATAGAATAGAATAGAATAGAATAAAATAGAATAGAATAGAATAGAATAGAATAGAATAGAATAAAATAGAATAGAATAGAATAGAATAGAATAGAATAGAATAGAATAGAATAGAATAGAATAGAATAGAATAGAATAGAATAGAATAGAATAGAATAGAATAGAATAGAATAGAATAGAATAGAATAGAATAGAATAGAATAGAATAGAATAGAATAGAATAGAATAGAATAGAATAGAATAGAATAGAATAGAATAGAATAGAATAGAATAGAATAGAATAGAATAGAATAGAATAGAATAGAATAGAATAGAATAGAATAGAATAGAATAGAATAGAATAGAATAGAATAGAATAGAATAGAATAGAATAGAATAGAATAGAATAGAATAGAATAGAATAGAATAGAATAGAATAGAATAGAATAGAATAGAATAGAATAGAATAGGAAGGTCTCACACATACAGATATCCATATCATATAGAAACATACGAACATGAAAATGAAACTCTATATGATAGTCTATTCTATCAGCTGAATTAAAGCTATAAGGACACAGATCGACAAAGACATCATTCAGTTTTCGTTTGAAAATATGTTTTGGTGAACTTTTCGACTTCTGTGGAAGTGAATTGTACAAGTATAAACCAAGTATTGTGAGTATGCTTGTTACAGTTCCTTTTCAAGGGATTTTGATTTTGATTAACAAAATCGATATGCCACTGACTGTTGATATTTCATGTTCTTCAAAAATGTTTCGACATGAGTGGTCACGTGGACAGCTCACGAGACATCTTAGGATGAGCTTCTGATATAGGAGGCACTATGTGCAGCTGTTTATTTCCCCATACAATAATTCCATAGGAAATGATGGAATGAATTTCACATGGTAGAATTTCA
This sequence comes from Gastrophysa polygoni, assembly GCA_963576655.1. Classification (NCBI taxonomy): domain Eukaryota; kingdom Metazoa; phylum Arthropoda; class Insecta; order Coleoptera; family Chrysomelidae; genus Gastrophysa; species Gastrophysa polygoni. The sequence continues at coordinate 7,899,158 of OY755091.1, forward strand.
GGAGATGGTCTAAACTCAATGCATTTCTCAGGATATTGAATTGATAACATTTGGAATTCAGAATTTCACATAATTTAATACAGTGAGTTCTGAAAGACATTGTGGAATCAAAAAATACTCCTAGAAATTCAACATCAGATATTGTATTCATGGATATTGGAAATCCATGGATACTTCTTCCTTCGAAGTTCTTGTGGATATTGTCTGAAATAAAATATCTCAGTAGTTTTCCAATGGTATAATACAGAACAATGGATCTGTCAAAACACAAATGATATCTCATACATATCTACACATTCTATGGAAAATCATACTATGTGTTTGGAAAATCAATAAATGATAATGTGATTTTCGACGATACCCAACATATATAATGATAACATCAAAATACACACACTTGTTCATCGTCAAATTTGTCATTGGTTCACGTTCTTTACCGAATGAGTGTCTAGTAGGATCATCAGGCTACCTTTCGGAATCTCTTGTTGCGGAAGCTCTGCTCGAAAATTGATGATGTTGGATTCCATGAAATGCAAACACACGTGAACTATTCTTCCAACGGCTGCGTGAAGTTTTCCATAACAATGAAATATGCAAATCATCTGCATCTTCTGGGATTCCATTTAGTTTGAATTGATGTTGTTCAAAGTACTCAAGAACAATTAGGGAATGTAGATTCCACAGGAGTTTCCACGTGAATAATTGATGTGATATTCTTGAAGTTTATTTTAGATGGATGGAAAATGAATCGATAAACGAGGGTGAAATGGAAAATTTCGATTCCTTATATGGCTGAATACACAATGCTGACATCATTCCATCCAAAAAAACATTAGTCAAGATTGAAAGAATGAGAATGAAGAAAATCAATTTATTGCTTGAGTTCGCTTGACGCACACTGCTGAAGAACTTGAAGATATGTAATTGAGATGATGAAATCAGCTGAAATACCTATACGTTCTTCATGAATCCGATCTACAAGTCAACAAAGTACTTCATTCAGAGCAATTGAGTGAAACAATGACTGAAATAGACAATATATTCGAATCTGCAGTTACCACAGAATGATTTTTTGAAGATTCATTGAAATCCTGAACTGAAATGGAACATTTACCACTCCTCAAGGTTCTGGAACCATCTATGCATATTCTGCATCCTTCCGACTCTGTCACATGATCTACATGGATTTGTCCATAGGCTTATCTGGACCACCACATGAAGCATTCATAATCATATGAATGATGTCATCACAGGTTTCATTTTGGTTGATTGATTCTCTACTACTTTTGTCTCGTTGTTCAGGTTTCTGATATCCCGAGCCACCGTGATTGCTTTTTGATGATATTGGAGACATGATCGAAAGCCACGAAAACTATTCTTACATTCGGAGAAGTTAATAGGTCCCTAAATGTCTCTCCGAATGAGACAAAATATGTGATGAAACGAAATGTAGATGGGAAATCATCACGTAGAAGATGAATAGCGGTGGTTCCTAGATATTCCTAGCGGAATACTACCCCTTCGCCTACTTCAGCTATAGTTTTTCGCCCTATATATATATATCTCGAGGCAGGCAAGAAACGATGTTGCGTAGATTACGCCTGAATAAATTGTGTAGTTAGCAAGCATGCCCCATATAATGGCGTCAAATAGACGTCGTAATCTCGACTATGATATTGCAGGCAGTGGAACCCCCGAAAAGGACCGCAGGAGATTTTGGTGCTGTCCCTACAAATCATTCGAAGCTGACTCTCCCTCGAAAGCCTCCCTTCGGCCCAAAACACCGATCACTTGATTAACCCTTTTATCTTGCCATCCTTTCCCTGATTGAATTGCCCTTATCTTTTCTTATGTCGCGCGTTTGTCTACATCGAGTTTTTTATGAGGTATTCAATTGTGTTTCGTACAATGCTTCATGGCGGGGTGGTGTGTTTCAAAGGATCACATATTATTTTATGGTAAAACGCGAGGGCTTGCATGCGAACAAAGGAAATCAATCCGACGTTGAGAAAGGAAATGTCATGGAAAGACGCAGGGGAGGGAAGGATCCATTGAACTCGAATATTTGCGAAATATTTTGCTGGCAGGTCTTGAAGATTCAGTTTTTTGACCTATTATCAGGCCGGAAAGATCTTGACGAGAGGTATTTTGGAAAATTTTCCCCGGCAAGACAACACTTCTTTCAGTTGTATTTCAGGAAGCGTCGAATTCTCTCAATTTTCAGTTCAGTCACCTATATTTCAGGAAGCATCAATTGTTTTTCAGACAGATCAATTCCATATCAGGAACCATCATTTTGATTTTATAATTTCCAATTCTAGTTCAGAATAAAGCAGTTGCATTTCAGATAATATCAAATATATATTTGCATCACGAAATCCATCATTATCGGTTTGTGGATACTCTAAACCATTTACAATTTGAGTTGAGGAAAAAACAGTTTCATTTTCAAATGGTGATTTGGATTTCAAGAAGCATCATTTCGATTTCAAAACTATTCGTCAAATTCTACAGTATATCAATGATAGTTGAAAAATCGTGAATTCTTTTCCAAAATAGCTACTTTCATACCAATAGTTATTCTGTCTGTAAGTTCTTCGAGGAGGTGGTACATTCATTTTTCAGTTTTTGATGGGATTTTCTCTCCTCGTTTCTAAAAAATAGAGTAGAAGTTATTAAAAATTATTGCAATATATTTGTAGTAAGGACAGATTTAGGATCTGTCCCAAAATGTCACTGCGCTTGAAATTAAACCTTTAGATACCTAAGAGAGAAATTCTCTATTGGTCAGTGACACCTTGTTTTTGAAAAAATTTGGAAATACAAATATATTTAATGATAATAAAACCTCTACTTATCTTGGTGGACGTTTCGGGAACGAATCTGTTCCCGTTCTCAACACAATTGAAATATTTTTCTTCGTAAACTTTTTTCGATGTTTCCGATTTTGACACTGAAAAGTAACGATTTGGCAGACGGAGGAATTCTGGTTACAAGGTGTTTTCATTAATTGATATCGAATTTTCCATTTTCATATTCAAGTTTCAGAAGTGGATGCCAAGTTTTATCTATATCAACTGAACAAGAAGCAATATTATTGTCTCCGTTCAGGAGAATGCAAGCAGACTCTTTGATTTTCCGTTTTTGGTTGTTGTCTTCTTTTCCTACGATCTTAATATTACTCCAATCGGCCATATGTTGTCCATTCTCAGTAAGGATATGCTCAGCTAATTTTGACTTGTCAGTATATCTTCTCTTTATATTGTTCTTATGCTCTTTCATCCTTACCGATAGAGGCCTGCTGGTTTCACCGGTATAATATTTTCCACAAACACATGGTATACTGTATATACAATTTTTTGATGACTGTTTTTCATTTCTCGGTTTTGTATGAGTCAAAATCGATCTCATTGTATTTTCTGTCTTGAACACTGTTTTCACTCGAAACTTGTCACCAACACGTTTAATTTTTTCAGATATTCCGGGAATGTATGGGATCACATTTGTTATCAGTGTTGGTTGTCTTTGTGTTTGTTGTATATTCTGTCTGTTCTCAATTTGGTGTATTGTTTTGTCAATGAAATGTTTCGGATAAGTGTTGAGTTGTAGAACATGTTTTATATGGTTCATTTCGGCATTGAAAATTTGGTGGTTCGATGATATGGATTTGGCTCTATCATGAAGTGATTTGATTATTCCTTTCTTCATACTTGTATGATGATTCGATTCAAAAATTGAGGTATCTGTCGGTGTGTGTATTTTTACGATATACACTTGTTATCAAATTGTTATCTGATTTTTTAATGAGGACATCTAAGAATGGTAATTGATTATTACATTCGATTTCTGAAGTGAATTTGATTGTTGGTTCGATATTGTTTATATAATTTAGAAAATTATCTAGTTCCATACGGTTATGTGGTCAAATAATGAAAATATCATCCACATATCTCCACCAAGTCTTTGGTTGTTCACTGAATTTTTTCACAATATTCTCTTCAAAATCTTCCATGAATATATTACTTAGAATAGGAGATAATTCTGAAAAATTAATACTGTCAAAAGGTATGAATTTTTCAATCACTCCGAATCATATTCCAAAATTAGATTTGATAACAGCTATTGAACAAACTGCACAAAGACTTCCTGATGAATTTTCTAATGAATATAGAATCAGAAATAAAATAATTATTGAGAAAAAACATGAAATAACACTAAACATCACAAGAGAAGAGAAAAACACACTCAATAATCTTAAACATGATGATACAATCAAAATACTTCCAGCTGATAAAGGCAACGCTACAGTCATTATGAACAAAAATGAATATAATGATAAAATAATACAAATTATAAATGAAGGCAATTACACAAAATTGAATAGAGATCCAACAGCAAACATAGAGAGAAAGATACGAAACATAATGAAAAAACACGAAAATAAACTTACACTAACAGATAGGAAACATATATCCAGATACCATAGCAAACCCTCACATTTTTATGGACTTCCAAAAATACATAAACCAAACAATCCATTAAGACCAATCGTGAGTTCGATAGGATCTCCTTGTCAAAATTTATCACGATTTCTTTTAGATATAATAAAACCTTTATCAGGAGATAGTGAACGTTTCATTAGAAATACTGCTCATTTCTTGGAGAAACTAAATAACATCCATCTCGATACAGATGATATTTTAGTAAGTTTCGATGTAGTGAGTTTATTTACTAATGTTCCTATAGAAAAAACTTTACAAATAGTGAAAAAGAAACTGGAAGATGATGAAAAACTCATCGAAAGAACTAAGCTGAGTGTAGAAGGCATTTCAGAATTTTTGGAACTATGTCTCAAAACAACTTACTTTCAATTAGATTATGATTTTTATCAACAAAATTTTGGTATGGCCATGGGTTCACCATTATCTCCTATTCTAAGTAATATATTCATGGAAGATTTTGAAGGGAATATTGTGAAAAAATTCAGTAAACAACCAAAGACTTGGTGGAGATATGTGGATGATATTTCCATTATTTGGCCACATAACCGTATGGAACTAGATAATTTTCTAAATTATATAAACAATATCGAACCAACAATCAAATTCACTTTAGAAATCGAATGTAATAATCAATTACCATTCTTAGATGTCCTCATTAAAAAATCAGATAACAATTTGATAACAAGTGTATATCGTAAAAAAACACACACCGACAGATACCTCAATTTTCAATCGAATCATCATACAAGTATAAAGAAAGGAATAATCAAATCACTTCATGATAGAGCCAAATCCATATCATCGAACCACCAAATTTTCAATGCCGAAATGAACCATATAAAAGATGTTCTACAACTCAACACTTATCCGAAACATTTCATTGACAAAACAATACACCAAATTGAGAACAGACAGAATATACAACAAACACAAAGACAACCAACACTGATAACAAATGTAATCCCATACATTCCCGGAATATCTGAAAAAATTAAACGTGTTGGTGACAAGTTTCGAGTGAAAACAGTGTTCAAGACAGAAAATACAATGAGATCGATTTTGACTCATACAAAACCGAGAAATGAAGAACAGTCATCAAAAAATTGTATATACAGTATACCATGTGTTTGTGGAAAATATTATACCGGTGAAACCAGCAGGCCTCTATCAGTAAGGATGAAAGAGCATAAGAACAATATAAAGAGAAGATATACTGACAAGTCAAAATTAGCTGAGCATATCCTTACTGAGAATGGACAACATATGGCCGATTGGAGTAATATTAAGATCGTAGGAAAAGAAGACAACAACCAAAAACGGAAAATCAAAGAGTCTGCTTGCATTCTCCTGAACGGAGACAATAATATTGCTTCTTGTTCAGTTGATATAGATAGAACTTGGCATCCACTTCTGAAACTTGAATATGAAAATGGAAAATTCGATATCAATTAATGAAAACACCTTGTAACCAGAATTCCTCCGTCTGCCAAATTGTCACTTTTCAGTGTCAAAATCGGAAACATCGAAAAAAGTTTACGAAGAAAAATATTTCAATTGTGTTGAGAACGGGAGCAGATTCGTTCCCGAAACGTCCACTAAGATAAGTAGAGGTTTTATTATTATTAAATAAATTTGTATTCCCAAATTTTTTCAAAAACAAGGTGTCACTGACCAATAAAGAATTTCTCCTTTAGGTATCTAAAGGTTTAATTTCAAGCGCAGTGACATTTTGGGACAGATCCTAAATCTGTCCTTACTACAAATATATTGCAATGATTTTCAATAACTTCTACTCTATTTTTTAGAAACGAGGAGAGAAAATCCCATCAAAAACTGAAAAATCAATAGTTATTCGAATTTCAAAAAGTATCAATGAAGAGACCACTCTCCTGCTTCGATTGATTCAGTAATCTAAGGAAGCGTAGAAGTGCCAAAATTATTTCCGAAATTATTTCCGAATTCCGAGTTGTAAATAATTTTGGCCTTCCTACGCTTCCGTAGTAATCAGTGAACATATTTCGGTTAGAATCATTTCCAATGATGGAATGATATTATAAAGGTACATTCAATGAGTATGAACAATCTAGTTCTTCAACAGTATTTCGAAATATGCCTCACTGAGGATTTCCATGGTATAAGCATATAATATTTCATAATCAGTATGAAATACTGATTATGAAATATCATCAGCGAAGACACTGATGAAAATACAGCAGGTATTTGCCTTCATCGAAGATCTATTGTTTTTCGAGGAAAGGATACGATCAAATAATGAACTAGGTCACTCTATATACAGTCTGATCATGCTTTCTCCTCAGCAAGTAGTTTTTTTCAAACATCAATATTCCCACTTCATCGTCTACTTATATAGAATAACACTATTGCACTCAATGTTGGTAACTCGAATTTAGGAATTTCAAAGAAAGCAAAATATTTCAAGTAATCTCCATAGTCAAGCAACTCAAGAAACCAGAGGTACCCTTATATTGATACCTGGTTGACTATCAAACTCAAACTCAATACTGAGGGAACTCATCGCTTCTCTCAATCAAAACTGTGGGATCATTTTGAATGATTGTCAAGTTTGCTAGTTCCTCCAATAGTTACACACATTGGATTGAAGTGCATCAGTTCTTCGTTCAATATCATTATTTTCTCGAATGATATTCTTCCATGACACACAGATGTGTCATGTAATGTATCAATGAGACTATATCTACCTCTATCTTCAAATATTGGTGAAGGAAGACATTCTTTTATGATTTGGAAATAATAAGAATTCTACATATCCCCGTTGTTTCGAGAGGTGACCAGTGACAACAATGTATTTCAATGATGAAAATCAGAACGAAGGAAACCGAATTGGATACTGCATTTTCCATCAATCACTATGGTTCAGCACCGAGTGCCACTCATTCATTCCGGTGCGATTCCTGCAGCTCAGTGTTCATCGATTGAATAATTGAATCCACTACATTGATCAATCAAGCCCATTCCAAAATGGCAGATACATCTATATTGATCACAAAACGAATTACGGTCAGTATCATGAAATGTTTTCCCGCATTATTAGTTTTACACTTACCAAAATACAAGCACTATATAACCAATCAGTAACCATATTAAATGAAATATGGTGAGATACATGCTATTCCATGTAATTTATCGTTCATCATAAATGAATTGTAATTACTTCCATGAATTTGACAGCAAACGATTTATCAGCTAACGGTGTAGATGAAAGTTTTGTGCGCGATGCTTTTTCATGTAGGATCACATTGGCTTTCAATAGATGAATATCGCTCGACGCTATCAGGCAACTTCAAGATGATCTATCTATATATCATTCGGGATTCAGATCCTTTCCTTTAATTCCAACCAGGCGTTGTTGAGCCGCTTGAATTCAGACTCAATATCATCTTCAGACAAAACACTGACAAATTAATGCTGTGTTTTACTATATTCATGTGTATTATTCTCAGTGACATGAATAATTTCAATTCCGTATAGGAAAGGAATATTATATTCAAAAGAACACTTGCATCTTCCGATAATTACTATAGATGATTCACTGAACTGGAATAGTCACATCGATCAATTAGGGTATGCATCAGTGTGCATAGTCTTCTTACATTTTGAATATCTATTCATGATGAAATCAATGAATTCAAAGATGAACTGAGATGGTTTTATATAACACCAGAAAAAGAGAAGAATCATTTCCTCCCAAATTTATCTTGAGACCACCTCATAATAGTTCATTGCCATCTAACTGGGAGACTTCGAATTCTATAAGCTTCAAGGACACTCAAGGAGTTTCAATTAGGTAAAAGTTATTATAGCATATTCGAACTCTTCAAACGTGATATTTTTCAATCTATTCATTCCATTCTCAATCTCATATCCTGATTGTAATCCTTACCTTTCATGTAATTTATGAGAATTTTTTCCAACTGATTTGCCACGAATGTATTTCTTATGTATAGTGGTTCAATGAAATACATACGATCTAACAGGCTCCTCACAATCCTTCTATGATCCAACTATTTGCTTGACCTGAACATCATTTAACGAATTGCAATTGAAAAAGGTATTTCCATTCCCCCAATTGACCTACTATAGCAGAAATGCATCACTGATTTTATTTTTCAATTTCTGTTTTTTTGGGTCCTCACTCTCACTCATGAATATTTATACATTCCCTTCCAAAACCTCAAATATCCTCAGACGTGCTTTAGCTACGACCTAAGAAAACAAAATTAGATGAATCAGGAGATTTTCATACTCAAGCTCTCCACTATTCATCAAGCTTCCTTCCACCAGAAGTGTTAGTTGAGTTTCTTTCTCACATTTGATCACTAACGTTTCAATATTTTTTCTCAATTATTTTTTTCACTGGCTGATGATGGAGGATTATTTTATGTCCCGTGTATTTCGTCTCATAACATTGAAGAAATTCCATGGAAGAAAATGTTATCCATTTCTTGTAGTGATCATCCAGACTCCAAAAGCCACTTCACACGTGTTTCCATCTCACGCCATCAATTAATCCAAACATGCTCCTATATGCCCTTTGGGTCACTTCCATTCCGCGAATATGGCTTTGATCCAATCACGGAACGGAGAATCTCAAACGTGGTTTCGGGAATAAATCATCCGGTACTCACGTAATGGGTTGGTGTCAAATCGGTTTCGAATTATCAGCGAATGGAAATTGGTATGTTGACAGAGAAAATGTGTGAAGAGGAAATTCGATTTCCGACTATGATATTCTTGATGTGATGGGCATTCATTCTGATTGATGTTGGATTCAAATCAGCAGCAGTGGAAATTCCATTGGAGACTGATGTATGTTGATCAAGTGTTGATGACAAAGTTACTTTTCGGAGACTGGGGATAAAAACTCGAATACAGAATGAATAGATACCAAGAACCCACAATATTATTCAGAAAAATCCAAATCTATGTTGCCGTCTTCAGTAGACCTGGAAAATGAAAAAGATTAGCGTTCCTCAATGTATTTCAATATGTTCTATTTTTGTCAATCTATCATTATTTCAATCCAATTTATTATTATTTTCTCTCACTATTCCACGTACAATTGTATCCATCATTGTATCAATAAATTATTCATATTCATTTTATGAACTATTCGCTATTTAACAATTTTTCGGTTACAGAGTGCCCAACAAAACATCTTCACGCTAGACTTGAAGTCTGTCTTGTGACCTCTGTTATATAATACACCGAATGTTTACAGTAGATTATTTTGATAGGGCATATAATTGAACCATCTTAAGCTTTCTTCATGGTGTGCTATTAAATTGCCGACAAATTCACTGAATGACATTTTTCATTCATAAAAAATTGATATTGTAATAAAATATCTTGTTCTTGCTGAATTCCTTAGTTCAATCTCACATCCATCTCATACATCAGAAATCCTACCGACTGCGTCATTTTGTAATAAAATATTTTGTTCTCGTCAAATTCCTTCATTCAATCTCACGTCCATCACAGACTTGATATTTATTCAACTCGAAAAAATTATGAGTTGAACCATACCTGATGATTAGGCATAATGCAGTACACTGTCCGGATGATACAACATTTTTTGTCCTCTGAAAAAGTATATATGATCAACGATCTTCATTTGACATGTCAAATCAGACATCTCATTTGACATGATCCAGAATTTCTGAAATGCGATGAAAACATTCTATTACTGCAAATGAAACCTCATGAAAATGCAATCGTCGGCTTGGAGGCTCAAATTCCGGCATTCTTCTGCGGAAACATACATCATAAAATACATAATGAGAAAGGCATTGTCAAAATGCACAGGGTGCTCTCATGAAAAAATAATGTTTCCCTTCGCCCAGAAAATGTCATGTCATGTCGAATAATCAGTATCATGGTTGAATAATGAATTCTTTTGATGAAATCGATGAGGAATCTGATTCAGCTACATATTTTTAAGTCATAAGTTTTCGAGAAAATCCTTGAACACTCTATATAAAGGAATAATGAACTCTCCACAAAATATCTGTATTTCTTTATTCAGTAGAATATTTTGATATATCATTGAAATTTATTCAAATTGAAACATCCTCGGGAGACAATGGAAAATAACAATCTTCCGCTCGCAGGCTTTCATCCACTTGGATCAAATCTGTAGATAATATTCATTTCGTCAATGCAGATACACATATTTTCTTCTTCAGTTCCAGTGAGTAGGAGAGATATCCATGAATTCTGAATTTGTTTTTTTCATGTTGTTTTCTGTATCTCTTGTGCCAACGATAAACAAGCATGTAAACACGTATTCTGAATGATCATAAAATAACAAGGTCAAGAATGATATCAATGAAAAATAGCCTGTAGATTTTGATTGAAGTGAATAATTTCATTCATATTATTATACATTCTGTCGTTCATATTGTGTCAAGAATTTTCTTAATTCAGAAACATAATCAGACACATTGGAGAAAAAATTCATTCAACCATAGTTACCAACGAGTACTTGAATAGCAGCTCCGTACATAGTAGTGAACATCAAAAAAATATCGAGATTCAACATTCAACATGATTGAGTGATATCAACGTACAGATGAACATTGGAAGATAATTATACTGTTGAAAGTTAACGGTAATGAAGAAATTGCAGTAAAGTATAGTATCAAAAACTTCTGATGATGGAATACAATGATGTATATGAATATATAATCATACATAATGATAAAAAATCATTATCTATCGTTCACCCAACCTTGAGAGAAGGCTTGGGGTATTCAGATATATTGTAAACACATTTCTCTTGATACAATCTACTGATTGTTACCTTGAATTTTTGATCACCAATAACTATCATATACTTGCATTACACGCATTGAGATTCAAAGAACCCTAGTGATCCATAACTTGTAACTTTTGAAACGCATCTTGAAGAGCTTCACAATGATTTATTTATATTGTAGACACTGATATAATGGAAAACTTCGTGCCATTTTTGGAATGATAGTATTTCATTAGTTGTTATTTATGTAGTTCGTTCAAACAAGTGCATTTGTTGCACAAATCATGAAGTTTGTCGGGAGAGAAAGTGAGAGCCGAGAGTTGCTGAGTGACTTTTTGCACGTATGTACACAATTTTTTTTCCACAATCAAATTAATTTGACGTGTGTTTCGTCTGAATATTCAGATTTCAAACTGATGATTGCAAATTGATCCTAGGAATTGTCACTGTAAAACGCTATTATCCATGGATAAGTACGAATATATGGTCAGTTTCAGAGCACTTCTTGCACAAGTGCAAAAAATAAAACTTTTTGCACTATTCAAAATGCAAAAAGTACTAGCTTTCTGCATGATTGTAGAGAAAAGTAATTGAGTAGATGAGATTTTTTTTTTCATTAGTTCCAGCGACGGGTAGCCGATATCAATTTCAATTCGAATGCTGAAGAATTTTCCCGAATATTCATTCTTTGTCCCGATATTCAGTTTTATATGTACCAACAAGGAAATGAAATGGGCGAAGGAATAAAGAAGATAACAAAAAGGTAAAATGAATTATGTTGAAATATTTTCCATCATATTATGTTCAAGTTTCAAATTACAACAATACAAATATCCTTGGGAATGATATAGAATTCAAATGGAAAGTATTCAATAGACTGCATCAATGGAAATTATTCGAACTGAATTCAATAGTGACATCTTGAAATTTGGGGCCTTTCAATCAGTACTTACGAAATTGTTGTACAACTACTATACTTTGGAACAAATGAATATTCTTTAGGATGAAGTTGGCAGTATTTGTAATACTCACTCATGTCAATATCTCTGGATTTATTTTCAAGAGTCCTATTTCAATAATAGAACTCACAATCAAGCATAGAACTGAGCTATGAATCAATTCTCTTCACTCCTTGCTAAAATCTATGAGAGAAGAAGACGAGCAATCCTATAAAGGGTTTCTTCATGAATTAGTAGAACAATATTCGTTATTCCAACAGTTTCTGCAACATTTGAGGATGCAGAAAGATCATCGAATCATAGCATATCACTGTATTCGATTGAGTAGACATGTGACTCATCACATTTCTAGAAGTGACTCCGACGTACATACACGATGGCTTGACAAAAAGGGTACCATAGCAAACATACATACATACATACACAATATAGCTCATCGTATTGTTTCATTGAAAGCAGTTCATAACATCAGGGCAATGCGAAAGCATCTACAAAGAGTTCGAGTTCGTTTTGTATGGTGCGAATGAAAAAACATCGGAACATATCGAGTGGGGGTTGGAGTAAGATAGTATATCGAATTTGCGTACAAAAAATCACGAGTACTCCCTGCTCGCACGCATCATTCCAACGATGAATCATGAACAAAAGAGAAAATACTCATCGTCCATGTATTTAGTAGTTCATGGAAAATTCATAAGAGGTAGTAATTATGTCTCATAAGTAAGAATAAGAGAAGCCACAATATTAGACAGTAGAGATCTAAGAACCAACACTCACCATCCTGAAGAATTCATCAGCATCATACGAACGATCTTTTCGTACCAATCATGAACATATAAAACCTCCAACTATTGTGTCTTTGAAAAAAATGAAGAAGTTCCTACGCGATAAACAGTGATCTAAAGAATAATCAAACAATAAGTGGACGCATACATTATTTTTCAGTATTCAGTATTAAATCCTAATATCACTTATTCATCGTTGATATAAAAAATTATTATAGATTTGGTTACTCAATGAATTGTGTCTCTGGTTGAGTGGAAGAAGCTGAACTCCGGCAGGTGAAATACAGGAGATTTGATATTATTATTATTTCAAGATATCAGTTGTCAACGAAATCTTGTGATACCCTGTATATCGTTTCATGATGGAAGATACTATAAATTCAATTCCAAATGTTGTGTGGGTCTGTAATGCTTTTTTGATATATAGCTCTATTCGTTCGAGTTGGCCAATTTCCACTCCTTTTTAATTTTCATCGCAACATTTGGTGTGAAGATAAATGGAGTGGAATATTTTCGAAATATTTCCACTGGTTCCATTCTCCTTTGTTTGCAATTTACTCATGATAAGTGATGATTAATGATTTTGTCCACGAATTCTTGAGAGGAAACCATAATGGAAAACCAATATATGTGGCTCATGATATTCCTCAGGATTTATGTTCCACAGGGTTGCTCATAATTGATAATTTTTCTTGATTCGAATTTCAGACCCTCCAGAAATGATTCTTGAATCTTCTAGATATATTCACTGATTCATCTCATGATATATAAATTTTGAACTTCGATTTTGAAAGTAAAATCTTTCTAGAAACGTGGGAATCATTATGCAGCTGATTTCCCAAGTTTCCGCGAAATTTTGCTAAGGAAGGTATTTTAATTGTGTTGAGAACGGAAGCAGATTCGTTCTCAAAACGTCTACTGAGATAAGTAGAGGTTTCATTCATATTAAATATATTTGTGTTTCCAAATTTTTCGAAAACAAGGTGTCACTGAAGAATAGAGAATTTCTCTTTTGGGTATCTAACGGATTAATTTCAAGCGCAGCGATATTTTGGGGCAGATCACAAAATCTGTCCTTACTACAAATATTTTGAAATAATTTTTAATAACTTCTACTTTATTCTTCAGAAACGAAAAGCTGAAGAATGAATGTACCACCTCCTCGAAAAACTCACAGACACTATTTAATGTATATATCATCCAATCAAATAGAGGTTTGTTCTTATCTATTTCCAACAATAAGATACTTTGATTCAATAAACGATATTCAACGAAATATTCCATTAACTTTCGAATCGTTCGAAGGATACGCAAATATTACGATATCAAAAGGAGTTAAATGTGGTATTCGACAAGGTATATACAAAGCACTTCAACGTCGGGAAAATACGCTTGGTTTCTAACAACATGCTACATGCAAAGGAGAGATTTCAAGATATGATTCCGCTTGTCGAGAGATCAAAAGAAATTTCTCTCTCGTACATTCTTCGATACTAAGATGATTAAGTAACATTTTCTCATTGCAGTCGGCCATCACATCCTTTCAATAACAGGGAGTTGGGTAGTGCAGTGAAGTGTGAAAATTTCATACTTGAGTAGACCTTCGTCTCTTCCAAATGACAGTTGGAACTGTTCTTGTTGGGAACAGATAGAAATAAATCGGGATATTCTGAAAATGACAGGTTGAAAATATGATAGCAAAGACGAATCTCTTATGTGCGTATCTTATTTGTCCCTGAAGGATTCATGAAAATCTGAATGATTTGTCATGGTGCTATGGAAACCTAATGATTCATGAAATATATTGATTTTGCTGTAGATGGATATAGTACGAGTAAGTTCTTGAGAGATGGGCGAATGATATGGAGTATTCGAGAAACATGACGTGAGGATCTGTCTATAGCTTGGTGTATGCTAGTACACCTCATTCCGCCTTCAACTCAGGAATTCTTTGCATAGTGAAGTTTTTCCTGATAATGGAACTTTCAAGAAAAATTTGAATGAATTTCCTTCTCCTCCTATGTTGTTGATGTTGATGATGTTCCTTGGTCATTATATATTTGCCTCTCGTATTGGCGAAACATGAAAAAAAACAAATTGATCACCAGTATCAAGTAATTTTGGAGATGAATTTCGATAGATTTGGAATTTCATGCATCAAGAATATGAAAGAACAAGACTCAAGGAATATCCAAGAATGAATTGACTCCTTCCTAACATTATTCAATCAATAAGTCCTCGAATTTTCAACCTCATTTCATTCGTTTCTTCAGTAATGCGTAACTAATTAAAAGTTGTAGAATTGGGAAAATCCTTCCGAGATATAATTTTCATGCAAATGAGATGGTTACTCTCCAAAATTGGGATTATGCAAATTATCCACAAGTAATAATCATCGTCGAGGAAATAATTTATGAATTGCAATGTTGCTTAGTTTATTTGTATCATTAGACAATGAGGCTAATATTATAGTTCCTATGCAGTTCTGATTAGTCTGAGTCGTCTGTCAACCTATGATGGGATATTTCCAGAATATTCATCACAATTATTAAAATCACAGAATTCTGATGGGTCGCGATATTTTTTGACTAATCCAAATAGCAGAATATTGGTTCTGTCGATCAAACACTACCGCAATTATGTTTTCACTGTGGTAATCATAATGATGTAACTATTTCATCACGATATCGAGTATCATTCTATCAATACTTCAGTTAATGACCACTAATGGAAATGCTTACTGAAATATTTGATTGATGGAAACTTTATATCATTGTGTAGTTTGTATGCACTCTTGCCTTTCATGAACTGGACAGAAAAAACGTGCCAAATTGCCAAATTTCCAAAATATTCACCACAATTATTGAAATTACAGAATTTTGACGGACCTCATGAGCGGGGTTCAAAAAATAAGAATATTCTTCAACTAATCCGAGAAATGCAAAATTGTCGCCGTTCGAAATATTCCACATTTTTTTATTGACGGCAATATTTATGATAATTCAAATACCGAAGACAAAATTCTGATGGGCCACGAGCAAGGTTTGAGAAATATGGATATCTTTGGACGACTACAGGGTTTTTCAAGCTCCTCCATGGGGAAATTAGTGCAAATAAGTGCATTTTCATGCAAGAAATTTGGTGTGTCATTCTTAGTTTCTGGACTATTGGAAGAAAACGAATATTTGTGATTTTTGTTAGACCTAGGACATTTTTGACGCACTCTTTTACGAAGAATCTGAATCTGTTATCGTATTCTGCATGGCGTTCTTGATGACAAAGTTTACAACTCTCAAATTTGTTTTCTCTTATGGGCGCCATATTGGATTAGTTCATTTTTTGAAAAGTTTATTACCTTGATTACAATGATGTATGATTGATATGTTCGAATCTTACATGCTGATCAAAATAGGAAAAAATCATTTTTGCGAACACCAACAGTTTTTCTTCTCAACATACTGAATTTCGACAGTTCAATCAAATATATGAACAGAAATGTTGAATTCTTAAGTTAATCTACAATGATAACGATTTCGAATGAAAAAGAGCGTGATATGCTTCAGATTCATTATGACTCGCATCGAAATGCGAAAATTAGGTCCGTAATTCCATAGGAATTGAGCTGATCATGGTTCATTTCTGAAGCCTGTATAATGTATGCGAAATCCACCTACATTTAGGTTTCGTTCCTTCATTTGTTTTCATCGCAATATTCATTAGGAGGTAACTATTCCATCAAGATTTCGCAAACTGTTTCGATCAAAACCTAAGAATATGACTACTATCGTGGAATGTCTTGTACCTCCAATAGAACACTCGATATATATTATTGAACCATAGAGAGCCGTCCGCGTTCGATATGCAGAAATAAACGCAGCCAATGTCGAAACAATTTATTTTTTGTCGTTTCATGGATTACTTTCTGGTACGGCAATACGTTGTAACGACTTTTATGCTCGCAGAGGGTTTATTTTACGACGATGCTTCATGGACTGACTTGATATTGCTCATTCCGTCCATTTCTATGCACTGAATGTTTATAAAACTAGTCGTGTTCTCTCCCAAACAGCCGCCTGGTATTCACGAAAACGATATCACATCGAACTGGAAAGAATGTTTACGACTGTACTATATTCTGGTTTGCAAGGGATATTTCCTCGGAGAATCGATTATCTAAGGATATCACGAAGCGAACGATTTATTCTAGGAAAGTTGCCCATGTAGCACCTCGTTCCAGATTTTTTCTAATACAATGTCAAGGCTTATAACAAGTTTCCAGATCCAACCAATTTATTCAAAGATTCGTGCAGACGAGGTCGACAGAAAATATACTTCTACATTTATATCACTCTATTCCACAATATGATATGATTCCACCTCATGATTTCGAATATTCAAAAATGAAACTAGAAGAAAAATCTGAAGGATATTGTATTTTTTGTTGCTTCAACTGAATTCTTCAAAAGGAAATAGATTTGCCTCGTGAGCATGCTCTTGGTGAGTTCGAAAGAGACCTTGTGAGATATTAACAATTTTTGGGAATCTCCTCAAGATCTGTTGAGATCTCTCTTGAATTAATGCAATATCGATCTCTTTAAAGAAACCTGAATACCCTGTTTCTCGGAAACGAATGGTTTTTCGAAATATAATATCATGTGAACTTTTCTACATATTTCCATATCTGTCAATGAAACATCTCCTAGAGGAATGTGTGATGAAGAATGAAAATTTGATGAAATCTATTCGTGTGTATTCTATTCCCCATTAACAACGTGAACCAAGGTAGGAAGAAAAAGAAATCTTTGGATAGGCACTGAGAAGAATGATTGAAGAATATCTCAGTGCTTTCAATATTGTTCCTCCTTGTTAGACTATATATGAATAGTGTTAGGGTCATTCTTTTTTTGTTACCATGCACACCTAATTATGGGGAAGCGATATCCGCGATGGGGCATATCAAGAAAGAAGCGTATATCTACGTTCCGAACGAATTGATCCCGTGTGAGTCTTTATTTACACGATATCAAACGATGATCGCAACTGGTTCATTTCAGCAGGTTGTTACGTAGCTTCGAACATTGTCAGATACCTAATAGCAAGATTGTTGGAAATCATGGGGCGCAGTTCCTGCCGCTACCGTTAAATTCCAAAAGATCAAAGCGGCATTGTCTTCGATATCGAACAGAAATTCTGATGCAGCTAGTTTTCCAATATCTGTTCATTATAAACATTGATATACGCACAAAAGGTGACTCGTAGCATGGAAGGAATATGTATGGATATGTTCTACATGGAAAACATACCTAATAATAACATCATGAAATCTACTATTGTTATAGTACCTTGCGGAAAATCAATATCGTGTTAGGCGGGTTGATCAATGAAGTATTTCATGCTTTTGCATGTGAAAATAAATATACCCAATATCTCTTGATTACTTCCATAATATCTATAACAAAAAATCATCATCTACTCTTCTATAAGAATCGTTCTCTTCTACCTTGAAATCGAATTCCAAACTCGATCTAGCTCCGCTAATTCTGTTACAATGGAAATGTATCATCCTGTATAGCATTATTCTCCTGCAGTTGATATTGCACTGCGGCGAATGTGAGTACAACAATATTTATCATTATCTATATCCTTCTCCAACTTCAAGATTGTCTTGATATAGATCCGAGAACTATTCCAGAAATGCTGATATCTCATTAACATGACGCTTCCATGTTCTGTATTCTGTTCATGTATTTAAATGTCTGAGTTCGTGATCTCATTACGGTTCATACCTAACCTGATCCAAGTTGTTTCATAGTCCCTGACTGCTACTCCATCATCAACTTCAAATCGTTTTATTCTCTTTCCATATTCGAAAAATACATCACGACAAATGGTGGTGAATAACCAGGTCATTATGATGTGAGTCAGAGGAAACGAGAAAGTATATTGCCTTGCAGAAGAAGGGGAAAAACGAAACTTCCCGGTCCAGAACCCTTTTATTATCTCACTGAAGTACACCTGGGAACAGACTCCGAAAGCTGACAACGAATCGAAAAAGATCACATTGGAATGAAGTTTCCGGTCGTAGATGAGAGAAGCTGATTTGCCTACAGCCAAAGAGAACTGATTAGTTTGACCTGGGTTCCCCAAACTCTTCCAGTTGAGGGCGCACTCACAAGTAAAATATTATGTCACGGCGCTCTTATTGTATTGGGACATTAAAACAACGGTTTTGAAAAAATAATGAGTATATTGAAGGTGACAGGATACAAAGATCAACACTTTCGAAGACGAGTAAGTCAATGAGACGTGTGATCTTGTGAGCTTGCCTCCATCTCTCCAAATTGATTTTTGAGCGATATCCGGCTACGTGTATGATTTCACGAAAAGAATGATAATGTTTCACTGTTACTAAGAACTCCACCATATCGATTCTAGCAAATCTTGTTTTGAGACCGTTGTCGAAGGTTCTCTTCTTGTTGTGAACTGAATTCTGGAGAAGCCTGAGCGGATGAAAAACCATGAACTCACGTGAATGTCTCAATATCATCTTCTGCGAAGTATTTTTCAAATCATTCTGTGAGCTTTTGAAATAGTTCTGTGAAAACGTCTTGTGATAGATCGCATCAGATACCTCGTATTTGTGCAATTCAGGGAAACAATTTTGGCGATTATATACTATCATCGATTCTGACTGTTCACATTTGCATCCTAGTGACACCAGTCTCGCTACTTCGATAACTCCTCTGAAATGGCAACAATTGAAATTGGAAACCAACAATCGAAACGTCGTGAAATATTATATTCAATCAGTATTCATTCTCCGCATCTTTCTCATTCTAATTTTGGGTGTAACCTTACATTCCAGCTCGTTTGTTGATTCTATTTTATATTTTTCTGCTTTCCATATCCGGCTTCAGTGTCAATTGAGACCTACAAATTTCGGAACAATTGTTTTTCAGATGCCACTTGTTATAGTCATTCAAAAAATATTGATTTCGATCTTGCTAAAACATCGGATACTATGATGAAGATAATACAGAAGTTTCTTGTAGAGTTCATTTCACAGTTTCATATGTCTCATATCCTAATATAGTCATTGTTCAGTTCATTTCTCTACGACAATGCATGAAGTATATATTCACACCTATTATTCAGCTCAGGATTGATCCAATAATTTTGAGTATTCATCTCATTGTACATTCCTTTAGATTTTCAGATTTCTCGACGGCAGCACTTTTTATCGAAGGAGTAGTACAACACCTTCATTTCTATATCGCGAATCTCTCTCACTCTCGTGGTACACTTCAATCACTATTGAGTTTTCCATTCCGCTATGAAATAATACCGTGTGAAGACATCAGGTAACCATGGGTGAGCCGGGAGTGACCTATTCTGAGTCTTCTTATAACGCTTTTGTCCTTTCTTGTCATTGGAGGCATTTTCCGCGCGGAAACTGCGGGTTGGATTGTACGTAGTTTGGTATTACATGTATTCCAATGTGTTTGCCATGTTTGCATCACCGTTTGTCGAGCTGCTGATTTTAAATCTTGATGAAGTTGAATTTGCTCTACTGGCAAGTCGGAGGAACAAGCTTGTTTCGCTGCTTGATCTGCACGTTCGTTGCCCGTAATTCCTACATGGGAAGGGATCCAGATAATATTGACGTAGATATCTCTAGTGCGATGGTGGTGGCAGGTGTCGAGGATATCTTGAACTAGGGGATGTTGTGAGTAATTGTTTTTGATGGAGTATATTGAAGAAAGGGAGTCTGTACATTCACAGAATCCCCCTACCTGTGAATTCTGTGATAGTGTAAGACTCACAATTGAGCACATACTTTTAGAGTGCACACACTACAGCCCAATGCGTCGCAAACACAAACTCAGTGGATCTCTCAAAAACATTCTTGGACTACCTAGCCAGTTTAGTGATGTAATACAGTTTCTCAAAGACTGTCGACTGTATAACTTAATCTGATTGTTATAATCTTTATTATATAAATTTATGTAATACAGATCCCGTGTCAGTGGCCATCAGATGCCGAGACACGTTAATATTAAATGAAAAAAAAAAAAAAAATACCGTGTGCATGTAGTGAATCGGGCCTTCTCAAGTCTTTCGAATGGCCGCCGTCTCTGTTTCTCGAGTAGGCGCGTTCGATATTGACTTGGTTAAGTTTCATTTGTTTCGTGTCACTTCGCCGATTTATAGGTTTGGAATCCTATTCATCGACCTTCGACAGTCACTGCCCAAGATTTCATTATTGCTCCATTCCATGATATTTTGGTTTGGGAATTATTTATCGAAATAGTCGATACATTGCCATGACGGAGCAGATATAGAGACTCACTGGATATAGATTATCAGGAGATATATGAGTAGACTCAAAATATGTCTTCAAGATCATCAGGTTCAAATTCAGCGAGTATTACTATTTGAAGAAATTTATTAACGATGAATGATTCCGCCAAATATACCTATGCAGGATATTTACGTTACTAGTTTGAATAGGTTTTCAGATAGTGTTGACAACACAAAAGGAAAACCCATAATGTTCGTGGAACATCGTGATAGCCAGCGGTGGGATTTTGGGAGTGGAGGAAGGTGTTGGAATTTTTCTTGAGAATTTGGAGGTTGTGAGCATCAGGAAAGACTTCACTAGACGAAGAAATCCACAACTTTGCTGTTCTATTGATGAATGTGAGTTAACTTTCAGAACGAATTCATTTGATGGGTGTGCACACCTCCATTGTTGTGCGTGTGTCATTCACGAAGAGATTGAAACGCAAGCGGTGCGTAGTGTGAGAAATTAGTAGAGCTATTCGCTCACAGATAATTTCACTTGCAATATCAATCATCATTTCCTGTGATATTCCATCATGAAACCAAGTAGAAAAATGCAGAATATAATTTGTAACCTGGTGAAGCATAGAACGTCCGACAGGCGATGATGATGATGAGAGTGATACCTGTAGTTGGATTTTCATGAATACTTTCTCACTTTCCCTTTTGGCTCGTGCAGATATGTCAGTAAGCACAAAATATCATACAAAATACGAAATCGACCAAACTGCTTCCAGTGAGCAATCTAACCATGTCGATTTCTGACAGAAATGTCATCGATGGTATTGCGAACTCTCAAGGATTACCCCTGAAAACCATATCAAATTTCCTATCGAATGACGACACACGTGAATTGGTGAACCCGGTATTTGTCGCGAAGGATGAAACCCTAGAGTTTATTCAGCCCGCCGTAGTGTTTCCTTAGTATACGTTGTCACGCCTTTGATTTCACGCAGTAACGTTCCAGCTAATATCTCGCCACAAACTCGAATAACTTATTCAGGCAACCTCAAACGAGAGGACGCTTCGTGAATATCCGTCTTAGGTTCATGAGGGACGTCCAGTTTAATAACTAAGCAGAACTCCGGGAATGAGATGCATGTGCTGCGGTAGTCGCTAGGAGGACACGCCTGAGTCAATATGCACAAATGTAGCCTCTAATAATGGATTTCTCAATCATTGATAAGGGAAATATCATCTCGCACTGGTGATCAAGTGGACGAGTAGTGATTGCTATTCACTGGAGGAACTCACGTTTGGGAAAGCCAATTATCTGAAGCGCCTGCAGTTGCATATGGATGAAGAGGACAGTCACACTTCTCCACTTTCGTTGGAACCGAATCTGAAACTTTCGATTCATGCATAGAAGACAAGATGATGTACAATGAGATAAGTTCTTTCCTATCTACTGTACGTTCGAGACATTATGTCAGTAGACTAGCTATCTTCCTGACTCATTTCGTGAATCGAAAATATTTATCTATGACTATCGGATATTGAATCTATGGCATGTAGATTATTTATCAATGTCTGGAGGTGATTATTCCGAGGACTGATGGCAAACCAAATATTTTTAGTATTCATGGGCTGTGACCAATGATGACGCTGCGAATTCCAAAAAAAGGCTCTGATCCCTTTACGTGAGTCAGTTCTCAAACTGTCGTTCCTCGCGACATTGTTCGCAAGAGTGATGAAGTTGAAATACACTTACCATAGACGATCTTGACGATTTTTATCTTGCAACAATTGTGTGCGAATAGCAATGCTATATACATTGGATAAAGTCAACAATGGAATGTTTGAGCACCCGATGCGCAGATACACTTTCGGAAAATTTCAAATATGTCCTCAGCGCAAAGCTTCGGCTCTCAGAACTGAGCTGTTTGACTGTTATCGTTGTGAATTTTTCTATTCTTGATCGTTCTCAATTTCGACGTAGTGTTTATCTGATTGGTAGAGTTCCAATTCGATTCGTTGAATTATGTTATCTTTGATTATTTTTATACCAGGGTGTTTTAGAGTTGAGCGTACATAAAACTGAGATAACTGTGAGTGGTGAGTTCACTTTAGCGATTCAGGTTCAACCCTTCTCAATGATTAGTATATTGTCAGTTATGACTGACATACAGGAATTTCTCCATATTTTGACGAAATCTATGTTGAGGTTGTAGAGAAACTTCAGTTCTTTATTCGCGGATATAATTACTATTTTTCTCTGGTATGAAGATTCAGAACCGAGCAGTAAGCGAGTTTTCCGAATCATCCAGGATGATTGATGATCGTGTATTGATGATCAACCGATCATCAATACCCGCTCATTGAAGAATATACTTCACTTTAAATAGTCAGCTCAATATACATACATTCAGAGGCTACAATATCGAAATTGGAATTTCAGTATGTTTCACACTATCGATGATATTCATCAATATCAATTTTCATATGAATGAATCCAAATCATTGAGCGGGCTAGATCATTCAATCTATTTCTTAGGGTTATTTTCTTCCATGGAACAAAAAATTCATTGTACGAATTATGATCGATTCTTCGAAAATAGAACATTTTCCTTGTGATGCGATGGTAGTTTATATGATTTCGGAATATAATGAAATCATTCAAGTAGTTAGGAGCTTCCCCAGAGAGATGAGAATATAAAATTCATCGAGCAATTAAATTACGTACCTTCGACAGATATTCAATCCAATACCTGAATACCAATACAATACCACATATTCCTCTTTCCACTAATATTCACCAGTAATCGAAATGATGCTGCAAACAGAATTCTCAGTCTCTCGAATGTGATTCACATCATATACAGGGTGTCCTTAAAAGGTCTTTACAAAAAGCTACCACATATTCTTCAGACCAAAACAATTCGATACAAGCAAACTTACCTCAGTAAAAAGTTGCTTAGTTTGGGCGCTAGACGGCTCTGAAGTTGAAATTTTCAAATCGATTTTGCTTCATAACTTTTGAATGGCTCATGAGATTTTTTTTCAAATTTGGTACGTTGGCATAGACTCATCGGGCAATGAAACTCATATCATAATCATAATGAATATCATTCCATGGGCGTAGAACTTGATTTTTTCAGTAAATAAACATCTAAAACTCCTACGCCAATGGAAAAAAATTAGTTTCGATATGAAATCTAAATTATTCAACTCATTCACTACAAAAAAGGTACTCTTGACAAAAGTCGATTCCTCTCATGGTTTCGACAAAATTTTAATTTTAGTGATTTAGAGCATAATTAATAATAAAACGATTAACAGATATTTCATAAAAATTGTTCAAAATGTTCACCATTTTCACGTATACAAAGATTTATACGACGCAAAAAGTTGAGATGTACTTTTTGCATAGGTTATTTCTATTGAAAATAAGTAGCACTGTTTTTTTTTCTGAAGACTATTATTATCTGCTCGAAAACAGTGATATTCACATTCTTGGTTTCCATAGTTTCATCTGTGTTGATTTGTCGAGTTTTATTGACGTTGATTGTTGATATCGGACTTTTCTGATTTATCACGGCCGTACAATACACCAATGAAGAATACACCGATATGTTATTGGTATTCGGATATTGTCAAGGAAATGGTCGAGAGAGTGTGAGGGTGTATTCGGCAAGGTTTCCAAATCGTCGCGTACCAAGCCACCCAACCTTTGCTGCAGTTGAGAGACGTCTTCGGGAGACCGGTCATTTTGCTCCTAGAACTGGTGATTATGGAAGACAGCGTTATGTAAGGATTCCCGAAGTCGAAGTAGAAATTTTAGACCGTATTGAAGAAAATCCAGAATTGAGTACTAGACGGATAAGTAATGAACTAGAAGTTTCTAGGAATGCCGTTCATGAAGTACTAAGAGAACAATTATTATACCCATACCACAAGACGCCAATTCAAGATTTATTAATCCATGATTCACGAAGTCCTCTGATGTTTTGTAGTAGGTTCATTAATTTGCAAAGAGAAATGAATCTGAACTTTGGAAAGAATATTTTGTTCACTGATGAAGCCTGTTTCACGAGAAGAGGAATAACTAATTTTCATAATGAACACGTTTATGCAATTGAAAATCCTCATTCCATCAAAATAAACCATTTTCAACACGAATTCAAAATCAACGTTTGGGCTGGAATAATAGGAAATTTTATAATTGGTCCTGTCATACTTCCACAAAGATTAACAGGAGACATGTATTTACAACATCTACGAAATACGTTGCCAAATTTGTTGGAAGATTTACCACTCCAACATCGGGTAGATATGTGGTTTATGCACGATGGAGCTCCACCACATTTTTCGGTGGATGTTAGGAATTTTTTAAACCAACAGTACCCAGACAGATGGATAGGTAGAGGTAATGATGCACCCGTGAATTGGCCACTACGTTCTCCAGACTTAACACCGATGGATTATTTTGTATGGGGTTATCTCAAGTCTACGGTTTACAAGACCCCTGTGAATACTGTAGAACAATTATGGCAACGTATCCAACAGGCGACGAATAATCTTACAGGCGATGAAGAAGTTATGCAAAGAGTACATTTCAACTTTTTGCGTCGTATAAATCTTTGTATACGTGAAAATGGTGAACATTTTGAACAATTTTTATGAAATATCTGTTAATCGTTTTATTATTAATTATGCTCTAAATCACTAAAATTAAAATTTTGTCGAAACCATGAGAGGAATCGACTTTTGTCAAGAGTACCTTTTTTGTAGTGAATGAGTTGAATAATTTAGATTTCATATTGAAACTAATTTTTTTCCATTGGCGTAGGAGTTTTAGATGTTTATTTACTGAAAAAATCAAGTTCTACGCCCATGGAATGATATTCATTATGATTATGATATGAGTTTCATTGCCCGATGAGTCTATGCCAACGTACCAAATTTGAAAAAATCTCATGAGCCGTTCAAAAGTTATGAAGCAAAATCGATTCGAAAATTTCAACTTCAGAGCCGTCTAGCGCCCAAACTAAGCAACTTTTCACTGAGGTAAGTTTGCTTGTATCGAATTGTTTTGGTCTGAAGAATATGTGGTAGCTTTTTGTAAAGACCTTTTAAGAACACCCTGTAGAATGAATGAGAGAGGGCCTGGTAGACTTCTTTGAGGGACTCCTGAGGTAGTTTTTCTCTCATCAGAATAAATATTTCACATTTCTTCGCATTTTCTCCTGTTTAATAGGAAACCACTGAACCAGTTGAATGCAGACCAGCCCTCAACAAAGCATTCTGTCTATGCCTGTAGTGGAGACGACTGGTGGCATCTATGGTGAATTTGAATGAATGAGAAGTTATTCATTTGATCCAGTAACTTTGAATGTCGGATAGTGTGTATACAGAGATGATGAGATTTTGAGTTACCAACCTTATGAATTTTTTTTTTCAGCTTTTGATGGGATTTTCTCTCCTCGTTTCTAAAAAATAGAGTAGAAGTTATTAAAAATTATTGCAATAGATTTGTAGTAAGGACAGATTTAGGATCTGTCCCAAAATGTCACTGCGCTTGGAATTAAACCTTTAGATACCTAAAAGAGAAATTCTCTATTGGTCAGTGACACCTTGTTCTTGAAAAAATTTTTGGAAATACAAATATATTCAATAATAATAAAACCTCTACTTATCTTGGTGGACGTTTCGGGAACGAATCTGCTCCCGTTCTCAACACAATTGAAATATTTTTCTTTCAAAGATTCGTTCCCGAAACGTCCACCAAGATAAGTAGAGGTTTCATTATTAATAAATATATTTGTATTCCCAAAAATTTTTTCAAAAACAAGGTGTCACTGACCAATAGAGAATTTCTCTTTTAGGTATCTAAAGGTTTAATTTCAAGCGCAGTGACATTTTGGGACAGATCCTAAATCTGTCCTTACTACAAATATATTGCAATAATTTTTAATAACTTCTACTCTATTTTTTAGAAACGAGGAGAGAAAATCCCATGAAAAGCTGAAAAATGAATGTACCACCTCCTCGAAGAACTTACAGACAGTATTCAACCTTATGAAAATCATATCGCTCATTCAACCTACGATAGATTGTTGATGTTCCGTTTTTCAGATTCCTATGAGGAGGAAGGAAAGTGCATCAAACATCAAGAACGGTATTATGACACAGGCCCGACATCTGAATGTTGTCTCCTTGAGAAACTCCGCAAACTTTACATCTCTCAAATCATGCCCATTTGAGCGTACTGCAGTGAAAACTCCCTCATGAGCAAGCAGGATATAACATTTCCACTGAGAAAGAGTCCCACCGTGTTGAAGTTCCACGGAAAATCTAGTTTAGATTATCCGCACTGCAATATAATAGAGGGCAGATTAGAAAGGCGAACACTCGGAAAATTACTTCGCTTGCGCCGCTTGCCCGTACGCTGTTTATGTTTTTAGTTTACAATTTTTCCTTACTAGCGATGTTGCTTCGTTCGAATGATGATATAATAAAGCATGGTGGCGAAGCTTTTTCATTTCACGTAACGTTCGACCGATGAACAAGAAAAACGTCCATTTAATTCGATGAAGAAAAAAATCGGTTGTACTGTCGGAAAGAACTGAACCAATTTCACGTGACAGTGGGTCGTATCTCACGGCGTTTACACTGATGCGCTTTTGTTATGTTCGGACTTGGTGAGACAGAAGCCAGAATCGTAGCTTCATGAGAATGGAAATTGATTCTATAAAATAACCTCATTCTAGAAAACCGAACACCATGAGCTCATGAATGATTCTGCCACAATGTTCAGGATTATTCCAGCGGTTCGAATTAGAGGAGATTCCGATTCATGATTAGTTTATTCGGAATGATTTGCACTCATTCGATTGGATGACAAAATAGGAGATAATTTGAATGACAACGGTGGCGTGGTAGCATCCTCCATCCTAAATCTGAGTTCAAGAAACGAAAAATACAAATGAAAGAAGTATTGGCCATTCTACGTTTTCTTAGATTTCAACGATTCAAGACGAGTGAGACTGATACACTCGAGTCTAAACAGAATTAGTAAACGAACGGATTGCTGTTCGGAGAGTATTCAGAGGAATTCTGGGTATAGCATATGTAGCAGAGCATAGATTCCTATGAGGAAGAAGACGGAATCTGAATTCGAATTGCATAGATTTGCACAAAACATTAGCGATTGACTAGAACCACATGAAACATTGACTAAACGTGAAACTGAGGTGAAAAGCTGTGAATATCAACAGATGCTAGATCACATAGCACGAGAATAGTAGATAATAAATCCAATCTATAATATAGAACACAGTTTCCTCACATTACTCACATTACACTACTCGATAGTAACAGAAAGTACGTATATCAGGGAATGACGAACTGAGTACATATTCATTGATTCATGATACAATTCTTTATTCATCTCAAGCCAGCTGTATTTCGTACTCAAACATTAGAATACCTTGAGAAACTGTAGAAGTCGTTCATGCTCTTGAGTAGATATGTATTCTGAAGGAAGTGAACTTGCAATTGAGAGATAGATAATAATAGGTGAATAGGAAAATTCGCCTAATGAAGATTAAGGAGTAGTACATTTCGAATGTGATATTCATTCAACGACC
Organism: Gastrophysa polygoni; assembly: GCA_963576655.1. Lineage (NCBI taxonomy): Eukaryota > Metazoa > Arthropoda > Insecta > Coleoptera > Chrysomelidae > Gastrophysa > Gastrophysa polygoni. Next base: position 7,928,132 of record OY755091.1, read on the forward strand.
ATAGGGCGTAACAAGGTGATCTCAATTCCCAATGCTCAAGTTGCCATAGTAAGTCACCCTCACCACTCACATCACTGTACAGTTCCAAATCATATATTCATGCACATCGTCTTCCAACAAATTTTCGTCGATGAGACCTTGGGAAAATACCATAAAAACCATTTCATCGCAATTACTAATGATGCTGTTCTTCTCTGACCACCTCATGAACGGGATCATGCTTATTCAGCAGATGCTCTTCTGAACTATCCTTCTTGATCGAGAAATAAGTCATTCGCGAAAATTATATACAGAATGAGGAATGGCTTGGAGCCTTGAGGAACACCTTCAAATATCCTGATTCGATATAATGTCTATATGAACTAGTTGCTCACGGTCCTTGAGAAGCGACTCGATGGAAGCAAGATTTATACCTCAAACTTCTACTGATTTATTTTCGTGATCAAAAGATAGTGATCAACACAAAATGGAGCACAAGAATATTCACCAATGTTTAACAAATCAGAATCTTCAACAGTTGTCCAATTCATAGTTCAGAACCTCTATTATCATCGACAGACTTGATAATTATGTGAGTAGTAGAATTTTATTACAGTAGAATATAAAGATATTTTTTTTCGCATTTTCATTTGGCGTGGTGATGCAATGCAGGTAACAAGCAATTCGAATCACTCAGGACAAAAAAACTTGATTGAATCTCAAAATGATTCGAATAGTCTTGAATGTTGAAACAGTCTACCTGGCTTGAGCCATTCCAAAGCATCAATTTCAAGCAACAGGAAGCAACCAAACAGAACTGAACAGGATACGGTCAAGATACTAGAATTCAACAGATAGCATCTCAGATTGCAGATCTCATATGTCTGTCCAAACTGTCCTGCACTGTGCAGGTTCTTCAGTTTCGACGACACGCTAGTAATTTCAGCAAACCCCCCAATACACTACTCATACTCTGTGGAATTGGGTATATTTAGAAGAATATCAATTTAGGAGTGTGCCACAATAGGCCACTGAAGCCGTGACGGAGGGCCTGTTGTAAAATGGCACAATCACAATATTTCAAAATATTATTCGATTCTGGTCGAAACCGTTTGCATGCAGAGACTTGAGTTTGATAATCGAGTTGAATCGAGTTCTCTCATAGAAGCGAAAGATGGAATTACAATTCACTCTCATTGTTCTTCTCCATCAAGATGTCCATTATTTTCAATCATTACAGTTGGTTTCTCCTTCCAATTCAAGAACTTTCTGGACATCACCGTATATGCTCATCTCCGAATCATAGGGGATGGCTTCCCATTCCGTATACTCCAGGGTCCATGCTGATATTGCAGAAGTCACGACCCCTCATACTCCTCACGAATTCTCCAACACCTTAGTCAACCTGCGACCGTATGTGACTAGCATCCGCCAACAATCCGAACGACATATGGGAGCCATAATATAGGTACAGAGGTCTCGTAAATAAATAAACTGCTGAATATTTGAAAGGCAACACTGCAAATAACATCGGAATCGTCGGATAACGGATGTGCAATCAAAATAAAAAATTGATGATTGTTTTGGGTGGCAGCGGTCAATGGGAAACGGCTCAGCGCGATGGCATAAAATGGAACTTCAGAATTTACAATGAACAATTTATAACCGGCTTTCACCCCCCGACTATATAAGCAGCCTCTATTTGTATTGGTTGCTGCTCCAATTGATCGCAGGCGAGGCGGATTACATTTGTCTTGTCAATGAAAATTTGTTCACTGACAAGCTGGAGTAATCCGAATCGTCTACTATTGAACTTCGTGTGATATGTTCACGTGCATATTCGTATCGACACAAGCAAATGAAATATTCAAATTTTTATTAGCCTCATCGACATTGGATGGTATCAATTTATGTGATATTGCTATATTTGAAGCACTGACACTGCTGATAAATTCAATATCCCACATGAAGTTTGATGAATTCGATACTTCATTTCCGACTGTAACAAATTCGTTGATCTGGACGAATTCAACCCAAAACTCTGAATCCGCTCGACAATTATCAACGCATGATGACAGCAATGATGAAATGTTTCACCAATGACATATAATAATGATCATTGAACTCCTAACGTGAAGTGAAGACCGTTCAGAATGATTTCCTTGCTGGATCTTTAGGTGACATTTTTTGAGTCCTACGATGAACTTGAAACTGCCTTCAGCAGCTTGCAATCTAGTATCATGGTTGAATATGAAGCTTATTGAGAGAAATTGATTTCGTAAATAAATTTACAGTTTATTGCCTGATCTCAGCGATCTCATTGAATAAGTGATTATTTTCAACGAATCATAAATATATTGGAACACTGTATTTTATTTTTGGAATTTGGGCAGGAATAGTCGAAACCTCGTTGAGAATATTAATCCGATCAGAGCTAGGAAATCCTGGGATATTAATTGGAAATGACCAAATTTATAACGTAATTGTAACTGCTCATGCTTTCATTGCTCAATGATATCCCTAGAAAAATGGATGACATGATTCATGAATTTTTCAATTTGATAACAAACTCATTCACACTATTGTAACTAGAAGAGCTCGAGTTTGAAACCTTTGTCACATTCCACACCTTCACACACCTTTATAGTGAGAACTGGAATACCTAGAACATTGTGTAACAATATTCTCATATGTTGTAGGAAATCGTCAATTTGGGATTCATCAACTGAGATACGTCGTCCCAGATATTTACAATTTGACCTTCCTTCAAGGAAGGTTTTATTTGATGATGGAGTGCTCGATAAGGGTAAAATCTATGATGCCACAAAAGCACTGAAGGTCAGAAGAAATTGAATCCACCTTCTTAAGGACGTCCTTGGTTTCCCTCTTCAGGAGCAATTCAATTCGAAATAAAGCTCAATATGTGAATATGAAGTGAAGTGGGTTAGTACCACGTAGCATCGCAGCGAATTACAATTCGAGTTACAAACACAATTATTCTCTCCCAATTTTCTCACAGTTTGAATAACTTGGAAGTTCTTGAGAACAACAAAGGAGAACTACGAATTGTGGGAATGAAACATGAAACAGAAATATGATTAGATTTACAAATTTGATGAGCTCTCTCACGTTATAAGTTGATGAAGTTATTATTCTGAATGCGCTACATGCATTCGCCGTATGCAAGCTCTCAGACATATTTTGAACAGCACTACTCTCCACCCACTCACATATGGTTGAAGAATGCAAATAGACAAGTGCATCACGAAATAACTGAACATCACGTTACCTTTGTCAAAATAGTGGAGCAAGTTTGGATAAAAGACTTCTCATGAACCTTGAACCTATATCGTATATTTATCAATCAATTCTGTACAATCCACCGAGAACCTTCGTTATCGCTCTCCGAAATTTTGTTCACGATTGCGTCATCGAGGCAGAACACGACAGATATTAATTATGTACGAATACTTTTTAGAATTCTTCGACTGACCTCTTTCACGTAATCGACTGTTGAATCCCAGTCAATGAGCACTAATGAGCATTGTAATGCTATTAAACTGAAAGAAGTAGCTTTATATTTTGTGTCTCTATGAGAAGTTCATTACGAAAATGGAACGAGTATCGATACAACATTGTATCTCTTGGTATTGATGATTTAAATCGAGGTCCTGAAAGGAATCAAATGAAGACGTGCATTCTATTCGAATGACTCGAAGGACTTCATTTTCCAGCTTTCTGTGAGATTTTCTCTCCTCGTTTCTGAAGAATAAGGTAGAAGTTATTGAAAATTATTTCAATATATTTGTAGTAAGGTCAGATTTTATGATCTGCCCCAAAATCTCACTGCGCTTGAAATTAAACCTTCAGATACCTGAAAGATAAATTCTCTATTTGTCAGTGACAACTTACAGATTCGAAGGACCTCAAAATGAATTGAACAAATCATGTTCGTTCAGGAGAACAATAAGAGGATTTGCATTTGTCAATTGTGTATCAGTAACCTGCAGAAATGCTACATTTGCTACTTCGCGAATGTGCAAGATCATCAATCCAATCTGTATTGATAGGTCACATGACCTCGACTCATGATCTAAAGAACGTTCATCGAACCTCCTGAACATCAATCTGAAGTCCGATTGTCGAAAGGCTACCATTCACCCGACCCAAGGTCACATGACCTCGAACTACGACCTCGAGATCCCCCTATTCACCCATTCATCGACCTTCCTGAAGACGTATTTAAAAGCCGGTTGTCGATATCTCTTACCGTTTCTGAGATATGAGTTGGTACGGAAGGACAGATTGCGAATGGATGCTTTTTCCACACTCTCAACGATTTTCCACCAATGACGTTTTGCATGCTTTCCTGCGTTTTTGGCTGATGCATAACGCTTTTGTCTACCCTTTTCGACGAACGCGTGACGTTTTTAACATTTTTTGCGTCAAGCTTCCATCAAATAGAAACGTGAATTCTTTCAAAAGAGTAATGGTCAATATATCGCAGATGCACAATGTGTTGAGCTCAATCCTCTTAGATATGTAGAATAGAATAAATCAAATGCTGATAACGACGGCCTTCTCGAAATTTCGAAACTCCAATTCAAGAAGCCGACTTGAAGACATGTTTGTAATAACATGTCATCCTCTAGGATAATACCTGGAGTGAATAGAATAAAAGTCAAAGACAAATCGCAGCATAACAATGAATGAAAAGAGTAGTAATCAAGGATTTGGTGACATACTCACATGGAAATGAGTTAGCAACATGAAAGGTATCATCTATTATTGATGAGAAGTTGAAACAACAAAACCAAAATTGGAAAACAAAGAAATAATGCATGCAGACAGAATGGTTCATGAGGAGGAGCTTGTTGATCCTGAAATATTCTCCTGTTTTCGTTTCATGTTGTTTCAACTCCTCATCCATAATAGATGGTACCTATGGATGATATTTGTCACATTGAAATCGAAACTACATATCTGATTGTATCTTTCAGAGACCTGATGTGTACAGAATGACCTGTCGTAAGATATGTCGGCTTTCGAATAATATTGTTTCTGTTAGTGAAATCGGAATTGAACACCATAGGAGAACAAAAATTCAGCAATGAACACTTGTGACCCTGCCACCTGTCCCTACTCTGAAGTCCACCCTGTGAGCGACCAAGTACGATGTCGAGAAAGAACGTCATGATGATAAGGATAGCAAGCCCTCTCGACGGGTCATTGCTTACTTATTCTATTTCAATTCCGTCAGAAATGAGGGGCATGAGAGGCACCTTCCAACCAAAAAATATGTTCCTGTTCATACTCGTTTTACATTGAATAGATTGTTGATAGTGTCACCCTCTCCCTTATCGAATGAACCCTTCAAGATATTAGAGGGGAGCATAGGTCGAATGTCCCTTCATGTGGAGGGTTTTTCGTCCCCAGAATGTATTTTTGAATTTTTCTTATTCCCAATGAATAATGTTGAACGAATATAACAATCTTTTCTGGATCGAAGTTATTATAATATGTTCACCGACTTGTCATCATTTTGGTACTGACACTCATATTCATATTCAATATGTCATGAAAGTCTCCTACACTCTTTCAAAACTATCTCATGGGAGTTTATACTGACTGGAGCGTAGGTCGAAAGGTATAATATTTGTGATTTCTTTTGGCCTGATAGTAATTTCGGTAGCATTCTATTCTCCTAGGGATTGATATGTTTACCGGAATGTGAATATTCAGAAGTTTCATCCCTGCTCTTCTGAACTGTTCAGAATTCCAGGTTTGAATTCAGCCTTGGAATATTATGTATATATTTCTCTCGCAAGAAATGAGGTGTCAGTTCTTGATATCGAATATCGATGAAACAGTGATAGAACATTCATCATCAACACTTTCCGATTGATGTGTTGACAGACACATTTTCATCCGTGGAATATTTGAGAGGGTGGTTTTTCAAGGACGGACGTGGAATCATCATATGTTATTATTGGATAGACTCAGTTGAGTAGTAATTGTACATTGTGATCTCATTTGTCAATGTTGTATCGATGGAGGAAGCGATGTGATATCATCACATTGAAATGGAATCTAGTGACCTTCGTTATTACTCTACTGTTATACCTCAATCTAGTTCCTTCAAAGGAATACATTATTCGATCCATTACAACTCGTCCTGGAGTATTTCGAAAGATCTCTAATGAAAACCAAAATGAGAATCTGGAAATCTAGTACAGCTCAAAGCCACAGAAACTCAAGAATCCGAAAAGATGATCACACAATGCCCAATATGATTATGTCATCTATCACTATTCTTATGGAGGCATCAACATCCATGCTCGATTTTACCATCAACCACTCTGTACCATGGGACGACCATTGCGTTAAGTGCTTCACAAAAACTCAAAGATTTGATTAGATTACATCAGGTTATATTGGAGGTATTTGCATAACTTCTAATGCACACTACTGAATTTTCAGAACCACATGTCAGCTCTCTCATAGGAAACGTCTAATTAACGTTCATGAGTATATATCCCAATAATGGAATCAAGTGACTTATCAATTATATTGCACGATATAGGAATCAGTCAATGAGAATCACATCATTTCTTCTGATTATCCCGGAAGGTAGCCCATACATGAATCACTCCATATCCCTGGTGTGAAAATCTTTTTTTCAGTTCATGTGCATGGATAGGAGAACAATATATCTTGAACTTCACAGGACAACAAAGTTGGCTCTATGATTATTACATTAACAGAACAGGATGCATAGCGTAGCACATCCACCATTAGAATGCGAAACTTTCGTACCCGACTTCAATTACTACGCAGAGAATATATGTGTCGTTGAAGTTGAGTTTTTATGATATGCGAGTCCAATTCGAAATTGGAGATTTGAAAATACATAATATGGATTGACGGATTGATTCTCCCAAACAAATCATCAGAATATAGTAACGGAAAAGAAAATGAACTGTTGCGAGGATATTTCAGAACAACATCTATTTGTACAGGACACATATGTCCCTGAGTTCGATGAATTATGAAGTGAAGAGACTATGAATTGATGAAAAACTTCAGAGAGAGAGAGAGAGAGAGAGAGAGAGAGAGCGAGAGAGAGAGATACTTGATTGGGTTTCAAATACTTTAGAGAAATGAAAAATTGCTGAGACATGATTCTTGTTCATAAAATATTACATTAAACTACTCACGATACTCTAGTGATACTGAGAATTGATCGGACTTGCCAATAAATGCTCCTCTGAAATATTTCACCATCAAACTTCTCGTTACTTCTGGAATTACCATATCATATTATTCTGTACCATTTTGTATGTTTTCCATGTATTATACTGCGTTAGCTGATGCCATGAAAATGACATTGGTGATATAGGCGAATAATTGAGTTTCACGACAAAGTCTCCACAAGAGAATTCTTGACAGCAATTATTTGAACTTCAAGTTAGGTAACTTCGTCCCAATTAAAACTTTTGTATTTCTCTTGCCACTTTTGAGATTCCAACGGTGAAAAGAAACCGTTTCACTACGTAGGCAGTATCGTGGGCAGCAAACGAATATTTTTCCTAACCTGTAATTTTTCAAGACATCGAGTATATTGAATGAAAGTCGAGACATCGACATGTCACATATGAGACATCTCAAATATTTCTCACTATCAATTTCTTTCGACAGAAACTCAAGAACAATTTTTCATGAAAACTGTCCATTCATCTGAGTGTGTCATCACACTCAAGTACTTTTCATTGAATTTTCATAGACCACATTCGTTGTAACGATGATCCTGTTCTACAGCAATTTTCGAACTCCAATATATGCACACATTCATGCAAAGGATATAAAATTTATTTCTTCGATTCATCACTTTTTCTCCCGATTCAATTCCCAACTACCGAGTATAAAGAGGTATTTCAATAATATTTTGTCTATTGATTGTCTTCATTTATTGAGTATGAGGGATCATCGCTTCCTACTACTCGAATTTGTTCTTCATGAGATTGTGTCCAGCAATTTTGCCAGTGATTGACACTTTCGAATTCATGTTCGGAATGACGAGTAGTTTTATGTGATGAATTTTTTTTGACGAAGAAATTGAGAAAGTTGTTTGGAAATTAGAGTTCTATCATATTCATCATCATTATACATCCATTAGAATATATAATATATGAATAATATAGGATAATGGATTCTACAAGTGGGATACGTATCCCAATGAACCTACTCAGGTATGTGGATAATGTTCGCACACCGAATTTAGGTTTAGTTTAGATTTAGTTGCTGTATAACATTTAGATTCATGATGATTGGATTGCATCACTTATATTGAAACAAGTTCCTCCATTAATCACATATTCATTATATTCAAATAACGGCGCATTACTTATGTCGCCGAATGTACTTCACAGCTGTCCAGTAGAGGAAATCCCGGTCTCAACGCGAAGAGCAAAAACGTGGAACGCGTGAGATTCCATTTTTGTGAATCGAGGTACTAGTCGATATCGGTACGATCGTGTACGTATTCTCAAACGCTCCCAAATTCACCCCAAGAAGCGCGAGTGACCCCTCGTACGAAACCTATATACAGTCCACTTTCACCCTATATATGAACGGGTAAAGAAGGCCGGCCTTAAACAGACCTGGAGAAGACCTACAGTGAGACTTTGATGTAACTTAACTGGACGGCTGTCATTGTACTCAGTTCAAACAAAGACAGATAATATGAAAAGGAGTGAAAAATGATATATTCGCCTCTGTCATGAACTAACATGAGTGGAGCTCGAATGAAAGCGAATCCATACAAACTGAATTCTTGAAGTCGCATCTCAGTTATCTGTTGAATTGAGATGAGACTTGAAGAATTCAGTTAGTATTGTATCTTGTTTTTACTGAATCCTCATTCGCAGATGTAACGAAATATCAACTAGAAGCAGTTGTAATTTCGTCAAGGCATCAGCTCCTGATGAAATGAAATCCAAAATCTCAACTAATCGTGTCAGTTTCAATTTGTTCAGTTGATCATGGCAATCGTGTATATTTAGGTGATAAAAACAGAACTGATTTCGAATAGAGAGAAGGAGAATTACTTTTTCTCAAAGAAAGGAATGAAAGATAGTTCCTGGATATGATAATGAAGATATGGAAAGGGCAATTGCATTCTGTATGGACGTGGTGAAATGATGTCTTGGGTAATGAAGTTTTATCGAGCGTAGTGCGAGATGATTCGAGAGCTATGCATGAGCATGTCACTGCCACTGTTAGTTCCAGAGGTTATGCAAATCTGAGCGGATACTGGCCCATTGTTGTTTTAAGCCGCTTAACGGAACGTTAGCTCCAACTCGAGCCTAATATCTGTAGATGTGGCCGAACCTCGCCTCTCCTCTCATTTGTTGCGTACAATAGGTATGCCCTGTTTGCAGATAAATCAATTGCTGGCTGGCCGGGCCACAGCAGTCGGTGCGACTTTGTAAGGGTCAATTTAGGATTTGCAATTCATGGCCCCGAAACGAGTCCGGCGCCATAAATTTCGAGTTCGAAACTCGAATCAATTAAATTCGGCCCGTTCAGGGGAACCGCACAATGTGCTGACGAAGTTAATAAATTCATCACTGGATGGTTGATTATTTTTCGAAGGGCGCTCCTGGCCGTCTGACTCGGAATTATGTGGGCACGCCACTTTCCTGTTTTTCCCAAGTCGGAAATGTTGTCAGGCAAATTGGGGCTCTGTTGATTACGAAGCGCCGTCACCTAATCGCACAATGGAAAAATACGGTTTTCAATTGGAAAGTCCACTTTGCAATGGAAGAGGAAATGAACGAATTTCTTGCTCGACTTCATTCCTGATTAGCAATTATTCGAGATATCTAGTTTGTCCATCATAACGGTGGATTGGAAGCTGGTTTCTCAAGAATCAGTCGATTTATTGAGACGGATTGAATTGAAAATCATCGTTCAACAAAAATTCTCGATTGATCGGTCGACTATCAAATATAGACTGATTATGAGCTGGTGGAGAATAATTTTTTTCCAATCACCTTACATATGATTGGGTGTCTGGTCTGTTCATGAGTGAGACAATTAAATTGAAGAGCATGAAGAACCTAATTTTACCACTCAAATACTACTGAATATTAGTATTTCATAATGATTTCTTGGATACATTACATCTACCATGCCAGATAATATCCCGAATATATATTTCAGATTGACTATCCCAAAGTGATGGGATTCCCAAAAAATATACTCACTTTCATTATTTCCATATATTATTGATGATAATGATGATGATAGTGAATGTTCTTCATCATCATTTGAATGACTCCGCTCTGAACATTCTTCATTGATATAAAATTATTGATGATAACAAATGAGTGTGGTATGAAAAACTGAATGGCACAAATAACTTGGATTGATTGAAAAAGAGTGTATACTTCTTCAATGTAATTACTATTTTTATTCTCATCAAAATTGGTCGTACTTGTTGTCAACTACGAACAGAAAGTGAGATATTATATAGTTTGATAGTGAATGTGGACCTCCAGACTATAAAAAAGAATTTATCTTCAGTACATCTCACTTTCAAAATTAGATTTATGTGACAAAATAATTTTGAAATCATGGAATCATTTTCTTCGAATATTTATATTCAGGGAATCATTTGAGAATGTCTGAGAACTGCATGTCATATTCCACTCATTTCAAGTAACAATATCATACTGTGGAACAAGTGTGGAGAATGAGATATTTCAAAGGCTATTGAGATATATATATATATATATATATATATATATATATATATATATATATATAGTATAGTAGTTCATCTTCTTATCACACGAATATCGGTTTCTGAAAGAGCTGCATGCAATATTCTTCTGTCGACCTACTGGAAAATTAAAATATGGTGGATTCTGGAGATTTGTTTGAACAAGGGACTAACAATACAATGTTCGACTCATAGAACATTTAGTCAGTTCCAGAATTCGCTGTGCTACATATTACCCGCTCATGAAAAACCAAATTGATGTACCGTAAAAACATGGTGGAAAGATGTTTTACAGAAGAGGATGAATGATGAACAATACGGAAATGCATTGGACTATTAGAATAATGATCATTGATTGTAATATACAAAAAATTGTTCGTTACTAATGGAATATGCTTATTCCATTTCACTGAACTATTGAATCATTGATTTCTGTGATGATATTATTAATTCTTCATTCCCTAGAAGAGGTTGATGGTCTCGTAGAGACTGATTGTGTTTTCAAGATCGACGGAACTGAACTCTCTGATTCGAAACCTCACTCCATGTGTGGATTGTTTTCTGTATGTGATGGGACTGTGTGAACTATTTCATTCTGTGCTATCCGAAGTGAGAAACGATACGTTTTTCAAGCAGGTATAACATATGTCTGAAGGTGGTGAGTGACTCATTATTAATCCACATTCTGAGAAATTCTGCTCGCAGCAGGTTTGAAAATTCAATTTGGAGACAAGCAATATTAACCAGCAAGTCATTCAGTTCAATCGGTACTCAGTTCGAAGGATGAACGATTCGAAAAATTTTGTATAATATTCTATCTATTCTCCGTTACTAGTGTTGTGAGTATAATGTCGAATCATTCTGAAATTAGGATTGAATTTTGTAGGAATTTCGTCTATATAACAGACATTTTCATCATCCGTGGATGACTGAAGAGTTGTGAATCTGACATCTCATTGATTCGTTATTCAGTATACACCAACTGGAAGTCCAAAATATCCTGTTACATTGGAGTTTCATGATATATCGTCACTCTCGAGGTTCTCAACTTGCGTTAGTGGCACCCCCCATGTATCCGCATTCATATCACCCCGGCAAGATGGATGTGGAATATAAGTTGTGCTTTATCAGATCATCCAATTCGTCGAATGGTGCATTCCACACTTTCACCATATAACTTCCTGAACGGCTTTTTCTTTATCGCGTTACGGAAGTTCGTGGCACTAAAAGCCATAACCATTAGCTGGTCTTGTTTATAGCCAAATAAACTTAGCAAAAATTCAATTTGAAAACCATTTGCATGACAATGCTTTCAAGAGAAAATAAAACAGCAAAGTGGCGTGCCCACATAATTTCGGAGTGGACGTTCCACTGCGCCACTCCGAAAATAATGAACTATCAAGTGATGAATTAATTTGCTTTGTCAGCACATTGCGCCTGAGGTACTGAAAATGAACGAATTGTTTGAGCGGCGGCTCGAATTCGACGGTTCGTGAATAAATGAATTGATGATTTACAAAAAGAAACATGAACATGCTCTGAGTAAATTCATTTAGGGTGCCACCATGAGAGGTGTTTGTTTGCCCCATCAGGAAAAAAACAAGGCCAGTATATTCAGTATGAGATATAAATTGCGTAGGACAGATGGAAGGATGTCCAGCGACAATTAGTGCGGAAATCACTCATGGACTGGATGAGCATAAATTTCATCATTGATGAAAAAATTTGGATATTTTTTTGCTGGTATCTTCTTATGGTATGAGAGCTTTGATTATTACTTTTCCTTTTCGTGAAACTTCCTCTGTTTAACATTGTATTCTTCACATGTTCTTGACGAAATATATATGGTACTGTGAAATCCTGATCTTCCTAGATAGTAGTTGTCTTCGTTCAGTCATTCTTCGATTTCATCATGTGTCCCAGCACAATACAACATATCATAGTTTCATCGGCAAACAGTATTTTCTTCCACCTTTCAATGTGTACGGCAGTATCATCGTACGAAAAGAGAAACAACGGACCGAATACTGAACATTGAGAGACTCCGAAAATCTTCTGAACTAGAACTGGAGATCACAAGCTCGTATTCAATCGACTGTTTTCTATATGTGACATATCATCTCCATTTCCAGTATTTTGTTCAGCTTCTTCATCGAAAGTAAGTCGATGTTTATTCACTGTTTCAAATTCCCTTTTGAAATCTAAAATAACAATGCCAATACTTGATATATTTATTATAGAGGTCAAGTTTACATGATGGAATTTGAAATTGTGCAGTTCTGCAAGACAATATTATGCTAACAATAGGTGCCATTGATTGGCACTTGACTGAAACTCCCAATATTTCTTCGTACATCGATGAGGTATTGATAGGCCGAAATTCAGATGCTGATATGAAGAGTCAGAAACTCTCTCAGTGGGGCTATTTGCCAGGTGTCTGAAAATATACAAGTGATTGAAGATGTATCGACCATACGACTGAGAAACGGTTACGATTGAAATGATGGATTTCTCAACAGCGACTGAGTTTTGATGTGGATATTGATAGAAGCACCGTGTAAATTTCGTAGCGCGAAATCAGATTCACTCAAAATTTCCCTTCATGATACTTTGTTCAATATTTCGACGTAAATTTGATCAACACTGAGCTTGGAGTCATATCGTTCGAAGAAAAACACATACAAATGCCTAATCCAAATAACTCTCATCGATTTCCGTTATAACTATATACAATCTCCCAATGTTAGTTCTATTTCCAAAATACTCCGAGTTGCCGCTTCTAAAATGCACTCTACTACAGCTCACACATTTCTCATGTCCACTCGACTTCAAACTTCCACTCCATCATCTTTTTTACATCGTGTTCGTGATTGTGCACACTTTTATTATTCCTTATTTCCCGAGAAGGCGATGGAGGTTGAACAGTTAATTGTGTTTTATGCTCACTCTCCTTTTTCCCTGTGACTATACATATACTATTGCTGCTCTGAAAAACCCTTTTGTTTGTTCGGCATCAGGTTTGTAATTTCGAAGTGAAGTTTTCCTATGTATAGTTTGATGAAATGATTTCGTAAGACGAAATATTTGAAAATCAATGATAATCACGTAATTCATCATGATGTTTGGAGAAACTATCCTCGTATCAGTAGATTGGTATAGTTCCCAATATCAGACCAATTATTGATTGTTTATTTCCTGGTGCTGCACTCTTTGCATTTGGAAATATAGCCCATGGTAGATCCACCAATGTGGAAAGATAGATGTGATTCATTTAGTTTTCATAATAATACTATATGATAATAGTATGGTAATATATATATATATATATATATATATATATATATATAGTCTCCAGGAAAACTGATGTGAATACAACATCCATATTCTTCTGTCGTCTACGTGCATCAAAAATCTATCTGCTGTCTTGGGAATACAGACTACTTCTTGGATTCAATTTTTGAATCTGGTTCCATATTCTTGTCCATGTCATACCTTGCTCAATAGTTTGTGGAGAACTACAGTCAACTATATCTCTCATTCAGGTTAGATAATCCACCAGATTTCTGAGGGCTCATATATTTCTTGCAAAACTCACAATTCGAGACGAAGACTCAAATCGAGAATTTATTCTCATGCACTTTCGAGATTCCCATGAGGAAACTCACAATGTCACAATTCATTGGAGAGCTTTTATGAACCTGATTTTCATTTCATCAGCGATGCTATTTTCAAACTGGAACCTGAATTCAAGTCTCTGCTCATCAGAACAGCTTACATCACTTACCTTCACTTCGTGGACGAAAGACTGCTTAAAGCCAACAGATACTTTGAACCACTTTATATTCGCTAATTGACCTCGAAAGGTCTATGTAGTCTGTCTCTATAAATCGCTCAGTAGAATTTCACTGTGTGGTATCATGAAAATTTGTTGTTGTTGATGCCTTTCAATCCACCACATTTTCATGCCGAACTGATTATTCGAAGTTTCAGTGGTTTCTTTCCATTAGACTTCCTTCTCCAAATTACAGTCGCACTGTGAACATCGAAATGTCACGAGCACTGTATGACAAAACGGAAGACGAAGAAGATTCAATTGACAGAATCGAATATAATTGACGTGATAGTTGATGATGAAGAATGGCTCAGTTCAAGTTATATAGTCTTTCGCAGTACTTGACGTTTGGGTGCATGAAATGTCATAAGATATTTGAAGTCAATTTAGATATTTTACGTGGCATTGGATGCAAAATTGGGTTGCATAAGAATCCTCATCATCGACTCGATGATACGATGACTTATAGCCACGTTAACTCATGATCATAGCTATTCAACTCGAATTATCTTGGTTGCATAAAAGTCAATGAAGTAAATGATCGAGAGACGACACACGAGAGCTTTACCACTGATTGAAGTGAAATTTGGAAAGTATTGAGATTTTCGACACCATTTACCATGTTTCTATGGATTTTCATGTATTTTATGGTCCACTCTACACTTGTCAAGTGAGTAAACTTACTTTTTCGAAATTTCGATTCGATATTCATTCGAAATTTAGTCTTCAATTCATGAACTTACTTGCAGGTATGCACTGATGATGACCTATCGCTCGTAAGTGCTCTCGTTTGATTATGAAATAATACCTCAAATAATATATTATATCGAATATACAATTTCTTTCCTTCAGAATATTAGGTGTGATGGATGCATGTGAAGTCGTGAATATCTATGCGCTCTCCAAGATCAAGTCCAATTGATCCATTGCGATAACTGCTTCAGATCTTTCCATATTCAGTTATCTTCAGGAATGTCGACTTCTAATGCAGCTATTCCAGGTGGACAGAGTAAACAAGATCAGGCTAGTCACCCCTGCATTATCAGTCTCGCGATTTGTGGAACTTCGCTTCACCAAGGATAGCAAAAAATCGAAAGAGTGAGTCTCCAGTGCACTGCGCTGTTTTGGGTCCATCTTCAAAATCTGCAGCTGAGTTTCAACTTCTGGAACGAATTTCGGCCGAGTGGATTTGGCGTATCCCTTCAGGCACGCCCTTGTCTTGCTGTAACAACGAATTCATGTCGATAGTCGTGACGCGCGTGGATGTGGTGGTCTGCGTGTGTGTATCCAGGCTATCCACAGCCGCCTCTCTTGTCCGTTTTGATTTACGAGTGGCGAAGAGAGTGGCCGGCCTCTCCGCTTCTTTTTTAATGCGATGCTTTTTCACCGCATCGTTATGATTTTTCACTGGAACGACTAGGTGGAGGATTTTCTCCCTTCGAAATCGGCCTGTTCCAGGTTCAGGGGAATTTGTGAATTTATGACCGTGTGGATGAGATATTTGGGATCACGCAGACTCAAGTTGTGTCTAGTTATGAGCACAAAAACTTCAACCCAAGACGTCATTAATGATACGGCTTACTCTGCCAAGGGATAGGACTGTCACTATCAGTTCATGCCATGCACCAAAGTGGCCAATAGCGTATAGCGTTGGAAGAGTTCACTAGATGCAATTCGATTGCAGGAATTTGGCCGACACGAGTAGGAGTGAGAAGATCTCAAGCGAATGAATGCACACTTCGCTGACTTCATTGTGTATTAGATTATTTTGATGAGTTTGATTAGTGAGGACTACATCACATTCGGTGTACATCCCCAAAAGAGAATCACTAATTAGTTTCGGGCCCTCATACCCATATGGAGTGCGGAAACATGTTCTTTCGCTTCATGAGTTATGTAGAGAGAGAGTCTAGAGTGCAATGGTGGAACCACTTAACAACTTTCCTGTAACTATCTGAATTGAAGTCAACGAATTCAAGCTACATTCTTCTGAATGTCTTTTATAATGGAACTTTGACACTCAGCACCCATAAACACGTTTGATGGTTTGAACGATTCGATAGTTATTCACTTGAAGATATTCTATTCAGCTCAGAAAACTCAGAGGCAGGCTAATAGCTCACTCCGAAAGGTATACAGAAAACCTTCTTCATTCCACATATACGTGAGTACGTACGTTATATACGTGAGTTTCAGCGCTAAATCTCGGAAGTATGAACGGTACTACAAGGTCGAATTAGCGATTTGTAAACCATGAGGAGCTGAAGATGAACGAAAAACCACTTTGTTCGGTTCAGAAAACCAAGTTTGTGTGAAGCAGTTCTCGCACTGTACTATGTACTATCGTTCGCTAGAGGTCATGGTGCCAACTCTAGTCTAATGCTTCGGAGATATCCAATGCTTCAGCCAGACACTCCCATTTTCCGAATGACGTCCGGGAAGATAGAAATCGACAAATTCTATGGAAATATGAGAATATGGTGTACGAACAATATGCAACTGAATCTCTTCATAGATGGTGACGATTGAGGAAGTTATCATGTTCCGTTAATATACAGGGTGAGTCAAAAATGTGTACCGAGCTTTCTGAGGGTGATAGACCATTGAAAAATAAGTGTAGTTTGATGATTAAACTCATGGCCCAAAATGCATATTAAGGGAGATATATCCTTCCAAAGTTGATGAAATTCAAATAATTTCTCCGCATAACTTCTGAACGATGAAAGCCACCTGATTGAAATTTTGTGCATGGATGTATGTTGTCAAAATACATTTTTTCGTCACACTTCTACATTTCTGATATTGTTATAAAGGGTGTTTTCAGAGGGTGAGTCATGATTTTTTGTAGAAAACTTTTTTCCCTGTATTATTTTCGGTGAAAAAACAGAAGCATTCGATGGAGCGAAGAAAATTACATTAAAAAGGTACTCCCATTCAAATACAAAAAATTGAGCCGTTCGTGAGATATTTGAGTTTTTGTAGTTACATGATATCAGCAGATTGATTTTATTCATCGCGAGATTCATCGGTATAACGATATTTCAGCAGCATTTGCATTTCCGAAGCACTCGCCAAGCATTAGAAGCATATCAGTTCGTTCAGAGAACGAATAACCTGCCATATTTCTTAAAATCTCAGTTGATAATCGCAGTGATAAATGACACAGAAAAAACACACGAACAAATCGACTACAACAATGTTGACTCGAATGTTGATGACATGAACGTCAAAATTGAGAACAAAATTATTCATCATGGCCTGCTTTGGAAGGATATATCTCCCTTAATATGCATTTTGGGCCATGAGTTTAATCATAAAACTACACTTATTTTTCAATGTTCTATCACCCCCAGAAAGCTCGGTACACATTTTTGACTCACCCTGTATACCGTGAATTTCCCAATAATCGCACGCCCTTGTTGGTGGAATCAACTTCCTATGAGTTGAAATTTGTTCGTG
Source organism: Gastrophysa polygoni (assembly GCA_963576655.1). Lineage (NCBI taxonomy): Eukaryota > Metazoa > Arthropoda > Insecta > Coleoptera > Chrysomelidae > Gastrophysa > Gastrophysa polygoni. The sequence continues at coordinate 7,946,188 of OY755091.1, forward strand.
GCTAGGGAAGCATATATCCTCACGAACATCAATGGCCTGAGCGGAATTCAAACCCACGCTTCAGTGTTATTTGTACACTCTGGATCGTTTCGCAATCAGATGGCGCAGTCCTGGGACTATACTAAAAACATTTTCATTTGGCTGGTCCGACTGGCGAATCACAAAATATGAAAAAACATGATCAACATCGATATTCTTATTGGATAACTTTACTAACCCAGGCCATATTTCAAGATGACAGTCTTCAAAGTTGACTGTACATTGGACGAATCCAATGATTTGTGAATTACTAGGATAGTAATGGTTAGGTGTTGCCTCATCACTGCAAACTCGAATCTATTCTATATTTATTTTTCCCGTATATTATACTTCAAGGTGAACAGTGCAAGCTAATATTCGTCTTTTCATCAAACTTGTTGATTTCTCTTCCGATTTCTTTTACCATCCTACGAGAATTTTCATTCATGAATGATATTTTGGAGCAATAAAAAGTATTGACGTGTGACTGAATATTCTTGAATTCGAGCGACTGACGAATTGATATATTATCGCTACTACACCGATTGGGTCATTTTCGCTTCTGTTCTTGTGGTACTGCTATTGGATTTGAAGGTTATGTTATGTCTTGCAGCTTAGACGGATCAATTAACCAATATCCATTCGTTGCGAATTTTCTAATTGGTCTGGAATGGACAAGGAATATATATATATACTCCATCAAGAATCAATGTATTGGAAAGAACACATAAAGTGACAGAGAATATCGAAATTTCACAATCATTGCTGTTATCATTCATGCAACATATCACTCTTGCGAACGATGGAGATGTTTCTGCATTGTCATGATGTGAACTAGTTCCTATTCGTGGTCATAGAAAAAAACGATTTGTATCAGTAGTGTCGAAGATAAAGTGTCGGTAATCTCTCCCACCTCAATTCCGTCAGACAGGCATCGAATTAATTAGATCATGTTTCGTGTGAACCTATCGCTTGAACAGCTGGTTCTCCTGAGTTCACCAATTCTTCGTCTGAGTTCCTCCTCTTTGAATATTCACTAAAACTGTTGGAAGGATTCCTTTCCTCGATTTTTTTTCGATTTTCATTTTCTACCCATCAATTGCATATTGTATAGCTCCGTATCGTTTTGATTTCTGTTGAAAATCAGGAACGATTTTGATTAATCCTCGCTTCTCCACAATGATTTTTCCGCCATAGTTCGAGCTCTGTCAGGAATGGCGAATGGTAGATGTGCGAGCATGTATGTGTGACGAGATGTAAAACATATCTGCTGACATAATAGCGTGTATGTGGTAGCAACTGTTCCACATAGGAATAACATTTCAAAAACATGTTTCTGAGTCAGCGATTCGAATTATGGAAATAATACGTTCGGTTTCGTGCTGTATATATGGGTTATTATGTTCGAAATTGGTTTCGCTGTAATTCGATATGATATAAAATTGAGTTATAGTCAGAAGGATGAATATCAATAACGATGATCTACTCGATTCGATGTAGTTATATTCACAACTATTACTCCTTAGGAAATGGTCTTATAGAATAGGAGATATTTTCATTCATTTTATTTTCGAATCGCATAATGGTCCGGAAATATACAACTCCCAAATGATAAGTCTGAAGGAAGATAAATAACGATCCAAATATCCATCTCCATTATTTGATTGAATATTCCAGAGGAGAGCTCTTGCCTGTCTTGTCTTGTCTCCGCCCTACATAATATTGGCATTTGAAAAATCAATTCAAGGTGGGAGAATTAATCAATTGCGAAATATGTTACTACAAGAACGGAATTGGAGGAACAGCTCCTTTCATAGAGGTGTCAAGTGTGTCTATAAACTCATTTTGAAAAATCTTCGAGTTAGACACAAACGTTGAGAGAAACTTGAGACTTGTTCTGTCCAAATTCGCAACTCGACTTCAGTAACTATGATTATCATATCAACCGTGATATTCGGGAGAATGAGAAATGAACAGATCGCGCTTATTCAACGTAGAATTTCAAATTGGAGATTATCATTAAAGATTCTGCCTATGCTGTTCGTGCAGATGGGTCGTATTTGAAATGGGAGGGAACGGAAGGAAAATTTAGTGATCATATTCTGACAATGCATGATTTAGCAATTCAATAAATATTGGATCATCCAACCAAGAATATCTGATGAGTGAAAAAATCCTTTCTGACACATATAAATCTCTATTAGTGAACTCTCATGAACTGTTTTTCACGGAAATGAAAATTTCCTGAATCTATTCGTTCATACGGACGAATTGAACAACTTCATTGTGGAAGATAAACTCGAATTGACCAATAGGGAATACTCTCATACTTTCAGAGGAACTAATTAGAGTTACACAGCCCTGAGGATTCCAAAACTTCAGCCGCAGAAGAAATATTCATTCTGGAAGGCACCACAAAACCCAATAAAATGATAATGAACTCGCCAAGTTCAAATCTTCATTTTTTTCTCAAATAGTTCGAGATTGAATCAATAACCAAGTGGATAATTCCTGTGTGTTTGGAATGAAACAGTATATGATTGATTCCAGTAATTGTTTTGGTGATTTTTCTGTTTCCATTTGTTCCAACATGGAGAAATACAGACCTTGAATGAGTGGTTTAGCTTTGGAATCTATATTTTTGCTTCAAATGGCATAAAAAGAATAGCTGAACAAAAATTTTCGCCTGCATTTGCGTTTTGTTGCGAATATATGTCGGAATGTTGGTTGGAATAATGAAGGAACATGTCTTGTACCATTTTCGAGAAAATAGTTGGCGTTAATATATATTGAGTTTGTGCAAATGTCTAAATGGTCTCTAGGATTTGTACTGTACCTTCGGAGGAGGATTTTGTGGACGTGAATCTTCATAGAATACGGATGATAAATATATTTTATTGTTCACTGTTCAAAATTTCGAAAACTTCACCTCACAATTGACCACATTGTTTCATTGAACACTCAGAATTTGAAGTCTGATATCACTATGAGAGCTTCAATCATCGGAAATTTTTCCGAGAATACGAATATTCTGAGAATTCTCCCGAGTCGAAGACCAGGGAGAATTGCCTGAATATTCGTGTTCGAATAAGTTGTATAAATATTATTAAATCATTATATGTAACAGAGCTATTCCGTCACAGTTCCCAATATTGCAGTGACAGGAAAAGTAACAGAAGACGATTATATCATCAAATTTGCATCGAAGCCACAGTAGCGGTGAGGTTAACCGCCATGTATATCTGAATTTCTCATCAAATACCCCCGTCATACGAAACTATGGGCCTGAAATATCCGTTCAATAAGCCGCTCAGATATAACGTGCTGTATCTTAAAAATCACAAAGGAATTCAATTTCCTATAAATTATGAGTTACAAACGATATGAGAGTTTCCACCCCTATCAATTTTGCTCTAACAAAAGACGGCTATCGACGTGCATTTTTCCTTATCGATTCCGAGCATTCATTTGTTCTTCGGGCCTCGTCGATTTTGGCAGCGAACACGAAACGCCGTCTTATTGTTCTTTTCACCGCGAGTTCTTCGAGCATAAAAAATGAGTTGTGACGAGAACATCCAGATAAATAGATTTTAAGTTTGAATGTCTCTTTTGTGTCCCTGCCAAGTTGTAGTGGAATTGCTAAACTTCTCAGATCTCTCAGACCGAAGGAATCCCGATAAAACGTTCAGAGTTCTCGGAACAACAATGAAATATAAACAAATTAATGAGGAAAGAGGCTGCTAAACTGTTCCGACGATTGCGATGCACAACACAAAGAATCTCCGCTTTCGAGTTTGATGGATGAAACGAAGCAAGCAAGTTATCAGTTTTTGCTTCGCGAGTGGAACATTGGGGATTAGATTGTAAAGTAGTCCAAACCAATGAATCCTCACAAATAATGTGGGTAACCATCATTTAACTGAGGACGATTTGTTTTCAAACAAGAAATTCATTCGCGTGAAGAAATCGACTGGCGAAAAAACGAAACAGGGAATCATTGCACTAAAACACATGAATCTCTGATCTCACTTTTGAAGTACGATCTGAAACAGATCTAGGAGTGCTCCAAGAGCACTGTACGTCAATATGTTCTATAAAACACGTAAAACGTCTCATCTTTCCTACTCCACTGAAATTATGGATTGACTTCATAACCAGAGTTCGTAGTTTGCTGAAAAAAAAAAAAAACGAAAATCGACCAAATTTTCATGAAGGATATCACTGATTGTGTGTGATGAATTGAATTGCGTAACTTTCGAGAAAGTAGAATTAGCATGACAAGATTCTGCTCTTCAAGTAGATATTGGCATTTTTATTGAAAGTTTGGAGAAATTTCCCCTTCGCACGGAAAAGGAAGTAATTTTTGTGAAAAAGTTCTTGCCGAACACATGATTATCCCATGAGAGGTCGCTGTCGGTGGTGATACCGAGCATGGATATCGACGACATCAAAGAAATAGTGATTAATCATATCATGAAGATCTTGAGGAATTCTTGAGTTCCTGTTGCATTGAACACTCCCAGATTTTCGGATCCCCATTTCAGAATTATTACCAGTCTTGGACTTCTGGCTATTGGGGTTCCCTGAGGGAGAAGACTGTATGAAGTCTACTAGAATCCGCAAGGCTATAGAGTGATTACGTTCAGTAGATCGTTGTTATAATAGTTGTTTCCAAGAGAGTTCCTTGTTGAATAACATCACTATGAAATGGGACTCCATCCAACACGAAATAGGGTAATATATCTGAGATGAAAATTCATTGGGAATAATATAATTGGTGCGGAAAACAATATGACGGAGATTTTGAGAGCCAGGCTGCCAATCTCGGTTACATTCTCTGGACACATTAGCAGATACTATAGCAGATATCTGCTAGACATGTGTTACGTAGGCGAGTAGGTCTCCTGTTGATATCTGGTGGTATACGCTAAATGGCCGATCATTCATAATTTCTAACTCTTCTCAATAACACAGAGTTTGATTGCGGAACTGGATGAAATCGAAGACGTGCCCTACTTCTCATGCAGATTATGTCAGAGTACATCAGTGAGTTTTCTGGAGTTTCACTCTCGATGTTTTCTGAAGCAAAACATTATTTATTGAATTACATCCTTCTTTCTCCAATCTAACTCGTTTTTTTTATCTATTCGATATAATCGAATGATATGGCACAATTTTTCATAGAAAAACATAAAAACATGAATTTTTCCGGAAATCTGGTGGAAACAAAAAAAATATTCTTAATTGCCTCCAACTCTGCTTTCCATGGTTCTTGGTACATCAGCCAACTCGTTTGAAATGTCACAAAAATGGGATGAGATGCAAAATATGCCCTTGATGAAGAACGAATGAAGAACTGGATATGTATGTATGGATATACAAATAATGAGAATTTTCGTCTATCGGAATTTTCCGAAGGAATTTTGGAGAGTCTGATATATCGATGACCCATTGTCAATTCAGAAATAGCTTAGTTTTCCTTACAGGATTCATAGTTGGGTTTTGGTACGGAATGTAAATTCCAAAAAATTCCTATTTGGAAACCATTCATGAGATAGAATTGCAAAAGCCTTGGAGATGTCAGTTTACTCTGTTGAAGCATTTTTTTAGTCAGCAGAACTATGCATGATAACACGTTCATCTCCAAAAGCATTCGTGTTGGGAGAGATTGAATATGATAATCCCTGGTTGAGTATTATTTCGAATTGATTGTATTCAATTCGGAATATGCTTTCTGTTCTCTTCATGAGTTCGTTGAATGCATAATAGAAATATCGCCCATACCCCATTACACCTGTTCATATTTGGAAAAATCATGTATTACGTCGTCACGCTCACATTGGTAACATAAGCATTTTGAGGAATATGCCCTCAGAAACTGAAATGGACACATTTCAAGAATTTTCTCTCTTTTGGACCGTTGAAAAAAAGATTTGTTCTTGATTCAGCCGCTCACTGTATCGGGTGATAGATAGTTATCTATCAAATAATAATCTATTCAAAACATCAGAGTTGAGTGGGGTTTGGAATAATAATACCAATGAATATTCACAGAGTATGATTAACATTCGCTCATGATGTTCCAACGAGATTGAACAATGTTTTTCATTGTTTCAACGATTATCGTGCTTATTTGATTCCACTGTTTTCGCGTGATATAATTTGTGATAATTAAGCGCAACGAATTAATTTTCCGCTACTGAACATTTTTGCTCGGGAACAAAATGGCGAAGTGAGGATCAGCTGAAAACCTTTTATTTTTATTCGTACTTCACATGAGCTATTGAAGTTTGTTCAGAATATTCATTCAATTAAAGAGAGAGGACGAATTTTCAGAACATACGGGTATTCCATTATGAGTAGTACATTATTTTCTGGACAAAACGAACAGACAGACCATTTCCACTCAGAATTAAAAGAACTCGAATAACTTCTTTCAATTTTGCTTCGATAGTGGTAACTTTTTTCGTCAAGTTGTGAGATTTTCCATCTCGATCACTATCTTTTGATATTGATTCCTCAATGATTACCAATGTATTTGAATGCGATATAGAGTAGAACCGAAGGAAGTTGCATTAAACTTTTATATTTTGAATCTCATTTTTTCTCCCCATGTCTTTTGTTGTATCGTATCAATATCATCACAGTATGTGACAGTACAGTTATGAAGTATAATATATAGGTGCAAAATGAACTATGTGTATACAGGGTGACATTTCTGAAACCACCACTCTGAATATCTCCCTTTCGGTAAATAATATGAGAATCCAAAAAGACAGGTCAATTTAATTTTCAAGGTGGGCACTTGAGGGATAGATTTCACCCTTAGAATTGCAGATGAGAAGGGGGATTCAGTAGTACATCATTTTGAAGGGCTTTCAATTCTCTTCCCAACGGTACCCTAGTTTATTATTTTTTGATGAACGAAAAACACATTATGTGGTTTCATGAGAACACGATGCAAGTAAAACTTTTTCCGGTTGGTAGGCATTGGGCTGAACATTTTTGGAGAATTATTCGATTCAGGGTATTGAAATTGCATTTTTGATTTTGAATTGATAACTGCTGAATGGAATGAAAATTTTGATTTGAATCTGTGTATTCGAGTATAGAATACATAACATGTCACAGATGTTACTGTAGATTTGTAGATTCGTGTCGACAAACAACAACATTCACATCAGTACACTGATCAAAACACACACATACAAAATGGCTATTGAGAGATCATAGTTTTGAATTCGATACACCTACCTGTATTGTCTTTAATGTTGAATCTCATAGATGAACATTATTATAGTTAGTTCGATATTGTTCTCACCACTTGACTCATTCACATTCATCCAATGATCCCACCAATCATGAAAAATGAACTCACCATGCAATTGTGTTAATCTCACATAAATTTCGTTTGTCTTCATAGCTTGAGCGTATCTCATAGCTCAGTTGACTGTAATGTTTCATGTTGGTTTTCCAGAATGCAGAAACGGAATTGCCAGACGCGTTTAATTGTGCCCAACAGGAGTCTCATCACCAGCAAATACCATTCCGTAGTGGTCTCGCTCTGAAGTCTCAGTGATGGATTTATTCAAGTAATTAAGGTATCCGAGGAATGGTCTTTTCGAACTCCGTAAAAACTCATCAGCGAGATAAAGCGTTCATAGGACTCCGGGGATACGAGAAGAGGGACAGAAAGAGACACTATCTGATGGGCCAGTTAGCACAAGAACATCAGAACACCGGCCTGAGGAGAATTGGATTTCACTGTATGTTATGGTAGAGTAATTGAAAGGGATAAAAAAAATGATCTGAATGATATCTTTAGGTTTTCGTGATGTTGACTTGACTCCGATTGGATGGATCCCAGGATACTATTCGATCTGATTATGATAAGATAGGTCAATCGGAATAGATCATGATGGTTCAGTCATACACTTGGAATGAGGGGTACTCTTCCTGATTGGGTAAAATCTCACATCTCGGACAGAAAGATAGTCGTTCAAATTCAGAATGAACTATCTGACATTCATCTCGTACCTCTTGGTTCCTCAGGGTTCCGTATTGGGCCCAGAAAAAGTTAGATGTACCTAAGAAGAGATGGGAACTTGGTGCCAAAGGAGTTCTTTGATCTTGAACTAAACTGGAACAGTTTGCATGAATTTTCATCTAGAGAAATCTGTTGGAGCTAAATCTGAATGTGGTTCCTTGGAACCTGGCTTGATTCTAACATGGCCTTTGATCACCATATCAATACCGTCTGAGGAAATTTAAGTGGAGCTCTCTTTGCAATCTTCTGAATGAAGTCTCACTTAGATGAAAACGGGTTGATGAGTTTCTATTTTGCATTCGTGTATAGCTATTCATCTTACAACATGATGGCCTGGGGTTCAGCTTCAGGAGTGAGAAGAGTTCTCATCTCTCAGAAACGAATTATCAGAAGAATATTTGACCTCAACTACAACCGAAGCTGCCGTGATACCTCCATGGAAAAACAGATTCTCACTTTCACATCCACCTATAACTCAAAATGTGTTACTTCCACCAAAGAACATCAATCAAATTTCACAATCCAGGGAAGCCACCATAGATATGGTACGAGATCAAAAAACTCAGACCTGGCAGACTTTCCACAATGCACTACCAGTGTGCATTAGAGATATACCTTCCTCCAAGGACTTCGAAGAGAAATGTAAACATTTTTCGATAAGCAATTGTTTTCCTAATATTGATGAATGCTTCTTAATTCAGTTGTAACTGATCATGTCTTCATTCGATCTAGGTTCCACTTCGGTCTAGAGATATACATAATATGAACAAGGTATAGTTGGAAGTGAAATCAGGTATGTATATTAGCGTCATTATACTGTTATTGTATTTTTATATGTTATATGCTCTGTACTTCAATTTGACTTGCCTTTTGTACCTGGTATGTGATTCAAGGCCAATGAATATATATTCAGAAAACCAACACACAATTCTTCACTGGATATTATTTATTCAAATTCTGTTGCAATATGGCCAACTTCGATTTACTCCTTGACGAAACTTATCGTTAAGACAATACGAATGAGAAAATCACTCGCTTCCGAGACACTCAGATAGTTTCAGTTGTATCTTGATTCAAATCTTGATAACTCCAGATTAGTTCCATATTCCTTCTATTCTTCTGCATTCTCTACTCAGCTAGTATTCAATTCCGAGCAGTCGGATTCCAGATCACCTCATTACACAACTCTGTATCCTCGGATTTGTAGATATCTGTCGAACTCGGCTCTACATATCATCATCAATTAACAACAGAGTTGTGGAATTCTCTGCCTATCGAAGTACTTCCTGATGCCCACGACCTTTGGATTCCCAAGAAGGATTGCAATACCTTCGTCTACTCACAACATATCAATGCTGGCTCTAACAATGTTCCTTCCGAGTCGTCAAAAAATCTTTTCTCGAATGATATTTATTCTTTGAAAACCCTCTATGTTTTTGTTGACTTGATACATATACCATGTCATGTTTCATGGTGCAGACCTCAGACAGAAGATATAGTTGATATAGTTAGTGGCTAGTACTATATTCTTCAGAATCATTGCCTGTATACATGTGAATTAGTTCCACCATTTCTACACAAATGCCAAAAAAGAGTCTTGAGTGAACGCCTCAGTTTACTCAAGACTCTATTGCTGGGTCTCCATATACCACAAACTGCATACTAACTGAGACGTAGCGCTAAAAAAAAGTTAATTCTTTTACATTATCATCTTCATCGTACGTAGAGTGATGAGAAGTTGTAGTGCACGATGAAT